>OZ014519.1:499229357-500581857 GCA_963966055.1 Lathyrus aphaca | reverse complement strand
GGAAGTATCTGTAATACGGGTGGTGGTGTTCGTAAAGAGTGTTCAGGCGACTTTACTGGGGAAAGGTGGCACGGACGGGTGTCAAAATGAGTATATACTGGTGCTTGTGGATTGTGAGGCAGCTGCTTTTGCTGGGGACTCTGGTGGGGATTTTTCTGTACGTTGATGAACTGTCGTTAAGTGTTAGTTTAAAACATGGCTCATAATTATGCTATATGTTTGATTTTTTTGCCGTAATGCTCCGTATTAGACGGAATGCTACGCTTTGTGGGTGAACATGATGTGAATGCTATGATTGGATATTTGCTTGGGGATACGGGTCACCGATAGACCTATCCTAATAAATGAGAGACCCAGCTGGGGTTTGTAGAAGCTTTCTTCACTCTGTTGTGATCCTTCATGCGCTTCTCTTCTGGACAGAGGCTGGAGCTCTGTGGGGAGATGATTCCCTGACTTTTGTACTCGGCTGAGGATGAAATGGCAACTCGGCTGGGGAGGAAGAGAGATCATTGAGAGACCTCCCTAGGGATTCTGTTGAAGGGGATCCTTGACTCAGCCGGGGATATAGGTGCCTTCTGTGATGCCTGGCAACTCTGATGGGGATAAGTAATAAGTGGCAACTCAGCTGGGGGAAGTCATGATAGGCAACTCAGCTGGGGAGAGAGCACTTCGGGTGCTAAAATTGAATGTTGGCTTGCCAGCTTGCTGGGATGAAGTTTACATGCCCCAAGTTGCGCTCTGGATACCTGCAATCCTGAAAAAGATAGAGAAACGCACAAAATAATCCTGAGGTATCCCTTACTGGATTCCGTCATAGGAGTTTAGATACTTCTGAGAGTAAGCATATTTCCTGCAAGCACGTTTTCTTTGAAGATAAACATCTGTATTTATGCAATCAGTGTTTCTTTTAGACATCAGACATTTTTTGCAAATAAAATGTACAACACGAAGACATGACTGAAAATCTAATTTTATTAACTCGTGTGCCCTGAATTGGCGAGATACAGTCAAAGAAACAAATCCCCTGAAATGAAGGGATCGTTATAAATTGAGAACCAAAATGCTGGCAGTGTTGATGACGCTTCAAGGAGCTTCCTCTTTTGCTATGACTCGTATGACTTTTGACGTTCTTCTCATCTTGCTTTCTGAGGAATGTTGACTCTGATTGAAGCTTGATCCTTTCGAAGCTTACCAAGTTGTAAGCGATACAGACGAATTCAGAATGCAGTTGTTCGCTTATTCCCTTATTTTGCATGGATCGCCCTTCCGGGTTTTCAATCCATTGGGATACCCATTTTTGCCTGAGTTGTCCAATGCGGCTTTTCAACTCAGCGGGTGTACATTTTTTCATTTATTTTCCCTTATTTTTGCCAGAGTCTTTTATTCTGTTTTTGACTCGCCGGGATGCCCTATTTTTGCCTGGACTTACATTCTGTTTTTGTGTCCAGCGGGTCATTTTATGCGAAGTATTTTTTAACTGCATCTGAATTCACCGGGGACGGGAAATCTTCACCATCCATGGTGCTGAGCATCAGTGCTCCACCAGAGAAAACTTTCTTTACCACAAATGGTCCTTCATAGTTTGGAGTCCACTTGCCCCTGTGGTCTGTATGAGGAGGGAGGATTCTTTTCAGCACAAGATCTCCTACCTGGTACTCTCGGTGCCTGACTTTCTGATCGAAGGCTTTCTTCATTCTCTTCTGATATAACTGCCCATGACAGATTGCAGCCAATCTTTTCTCTTCGATCAGACTCAGTTGCTCGTATCGGGATCGGACCCACTCTGCTTCACTCAGTTTAACATCCATCAGTACCCGTAGAGAGGGTAATTCAACCTCAACCGGTAGGACTGCTTCCATACCATACACAATTTGATACGGTGTTGCCCCAGTGGACGTTCTGATTGACGTGCGGTACCCATGCAAGGCAAACGGTAGCATTTTATGCCAGTCTTTGTAGGTGATTACCATCTTCTGCACAATATTCTTGATATTCTTGTTTGCTGCCTCAACAGCGCCATTCATCTTTGGCCTGTAAGCAGAAGAATTGTGATGTTGGATCTTGAAGTCCCGGCACAGCTCTGCCATCATTTTGTTGTTTAGATTGGAACCATTATCAGTAATGATTCGCTCGGGAACTCCGTATCGACAGATGATATCTCTTTTCAGAAATCTGGCTACCACTTGTCTTGTAACATTGGCATAGGAAGCTTCTTCGACCCACTTGGTGAAGTAATCAATGGCAACCAGGATGAATCTGTGGCCATTTGAAGCAGTTGGCTCGATCTTGCCAATCATGTCAATGCCCCACATCGCAAAGGGAGAGGGTGAAGACATTATGTTCAAAGGATTGGGAGGCACATGCACCTTATCCGCATAGATCTGGCATTTGTGGCATTTCCTGGCATAGGCACAACAGTCGGCATCCATTGTGATCCAGTAATAGCCCGACCTTAGCAACTTCTTGGCCATGGCATGCCCTCCAGCATGGGTACCAAAGGATCCTTCATGCACTTCATGCATCAACAAATCTGCTTCCGTCTTGTCAACACATCTGAGGAGTACCATATCAAAGTTCCTTTTGTATAAAGACCCATCAGTGTTCAGGAAGAAACTACCAGCGAGCCTTCTCAAAGTCTTCTTATCATTGGAAGATGCCCCAGGTGGGTATGTTTGATCCTCCAAGAAGCACTTAATGTCGTGGAACCAAGGCTTATCATCTTTGACAACATCTGCTGCGAACACATATGCTGGTCTGTCAAGTCTGGACACTGAAATCCGAGGCACAAAGTTGGCAGCTTGAACTTTGATCATGGACGAAATGGTAGCCAGAGCATCTGCAAACTGATTCTCGTCCCGAGGGATATACTCAAGCTTGACTGTTGTGAAGAAAGTCAATAACCTCCTTGTATAATCCCTGTAAGGTATCAGATGATCCTGGTGTGTGTACCATTTGCCGTTGGTTTGATTGATTACCAGAGCTGAATCTCCGAACACAGTCAATGTCTTAATCCTGAGGTCAATGGCTTCCTCAAGACCCATAATGCAAGCTTCGTATTCAGCTTCGTTGTTAGTGCAGTTGAAAGTGAGTTTTGCCGAGAAAGGCATGTGAATTCCTTTAGGCGTAATGAGTACTGCACCAACACCACGACCATTCATATTAACAGCCCCATCAAACATCATAGTCCATTCTTCTTCCTGGTCAGGCCCTTCAGTGTGAACAGGCTCTTCATGATCTTTTGCTTTTATGAACATGATGTCTTCATCAGGGAAGTCAAATCTCATAGGCTGGTAATCATCAATAGGTTTCTCAGCAAGATATTCCGACAATACACTGCCCTTGATGGCTTTTTGTGATGTGTATTGAATGTCATATTCTGTGAGGATCATTTGCCATCTTGCAACCCGTCCGGTAAGAGCTGGCTTCTCGAATATGTACTTGACTGGGTCCATTTTTGAGATTAACAAGGTGGTGTGGGTCAACATATACTGTCTTAGTCGGCGAGCAGCCCACGCTAAAGCACAGCAAGTTTTCTCGAGCAGTGAATAACGTTGTTCACAGTCGGTAAACTTTTTGCTTAGGTAGTATATTGCATACTCTTTTCAACCAGACTCGTCATGCTGGCCCAGCACACACCCCATTGACTCTTCTAATACTGTCAGGTACATTATCAGAGGTCTACCTTCAACTGGTGGTATAAGGATTGGAGGCTCTTGTAAGTATTCCTTGATCTTGTCAAATGCCTTCTGGCAGTCTTCATTCCACCTGACTGTTTGTTCCTTTCTTAACAATTTGAACAAGGGTTCACAGGTTGCTGTAAGGTGAGATATGAACCTTGAAATGTAGTTCAATCGACCTAAGAACCCTCGAACTTCTTTTTCTGTCTTCGGTGCAGGAATCTCTTGGATGGCTTTGACTTTATCAGGGTCAACATCAATCCCTTTCTCACTTACAATAAATCCCAGCAGCTTACCAGATCTCACCCCGAATGTGCATTTGTTGGGGTTCAACTTCAATTGGTACTTCCTCAGACGCTTGAATAACTTCAGCAGATTCACCAAGTGGTCTTCTTCAGTAAGGGACTTGGCAATCATGTCATCCACATAACATTCTATCTCTTTATGGATCATGTCGTGGAATAATGTCACCATAGCCCGTTGATATGTTGCGCCGGCATTCTTGAGTCCAAATGGCATTACCTTGTAGTAGAACGTGCCCCAGGGTGTGATGAAGGTTGTCTTCTCCATGTCTTCAGGTGACATTTTGATCTGATTGTATCCTGAAAATCCGTCCATGAAGGAGAATACCGAGAACTGAGCCGTATTATCAACCAATACATCAATGTGAGGTAATGGGAAATCATCCTTCGGGCTGGCTCTGTTCAGATCCCGGTAGTCGACACACATCCTTACTTTGCCGTCTTTCTTGGGCACAGGTACTATGTTAGCGACCCACGGTGGATAGCTAGTTACGGCAAGGAACCCGGCGTCCCATTGCTTTTGCACCTCTTCTTTGATTTTCATTGCCATGTCTGGGTGAGTACGGCACAGTTTCTGTTTAACTGGCGGGCATTCCTCTCTCAAAGGCAGCTTGTGCACAACAATGTCGGTATCCAACCCTGGCATATCTTGATAAGACCAAGCAAACACGTCCACATACTCTCGAAGCAGGTCAATCAGTTGTCTCTTCACTGAGTCTTGTAAGCGGGCCCCGATTTTAACCTCTTTCACGTCTTCATTTGTACCAAGATTGATTGTTTCAACCTCCTCCTGGTGAGGAGTAATAACCTTTTCCTCTTGTCTCAACAACCTGGCTAGCTCTTCAGGAAGCTCATATTCTTCTTCAACCCCTTCATCAGCTTGATTGATTGGATTGTCAAAGTCATACGAAGTCATAGCCGTGTTGTTGTCGGTGTTGTCTGGAAGGCACACTCTGCAAGGGTTCAGTTTGTTCATTTTAGTGATTTGATTTTAATCTTGTTTAGAAAAGTGAAATAAAGTTGTCATTTTGAAAACACTGCCATTTATTTTTTTTGTACAAAAAGAAAAATGGAAAAAACAGTGAGCGGAAAAGAAAAAGACTCATTTGCAAAAAGATGTCTGATATTTCATTGATTAATCTTGTTGCACAAAAAAGTACAGATGGCCCGATTACAAAATGAGTCTTGTCATCTTGGGCAAGATGCAAGACTTTGATGCATGCTATAAAAATACAGGAAATAATAATTACTCTGCATGAGTAACTCTTATAATTTCCTGGGAAGACCAGTTTGAGATACTGCTCCCCGGGATCTTTGGACGAATCCAGCTTTCCAGGTTGCGTTCTTCTTCCAACTCGTCTTCCAAACAGTTGACAGCATCAGGGGTGAGCATCCCCCCACTCACAAAGTTGGGCTCTTTTGCAGCCTCTGCTTGATCTTGTTGAGTTGGTTTGTAACCCAACCCAAATCTATCCTCTTTCTTCTCTACTGATAACAGTTTGCCCCAGCCTTGGGCGTTTCCTCCCTCAACAACCTTCCGGGCTTGTTGGTATGATGATATTGAAGTACCAGGCACAGCAGATGTCTCATTGATGTTCAAGGCTTCGAAACCTTGGCTCATTGTTTCATGAATCTCCCCATCCATCTCAATATACTTATAGGTAGCCAGGTGGCTGACAAAAATATCCTCCTCTCCACAGATTGTAACGACTTGACCCTCCCACTCATATTTTAACTTCTGGTGAAGGGTAGAGGTCACGGCGCCAGTGGCGTGAATCCATGGCCTACCCAATAGACAGCTGTAGGCAGGCTGTATATCCATCACGTAGAAGGTCGTTTTGAAAGTCTGCGGGCCAATCGTTATGGGCAACTCGATCTCTCCCAGAACTGATCTCTTTGAGCCATCAAAGGCTCTCACCACCAGGTTGCTGGGTCTCAACGCCAATCCGTCATATTCTAGCTTCACCAGGGCCTTTTTAGGTAAGACATTGAGGGATGACCCCGTGTCTACCAGCACATGGGAAAGGACAGCACCTTTACATTCCATGGTTATGTGCAAGGCCTTGTTATGGTTGCGGCCTTCCGTGGTCAAATCAGTGTTGGTGAACCCTAGTCCATGACTAGCATTAACATTTCCAACTACAGCTTCCAACTGATTGACGGTGATCTCTTCAGGCACATAAGCTGCGTGCAAGACTTTGAGTAGTGCATTCCAGGGGGCTTCGGAGCACATGAGCAATGATAGGATTGAGATCTTGGAAGGCGTCTGATGAAGCTGATCCACTACTTTGTAATCACTCTTCTTGATGATTCGCATGAACTCATCAACCTCTTGATCGAATGGCGTTCTCAAGGCTTCTTTAACAGTCTGCTCTTCCTGCACCAAGCTCTTTCCTTTTGCCTTGGCAGCAGCTTCTGCTTCGGCAGTGGGTCTTTGAATTTGTGGAGCAAAGAGACGTCCGCTTCGACTGAAGCCTCCGCCTCCTCCCACATTGTCTATTTGTGGTGCAGGGGTTGATGATTCGAAAGTGATTCTTTGTCCTTCGCAGTACAGGTCAGATCCGTAATGCCACGGGATGGCATTACTACTTTCATAAGGTACTGGTCCAGGCACCGTGATAGTGACTGGACTGATTGCAGCTGCGGAAGGAGTTGTGATAGTTTGCGGATCATAATAAATTGTGACTGGTGCTCTGATGGGAGCAGCACCTTCTGAGTTGTAGGAAGAGTTGTTCTCAGGATCATAGAATATTGTGACAGTTGAGACGTCTTCATGATTTGTTGTTGATGTTGTAGGAGACATTGTCGGAAGGATGGATGTTGTTGTTGTAGGAGATTCAAACTGGAGTGGTGCTGAAGTTGTAGAAGGAACATTTGTTGATATCTGACTAGTTGAAAAGGCAGATGAAATACTTGTTGATGAAGCTGAAGAGTTGTCAGGTACAATGGTTGCTGCAGTTGTAGGAGATACCGGAATTGTTGCTGTTGAGATTGCTGAATTTGTTGGAAATGATGTGGTGATTTGAAGTTGGCCACTCTGAATGAGACCATCTATGCCATTCCTCAGGTTATCGCATCCATTTACTGAGATATTGCAGTAAGCACACCCCAACTCACACCCCGGGAACATTTGACATTCGAGGAGTTGAGCCTTAATTTCCACCAACGGTGTCCGGATCTGACCCACACTGGTTATTAAATAAGACAGCTCGTCTTCTTCAATAGCGTTAATTCTGGGACCACCGTGGTTCGGCATGGGGTTCTTATTGACATTGGGTGGTGGTGCGAAGTTCAGAGCTTTTGAATCTACCAGGTCTTGTACCTTCATGTGCAAGGCTCTGCACTTTTCTATACTGTGGCCAGGTGCATTTGAATGAAAGGCACATCTGGTGTTGGAGTCATAATTCCTGGGTAAACTGTTGGGATCTGGAGGTGCCAACGTCCTTAGCTCAACTAGGTTGAGTTTCAGGAGTTGTGGCAGCAACGTAGCATATGGCATAGGGATCGGATCGATCACCCTATTGGCTTGAGATGGCCTCTGCTGAAATGGCCTTTGCTGGTTGTTGTTGTTGGTGTTGCTGTTGTTGTAATTTCTCGGAGGATACTGATTCTGTTGATGGTACTGAGGTTGTTGCTGATAGTTTTGTTGCGGAGGTTGGTAAGCTGGTTGAGGGTGAGCTGGAGCAGGAATGGTAACTGCTGCCACAGACCTGTGAACATACTGGGGCCTGCCCCTGTTGGTGTGGATGGCATTGGTCTCGCCAGTTCTTCTTGGACCTGCAAAAGGCTTCCTTGTACTACTGGACGAGCTGGCACCATTGTCAGAGATTTTGCCCATCTTTAACAGGCTCTCGATTCTCTCCCCAGCTATGACAACATCTGCAAAGCTAGTGGAAGAGAAAGCAGCCAGCCTGTCAATATATGTTCCCTGGAGGGTGTTCATAAACATATCTGCCATTTCCCTCTCAGACATAGGTGGCTAAACAGCAGCAGCCAGTTGTCTCCATCTCTGAGCGTATTCTCGGAAACTTTCTCTTGACGACTGTGACATTCCCATTAGGAGGGTCCTGTTGGGTGCCATGTCTAAGTTGTACTGATATTGTCTGATGAAGGCCTCTGCCAGGTCCTTCCAACACCTGATAGTTGCCCTTGTCAAGTGAGAGTACCATTCCCTTGACGCTCCAGTTAAGCTATCCTCGAAGTAGAACATCCAGAGCTTCTCATCCATAGTATAGGCCTTCAGCCTTCCCAGAAATGATTGTAAATGAGTCCGGGGGCATGAAGTCCCGTTGTATTTTTCAAAACAAGGAGGCTTGAACTTGTGGGGAATCCTGACCCCGTCTACCAAGCCCATGTCCATGACATCGAAACCCAAAGAGTTTTGAGACTCTAAGGATCTTAATTTCTCAGCTATCTCATCCAACCTTCTATCATAAGCTTCTTCCCCGGCACCCATTACTGTGAACTGATCCTCTTGAGGGTCTTCTTGCAGTACCCTGCCTGCAGTGGCAGTCCCCTGAACATTTGTAGGAATATTGACCTCTGGATGAAGATGGGGGCCAAATACTGGGGGGGGGGGGGGTAACATGAGGTTGGACCCTTTCATTGTTGCTGGTGCCGGCAGTCCCTATATGTGGATCCTCTTGATTTCTCCCTTCCACCAGTGCTCTGAGCCTCTCCTGGCTTTGAGCCATGTTGTTCATTACCTCCATAAACTGTGTCATTTGGTTCCTCATTTCCAACCTCTCGTTGGTCATTTGGTTCCTGACCTCTGTAAGGTCCTGCTGCATCTGATCCATTTGTATGCCCGGAAGGTTGTTACGGGTTGGATAACGGTGCGGACGGTTGAGGGGAAATACCCGGCGTCGAGCAATAGTTCCTGGGTACCACAACAGAGTTAGCAACAATAAAACAAAAGCCTGCAAAACAAAACAAAAGGTTAGCATGCAATGCAGTATGCTTATTTGTTTTCAAGGTATCCGGCTTGGCATTCAGTTTTGACCCTTCCAGACCCTTGAAGATGTTGTTGCTTTCGAAGTAAACTCGGATGGAACAAACTAATACATATATTACAACAAGCAAGATGGTACATAGTTCGTTTACAAATACAATCCCTCTGAGGGGTCAAAATATATTACAAGAAAATAAAAAGTACATGGAATGAAAGCAACAACAAGCAAATGGTCAAACACCAAGACCAAACTCATCTTCCCGAACTTCCTTGAGAAGTGCTTCGGTCACAGGATCAGCCGGACGCTCCGTGAGATTCCTGATAAGGAGATTCCGGGTTGTAACAGCTGCAGTTAGCTTCTTGTGTTGACCTTGGTCCTTTGACCTCTTCACTCCAGCTTTGATCTTCAGCTCTGATATCTCCCTCTGGGCTGCTGCCAGGGCTTCTTGCTGCTCTTTTGCACTAGCTTCCAGTTGCTCTATCCTATCTTGGACTCTCTTGTCCTCCAGAGTACGAGCTTCGGTGATCCTGACCCACCTAACCTGACTCTCCTTCAGATATAAGTCTGTCCTTGCTCTCTGGAATTGGGCTTCCTTGCAAGCATTCTTCAGAATTTGTTCTCCATCCTTAGACTTCTTGATATAATCCCCAGACTTTTCAATCTTAGCCAGATGCTCCACTCTCAACTTCTCTAACCTCTCAATCTCTATCCTACCATCACTCCTTTCCCGGAGGGTCTTCTGCAAAGCCTGGGTTAACTTCTCATTTCTCTCCTTCAAGCTCTCAAACTCCTCCAAACTGATAGTGGCAGGGGGTGGTGCTGAAGATGATTCAGGCATATCTTCTATGGTAAAGGGCATTCCAGAGAATTGAGCCCTGGCATGGGACCACTCATAATATTGTGCTGATGCCACATTGTTGCACTTCCCCAGAATGGTTACTCCCTTGGTTTGAACATGATCCCAAGCCCAGGCAGCCTGCCTAACAATAGCCAGATTAGGCTTGTTCTCACAATAAAGAGTCTCAACCAAGTCCTGTGCCTTAGGAGTGTGGACTAGTGCATAGCCCAGTTGTCTTCTGAACAGCAGAGGGTTGTAATTAATACTACCTTTAACTCCTATTAGGGGCACATTGGGAAAATGCCCACAGCTGGTGATGATATCCCTACCCTTGGTGCTTTGAGTGCACCATCTGATATCAGCTGAAGTTAGTGCAGTGAGTCTCTTAGCCCAGTTTCTCTGCTGATGAGGGTTCAAAAATGCATCTGTCTTGGGTAAATGCCTGAGAAGCCAAGTATGGAACAAAGGAGCACAACACCTCACTAATCTTCCTCTCTGCTTTTCATTCCTCTGATGCACTGAATAGTAGAGATCCCCCAATAAAGTTGGCACTGGGTTCTTCAGGATGAACAGATGGATTGCATTCTTGCTAATAAATCGAGGCTCATCTGCAAACAATACAATTCCATATATGCTCAGGGCTAATAAAGCACAGACAACTTTCCACTCTCCTAAAAAGGCTTTCAGGGTAGCTTGAGAGATCAAGAAATCCAGATGGAAGCCAGGGATTCCAGCTTTAGAAGTCATATGCTGCTCAACCAGAACAGGTTCCAGATGCAGAGCCTTTGCTACTTCTCCATTACCAGGAAAGACCATCTCAGGGTTGAAAGGGATTCCACCTCTGATAGGTATACCAACTAATGATGAGTATTCTTCCAATAAAGGGCCCAACTGAAAGTCTTGGAAAGTGAAACACCTCAGTGGGGGATCATAAAACTGAATGCAAGTGTGGATCAGGCTTCTCTGTGAAGGGTCCAGATCCATAACCATATCAAGTATATCTCCGTAGTGTTCCCTGAACAATGGTATGTGATCTGGAGTGATCAGGGTCTGAATCCTCCTGATGTCAGCTAGCTCTGGCTGGAAGAAGTGGTAGGTGATGTTACTCTTTTTAGGTGCCATGATGTTGAGGAGATAGGTGCTGATGATAACACTGAAGAAGGGGCCACTGATTGGCTGGTGCTGGTGATAGCTGAAGCAGATGCTGATGAAGATAGGTCAATACTGAAGATGGGGTCAAAACCAAAACCAAATGAAGATGGATACCCTGAAGCACAAATAAACAAATGTCAATATGATGCAATGATTAGGTATGCAAATGATATGCAAGGGTTTGTGACTGAGCTGGATCTGATCAAACGCCCTGATATAGGTCCAAGTATGTTCAAGAAATCCAGATGGAGGTCTATAAATCCAGTAACCAAGGTGGGGGGCTCAAATAAAGAGCCACATGTCCAGGGTTTAGAATCACAAGAACTGTTCCAACACGGAGTATTCTTAATCAAATCAAAGTAACAAGGTATTCTGAGGTCAAGGTACCTGCAAACCTGTAAACAGCCCAACCCCCTCACAGGTGGTGTTCTAAAACAAGGATCCTCAGACTTGGATCAGTTATGAGAAGTGTAAACACTTCTAACCCGGAGGTACAGTGTTTACAATAACCATAAATGTTCCTCCTCTAATTCACCTCAGTTTCTGAAGGTCAATACTAAAAGGTCATCCAGACTTAGCAGGCTTCCCAGATAGCCCTAGTATTGCAGGAAATCCGCAACACAGAGTTCTCAAGAAGAAACCCATGTCTGAACCGTGTTTCATATTCCCGCACCAGACCGAGATGGAATGGGAAAGAATATGAACCACTCTAGCCTAGGTGTCACTCAGGTCCCAGGTATAGGGCCTTAACTCTCAATAGAACCCCACCCACCAAGGCAAAACCAGATCCAGCCAGACAGCATGACAGTATGATATATGTAAAGCAGTAAAGAAAGTAATAAAACAAACTGTACATAAAGAAAAAATAAAACATATACAAACACAAATAAACACATATCACCCCAATAAACACAAATCAATCAAGCGCTAGGAGGAACCCACAAAAAGAACCAGAAACCCTGGTTGCAGTATAAAGGGTCCCCAGCAGAGTCGCCAAGCTGTCCCTCCCGATAAATGGGGAATAGGCCCAGATAAAGGTACAGACGCGAACGGTCGGCGAGAGGGACAATGAGAACACACAGTCGTGAACTCACTGGAGATGAATAGAGTCGCCAGCTAGGCATTTTTATCCCGGAGGAAAGGCAATGCTGCATAGACCTAGAAAAAGATGGATAAGACGGTTGCGAACCAGAGAGACTGAGAAAGGGGGTTGGTTACAACCTGGGAAGGTATTAGCACCCAGATTGTCCGCCGTACTCGACGGGATCCACGCTTGAAAGATTTGTGTTATAAAGGGGTAGTGTCAGTGCAATCTGTGTATAAGGAGGCTGGAAGAAAATGTACAGGTGTCAGTGCAAAAGAAGTGCAAAGTGTGATATATATAGTGTCAGTGTAAGGAATAAGAATGAATTGCTCAAGATCATGAGGCTTAAAGAATGAGGCTAGAAAGAGGGGGAATATACAGAGACTTTTGTTCGATAACTGTTAAGTTATGCCTACGTATCCTCTCGTGCAATGAGGAAGTCAGAACACCGTAGTTCGACCCAAAGAGACTGAAAGATGAGTTGACTTGTGAACAGCTTACTTGCCTATGCTCAAGTGTATGACCTGTCTGGCTCAGGTGCTAACTGTCTTGCACTAGACGAAAGAAGCAAGTTCTCGTTTGTGAGTGAATGAGGTGAGAAAAGAATCTCGGAGGAGACGATTATTGTTTGTTTTTTGTGTTTTCAGTCTTTTATTGCTTTTTGGATTTTGTCATAAGTTAATGAGCTTAAGTCTAAACCAATGGATTTAGTAAACTCATCACATCTTCCCTCTGATTAGGGGTAATGGGAATACCTTAAGTATGAAGTCAGATTCTCACACTTAATCACCTTTGGTGTGGGATTAAGATCATTAACCTACTTGTAATTATTTAGATGTTTTTGTGATTTTTTTTTAGTGTTAAGTAATGAGGTTAAGCCATAATCAGGGATTTAACAGACTCATTACACCATCCTAATAGAAGGATAATAGATGAGAATGTTTAAGCTGAGGAAAGCTCCTCAACTTAATCCATGATTAGGGATTAAACTCATGACAAAACAAGCCTTTGATTAAGTGGATTTTATTTAATGATATGATGATGAAGTGAGTTTTATGGTTTGTAAGACAACTTGAGGGGGACTTGTCCATTAACACTAGGGTTAGTCCTTCTTAACCAATTTAAGGAAGAATTAGAACCCTAATGCAAGGCCCAAGTTACAAGCTTAATGTCTTGATGATTATTAAGATGGATTGATTAAAGGATTTAAACACCTTAAGGGTTTAACACTTAGGATTAAAGTTATACACTCCATCCTAAGAGAAGGATGCAGGCATAAGCTTAATCACAAAGCCTTAAAGCCTTTAGGGTTTAGTCCCTGATTATGAGGTGAGAAGAGAAGACTCAAAAGAGACACAAAGGTAAAACTAAGAGGGGAGACTAATCAAAACCCTAATCATTGTCATGCTTGGTTGTCCCTAAGGTTTATGAGGTTTTTCAAAAGAAGTCTTCAATGGAACCACCAGGAAGCAGATGAAAAGATCAAGAGAAGCAAAGCAACTTGCTTCATTCAAGAAGTCAAGTCACTTGAAGAAAGAAGGTGGGAGGAAGAAGAATGAGCAAGCTCAATCTCAAACACAAACAAAAATGCAGCAATGGATGCAAGAGAGATGAAAAGAAAAGTTATGAGAAGCGAAGGCAAATTCACTTCCCAAAGTTACTTACCACCTGAAAGGTTAGAAAAGAAATGCAATGCAATGCAAAATGGGATGAGATGACATGATGAGAAACAAAACCAGAAGCATATACATGATGCTAATGATGCTATGAGATGCTACAAACATGAGGCAGCACATGGAAATGATCATACAAGTTCATGAATGCAAATGGGGTAAGTTATGAACCAAGAACATACATGAAAAGTTATGAAGTGCACATGACATACAACATGGAAAATACATGATGCAATGATCAAACATGCTTTCAATATGTTTTATGATGTCAAATGAATCAAATGGATGCTTGAAATGTCATGGCAAGTCATGTTATGCAAGAGAATGCAAGATGGATGCATATGGAAGCCCAAATTAGGGTTTATGTACAATATGTCAAACAAAAACCAAAATCAGAAGCAACCCCTAAGATAAAAAATTGAAAATGCCACTCAAAGGACCCCTAACCCTATACTAAACCAATGCCCAAAGGAGAGGTTTCAACTCTTAACCAAATTCAAGTTATGATTTTTCTAAGTTTTCTAGGGTTTTAGGGTTCCTAATCAAGAAAATTATCAAACAAATTGAAAATGAAAGATCAAATCATGGCCATTTAATCTCACAAACTACATGCTAAACACAATGCAATGCAAAAAGAATCAATGTCCAACTCTTCATGGATAGACAGAAATGATTTTTGGAACTTTGGATCAAATTAATGCATAAAAATGATTTTTAATCAATGAAAAATTCTCAAAATGCATCAAGATCAAAAAATAAATTTGGTTTGAAGGTTGGACAATGTTTCTAAATGTCTTAGAACATTTCATGAATTTTCTGGTGATTTTTAAATACTTAAAAGTATTTTTAATAAATTAATTTCCATTAATCAATTAAAAA
Source organism: Lathyrus aphaca (assembly GCA_963966055.1). Taxonomy (NCBI): domain Eukaryota; kingdom Viridiplantae; phylum Streptophyta; class Magnoliopsida; order Fabales; family Fabaceae; genus Lathyrus; species Lathyrus aphaca. Next base: position 500,567,300 of record OZ014519.1, on the reverse strand, counting down.
TAAACTTTTAAATATTTAAAAATACTTTTTAAATGCTAAAAATGAAAATAAAAATATTTTTGTGTCATAAAAATTAATGAAATCCTTGAGAAAAAGTTTCATAATTTTTTGACAATTTTTACTATTTTAAATAAATTATGCAAATTAAATGAAAGAAAATGAAATAAAAATGAAAATAGACTGAAGTATGCAGGATGGAGGGCCAGGATTGAGTCTGGGTTTGAAATGGTTGACCACGCGCGTGAATGAAGGGTCTAGATTGCTTCTGAGTTAATTAATTATGATTATTTTAATTAAACAAGATTAGGGCAAATGAACGAATCTGGACCATTCATGCACGCGGGAAGTCAACAAAGTCAAGCCATCCAACGCACGAAATTCAAATGGAATTAATTACACTGATTAAACCCTAATGATTTTCAGGTGGCCGGAGAAGACCTCCGGTCATCTTCTCCGGTGGGAACCCCACCTGAAAATCCCTAAAAACCTCAAAACGCAACCAAAATAAAAACCAAGCATACAGAAATGATTCCCATAACCCACTGAATCAAAACCCCATCACAAACAACATTTATATTCCCTCAAGCTCATGAATCGAAACAAAAATTGTTTAGGTCACAGAGTTTCAGAACGCAATTAAACTCTTATTTCATCACCATTTTCAAAACTAAAGACATCAGAACAATCAGTGAATCATGAGGAACAACTTAAGAACTTAAAAAGTGATTTCTGGAAAAAATGTTCTTGAGCTACCTGAGTTTCGAAGCTTTCACTCTTGCTACTTTCTGTCCCCTTCCTTTGATGAAAACCACTCCTTATGATCCCCTGATGATGCTTGAACGCTTAGAAGGAGTTTAAGTTAGCTGGTTAGGGAGTTTGCACAGCTTCTGCTCAAGCTCAGGTGAAAATGGTGATTGTGATTCAAGCTGTTTCAGGCTAAGGTGAAGGGTTCTTTATGACCAGGGTGATGAATGGAGAAGGTTTATGAAGTTTGTTCAAGTGTTTGTGGCCTGTGGAGTGAGTTTCGAAAGCTTTGGCTTTGAGAGTGAAAAATGGAAGGGTGATGTTCTTGCTGGTTTCAGGCTTGTGTCTTGTTGGTTTAGGCTCAATGAAACATGGTGAGATGATTGGTGAAACTAGTTTGAATGTTGGTGATTTGTGGAGTCAGATTCGAAGAGTTTTGCTTGAGGGAGTGAGTTTGTGAATGTGATGATCTTGTGTGTTTCAGCCTTGCTCCTTATGTGGAATGGCTAGCAAATGGATAGTATAAACAACTCCAATTGGTCAGATGATGTGACCTGGCCTGCTGTGATAGGTAAGTTACCTTTTGCAAAAAGTCCACTCTTGTGTAAGGAAAGCATGGGCTTGGTTCTAGGCTAGTACAAGCATGGGTGCTGGCGCAGCATGGTGTGTGAGAGGTGCTAGGAAGGTTCAATAGCCAATGCAGCAAGTTGGTGAAAGTGTGATGATGGTTTTGCAAGTTGATCACTTTTGAAACTTCATGAAAATCTCTTACTTTGCCAACCATGAACATGTGATCTTTTGGTTCAAATCTGATTTTTAGGTCACATAGAATGTTTGTGCATTGGTTTGATGTGAACTAGAATTCACAAATGGCCTTGATACATGATTTTGCAAATTTTCCAATTGGTGCATATCTTGAAAATTAGTGATTTTTGCCAACTTTGTCACACCATAACTTTTGATCCAAAATGAATTAGATCATGTTCTTGTACTTTTTGAAAAGGGAAAGATGTATTCTACAACTTTCATGACCAAAGTTTTTCCATTTGAAGCATCTTTGGATCAAAAAGTAAGGCTTGAAAAGTGGCATAAAATGACATATTCTTCAAAAGTCAACCATGCCCTAAAAAGTCAACTTTGCAAAAACTTCAAAATCTTGAATTTTGTGAACTTCAACCTTCTTCCATGATCAAATAAAGATCATATACACTCAAAATGATGAAGATCACCCCTTGGTTGGGTCATTGGGGGCCTCAGATGCCCTGATTTTGCACTGACTTGTCTGAAAAGTCAACTCTTGATCAAATGGCTTCCCCATGGAATTTCTTCATGAAAATTGATATGCATACTCCCTATACCATATAGAGACCAATAGAAACAAGAATGACCAGAAAATTTGGGGTTATGGCCTCTGAAACCAAAACCCTAGTTTTAGGTCAACTGTGCAGTCAAACTTGGCTCTGCTTCCATACCAATCCCAGTTCTTGTAATTCTTTGACATTCTTGACTTTGAGAGGATATAATATGATTCTTGAACACACATGGGCCCCTTTGAGGTGATTGTTGACCTTTGGAGTGGCTCAAGAAGCTCTTGGATTGCTCAGATCACAAACCCTAGATGCAGATGACTTAGGACCTATGCAGTGAATCAAATATGTGGTATGAGATGATATGATTGTGTTTATGCATATGAAATGATCACAAGCCATGATGTGAATGGGTGAGGGCAAATTTGGGGTGTTTACAACTGGTTAACACTGAACTAGTAGCAGAAAAAATGTTAAAATTCAGCATGATCCATTTTCAAAACCTTTTTTCAAACACTTGATGATCATGATCTGAATTTGCATAAATTTTAAAACCAAAATATAGTGAAATCCCTGCAATTAAATAATAATTTAAGATCCAAAGGATCTAGAATCAAAGGAACCAAAGATCTACATCTTGAATGTTGATGATGAAGATGAGTTTATGGAAAGAGTGAATTACCAAAAGCACTTCTTCAAATTGGACCAAATTAAGTTAGATCTACTGAAATTGATGAACAAGAGAAGAATAAGATGAAGGTTTAGCTCAAGTTGACCGAGAATTCAATGTGAATTCTTGATAACTTCAAAAGAAGGAAATAAGAGCTTTAGTGAAATTTTGGTTTTGGGGGAGTATTTTGTAAGAGAATTGTTAGCTCTCCAAATATTGTTGAATGAATGAAATTAGAGTGCTACATAAAGACTTTAGGTATGAGAATTTGGTGGAATGGAGCTTGCTTTGGTAATTAAAATTAGGTTTGATAATTGAAAATTTGGTGGAAAATGGAAAAGAGAGGTGATTAGTTAGGGTTTATGGTAGGAAATGATCAAAGTGATTTAGAGAATTCAAAGGAAAATGGATCTAGAATATTCCAAATGAGATCAATGATCCAAGGGTGCTGAATTTGAACAAAATATTCAAATTTCGTACTGGTTAACCGGTTAACCAAAATACACTGGAAATGGTTAACCGGTAAACCAAGCATGAATTTGATTTTTTTGTTCAAATATGATTGCTTGATTGTTGTGGCCTGATTCTTTTGTACGTCGAAGAAGGCATGAAAATAAACACATGAACCTTGGAATTCCTTGAATAAATCAATTAACTTGGGAAATCCTTGATCAAATCAATTTGAATTACTTGCGGATAAACTTCGACTTTTGTCTGTGAAATTTTATTCGAGCGGCAGGACTGCTATTTTTGGCATTTTCAATTGTTCCTCTTCCTGAAAATGTTAGTGAAAGAAAACAAAATATTTTTGGATTTTAATTAATGGTTAGTAAACATAAACAAATAAAGCAATTAAAGGTAACGGTGATCCCTTGTGAGACATAAACCTACACCTAAGAAGAACCGAGCAACCAGTGCGATCTTGTTTGTATGCAAGATGCAGATGAAATGCGATGAAAACATAGGGCAAAAATTAGTGTGTTACAACTGCCCATATTTAAGTTTCTTCAATATGGAGATATGAAGATTAACATCTTCGTCTCTGCAAGATGGGATATACTTAAATACAGAAAACCCAATTTTTGTCCTAAGGCAACATGATATGAATATGATATGCAAGCTCAAGATCTCTGTGGGGAAAATATGACCACCTGAGGACAACAAAAGCTTGGGAACACAAAAGAAAATGCCGCTAGGGAAAACAACAGACACCAAAAGAGTTTACCCGAAAAATAAACCACTGGATAGGTGACTCAACTTGGGGAAACAATATGATATAATCAAAGTAAAAATTTCAACAAGGAAGAGTAAATACTCTGCCAGGGAATATCAACCTAACAAAATATTCTAGAATACCGAGTTGGAAAAGAATCATCAACTACCGGTTTACTGGGTTGGTGAAAAAGCAATGAGCTTGATTAACTTGGTAATATTACCCACTATCAAATAATTCATAGCTTAATTCCAAAGTAATATACTCGAGCTGGATAAAATATTGCCCACTATCAAACAATGATAGCTTAATTCCAAAGCAATAAACTCAAAAGGAAAGATTACCCACTATCAAGCAATGATAGCTTAATTCCAAAGCAGTCAATCAAATAAGAGGGGAGAAATATTACCCACTATCTCACAAGTGATAGCTTAATTCCAAAGTAATATTACTCACAAAGAGGACCAAATTTCAATCCAAGAACAAGTCGGAGAGAAACGGTCAAACAAGAATCATCCCAAGGAGGAAATATCTCAACCGGGGAAAGTTCCATCCAGATAATAAGTTGGTGAGGAAACTGAATCAAAGATCATCCACGAGGAACAAACTCAGTGGGGAATTTAGAAAGGATAAACACTTTATGCTTAGTGGTTGACACTCTAACTTGAGAGGAAGACACAACACACACACTGTGGGGAAAATACACACCAAAGAGTAGGGAACAATGATAAATGCAAGAATCCAAACAAATGATGCCATGCTTATGCATATGAATATGCTGACAACACAGACATAAAGACAAGAAAAAGGTGACATAAACACCACAACAACTGGATACTCGACTAATCCCAAAGCAACAATGTTGGGGATCATGCTGGAGATTCAATTTGAAATCCTGCAGGGGAACATCAAAAGCCATCAAAGGAATAAAATCCTACTACACGAATCAACTTAAACTGAGGAAACATATTCTAGGGATCCAATCCACAAAGTAATCTTCAATAATCCATTAAGGATAACATCAGTAACTCCACTCTGAAAGGATAACAGACCAAAGATACAACAACACAAAAACTTTCACTCTTTGGGGAAAAAAGGAAATGTCCCTGTTAAACTGGTGGGGGCAAATGTCTTCACAATTCTGTTTGGGGAAATAAGGTGAAGATTTACTAGTGATGCAAATAAAGCATATCCTACTGGAGTATCAAGCATGAAGCATCAACTCTGCATAGGGAAACCACCCTTCTGAGGAAAGGTAATAATATGACGGGGACGGGGAAAAGCTTCCACAATCCTTTCTAGGAACAAAAGTGTTCTTGTTCAGAATTAAACTCTGCGAGGAATAACCATCATACCACTCCTGCTTCACTTGGGGAAAGGGTGCAAGACTTGTTGAATGTGCACTTGTTCGGATTCAAACGAAGCTTAAACTTCCTTAACCTCTGAAACAACTTCAGCAAATGTTCAACATGATCCTCTTCAGTCCTCGACTTAGCGATCATATCATCGACATATACCTCAATTTCTTTGTACATCATATCATGGAAAAGCATGGTCAGAGTTCTTTGGTATGTCACACCAGCATTCTTCAATCCAAAGGGCATCACTCTGTAGCAGAATGTTCCCCATGGTGTAATAAATGTGGTCTTTTCCATGTCCTTGGGTGCCATATTTATTTGATTATAACCAGAAAATCCGTCCATAAAAGAGAACACATCAAACTTAGTTGTATTACCTACCAACACATCAATGTGTGGTAATGGAAAATTATCTTATGGACTGGCTTTATTCAAATCTCTATAATCAACACACATTCGGACTTTTTCGTCTTTCTTTGGAACGGGCACAATATTAGCCACCCATTGAGGATAATTAGATGTCAAAAGAAAACCTGCATAAATATGATTTTGAACCTTCTCTTTGATCTTTACTGCCATATCAGGATGAGTTCTTCTCAACTTTTGCTTCACAGGTGGACATTCAGGCTTTAGCGGCAATCTATGCTCCACAATACTAGAATCAAGACCCGACATGTCTTGATAAGACCAAGCAAACACATCAACATATTCTCTAAGAAGCTCTACAATCCTCTTCTTAACCTCATAGCCAAGCAATGCTCCAATCTTGACTTCTTTCATATCATCTTCAGAACCCAAGTTGAGCATTTATGTAACTCTCCATGAGGCTGAATAACTTTCTCTTCGTGCTCAAGAAACCGAGAAATCTCATCAGGAATCTCTTCAACATCCTATTCCTCGGCTTCGAACACAGGGAATTCAAAGTTGGGAGTGGGCATAGGATCATTGTTTTCAATGGGTTTATCAATCAATCTGCACAATGATTTTATTTTTATTTTAGAGTATGAACAAAAGTGCAAACATTATGCAGATAAACAATGATTATTATTTTTGGGTTTTTTATGTTACCACTTTTCAGAATAAAGCAAAAAGGAAAAAACATATGGAAATAACAAAATAACATTTTATTGATGATGATAAAATTTGAAACAAAGCCCGACAAACATCCCTTTCACCTTGGGCAGAGTGAAAGGATTTTTTGAAAGAAAATAAAACAAATTACTTTGAAGCATGAACAAAAGAAGGAACATCAACAACAATCCAGTTCTTGCAAATCTTTCTATGCGTAACAAAGTTAGGCATTTCTTCATCTTCAATGATGGCAGCAGCGGAATGATCGTTGATAAACCCAACACTTCGGGATTCTTCCTAAATAGTCTTCCGGTCATTGAGAGCCACACCTGGTGCAAAAACAATACCAAATCCTTCTTTGTTGTCAACAACATCAGTAACTCGTACCCAACCGTCAGATCGACCAGTTTCGAGTACGATCCTAACATCCTTGAGAGAATATAAGTGCATAACATTCTTCTTAGCAGCATTATCAACAACAGAAAGAGTCTGGAATGAAGTTCCCACCTCTTCTCCAGCATCAATATATGAGAAAGATGACAAATTTCTCACCAACATTGCCTGTTCATCGCCAATAGTCAATAATTTCCCATCTTTCACAAACTTCAGCTTCTGATGGAGAGTAGATGTCACAGCTCATGCCTCATGAATCCTGGGTCTTCCAAGGAGACAACTGTAAGCAAGACGTATATCCATTACGTGAAAAGTAATTTGAAATATAAACGGTCCAATCATAATAGGAAGATCAACTTCACCAATCACAGTTTTCTTCGATTCGTCAAAAGATTTCACAATAATCCCACTATGCCTTATGGGAGTACCTTGGTACGCAAGCCTTGACAAAGTCGACTTCGGCATCATATTCAGAGAAGACCCAATATCAACCAGCACTTTAGATATAACATCTTCCTGACAATTCACTGAAATATGTAGAGCCAAATTATGGTTCCTTCCTTCTTCAGGCAAGTCATCACCACAGAAACTCAGATTGTTGCACGATGTGATATTAGCCACAACACTATCAAACTGATCAACAGTCACATCATGATCAACATAAGCTTGATCAAGAATCTTCTGCAAAGACTGCCTATGAGCCTCAGAGTACATCAAGAGTGATAAAATTGATATCTTTGACGGAGTATGCAACAACTGCTCAGTAACGTTGTACTCGCTCTTCTTTATAAATTTTAACAACTCATCTTCACTAGCTTTCAAACTGGAATCACTAAATTGACCTGATCGGGAAAAAACATCCTCAATCTGTTTGCTCGCACTTGTATCTTCATCTATCTTCGGAGGATCCACAACATAAACTCTACCACTTCGAGTAACCTTTGTCACATCAGCAATGTTAACCACAGACTTTGGAGAAGGAATGGGAACTTCCTTACCATTTTCTACCATCGTAGCATTATACAGGTACGTGACAGCTTTATCAGACTCATACGACATTGGACCAGGCAAATTAATCACCAATGGAGTAACAACATATTTGCGGCTATCAAAAGAAATAACTACATTCTCAGGAACAACCTTCTCAGGGATATTTAGCTGAGGCACAATAACATTCACTTCATTGTCATACTTGTATCTTTTCACTGTCACTTAAATCAACTTATCATCCATCATCTTTTAAATGTGTCTCTTAACAATCACACAACCACGAGGGTTCACCGAACAAATACAACATCCAGCATAATCGTGATCAATATCATGATATTCACTTAAGAAGGCATGCATCTCAACCAAAGACCTTCGAATATGGCGGACATCATAAATCTTGAACAAACCAGGACAACCATCAACCATGTTCACAGACGTATTACCATGTTGCGGAAGTGGATTTGTCTTCACATTTGGATTAACATCATTGAAAGACAGAACATTGCTCCTTATCAATTTTTGTACTTCAGACTTCAATGGATAATAATTCTCATTATCGTGCCCCGGGGCATCTTGATGAAAAGCACAGTGAGCCTCTAGCTTATACCACCATGGGATAGACTCTGGAACTGAAGGCGGAGAATGTGTTTGCACAAGATTCTTCTCAATCAGAGATGGAAGCAAATCTACATACAACATTGGAATGGGATCAAAGCTTGGCTTAGCACGACCCTGTTGATTACCACTCTGTTGCACATAGGGCTTTTGATAACAAGACTGATACTTTGGAGCTGTTGGAACAGTTGGAGTCACATTAATCATCGGAGTTACAGAAGCTACATGTTGCTGATGATGATTCTCACGACCACGAGGTCTTCTGTAATTTTCACGAGATATATCATTAGTCTCACCTTCATTCTTCTTACCAAAGTTGAACCTCTTAGAGCTCGAGCCAGTACTGCTATCCTTGCTCAATTGTCCCTCATGGATACCTCCTTCTAGTCGCATCCCCATACTCACCATTTCAATGAAATCAGAAGGAGCACTTGCAATCATCTTCTCATAATAGAAATAATTCAAAGTCTTCAAAAAGATCTCCGTAATCTCTTTCTCTTCCAGAGGAAGAACAATCTGAGCTGCTAGCTCGCGCCATCTCTGCGCATAATCTTTGAAAGTTTCTTTGTCCTTCTAGGACATAGCACGAAGTTGATCTTTGTCCGGTGCCATATCAATATTATACTTGTATTACCTAACAAAAGCCTCTCCCAAATCATTGAAAGTATTGATTTGGCTGCTATCCAAACTCATGTACCATCTCATGGCTGCACCAGTCAGACTATCCTGGAAATAATGAATCAAAAGCTGATCATTGTCCGTCTTAGCAGACATCTTTCTAGCTTACATAGTCAAATGACTCAGAGGACAAGTATTTCCCTTATACTTCTCGAACTCAGGAAGCTTGAACTTATACGGAACCTTGACATTAGAAACCAAACAGAGATCATAAGCATCTTTACCAAACAAATCCTTATGCCTCAAAGCCTTTATCTCTTTCTGTATCTCAGCAATACGGCCTTGAAAATCATCAAGTCTTTCAATCACACCAGCGCCTTCACTCTTCTCATCATGGTAAATCATTTCATCATGGTGCGGAGTAGTGTGCATCACATGCGGGATCATTATACTGAAATGGAATCAAAAGTAACGGGATCATTGTACCTAAATGATAATCTGACACGAGACCGTTGTACTGAAACGGAAACGAGGAAACGAGACCATCATACTTAGATGGAGACTCAAAGATATGAAACCATTGTACTGAAATGGAATCGAAAAAGATGAAATCATAGTACTTAGATGAAATCAACAACACGAGACCGTTGTACTGAAACGGAAACGAGGAAACGAGACCATCGTACTTAGATGAGACTCGGAGAGATGAGACCATTATACTGAAATGGAATCAACAAAGATGAAATCATCGTACTTAGATGAAATCAACAACACAAAACTGTTGTACTTAAATAGAAACGAGACCATCATACTTAGATGGAATCGGAGAGATGAGACCATTATACTGAAATGGAATCAAAAGGAACGGGATCATTGTACTTAAATGATAACCCGACACGAGACCGTTGTACTGAAATGGAAACGAGGAAACGAGACCATCGTACTTAGATGGAGACTCGAAGATACGAAACCATTATACTAAAATTGAATCAAAAGGAACGAGATCGTTGTACTTAATTGATAACCTGACACGAGACCGTTGTTCTGAAACGAAAACAAAGAAATGACAAGAGTTGACTGGCAAAAGCAACAATGTTGGGGAATGAACTTGGCATTTTGTGGGGACACTTCGGTCTGATTGAAAAAATACTGTTTCGGGCTTTCGTGCAAGGTACCAAAACTAGCTTATGCTTCGTATGCATATGTTTGAATTTTTCTATGGCGTAATGCTCCATAATGATGGAAATGCTACGCTTTTTGAGGATGCAAATGTAATGATGATTACTAAATGCAAATGCAAAGGGATCTCCTGATGAGGAGATAACAGGTGTCCCCAACAACTTTACAGGTGTAGTGGTACTCCACTGAGGAAACAATTTACTGGAGAATCCCTCAGATACACAATCTTCTTCTTGGGGAAGAGACGCCAATGATGATTGGACTTTATTTGGCAGCTTCACTGGGGAAACTGCAAACAATGTTGTGCAAGAAGGAAAACCATTTAACTTCTTGTTATCTTCACCACTTCTAGGGAATAATGAGTCTTCATACACTTCTAGGGATAAGAAGACTCTAGTGGGGAATACCTCTCTTTTGAAGGAGGGCTCTCTGCTTGGGGCGAACATCATCAACCTTATGTTGTTATGCTGGGGAAGATTTCAATTTCCGACTCTATTGGGGATGATAGAGAATGTCAGTGGAGAGTACTACCTTCTTAAGCTAAGAGTTTTAAGTCGCCTCTTGCTGGGGATGAGAGGTTAGAAGCGTCTCATGCTGGGGATGAGATATAATGATACCCTTCTCCTCAAGAAGTATCCTTCTCTTTTCTACTCTGCTAGAGGGAGGATGGTCTGATGAGACTTGCTGAGGAATTTTGCTCCAAGATCTGATGAGGAAAGACTCCTGAAGATCTATGTTGGCAATGGCTTTGCTGGTAACACCTGTACCTACATGTTAATGAACACAACTAATAATACTTGCAAAAAGGGAGTTAGTTTGGCCTGCATGCCCCAGGTTCATGGTCTGAATCACCATCCCTGTTACTCAACACATCAGATATATGTCAAATGTTTTTACTCTCATGCATGTATTATACTGCATTCATGTATTCGCAATGCAATATTTATAACAATTTGATGGACGTTTTGCAATCAATCAACGGTTGACGAAAAACAAAAACATAGGAGGGAAAATTGAATGAAATTGCACTTTTATTGATTGGAAAATGGCCATGAATAGGCATTACACTGAGCAGAAATCCTTGGAAAGAGGAAATTGCACAAAAGGAAAATAAACTATCCTAATGGCAATATGAAAGTCAAATCTCATCAAGTTTCGACCCGACTATGGCTTGTATGTCCTCAACACTCTCCGCATGCTTCGGTTTTGAGGAAGATGATTAAATAGATCCTTAACCCTCAAATTACACTTGATTACAGATGACGAGTCACAAATCTTGCATATCGCAGTTGTTCGTTCCAGTCCCTCTTTTGTGTGGATCGCCCTTTCGAGTTTTGAATCCACCGAGATACCCTTTTTTTCCTGAGCTGTCCGATGTGGCTTTTCAACTCAGCGGGTCTACATTTTTTCAAATATTTCCCTAACTTTTTCCCAAGCCTTTTTATTCTGTTTTTAACTCGCCAGGATGCCCTTTTTTGCCTGAACTCTTATTCTGTTTTTGTCCAACGGGTCTCTTTATACGAAGTATTTTCTAACTGTATCTGCGATGACAAGGGAAGAGAGGTCTTCGCCATCCATGGTTGTTAACATTAAGGCTCCGCCCGAGAAGACCTTTTTGACCACGAATGGACCTTCATAGTTGGGTTTCCCTTGCCCCCGTGATCTGTTAGAGGAGGAAGGATCCTTTTCACCACTAAGTCGCTGGGTATATAGCGTTGAGGCTGTACTTTCTGGTCAAATGCCCGTTTCATTTGTCGTTGATACAACTGTCCATGGCATACAACTGTTAGGTGTTTCTCTTAAATAAGGCTCAACTAATTGTACCTGGATCAGAGTCATTCAGCTTCATCAAGCTTGACGTCTATCATTAATCTCAAAGAAGGAATCTCAACTTCAACTGGTAGGACTACCTCCATACCGTACACAAGCGAGAACAGGGTTGCCCGGTTGAGGTGCACACATATGTTCGGTACCCATGCAATGCAAACAGACACATCTCATGCCAATATTTGTACGTCACAACTATCTTCTGTACAATATTTTTAATGTTCTTGTTGGCCACCTCGACAACGCCATTCATCTTCGGGCGATACGACGAAGAGTTGTGATGCCCAATCTTGAAATCCTGACACAAATATGCCATCATCTTATTGTTGAGGTTAGAACCATTGTCATTAATGATTCTTTCGGGAGTTCCATATCGACAGATGATATCCCTCTTGATGAACCGGGCTACCACTTGTTTGGTGACATTGGCATAGGATGCCGCTTTGACCCACTTCGTGAAGTAGTCTATGGCAACCAGGATGAAGAAGTGACCATTAGAAGCAGTGGGCTTGATCTTTCCAATCATATCAATTCCCCACATGGCAAAGGGCCGCGATGAATACATGACACGCAATGGATTTGGAGGCACACGCACCTTATCAACATTAATTTGGCACTTGCGGGAGTATTTACAGCAATCAGATTCCATGTTGATCCAATAATACCCCGATCTTAGAAGTTTATTTTCCATAGCATGTCCTCCAGCATGAGTACCGAAGGAGCCTTCGTGAACTTCTTGCATCAACATGTTTGTTTCGTGTCTATCCACGCATCTGAGCAAGACCATATCAAAGTTCCGTTTATAGAGCACATCATCCTTGTTTAAGAAGAACCTGCCTTCCAACCTCCTAAGAGTCTTCTTGTCTTTACTGGATGCCCTTGTTGGATATTCTTGAGATTTTAGAAATGGCTTGATGTCAGAGTACCATTGTTTGTTATCATCAACCGCAAACACATATGCTAGTCTATCAAGATGAGACACATCGATTTTAGGCACATAATTCTCACTGTGCACCTTGATCATGGAGGACAAGGTTGCCAAAGCATCAGCAAATTGATTATCGTCCCGAGGTATATAGTGCTGCTTGACTTTCGTGTGGAAAGTTAATAGCCTCCGGGTATAATCCCTATAAGGAATCAGATGAGGTTGATGAACCAACCATTTTTCGTTAACCTGATTGATAACTAAAGTCGAATCTCTGAAGATCTCGAGGTTCTTGATTCTCAAACCAATTGCTTCCTCGATCCCCGTGACACAGGCTTCATACTCTGCTTAATTTTTGGTGCACTCGAATGTCAACCTGGAAGTGAAGGGCATATGGATCCCTTTCGGTGAGATAATAAAAACACCAACTCCACTTCTGTTTATGTTAACGACTGCGTCAAACATCAGACTCCATTTGGATTCGGGGTCTGGCCCCTCCTTCAGGAGTGGTTCCTCACAGTCTTCCAACTTGAGGAACATGATGTCCTCATCCTGGAACTCAAAACTCATTGGCTGGTAATCCTCAATCGGTTGTTGGGACAAATAATCTGAAAGTACACTTCACTTGATATCTTTTTGTGAAGTATATTAGATATCATATTCCGTCAAAATAATTTGCCACCGAGCTACCCTTCTGGTCAAAGCTGGCTTTTGAAAGATGTATTTAACGGGGTTCATCTTGGAAATCAACAGAGTGGTATGAGTCAGCATGTACTGTATTAGTTTGCGATAAGCCCATGCCAAAGCGCATCAAGTTTTCTCGAGTAGTGAGTATTATGTCTCACAGTCGATAAACTTTTTGCTAAGGTAATAGATTGCGTGCTCTTTTCAACCAGAATCGTCCTGCTGACCCAATACGCGGCCCATTGATCCCTCGAGCACTGTGAGGTACATGATCAAAGGTCTCCATAGTACTGGAGGTATGAGAATATTAGGTTCTTGCAGGTACTCCTTGATTCGGTCGAAGGCTAATTAGCAGTCATCATTCCACCTGGTGGCCTGGTTCTTCCTCAGAAGCTTGAAAATAGGTTCACATGTAGCTGTTAGGTGAGAGATGAACCGTGCAATATAATTCAACCTCCCTAAGAAGCCACACACTTATTTCTCAGGTCTCGGCCTATGCATCTCCTAAATTTCTTTTACCTTCGCAGGGTCGACCTCAATCCCCTTTTCACTAACAATAAAGCCCAGCATCTTTCCAGAACGTACCCCTGCACTTGTTCGGGTTCAACCTCAATCTGAACTTCCGAAGTTTGTCAAATAGCTTGACTGGGTTGACTAAATGTTCCTCTTTTGTTTTTGACTTTGCGATCATATCATCTATGTAGAATTTGATCTCGTGATGAATCATGTCATGGAATAGAGTCACCATTGCTCGTTGGTATGTTGCCCCAACATTCTTTAAACCGAACAACATTACTTTGTAATAGAAGGTGCCCCATGGGGTAATGAAAGTAGTTTTCTCCATGTCATCTGGCGACATCTTGATTTGGTTATTGCCTGAAAAGCCATCCATGAAGGAAAACACAAGGAATTGGGAAGTATAGTCAACTAGCACGTCAATATGTGGCAACAGGAAATCATCTTTGGGGCTCACCCGATTTAATTCTCGATAATCCACACACATTCTAACCTTGCCATCCTTTTTAGGAACTGGTACAATATTTTCAACCCATGGAGGATAACTTTTCACGGCCAAGAATCCGACGTCGAACTTCTTTTGAACCTCTTCCTTGGTTTTGATATCTGTTTCTGGTCGTGTTCTTCTCAATTTCTGCTTCGCCGGCGGACAATCTTCTCTGAGTGGAAACTTGTGCACTACGATATCGGTGTCCAACCCTGGCATATCTTGGTAAGACCAGTCAAAGATGTCAACATATTCTCGGAGCATGGAAACCAAACGGCTTTTTATAGATTCTTCCAATGCAACCCCGATCTTGACCTTTTTTTTGTCCTCTTCAGTACCCTGGTTCACCAACTCAATGGCCTCTTCGTGCGGTTGAATCACTCTCTCCTCTTGCTTGAGCATTCTGGATAATTCTTTGGGTAATTCATAATCTTCTTCACCTTCCTCGTCGGCTAGGTAAATTGTATTGTCGAAGTCATATTGAGCCATAGAAAGATCGTCACTGATGGGACCCGATGGGGTACATCTGCATGAATGATGATTCATGCTAGATTTTAGTAAAAGTGGGAGACATGGAAAAAACACTGCCATTTATTTTTAAAATACAAGAAAAATGAAATGAAAGACAAGGAACACTGTGTAAAAACGTCCACTTTATTAACGATTTTATTATTGCATTATGAAACAACGAACCCTCACAATGAGCTAGTATGCCTCGGCAAAGACATATAACTTTCATAAAAAAAGAATAGAAACATATATCTATTACACTTGTGGTTAAGTGACAGAGACAATTGCTTCAGCTGACCAATTGCTGAGTTGTATACCCGGGACACAAGGTTTTATCCACTCGTCTAGTTCACAATCACTATCAACCGTTTCATCTTGCACTACACAGATGTTGCCATGATCAACCCATCCTGCACTCGTGAAAGTAATCAGGCATTTCCAACCTCTAGCGCTCTGACTTGGCATCGATTGAACAAGGTGGTAACAAATCCCGAACATATCTTTTTTTCTCTGGGACTTCAATCATTTCTCCCCAGCTCTCATTTGTACCCGCTTCCACAACCTCCAAGGCCTGTTTGTAGGATGAGATGGACACCCTTTTCTTCTTATCCTCTGACAAGGAAGTTGATGACGATGTACCCTCGGTTTTGACTGGCTCGATGGCTTGACAAGGAGTTTCAACAATCTCTCTGTCCATCTCCACATATTTGAACAAGGACAAGTGACTGATGAAGATGTCTTCTTCTCCGGACACTGTAACGATCTATCCTTCCCAGACAAATTTGAGCTTCTGGTGGAGGGTTGAAGACACCGCCCCTGCTGCATGTATCCAGGGTCGTCCCAACATACAACTATAAGCCGATTGGATATCCATAACATAAAAGGTTGTATTGAATACCTGTTTACCTACCTTGATTGGTAGTTCCACTTCTCAAAAGACATACCTTTTTGAGCCATCGAACGCTCGTGCCACAAAGTCGCTTGGTCTGAGAACCACCCCGTCATAGTCCAACTTAATCAATGATTTCTTCGGAAGCATGTTAAAGGATGATCCTACGTCCACAAGCACGTGAGAGAGGACAACTCCTTTACATTCCATAGAAATGTGTAGAGCTCGACTGTGGTTGTCTCCCTCAGAGGTCAGATCCATATCCGTAAACCCTAAACCATGGCTGGCGTTCACACTTGACACCATCTTCTTAAGCCGGTTCACTGATTTGTCCTGTGGCGTGTAGGCATTGTTCAAAATCTTCAGCAGAGCTTTCCTGTGTGAGTCTGAACACATCAACAAGGACAAGATTGAAATCTTAAAGGGAGTTTGCTGCAAGTGATCAACTATTTTGTAATTGCTCTTTTTAATGATTCTCAGAAATTCCTCCACTTCTTTGTTGAAAGTGACATCGGGCTCTGGTACAGGGATATCATTAGTCATGGCTTTCTTGCCTTTCGCCCTGGCTTGGGCCTCTGCATTGTCCCTCAGTGGCACCACACATTTTTTTAACGTCTCCAGCGCAAATAATCTCCCACTCCTTGTGAACCCTCCAACTCCAACATTTTCAACTTGGTGTTGAGCTGAGCTGGAAGAAGTCAGATCCTGCTCCTAACCATTACAATAAACTTTGGCCCCATAGCACCATGGGACTTCTTTTTCGCTTTGATATGGAATTAGTCCAGGAGTGATAAATGTTATCGGTGCCACTTTTGCTGGTGTTGGATTTTGTGCTGGATTATATTAGATAGTAATTGTTGACACTTCATCTTCCTTAAAAATTCTGTCAAATTGAACACTACCCTCGTCAATCATTCTTTGTATACCCGATCTCAATTGGTTGCAACCATCAACAGAATTCTCACAATCTGGACAACCCTCTTTGCTACTCGAAAATATATTCTTCCTGGCCAGACAACGCTTCACAACTAACAACGAAGTCTTCAAAGCATTAACATCTGATATCAGATTTAAACACTCACCATTATCAATAGCTCCTATGGTCCTTCCATGCTGAGGCATGGGGTTTTGCAACATGTTCGGGGTCGAAGCTAAATTGATTGCCTTGGAGTCTATAAAGTCCTGAATGACATGTTTCAAAGCCTTGCAGTTTTCAGTACTATGGCCCGGAGCTCCGGAGTGGAACTTGCAATGGGTGTTAGCATCGTAACCATCAAGAATATGCCCCGGTCTCGGAGGCTGAAAGGTTCTTAACTGAATTAATTGAAGCTGGAGGAGGTTTTGCAAAAGCTGGGAATAAGACATCGGCGGTGTCTCAAGATGCATGTCCTTTGATCTGGGAGGATAGTATTGATGAGGAGCTCTTTGCTGCTGGTAATTCTGTTGACGTTGTTGCTGCGGCTGCTGAACATGTTGTTGATTTGTGGGAGCAGAAATGGTAACAAGAGCTGCCTGATGGTAGGAGTTCTGATTTCCCCTATTCCTTTGGGTGTATACAACCCCTACTTTACCTTCTTTTCTTTTCACAAAAGGTTTCTTGACTCTGTAAACACCCCAAATTTGCCCTCACCCATTCACACCATGGCTTGTGATCATTTCATATGCATAAACACAATCATATCATCTCATATCTCAATTTTGTTTCACTGCATTGGTTCTAAGTCATCTGCACCTAGGGTTTGTGATCTGAGCAATCCAAGAGCCCCTTGAGCCACTCCAAAGGCAACCAATCACTTCAAAGGGATCCATGTGTGTTCTTATATCATATCATATCCTCTCAAAGTCAAAAATGCCAAAGAATCACAAGAACCGGGATTGGTATGGAAGCAGAGCCAAGTTTGACTGCACAGTTGACCTAAAATTAGGGTTTTGGTTTCAGAGGCCATAACTCCAAATTTTTTGGCCATTCTTGTTTCCATTGGTCTCTATATGGTATAGGGAGTATGCATATCAATTTTCATGAAGGAATTCAATGGGGAAGGCATCTGATCAAAAGATGACTTCTTGAGCAAGTCAGTACAAAATCAAGGCATCTGAGGACCCCAATCGTCCAACCAAAGGGTTTTTGTAGATATTTTAGAATTGGTAGGATTTTTGGACAAACAAGAAGTGTTGAAGTTCAGACTTCAGGATGTCCCACCAGATGTTGTGACATTGTGTAAGTTAATGTAATAAGTTCAGTTTTTTTCAGGATGTCCCAACAGATGTCCCAACGGATGTTGGGACATCTCGAACCTGATCCCAGAATTTCAGCTTTCCCCATCATTTTGAATGTGTATGATCTTTATTTGATCATAGAATCATACAAACACAATGCATGACCTGAAATTCAGTTTGGCCTAAGGAATTTCCCATTTCTATGCTTTGATTTTCAAGTGATCATAAATCATTTTTCATGAAAGTGCAAAGAGGGATTTCTTGCAAACTGATTCTCAAAGGTTTTGTTTGACCCCTAGCTGGTTTCAGAATTTGGCCATGACCTAATGAAGCATGCCTCACCAACAATTCAGCAAGACTTCTCACATTCACATAGCCAAAATCATGAAATGTCACAAGTGGGCAAGTAGCAAAAACTCCTCTAGCTCATGATCCAAATGCAGTAGCCTTTCATGAACCATCCAAGGGCCTTCCTTGAACTCAGCTGATGCAGTACAGGTTAGGAAACCATCTCTGACACAGCCCATGCTTCAAGTACACCAAACCATGACTTTTTGCAATTTCTCCCATGCTTTTGGAATAGTGATCAGCCACCTCTACAAACCTGCTCCATAGCCTACTCAAACATTATGGAACATAAAGCAAGCCATACACAAGCTGAATACACACATTGCAGCATACACAAAAAAACTGGCCTGAACCTTCTCCTCTTCAAAAAACTCTCTCCACAACCTTCAAACATTAAAAAAAAAAATTCCTTCACACACAAACCACAAATCATCCATAGAACAGATCCCACCCCTTACAATGATCTGAAACACAACACACAAGAACTGCATTTCCTGTTACACCAGAACTGAACCAAAAAAAACTAGCCACTTTCAGCCTCATTTAAGGTTTCCATTGGCCTCAAGGGATTAAAAGGAGATCATTTGCACAAGAGGGAAGCTCTGAAAGCTCACTTTCGAAGGTCTCCAGCTCAGTACGGATGCGCCTTATTCTGTTTCATTCTTCCATAATTAATTCCAGGTAACTTTCCTTAATTTATTCAGTTCTGTTAGTCATTAATTCTGGTAGCAGGTCTGAGATGTCACAACATCTGTTGGGACATCCTGAAAAAAAACTGAGCTTATTTTATTAACTGATACAATGTCCCAACATCTGGTGTGACATTCTGAATTAAGTTCATTTGCTCATGCTCTGTTTGATAATGTCACAACATCTGTTGGGACATCCTGAAAAAACTGAGTTTATTTCATTAACTGATACAATGTCCCAACATCTGGTGTGACATTCTGAATTAAGTTCATTTGCGCATGCTCTGTTTGATAATGTCACAACATCTGTTGGGACATCCTGAAAAAACTGAGTTTATTTCATTAACTGATACAATGTCCCAACATCTGGTGTGACATTCTGAATTAAGTTCATTTGCTCATTCTCTGTTTGATAATGTCACAACATCTGTTGGGACATCCTGAAAAAACTGAGTTTATTTCATTAACTGATACAATGTCCCAACATCTGGTGTGACATTCTGAATTAAGTTCATTTGCTCATGCTCTGTTTGATAATGTCACAACATCTGTTGGGACATCCTGAAAAAACTGAGTTTATTTCATTAACTGATACAATGTCCCAACATCTGGTGTGACATTCTGAATTAAGTTCATTTGCTTATACTCTGTTTGAGATGTCCCAACATCTGTTGGGACATCCTGAAAAACTGAACTTATTTCACAAATCTTGACATGTGTTTGCATCATCTCTTAGCATCATTAACATCATGTAAATGTTTCTGGTTTTAATTTGCATCATGTCATTTCATCTCATTTTGCATTGCATTGCATTCCTTTCACTAACTTTTCAGGTGGTAAGTAACTTTGAGAAGTGAATTTGCCTTCGCTTCTCACAATTCCTTTTCATCTCTCTTATGCATCATTGTTGCATTTTATCTCGTGATTGAGCTTGCTCTTTATTTTTCTAACTTTCTTTCTTCAAGTAACTTGACTTCTTGGATGAAGCAAGTTGCTTTGCTTCTCTTGATCCTTTCATCTGCTTCCTGGTGGTTCCATTGAAGATTGTTATTGAAAACCTCATAAACCTTAGGAACAACCAAGCATGACAATGATTAGGGTTTTGATTAGTCTCCCCTCTTAGTTTTACCTTTGTGTCTCTTTTGAGTCTTCTCTTCTCATCTCATAATCAGGGACTAAACCCTAAAGGCTTTAAGGCTTTGTGATTAAGCTTATGCCTTCATCCTTCTCTTAGGATGGAGTGTATAACTTTAATCCTAAGTGTTAAACACTTAATGTGTTTAACTCCTTTAATCAATCCATCTAATAATCATCAAGACATCACACTTGTAACTTGGGCCTTGCATTAGGGTTCTATTTCTTCCTTAATTGGTTAAGAAGGACTAACCCTAGTGTTAATGGACAAGTCCCCCTCAAGTTGTCTTACAAATCATAAAACTCACCTCATCATCATACCATTAAATAAAATCCACTTAATCAAAGGCTTGTTTTGTCATGAGTTTAATCCCTAATCATGGATTAAGTTGAGGAGCTTTCCTCAGCTTAAACACCCTCATCTATTATCCTTCTATTAGGATGGTGTAATGAGTCTGTTTAATCCCTGATTATGGCTTAACCTCATTACTTAACACTAAACAAAAACATCAAAAACATCTAAATAATCACAAGTAAGATAATGATCTTAACCCTACATCAAAGGTGATTAAGTGTGAGAAGCTGACTTCACATTTAAGGTACTCTCATTACCCCTAATCAGAGGGAAGATGTGATGAGTTTACTAAATCCATTGGTTTAGGCTTAAGCTCATTAACTTACGACAAACTTTCAAAAGCAATAAAAGACTGAAAACACAAGAACAAACAATAATCGTCTCCTTCGGGATTCTTCTCTCATCTCATTCACTCACAACCGAGAACTTGCTTCTTCCGTCTAATGCAAGACAGTTCGCACCTGAGCCAGACAGGTCATACACTTGAGCATAGACAAGCAAGCAGTTCACAAGTCAATTCACCTTTCAGTCTCTTTGGGTCGAACTACGGTGTTCTGACTTCCTCATTGCACGAGAGGATACGTAGGCATAACTTAACAGTTATCGAACAAAAGTCTCTGTATATCCCCCCTCTTTCCAGCTTTATTCTCTTAGCCTCATTATCATGAGCAATTCATTCTCATTCTTACACTGACACATCATTATACACTCCACTCCTCTACACTGACACCTGTACATTCTTTTCCAGCTATTTCATACACAAATTGCACTGACACTACCCCTTTAAAACACAAATCTTTTAAGCGTGGATCCCGTCGAGTACGGCGGACAATCTGGGTGCTAATACCTTCCCAGGTTGTAACCAACCCCCTTTCTCAGTCTCTCTGGTTCGCAAACCGTCTTATCCATTCTTTTCTAGGCCTATGCAGCATTGCCTTTCCTCCGGGATAAAAATGCCTAGCTGGCGACTCTATTCATCTCCAGTGAGTTCACGGCTGTGTGTTCTCATTGTCCCTCTCGCCGACCGTTCGCGTCTGTACCTTTATTTGGGCCTGGTCCCATTTATCGGGAGCGACAGACTCCAAAGGTCGATGCTCCGCTATTCTGAATTTCCCTTACTTCATCCAACTTTAAATTCTCTCACCAGTTAGGATGATATCAGTAAAGCCGCTAGATGAACAACCTGATAATCTTTCCATGAAGTGCCCAGGGAGGGTATCCATGAAGAGGTCAACCATTTCTCTCTCTAGCAGTGATGGTTGAACTCTAATTGCAACTTCACGCCACCTCTGTGCATATTCCTTGAAGCTTTCAGAGTTCTTTTGAGACAAACTTTGCAATTGGGTCCGACTTGGAGCCATGCCAATATTATATTGGTACTTCTTGGGGAAATCTTCCCCAAGCTCTTTCCAATTGCGAACAACGGTCCTCTCCAATTTCATGTACCATTCAAATGATCCTCTAGACAGGCTGTCCTGGAAATAGTACATCCAAAGCTTCTCATCTTTGGTATGCACAGCAATCTTGCGGTAAAAAGCTTGCAAATGAGTTTTGGGGAAACAATTGCCCTTGCATTTGTCAAAACCTGAAGGCTTAAACTTTGGAGGAATAATCACCCCCTTGAACCAAATCCATGTCAGAAACATCAATTCCTAGAGTATCCCTGCATTCCAAAGCCCTAACTTTATCAGCCAGCATCTGAAATTCTTGGGAATTATGACCTATGCCAAAGCCCATGTCTTCATTAACCAAGGTGAACTGATCTTCTTGTTGGTCAACCACATGAACAGGAATAGGGCTGCCACCCTCTAGAGTTGGAGGTCTGTTACCCCTATTGTTGTTGACTAGATTTCCCTGAGCATCCTAAGTGACAACAGGAGGGTCCACCTGCAGTGGATCAAGTCTGAGAATGACAACTCTTAGCTCATGCTGCCCCTGGGCCATGCCCTGCATCGTAGTCATAAACTCAGCCATCCTGGTGCGGAGTTCATTCAACTCAGTCTGTACGGTATCCATGATGTTTCTCTGGTTGCGGAGAGTAGCGTACCGATGTAGAGGAGTGTCGTGTCGGAGAAGATGGCTTTTTACGGCTCTTACAATCTTTCCTGTATAAACAGATAAGTTAAGAAATCTGGATAACCTGCAAAAGGAAAAAATGAAAATGATATGAATGCATGAAATTCTGTGTTCTTTTCATTTTCAAGGTGATTTTTTACATCCCTGTTGCAGTATTTAGAAAATTCAGATAGCCTTTGAAAATTCAGACATTAGGGAAGAACACTCCGCGTGAAACTCAAATAAGATAATTGTGGAGAACTCTTGCTTAGAACCCCGTGTCAGTGAAAGGATAACAACTAGAGATTCAACCCAACTCAAATATCATAAACTGAAATTTGAAGATAACAAATGCCTTGAAGGGTGCCAATTCATACATCAAGAGAAAATAGCAAAGCGTAAAAGGGAATCCCACAGCAGGCATGTGGGTAATCCTGGTACAAGCAAACAAAATTAAGCCATGGGAAGCTCCATGTCCTTCAGCCTCCAGCTGAGACACTTGACCACCTGGAACAACTGAGTTATGCTTGGATGACCTAGATCCTGGATTAGCTTATAAATAAGGATATCCCTCTGATCAAAGGAAGCGTGTAGTTCATTGATCTGTTGTAGGAACACTTCTTCATTATCTTTGCTAGGACTTGGCTCATCTTTGACTTTCTTGATATCGGCCCGAAGTTTCAACTGTTCTACCTCTTTCTGGATATCTTCAACAACTTGTTGACCTTGGGATATCTTCTGAAGGTAATCTCCACACTGCTCATGGGCTTTTTGGAGTAGCTCTTCCTATTCAGCCATAAGCTCTTGAAGGTTTTTGATCTTTAGCTTGTACTCAACCAAAGGGTCACAGATTCGTTGGCTTCATCAAATACTTCTTATCCCTCTGGAGCTGACTCGCTTTGTGGGTTTCAACCAACATTTTCTTCTTGAAGTAAATCTCCATTTCTTCAAAGTTCTTTTGCTTATGCCTGACTATCTCTTCAGCTTGGTGAGTTCTTTCCTCTAGCTTCTTGTTGTGGATCATCAACTTCTAGAAAGAATTGTTGGCCTCCAGATTTTCAGCTCTAAGTTGTTGGACCAAAGCCTCCAATTTCTGTTAATCCTCCAATGGCACAGTAGCAGGAGATGGAATTGGTGCAGAAAAGGGGATTAGGACCACTTGGGATTTATCCTTTATCCAAGCTTCATACTCGGGGAACATCTAATTGTTGATTATTCCTACACATGCTACCCCTTTTCTTCTGATAAGCTTCCAGGAACCTGTAGCTTTCCTGGCCAGAGGAATGTTATCTTTCACAGGGAAGTAAAAAGTATGGAATAACTCTGATTCTTCGGGAATATCTTTGAGTGCATATCTCAACTATCTTCTCAAGAGGATGGGGTTATAATTGATGCCCCCAGCTACTCCTAATAATGGCACATTGAGATAACTTCCACAGCTAGTGATAAATTTCTTCCCCTTCAGCCTCAAGGTAAACCATTTGATGTACTTAGCAGACAACATACTCAGTTTCTGAGCCCAGATTACATTGGGATCGGTGAAAGCTTCAGTAGTGGGTAGGTGTCTCATAAACCATTTGTAGAATAGAGGAGCATAACACCGGACTAGACCACCCTGTTTCTTCTCATTTTTTAATGTACTGAGTAGTATAGATCACCTAGAAGAGTAGGCCCAAGATTCTTCAGCACAAACAAGTGGATGGTATTCATATCCACAAATTTATCCATGTCAGCAAACAGGATGATCCCATAGATGGATAAGGCTAAAATAACACAAACTGAATCCCATTGAGCAGCCACATCAAGTTCTCTAGCTCTTCTAACCAGAAAGTCAAGAGAAAATCCATGTACCCCGGCTTTGGTAGCAGTTAAGTTTGCCTCCACTTCAGTTGAGCTCAAATAAAGAGCTTTGGCAATGTCAAGATAAGTTGATCTAGTCATTTCTAAATTGAAAGGGATATGGTCTTTGAGTGGGACCCCCAAAATCACAACACACTCTTCAAGTAGATGACCTAACTGGAAGTCATGAAAAGTGAATCATCTGAGCCTAGGATCGTAGTACTGCAACAAAGTACGGATTGCACTCCTCTCAGAATTATCCAGTTTAATCACCAGATCCAGAATATCACCATAATTCTCTTTGAAGTATCCCACATGACTCGGGGTAATAAGAGACACCATCTGGTTAAGTAGATCCACTTTCGTATCAAAGAACTTTTAGTGCATGTTCTTCTTTCTGACATCTTCCATTTTTAAAGCAGAAGTCTGACCGGGAACCGGGAATAATATGAACCATGAGAATAAAAAATAACACAAGTGATTAATGATGTGATGATGCTTATGCAAGGCAAGGCATGTGATCAGTGACGTGTTTGTGTTGTGTTGATAATATAATCAAGTGACTGTGGAGGGTCACAATAACAATCACAATAACAGGGTCACAATGGCAATCATAGTAACAATTTCTCTGAACAGAAATCCCGGATCTCAGAACCAAAGAACCATAGAACTAGATCATAATACTGAATAATACTAGCAAAGTGGGTATGTTGGAAGTTTTAGGGTTCCTGCAAACCTGTAAACCCCTCCCAAAATCACGGGTATGCTACCTCGGGTCAACATCACAGACTCTCAAAGCCGAATATCAATAATACGTTCACCATTTCCGAGAAATGGCTCATGACTAAATCAGGGAATCAGTTAGGCATTATGTACTACTCAGGGAGGTCTCAGCTGAGTCCGGGAAAAAACAAGCAAACCTCATAAGTTCCCAACTTCAAGCACTAAATCGAGAAACAATAGTACATTCAGCCCTTGGGATACACTGCTATCGTCATACGAACAATTTTCCTTGTCTAGGTTCCTATGAGAGAACCAGACCATCCTATGAGAGTTCCCAGTGGGCCCTCAGATGCGAGTGGGTTTGCCAACAAATGTGGTATGCCACTTTCATCACTAGAAATGGTTGTTTTCACTAAGGTCCTCAATGATCAGTCACTAGATGCACATAAATATCAAGGCCGTACCCTGAAGTGGAGGAAATCCCCACACAGAATAGTTCCAAGACGATCGCAGTCTGGGTGTGGAACACACCGCCACTCATCATGATATCGTGCGAGTAAAATGTTTGTCCATGCTAGTCCTAGGTGTAATACCCCAAAATCTTCATAATAGTTGATACCATGCGAGTAAAATGTTTCTCATTTTGCATATCATCTAGGATATTAAGTGCATACTCAAAGTCATGTCACAACCAAAAAAAACATTACATCATATTCATCATAGTTGAGGTATAGGTTTGTGATCAGTGATTGAAGAAATTAAAGGCCATACAAAGACAACTAAAGGGAAATATAGCTTCGCAACCTTGTGCAAAGGGTTCACAACATCCCACAAGTCTTCATTTGATGGCACAAGTCCAAAAATGCAAGCATTGCAACATCTCCTGATAAAAAAGGCCAAATTAGGGGTTCTAATTAACTGGACTTCTCAGCGAAATTTTGAGCCAAACTTGATTTCATTGTTTTCTACATGATGTCAAGTACCTAGGGTTGAAATTTCATCCATGGAATCATTTTGGAAGGGCTTCAATTGATCAATGGATTGAAAATCAAGGAATTGGGGAAAAGTCAACTAGATTGAGTAAAAAGTCAACTCTTGACTTTTTAGGATCAAAATCATGCAATTAGGGTTACAAGGATCCTATGGTTCAAATTTGATCAAGAAATGATGGAGGAATAATGAAGAATCAAGAAAACCCAAACTTACCATTTTTGGAAAATCAGGGTTTTCAAAAATGGCAAGTTTTGGCCATTTTTGCAGCCACTTCAAGAGAGGCCTTCTCCCAAAATAAAAGGGCAATGGAAATTCTACCTTGAGCCAATTAAAGAGAACATATCAAGCTTCAAATCCATATGTGGAACTCACCAATAACATTAAAATTGAGAGAGATATGATCATGCAAAGATTGAACAAAACAAGGAAAGAATCATGCCATGGGCGAGGCAGCCTGGCAGCCTGCGCGCGTGCCAGGCCAGACATTTCATCAAACAGGTGTTGTGCAACATGTCAAGCCATTTTTCTCCAAAAAAAAGGCTTCAAATGAATTTTCTTTGAACTTCAAAGTTGTTCACTGGCATGCCCTCTACAACTTTGATGTTTAAAGATTTTTTATTTGGTCAATAAATTAAGAGTTATTGAGGGGCAAAGTGTGGATCTCACAACTGGCCAGCCATGGGCCATGGGCACAAGTCATGTCCATAATCAAGCAGTCCAGTGGTATATTCTCATGACATGGAGTTTAAAGGCATATTTGAGGCATCAAATGGCATTGTACCATCCTGTATCAAACTGCAAATTTGTTTTATGATGCATGTACTTCAAAATGAGCACAAGTATCATCCTAATTGGTGCCTTGGGCATGAAGAAATAGGTTTGGGAAACTCCTAACAGGTGGTTGGTTTTCTTTTTTTCCAAGGTATTGGATCAAAGAGTTCTCATCACAATGCAGTGTATACATCACATTCAACTTGCCTCAATTATTAAGGTGCATCACTTAAAGGTGCAAATCATCTCATGTGATATGACTACCATAGCTGCCATGCACCATATTGGGGAAATCATGCACATGAGAAGCTTCAAACACTAAACAAAAGGCTGCATTGATCTTATCATCAGTTCACCACCTCAAACCCACCATAATTGGCATGTTCCTATTCACATATGATTGAGCTCGAGCTAGAAAGTTCTAGAACTCCAACTGCCATAACCTCCATAACAAACTTGACTCATTTGTAACTAACCTCAGCTCAGTTAACCAGAGTTTAACCCTAGTTCTAACTATCCAACCAAGGGTTAAGAGCTCTATAATAGGATGAGAGTTGATTGAGTTGAAGGCTAGCTTCACATTTTGCTCGAGTTACACCAAAATCCTCGAAACTTTGCTCTGCATTCTCTCTGCAAATTCACTGCAACATTGGTTGATCAAGCTTCAGCTTCCATTGATGCTACTCAACCTTCATTTGTTCATCATTATCTTCAACATGAGCTTCATTTCCATGGCTTCAAGCAAGTGAATCATCCAAGTTACACCAGTTAAGATCTCTGCAAACTAGCTAGAATTTCACCGATTTTCATCTATAGCCTTACAATCCTTTTCAATTCATCATCAACATATTGATCTGCACCATTTCCATGGATCAAGTGGATTGAAAACACCAAGATCGAAGCTCTGCAATTTCACTGCATTAGGTCATTCTTCTCCAAGATTTCACACAAACTGAGTGTTTATTTCACTCTAGAAGGATTCAAGAGCAAGTATCTGAAAGATTGCAATCAGGATCTCTGGTTTTTTTCAACAAAAACAAGCACTGCATAACAAGTTTCATCTCAATACTCGTACCTTGATTTCATGACTTTCTTGTGTGTTTTATGTCTCTTTAATCTTGATAGAAGCATTGCAACATCTGTTTATTTGATAGGCATCTTAGATGCTTAGATGCAGTTTCATAGGTTAAAATGTTTGGCTTCGATTTGCATGATGTATGAACCTTAAGTGAAAACACTACAACAAACAAGACCTTAGACAGCGCTTTTTTAAGCCTTAGACAGCGCTTTAAAGCGCTGTCTAAACCTCCGTTGCTAAAGGTTTAGACAGCGCTTTTTTAAATCTTAAAAGCGCTGTCTAAGCCCCCCCCCCCCCTTAGACAGCGCTTTGGCCAAAAGCGCTTTATAAGACCCTCTTATTTTAAATTTTTTAGGTATACCTTAGACAGCGCTTTTGAAAAGCGCTGTCTAAGCCCCCCCCCCCTAGACAGCGCTTTGGCCAAAAGCGCTTTCTAAGCCCCTCCTATTTTAATTTTTTTAGGTATACCTTAGACAGCGCTTTTCAAAAAGCGCTGTCTAAGCCCCCCCCCCCCCCTTAGACAGCGCTTTTGCCTAAAGCGCTTTCTAATCCCCCCCCCCTTAGACAGCGCTTTTTACAAAAGCGCTGTCTAAGGTATACGAAAATTTTTGAAGGTTTTGTTTGAAACCACATTTTTTCCAGGTTTATAAACCAGAATTTCTACCTGTTTTCAACCAGATTTTGGCAAACAATTATCACATTTTATATATGCCATTTTGGCCTTTTTTCTACCAATTTTTGGCTAACAATTATATATATATATACCAATTCAAACCAATTTTGCCTTAAATGTATCAAAATATATACAAATTTATGTACACATTTACAAGTCATTACATATACTACAAATGTACACATTAATTACACAAATTTATGAACAAACTTTGAGCTCTATCGTGAATTGACACCACTCCTCTTTGATTTCGTCCACTTGATCCTTTGTATAAGATGCACACTTGAATTCATCAAAGTACTACATAATAATATAACATATTTTGAATTAATTCCAACTATTTAATTATATGAGATATGTGTAAATATAAAAATAACTCATAAGTTAGAAATACATACATCGGTGGGAATCTCTAATCGGCCCAAAACAAGAGTATCTCGCATAAACCTCAACATGAAATACCCGCAATCTATTTGATTACGTTGACAAGGACACTACATATGAAAAAAAAATATGGATTATAAATCCTAATTTTTATCAAGTGTCATCACTAATATAATAAAAAACGTGGTAATTAAAAATATACCGCCACTTTAATCCATGTAATGGAGTTGGCGCCCCTCCTTGAGGTTTGGATATCTCGTTGGGCCCGAAAAGCTTGTAGGACGCTAATAAAATAAAAATGAAGCAATTAGAACAATTCACATAAACTAAGAAAATTTTTTAACATTCTCACTTACGTGTCAATTAGGACCTTCATATCCGGGTATGTTGTCCAATCATTTCCTAACGAGTCAAGATAATACACAATTTCTCGGATAGGATTGATTGCGAGCAACAACCAATGTCCACTGTAATGATTAGGCAAATGTTAGATGGTAACTTGGAAAATAATTATAATAGATGAATTTAGAATGAAATGCTAACCCGGTATTAAACGGTATAAAAAACAACTTCTCCGCATCTTTATTGTCCATGAGGATCCGAAGAACGTACTCCGTCACGGTATTCGGTCTACTTAAGATTAAACCATAGTTGACGGTCGCGGGTGCTAAGAATCCGAATGACACGTCCAAACCATTGGGGCGCATCAATTTGTCATACAAAAACCTAATATAAAAACATCATTAACATAAAGTAAACATCATTAACATAATTTGTTTAATTAATAAAACAAAGTAGTCCGGATTTACCTAACATATGTATTGACAACGGTGACGCCGATTTCTTCACGACCAAAAACTTGCATGAAGTCCTCATTACCAATCATTTGGTCGTAATCAAAGCCGAAAATCCCTACCTCCACATGTACAGTCCGAACACCTCCGGTCGGTATATCGGTCATCTCTAGAAATGTCCTGAGGCACGACCTATACTTGGTGGTAGG
This sequence comes from Lathyrus aphaca, assembly GCA_963966055.1. NCBI lineage: Eukaryota > Viridiplantae > Streptophyta > Magnoliopsida > Fabales > Fabaceae > Lathyrus > Lathyrus aphaca. Next base: position 500,537,042 of record OZ014519.1, on the reverse strand, counting down.
TTTTTTCCTAGCTACGGTCTTCTTAGCACCAGAACTTTTTACCCGTGCGGAGGCGTTGCTAACCTCCTTTTTTTGTTGTGCGGAGGCATTGCTAACCTCATTTTCTTGAAGCTACATGTCATATAAATAGTTAGATAAAATTAAGAATGTAACAACTTCCATGAATATATGTCATATAATTGTATATTACCTCTTTTCTTGAAACCGTGGACTCGGTATGTCGTGGAATCGCATTATCTTTTGATTTGGATTTTGTGGGAGTCTATTTAACATAACCAAGGAAAATATGTAAGTAAAATTTTAAGCATAAATTTTAAACTTTGAATATACCAAGGAAGTTAACATAAGTTTTAAGCATACCTCATATCCTACGCATATGAGGTTTTTCGGCCATGCAACAAACGAACCTACTGCTTCGTGCACCGTTGTTGCATCCGAATCATCGCTAGGATATGGTAATGCTGCATTCGGCTCAACTGCAATATCAACTGATACCTTCAAAGATCCAGCAGGGAGATCTCTAGTGTGGAGTAATACTCTGCTAACGTTATGCACTTTTCCCTTGCCAACCATCTGATGGTATAGTGACGACAAATACAGCTGACAATGGGAAATGCCCTAAAACCAATAATAACAAGAAATCGTAATGTGTATATATGTCAAATACATAATTTAAGCAAATAGTTCAATTTAAGACAATTATATGTAATTACCTCTGGAATGTTCGGCTGAAAGGTACAGTTGATACTGTCTTTGTCCGAAGCATCTCTGTATACTGTTGAGGCGCTAGCCTCTCTTTCTCTCCTCAATGCATCAAGCTCAGCTTGCATGGCTTTCATTCTTGCATGAAGCTCCCGATTACTAGGAGCCTTTCCTTTTTTAATACTCAGGGAGGTCGGAGTGACTCCAAATCCCTTACCCCTCACCCGACCAGAATACTCAGGGACATCTAATGCCCGACTAAGTATGCTCCTAGTATCATCGGGAGATAAAGACTGAGATAGCTCCTCCTGAAAAATCAGATGAATACCGTATACTTGTCAAATATTTGTGTATAAAAATATTATTCAATTAATGAAAAAATGTTATACTTACACATTTCTGGTATACGTGTAAAACTTCTTCTTGAGGAACTCCAGATTTGCCCACACGGGCTTCCTTCCACAAAACATGTGTAGGAAGAGATGTTTCTGAACTTTCCTCCTTCTGCAGCTACACATTAAGTCATACAATTTGATCAGATAAAACTAATATATGATGAACAAATTTGTTATCGCAATTTATAAATACTTACCATGGATTGTTCTAAGCGTCCATATCCGACACGTCCTTTTCGGTACGGATATGCGGGACTTGATGCTCTTTCCTGATTTGTAGCACTTATTCTTTGAAAAACCGGGTCTTGTCTTTTGGATTTGAAAGCTTCCCATTCTTCAGCCGATATCAAACTTTCATATTTTTTAGGAAGCTCCGCATCCACAAAATTACCATCCGCATCCTTAAGGAACTTGGATGATAAAAAAGTTCGAAACCCTCTTAGAAGCTTTCCGGCCAATTTCATACAAAAACCTCTTCTTTCTTCTTCGATGTTAAAACATCGCTAAGAAAAACATACAGATTGATAGTTAGTATCGGTAATTGAAAAAACATAATTGATACCGTATAATTAAGGGCCAAATGATTGTACCTTTATCTCACTCCAAATTTTTTCTTTGGACTCATTCAGCTCTTTGTTTCTCCAATCATCACATGTAATGGGAATTTCATTCCTTACTAGTGCACCGATAAAACTAGTTAAGGTATCCCCATTAGGTTCTATAAGCTGTCCCTGGTTGCTCCAATAGACATCTAGTATGATGCCTCGAGATCTTCCTTGGACCACCCTTCTCATTACTGTGATGCCTCTTCGAATTTCTTCTTCCGCGGATACTTTTTTACTAACTTCCTCATGTTGGTCATTGTAACACCCCAAATTTGCCCTCTTCTTGTTTAGCATCGTTATCATATCATAATCATCATGAGCATACCATATCCTTATCATTTTGCATAGAAAAATGAGGCATAACACTCGCATGTTCTAGCATATGGCATATGATCGGTCATCTGGGAAAATCTGAATCTGCAAGTCAAAATCAAGAGCATGGTGATCTGGCAAGAATCTCACAGGATCATTTTGCACAAGCCTGGTATCACGTTCAGAGCCCTAGGAAGAGAAGATGGATCAAAATTTGCTTGAAACGGTTGGTGCAGGTCTATTTTTGAAGGTTCCCACCAAAGGGAGGGAAATTCAAATTTTCCATGCGTTAACCGGTTAACGCATATGGTTAACCGGTTAACAGCTGCGAAATTTGAATTTCCAGCAGCATTTTCAGCATGTGTGTTTTGGTCCCATTTTCCAATTTTCTGATTTTTATTCATTTGAATTAAATTTGAATTTGAGAGAAGGATCTAGAGCATTTATCCAAGCCTCATTCCAACCCTAAATCCAAATCACTTTCTAAGCTAATGCCAAGCCATATTTTTGGATCCCAAACCAAAATTTTGGGCCCCAAACCTAAATCATATTTATTCCATTTCCTTCCAAACCAAGGGGCTCTCACTCATTTTTCACTCTCATTTCTGAATTTTGATTCCTCTCACTCACAATTCTCTCACTTTTCTCTCCCAATTTTCCAAATCACTCAAAGTTCCTCTTTGAAGATCACACAACCTTGCCTTGAGGTGTGTAGATCTTGGAACTAAACCTCCTTTCATAGCTTCTTTGCATCTTTTTGCTGGTTTTATTGGAGATTCAGATCTGGTTTGAGATCTAGAAGTGCTTTTGGATCCAAAATTCTGCATCAAGAGCTTGTTCTTGCATTTATTTTGCATGGAGTGTGGAGCTTAGCATCGGATCTTCAAAGTTTTGCGCGAGATCTACTGTTTTCAACTCAATCAACAATTACCAAAGCATACCTCAGCTTTGTAGGTTGGTTAATTTCAGATCTAGCTCTGTTTTTAGCTTATTTGCATGCTTGTGCTTTAGATCCACCATGTGTTTGTGTATTTGCTTGTGTTGTTTGATTTGATTGGTTGATTTGTATCCGGATCCGAATGTTATTGTTCCTGAGCTTAATGATATGGATTAATGTGAATTGATCTAATTTTCCATGTGTAATTGATTGCTGGTCTGGTGCAAGCTTATTTGAATAAGCTGTTTTGAGATGCTGTTTTCTGCAGGATTTGTTGCTGTTTTTTCAGTGTTAACCGGTTAACGTATATGGTTAACCGGTTAACGCCCCTGTTTTGTGCGTATTTTGTGCAGGTTTGAGTTGGTTAACCGGTTAACGCATTTGGTTAACCGGTTAACACTGAAGCAGAATGACTTTTTAGTGTTGTTTTGAGCTTGTTTGATCCCTTTGCTTGTTCTAATTGCCTTGGATCATTGCATGATCATTAAGCATGATATTTTAGGGTGATTTGCTTGCTGGTTGATGTATGCTTTCATGTTTTCGACGCGTAAGTCGTGTACTTGCAATGTTTGGCATGATGTTTGATTCTTGTTCACAAGAACCTTTGAGCATGACTAATTCCATGTTTGTGTTGGTCACTTTGCTGGATTTTTTTTTGTGCATACTAACCTTGCAGGGGCTATGGTAAGTGAGAGATGTGGGAATTGAGTTCCACATCTCCAATTCTCATCTTCCTCTTATGTTTATGTTACTAACCCTTTGTTGTTGGGCTTAGGCCTTTCTCATCCCTTCTTCTATCTTCTTCTTTTTTCCTTCATTAGGATAGAAACCTCACTAACCTGTAGGACTTCCATGCATGTGAATACTTAGGATTATTTTAGTCCCCCTTTAGAATTTTTCCTTTGAGATCTTTTGGTTCTTCTTCTCTTCTCATCTCATAACTCTTAAAAAGAAAACACTTTAATAAATGTGAAGTGATGCATTGATCCATAGCCTTATTCCATGAGGTATGCTTGTAGTCTTCCCATCTTGGGATAGTACATGTTTACCTTGTGATGCACAAGTCTGATCAAGGTATCTTCTTCATAAAGAAAAGCATAAAAAACACTTCTTCATGTAAATAACCAAAAAACACTTAATAATTAAGCGAGTTAGTGAGCCTAAGCCCTAATCTTTGGGTTCAAGTTTTGGGGATCTTCTCCTTACTTGAGTGTGCTTGTTCTATTATTCCATCTTGGAATGTAGTGACAAGTGCACATTCCATTGGTGAGAGTTTGAGTTCACTTCCTCGTGACACACTCATAAAAGCTTCTAAAAAAAACACAAAACAAACAATAAGCGTCTTTCCTTCGGGAATTCTTTTCTCATCTCCTTCGCTCCGTACGCGAACTTGCTTCTACTTGTCATTTTGCAAGACGGTTACGCACTCGTCGTCCGAGTCTGCAACACCTGAGCAATGGCATAGGCAGTTCAAGCCTTAATTCACAAGCAATTTCCTTTTAGTACCCCTAGTTAGGGGAACTACGGCGTCTCTGATCCTCATTATCCCGATGAGGTACGTAGGCAGCGGGGTAGGGCCCGTTCGAGCACAATCTTTATTTTCCCTACATTTTTCCTTTTGCTTTCTTATTCAGTTCCTTTCCAGTTCCAGTTTCTTTTCATTTTCATTTCTTTGCTGCATTTTTCATACCCTCACCCTTTGAAACAGTTTCTTTGCAAGCGTGGATCCCGTCGGGTACGGCGGACGATCTGGGTGCTAATACCTTCCCAGGTCGTAACCGACTCCCGAACTCAGTCTCTTTGGTTCGCAGGACCTGTGTCCTTCCTCTTTCTTTCTTCTGGTTTGTGCAGCATTACCATTCCCTTTCTTCGGGATAAAAATGCCTGGCTGGCGACTCTATTCTTCTTCCGCGCCACTTTCGCGTTTGTACCAGGATGGAAATCCCGGGAGCGACAGCTTGGCGACTCTGCTGGGGAATATACCCAGAATCTCTGGTTCCCCTGTGAGTCTCTCCTAGCGCTTGTGTGTTGCTGTTTCATTGGGTGATGTTTGTTTGGTGTGGCTTGTTGTATTATATTGCTGTTTGTTTATTGCTTTATTTACAGCTTTATTTACAGCTTTATTTACAGTTTTCAGTATTTATTTTCTGCATCATATATCATACTGGACTGTCTGGACTGGTTTTCTGTTTGGTGGGATGGGAGTTACTGGTTCTTGAGAGATGTGAGCCAAGTACCCGGCTCGAGTGCACCATAGGACTTAGAGTGGTTCCACTTTGGCCTCATGAGATCTTGTCATGGGGGTAGTAGTGAGTTCCACACCCAGGTTGCGATTGTCTTGGAAATGTCTTGATTTGGGGATCTTCCTCTCTCATTACATAACCTTGACAGTTATGTGCAGCTGGGGACCGATCATTGAGAACCTTTGTGGGAACAACCTTCTCCAGTGGTGACAGTGGCAGACCACATTTTGTGGCAAACCCATTCGCACCCGAGGGTCCACTGGGAACTCGCATAGGATGGCCTGGTTCTCTTATAAGAACTCAGTTAAAGCATCTGGTCATATGACATTAGTACTGTATCCTACGGGCTGAATGTACTATTGTTTCTTGATTTCAGCGCTTGAAGCTAGGGACTTATAAGGGATGCTTGTTTTTCCCGGACTCAGCTGAGGCCTCCCTGCATAGTACATAATGCCTAACCGATTCCCTGATTTGGTCATGAGCCATTTCTCGGAGATGGTGACAGTATTATTGCTATGTGGCTTTGAGAGTCCGTGATGTCTGACCCGGAGCCTTTTACCCGTGAGATTGGGGGGTGTGTACAGGTGTGCAGGAACCCATGACCTCAACATACACTCATCTGTTCAGTTATGATCTTTGGTCCTGTGAATATGACCGGTGGTTCTATTGATTCTATGGTTCCGAAGTTATGGTCCTGGAATTCTGGATTTCTTGATACTGTGGGTCTGAGATCTTCTATCAGAGGGTTGTGATTACCAGAGGGGGTGACTCAGTGAACTTTTGGGTTTGCCGGTTATTCAGAGGGGCCCTTGTCAGTGTTCCAGTTCAGATGGCCCAGTTGGTCATATGCCTGCATTGCATTACATTTGCATCATTCTTTGCATTAACTGTTTATGTTTCCCATTTTTTTAGGTCATTACTCACATCTGTTCCCGGTTCTGGTATTCTTATCTCCATGGCAGAAATTAAAAGCGATCCGAGAAAGAAGAATGTGCATTACACCTTTCTTCAGCCGGAAGTCAAAAGTGTTCAGAGGTTAGCAGGTCTGATGAATGATCAAGTCTTAGGAAATTTCAAGAAAAGATATGGCCAGATACTGAAGTTTGTGGACAAGCCTACTACAGACCAAAAGGACAGCTTGCATACCTTGTTGCAATTTTATGATCCCCTGCTGCGTTGTTTTATTCTTCCAGGTTACATCTTAGCTCCGACATTAGAAGAGGTCTCCAGCATGCTGAGTGTTCCGATCAGAGAAACATTGCCGTTCTACGGGTCAGAGGTTGTGCTCAGAGATGAAGACATAGCCAAGGTTTGTAGGTTGCCAGTTGCTTCAGTCAGAAAAGCTTTGCAAGAGAGTAAAGGCAGAGGTCTACCATGGAGTGTGCTTATCCCAGAAGCTGAGAAGTATGCTACAGAAGCTAAATGGAATGACTTTGGAGCTTTGCTTGCATTGATGGTATATGGGTCTAGCTTGTTTCCCGGAGAGAAAGAGTTTGTCAGCTTAGAAGTGATCTCAATCTTCGCAAAAGGCAATCCGGTGCCTACTTTATTGGGTGACTTTTATTTTAGTGTCCATTACAGAAACGAGAAAGGTAGAGGTGGTCCAGTGGTCTGCTGTGCTCCTTTGTTTGCTGAATGGTTCGCTAGACAGTTGCCTAAATCAGGTGCCTTCAAGGATATACGAGACGAATGGAGATGGTCCAGAAGACTGATGGGATTGACTGAAGAAGACATTGCTTGGGGTTATGACAGGGATTTGCTAGGAAAAGAGGTGATGATTAGCTGCGGAAGGTTTGCTGGAGTACCTTTGCTGGGAAGGAAAGGTGTCATCAGTTACTACCCGACATTAGCCAGAAGGCAGTTTGGCTACCCTTTGAAGGATCCTCCTCAGATGGAAATGTTTGCTGAATCTTTGTATTTTCCTGTTGATGGAAACAGAGAGCTAGTCCAACAAGCAGTTCAATCCTGGGATCACAGGAAAAGGAAAGGGAAGAAGGACTTCGGCCGAGTTGATCCCAGAGCATATCCACCATACGTTGAATGGTTGCAAAGGCATATCGAGTCAGTTCTCATGCCTTTTTCAGTCGAAGCTCCACTTTATCCTCGAGAGGTACCAGGTCCGAGCAGTACGGTTTCCTTGGAGGAGTACAAGAAGCTAGAAGCTCAGCTGCATGCGGTCAGAGTAGAGAATGTTGAGATGGTAAGCTTATACCACCAGGCCAATGGAGCCAAGAAGGAAGCTGAAGATAAACTGCAAAAGCTCCAGTCCTCTTTGGAAAACAAGGAGAAGGATTTTGCCGGAAGAGAAGCCCATTTCCACCGATTGGGTATGATGGAAGCGCAAAGAGAAGCCAAGCACAAGGAGACTTTAAAGACTCTCAGGAGTGCTCGACAGTCCATTGTTTGGCTGAAAGGCCAAAGGGAGGAAGAGCAAAAGAAATTCAAAGAGAAGGAAGAGTTCTTTGAAGTTCAGATGGCTTTTAAGAAGGAGGAAGTGGAACAAGCCCACGCCATCCGGAGGGAGAAGACCCAACAGTTGGCCCAAAGTCAATTAGCTCTGGAGGAAGCCAGGAAAGAGATTGAAGAGCTCAAGCTGAGAGCAGGCGTCAAGAAGAGTAGGGCGGAAGTGGCAGAGTCGGGGTCCTTAGCTTAGTTTATTTTTCAGACTACCTACAGGCTTGTTGTAGGAGTCTTGCTTTTATTTCTTTTGTCTTTATGCACTGATTTGTAACCCTTCGGGGAATATTCTTGGATGTATTCTGACTTTTAGCCTATAGTGGTTTGTCCATATTCAGTATTAATGTGCAAGTTATCGTTTTGAATGTGCAAGACTCGTTTGTCTGGATACTACTAACGTCTGAACACTTATCAAAGAGAAAGTTTGAAAGCTAAACACTGAAAGTGATTGCCGAGATAGATACCAGAACTGGGGCATGCCAAATGCTTAAAATTGGGAACATGAACAGTTACATTGCATTGCATATAACCTGTTTGTCTGTTTTGCAGGTGTTGCATCAATTACTAACGTATTTTGTGTTTCAGGCACTATAGCTCCCCGAAAAGTTCGAGAACAACCGGCAGTGCACAGATACCCAACCAAGATTAACAGAGAGCGGGCCATGGATCAAATGCAGGCAGATTTGGCGGACCTAAGGCAGAGAATGGATAATTTCATGACGTTAATGACCGGCATGGGGCAGAATCAAGAACGGCTGCGAGAGTTGGTTGAAAATCAGAACCGGAATGCTGCTGCTGCTGCTAATGCTGGTAATCATGCTGGTGCAGGCGCACATCAAGGGGGAATTCCTGCCACACAACCAGGGACGACAACAGTCAATGACGGGATGCATAACATTCATGTGGACCACCAGGAGGACCAGTTCACTTTACTTGATGAGACCGAGGGTCAAGGGGTAGAAATGAACAAGAGGTTTGAAGAGATGGCCGAGCAAATTAAGGCTATTCAGTCCCAGAGTTCTTTGGGATTCGATATAACAGACTTGGGTTTGGTTCCGGGAGTCAGAATCCCGTACAAATTCAAGGTTCCTACTTTTGAGAAGTATAACGGCACAGCTTGCCCAAAGACCCATCTGCAATCATATGTGGGAAGAATCGCCGCTCATACAGACGATGAAAAACTGTGGATGTATTACTTTCAGGACAGCTTGGTGGGAGCTTCCCTTGAGTGGTACATGAAGCTCAGCAGGGTCAATGTTAAGAGCTGGAAGGATCTCGCTGAGGCTTTCGTGAAGCAGTACCAGTACAACATGGATATGGCTCCGAATCGCACCCAGTTGCAACATATGGCTCAGACAGCAAAAGAAGGCTTCAAAGAATACGCCCAGAGGTGGCGTCAGCTAGCTGCCAGGGTGCAGCCACCCTTGTTAGAGAATGAAATGGCCGATATGTTTATGGGTACCCTCCAGGGAGTATTTCTTGAAAGATTGGCGTCAAGTTCTGCTACAAAGTTCAACGATATTGTCATTGCGGGAGAAAGGGTCGAAACGCTGTTGAAAATGGGGAAGATACAAGACCCCGGTGCTAGTAGTTCAAATGGAGCGAGGAAAGCTTTTAGCGGACCTCCAAGAAGGAGAGAAGGAGAGACCAATGCTGTATTCGGCCGAAGCCAGGGCCGTGGTTACAGAAGACCTTATGAGCATGTGGCTGCTGTCACTATTCCTGCAGCTCCCGTACAACAGATGCCACCTCCACCACAACAACAACAACAACCTAGAGCCAACTACCAGCATAGACCTTATCAGCCGAGGCAGACTCGTCCTGCTAACAGGGTGATTGAAGCTATTCCGATGACATATGCTGCCTTGTTGCCGAGACTACTAGATTTGAACCTTATTCAATTAAGGACTTTGGCACCACCACCTCCTGGAGAGCTTCCAGCTGGTTATGACGTCAACGCGCGATGCGCTTTTCATTCAGGGGCACCCGGGCACTCAACCGAGAAGTGCAGGGCGCTACATCACAAAGTTCAAGATCTCGTGGATTCAAAGGCAATCAACTTTGCGCCACCACCGAACATCAACTCGAACCCTATACCTAATCATGGAGGGGCAAGAGTTAACGCTGTTGAGAGTGATGACAAGTTGAGTTTGGTACTGAGAATTGATGAAGTCAAGGCGCCGTTGAAGGTGGTGAAAGAGAGACTGTTGAAAGGTCAAGTGTTTCCTGGTTGTTCTCTCGATTGTGAAGACTGTATAAGTGTTGTGAATGGCTGCGAGAAATTGAAGACGGGTTTGCAAGAGTTGATTGATGTTGGGTCCCTACAATTTAGCAAGATTAGTAATGAAAAGGCTGATGATGTGTCAACCATTACTATCTTCTACAATGAGGCTGACATGCCCGTTCGACAAGAGCCAGTTACTGTTTACACTCCTCAGATTAGTCCTGTGACTATAACTATACCTGGGCCAATGCCGTATAATGATGATAGAGCCATTCCGTGGCATTATGGTTCCGATGTCTATGTGGCGGGACAGAAGATGGAAAGTAGACCTGTTGCTGACTTGACCATTGAAAATGTGGGAGGTGTTGGAGGTTTTACTCGAAGTGGTCGTTTGTTTGCTCCCCCTGCACTGAGAAAGGATCTTGAGGCCGAAGCTTCGTCCAAAGACAAAGGAAAGCAGACTGCGAATGATGGGTTAGATACTCCTGTGGCTGGGCAGGGGACATTTGAAAAGGAGGTAGAGGAGTTCATGAAGATCATCAAAAGGAGTGACTACAAGGTGGTTGACCAACTGAATCAGACGCCTTCAAAGATTTCTATCTTGTCACTGTTGATGTGCTCTCCCGCGCACCGAGAAGCTTTGCTGAAAGTACTTCAAATGGCCTATGTTCCTCAAGAAATCACTGTTAATCAACTCGAAGCTGTTGTTGGAAGTGTTAATGCCAGCCATGGTTTAGGCTTCACTGACCGAGACCTTACTTCGGAGGGAAAGAATCACAATAAAGCACTGCATATCACGATGGAATGCAAGGGCGCTGTTTTGTCTCATGTTCTTGTGGACACAGGCTCTTCCTTGAATGTGCTCCCGAAGAAGGCGTTGATGAAGCTTGACATTGATGGGGTTATTCTGACGCCGAGTGATCTGGTGGTTAAAGCTTTCGATGGTTCAAGAAGGTCAGTTTTCGGAGAGGTTGAGTTGCCTGTTAAGATAGGCTCTCAAGTCTTCAAGAGTGTCTTCTATGTTATGGATATCCAGCCTGCGTACAGTTGCTTGTTGGGCAGACCGTGGATACACGCAGCTGGAGCCGTCACTTCAACCCTGCACCAAAAGCTTAAATATGTGGTGGATGGCCAGGTCATCACAGTTTGCGGGGAAGAAGATATTTTCGTCAGCCACCTGTCGACGTTTAAATATGTGGAAATGGACGGAGAAATTCACGAGACTTTGTGCCAAGCTTTTGAAGCAGATGTCAGTATCTTGACTCCGGTGAAGAAAAACAACGAAGGCACGTCAATTCATTCTTACCGGGAAGCAAAAGAGGCCGTCCAATCAGGCAATGCCCAGGGCTGGGGCAAGCTACTGGAGGTGGAAAAGAAGGGTGATAAATTCGGTTTAGGGTATCAACCTGGGGGGTCTATTCAGAATGGTAAAGCTATCTCATTCACAAGTGCTGGGTCGCTCGACCGCGATCAAATCTGTACGGCGAACAAAGACGGGGATAGTGGCAGAGAATGGGACAACAATTGGATCCGCCCGTGTGCACCCGGCGAGGAGCTAGGAAATTGGTCTGCTGAGGACATTGTTCAAGTCACCTGGCTCTCAAAGTAATTGTTTTGTTTCCTTTTATTAGCATACTGCATTGTCAAATCCAGCATTCTGCCCAAGATGTTTGGATCCATTGTACTGGGCCACCATGTTTTGTACTGCATCGTTATTTTTGCCATGAAATAAAAGGACATTTTCAGACAAATTGTGCTCTCTTTCTTTGTTTTTAAATTTTTTCACAAAAAACAATATAAAAATGGCAATGTGTTTTTTCATTTTTTTGCTTTGTATTAGCGTCTCTTTTCAAAATAAGCAGATTCTGAATAAGCACATCATTTGTGCAGTATTGATCATCCGGATTCCACGGATAACGTTCCTGCTATGACTATGCATGACTTTGATAATCCAGTCTACCAAGCTGATGAAGGGGTTGAGGAAGATTGTGACCTACCTGAAGAGTTGGTCAGATTGTTGAAACAAGAGGAACGAGTTATTCAGCCTCATCAAGAGGAGATTGAGACCATCAACATTGGCAGTGAAGATGCAAAGAAAGAAATCAAGATAGGAGCCAATCTGCAGGCCGACGTCAAACAAGAGCTGATCGGTATGCTGAGAGAGTATGTAGATATCTTTGCTTGGTCATATCAAGATATGCCAGGGTTGGATACCGACATCGTGATGCATAAGCTACCTCTGAGAGAAGATTGTCCTCCTGTAAAGCAAAAATTGAGAAGAACTCGCCCGGATATGGCGATGAAGATTAAAGAGGAGGTACAGAAGCAGTGGGATGCCGGGTTCCTTGCCGTGACTAGTTACCCACCTTGGGTAGCTAACATCGTACCAGTGCCTAAAAAGGACGGCAAGGTCCGGATGTGCGTTGACTATCGAGATTTGAACAGAGCAAGCCCAAAGGATGATTTTCCGTTGCCACACATCGACGTGTTGGTCGACAGTACTGCTCAATTCTCAGTATTCTCCTTCATGGATGGATTCTCCGGTTATAATCAGATAAAAATGGCGCCAGAAGACATGGAGAAGACAACGTTCATTACCCCGTGGGGAACATTCTGCTACAAGGTCATGCCCTTCGGTTTGAAGAACGCTGGGGCAACTTATCAACGGGCAATGGTCACGTTGTTCCATGACATGATCCACAAGGAGATCGAATGTTATGTGGACGATATGATTGCAAAGTCCAAAGACGAAGAGGAGCATTTGGTTAACCTAAAGAAGTTGTTTGACAGATTGATCAAGTACAAGTTGAGGTTGAATCCGAACAAGTGCACTTTCGGAGTGCGTTCTGGAAAACTGCTGGGTTTCATTGTAAGTCAAAGAGGAATTGAGGTAGATCCTGCTAAAGTGAAAGCTATTCAAGATATGCCTGCACCAAAGACAGAAAAAGAAGTGCGCGGGTTCTTAGGTAGATTGAACTACATTTCTCGGTTCATATCTCACCTAACTGCCACGTGCGAACCGATATTCAAACTGCTAAGAAAAGAGCAAACAGTCAGGTGGAATGACGATTGCCAAAGAGCTTTCGACAAAATAAAGGAATATTTGCAGGAGCCTCCAATTCTGATGCCTCCAGTGGAGGGGAGACCGTTAATCATGTACTTGACCGTGCTAGAAGGGTCGATGGGGTGTGTGCTTGGCCAACATGACGAGTCTGGTCGAAAAGAGTACGCCATTTATTACCTTAGCAAAAAGTTTACCGACTGTGAATCCCGATAATCACTGCTCGAGAAAACTTGCTGCGCTTTGGTATGGGCTGCTCGCCGACTGAGGCAGTACATGTTGACCCATACTACACTTCTCATTTCCAAGATGGATCCTGTCAAGTACATCTTTGAGAAACCAGCATTGACCGGAAGGGTTGCTAGATGGCAGATGATTTTAACTGAATACGACATCCAGTACACTTCTCAGAAAGCCATCAAAGGAAGTGTATTGTCGGAATACCTTGCTCAGCAACCTCTTGAGGATGGCTATCAGCCGATGAGATTTGATTTCCCTGATGAGGACATCATGTACCTCAGAACAAACGATTATGAGGAACCACTTCCGGAGGAGGGGCCTGACCCTGAATCCAAATGGAAGTTGATGTTTGATGGGGCTGTCAATATCAATGGTCGTGGAGTTGGTGCTGTACTTATTACTCCTGAAGGTGTTCACTTACCCTTCGCTGCCAGAATTGCTTTTGGTTGCACCAACAATGAAGCGGAATACGAGGCGTGTATAATGGGAATAGAGGAGGCAATTGATCTTCGGATTAAGAACCTCGACATATTCGGAGATTCAGCCCTCGTCATTAACCAAATTACCGGCAAGTGGTATACACATCAAGAGCATCTAGTTCCGTACAGGGATTATGCTAGAAAACTGTTGACATTCTTCACGACAGTTGAGCTCAAATACATACCACGGGACGAAAATCAATTTGCCGATGCTTTGGCCACTCTCTCTTCGTCGATTAAAGTCCTATGTTGGAACTTTGTGCCCAGAATTGACATCTCCAGGCTTGACTCTCCGGCTTTTGCTTTCTCTGTAGACGCCGTGTCTGACGAGAAACCTTGGTATTTTGATATCAAGTTGTTCCTGGAGAAGCAAGAATACCCAACAGGGGCATCTTCCAAAGACAAAAAGACCTTGAGACGACTTGCTGCTAGTTTCTTCTTGAACACAGACGGGGTTTTGTACAAGAGGAATTTCGACATGGTCTTGCTCAGATGCGTGGATAGACACGAAGCAAGCCTGTTGATGCAAGAAGTCCATGAAGGATCTTTTGGTACCCATGCAGGAGGGCATGCTATGGCAAAGAAACTGCTGAGATCAGGGTATTACTGGATGACAATGGATGCAGACTGTTGTTCATTCGCCCGTAAATGCCACAAGTGCCAAATATATGCAGATAAAGTGCATGTTCCTCCTAACCCGCTCAACATCATGTCATCTCCTTGGCCTTTCTCTATGTGGGGCATTGACATGATCGGGAAGATTGAACCGACTGCTTCGAACGGTCATCGCTTCATCCTGGTCGCGATTGATTACTTTACCAAGTGGGTAGAAGCAGCGTCTTATGCCAATGTCACTCGTCAAGTAGTGGCAAGATTTCTGAAAAGAGATATCATATGCAGATATGGAGTGCCCGAAAGGATCATTACTGATAATGGTTCTAATCTCAACAACAAGATGATGGCGGACTTATGTCGGGACTTCAAAATACAGCATCACAATTCTTCTCCTTACCGACCAAAGATGAATGGTGCGGTAGAGGCAGCTAACAAGAATATCAAGAAGATTGTGCAGAAAATGGTTGTCACCTACAAGGATTGGCATGAGATGTTACCGTTTGCTTTGCATGGGTACCGAACATCGGTCAGGACGTCAACAGGGGCAACTCCCTTCTCTCTAGTGTATGGCATGGAAGCAGTCCTGCCTGTTGAAGTAGAGATTCCTTCACTGCGCGTGATGATGGATGTCAAGCTGGATGAGGCTGAATGGGTGCGTGCTCGTTACAATCAGCTATGTCTAATTGAGGAAAAGAGATTAGCGGCTATCTGTCATGGTCAGCTTTATCAGAGGAGAATGAAGCGGGCATTCGACCAACGAGTACGTACTCGAGAGTATCAAGTGGGAGAGCTTGTATTGAAGAGGATCGTTCCTCCAGGTTCAGATAACAGGGGCAAGTGGACCCCAAACTACGAAGGACCATTCATAGTGAAGAAAGTATTCTCAGGAGGGGCACTGATGCTCACCACTATGGATGGAGAAGACTTCCCATCCCCTGTCAACTCGGACGCAGTTAAAAAATACTTCGCATAAAGAGACCCGCTAGACACAAAAACAGAATGTAAGTCCAGGCAAGAAAAGGGCATCCCGGCGAGCTAAAAACAGAATAAAAAGCTCGGGCAAAAATTAGGGAAAATAAACAAAAAAAAAATGTACACCCGCTGAGTTGAAAAGCCACATTGGACAGCTCAGGCAAAAAAGGGTATCCCGGTGGATTGAAAACCCGAGAGGGCGATCCACGCAAAATAAGGGAATAAGCGAACAACTGTGATCCAAGTTATCTGAACCACGTCATCGTTTCGTACGGTTTTACAATATCGGAAGGATAGGAAACAGTCCCCTTGTTCTCTCAGAAAGCCAAAGCAGAATGGAGAGTCTTGAAGACATGCAGGTCATAGCAGAAATGGAACTCCTTGGAATGCCGTGTACATTGCCATTAGGATAGTTTCTTTTCTCAATTTTTATAGTGGCTACCTCTTTCCAGGTGGTTGCTTCCTGATGTAAATCTTTGCCTATTTAGAGGCCATTCAATAAAAATAATATTCAGTCAAAAAGCTGTGTGTGTTTATTTTTGTTTGCAAAATGTCCTGAATTTTTGGCAAAAAAATAGCATTGCATCTAAACATGGTGATAATCTTGAAAACAAAACTGACATGCAGGGAAACTGTAACCCTCTTTGAGTGTCGGGTGATAATGGATGAACAGATCACGCCATGCAAATCCCCGGGACACACGTGTGTTTTCTGTTGTTGCAGGTTGCAGGATGGCGTCACATCAAGCAATTTACTCTCCCCCAGTAGAGTATCTCCCCAAGCAGAGATTTTTCTTCTCCAGCAGGTAGCTGAAAGCCTGACTTGTCTAAATAGATATTTTCCTCCAACTAAGTCTTGGCAGCAGCCCAAGCAGGTTCTTCTTCCCAAGTGAAGTAGTAGTCCATTCTTCCCCAGTGAAGTATAGCCAGCAGGTGCTCGAAAGCCTGATGTCGTCAGAGATGAAATTAACAGTATTTTATCATCAGCAAGAGTCCTTGCCTGTCAGGTGCTTGAGGGCCTGATATTCCCTCAGAGTCTTGAATCATCGGATGCTCTCCCCAGTCAGAGTATTCGCCCAGGAAGCTTCCCCAGCTAAGTCTGAAGATGATTGGTTCCCACAGAGTTCATATTTGATTTTCACCTCCGTCCGTGAAATATTCCCCAGCAGATTTGCCCTATTGTTGGTTTATTTGATGATGCAGCCAGGTATTCATCACCTCAGTCGGAGTGGGTATCCAGACCTCTTGACTTTTTTTTCTCCCCTGCAGAGTTGTATCTCTTGTTGCCGATCAGGCATTCGTTTGTTGCTCGTCTGCAATCTTCAACACGCGTATGTGTTATCCCTAAGCAGAGTTATCCCCAGCGAGGACATATCACTGCTTTATGGCTGCTCGTCTGCATCTTTCAACACTCGTCTGTGTTAGTTCTGTGTTGCGGTTTGCTCGTCTGCAATTTTCGGCATTCGTCTGTGTTTTGAAGTGATTACCTTGTTATTGCTCGTCTGCAATTTCCAACACTCGTCTGTGTCATGATGCCTCCGTTGTTGCTCGTCCGCAACTCCTCAACACTCGTCTGTGTTCTGAGATGATATTTGCTGTTGCTCGTCTGCAACCTTCCAACACTCGTCTGTGTTTGGTATTGGATCCTTCGCTGCACTCGTCTGTGCCTTGATATGTATTCTCTGTTGTTGCTCGTTTGCAACTGTCCAGCACTCGTCTGTGTGTGTTTGAAGCTCGTCTGCTTTTATCCCCCAGAAGTCGTTTGTGTTCTGAAGCTCGTCTGCTTTGCCTGGATACTCGTCTGTATCATCCTCAGCACTCGCCTGTGCTAGCTTGCGCCTGAATGTGAAGATTTGCTGTTTACCCTGATATCTCTGTGACTACTTCAAATGCTCGTCTGTGTTTGAATTTCTGGTATTCGTCTATACCAGTGGCTGATACTCGTCTGTATCATCGCCTGAAGCGCTCGTCTGTGTTTCTCAGATCATCGTCCGATACTCGTCTGTATCTTTGACTATTGGCACTCGTTTGTGTTCTCTTGATGATCATCCAATACTCGTCTGTATTGAAGAGGTTTAAAGTCCTGACAGTGGGAATTAAATGTCAAAATGGTTACCGGTCCTGGCGTAACAGGTAAACCCGAGGGAGGCTCGTCCGTCTCAAGCACCAATTATTATGGTTGCTGCACCTGGCGTAACAGGTTTGCTCAGAAGACTCGTCTGTCTTATGCCATATATCCGCGGATAATATATGAGGAAGGTTCGTCTACCTTGATTGCATGTCTATCCCACAGACTTATATGCATTCCCGGAGCCTGCGTAAGGGTTATCCGAAGAAGACTCGTCCGTCTTATTCCACTTATCTGCGTAAGGATTAGTGAAGGAGATTCGTCCATCTCAGGTTACTTTGAAGATCCTTAAGGGCTCGTCCGCTCTCTGCACCTGGCGTCACAGGTCATGCGAAGACTCGTCTGTCAGCATGATAGTATTCCAGATATCAGTTTCAACTTGGAAGAAGCTCGTCTGCTTTTTTTTTCTCTCCTTCTTATCCCCAGAGCGTCATCTGGTTGGGTTTATTTCCCAGTGTTGCATTCTTCGTCAGAGTGCAAATTTCAGGTCTTCCTGATATTCAATCACAGTTTATCTCGAATGTCTGATAGCCGTTGCTCTCATCCTTTTCAGATCAACAGTTGATTGAATAGGGGCAGCTGTAACACCCCAAATTTGCCCTCTTCTTGTTTAGCATCGTTATCATATCATAATCATCATGAGCATACCATATCCTTATCATTTTGCATAGAAAAATGAGGCATAACACTCGCATGTTCTAGCATATGGCATATGATCGGTCATCTGGGAAAATCTGAATCTGCAAGTCAAAATCAAGAGCATGGTGATCTGGCAAGAATCTCACAGGATCATTTTGCACAAGCCTGGTATCACGTTCAGAGCCCTAGGAAGAGAAGATGGATCAAAATTTGCTTGAAACGGTTGGTGCAGGTCTATTTTTGAAGGTTCCCACCAAAGGGAGGGAAATTCAAATTTTCCATGCGTTAACCGGTTAACGCATATGGTTAACCGGTTAACAGCTGCGAAATTTGAATTTCCAGCAGCATTTTCAGCATGTGTGTTTTGGTCCCATTTTCCAATTTTCTGATTTTTATTCATTTGAATTAAATTTGAATTTGAGAGAAGGATCTAGAGCATTTATCCAAGCCTCATTCCAACCCTAAATCCAAATCACTTTCTAAGCTAATGCCAAGCCATATTTTTGGATCCCAAACCAAAATTTTGGGCCCCAAACCTAAATCATATTTATTCCATTTCCTTCCAAACCAAGGGGCTCTCACTCATTTTTCACTCTCATTTCTGAATTTTGATTCCTCTCACTCACAATTCTCTCACTTTTCTCTCCCAATTTTCCAAATCACTCAAAGTTCCTCTTTGAAGATCACACAACCTTGCCTTGAGGTGTGTAGATCTTGGAACTAAACCTCCTTTCATAGCTTCTTTGCATCTTTTTGCTGGTTTTATTGGAGATTCAGATCTGGTTTGAGATCTAGAAGTGCTTTTGGATCCAAAATTCTGCATCAAGAGCTTGTTCTTGCATTTATTTTGCATGGAGTGTGGAGCTTAGCATCGGATCTTCAAAGTTTTGCGCGAGATCTACTGTTTTCAACTCAATCAACAATTACCAAAGCATACCTCAGCTTTGTAGGTTGGTTAATTTCAGATCTAGCTCTGTTTTTAGCTTATTTGCATGCTTGTGCTTTAGATCCACCATGTGTTTGTGTATTTGCTTGTGTTGTTTGATTTGATTGGTTGATTTGTATCCGGATCCGAATGTTATTGTTCCTGAGCTTAATGATATGGATTAATGTGAATTGATCTAATTTTCCATGTGTAATTGATTGCTGGTCTGGTGCAAGCTTATTTGAATAAGCTGTTTTGAGATGCTGTTTTCTGCAGGATTTGTTGCTGTTTTTTCAGTGTTAACCGGTTAACGTATATGGTTAACCGGTTAACGCCCCTGTTTTGTGCGTATTTTGTGCAGGTTTGAGTTGGTTAACCGGTTAACGCATTTGGTTAACCGGTTAACACTGAAGCAGAATGACTTTTTAGTGTTGTTTTGAGCTTGTTTGATCCCTTTGCTTGTTCTAATTGCCTTGGATCATTGCATGATCATTAAGCATGATATTTTAGGGTGATTTGCTTGCTGGTTGATGTATGCTTTCATGTTTTCGACGCGTAATTCGTGTACTTGCAATGTTTGGCATGATGTTTGATTCTTGTTCACAAGAACCTTTGAGCATGACTAATTCCATGTTTGTGTTGGTCACTTTGCTGGATTTTTTTTTGTGCATACTAACCTTGCAGGGGCTATGGTAAGTGAGAGATGTGGGAATTGAGTTCCACATCTCCAATTCTCATCTTCCTCTTATGTTTATGTTACTAACCCTTTGTTGTTGGGCTTAGGCCTTTCTCATCCCTTCTTCTATCTTCTTCTTTTTTCCTTCATTAGGATAGAAACCTCACTAACCTGTAGGACTTCCATGCATGTGAATACTTAGGATTATTTTAGTCCCCCTTTAGAATTTTTCCTTTGAGATCTTTTGGTTCTTCTTCTCTTCTCATCTCATAACTCTTAAAAAGAAAACACTTTAATAAATGTGAAGTGATGCATTGATCCATAGCCTTATTCCATGAGGTATGCTTGTAGTCTTCCCATCTTGGGATAGTACATGTTTACCTTGTGATGCACAAGTCTGATCAAGGTATCTTCTTCATAAAGAAAAGCATAAAAAACACTTCTTCATGTAAATAACCAAAAAACACTTAATAATTAAGCGAGTTAGTGAGCCTAAGCCCTAATCTTTGGGTTCAAGTTTTGGGGATCTTCTCCTTACTTGAGTGTGCTTGTTCTATTATTCCATCTTGGAATGTAGTGACAAGTGCACATTCCATTGGTGAGAGTTTGAGTTCACTTCCTCGTGACACACTCATAAAAGCTTCTAAAAAAAACACAAAACAAACAATAAGCGTCTTTCCTTCGGGAATTCTTTTCTCATCTCCTTCGCTCCGTACGCGAACTTGCTTCTACTTGTCATTTTGCAAGACGGTTACGCACTCGTCGTCCGAGTCTGCAACACCTGAGCAATGGCATAGGCAGTTCAAGCCTTAATTCACAAGCAATTTCCTTTTAGTACCCCTAGTTAGGGGAACTACGGCGTCTCTGATCCTCATTATCCCGATGAGGTACGTAGGCAGCGGGGTAGGGCCCGTTCGAGCACAATCTTTATTTTCCCTACATTTTTCCTTTTGCTTTCTTATTCAGTTCCTTTCCAGTTCCAGTTTCTTTTCATTTTCATTTCTTTGCTGCATTTTTCATACCCTCACCCTTTGAAACAGTTTCTTTGCAAGCGTGGATCCCGTCGGGTACGGCGGACGATCTGGGTGCTAATACCTTCCCAGGTCGTAACCGACTCCCGAACTCAGTCTCTTTGGTTCGCAGGACCTGTGTCCTTCCTCTTTCTTTCTTCTGGTTTGTGCAGCATTACCATTCCCTTTCTTCGGGATAAAAATGCCTGGCTGGCGACTCTATTCTTCTTCCGCGCCACTTTCGCGTTTGTACCAGGATGGAAATCCCGGGAGCGACAGTCATCAGCCATGTCTAACCTGTAATAAACCAAGGAAACCATCAAATATCAAATATAACTTATAATCAAAGCAATTGAAAACAAAAAAATAAAGAAATCATGCATTATCAGATATAACTTATAATCAAAGCAATTGAAAACAAAAATATAACGAAATCATGCATTATCAGATATAACTTATAATCAAAGCAATTGAAAACAAAAAAATAAAGAAATCATGCATTATCAGATATAACTTATAATCAAAGCAATTGAAAACAAAAATATAATGAAATCATGCATTATCACATATAACTTATAATCAAAACAATTGGAAAAAAAAATAAAGAAACCATGGATAATTTACCTAAGTCACTAACATCTCTTTCTTTTCTTTGTTGGAATATTAATCACTTGTTTCTTAGCAATGCGTACGGATGAATTGATCCAAATTCCCTCATTATGATCGTTTCTTATATATGACTCATCCGGTATAAGATCCTCAACTTCATCATTTCTATTCAACTCATTCCGTCTAATGCATGACTCATTCTCAACATCAATATCACATTGATCGACACCTCTATCATCAGTCACTTTGTTAGAGAAAAGCACTATATACCATTCTGTACTCTTCGGGTCATTCACATAGAACACTTGTTTAGCTTGAGATTCTAGAATAAAAGGTTCATCTTTGTACCCCACCCTAGTAAGATCAACTTGCAAAAATCCAGACTTATCCATTCGTATGCCATTACTATTCACCCACTTGCAACCAAAGATGGGAATCTGAAACTTCTTGTAATCAAACACCCAAATGTGCTCAATAACTCCAAAATATGACAAATTTGCATATTTGGGGTTTAAGTCCTTCATACTTGATATATGCATTGCTTCAGCTAGCACGGTGACACCACTATTTTGCATAGTACTCTTATCATCTTGTTCTTTGGTATAAAATGTGTATCCATTAATTGAATATGCGCTATGAGAAAACACATGCAAACTTGGACCATATGCCAAACATCTCAACCTTTCTGTTACCGAAGAAGGATCTGAAGAGCGCTTCAAATAAATATGATCCTTCAACCATTGTATGAAACTTTGATTGTGCTCTATAACTATCCAATTTTCATTTCTGTTTGGATTTAACCTTCGGAGTACATCCTTGTGCATTTCAACATATGGCTCAACCTCATTATTATTGTGCAGAACATACAAATGAACTTGATCCCGTTCATCCCTTGATATTGTCACAATTTTATTCCCAATTAATTTTTTACCTTCCATTTTGTCGAAAATCTGAGCTCTGGGGAGTCCAATCGATTGAACGTTAGACAAATATTCAGTACAAAACTCAACAGCTTCTTCAACAATGTATCGTTCAACAATACAACCCTCTGGTCGACTTCGGGATTTCACGTACCCTTTTAATATTTTCATATACCGTTCAGCAGGGTACATCCATCTCATATAAGCTGGTCCACACAACTGTGTCTCTTTCACAAGATGAATAACTAAATGAACCATTATGTCAAAAAAAGACGGAGGAAAATACATTTCAAGCTCACACAAGGTAATTACAATCTCTTTTTGTAGTGTTGGTAAGATCTCGGGATCGATCACCTTACTACAAATTGACCTAAAGAAAAAACACAATTTAGTTATGGAACTTCTTACTTTTTCTGGCAAAATAGAACGTATACCTATCGGTAGAAAATGTTCCATTATAACATGGCAATCATGTGTCTTCAAATTCTTCAACTTGAGGTCTTTCATAGAAACAAGTCTTCTGATATCAGATGAGTATCCTTCTGGAACCTTAACTTCACTCAGAGACTTACACAAAAAAATTTTCTCCTTTCTAGATAAAGTAAAAGCAGCAGGTGGTAGATATGTTCGTCTTCCTTTCTTCACGGGTGCTAATTCAGTTCTCATTCTCATTTTTAACATGTCCTCCCTTGCTTTAAGGCCATCCTTAGAATTGCCTTTTATATTGAGTAATGTACCGATAACACTTTCAAATACGTTTTTTTCAATATGCATAACATCGAGAAAATGTCTCACGTACAAAGACTTCCAATATGGCAATTCAAAAAATATCGACCTTTTCTTCCACCCACCTTTCACAATCTTATGTGCAAAAGGCTTGCCAAACTCAGTACGCACATCTTTCACCTTTTCAAAAACTTGTTCACCTGACAATGCGGGTGGAGCTCTACGATGTTCGGTGTCTCCATTGAATGCTTTTCTCCACCCACGGTAGTGATGTTTAGAATGTAAGAATCTACGATGACCGAGAAACACATTCTTCTGGCAAAGTTCCAATCGAATCGTATCGGTTCCGTCTTCACAAATAGGACACGCACGTTGACCTTTAATGCTATACCCAGATAGATTCCCGTATGCTGGAAAATCATTAATTGTGCCAAACAACATCGCCCTCAAATTGAAACTTTCTTTCATATATCCATCATAAACCTCCACACCGTTCTCCCACAAAATCTTTAAATCTTCGATCAGAGGTGTCAAGTATACGTCTATGTCATTACCTGGTTGTTTAGGCCTAGAGATTAACATAGATAACATCATGTACTTACGCTTCATATATAGCCACGGAGGTAGGTTATAAATTATAAGAATCACAGGCCATGTGGTATGTGAAATACTTTGAAGACCATGTGGGTTCATTCCATCAGTAGATAATGCCAATCGAAGGTTTCTTGCTTCTGATCCAAACTCAGGATAATCATTATCAATCTTCGACCACTGTGGTGAATCAGCCGGATGCTGATACTTTCCATCAATAATTCTTTCATCTGCATGCCAAGTAAGATGTCTTGCATCGGTTTCACTACGAAACATGCGCCTAAATCTCGGAATTATCGGAAAATACCATAAGACTTTTGCGGGAGATAATATTTTCTTATATCGAGTCCAACCGCATTTAGGGCACTCAGTTAACATTGCATATTCGTTACGAAACAAAATGCAATCGTTAGGACAAGCATGTATCTTATCATAGCTCATGCCAATAGAGCACAACATTTTTTTTGCCTCATAGGTTCGATTAGGAAGAACATTATCATCCGGTAGCATTTCTCTCATAAGGGCCAACAACTCTGTGAAACTTTTATCCGACCATCCATTTCCTGCATTTAAGTTGTACAACTTTAATACCGCAGAAAGTCTTGAGAATTTAGTGCAACCTTTGTACAATGGTTTCTCTGCATCGCTTACCATCCTCTCAAACATTTCAGGACAATCATGAAGATCTTCTTCCACTGCTTCTACAATCTCTTCAACTCGATCACAATCATATGTTTCCGTGTCTTTGTCGTATGAAGCATAGGTCGTATTACTTTTTCCACTCGATTCAACATTCTCGTTAATTTTCTCACCATGAAATATCCAACACTGATAACTTTGATCAATTCCATGCCTCAGCAAATGCGATTTCAATCCATGTGCGTCAACCTTACCAATATAACAACAACGCAAGCAAGGATAATGCATTCGTCTGGGGTTTTCAGCGTGTTGAACAGCATACTTAACGAATTCCGCAACCCCACTCTCGTACTCTTTGGTCATTCGATCGGCACAGATCCATGTTTTATCCATGGTTTTCCTACTTATTAAAGTAAACAATCAATCCAGACGAAAATACATAACTAAGGTAGTATCATTTTCATAACTAAAGTAAACAATAAAATATCACTATTTTCCATCTCATATTATCTCACTCGAATCTTTTCATCAATTCAAAGAAAAACTAAATTAATGAAGTCTTTCCACCAAATTGAAGCATTTCTCATTCCCTTCCATCCATGAGGAACTACTTTAAAATATATATATATATATATATATATATATATATATATATATATATATATATATATATATATATATATATATATATACATATATATATATATATACATATATATATATATACATATATATATATATATATATATATATATATATATATATATATATATCATCCATATTTTCTCACGAAAACCTACTTTCACATATTGGCCTAATCTTATTTAGAGATGAGTCTATGTTAATTCAATTTCAAATTTTCTTTTTAAAATGGTGGTAAACAATTAGAACAAATTTAAGTGGGATTTTGCCTTGAATGTTGAGCATATCTTAGGGATTCCCCCTCTATGTATTCTATCTCTCTGCACAAAAGAATGTTACTACGTTGGAGAGTATATATGTGGGTGTGTGTTGTTTCTTTTCTTTTTCCTTTCTTGAACCACTCAAGATTCATCCTAATCCCACTTTACCTCTATGTACCTTTCTTGGATTTCGAATGTTCTTTTTTAATAATGGAAACTTATGATATAAACAGTTGATTGATTTAAGTGGTAGTAATAACAAACCACACAAGAGCTTATAGTGTCAGTTATTACAATAATGGTGAAAGTAGCATTTACTATGTGATGCTGGGTCCATTCTATTATGGAGTTTCATACTTCAAACCAATGTGTGGTAATTACTCTCACACACACTTATCCTACCTACTCAACACTTACTCTATAGAACTAACTTTTATCAATGAATAATTGTTTTGCTAGCTCTCTGCAGAAAACTAACACAATACTGCTCCACTCAAATTCACATTTTTATCAAAATAATACAACATTTCATCATATAATACTCTACTATAATGTTTTTTTTAATGATATTACTTTTTAAGGAGCAGTTGAATCCTAATAGTATTTCTAGTACCACTGTGTAAACCAAAAACATCAAAACTTAAACCAAAAACATAGCATGAAAAATACTGATATTTCCCTAAAAACATCAAAACTGATATTTCCCTAAAAACATCAAAACTGAAACACATACCGCAATGAACGATTCTTCAAACACTTTCAGAAATGAACGATTCTTCAAACACTTGCAATGCCTGAAACCGAATGAATGAAAAAGTGAAGAAATGAAGAACTGAAACTGAATGAATGAATGAATGAAGAACTTAAACCGAATGAATGAAAAAGTGAAGAAATGAAGAACATACCACAATGAAGAACAGTAGAACGAACGATTCAAACACTTTCAATGACTGAAACAATGTATTCGATTTCGCTGTTAGGGTTCGCTGGAGTTCGCAGGAGGGAAAACAAAAAGAACAGAGAACGAAAATAGAAGTCTGAAATTTAATTTTAATAAGACCTTAGACAGCGCTTTTGGGAAAAGCGCTTTCTAAGGTATGCCTTAGACAGCGCTTTCCAAAAGCGCTTTCTAAACCCCCCCCCCCCCCCTTAGACAGCGCTTACGGTTTTATTTTATTTTTAATTTAAAAACTTTAAACAGCGCTTTATCAAAAGCGCTGACTAAGGTATATATTTAAAAGCGCTTTCTATAAGCGCTGTCTAAGGGGGGGGTCTTAGACAGCGCTTTTAGAAAGCGTTGTCTAAGACCCCCCCCTTAGACAGCGCTTTCATTATTTTTTTGGAACATTTTCCGTGTTTTATTTTAATTTTAACCTTAGACAGCGCTTTCTTTTAAAAGAGTTGTCTAAGATGCGCTGTTAAAAAACATTTTTGGCGTAGTGAAACTAAGGCTAGATTAGTGATCAGGGTGAGGAGACGAATCTATCCATGGATTCATTTCTCATTTTGATGGAGGTTTCACCCAAGCCCTAACCAGAGGTCACCGGAGAAGGTGACCGGAAATCCCCTCTGGTGACCTGAACAGTTGCCCTAATTATTTGAAACTTTAAGTCGTGACCGTTTGATCGTTTCCATCCAAGGCTTCAGATCTTTCCATCGCATTAAAAGCCATGTACGTGTCACATGCCATTTCTGTGAACAATTTCTCATCCATCCTTTTTGCACCCCCAGCGTATTTCAATTCAGCCCAATTCAATATGAATCTTGACTATTTTCACCCCTCAGGCCCATTGATTTTATTTCTTTTATTTCTTTTATTTCTTTTTCTCACTTTTATTTCGTTTCCATTTTCAATTAAATAAAATACCAAAACTCTTCTAAAAATCCTAAATAAATTCATACATGATCTTGAACATTTTTCCTAATTTTCCATTTTTATAATTCCATTTTTGCTTTATTTTTTATTCATAATTAATTTTGCAATTAATTTCTTCTCATTTTTCTTATTTCTTGACCAATCCTTTTGTCTATTTTTTTTCTCTAAAACCATAAATGATAAAATGTTCATTCCTTTTTCTGTATCCAGAGGACTCATTAAACTTCCCAAAAATAATTTTGTATTGAATTTTAGGTCATGTTTGGTATCCTTTTGAGTCATTTCTTTTGCATTTTTCCCTATAAACCCTCATCCACTTTGAATGTCCATTTGATTAGGCAAAAATATGAGTTTTTCTGAGATTTTTTAGACATGAATCATCTTCTGGATTGTGATCTTAAGTGTTAAATTACATAATTTTCAAAGCCATTTGGTTAATTTATTTTAAGTAACTTGCCTCATAAATCACATGTTTGGTCATTATTCTCAATTCTTCTTATTCAATTTGAGTAAGGCATTTATGCCATTCCTTTGAGGTCTTAATTTTTATTCTTGTAAGTCATGTTATAGGTCCTTAATTGTCATGTACTACTTTTAGGTCTATACCTTTTGATTTTGAGGGTTACTTGAACCATAAGTCACATATATATCCTTATTTGACCTAATTTCTCTTCTTCCTTCACCTTAACCTTTCAAAATTCACTTTGTGAACATACTAACCTGGTGAAATCATTGTGATACATCCCATGAATGTTTTAGGATCATTTCCATGTGTTTATTTCAATCTTTGAGTCTTTGTATCCCTTTTGGTACCATTTGTCATCTTTAGGTCTTAACACCCTGATTTTGAGTCCTTTAACCCTAATGAGCTTCTTACCACTTCATTTGTGATCATTTTGTGAATTGAGTTTCCATTTTAACTTTTCATCAAGCCCCTGGTTTTTGTATGAGAAGTTCAAACTTCTTTGGTCATATTTGGTTTTTCTTTCTAAGTCATTTGCCTTAACTTGAAAACCATGTTTCCATGTTCATTGTTCATCCTTCAATCCTATGTTTGAATCTCTATGATTTGAATCTCTTCCTTACCATTTGATTTAATATCATTAAACACTTCCATTTAGTGTTAGGTTCTGGACTTTACATTCACCATTTACCTTAGGCATTTTTACCATGTTTAAGTACTTAAATTTCCCTTATAACTTCTCCTTAGCTTTCATTAGGGTTTAGTGATACTTTAGGGTATAGTTTGAGTTTTGTTTACTTCATAGCTTTAGAACCTTTTGATTTGACTTAGCTCATGCCCTTAGACGCTAGCTAGCATGTAAGGTACTTTAGAACTTGGTCTTAGGCTTAGAAGTCCATTAGTGCCTTCATTAGCTAGTGTGAGTTCTTCTTTGAATTTTGCCATACTATAATTTTTCAAATTGCTTCATCATGCTAACATTTGTTTTGTATGGGGGAAGATTGAGGTAAGTATTACTTCAGTCTCATCTCTTATACATTTTAATTGTGTTTTCCTTAGCACCCTGTGCTTTGATCACATGCTTTCCCCTTTTGTTCTCTTAGAAGCAACTTATCTTCCTTAAGAAGTAAGTTGAGTTCTAAGTTTCTTTTCTTATTAGGTTTAGAATACTTTACTAACCATAAGATATCTTTTGAATAAGTAACTTGGGGTTGTGTCTTAGTCCCCCTTAGTTTTGTCCTTTCTCCATTTGAGTCTTCTTCTCTCATCTTCAAACAAAATCCAAAAGACATTTAATAAAGGATTGAAATAGTCCCTTGCGTATAACCTTATTCCACGGGGCACTCATATTCATTCCATCTTGGAATAGTATGGGCTTGTCTAGCATGACGCACAAGTCTGATCATGAGACTATCTTCAGAAAACATAAAATTCATTTCTTCAAAAGCTACAAAAACATGTAATAAGTTTAACAAGCTAGTGAACTTAGATCCTAATCTTTGGAAACAAGTCTTGGATAAATTCTCCTTACATGGTGTGCTTGTTCTTCTATTCCATATTGGAATGTAGTAGCAAGTAAACATTCCATAGAAAAGAGTTTGAATTCACTTCCTTGTGCCTAATTCATAAAAAAATCTTAAAAAGAAAACAACAAACAATAAGCGACCTTCCTGCGGGAATTCTCTTCTCATCTCAATCACTCTAAATGCGAACTTGCGATAACTTGTCTCATTTGCAAGACGGTAAACACACTCGTACCAGACGATCCTGCAACACCTGAGCATAGACATAAGCAGTTCCAACACATAAAAAACACAAACATATAGTTCCCGTCTTAGTTAGGTGAATTATTTCGGCTCTGATCCTCATTTTCCCGATGAGATACGTAGGCAGCGGGGTAGGGCCCGTTCGAGCACATTCTTTATTTTCCCTACATTTTCCCCATTCTCTCTTTTTGATCCTTTTTCCATTTCCCTTTCATTCCCATTCCAGTTAGCGTTTTTATTCAGCAACATCTTATTTCTCACCCTTTGAAACAAAACTTACAAGCGTGGATCCCGTCGGGTACGGCGGACGGTATGGGGTGCTAATACCTTCCCAGGTCGTAACCGACTTCCGAACCCAGATCTTTGGTTCGTAGGACCTTGTCCTTTCCTTCTTCCTTAGGTTTGTGCAGCATTACCTTTCCCATCCATTCGGGATAAAAATTCCTGGCTGGCGATTGTACCTTTTCCGCGCCACTTTCACGTTTGTACTAGGATGAAAATCCCGGGAGCGACAGCAAGCGACTCTACAGGGGACGAACCCAAAATCTCTGGTTTCCCTTGTAGAGTCAATCCAAACGCCTATTTTTTTTTTGTTTCTTTGGGTGTTTATATGTGTGTTGCTTTGTGTTTATTTACTGTTTTCATTTACAATTTTTACTTTACATCATTTATTTACCGTTTTCAGTATTTTTTTCACATGCATCATATATACTGTCTGTGCTGGTTTCATTTTTTCTGTGGGATGGGATTTTTTACTGTGAGATGAGCTCGTAACCAGGGCTCGAGTGCACCTTAGGACTGAGAGTGGTTCCACTTTGGCTTCATGGCATCTTGCTATGTTGGTAGTAGTGAGTTCCACACCCAGACTTGCGACCTTCTTGAAAATGTATTGATACCAGAATCTTTCTGGGGAAATACACAACCTTGATAGTTATGTGCAGTCAGGGGACTGATCATTGAGAACCTTTATGGAAACATCCCTATCCAGAGATGACAGTGGCAGACCATATTTGTTGGCAAACCCACTCGCATCCGAGAGCCAACTAGGAACTCGCATAGGATGGCTTGGTTCTCTCATAGGAACCCAGTCAAGGCAAACTGTTCGTATGACGATATTATTGTACCCTTCGAGATGAATGTACTATTGTTTCTCGATTCAGTGCTTGAAGCTGGGGACTTATAAGGGATGCTTATTTCCTTGGACTCAGTTGAGACCTCCCTGAGTAGTACATAATGCCAAACCGATTCCCTGATTTGGTCAATATCCATTTCTCAGAGATGGTGAACGTATTATTGCTGCTCGGCTTTGAGAGTCTGTGATGTTGACCCGAGTAGCACACCCGTGAGATTGGGAGGAGTTTACAGGATTGCAGGAACCTTAACCTTCAACACACCCACTGTTCCAGTATGCTTTAGTATTGTGATCTATTCTCTTACACATTGATTCTGAGATTTGAACCTCTGATCAGAGAGATGTTTGTTTTGGTGTGGTAATGTTGTGACCCTGCACATACACTTGTTTATGTGATTGACACTACACATACACATCACTTATCACATGCCTTGCCTTGCATAAGCACCATGACATCATTAATCATATGTGTTATTTTTATTCTCAGGGTTCATATTACTTTCGATTCTCGGTCGCATTGCTACTTCAAGATGGAAACTCTAAGGAAGAAGAATGTTCACTATACTTTCCCGCAACCAGAGATAGAGGGTATTCAAAAGTTGATCAGCCTAATGAATGACAAGGTCTTGGATGACTTCAAAAGAGAGTATGGAAATATTTTGGAATATGTGAATAAGCCAACAGTGGATCAGAAGGATAGCCTGCATTCCTTGTTTCAATTTTATGATCCACAGTTACAAGTCTTTGTTTTTCCATACTACATTTTGGCACCTACCTTGGAAGAGGTTTCCAGTATCCTGAACGTTCCCATCAGAAAGGGTTTTCCTTATTATGCTTCAGAGAGGATCCCTCCTTATGAAGACATTATTGATGCCTGTCACTTGAGTATGCTCAGATTCAAGATAGGGTTAGAAGCCATCCAGGGTAAGGGGATTTCTTTGGAGTTTCTCATCACAAAAGCTCATTTTGATGGCATTGAGAAACAAATGGGCAGATTTCAGTGAATTAATGGCCATGATAGTGTATGCGATAAGCTTATTCCCAGGAGAGAAAGGATTAATCAGCATAGAGGCTATCACCATCTTTGTTAAGAGAAACCCAGTGCCTACATTTCTTGGTGACTTCTACTATGGAGTCCATTACAGGAATGAAAAAAAGAAAAGGACATGTGAACTGATGTGCTCCCTTGTTTGTTGACTGGTTTGTAAGGCAACTCCCAAAATCAGGACCTTTCCAAGACTTGAAACAAGCTTGGAAGTGGTCGAAAAGATTGATGGGCTTAACCTCAGACAACATATCTTGGGGATGCAATAGAGACTTGATAGGCAAAGAGATTATTGCTAGTTGTGGCACTTTCCCTAATGTACCTTTATTGGGAAGAAAAGGGGGAATAAACTACAATCCTACATTATCAAGAAAACAATTTGGTTACCCTCTGAAAGTTACACCATCAGCTGAGGAGGTAGCTGAGTCATTGTATTTCTCAATAGTAGGAAATATGGAGTTGTGTGTACAGGTAGCCCAAGCCTTAGATGTCAGGAAAAAGAAAGGAAAGAAAGATTTTGGGAAAGTGGACCCAAAAACATATGATCCTTTTGCTACATGGTTGAAAGATCGTCTAGAAGTCTTACTTCTCCCATTCTCTATGGAGTCCCCTTTGTACCCTAAGGAGGAGTTACCCTTGGATTCAGTACCTCTCAAAGACTATCAGAAATTGGAGGCCTTGGTTAAGCAACTTAGGATGGAGAATCAAGAGGCCAACAATTCATGCTAAAAGTTGAAGATTCAAAATCAGAAGTTGGAAGAGAGAGATCACCAGGCTGAAGAAATGGTCAGACTCAAGCAGCAGGAATTCCAGGAAATAGAACTCTACTTCAATAAAAGAGGATTAGCTGAAATTCACAAGGCGAGCCAGCGCCGAAAAGATAACAAAGATTTGAATGAAGCTTATGAAGCTATAACTTTGTGGCAGGAGAAATAGGAAGATAAACTGAAGAAACAGAAAGACTTGGAGGCCAAATATAAGCTAGAGATCAAAGGTCTTCAGGATTCTTTAGCTGAACAAGGATAGCTCATTCAAAAGGCCCACCACCAAGAAAGGAGTCATCTTCAGGATATGGCATAGAGTCAACAGGCAGTGGAGGATGCTCATAAAGAGATAGAAGAGTTAAAGCTTCGGGATGATGTTAAAAATACCAAAACTGAGTCAAGTGCAAGCAAAGAAAGTGAGAAGGTGTTCCTGTAGCAAATTGAGGAGTTGCATGGTTCTTTTGACCTCAGGGATCTCCTAATTCAAAAGCTCATATAGGAACCAGATCATTCAAACATAACCCAGTTGCTTCAAGGTGTCAAGCACCTTAGTTGGAGGTTACAAGATGTAGATTTTCCTAGGCTTTAGTCTTATATTCACACATCTGGATTACCCACAGGCCTGTTGTGGGATTCCTCTCTTGCTGATGTACTCTCCCCTTTGATGTATGAACTTGCACCCTAGGGGGACTTTGTTATTCCATATTTCTTTTGATTTTCCTTAAATCTCTGGTTGTTATCTTTTGCATGGACACATGATATTAAATGCTACCCCTTCTGAATGTCACACAAGGTCTTGTTTCAAAAGCTATTCTCTTAATACTGGAATAGGAAAGAAAAACAAAACCCTTAAGGATAAAAGGAACACATCATTGCATACATATCATTTGCATTTGTTTTCTTTTGCAGGTTTCTCAAGGTTACTTAACATATCCATATTACAGGCAAAGATTGCGAGAGCATCCAGGACCCGTCATCCTAGACAGAGCATTCCTCACTGGTACGCTACCTGCAACAATCAAAGAAACATCATGGACACTGTGCAGACAGAGCTCAACGAATTTCGCACCTGAATGGGATATTTTATGGTTATGATGCAGGGCATAGCCCAAGGGCAACAAGATTTGAGGAATGCCATGTGTCGCTCCCCGGACTTTCATCCCAGTGCAAAGGCGAACTGTCGGCGAGAATGGTCGGATGTTGAAGGTTGAATAGAGTCGCCAGCTAGGCATTTTTATCCCGAAGAAAAGGTGATGATGCATAAACCTAGAAAGAAGTGGATGAGACGGTTGCGAACCAAAGAGACTGGGTAAGGGGGTCGGTTACGACCTGGGAAGGTATTAGCACCCAGATCGTCCGTCTTACTCGACGGGATCCACGCTTACCTGATAGTGTTTTAAAAAGGGGGGAAGTGTACGTGCTAATTGTGTATAAAAGAGATGGATGTACAAAGTGACAATGCAAAAAGAACAGGAGTTCAAACTGAGGCTAAGAAAAGAAAACTAGAAAGAGAAGAGGGGGGGACCTGGGGACTTTTGTTCGATAACCGTTAAGTCATGCCTACGTATCCTCTCGTGCAATGAGGAAGTCAGAACACCGTAGTTCGACTCAAAGAGACTGGGTGTTTTGATGTGAACTGCTTGCTTGTCTATGCTCAAGTGTATGACTCGCCTGGCTCTAGTGCTGACTGTCTTGCATTTAGACAGAAGAAGCGAGTTCTCGTTTTCAGAGTGAGTGTGATGAGAAAAGAATCCCGGAGGAGACGTTTATTGTTTGTTTTTGTGTTTTTAGTTTTTTATTATTTTTGGTGTTTTGCATAGGATAATTATGTTTGTAAAACTAAACCTGAAGGGGGACTTGTCCATTAAACACTAGGGTTAGTCCCTCTGAACCAACAGGCAGAGATGTAACCCTAATATAAGGCCCAAGTTACAAGCTTAAGTCTTAATGATTATTAGGTGTTTTAATTAGAAGGTGTAAACAACTTAAAGGTTTAACACTAAGTAATAAAGTTATACACTCCATCCTAAGATAAGGATACAAGCATAACCCTAATTCAGAGTCTTAAAACTTAAATTGTTTAGCCTTGATTATGAGATAAGAAGCGGAGACTCAAGGAGACTCAAAGGTAAAAACTAGGGGAGACTATGTACAACCCTAGAGTTATCATGCTTAGATATTCCTATGAATGCATAAGATGTGAAACAAAAAGAAATAAGGCAAATTAAGATGCAATGATAAAGACCATAAGTGCAAACACAATGAAAATGTGTTATGAAATGATGCAAAGACATGTACAATGTTTATGTATGATCATACAAGAGATGAGATGCAAAGGAAAGCATGTTAGAAGCTTGAAATCACATGAATACACATAAGAAGTAATGGATGCAAAACATACCAAATGGATGCAACAATGATCAAACAATGTTCACACATGTCCTAAGGTATCTAAGATGACATACAAATGCATGAGATGTCATGACAAGTTCTTATGAGGAAGGTATGCAAAGATGAATGCAAATGAGCATGACAAATTAGGGTTTTGAGAAAGTATGAGATGCATATGATCAAAACAGAAGTAAAACACATGATAAAAAATTGAAATTGCAACCAAATGAACCCTAAATACACATACGATCACTCTCCAAAGATGAAGGTCAGAAGCTATACTAAAGTCAAGTTATGGTTTTTCTAAGTTAGGTTAGGGTTTTGGGTACTTCTTCATGAAAAATGCCAAACAAATGGAAAATGCAATGGAAAAATATAAGTTAAATACCCTAGATACTACATGCAAAGTATGAAAGGATGCAAAAAGAACCATGTAAAAACTCATCTTGGTTGATCAGAAATGGATTTTTTAAGTTAGGGTTAGAAAAATAGGAAATTTGGAAACCCTAATTCATGGTTAATTGTCAAAACATGATCAAACCCTAAAATAAATTTGTAAGATGAGTTTGTAAATTTTTCTAAACATGTAAGAATGTTTCACGATTTTTTTGGTGATTTTTAAATACCTAAAAGTATTTTTAACTAATTAAAATGAATTAATTAATTAAATAATACAATTAAATGATTTAAAAATATATTTTTAATGCAAAAAATAAAGACAAAATGCAAGAGATCAAATTTTTATAAAATTTTTTGCTATTTTAAATAAATATGTGAAATAAAAATGAAATAAACAAAATAAAAAAGCAAAGTAATTAAAATGAGAGGCCCAGATTGTGTGGAGGCTGGATCAAAGGCTAGGATTGCAAGTCAGCTTGACTTGAGGTATGAGGGATCAAGGGTCTAGGTTCAAATTTGGGCTTCGCGCGTGATCCAATGGCTATGTTTCATTCTGATTTAATTAATTATAATTAACTTAATTAATTAAAATTAGGGTTGAGTGATGAATTTGGGCCACTCGTTCGCTAATTAAAAACAGATCCTAAGGCTCACAATCAATCTGGAAAACAAAACCCTAATTAACCCTAATGACTTTCAGGTGACCGGAGATAATCTCGGGTCATCTTCTCTGGCCAGCCCCAACCCTAACTTCCTCTATAGCTCACTAAAACTCACAAAACCAGCCCAGAAATGATCCTCTAACATCATACAACACAAATCAATCATCAAACAACATTTAAATTTCATCAATCAAGCAAATTGAAGCAAACATTTTTCACGGGAAAAATTTCAGAACATCAATACATACTCATTTCTAGATCATTTTCAATTCTAAACACATCATGATGATCAGGATAACATGTAGAATCAATTTACAACAAGAAAAATTGGTTCTGGAAAATTTATTCTTGATGGATACCTAAACTGAAGTGCTTCAAACAGGAGCTTTCAGGGCCTCCTTCTTGTGCAAATCAGCTCATTTGGTCATTCTAAAGCTAATGGAAAGCTTGAATGGAGTTGAGAGGGGATATTTTGAAGTGTTCAGTTCTGATATGGCAGAAATCGTGTTTTTGTTTGAGGTTGTTTCAGGTCATGGTGATGAGTGGGAAATGTTCCTTAGGTTATGTATGATTGAATGGTGAAAGAAAATTTGAGGTTTGATGGCTGAGGAGTGAGAATCGAAGAGATGAAGTTTGAGGTAATTTTTATGCAATTTGAAGTGTGTGTCTTCTAAGGCTGAAGTGAGCTGCTATATCTCTCCCATAATCTTTGAATAAGTCATGGAGCAGGTTAGTAGAGGCTTCTGATCACTATTCCAAGAGTATGGGAGAAATTGCAAAAAGTCAAGGTTTGGTGTACTTGAGGTATGGCATGGTGCAGAAGTGATTTTCTGGCTGGATTGTGTTCAGCTGGCTTCAAGGAGGGCCTTTGGATCAAATGCTATGAGTTGTGCAGCTTGATTCAAGAGTTCTCATAGATTTTGCATTTTTCCAACTTTGACATTTCTTGAGAAGCAAGTCATGAAAACCCTAGGTTCTTGGCCCAATTATAATATTTAAAAGTTGTTTGATCATGGAATGATGTATTTGAGTGGATTAGAGGTCACATAAAGGCCTGAAATACCATTTTGCACATTTCCCTCTTTGACATGAACTTGAAAATTATGTGATTTTTTACAACTTTGACTTGCCATATCTTGAGCTCTAGGATGAATCAAGAGGAGTTCTTGTACTTTTTGAAAATGGGAAGATCCAATCTACAGATTTCATGTTTGAAGAAAATTCATTTGAAACTTTTTTGATCAAGAAAGAGGAGGTTGAAAATCTTTCCCAAAACGGAAAGTTTTCATTACAAGTCATGTCCAAAAATTACAACTTTTGCAATGGCTCAAAATTCTTCAATTTTGTGAACTTCCAAACCTTCCTAAGATCGAATAAAGATCATAGGACCTCAAATTGATGATGGTGACCCTTTGGAACCCTTTTTGGTGGCCTCAGATGCCCTGATTCTGACTTTTCTTGCACAACAAGTTACCACTTGATCAGATGACTTCCACAAGGAATTTTCCCTTCAAATTTGATACACATGCTCCTTATATCACATATAGACCAATAGAATCAAGAATGGCCAAAAATTTTGAGTGTAAGGGCCTCAAACCCAAAACCCTAATTTATGGTCATCTGTGCAGGAGCCCTGAGCCTGCCTGGGTGACTGTGCAATCCTCTGAGATTTTGTGACTTCAAAGAAAACTTGGAGGTATAATATGATCATAGAACACTCATGGACCCTCTTGGCATGCTTCAAGGCCTTTAAGATTGCTTAGACTACTTCTTGGGTTCACCTGATCACAAACCCTAACTATGCAGCTATGCAATGAGTTGCTAAAGGAAAAATATGCAATGTGAGATGTGATGATATGCTATGCAGTATGAGGGATCATAAGTAAAGGTGTGAGAAAGAGAGAGGGAAAGTTTGGGGTGTTTACAGATATCCATTAATAACAGAACCAGAGCTCTGATACCAATTAAAGGTGCGAGGAAAACACAAGAAAGGTGGATTCGAATTGGGTTTTAAACTCTTGAAAACTTTTTTCCTCTTAGCGTTAATTCGCTTAAGAGAATATCTGAGTCTGATGTTATATTCTGATTTATAATGTGGAAGCATAAACAATAAAGCAAGAGTAAAGAATACATGATATATCCTATTTCACTTGAGTAACTCTCGAGCTAATCCAGCCCACCCTTCCAAGGGGATTTCTCCTTGAACTCAAGGACTTAATCCACTATAATCAGAACTGATTACAGATGCACGGGAAACTTCTAGTGACTAACCCATAATGAATTGTCCAGTGATCTAATCAGATATAACATTCATTAACCTAACAGAATCTGATCAAAAATAAACTCCTATTAGGCTTTCCACAATGATATCCATCAGTGATCTCACAAGAGTCTGGCCTTCACTTGGTCTTCTTTGAGATATGACTATCATTGACCCAATTTCAGGCTTTCAAACGACACACGTTC
Organism: Lathyrus aphaca; assembly: GCA_963966055.1. Lineage (NCBI taxonomy): Eukaryota > Viridiplantae > Streptophyta > Magnoliopsida > Fabales > Fabaceae > Lathyrus > Lathyrus aphaca. Next base: position 500,499,072 of record OZ014519.1, on the reverse strand, counting down.
ATTGTCATCTCAAGTCTTCTGATCTTCACTCAATCACTTGAGGAATACTTAATTCTAAACATAATTAATATTTTAGAGATTACACGAGTGCTTCTAATCAAGAAGATAACTCCTAAGTTTAAGTACATGAAAACACAATAGTGTTTTAAGCATGATATGATCAATAACTCCATGCTTTTTTCTAATTCTTATAATATGTATGTGATAAGAAGTTTGAATAACATCTTATAGAACTTCTTCATCTTCTTCATTGAGTAAGTTGCGATGGTGAATTGGTTGATGACTTGATTATTTTCCAACAATATCACATTGAACAAATGTTGTACTTACTGATTGTTATTGTATTGATTCATGATCTTCTGAGTTCCAACAACAATGGTCGTGTGTTGAGTTCATATGTTCATGACTTGTATCTTTTCATGATGACAATCCACACAACAGTTACTACACAATGACTGATTAGAAGCACATAATCTTTTCATTTATATAGTCAAATAAAATATTTTTGTTAAAGAGTATATGGATATTGAAAAGATTCGTTACACAATGATGAAGGTAGTACCGCCACGTATGTCCTTTTCTACAAATAAAGTTGATAAAGAAGTAATGGGATGAAATTGATCACTCGAATTTGTATCGATTATTTAGTATAATTTCTGATCATTTATGTTATTAATTTATTTATTTCAAACGATATTACACGAGTTTTGTGTTTGTTTTGAAGATATTTAATTAAACTTGACTTTTGGAGGCAAAAATATAAAAGGAAGCTTATTGGACAAGAAACGTGGAAAAACAGAAGGAAATGAGCAAGAAAAATGCATTTCTGCATAACCACTGTTAGACACCCGTCACATATGTGAGATGCCCGTCTGGGCTTCAAGACGCCTAACTTCACTTCAAGTTGATCGTCTAATTTTCATGATGATCGTCTCAATTGTCAAACGCTCGTCTCGATCTCAAGTCAAATAACCTATTTACGAAACAGAAGTCAAAGCAGAAAGAGCCGTTCTTGTGTTTTCTTCTCATTCAACAGAGAAATTATCTCCACCCTAATCAACCTCAGTCCAATTTCATCAGTCAAGGCCCAAACTAAATCCATTCCTTCAAGTTCTCAACAAACCGAAGTCTATAGGCTATAAATAACAGCCCCTGCTACTTGAATTGGCATCTCCTTTATCACCCATCTCTTGCACCATTTTTCTTTATTTAGTTTTTAAGTTTCTTTATTTATGTAAAAGTAATAGTTCTCGACATCAGAGGACTATTACGAATATTAGTTTTAGGATTCTTTCTTTTCCGTATTTTATTTTTCCGATTCGCATTCAAAAATTCAAGAGTTCAATATATGATTCAAGCATCAATTAATTGCAGGTTTACTTATTTATCTTTCTCGCCTTCTTATTTAATCGCCTATTTATATTTGCATCGCCTTCTTATTTAAATTTCTGAATTATGGGTCTTTAGTTTATTATTGTACCTGCATATTTATTTTCATGTCCATGTCTAGCTAAATAGTTTTGAGTCCGGCGTATGAGGACCTTCGTTGCCGACGGGACTCGGTAGAAAATAATAGGTGCGAACATAAGATTAAAATTATGTTTGGTTTTAATTTCCAAGTTTAATTTAAATAGCTTTGTCACGAGAGTGAGAGGTCACTTATCACGGTTTTGTCACGAGAATGAGAAATTAATTAAGGATAGAACCGGCACAGCGAGAGCGTTGGGATCGAACCAGATAATGGAAATTAGGCAACAAATCCAAATACAACGAGAGAGCTTTAGATACATTTAGGATAATATTAGCTTTCAAAATATATTTCTTAATTACCGGGCGAGCGAGAGCAAAATCTTGGGATTAGGAAGTATGACTTTAGTTAATACCGCGAGAGTGTGAGGCAGAGTCTTTAAGTCAATTTATTCTACGAAACTAAGTTATAATCTAATTAGTAACCAAATTATACTAAGTCCTTTATGAACACGGAATACATATTCTGGTCTCTCTTTATTATCTTATTTTCTTATTTTTATTTTAAGTTCTAGTTTTAGTTTCGTATTAATCAAACATCATCCGCCTTAGCTTTTCAAAGTAACGATAAAGTACAGTAGGTTGACATTGGTCTCTCTGGGATCGATATCTTTTATTACCACGCGATAGACTGTGCACTTGCAGTTAGTAACCGTTAGACTCAGAAAGTCACTATCAGAAATCTTTTTTGTTCTATGTACTATCATTGCTAAAAGTAAATTTGTCTTTCGAACTTCGGTCTTCAGAACCTTGTTCACTCAGAATGTTGTTTTTAGAGTCTTCAGAACTTTGTTCACTCAGAACATTGTGTTCAAAGTCTTTATCACTTTATTCTTCAGAATCTTTATGTTCAGAATTTTAAGTCTTCAGAACTTCGTTCAGCAGAATCGTCTTCAGATTTCTTCAACACTTGGTCTTCAGAAGATAACAACTTCAGAAGCTTCACTCACTTCAGAAGTAGAACCACTTTCAGAACAAAGTCCACAAGAGTGTTGCAACAGCAACATCCAACATCCTTGGATCTTTCTGATTATGATCAGATACAGAAGCATATTTGCTTCTTTAGTACACTTGCGACTTGTGTTACACATAGTAACTCACATGTAAGCTTTAACGCACATCTTGATAGTGTTTGTTTGATCTAATATCTGCAATAAATATGATCTGCATAGAAACAAACATCAAAACATAAAATAGTTCTTTCACAAATACTCATTGTTATCATTAAAACCTAAAGATGACTTTGCAAAAATAATTCTTGTTCTTACAGAGGTAACCTTCGTTTTTGTTTTATTGTGTTATTAGATATATTACCTAAATATAATTACATTAAAATGTTACTGGTGTATGTGGTTATTAGACTTACCTATCACAAAACATGAGAGGAAGAAGTTGAAAGAAGTTTGTGATGTGTTTTTGTTTTTACCAAACATCTTTTGAGTACCCCATACATGAAAATTGGAGCTCCATCAGATATTCAACAGGTAGAATAAAATTTATTCATAAATTTATCATACGCGATGAAATATGACAAGATTCCGATTAGAGAACCATGCCAATTTGTTTTTTTTTTTGGATATTTAGTACTTGATATTAGATTTTGATTGGGAACAGAATTGAAAGAAAAAATATGCAGATCAATTATGTATTTGCTATTAACATTAAGCATGTTCTGTATTTGTTTCCATAGTTTCTGCTATTACATTTTTATTCAAACTTTGATGCATGTCTCATTAGCAAATAGTGGAAAAGTTCCAACTATAATTGTTTTTGTAGACTCCTCTGTTGATTATGGTATGGGAACTTCATTTTCATCCCAATAGCAAGAATTAATTTTGAGCACTCGTGATTTTATCTTTGGGCTTTTGGAATTAAATCAATTATTTCTATTTATTTGGATCCTTCTTATGATAGATTTTGCAACTGGTGTTTGTTTTGCTTCGGTTGGTACTGGATTTGATGACGTTTCTGATATTTTGACCTTTTGTATTCATAATTTTTATTTCCCATTTTTAATTATGACACTTTATTTTACTAATAAAAAAAATTATGACACGTAAAAAATTATGACACTTTATTTTACTAAGAAAATAAATTATTTTTATCATATAATATAATAATAAATTAGCAATGCAAATAATTGAATGTCTGAATTGTTTTCCTTTTTCACGTGATTGATTCAAATGAGATGGATTAGATTTTATTTTGTTTCAATTTTAATAATAACTAATGTAATATAATTGGTTCATATATTTTTTTACCAATCAATTAAAAATAATACTATATAATAGTAATGAATTCTAATAATGTGATAAATAAAAAAAGATTAAAAAATATCAAATTTAAATAATTTTTTCAATTTCTGTTTTAATCTTTAAATTTAATTAAGTGTAATAAATGTATTATTAATGAGTTTTATTTATTTTTTAATTTTAGATTTGAAATAAATTGTAATAATCTTGAATTATTTTTAATAAAATTGAAATAACTTTTAATATTAAATAATGTTATTTTTATTTAATTATTTAAAATTAAAAAATCATTTTATAATAAATTGGTCAGGAAAAAAATTAAAAATAATACTTGAAAAATTCAAATGGAATATTGTAAAAGTAAAATATACTAAGGTAAAAATAAAAATAAAAATATTTATTAATCAAAAAATAGTATGACTTTATTTTATTGAAAAATTAAATTTTATTTCTATGATGTTTTGTGTCAATGTAGAATTTTTGATCATATTTTGTAGAATTTTAAACAATGTTTATGACATCTTCAAGGAATTTATAAACGAGAAAACTCTTTATATACAAAAATATTTTTATAAATATTTTTAAAAATCGACATACGGGTAAAAAAAAACTTATGAACGAGAAAAAATTTACATGTAAATAAAATTATTTTGTATAAACATATCAAGTTACAATTATTTTTTTATAAATGGAAATATGTTATAATTATTTTTTTTGACTCAGAAAAAAATTTATGTTATATATTAAAAAAATTTCTAAACATTGTCTTCTATTTTTTCTTCTATAGAATATTTATTTTAATTAGTAAAAATATTTATTTTACTTTAATTAAATTAACTAGACATTAAAATAATAAATTCAATATTCACTAAGAAGTGACATTTATTTATAAACATATTAGTTTATCATTCTAAAAACATATGAATAACTTTTTTTTATTTTACTAAAAAATAATTTTTTTTATTTTACTAAAAAATAATTTTTTTTTATCATATAATATAATAATAAATTAGCAGTGCAAGTAATGGAATGTTTGAATTTTTTTTTTTTTTTCACGTGATTGATTCAAGTGGGTACATATAGTTTTTACCAACCAATTAAAAATAATATTATATAATAGTAATAAATATTAATAATGTGATAAATAAAAAAAGATTAAAAATATCAAGATAAATATATTTTTATTCAATTTCTATTTTAATTGTTAAATTTAATTAAGTGTAATAAATGTATTATTAATGTATCTTACTTTTTTATAGGTTTAATTGCAATTTTGGTCCTTATTTATATTTTTTTTAGTTTTGGTCCCCCTATTTTAAAATCCATAATTTTTGGTCCTCTATTTTTATTTTTTTAGTTTCGGCCCCCTATTTTTAAATCCGAAATTTTGGTCCTTTATTTTCATTTTGTTTGAGTTTTGGTCCCCTACTTTAAGTTTTATTTTGAATTTTAGTCCCCTTTCCAATTTGGAACTAATTTAATGGGGACCAAAAATTTTAAAAAATAAAAACAAGGGGACCAAAACTCAATAAAAAAATAGAGGGACAAAAATTCAGGATTTTAAAATAGGGGGACTAAAACTAAAAAAAAATTAAAAATAGAGAGACCAAAAATTCCGGATTTTAAAATAGGGGGACAAAATCAAAAATAATAAAAATAGGGGGACGAAAATTGCATTTAAGCCTTTTTTTTATAATTTTATATTTGAAATAAATTGTAATCATTTTTTATTATTTATAATAAAACTGAAATAAATTTTTTTTTTAATCAAAGAAATATATTATAATTCAAAAAAACAATTAAATCAAGGAGACCCAAGGTCCATCCTACCAATTACATCATGAATTTAACTATGTTCCTCCTAATTCTTTTATCTATCCAACCTCTATATATCACATTATCTATGATATTAGTTACTATACTATTTCTATCCACAATATTTCCAAACACAATATCATTTCTGAATTTCCACATATGATAAATTGTTTCCGCTATAGCAATTTTCAAGATTGCTGCCCTCCATCCTTTTCCTTTTGTACCTCTTATCAACCACAGAATTTCTTTATTCCACACCTTAGGGTCATGCCTAATTTCTAACCATTCCAACACTTCCTCCCAAATACACTTCATTTGCTCACACTCAAAGAAAAGATGATTTAATGTTTCATCTTCTCTTTTACAAATACTACAAACTTTCTCATTAATCATCTTGAATCTCATCATTCTATCTTTGGTTGCTAGCTTCTCTTGGCAAGCCATCAATAAGCACACAACTGCCCGAGGCCTAGCCTTGTTGTTTTTAATATTAAAGAATGTTATTTTGATTTTATTATTTAAAATTAAAAACTCATTTCATAATAAATTGAACAAGAAAAAAAATAATAAATTAAAAATAATATTTGAAAATTGAAATGGAATATCGTAAAAAAAAATACGAAAAAATAAAAATAAAAATATTTATTATCTATAAAATGGTATGACTTTATTTTAATGAAAAATTAAATTTTATTTCTAAGATGTTTTGTGCTAATGTAGAATTTTTTATCATGTTTGGTAGAATTTTAAACAATATTTATAAAATGTTCAAGGCATTTATAAACAAAAAAAACTCTATATTGATACAAATATTTTTACTAATATTTTAAAAAAAAAGACATACGGATGCAAGAAACTTATGAACGGGAAATTTTTTACATGTCAATACAATTATTTTTTATAAACATATTAAGTTATAATTATTTTTTATAAATGAAAATAAATTACAATTATTATTTTTTTGACTCAGAAGAAAAATACTATGTTATAATATAAAAAATTCTAAAAATTGCCTTAAATTTTTTTTCAATAGAACATTTATTTTAGTTTAATCAATTTAACTAGAGTTAAAAAAAATTCAATATCCATCACTAATAAGTGACATTTATTTATAAACATATTAGTTTATAATTCTAAAAACATAAATATATATATATATATATATATATATATATATATATATATATATATATATATATATATATATATATATATATATATATATATATATATATATATATATTGTTATTTTACTAAAAAATAAAATTTTATTTTTATCATATAATATAATAATAAATTAGCAGTGCAAATAATGAGATGTAAATTTTTTTTCTCTTCGTTTTTAGATTCAAATAGAATGGATTAGATTTTATTTTGTTCCAATTTTAATAATAACAATTAAGTCTAATGTAATATAATTGGTTTATATTCTGGACTGGACCAACGATTAGATTGGGCTCAATCCTCTCAATTTACAAGACGGCCCAATGATCCAAGACCAAAGGATCCATTATCATGATCTTTTCTATGAGGTAGTTTGGGATTTCTCCCCGTTCATGGTCTCTGCCCACACGCAGCAAGGACCACCCAAATTCTGCTCGCGTAACCTTATGTCTGACGTATATCATGATGTTCGTCCGACGGTTTAGTTCTGGCAGTTTGGGCAGATCCACGATCTAGGTCCAAATAAGAACCATTGACCATGTCTTGGGGGTCTTCTATATAAGCTCCCTCATTTGAGAGAGTCAGGTATTCAATTGTCTCATCGAATATACTTGTACTTGTTTATAATAGTAATAAATAATAAATATGGGATAAATAAAATAATAATAAAAAATATCGAATATAAATATAGTTTTTTTCAATTTCTATTTTAATCATTAAATTTAATTAATTGTATATATGTATTATTAATGTATTTTATTTTATTTTTATAATTTTAGATTTGAAATAAAAATTGTAATAATTTTGTATTATTTTTAATTTAATTGAAATAACTTTTAATATTAAAGATTATTATTTTATAATAAATTGGTCAAGAAAAAAATAAATTAAAAATAATACTTCAAAAATTCAAATGGAATGTTGTAAAAAAATACTAACGTAAAAATAAAAACATGAATTATTCAAAAAATGATATGACTTTATTTTAATGAAAAAATAATTTTTATTTCTATCATGTTGTTTCAACGTAGATTTTTTTTGACTCGGAAGAAAAATACTATGTTATGTTAAAATAAACTTCTAAAAATTGTCTTTTAAATTTTTTTTTGTAGAATATTTATTTTACTTTAATTAAATTAACTAGACATTAAAATAATAAATTCAATATTAATCACTAATATGTGACATTTATCTATAAATATATTAGTTTATGATTCTAAAAACATGAGAATAAAATTTATTTTGTTATTATTTAGGTCGTTATTTAAAATAAAATATATTTTATAATTATTTAGATTTTTATAAAGAGTTTAATAAAACAAAACTAAATCAATTGAGATTTTGTAATATTTTTAAATTTATAAAATAACTAAAACTTATAGGAATCTTTTCAAATTAATTTTATAACTGTAATCATGGTAAAAAAAGTTAAATGGTAGTCATGAAAATTTAATGATAAATGATAATCATACAAAATTAATCATAGAGGTACATTTTTTTCTCGAGATTTTCACATTATTTTAGATAATGATTAATTGTGTTGATTTTAATGATAAAATGAAAATCATTTACTAAAATAATCTTATTAATAATAGATAGTAGAGTAGTTAAATAATTTAAAATACATTAAATAAGGGTAAATAATCTGAGACAATAAAAAATAGAAAAGAGAACACATATTGTGAGATATAGGGAGTACAAATTTATTGATACGAAATAAAAATAAGTTACAAATATTTTTATAAAAAGACAGATCATTTGAATTTTATTTTTCATACATTGATTAAGTTTGATATAATTACTCATCCTATTGTAGGAATGAAAAATTATATCAAGAACTTATTCTTGCAACGATGAATTATGATATTCAAGTTAAGTATGGAATGATATCACTATGTATTTATGAATACCATAGATACAAAAAGTTTTAATTTTTTATTTTGTAATTTATATATATTATTGTTGTTTGATTTGTTAACCTATTAAATTTATTACGGCGTAAAAAAATTTAGTAACTACAAAATTACAAGATTGAGAAATAATGTTTCACAACGTAACGTATGAATATATACAGGACCCTTATGCGATTGCACGAATATCCCACCCGGATTTAGGGACAATTGTCAACGAGGGAGGAAAGTTGAGTAACACGAGGCATGAAGAAGATGTGTGATGAATAGATAGATATGTGTGAGAGAGGTATAAGGTTGAGATAAATTAGTCTATTTTGTACTACTATGTATTAAGTGAAGCACATTAGTGTTTTATTAGGATTTGCAGCAATACTAGCTAATCAGGGGCATGCTAAAAATTCTTAGAGAAATTAGGTCACAAACTAAGGCCTAAATCCTATGTTTCTGCGGGCTTGTGTCTCTTCTCTAAATGGTCTCAAGTATTGAAAAGGACTGAATTAATCCTAACTGAAAGTCTTAAGTATTTAAAAGGACTGAATTAATCTTACAATTAAAAAAGCAAACCACCATTGACAAAAATGAAGCTTCTACATAATCGAGAGATGAGCTCAAAGCAATATAGATTTGATTTCCAATACCACATATTTACCATCCATATCTCTCCTATGTATTTCTAAATGAAAAATATATTATAGAATAAAAAAAAGGCAACTAGGCCCACAGAGAAATAATATACGGTATGATACAATGGTTTAAAAACCGGATCAAACCGACCGGTTCAACTGATTGTACCACAAATCGCATATAAATCTGATTGGGTCAATTTTCTAAATCATTAGTTGGTCAAAATTGGAATAAATTTGAAAAAATCAGATTGAACCATCCAAAATCATTCAAACCAAAGAACTGGGGCCGATTTTGTAAAACCACCCGGTTCAAAAAGAAAAATGCATCAAATTGACCATTCTTTTTTCAAATATTAATATGTTAATATCAAAACTTAACATACATTAATCAATCACAAAAAAGAATAACGTTTGTTTCTTACAACCATACAAAGTTATAAGTTTTGTCACTCAATTATAATTTTTCATTCAACAACACTCCATCATCATCACGCCGCCTCTTTCAAACATAGTCATGATGTCCAACTCAAAATTGATTGACATTCAAGTCAACATTGTTTGTTGTTGTCAATTAAGACTTGTTTGTTGTTGTTCAACTCAAATTCAATTTTTTGTTGTTTAATGAAGTGTATTGTATTATTTATATTTTGACATTTTATCTTATTTAATTTAGGTATTCTTAGGGTGCATTTGATTTGCTAAAATATGAGGGATTTGACAGAATATTTTTTTTGTACTCGGTTTGATACAGAAACTTATCATGAGACATGACAAAATATATGACAAAGGACATAACAAAAACATGAATTTTTGTCGAAGGCTTTACCATATACCCCTACATTCATACCTTTACCCCTACAATTTTTTCAAAATGCCTATTATAACCTTATTATATTTTATTATATTATTATTTTATTAATTTTTTTTTACCATTTATGTCAGACCGTCAGATTCTAGAAAAAATTGGTCCCAAAAAACACGTTCCGGAAGACTTTTAATATGAGTTCCGGTACGTTAATTATCATACCGGAAGACTTTGGAAAAGTCTTCCGGTTTTGTAATGTTTGCTCACCGGAAGACTTAATAAAAGTGTTCCGGAACGGAACACTTTTATTAAGTCTTCCGGTATCCCTGAGTATGTGTACCGGAACACTTTATGTAAGTGTTCCGGTATTGTAAGAGATACAATAACGGAAGACTTACATAAAGTCTTCCGGTGTGTAAATTTTTTTTTAATTTTTTAATTTTTTTATATTTTTTATTAAAAAATATTTTTATTGTGTAGGTGCAGTACCTATATACGAAAAAGAACTGATATGTGTGAATACATCAGATGTATTTACAGCGTCAGAGAGATTTGGTACACGAGATGAGGTGATAAGATGGGTTAAAGACACCGGATTACGAAATAAAGTGACGGTCATCATCACTCGTTCAGATACACAAACAGGCAAGAGAGGAAGAAGTAACAAAATAATATTTGGTTGCGATAAAGGTGGGAAATACAAGGATATTCGTAGTGGAATAGAAAGTGCAACAAAAAAATGCGGATGTTTATTTAAGATCAGGTCAACTCCGACAAAAGATGGATCTGGATGGAAGATTGATGTAAAATGTGGCGTTCATAACCATGATTTACCTGATAGATTAGAAGGTCACTCATTTGTTGGTAGGTTGACAGCGGATCAAAAGCAACATGTTGCTGATTTAACAAAGAGAAAAGGTTGCACCTAGAAATATATTGCATTCCTTACACGAGCGAGATCCAGATTGTGTCACTCGGATCACACAAATATACAAGCAGAAGAGTATGATGGAAAAAGTGATAAGAGGTCCTTGAAGTGAGATACAACATTTGTTTAAGCTTATTGAGGCTGAAGGTTATGTTTATTGGAGTAGAAAAAGAGACGACTCTGAAGTTATTAAAGATATATTTTGGGCACATCCAAATTCAGTTAAGTTGTTGAATATGTTTCATATTGTGTTAGTTATGTATAGCACTTATAAGACAAACAAATACAGGCAACCTTTGTTTGAAATTGTTGGCATGACATCAACCGAGTTGACTTTTGCTATCGCATTTGCGTATATTGAGTCTAAGCAGACTGAGACTTTTTGTTGGGTGTTAGATAAGCTTAAACAATTGTTTGTGAAGAAAAATTTATTTCCACAAGTGATGATGACAAATAGAGATCCTGCTTTGATGAAAGCCGTTGAGACTGTGTTTCCACGGACAAATAATTTGCTATGTCAGTTTCACATTAACAAAAATGTTGGTGCAAAAAGGAAACTATTAGTGGCTCCTGATATGCAGGAGTCAATTGGCAAATTATGGACGGATGTTGTATGGGCTAGTGATGAGGTTGAGTATGCTCAACATTTAAAAGAACTTGAGCAAGAGTGTGTTGATTGTCCTAAATTTTTTGAGTACGTGAACAACACATGGTTGACACCACATAGACAAAGGTTTGTTTGCGCATGGATTAATTGAGTCCTACATATGGGTAACACAACGACTAATCGGTATGTTTTGATTTAGATCCCAAAATATACTTTTTGTGAATTTTGTATTTTTCTTACTTAGTTTAAATATGTATTATTATAGGGTTGAGTCTGCTCATTGGAAGTTAAAGTAGATGTTGGGTAACAATATAGGTGACATGGTCAAATGTTGGGAGGCCATGAATGACAACTTAAAGATACGAATTAGCAACATTCGAGCTTCTTTTCAAAAGAGTGTGTATGAAGTTGCACATGTCTATTCAAGTCCATTTTACACATATTTACGTACTTCAGTGTCGCGAGCTGCATTGAGGCGCGTTGTTGAAGAGTTAACTAGAATTGATTATATTGGAACTAACAAGGACAGATGTCGATGTACTCTTAGAACAACCTATGGATTATCTTGCGCGTGTGAGTTGGAAGGGTATAGAATTAGTGGTATTCCGATACCAATTGAGGTTGTGCATGTACATTGGAGGAAACTAAGTATGGAAATTAAGTTGGAAGAAGACTTAGATGAGGAATCAGATGTGGGTATGAAATTTGCAATGGATGAGTTATGGAAAAGGTATAGGTCACAAGACATTGTTGGAAGAAGGGCATTACATAGTAGGGTTTATGAACTTGCATTTCCCACAACGACTTCTTTGTTAGCACCACCTGAAAAAATAAAAACAAAAGGTGGAGTCAAGAAAAAAGACAAAAAACCTGAAGGGTATGATGTTTACAGGGATCCTTCGTATCATGAATATGTTGATCAAGCATCATAATCTTCACAACGACAATTTCAACCATCACAAAATTCAAAAAAGAAATCTCAACCATCACAACCTGTGAAAAAGAAGTTAAAATTATCACAAACTTCACAATCATATAAACGGTTCATCCTTCAATTTCCTTATCATATTAGGTCATTTATTGATGACGTAGTCAACATATTGTTAGATGGTAATTGTGGATTTAGAGTGATTGCTTCATTGCGGGGTTATGCTGAAGATGGTTGGCCAATGGTTCGTCGGGACTTAGAGTTGGAAATTATACATAATGAAAGATCAACTTTATATGCCAATTTATTTGCTGATCGGTTAGCTGAAGTGAGAGATTCTTTGAATATAGAGGGATGTGGTTCTCAACCAATAAATAAATGGTTGACTCTACCAGATATGGGTTACGTGATTGCGAATCGGTATAATGTGGTACTTGTCTGTTTAGGAGTCGAATGTTTGACTTTCTTCCCTATGACAACTACATTCTCACCGAATGTCTCATTTTATTGCATTGGATTTGTAAACTCAAATCATTGGATTCAGGTAAACATTGTTATAATTTGATATTATTAGTAAATGTTTTGAGTAATGTTAAATAATGTATTGTTTAATTTTGTATATAGGTTAACATGAAAGAAGGATTTCAATTGCCACCAGTGACAACAGATTGGAAGAACTTTCGTTATCCAACAACAACATCATGGATGGTAGGATTTGCTGCACGTCTACAACATTGGCAACAACTTACGCCTATATTACAAACACATTATGAATTATAAATTATGTTATTCATTTTTATTCATGAATTATATTATATGTTTGCTACACTTTATGAATTATAGTCGATGGAATTAAATTTTAACTTCAATTTTTAAGTCTAAAAACTATCAATAACATATAACATAAATAAGATCGTACATATTAGTTCAAATGTCAATATATTAAGAAACCAAGTCTAAAAAATATCAATAAAATATAACATAAACATAACTATACATCACTGTGAACGAGCAATACGTAAAGCTGCAAACAGATCAGCAAAATGTGGATCATCCTCTTCAACTGCATTCTGCTGAAGGTAGCGATGAATCAATGTAGACACACAACCCCGGGAAGGATCAGATGGTCCCGCATCATACTCAGGAATAGATGCAACTGGCGGCTCATCATGGGTAGGCGGTACTAATCGAGGATGCGAAACACGATAATACCACTCAAGGTATCCATCCTCTATCTCAAATGGGGTAGTCGCCAGTGCAGCCGAACGAATCACCTGTCCAACACTATGGATGTAACTAATCCACTCAACATCAATATCACCAGCCATCCTAAGATCAATAGGTGTATGTGGAATGTACTGACGGTATCCAAACTGTTGAAGACACCTGTCAGGCATGTATGGAACAATAGTATCGCCCCACCTCAAACAACCCCTATATAGAGAAATCTCATCAAAAAGACGATGAACTCTATGATCCTCGAATGGACGCCATATGATATCGGTCGGTGTCAGCTCATCCATAATAGGTCGCAACTCATCCACCTTTAACGCGCCTTGTTTGTATGTCCACCTCATCGCTCGCGGGAGACCACAGTTCTGAGCTGGTATCCAATTCTCTCCTTTTTTCCCAAGTGTAGGAAAATACTCATGAATCCAGCACTGTTAAAAAAACAATAACATAATGAACATAATAAAATTAACATTAGACTTAAAAGAAAACCAATAAACTGAATTTAAATATATACCTTGAACATAATAAAATTAACATTAGACTTAAAAAATATCAATAAACTGAATTTAAATATATACCTGTAAGAGAGTCGGATAACCACCGAGCTGTTTACAACTGAACATGGACGCATCTCCAAGAAACCTATACAATGTCACCAATGCAGCTGTTGCCCAACTATAGTTCGACAACCCATCCAAGTCCCTAAATAATGCCAGGTATCGTGCCTCCACAAGTGTAAATGACTTATCCGCAAAGATCGTGCAACCCACTAACATCATCAAATAACATCTGGTCGCATATGCCCATGATGAAGCAGCTCGATGCTCTACGAATCGATCATATAACCACTCTATCTTGTAGTACGAACCTCTGCACTCACGAACCTGGAGAATAGTGCCACTCTCGATGACACTCCAAGGTAGTCAACGGCCCACTCAATAGCTAGCTCTTCACTGATGGGTTGAGAGTTCCAGAATACCCCCTGATAGGCAAGTGAAGCAAACATGCCACATCATCTAGAGTAATTGTCATTTCACCGAACGACATGTGAAATGAAGATGTCTCTAGATGTCACCTCTCAACAAATGCAGAAACCAAGTTTGCATCGATCTTCTTCAAACATGATCTCTGTAGGGAAGCTAAACCGGACCTAGATACGATAGCCTCAATCTCCGGTGGAAGCTGCTGTGGAACCATTTGGGTCAACTTCAACCCATGTCCTGCCACCTTCAACTCCTTCTTTGCACCTCTCTCCTGAAATCAAATAAAATTAAACAAATTATACAATAGCTACTAATAATTTCGGTTTTTATTCAAAACTAAATAATTATAATTTCAATTTTTTTTATACTAGTAGTAAAAAAAATTATAATTTCCTTACCTCACCAAACCATATCCGTCTGGCCACATGATGCTCGTACGAAACCAAAATACTGGTATCGTACGGACCTCCAGGATATCCCACGGGATTTGCTGCAGCTGCAGATGTACCAACATCATCTGCGCGTGTCCTACTCGACGTATCGCCCCGTCCCATCGATCGAACCGGTATCCTCCCATCTCTGCCTCGTGAACGCACCACTGAAAAGAAAAAACAATAAAAAAATTATTTAATTAAAAAACAAACAATTAAAAAAACTTTAAAAAAAATTCCGAAAGACTTTCTTCAAGACTTCCGGTACACAATTTTTTGAAAAACCATTCCGGAAGACTTTATGAAACTCTTCCGGAACACTTTGCACCAACGCATCATTCTGGAAGACTTCATCAAAGTCTTCCGGAAGTCATTTTTAAAACACCTCATCATACCGGAAGACTTTCATATAGTCTTCCGGTACCGGAAGACTTTCAAAAACTCTTCCGGTACACAAACTTTCAAACCGGAAGACTAAAGACTTTCAAAAACTCTTCCAGTACACAAACTTTCAAACCGGAAGACTTACTTTTAGTCTTCCGGTAAACACTTCTGAAATGTGAAAAAAAATTTCTCTCTGTAACTTTGGACGAATGGTAAAAATGGAAAGAAATTCTGATTTTTTAACTATTTATACAAGGGTATTTTGGTCAAAAAAATTGGATGTGGGGATATAGGATTAATTGTAGGGGTGTAGGGTAAAGCCTTCATTTTTGTCCCTCGCTAAACCATGGGACAACTTTTTGTCCCAAACATAAATTATAAAAAAAAAATCAAAATATTCTTTTTAATATCTCTCTATTTAATATTTTAATTTATAAAATTAAACTTAATATTTTATTTATTAATAAAAAATATTATAATAACAGTATATTAATTTTTTCAGATGCATAAGTATATCAAATAAAGTAGAATAAATTTTTTTTCTCTTTAGAATTTTTTTTTCTTTTCATTATTTAATATTTTGATTATGAATAACAATATTTTATATATCAATAAAAATATTATATTAAAAATTATATAATTTAGTTCATAAATATATAAAATAAAATAGATAAAAGATTGTCTAGTGCTTCGACCATCAAACAAAGTACAAAATAAAAAATTATCTTGTACTATTTTGTATTGTCTAGTATTGTTTTGTCCAGTATTTCTTATTTTACAAATCAAACAAACCCTTAATCATTTAAACTTTATTAAAGTTATTATATTATATTATTTTAATTTTAGTTTGAACTAGTTTAATTTATTTTATTTTAATTCTTTAGTTTAGTCAAAATATTCTTAAATGATGGTAGAATGAAGTATAAAACTATGTTATGTTATGTATTATCGATATTTTGTATTAAATTTGTAATGGATTTTTGAAATATTTACTTTATTAAGTTGTGAACATATAAATATGTGTGACATTTCTATGAAATTTTCTTTCATATTATTAGTTTATTTAATAAACTTTTCGATCGTAGGTTTAACCGATTGAACCAATTAAACCTTAAACCGCAAATTTCATCGGTTCGATCTCCTGTCCAATTTTTAAAACATTGGCGTGACCTGCTAGTGCAAAATGAACCAAGTTGATAATGTTGAAAATAAAAGTATAACATCAAAGAAAAAATACAAAGAATAAAATAAAATAAAGGCCTCATCCTTATAAAACCTCATCCATATCACCGGAAACCATCCTCAACAAAAACAAAGGCCTCTTGGGAGAAGCTTCAAGAGCTGCTATGACACAAGATCAAGGTCAAAGACTCTAATAATTTTTGGTTTTTCCTAAAGTTACTATTTTCTTCCCAATTTTTAATTTTTGGCATTTCAGTTGTGGTAAAAAAATTACAGTATATGGCATAATCAATTACACGTTGTATTTTGGTCAGATTTTCACGAACTCGTTGTAAGAACTAGAGTTGTATCTGCATTTTATCTCTATGTTTTGATGATAACAATGGAGTACTTATGAAATAACCATTTTATGTTCTAATGTTTGTTAAAGTGCAGATCAATATATATATATATATATATATATATATATATATATATATATATATATATATATATTAAGATCAAACAAATATTATGAATGAGTACGCAAATGCTAATATGCGAAGTTACTATGTGTAACATTAGTCGCAGGTGTGCTGAAGAAGCGAGTGTGCTTCTGAATCTGAATCCAATCAGAAAGATCCAAGGATATGGATGTTGCATTGCAAATGCTCTTGTGGATGTTGTTCTAAACGTGGTTCTGATCAGATAGAGAAGTGAAGCTTCTGAAATTAATCTTCTGAAGAACTAAGTTATGAAGACTCTGATGACTTGAAGTTCTGAAGACTTAACGTCTAAAGATTAAGTTTCTGAAAGATTCTTAAGACTTACAAGTTCTGAAGATTAAGATTCTGAAGAACTAAGTTATGAAGACTCTAAACACAATGTTCTATATGAACAAAGTTCTGAAGATTTTAAGAATTAAAGTTCTGAAGAATGGTTCTGAAGAACCAATTGCTGAAGACTCTAAAGACAATGTTCTATATGAACAAAGTTCTGAAGGCTATAAGACCTAAAGTTATGAAGACCATGGATTTCAAGCCAAGTGTTGAAGTCGTGAAGAACGTAGTTCTATGTAAACAAGTTCTGAAGACTAAAGACTTAGGTTCTCTGAATACCCAAGTATCATTGTCCCTAACTCATGCTTCATTCATTAATTTATAATCAGAATCCTCTGAAGTTTAGATGACAATGTTACCATTCGCAAGTGTAATACCCTTTACCCCACATCAAAATATAACATGATTAATCAATAAAATAAAAGTATCATCAAAAGGGTATCACATTTCTTCTTTTAACAAACATCAAAAACATCATCATTATGTCATGTCACGTAACAAGGGTTATAACATGTATTCACATCAACATAGCAACGTTATTACACAACAGATAATAAAGAAAATTCACATCAACTCAATAAAGAAAAACTTCAAAGTTTAATTCAAAACATCATTAACTCAAAAGTAAACAAAGTGAACACAATGGTTCTCAAACGTTCTCATCCCGATGTTAGATGACACAGAGCAGGACACCACATCTAACTAAATAAATGACAAAAGAAATAACACCCCAAGTTATGTCCACACGCCAAGCTTATTCTTGAGTATCTGTAGGATGGCATAATAGACCATCACCAAAGGTAGATAGGGTGAGTAATCACGAATCAATATAATTGAGATAAAGTAAAGATAATCATGCAACATTCGTCATAGAGAAATACACCATAATTCTCACCCATCACATCATAAAACTCATCAAACATCTATTCAACACATATGCATCATACTATACCATAAATAATGAAATACAACTTCATATATGCAGATGGTACTGATTTCAACATGTGATGCACACTAGGCCATCTACCCTCCACAATGCAACTTCATATATGCATGTTGTCACTGTTCGCTAAGCGGACAAGGCAGATTTCAGCATCCCAATTTTGCGATGACAGCAAACTCCTGCTACGATTTTTCACTAAAAAACCAGTTTTTCATCATTTTTAATCACAAATATTTAGTATAAAACCTATAACTAACACACCTACATCGTTTACAACACACAACACACATTAATTCATCAAGAATACCTCAATTCTACTCCTCAAATCCTAACTTTTTCCCTAAAACCCCAACTATCCTTATTACCTAAACTCTTCATCAAGAACATTGAAAAGTGATACTCCACATACCTTAAAGTGAAGCTTTTCTACGATCTTTTCTCAAAAACTCCGGAAAATTCTTCAAGCCTTAGCCTCTCCTCTTTGTTCTTCGGAGCTTTTCTCTCTTCTCTCCCAAACGCGGTCGTGAAAACGGATCGTGTTTCAAACCCTCAACTTTTTTTTGTTAATCTTACCCCTAGTACCCCAAATATGTTTTCCCCAATCTACCCTTACTAATTCTCCACAAAAGACCACAAATATGTTTTCCCCAATCTACCCTTACTAAACTCAAAATATCCATTTAATCTTATAAATCAACAATTTCATCATAACAACACCAAAACACATTACAACATGCCATATATTTATGAATAATTACCAATAATTAAAATTATAAATTTTAGGGCATTACAACTCTCCCCTACTTTAAGAATTTTCGTCCTCGAAAATTTACCTGAAGCAAATAGAGTCGGATACGACTCTTTCACTTGATCTTCATGTTCCCAAGTCCAACACAATACCTTTACCAAGACAATCTCTTTTCCTCGTAACTGCTTCATTTCTTGGCCATCTATCCGCAATGGTAATGCCTCAATAGTCAGGTTATCCCTTACATGTATGTCATCTAACTGAATCACATGCGATGGGTCGTAGACATACTTCCTGAATTGCAACAAATGAAACACATCATTCAAAGTCGCGATGGTGGTAATGCAATCTGATATGCCATGCTCTGATCCTTTGCAAAATCTAATATGGACCAATAAAATGCAGAATGAGCTTTCTAGACTTCAAGGCACGTCAGACACCAGTCAGCGTAGTGACTCTGAAGAACACATGGTCTCCCTCTTGGAACTCAAGAGCTTTCCTCCTCTTATCATGATAACTCTTCTGTCGACTCTGAGAAGCCTTCATTCTTTCTTATATTATCTTAATCTTCTCAGTCGTTTCCTGCACGATCTCAGGTCCAAACAATGCACTCTCGCCTGATTCATACCAACACAGGGGATTCTGACATCATCTATCATAAAATGCTTAATACGGTGTCATTCCAATACTAGCATGATAACTATTATTGTAAGTAAACTCAATCAACGACAAATGACCATCCCAATATCCTCTTTGATCCAACACACAAGCTCTCAGCAAATCCTCTAAAGATTCGATAGTTCTCTTTGTCTGACCATCTGTCTGTCGATGATAAGCAGATCTCATCCTCAACTTTGTACCCAAGGCGTCTTGCAAACTCTTCCAAAACCATGATGTAAATTGTAGATCTCTATCCAATACGATACTCGACGATATCCCATGCAATTTCACAATCTCTTCAATATACATCTCGGCTACCTTCTACAGAGAATGATTAATCTTCACCGGCAAGAAATGGGCCGACTTAGTTAATCTATCCATGATCACCTGAATCAAATCATTTCCCTTAGTAATCTTCGAAAAACCCGTCACAAAATCCATGGAAATGCTATCCTCCCATATATATATATATATATATATATATGATCATCTTACTCCAAGTGTAAGTCTTTTTAACTTACTCCATGATCATAACCTTTAAATTAGATTCAATCGAATGATTATAAGTATAAATGTTAATTTAACCATTGATTGAATATAAATTAAAGACTATGATTATGGAGTAAGTTATAAAGACTTGCTCTTTTGGTCCTTCTATTTTAATTTTTTTTTTACTTATGGTCCCCCTATTTTAAAATTCGAAATTTTTGTCCCCCTATTTTCATTTTTGTTGACTTTTGATCCCCCAATTTTAAAAATTGAAATTTTAGTCCCCTTATTTTAATTTTTTTAGACTTTTGGTCCTCTTTCTCAATTGGGAAGGGGATTAAAATCCAAAACAAACTTAAAATTGGGGGACCAAAAGTAAAAATAAAATGAAAATAGAGGGATCAAAATTCTGGATTTTAAAAATGGGGGATCAAAAATAAAAATAATTTAAAATAGGAGGACCAAAATTCTGGATTTTAAAATAGGGGGGCCAAAACTAAAAAAAATAAAAATATGGGGACCAAAGTTTCAATTAAGCCATATATATATATATATATATATATATATATATATATATATATATATATATATATATATATATATATATATATATATATATATATATATATATATATATATATATATATATATATATATATATATGATGGAGATAGAAAAATAGATAGATTTGAAAAGAAAAATGGATAAATTATAACTTCCCACTACTGAAGTAATTATTATATAAACTTTATTAATTATTTTAATTAGTTAATTAATAGAAAAATATATTAGTTTTTCACATTTAAGTATAACTTCTAATTATTTGTTATTAATTAATAAATATTATTGATTTAAAAAATAGCTAAAAACTTATTTGAAAAAAATGTTTAAAAAATTCCCATTCAAATTCATTCCAATAAAAATTTGGAAAAACATTGGATACGTGAATTGAATAATTAATTATTATAATTATTAATTATATTTATTTTACAATAATTAAAAATAATATAATTAAAAAATTGTAACTAATATTTGTACCAAAAATTATGGTAAATTAATGGGTGAGATTATGGTAAGTTATTTTCTTTTGCATACTTTACTACTTTTTATATAATAAATATAAAGATAAATATTAAAAATTATAACTAAAATTTGTATTAAAAAAATTAGGGTAAATTAATGGGTGGGATAATGGACGGAATTAGGGTAATTAAGGTAAATTAATGAGTGGGATAATTGACGAGATTAGGATAAGTTATTTCCTGTTGCATACTTTACTAATTTTTATATAATAAATATTATTATTAATTAATTTTTCTTAATTATTATATATTTATTTAATTATTATTATTTAATCAACACTTCTTCCCTTAACTGTTAATATTTAGTTATTATTATTATTATTATTATTAATTAAAACTTATTCCTTTAACAATACTATCAAACATAATATAATTGGTAAAAAGTCAATGATCATTTTTTCAAAAGTAAGTATTCCTGGTGTTTTTTAATATTCTTTTATTTGTGTGTATTGATTAGTAACTATATAAATATTAGGGATAAATATACAAAACCCCCTGTCATTAGGGCGTGATTTGGTTTTTCCCCTTTAAGTTTTTTTTAATAGAGACTCCCTCATAAAATCAAAAATCAGATTTTACCGCCCCTGTTACCCTCAATGATGACTGGGTTGCTGACTGTACTTCATTGAGGGTAATAGGGGGCAGTAAAATCTGATTTTTGATTTTATGAGGAGGTTTTTATTAAAAAAAATTAAAGCTGATAAATTAACTTAAATAAATTAATTATTTTAATATTAGAATTTAGTATTTAGTTTAGTAGTTTATTTTAACGTTAATACTATACTAATCTAAAAAAATGATATTTATTTAGTTTAATTAAATTAATATATTTAACTATAGTTTTAATAATTAGAATAGTTTATATATTTTGAATATTTTATATAATTTGTATATACTGTGGTAATTTGTATAATTTATATATAATTTGAATAGTTTATATAATTTGAATAGTTTATAGTATTTGTATATATAATTTGTATAATTTATATAGTTATTATAGTAAATAATTAATATACACTGTAGTTAATAATTCGACTATTATAATGAATAATTTGAATACTGTAGTAAATAAGTTGACTATTATAGTAACTAATTTGTATAATTATATAGTTTATATAATTTGAATACTATAATGAATAATTTGAATATTGTAGTAAATAATTTGACTAGTTATTGTAGTAAATAATTAATATATACTGTAGTATAATTTGAATACTATAAATATTAAATAGTTTATACTAAATTAATATACTGTAATTATTAATAATATATTTAGTTTAAAACATTAAAAAGAAGTATTAATTTAGTTAAAATGTTAAAAAAATAATTAAGTTATATACTGTAGCATAAATAATTATAATTTAGTTTTAAACTATAGGTTAGTTTTAAAATAGTGATTTAATACTAAATAAAATAATTTAAAAATAGTGACTAAATATCATGATTTGGTTGAAAACAAGTGTAATTAAGATATTAAATTTCCAAATACATATTAATTTTTTAAAAACAATAAAAACTTGCATTTTTGGCGTATTTAACGTATTTTTAAATTTAATCTATGCATTTTATCCTGATTATATATATATATATATATATATATATATATATATATATATATATATATATATATATATATATATATATATATATATATATATATATATAAACGTATTATAAATATTTGATTTGACTTTCTTAAAATAAAAAGATTTAATTTAATTTTTTTGTTTAAAAATTCAATGAAAAAGATATTAATTTTAATTTAAATGGAAATACTAAATCTTGGGATTTCATTTTTTTTTAGAGAATAATATGTTTACTCCACTCAGTCACAATTATTAAAAAAAATCTTATAATATTTATTACAATTAATATATCTAATTTATATAAAAATTAAATATATAAATTATTCAATGGATTTACAAATATTTTTGTATTTATAATAATGACTAAAGAGAGTATATATTAAAAAACATTACAATGCTACTATTTAGTTAGTTTAAACACTTTTTAATAAATCTCATGAAATGATCAAATGCATTTGTTAAATATGTTTTTAGAATAATTATTTTTTCTCTCATAAAATAAATTAGACTTATAATTTTCTTAATAAAAAAAATTTATTTTATGAGAGAAAAAATTATTATTCTAAAAACATATTTAAGTTAATTTATTACTAATAAATATAATTTTGATCAAAAAATATTATTTTTATAATAAATGTGAAAATAGTATTTATTATTCTAAAAACATATTTAAGTTAATTTATCAGCTTTAATTTTTTTAAATAAAAACTCCCTCATAAAATCAAAAATCAGATTTTACTACCCCCTATTACCCTCAATGAAGTACAGTCAGCAACCCAGTCATCATTGAGGGTAACAGGAGGCGGTAAAATCTGATTTTTGATTTTATGAGGGGGTCTCTATTAAAAAAAAACTTAAAGGGGGGAAAACCAAATCACGCCCTAATGACAGGGGGGTTTTGTATATTTATCCCTAAACATTATTAGTAGTCGAGAAAACAACTCGGCGACTATTCTTATGGATACTATGTTATGAAACATATGCATGATATTATTAACCCAAACATTACAAATGGATGGAATAAGCGTAAGGTATTGTCCTTTTGAAACTCAATCAAATCCCAAGTCTTGTTTCTTTCTATAGCCTCAAGTTCTTCTTTCATGGCTTTCAGTCACACTTTCTTCTTGAGAGCTTCTTCAGTACTCACAATTTAGAGTCTACCAACATGGCACACTGAATGAATTTCCCTTCAAAGTCTATCTTAGTATCTCGCAATATGTCAAACTCTACATATCTTCTTAGTAACTGTCTAATTCCTTTTAGTCTCTGAACTTGTTTAAAATCTTCTTCAGATGCTAGAACAATATCAGATGTTGGACTACCTTCAGAGGAATGACTATCTTTAGAGGCATGATTACCACCAGAGTCTTGATCATCATTAGACTCTTGATCAGAATCAGATTCACCTTTAGAGTCAGACTTGCCTTCAACATCAGAGTCACCTTTAGATTGTGACTCATCTTCAGAAGTAGAATCTCCATCAGAGGAATATTCTCTTTCAGAATCTAAAATATCTTCAGAAGTTAACTCAGGTATTAACATTGCACCATAGTTGGATTGAGACTTGTTATAATCTCATGCTTTTGATTCTTTTACAATGAAATCTCAATTGTATTAAACTTTTTTAGTGACAAGACAATAAAGGTTATAAGCACCTATATTGTGATATCTTACAAGCAACATAACTCTCCTTCTATCATCTAACTTCCTTCTCTTAGCATATAGAATAATTTTGTACAAAAAACAAAACCCTAACATCTTTAGATGGCTTACACTTTGCTTATCTCCAGTCCACTTCTCTAAAGAAAAAATTTCCTTCAGCTTTTTGGTTGGACACCTGTTGAGCACATATGTTGTAGTGGCAATAAATTCTTGCTACAAGGTATGAGGAAGGTTCTTCTCATTCATCATGTTCTTGGTCATATCAAGCAAAGTTATGTTTCTTCTTTTAGCAAGACCATTGTGATGAGAAGTAACCTCATTCTTAATCCCATTCTCCTCACATAAATTCTTGAACTCTGTATAGTTGTACTCACCTCCACCATCAGTTGTACTCAACTCTGTAAACTTGATAATTGATACCTCTGTCACTCTTGTGAAATCATCCACAAAAGACATGAAATACTTATTTCCTCAAAGTGAAGGTACTTCAAATGGTCCACATACATAAGAATGCACTACTCCAAAGCATGTTTTTCTCTTGGCTCTATTTCTAATGCAAATGGCAATCTTGGTTGCTTGTCTTTCATGCATATCTCATATGACATCTTAGTATTCAAAATCTTAGGAATGCCATATACCAACTTATTAGAACTCAGATGCCCTAAGCTTATGAAGTTCAGATGCCCCAATCTCATGTGCCACAACTTATTGTCACCTTCAACATCTTATGCACTAAGGCATTTAGTTTAAGTTGTTTCCACATTCACCTTTAACATTTTGTTGCTTCCCTGTTCAAATTGCATAATCAGCTTCTGATTAGAATCATACAAACTTCAAGATGTTAACCTTCATAGTAACTGAGAAACATGTCTCAATTAGATGACCTACACTCATCAGACTGCTCTTTATGCCAAGAATATGGTAAACATTCTTGATCAGAATAATTTTTTCATTCTTCACTCTGACCTTAATATTTCTCATTCCTTCAGCAGTCAGATACGTATCATTAAGACATACCTTAGCACTTTGTTTTCCTTAGCACTTTGTGCTTTGCTTGTATAGGCTTCCCCCTTTTTTAGAAACAACTTAACTTCCTTAGGAAGTAAGTTGAGTTCTAAGTCCTTTTTATTCTTTTCCTTCTTCTTCATTAGGAGTAGAAAAACACATTAACCATAGGACATACTTTTAATAAACAACTTAGGGTGAGTCTTAGTTTCCCCTAGTTTTGTCCTTTTTCCGATTTGAGTCTCCTTTCTCATCTCAAAATAAAAACAAAATACCTAATAAAGACTGGGCTTTCTCTTGCGCCAGGAGACTTTGCCATGGGGTACTTGCATGAATTCCATTTCGGGATGAGGTGTAGGATATCTATCATGATGAACAAGTCTTAGCATGATAATGTTTCATAAACAACAAAAGAAAAACACTTCTTCTAAAAGACAGTACACAAATAACACATGTCTTTTCCTGCGGGAATTCTCTTCTCATATCATTCACTCATGCTGAAAGAACTCACTTCGACGTGTATCTTTGCAAGACATTAACGCACTCGTACCAGAAGAGCCTGCAACACCTAAACATAGGCATAAGCAGTTCAATTCATAAAAAACACAAACAAAGTTCCCGCCTTAGTTAGGCGAACTATGTCGACTCTAATCCTCATTTACCGATGAGGTACGTACGTAGCGGAGTAGGGCCCGTTCGAGCACACTCTTTATTTTCCCTACATTTTCCCCTTTCTTTTCGTTCTCTTTTCCCAGTTCCCTTCCTCATTCCAGTTCTAGTAGAGGTTTTTGTTCAACAACAGCTTTATTTCTCACCCTTTGAAACAGACAAACAAGCGTGCATCCCGTCGGGTACGGCAGACGGTCTGGAGTGCTAATACCTTCCCAGGTTCTAACCGACTCCCAAACCCAGTTCTTTGGTTTGCAGGACCTTGTTCTTTCCTTTTTCCTTCGGTTTGTGTAGCATTACCTTTCCCATTCATTTGGGATAAAAAAGCCTAGCTGGGGACTCTACCTTTTCCGCGCCACTTTCGCGTTTGTACTAGGATGAAAATCCTGGGAGCGACAATAATTAGCCACTAAATGCAATGAACAATGCAAACAGCCTATTACAACTACCGAACAACATGAAAATAGGTGTAAAAAAACCAAAATAGAATAATGCAGCATGTCTTTTACAGCTCATTTTTCAAAATGCACCAATGAAACATGGCAAATTTTCCATTGTTTTTTCAAATGCAAAAATGGAGTTTTAATGTAAACAATGGGATGAAATGATCATGCAAGTTAATGCAACAACATGAAATGAATCATTAACAATGGAATGAAACATACCTACACACAATCAATGAATGCACACTATATGAATTGTGCGGTTTTAATCAATATGCAAATTTTCCAATTTCGCGCACAATAGACCGGAACATGAACGAATCACAAATGAAATGCACAATAGAATCATAGACATTGATTATCATGCTATTGATGATACTAAATCATGCAAACGATAATCACAATAAGCTATGAACACATATGCAACATTTAGGCCAAAAATCGGAACCTAACGAAAAGCATGTCGAAAGTTATCGAAATTACACACACCTACACTAAATCAGCTTCTAAAAATTCCCTAAAATCATAATCTAAAGATCCATGATGATTAAAGATGGAATGGCATACAAAAATACATCAAAATGCACAAAATTCCAAAAACTGCTCAGCGTTAACCGGTTAACGCCTGGGTGTTAATCGGTTAACGCTGCTGAATTCTGTAGTTTTTGCCAATTTTGAACTGTGTTAATCGGTTAACCCATGGGTGTTAACCGCTTAACAATGAACCAGAATCAATTTTAAATGCTGAAAAAAGAACTTCTACCTATCAACTTATTCCTTGGGTTCCTAATTCAACTACTACCAAGTTAGCACGAAATTGACACCTAAATGTAACATCCTAACACCTATTAACGCTACGATCACACTTACAATCTAATTTCTAATGATCAAACTAACCAAAGTATTGCAAAATCAAGAAAAAGCGAAGAATGCATGAGGCGATATGAAGAGGAATAAATTAAACGATAAGTGATTACAGATTCACCAAACTACAAAGTGGAGGCTTGCTTTGGCAATTGTTGCAACGTCGAGCAATACGCGAAAGAAGAGAATACCAGAGATCTGAAGCTTCGATCCGCGAATGCGCAAAATAAATGTGATTGGTGAAAATTATCCAAAAATGCTTCCGAATGGTGAAATAAACACCGCAACCATATCAAATTCTTCGATAATCCGTTGAATTGATGAAAGTGGTGGAGGCTTAGCTTCCGATTCTTCAAGTTTCAATGCAAAACTTGAAGAATCTTGATGATGATGAAGCCTTGGTGAGTTTGGAAAATGGAGAGAAATGAGAGAATTGAGATTGTGAGAATGGTGAACTTTGTGAAAAGTGGCTAATCCTTTTTTAGCTTGATGAACAAGGTTTATACAGGGTTAGGTTTGGAGCTTGGTTTAGGTTAGGTATGAGGTGTGGACATTAGGCTTGGATCCTAAGCTAAGGGTTGGTTGGGAATATTCCTAGAATATTCCATTGGCATATTCTTGGAATATTCCTTGGCATATTCTGGGAATATTCCTTTGGAAGAGTGTGGAATGTTCTAGAATTGCAAGGCAATTGTAAAGTGGAAAAGTGGAGGAACAAGGCAAGCTGAATTTTGAAATTTCTTTCAAAATTATCACGCGTTAACCGGTTAACCGCTGGGTATTAACTGGTTAACGGAAGCAAAATTTTAATTTTCCCTTCAAAAGGTGGGAAACCCCCAAAATACACCTCTGTCGTCCGTTTTGAGCCTGTTTTAACCTTGAGCTCGGATGGCTGATTTTACTACTGAATAAACCTTGATCACATTCCTTATGTGCCAATCAATGATGCATGATTTGTTTTTATATTTTATGCAATGTATGGACGAATATGCAGGATGACATGGAAACGAAGCATAAGCTACTCGAAATCAATGATAAATAAGAGGGAAAATTTTGGAGTCTTACACAATAGAGTAGATAATTGCTTGATCATGTTACTCCTTCTTCTGGAGAGTCATTGTTAAAGATTCAAATTGAACCTTTGTAATGCCCCGATTTAATTATATAATTATTTATTTGATTAACTCATTCAGACGAATATGTGTTGTATAAATCATTAAGACGAATATGTGTTATTGTGTCGTATTGGTGGTTACATATCCTTAGTGAAGAGTATTTGCATTGTGATGTAAGTCAGTGTGTTAAGTAAAAAGAACGATATTATTTTAATTAATATAAGTTTAATAATTTATATTATATATTGAAATAATTTAATTATTGGATTATTAAGTGGGAATGACAAGTAGGTAAATAGGTGAGTGGTTAGTTAAGGCAAAATATGGATTCCAATATTAAGGGTCCAAGGGTTATATTGGGAATTGGGAGAAAAGAGAAGTCTGTATGTAGAAACTGATCATGGATTTGAGAAAAGCGTGAACAGAGAGAGGAAGAAGGAGTTAGGGAAAGAGCGAGAAGATGAGAATTCCGACAAGGGAGAGAAATCGTCCGTCGAATTAAGGTAAATGTGATATTTTTTTCATCTCCTAAGGGTAAAAAAATATGAGTATTGAGTAGAGGATCATTAGGTTGGAATCCTGGGGATTGAGAGAAGGTTTAATGAACAAGTATGATAGAATGAGTAGGATTTATTGAATTGTTGTGTTTATTTGATTGGGTGATTGTATATAGTATGTGTAACACCCACTTCCCATTTTTAACAAAATAACTATTTACTTAAAATAAAATCAGAGTTTTTATAAAAAGTGGAATGCTACATCTCAACAATAAATCAGTTTAAAATAATTCTTTACTGAAACAGCGGAAAATCACATTTTATTTCATTATACGGCAACTGCCAAATATAATATAATCACCAATCCTCATATTATAATTTGCCACATAATTTTGATACGTAAATAATAACAATAATAAATGAACATCAACAATCCCCTAATCCCGTGTTACGTATCAGAGCGACTCCTAGGACTCGACCAAGAGACTTGTACTCCGAGCTTACTCAAGTACCTGAATCATCTGTACTTCCGAAGAAGCATAGTTGCAACCACACACAACAAAGGGGTGAGATACTTTCATCACCAAAAGAGAAAAATAATAAGAATAAGCAAGTATCATTAACTAGATCATCACCTCCAAACAATAACAACTACACACCCACATCATATATATAACAAAATTATATGCATCATTAATATCATACACAACAACAACAATTATTATGCAATGAGACTCTACTTGAATCTATGCATGCGGTACCGATTCCGATCTCTATTTCAAGATCCAGTTCCCGTCGGAACTCTCAACCCCTCTTTCATGGTCCAGTATGATCCCTATTTCATGATCACACCCTCGAATCCTATTTCATGGCCACGTACGATCCCTATTTCATGACCGCACCAACATCACAACAACTACATACCCTACCTTGGTATGTTATACAACTATGCAACATGTCACTCAACACCGATGACATAAGCAATGACCACAACTTCAACCCCACACAACAACATCATTAACGACATACAACAACAAATATACCATGCATTAGCATCATCAACAACATACCACATTAATAATATGTATCAACAACATACAACATCAACGATATCATGCATTAGCATCATCAACAACATACCACATTAATAACATGTATCAATAACATACATCAACATCGACCAACTACTACATCATATTACCACGAATACAAGAACAACGATCAACAACATTAATAACTTACATATATACCCCACACTATCACGACATATATCTACAAGGGCAACAACAACACAAAACAACATCATATAACTTCTATCAGCATCTACGTCATGTATCGTTAATTACAATAACATATAGCAGTAACAAATACTAATATCTCCTATGACATGCATCTTCAACTATACAACATATAGCAACAACAAATCCTATCACCACCTACAACATGCATCTTCAACTATACAACGTATAGCAATAACTCATGACATATAAACAATACCAATTCCATGCATACATCAACAGGTATATTAACATTTATCAACCCCAAGTCATGCACTAACAACGATAACAACTACAATATATAACAACAACAACTTTCATTTACGTCATACATATTTAGCATACTACGACATAGGTCGACATGAGCATCATATCTTTTATAAACATCAACTATTCATCAAAGCAATCATGTTATATCATCCGTACATCAACAACCAAATCGACTACAAAAATCGGCACGAATAGGCCTTACGAATCATCATAAAACATAAAAACAGACACCTGACACGGCCTACCGTGTCCTGTGACACAGCCCGTGTCAGGGACACACGCCACCACCCTTCACAACTCAGCAAAACACAACACACAGTGGTCTGACACGGCCGCCCGTGTCCTGTGACACGGCCCGTGTCAGGCACACTGAAGCTAAAACATCATGATTCCCCCCCCTCTATAAGGCTGACACGGGTGCCTGTGTCGTGGGACACAACCTGTGTCAGAGCACGACAAAACCCCAATTTCTCCCAAATACTTTTCTGCTGCGTTTCAATCTCAAATACCACCAAAAACCAGTTTTCTATAACAGCAAAATGCATCAATTGTTCATATACTTCACATATAACAACACCTAACATTCACAATCAATTTAATTCATCAACTATCCCACAACATCAACAAATACAATCAATTGAACACAATTCACATTTGAATCATCTAAACCCTTAATTCCTCTAATCATTAACACTACACCAATTCCCATTATTTAACCCTTGAGAGACAGAAGAATCCCACCCTTGCCTTAGTTTTGATGAGCAATCTCTTCTTCTCCGTGGATTCTCCTCAAGCCTTTCACTTTCTCCTTTCTTCTTCTCTTTTCACGATCAGTGTATCACTTTCCCAAAACACGATTCCCTTTTCTCTTTTTCCTTATTCCAACATAAACCATTAGACCCAATCTATAAACTCCCACCTTTACCCTTACTAATTTCACCAAATGGTCACCTTACCCTTTACCTCTTATTATTCCAATTATATTATTATTCCTCAAATAATTATTCCATCTAATATAATTCTTATAATAAAATATAATATGGAATAATAATTCCTTCTTCCACAACATAAAATACCACCAATCCAATTTAAATAATTAAATAAAATTTGGGGCGTTACAACTCTCCCCCACTTAGAACATTTTCGTCCTCGAAAATTCACCGAATGAAACTACTGATGATACACCCTCACAACCACTAGGTCAACTACCACTTCCTGGAATACGATACCACTTATCAACGTCAATCACAACAAGGCACATTTCTCATGCATTGCACTCTACAACGAACTCACGACACAAATTAGTCAAACTATGAACACACAAGTTCACTCTTAAACCGGGCACAACACAATAGTTACCATCATCTTCAGTAACATCTCTCTAATTCCCCATCGTAGGAATTAGCTACACACACCTGAACCATCATCATAGGCAACAAGCAACAACAAAGATAAGGACACCACAATCCAGAACACAATACTACCACAGCTAAACCACTAGCTCGATGATCCCACAACTTCGAGACATCTACTCTACAATTTCTCAGTTGAGAACACGCAGCCAATACAACCATCCATTTAGAAGTACAAGATTAGAGATTAAACCTTTCACTATTTCAATTCCATCTTATAACATCCAAATATCTCATCATCCCTGTCAATGCTATCGTCAACATTCAAATTCCTACAAGTCATACCAATCCGAACAAACTATGCTACCTCGTGCTTCCGCTGCGCACTCTGATACATGCAATTAACAAATACAACAATTTCATGTCTAACTTTAACTCTTTCTAACACTCACCACAATTATGATAATTCACTTAACATACCTCAATATCCGAACGCAAGTCTCCTTGACTGCTAACCCAATTCCAACTCTTTAGCTGTCAATATAAGCATAGGAAAATTTATCGACTCCCCGCCTCAAACATTCCAATCATCTTAGTCGTCTCATCCTCCATCTTTCTGATCAAATAGGAACCGTATGTTCATGTGATTACCAACCACTTCAATCTTCAATCATAACAACAATACTATCAGATATTCACACAATTATACTCTCATCCAGTTTCAATCCATGGGTAAGATAGTCACTTCCATAATTCCCTTCTCATCGTATAATACCAAATATAACTTTACAATTAAGTACTAGTAAACTATCAACTTATCACATCATTATCCAACACTCCATCCATCGCATGTCAGAATCAACCAAATCATACTATAACTGTAACTAATTCTTACTCTGACTCTCCAGCATTCTCCCTCAAAATAACCCTTCTCAACGAACAACTTATCTTTCACAAGTTATCCGAACCACAAATACGAACTTAGAAAAATTTTTATAACCTTCAATAACAACCAACTAAGTCCAAATACATTCTAATCTCTTATAACCTACTTGTTTCCATATCTACTTCAGACAAACTCATACCCATACCTTCCTCTGAACAACACAATTAAACACATCCACGCCTGTCCATAAAAATTCCATCCTTGATAGCTTAATATACAACTATATCTTTTCCAATTCTTATATTTAAATTCCATCATTCTACAAATCCTTTTTCTACATTCATCATAAATCATGACATCTTCCAAAAGTCACCATCTCGAAATTATCCCAATACAAATGGGAGGTACAACTCATACTCCATACTCACCTTAATACATACCGGTCACCACTATCTTCTACACAATATTCATGATCATTTCATAGTCTCACATTACTTCTACTCACTCGTTGAATCGTCCTTCCAATGTTTCAAATTTTATAACAACTAGACCCTTAACTCATAAACTCCAGGGAGATAAATATTGCACTCTTACTACTTTACTTTTGCCTTATAAATCCAACACGTACCTCAATACTTATATTTATCTCCTTTCATCCCATAATAATTCACGACAATTAGCTTTTAACCAATCCCGTAGCTTATAGTTCATCGCCTCAAAACATTCACGAAGCTATCCATACTCCATATCACATACACCACACTACTAAGGCAACGACTCAACTTCACTACATTGTGAAGACACACGGTTATAATTAATTCCCAATAAACTTTACACCTTCGTACTTCCGAAGACCCATCCTCCTCGGATCATACCATGCCAAACATAACTTAATACTTACATCCAAAATCTCCATTTCACATCTCTCAACGAAGTAATTTCATCCAACATGACCCGTCAACACCTGGTCCAAATTACCACATTCTCGTTATACTATTCTTACGAAGTCTCAACTAACTCCGAATTTTTGTATACACGATAATCCAATCACAACAACAATGATGCCACGGGTGAATCCTAGTTCATTCTCGATCCTTTATCAACGAGTCCCTTAACTATTCCTCTTAGTACCAGGGCCAACCAAGAAATAACTCCACCTTTCCTTAAAACCACATATCTAATATATTCTTCAAAACACGATTACAATTCATACTCTACGGATGGTCCATCGTTGTGACCTTACTTCCAATCAATACCATCTATACGACCAAACCGGACATCAAAGTCCTCTCCCAAAATTTCCTCTACGTACTCGATAGATACACGTTCAACTTTTCACAATCGTCGATCTCAAATTCACTTCCTACTCGCTGAGGAGTAACCATTTATAATATCTAGTCAACATAATAAATCCTCCCATACATCTCTTTTCCGGATGTCAGAATCCACGTCTATTCTCTTAAACCACTGTTAACTTTGGTTTAACTCCAATCAGTCTACTAAACATACTATCCCAGCTGAAAAATATGTCTTTTGCATCCAACACGATTTCGTCTACTATCAACATGGGATTGAGGGTGATCAGTTCCTCAATTTGCCAAAAAGCAGCCGACAATCATGATGTCATAAACCATATATCCCAACTCTAATAGCGTTCCTTGCATCTTGTGAAATAAGTTTCTTCACGAGCGAATCCTTAGTTAACGCCAACCTTAGCAACCTTTGCCACCCCGCAATTCCAACACACCACCAGCCAACTCTCAGGAGAAGCAATAACTTCTCCCCCACTTATATTCAAAAAACACCTGCAAACAAACAACTAGCAAACAAGCAAGTACCGATAGTGTTCTACACACATATCGCATACTCCGGGACAAACAACACGCGACAACCTGGCCGGATGGACTGACCTTCTCTGATACCAATTGTAACAACCACTTCCCATTTTTAACAAAATAACTATTTACTTAAAATAAAATCAGAGTTTTTATAAAAAGTGGAATGCTACATCTCAACAATAAATCAGTTTAAAATAATTCTTTACTGAAACAGCAGAAAATCACATTTTATTTCATCATACGGCAACTTCCAAATATAATATAATCACCAATCCTCATATTATAATTTGCCACATAGTTTTGATACGTAACTAATAACAATAATAAATGAACATCAACAATCCCCTAATCTCGTGTTACGTATCAGAGCGACTCCTAGGACTCGGCCAAGCGACTTGTACTCCGAGCTTACTCAAGTACCTGAATTATTTGTACTTCCGAAGAAGCACAGTTGCAATCACACGCAACAAAGGGGTGAGATACTTTCATCATCAAAAGAGAAAAATAATAAGAATAAGCAAGTATCATTAACTAGATCATATCCTCCAAACAACAACAAGTACACACCCACATCATATATATATATATATATATATATATATATATATATATATATATATATAACAACATTATATGCATCATCAGCATCATACACAACAATAACAATTATTATGCAACGAGACTCTACTTGACTCTATGCATGCGGTACCGACTCCGATCTCTATTTCAAGATCCAGTTCCCGTCGGAACTCTCGACCCCTCTTTCATGGTCCAGTATGATCCCTATTTCATGATCACACCCTCGACCCCTATTTCATGGCCACGTACAATCCCTATTTCATGACCGCACCAACATCACAACAACTACATACCCCACCTTGGTATGTTATACAACTATGCAACATGTCACTCAACACTGATGACATAAGAAATGACCACAACTTCAACCCCATACAACAACATCATTAACGCCATACAACAACAAATATACCATGCATTAGCATAATCAACAACATACCACATTAATAATATGTATCAACAACATACAACATCAACGATATCATGCATTAGAATCATCAACAATATACCACATTAATAACATGTATCAATAACATATATCAATAACATACATCAACACCGACCAACTACTACATCATATTACCACGAATACAACAACAACGATCAGCAACATAACAACTTACATATATGCCCCACACTATCATGACATATATCTACAAGGGCAACAACAACACAAAACAACATCATATAACTTCTATCAGCATCTACGTCATGTATCATTAATTACAACAACATATAGCAGTAACAAATACTAACATCTCCTATGACATGCATCTTCAACTATACAACATATAGCAACAACAAATCCTATCACCACCTACAACATGCATCTTCAACTATACAACGTATAGCAACAACTCATGACATATAAACAATACCAATTCCATGCATACATCAACGGGTATATTAATATTTATCAACACCAAGTCATGCACTGACAACGATAACAACTACAATATATAACAACAACAACTTTCATTTACGTCATACATATTTAGCATACTACGACATAGGTCAACATGAGCATCATCTCTTTCATAAGCATCAACTATTCATCAAAGCAATCTTGTTATATCATCTGTACATCAACAACCAAATTGACTACAAAAATCAACACGAATAGGCCTTACGAATCATCATAAAACACAGAAACAGACACCTGACATGGCCTACCGTGTCCTGTGACACGACCCATGTCAGAGACACACGCCACCACCCTTCACAACTCAGCAAAACACAAGACACAATGGTCTGACACGGCCGCCCGTGTCCCGTGACACGGCCCGTGTCAGGCACACTAACATTCACAATCAGGCACACGGTCCGTGTCACATATAACAACACTTAACATTCACAATCAATTTAATTCATCAACTATCCCACAACATCAACAAATACAATCAATTGAACACAATTCACATTTGAATCATCTAAACCCTTAATTCCACTAATCAACAACACTACACCAATTCCCATTATTTAACCCTTGAGAGACAGAAGAATATCACCCTTACCTTAGTTTTGATGAGAAATCTCTTCTTCTTCGCGGATTCTCCTCAAGCCTTTCACTTTCTCCTTTCTTCTTCTCTTTTCACGATCGGTGTATCACTTTCCCAAAACACGATTCCCTTTTCTCTTTTTCCTTATTCCAACATAACCCATTAGACCCAATCAATAAACTTCCACCTTTACCCTTACTAATTTCACCAAATGGCCACCTTACCCTTTACCTCTTATTATTCCAATTATATTATTATTCCTCAAATAATTATTCCATCTAATATAATTCTTATAGTAAAATATAATATGGAATAATAATTCCTTCTTCCACAACATAAAATACCAACAATCCAATTTAAATAATTAAATAAAATTTGGGGAGTTACAGTATGAATACATAGTATGTACGAATTTTTTGTAATTTTCTAATGTAAAGGAGGGTCTTGGAAGAGAGAAATGACAGCAGGAGGGAAAATGAAATCTCAGAGAATCTCTGTAGAATTCGTCATCCCGCTTAGCGTGGTATAACATGCTTAGCCTGGTGTTGGATCATTTCACCTCTTCTTGGAAGAGACCCGCGCTTAGCGGAGTAGTGTGGCCGCTCAGCGCGGTCTGGAATCAAAAAAATAAATTATTTTTATTATGAAAAATTTCAGAAATTACTTATTTTATACCCTGGTGTTTAGGTGTTGGTGTGGTGATGTTAGGAGCATGTATTCGTAGGTATGTGCTTGTTTTATAGTGTGTTAGAGGTATTGGGGTAAAATAATAAGTTGACATGTATACATATATGTTATTGTTAATGTTATTATATGTTGATGTTGATTTTGTTATATGTTGTTATTGATATTGTTGTATGTCGTTGTTGATGTGGTTGCATGTTGTCGTTGATGTTATCGCATGTAGTAGTTGACATTGTTGCATAATGTCATTGATGGTGCATGGCATGTGCATAGTTGTGGTATGGTATACCAAGGTATGGTAACAATAGCCATACAAATTCGATGAGGGAATCGTTGTTGGTGCGGTAATGAAATAGGGATCGTACACGACCATGAAATATGGGTTGTGGGTATGATCATGAAATAGGGATCATGTTGGACCATGAAATAGGGGTCGAGAGTTTCGACGAGAAGTGGATCATGAAACAGGGATCGTTAAATGGTACCACATGCATTGAGTCTAGTGGAGTCTCATTTGCATGATATAGTTGATAGTTTGCATTTATTGGTGTGAATTCTTTTCTGTTTTTTATTGAAGTGGTGAATACTTGAGGATGCTTATCTCTTATTTGTATTATTTTTCTCTTTTGTTGGTGTAAGTATCTCACCTTTTATGTTTGAATGTTACCTCTACATGGGTAACACGCAGGTGATCAGGAGTAGTAGAGTCTGTTGTTTGTGAAGTAGGGGCATTTCACATTAGAAGAGTCGGCTCTGATACGTAACTTTTGGGAGTGGGGAACGATCTCATTTTTTTTTATGTTTTAAAACAAAAGACTAAGTTTATGGTTGGAATGCTATGTTTATTTTCTTTGGAATTTCAGCTGCATGAATATTTTTATGTTACGTATTGTTTGAGCTATGTTTTGAATGAAATTTAACACTTGAATTTTGATTTGGATTTTGTTACTCTTATTTTCTTAATTAAAATTTTACGGGAAAATATTTGGGTGTTACAAAGTGGTATCAGAGCGGGTCGGTCCGTCCGACCAAGTTGTTGAGTTGTCAAGTCGTTGTTGTGTATTGTTGTAGGTTTCTTAACCGTTGTTTCTGGTTGTTGATGTGTGGCAGATTTAGAATGGTTGGAAGAAATGATGCTACACTTGCCGCTGATATGCAGGCTATGGATCAAGCTGTGCAGAATTCAATGAATGTTAGAGATTGGGAGAATGATGAGTTTCGGAAGAATGATTCACCTACTTTCAAAGGAAAATATGACCCGGATGGAGCGCAAGAGTGGCTCAAGGGGATTGAGAAGATATTCTGAGTGATGGAGTGTTATGAAGGCCGAAAAGTGTGGTTGGGTGCTCACGAGTTAGTGAGAGAAGCTGATGACTGGTGGGTTAACACTCGTTAGCAGTTGGAAGCCTCTGGTGAGACAATTACTTGGATTATGTTTAGAAGGGAATTCTTGAGGAAATACTTTCCGGCGGATGTTAAGGAAAGAAAGAGATTGAGTTCTTGGAATTGAAGCAAGGGAGTATGTCGGTTACAGAGTATGCTGCCAGATTTTCTGATTTGGCAAAGTTTTATCTACACTATGGTGAATCGAATACTGAGTTCGCGAAGTATGTTAAGTTTGAGAATAGTTTAAGGCCTGAAATCAAATAGGCAATTGGTTATCAGAGGATCAGAAGATTCCTGTATTTGGTTGATTGTTGTAGAATCTTTGAAGAATTCAGCAAGGCTAGATCATATCACTTTAAGAGTTTCGTTGAGAGGAGAGGAAAACAATAAATGAACTTTTGGAAAGCCTTATGTAGCTCCAGCTGATAAAGGTAAACAGAAGCATGCTAAGGGTAAGAAACCAAGTTAGGGAGGTGCCCCTGCTTCTCTGAAATGTTATAAATATGGTGAACTGGATCATCGTATTAGTGAGTGTACGAGTGACATGAAGAAGTGTTTCAAATGTGGCCAACCTAGACATTTGATTTCAGAGTGTAAGATTAACATGGTGACTTGCTACAACTGTGGAGAGCAGGGTCATATCAGCATTCATTGTCAAAAACCGAAGAAAGCTACAATTGGAGGAAAGGTGTTTGCTTGGACAGGAACACAGACTTCCAGCGAGGATCGACTAATCAGGGGTATTTTCTATATTAATGATACACCTTTGATTGCTATGATTGATATTGGAGCTACGCCATGTTTTATTGTTATCGATTGTGTGAGAAGATTAGGTCTTGTTGTTTCCTCCATGAAAGGAGAAATGATTATCTAAACTCCTGCTAATGGATCGTTAACTACTTCTCTAGTTTGTTTGAATTTTCCTCTATCGATTTATGGTAAGGACATTGGTGTGGATCTAGTCTGTTTTCCATTGGCAGGTTTAGATATGGTTCTGGGAATGAACTGGTTGGAATTAAATCATGTTCATATTAATTGTTTCAGCAAGTTAGTTCGATTTCTTACTCTTGATGAAGAGGAAGAAGAAGCTGATTATCTAACTACTAGAGAGTTGAGGGGAATTTTGAATGAAGAAGATCAAGTATTAGCATTGTTTGCATCTTTTTCAATGGAAAATGAAATAGAAATGAGTAAATTTCAAGTAGTGAGAGAATTTCCGGAAGTATTCCCAGATGACATTGCGGATGTACCTCCAGAGAGAGAAGTGGAATTTAGTATTGATATTGTTCCTAGAACTAGACCTATTTCAATGGCACCATATTGTATGTCCGCTCCCAAGTCAACTGAATTGAAGAAACAATTTGAGGAACTGTTAGAAAAAAAAGTTTGTAAGGCCGAGTGTGTCGCCTTGGGGAGCTCTAGTGTTATTAGTGAAAAAGAAGGACGGTAGTATGTGTAACACGGTGGGAGAACTGACTTTAGTTATGTTGCGGATAGCAAGAGTCGCCACCGACTTTTATTTTATCCAAAGGAAAGGCATAAAAGAACAGGAAAGACCTTTTAAAAGATTTTTGGGTCCGGGGGGTAGGTTATGTAAAGGGAAGGTGTTAGCACCCTTTACATCCATGGTTATTCATGGGCTCTTAGTTACTTAGCTCACTTTAAAATGTTTTTGAAATGTGAAGTGTGTGAATAAAAATTTTCTTAAGTGTTTTATAATGATCCATGTACGGATGCGTATAAAACCTTTGTTTTGAAAATTTGTTTGAAAATGTGAAGTGTTTGAAATGTTTTTGAAGAGTGAGCAAGTATCTAAGAGGAACTTACCCTAAGTTTAAGTCTTTTCTGTTCTTGAATCCTTTAAATGGTAAGACTATCCCTATTATTAAGGAATAGGTAGTCATTACCTTGGATGTAAGAGACAATTGAAGGGACATCTGTTATTTAGGCAACTGTGGGGTGTATAAGCAATTCGAAAGGACTTATCATCTTTATTCGAAAGGGACAAGATCATTACGAAGGCAACATTCGAAGGGACTTGATCTTTTTATCTGTTTAGGGACTAGATGATGTGAAATGAGGGACTTTGCTTTATACACCCTACTTGACCTTTTGTTTTAGGCAACATGAGAGGTATCCTTAAGGAAGTGAGATGGAGATCAAAGATCGACTTACGTGTGTGAGTGTACCAATTCATATATTTATCTTTAAGTTTAGTGATCTAAATTAATTTTAAATACAAACATGTTTCACTCCCTATTTTACTAACCATAGCATTTAAAAATAAATATTAAATATTACTATTAAACATTACATAAAGGAGGCAATTACAAAATAATAATAATTAACAAATTAAATAAATAAGCAAAATAATAATAATAATATAATTGGGTTAGTAAAATAATAATAATAAATCACAATATATAAATGGGGTTAGTAATAATAAAATAAATATCACAATAAATAGCATTAATAAATAAATAAGAATATTAGCATAAAAATTAAAAGTTCAATTTTTTTTTATATAAACAATTATATTTTAAGATTAAGAAGAAAATATAAACAATTATATACTAATTATATACATGCTATAAAAATTAAGTTAATTATAAACATATTATGAAAATAAATTATATTTTACAAAATTAAATTAACAAGTTTTAATTATTTTTAAGCATATATTAAAAATTATTTACATACAAGAATTAAATAATAATTATAAACAAATTATAAAATATATACATATTACAAAGATAAGGTTAATTATAATTAAATAATCATATTATTATATTTACAAAATTAAGTTAAGAATTTTATTGTTTTAAACATGATTTAAAATTATTTACATTATTTAGATAAGACTACATATAATGATAATATAAATAAATAATAATAATAAAAATAGAGAAACATAATTAACATTTATATGAAAATAATTAGGGTTTTAGAAAAATATTATTAGGGTTAATCTTGGCTTATGAAAATATTAGGGTTTTAACTATATTAAGGTTTTAAGAATTAATTTAAACATTATATAAACTATAAATACATATAAATATAAACATAAATACACTAATCTAATTTTTTAAGAAAATAACAAGAAAATTTTGTTTTAACAAAATAAAGTTTAATTAGAAAATGTTTTTATATATTTTTAGAAATTTATTTTGATTAATTAAAAAATAAAACAAACATATCAAAAATAAATGAAAATAAAGCCCTAAAAAATAGGACCTGGGATTTGAACCCAGGTCCTTTACCTGGATGAAGACTCTCCAAAACCATCTGGGCTGCAGTGCGCATGTGATAGAGAACACACTCCATTTGGTTTTGTTGCTTGCCCTGGAAAAATCATGAAAAACAAAAGCAAATAACACAAAAGGCCTGGGGGGATTCGAACCCAGGACCTTTACGCAATGTACAAACACACTTACCATTCCAGCCGGGAGGGCGCATCTGGCAATACAACCAACACAATTCATTATATTTTAAGTCTAACAATTAAAATAGAAAAATAAGAAAAAACTGTTGCAGCCAGGGTTCGAACAGAAGCCTTCAAGCATCACATATACATCTCTCACCACTAGGCCAACGCTGCAGTGGTGAAATAATATCAAACAGAATCAATAAAATATTAAAATTAAATTTTAAATCAAAATTTGGCGCCACTGATCATCTTCTTCTTCCTCCAGACCTGGGAATATTGCTGCGAATTTTATTACCAGTTTTCCTGCGAATTCAAACTCGCAGCAAAACCTACGAATCTCATTCACAATCAAAACTGCAAAATTTCATCAAATTAATTATACAAACATGATCCAGAGATGAATTGGCATTGATCCATGGCTTTATAATTAATTTATGTTAGCTTAAGAGCAAAACCCTAAAGGAGGCCGAAAACCCTAACAATGGTGGAATTCACTCCAGTTCATGAAACTCGAATTAAACTGTCCAGAATTCATCACAAGCTTCAAATAATCACAAATCAATAAACAAAATTAGTTGGCAATGCATAAATAATGAGAATCGAAAAATTCAAAGTCAAGCACAAAACAGATTCGGTTTAGGTTGTTCATGAGGTTATGGATGCATATGAGTATTGAGAATGATTCAAGGATGTCCAATAAACATGTCTCAACCTTCAAATCTCTTTGGAATGGCTTCTATGGAAGAATCCGAATTTGAAATTTTGGGTGATTTTTTGATGTATGAACTTACTCTTTGAGGCAGGGATTTCGTGTCCTTTGCATAGGGTTATGTTGTATACTTATAGTAGAATCAAATTAGGTCAAGAGACTTGATCATTGCATGGACTTTTTGGATCTTGGAGATTGAAAAAGATTAAAGCTTAAAAATCAAATATTCTTGAATAAGACCTTTCTATTTCAAGCCAATCTTCATCAATGTTGTATCAATTCAATCCAAATTATATTTATGATCTTCTAGAAGAGAAATATATTTTAAATTTTCATATTTGATATTTTATTTAAATTTAAAATGACTTTTTAATATAAAAATCATAATAAATAAATTAAATAAAATAAAATTATGAAAATATTAAATAAATTTCGTGCATGAGGTCATGTATCACTTTGGGTCACCAAAAGTTCAGCCCATTTAGAAAAATTTGGTTCTAAGACCCTATTTCCTTTATAAACCACCCAAAAATTTCCCAACTTTGCAAAGGCACATATCCTTCAATTTTAATGCTATGAGGGTGTTCTTGGACATTTTGGAAAGATTGAAGAGTCCTCTAACCAACCCCATTGGTTTCATGTCCATATCATTTACCATTCTCAAGTTATGCCCTTTTGAAGTTGTTGACTTTTTGTTGACTTTTAAAAGGACCTAGAATGTCTTAGCTCATACCTTCCAAATGAAGCATTTTTGGGCTTGGCTTGTGAGACACAAAGTTGTAGAGAATTCAATTTCCTTCAAAATGAGCTTTGGATGGGAAAAATGTGATGAAGCATGTGAAAGTTATGGCTGGTCAAAGTTTAGTTGACTTTTCCTAAGAAACCCTAATTTAGAAACCTTTGATTCTTGATGATCTGAAATCTCCTTGATGAATCA
This sequence comes from Lathyrus aphaca, assembly GCA_963966055.1. Taxonomy (NCBI): domain Eukaryota; kingdom Viridiplantae; phylum Streptophyta; class Magnoliopsida; order Fabales; family Fabaceae; genus Lathyrus; species Lathyrus aphaca. The sequence goes on along the minus strand of OZ014519.1, from coordinate 500,454,869 downwards.
TGATCAACCCTTGATCAAATGATGAATTTTACTTCATATACTTGATGTTGGCAAAAAATCATGAAGTTTGACTTTGGTTTGACCACAGTTGACCTCAGTTTGACTTTTTAACTACTTTGACTGATTTTGACTTATCTGATCATTTGACTGAGCAAACCTTTGAGAAAAGTTCTGAAATTTGTCATGGGGATTCTTAAACACATATAAGATGTTATGAAGCTCACTTTAAGTCTTGGAAATCCATTTAGCCTGATTAAAGTCAAAACCCTAGTTTTGGATGCACTGCTTAGGAGGATGCATTGTCTGAGGGAATTGTCAAATCTTCTGACCAATGATGAACTTTGTGAACCTTGTGAACCTCATAAGATGTCTTGTGAACCTTGTGGACCTCATAAAATGTCTGGTAAACTTCATGATCTTCATGAAAGGTCTTGTGAACCTTGTGAACCTCATAAAGTGTCTTGTAAACTTCATGAACCTCATGAAAGGTCTTGTGAACCTTGTGAACCTTATAAGCACACAAAGTCTTGTATTGTGAGGGCAAATTTTGGGGTGCAACAGTATGAGGTTGTGTATTGATTACAAGCAACCGAATATAGTGACAATTAAGAACAAATATCCATTTCCAAGGATAGACGATATGATGGATCAGTTAGTGAGCGCTAGTGTGTTTAACATGGTTGATTTGCGGTCGGGTTATCACCACATAAGGGTAAATGATGAAGATGTGCAAAAAATATTTTTAGGACTCGGTATGGACACTATGAATATGTAGTGATGCCATTTGGAGTTACTAATGCACCTAGAGTATTCATGGAGTATATGAATAGGATATTCCATGATTATTTGGACCAGTTTATTATTGTATTCCATGATTTACTCTAAGTCGGAAGAAGAGCACATTGAACATCTACGAATTGTGTTGCAAGTGTTGAAAGAGAAAAATTTGTATGATAAGTTATCGAAGTGTGAATTTTGGTTAAAGGAAATGAGTTTTCTTCGACATGTAATTTCAGGTGAGGGTATTGATGTGGATCTATCCAAGGTAGATGCAGTTCTACAATGTGAGACTCTGAAGTCCGTAACTAAGATTAAAAGCTTTTTGGGATTAGTTGGTTATTATTGCAAGTTCATTGAAGGTTTTTCGAAGTTGGCACTTCCATTGACTCAGTTAACTTGTAAAAATAAGGAGTTTGTGTGGGACGTTCAATGTGAATAGAGTTTCATTGAGCTAAAGAAGAGATTGACTACCACTCCAGTTTTGACTTTACCTAAACCAGATGAACCGTTTGTGTTTTATTGTTATGCTTCTTTAATGGTTTTGGGTGGGGTGTTAATGCAAGCTGATCAAGTTGTGGTGTATGCTTCACGAAAGTTGAGAACTCATGAGAGGAATTATCCTACCCATGATTTAGAACTAGCAGCGGGGGTGTTTGTATTAAATATTTGGAGGAATTACTTGTATGGTCCAAGATTTGAAATATTCAGTGACCATAAGAGTTTGAAGTATCTTTTTTATTAAAAGGAGTTGAATATGAGACAAAGACGTTGGTTGGAATTTTTGAAGGATTACAATTTTGGCTTGAACAATCATCCCGGTAAAGCTAATGTAGTGGTTGATGCGTTAAGTAGGAAGACCTTGCATATGTGGACCTTGATGGCTAGTGAATTGGAATTAATTGAGAGGTTTAGAGATATGAGTTTGGTGTGAGAGAAGACACAACATAGTGTAATGTTAGGGATGTTGAAGGTTAATAATGATTTTCTTGATCGTATACGAGAAAGTCAGAAGTGGGATGTGCAGCTGGTAGACTTAATGAATGCTAATGAATGTGTTGGAAATAATGATTTTCGAGTTGATGAATAGGGAGTACTAAGATTCCGTGAGCGTATTTGTATTCCTGATGATCTTGAACTGAAGATAATGATTCTTGAGGAAGGGCATAGAAGTGGACTAAGTATTCACCCGAGAGCTACAAAGATGTATCAAGATTTGAAAAAGATATTTTGGTGGCCCGACATGAAGCGTGATGTGGCTCAATTTGTTTATGCTTGTTTGACTTGCCAGAAGTTGAAAGTAGAACATGATAAACCTATTGGTTTGATGCAACCGTTGGATATCCCAGAGTGGAAATAGGATAATATCTTAATGGATTTTGTTACGGGGTTACCCAATACTCTGAGAGGTGATGACGTGAAAATAAATCGTTTATTTGACTTGATTAATGCATGTTTTCTAGTTTTTTTTTATTTGAATTTGAACTATTATGTTGGTATTTTGTTTGTTTTCAGGTTTTAGCCATTTAAGAGTCTCATGCAAAGAAACAGAGCAATTCGGATGAAAAATGAGAGAAATTGAGCAATTTGCATACAAGACGTTGTCCGACGAGTTTGACCATAACTTTTGATCCATAAATCATAATGATACCCTGTTCGAAGTGTTGGAAAGCTAACGCAGAGAGAAACATCACGGGAAATGGACTTAACACTCATGGCAGGCACCATGGGGTACATGGCAGGCGCCACCTTCACAAAAGTGGTTCTAGTAAAAAACGGTTAGAGAAAACCACCCATTATCACCACTAACTCACATGGCGGGCGCCATGGCAAGGGTGGCGGGCACCACCTTTGTTAAATTCTTTCACTCCCAAAAGGAGTTGGGGGCACTATTATCTTTCCATGATTCTTGATTTGGCTATAAATATATCATTTCCCTGTTCATTTCTCTTCATCCAAGCTTAGTTGCAAACTTAAGCCATATATTTTCCAGTCTTGTAAGTGATAATCCCTTCACATCGAAGAGTTATCACACTAGTGATCGAGTCTATAATCCTACCACCATTTTCATTTCCAGCTGCGTTTATTTCCAGTTGTACCTGATTCAAAGCCTCCGATTTGGAGCAGGTTTCTATTTTATTGCATTTGTGTTTTACTTTGTGTATTTTATTGCAATTTCCTTTACTTTGTTTAAATTTCCTCACACTCGTTTAACTTTCCTTAATTTCTCGCACTCGCTTTAAATTATTTTTTTCCCGCACTCGCTTTAAATTATTTATTTCTAGCACTCGCTTTACTTTTACTTTTAACATGATCCACTTCAACATGTTCATTTATGTTTCCATGTCTGGCTAAATTTAAAGGTTAGAATGTAAGGATAATGGTAAAATAATGTTTCATATAATGTGTTTATAAAATTACTTAGGGGTTATTTTGATTTTTAACACAAGTTTTCTGTATTTCAATTCTATTGGGTAAGATTGAAAGTTGTCCAACCTTTAGTTAAACTTGGTTAGTCTTAACTGTTCAAAGGAAGCGACATCTCTTTGTCCAGTTAAGTAGGAGTTTTTAATAATATAAAAAAACTATTTTAAAACTATTTTCGGACACTTTTATGGGTTTAGAGTCTGGTTCGCATGAACCTCTATTGATTAAAAGTTCCAAGTCAAAATACTTTTCAACTGAGTCAAGAAACTATATTTCTTAAAAATAGGTTTATTACTTTAACGCAATGTACGCCTTTTTATAAGTGACAATAAGAGAGTTTGATTAGGGGATAAACTCGGTTCTGAATACGGGAACGCGACAATTCCCGTTAAATTAGTTCTTTTCATAAGTAGAAAACATTTCTCATAAGTAGTTTTATTAACAAACATTCGGAACATTATTAAACTGTGTGAATTACATTCAAGCCTGTTGTTTTATTTGAATTTAAATCCTCGTACTTTATTTTGACTGTGTACTATTTACTCCCGTATTTGATTTGCCTTAGATAAACATCGTAACGATAGATAACGATAGATTGATGTTTGGTCTCTGTGGGATCGATAATATTTTATGTTACTCTGGCACGATTTGTATACTTGCGAAAACACCACATCAAGAGGACATGACACTATTTGGGTAATTATTGATTGATTGATGAAGTCAACACATTTTATTTTTGTTGGTATTAGTTTTTCCTTGCAGAAATTGACAGAGATATATATATATAGCAGTGATTGTGAAGTTGCATGGGATTCCCTTGAGTATTATGAAGGATAGAGATCCGAGTTTCACTTCTAGATTTTGGGAGAGTTTACAAGAAAAATAGGGTTTGAAGTTGAAGTTGAGTTCAACTTATCATCCACAGACTGATGGGAAGACATAGAGGACTATACGATCTTTGGAAGATTTGTTAAGGGCTTGTGTGCTTGAACAAGGAGGTGCTTGGGATAGTCACTTGTCGTTGATCGAGTTTACTTATAACAACGGTTATCATTCCAGTATCGGAATGGTGCCTTTTGAAGCGTTATATGGTCGAAGATGTCAGACACCTTTATGTTGGCATGAGTCCGATGAGAGTGTTGTACTTGGACCTGATATCGTGCAACGGACTACTGAGATGGTGAAGTTGATTCATCATAAGATGAAAACTTTACAGAGCAGCCATAAGAATTACCACGACAAGAGGAGGAAAGATCTTGAATTTCAGGAAGGAGACCATGTGTTTTTAGAGTCACTCTGGTACTTAATGGTGTTGGGCGAGATTTGAAATCGAGAAAGCTTACTCCTCGATTTATTGGTATGTACCAGATTTATGCAAGAGTTAGACTGTAACTTATAGAGGGGCATTGGCACCGCGATTATTAAATTTGCATGATGTATTCCATGTTTCGTAGCTTCAGAAGTATGTTCCAGATCTGTCTCATGTGATACCGATGGATGAAGTTGAGGTAAGAGATAATGTTATGGTAGAAGTACTACCAGAATGTATCGATGATTGTGAAGTGAAGCAATTGAGAGGCAAAGAAATTGTTCTTGTGAAGGTAGTATGGGGAGGTGCTGCCAGTGGAAACATGACATGGGAATTGGAGAGTAAGATGCGAGAGTCGTATCCGAGTTTATTCGCATTAAGTAAATTTTAGAGGACTAAAATATTCTAAGTGGGGGAGAGTTGTAACACCCCGATTTAATTGTTTAATTATTTATTTGATTAATTGGAAATTATTGGGTGTTGTGTAAATCGTTAAGACGGATATTTGTTGTTGTGTCGTATTGGTGGTTGCATATCCTTAGTGGAGGGTTATGGCATTGTGATGTAAGTCTGTGTGTTGAGTAAAAAAATGATATTATATTAATTAATATAAGTTTAATAATTTATATTATATATTGAAATAATTTAATTATTGGATTATTAAGTGGAAAAGACAGGTTGGTAAATAGGTTAGGGGTTAGTGATGGCAATATGGGGATTCCAATATTAGGGGTCCAAGAGTCATGTTGGGACTTGGGAGAAAAGAGAAGTCAATTCATAGAAACTGGTCATTGAATTGAGAGAAGCGTGAACAGAGAGAGGAAGAAGGAGCTAGGGCAAGACCTAGAAGAGGAGAATTCTGGCAAGGGAGAGAAATCGTTCGTCGAATTAAGGTAAGGGTGGAATTTATTTCATCTCCTAAGGATAAAATAATATGAGTATTGAGTAGAGGATCATTAGGATGGAATCCATGGGGATTGAGAGAAGGTTTAATGTACAAGTATGATAGAATGCGTAGGATTTGATGAATTATTATATTTATTTGATTGGGTGATTGTATATAGTATGAATGCATAGTATATACAAATTTTCTGTAATTTTCTAATGTAAAAGAGGGTCTTGGAAGAGAGGAATCGTAGAAGGAGAGAGACTAAAATAACAGAGAAACTCTGAAGAATTCGTCGTCCCGCTTAGCGCGGTATAATGCGCTTAGCACAGTGTTGGAACATTTCGCCTCTTCTAGGAAGAGACACGCACTTAACGCGATAGTGTGGCTGCTCAGCGTGGTCTGGAATCACAAAATTAAATTACTTTTATTATGAAAAATTTCATAAATTAATTATTTTATACTCTGGTGGTTAGGTGTTGGTATGGTGATATTAGGAGCATGTATTGGTAGGTATGTGCTTGTATTATAGTATGTTAGAGGTAATGGAATAAAAAATGAGTTGACATGTGTACATATGAGTTGCTGATGTTGTTATATGTTGTTGTTGAGGTTGTTATACACTATTGTTTATGTTGTTATATGTTATTAATTTTGTTTTATGACGTTGTTGGTGTGGTTGCATGTTGTCGTTGATGTTACCGCATGCAGTAGTTAACGTTGTCGCATAATGTTATAATGGTGCATGTCATGTGAACAGTTGTGGGATGGTGTACCAAGGTAGGGTAACAATGGAAATCCAAATTCTATGAGGGAATCGTTGTTGGTCCGGTCATGAAATAGGGACCGTACGTGACCATGAAATAGAGGTCGTGGGTGAGATCATGAAATAGGGATCATTTTGGACCATGAAATAGGGATAGAGAGTTTCGACGGGAACTGGATCATGAAACAGGGATCGTTAAATGGTAACATATGCATTGAGTCTAGTGGAGTCTCATTTGCATGAAATAGTTGATAGTTTTCATAACGATGATACGTTTGTTGGTGTAAATGATTTTCTGTTGTTTGATTGAAGTGGTGAATACTTAATGATGCTTATATTTTATTTGTATTATTTTTCTCTTTTGTTGGTATAAGTATCTCACCCCTTCTGTTTGAATGTTACCTCTACGTGGGTAACGTGTAGGTGATCAGGAGTAGTAGAGTCTGTTGTTGATGAAGTAAGGGACCTTAACATTAGAAGAGTCGGCTCTGATACGTAACTTTGGGTTGTGGGGAACGATGACTATTTTTTTGTTATTTTTTAAAACAAAAGATTAGTTTATGGTTAGAATGCTATGTTTATTTTCTTTGTAATTTCTGCTGCATGAATATTTTTGTTACGTATCGTTTGAGCTATGTTTTGAATGAAATGTAACACTTGAATTTTGATTTGGATTTTGTTACTCTAATTTTTTAAATTAAAATTTTATAGGGAAATATTTGGGTGTTTTAACCTTCAGCCATATTTATAGCATTTGTAGAAAACTAGTCGTTGAAGAGGCTACTTGATAAAGTGTCTTTGTCTTTGCTCCAAGTATCAGAGACATTGAAGATAGATACATAGAATATTTTAAATCCAATGTGTAACATGTTTAACCTTTGAGTCTTCAAGAGATTCTATACTAATAGAGCCATTGAGAGTAGATATCCGTAAAGCATACCAACTTTTCTTGAGCCTTGCGAACTGTAGACTATGGCTGACAAACTCATTAGATAATGAAGCTTGCTTTATGTAGTATGGACAAATCCAACTTTATCGCCAACTATAAATGGTACCATAAGATAATATATAATTATTAATTATAGTGACTCGTCTAAATGCTGAGACATTCACCACTAGAGTCTGCCTTAAACCACAACAACAAATGTTCTTCATATTCTACCACTAGACGCTAACAATGCAACAACTCCCAAGTGTGTTCAAGTATATCATATTCTGATTATTTACGTACACTAATTTAGAACCTTCATATATGAAACACACATCAAATAAACCATTATTCTTTTTATACTTTGTTATCATCAAAACCTAAGGAGTATATGTCATGACCAGATCTTGTTCTAACAATCTCCCCCATTTTGATGATGACAAACATAAGTATTTAAAGGATAATGTTAGGCATTTATAATTTTCTCTACAACATCAGGGTATGTGGTTTGTAAGCTCCCCCTGAGTCTGATAGTCCAAAGCTAAGTTCTAATGACTCTAACACCAAGTACTAATTTAAAAACAAAACATTTAGTCTTCTTAGTAACATCAAGATTTGAGGTATTTAAGTCCCCCTTACTCAAACAGTTACAAGGTTGAGGGATGTAAGCTCCCCCTCAGTTCCATATTTAAGAAAACTAAAAATAATATTTTAACTTCCTTTAGAAACACCGAGATACGAGGTTTGTAAGCTCCTTTTGGGCCTGATAGGCTAAGGATGAGGTTTGTAAGTTCCTCCTTAGTTCTATGTAAAAAAAATTAAAATGTGTCGCCTAGGGCAAGGTAACCTTAAAAACAGAAAATAAAATAACAGAAATATAAATGACCAATATGTACAACTGAATAGGTACTCAATGGTTTCAGTTTCGACTTAAATACTTACCATTATTTCTCCCCCTTTTGTCACATCAAAAAGAAATAAAAGAAAAAGAAAAGAAGAAGAAAATAAATTCCACCCATAAGTGCATCTTAGATCATCATTACACACCATTTTCCAATAATGAAAAACAATCAAGTAACAAGGGTCATTAAGAATTGTGCACAATAGTTATTGGTCATAACAGTTTCAAGAATCAAGTAAAGGATTTTTTATTTTGTTTGTTAGGATCTTCAGAAAACCTTTATAAGACAACAAATACCTAGTTCTTTTTTATCAACAACTTCTAAAGTCATGGAGTCATCAACTAAGATTCATAAGGCACCTGTCATAACAAAGATCTCTGAGAGGTCTACAAGACAAATTGTCCATAGCCTTCAAAAACAAGTAGTTTCTGAGTCTTCTACAACTGGGTTTGTTCCCTCTACAAAGTTTACTTATGAAGAGGTAACATCAGTAGTTACTAATCAACCTACAAAGATAGGTTCTTCAGCAACTATAATGAGGCCAAGAAGAAGAAATAGTAAGAGGTCAAGAAGAATGAGACTCAACGAGATGTTTTATCAACTTGTTATCCCATTAATAGACGAGGAGGTTATTGATGAAGATGAACCATATGTTGATTATAAATAGGTCAGACTATTAGATGACATTTCTAAGAGTTATCATCAAAATATTAATTTGAAATAATCAACATTAAAATAACATTAACCAAGGACAATGTATGTAACACATCTATAAAAGGACTCAAAGTAGACTCTCTTCCATCATCACTTAATCCCTAAAACATAAAGATGTTCAAGCAAAAGCAAACTGGGTTCCAAAGAGATATTAGAGGAAGACATCAATATTGAATGAAATAACTCAAGCAAACTAGAGAAAAGAAATAATAGAGGGATCTACAAGCAAGCAGACAACCTCAAAAGTTCTCTCCTCTTCAGCATCCTTTGTGAAGACACGCATAAGAAGAAGATCTTCTAGATCCAAACACAGAAATCAGCCGAGGAAGGAGTTTATGGAGTTTGCTAAGGAAGAATGACAATATTTCTTATATAATATGGACATGTTTAATGATCATAGGGATTTCCTTAAGGCCAATCCAATAGACTAGAAAGTCTAATTATCTTGTAATAACTTCCTTTTTATTAATGAAACAAGTTACATACATTGAGTTCTTTCTCCTATTACTTCAAATTCTTTTGAACAACTCTGAACAAATATTTAACCGTTAAACTGAACACAAGCATGAACACACTTTGAATTAATAATAAGAAAGCTTAATACAAAGGTTCCAACAAATACAAGGAATAATTGTAAACACCCCAAATTTGCCCTCTCTTTTTTCTCACAGCTTGGCATGTGATCCTTCATATTGCATTACATAAGCATACCATCTCACACTGCATAGTTATTTCACTATATAAGTTGCATAACTAGGGTTTGTGATCAAATAAATCTTAGAAGTGGTTTGAGCTATCCCAGAGGCCATGAAGCATTACAAGAGGGTCCATGAGTGTTCTATGATCATATTATACCCCCAAGGGTTCTTGAAAGTCAAAAGATCACAAGAGATTGCAGAGCCACCCAGGCAGGCTCAAGGCTCCTGCACAGATGACTAGAAATTAGGGTTTTGGGTTTGAGGCCCTTACACTCAAAAATTTTGGCCATTCTTGATTCTATTGGTCTATATATGACATAAGGAGCATGTGTATCAAATTTGAAGCAAAAATTCCTTGTGGAAGTCATCTAATCAAATGGTAACTTGTTGTGCAAGAAAAGTCAGAATTAGGACATCTGAGGCCACCAACAAGGGTTCCAAAGGGTCATCATCATCAATTTGAGGTCCTATGGTCTTTATTTGATCTTAGGAATGCTTGGAAGTTCACAAAATTGAATAATTTTGAGCCATTGTAAAATTTTCCATTTTTGGACATGACTTGTAATGAAAACTTTCCATTTTGGGAAAGATTTTCAACCTCTTCTTTCCTGATCAAAAAAGTTTCAAATGAAATTTTGTTGAACATGAAATTTGTAGATTGGATCTTCCCATTTTCAAAAAGTACAAGAACTCCTTTTGATTCATTCTAGAGCTCAAGATATGGCAAGTCAAAGTTGGGAAAAATCACATAATTTTCAAGTTCATGTCAAAGAGGGAAATGTGCAAAATGGACTTCTAAGCACTTGTTTGGCCTCTAATTCATGTCTACACATCATAACATTGATAAGAAACATTTCAAGACAAGAATTCAGCCAAGAACCAAGGCATTTCATGGCCAATTGTCACAAACTTCACAAAGTTGCCAAAATGCAAAACCACTTCAAACTTGTGATCCAAGCCATACAACTCACCACAATTGATCTAAGAGTCATCCTTGAACTCAGCTGATGCAGTACAAGCCAGGAAACCATCTCTGCACCTTGCCATACCTCAAGTACACCAAACCTTGACTTTTTGCAATTTCTCCCATGCTCTTGGAATAGTGATCAGTAGCCTCTACTAACCTGCTCCATGACCTACTCAAACATTATGGGAGTGATATAGCAACTCATTCAGCATTGAAACAAGACACACTTCAGATTCCACAAAAATTGCCTAAAATTTCATCTCTTCGATTCTCACTCCTCAGCCATCAAACTCCAGAAATTCTTTCACCATTCAATCACAAATCACCTAAGGAACAAATCCCACCCCTCACAATGGCCTGAAACACAACATATCAAAAACACGATTTCTGATACACCAGAACCAAACCTCTCAAAATAGCCAATATAAACTCCATCCAAGCTTGCCATTAGCACCAGGGGGATCAGTGGAGGTGGTTTGCACAAAGGGAAGGCTCAGAAAGCTCATCTTTAAATGTATCCAGCTCAGATATAGCTCAAGAACTTTTTTCTCAGAACCTTGATTTCTTGTTATAAAATGAATCTATGTGTTGCATTGATCATCCTGATGTGTTTAAAATTGAAAATGGTTGAGAAATAAGCATTTCATGTTGTTCTGAAAGTTTGACCTAAAATTTTTTTTAATTCGATTCTTGCTGTTCATGTGTTATAAATGTTATTTGATGATTGATTCTTGTTCCATGATGCTTGGGGAATGTTTCTGGGCAATTTTTATGGAGTTTAATGACCTGTAGAAGAAGTTAGGTTTGGGGTTGGCCGGAGAAGATGACCGGAGCACTGTTCCGGTCATCTGAAAGTCATTAGGGATAGTGAGCCCAGATTGAACCACAACCATTGGATTAAGATTAGGTTAGTGTATGAACGGCTCAGATGTGTCATTAAACCCTAATTTTAATTAATTAAGTTAATTATAATTAAATTAACTCAGAACGAACCTCAGCCCTTGGATCACGCGCATAAGCAAAATTTGAATTTGGACCCTTAGATCCTCATACCTCAAGTCAAGCTGACTTGAGATCTCAGCCCTTTATCCACTTCCCACGCAATCTCGGCCCTTCATTTCAATTACTTTTGCATTTTTATTTTATTTCTTTCATTTTATTTCACATATTTATTTAAAATAGTAAATCATTTTATAAAAATATGATCTTTTGCATTTTGTCTTTAAATAATTTTCAGAAACCAAAAACATTTTTATTTTTAATTTTTGCATTAAAAATCTATTTTTAAATCATTTAATTGTATTATTTATTTAATTATGTCATTTTAATTAATTAAAAATACTCTTAGGTATTTAAAAATCACCAAAAAAATCATGAAGCATTCTTACACATTTAGAACAATTTATAAACTCATCTTACAAATTTCTTTTAGGGTTTGATCATGTTTTGACAATTAACCATGAATTAGGGTTTCCAAATTTCCTATTCTTCTAACCCTAACTTCAAAAATCCATTTCTAATCAACCAAGATGAGTTTGAGCATGGTTCTTTTTGCATTCCTTCATATTATGCATGTAGTATCTAGGGTATTTAACTCATATTTTTTCATTGCATTTTCCATTTGTTTGGCATTTTTCATGAAGAAGTACCCAAAACCCTAGCCTAACTTAGAAAAAACATAACTTGACTTTGGTATAGCTTCTGACCTCCATCTTTGGGGAGTGATCTTATGTGTGTTTAGGGTTCATTTGGTTGGAATTTCAATTTTTTATCATGTGGTTTGCTTCTGTTTTGATCATATGCATCTCACACTTTCTTAAAACCATAATTTTCCATGTTCCTTTGCATTCATCTTTGCATACCTTCATCATAAGAACTTGTTATGACATCTCATGCATTTGTATGTCATCTTAGATACCTTAGGACATGTGCAAACATTGGTTGATCATTGTTGCATCCATTTGGTATGTTTTGCATCCATTACTTCTTATGTGTATTCATGTGATTTCAATCTTCTAACATGCTTTCCTTTGCATCTCATCTCTTGTATGATCATACATAAACATTGTACATGTCTTTGCATCATTTCATAACACATTTGAATTGTGTTTGCACTTCTGGTCTTGATCATTGCATCTTCATTTTCCTCATATCCTTTTGTTTCATATCTTATGCATTCATACTAACTTTTCAGGAGCTTCAGGTAAATTGTTTAGGATGTGGATTTGCCTCCACATCCAACTTCTTCTTATCTCTCCATTTGCATCTTTATTTGTCTTTGAAGAGATTTTGGCTCACTTATGCTCTATCTTGCTCCCTTTCTTTCTCTTAGGTTACTTAACTTCTTCAGGAAGTAAGTAACCTATTCTCCTTTCTCTTCTCTTTTCATCTGCTTCTTCTTCCTTGGTGGCCATCTGAAGACCTTTTCTTAAGCCTCAGAAACCATAGGAATATCCAAGTATGATAACTTTAGGGTTGTACATATACTCCCCTAGTTTTTACCTTTGATTCTCCTTGAGTCTCTGCTTCTCATCTCCTAATCAAGGCTAAACAATTAAGGTTTTAAGACTCTGAATTAGGGTTATGCCTGTATCCTTATATTAGGATGGAGTGTATAACTTTAATACTTAGTGTTAAACCTTTAAGTTGTTTACACCTCCTAATAAAAACACCTAATAATCATTAAGACTTAAGCTTGTAAGTTGGGCCTTATATTAGGGTTACATCTCTGCCTGTTGGTTCAGAGGGACTAACCCTAGTGTTCAATGGACAAGTCCCCCTCAGGTTTAGTCTTAAAAACATAAAATACATTTCTTAATCCCACCTTTAATTAAAATCCACTTTAATAAAGGCTTGTTATATAATGATTTTAATCCCTAACCATGGATTAAGTTGAGGAGTCTTCCTCATCTTAAGTGTTCTCATTTATTATCCTTCTCTTAGGATGGTGTAATAAGTTCACTAATCCCTGATTAGAGATTAAACTCATTACTTAACATAAAACAAAATTCAAAAACACTTAATAATCACAAGTAGGTTAATGACCTTAATCTTGCATCATTAGGGTAATTAAGTTGAGATTTTCATCTCATGCTTAAGTAGACTCATTACCCCTAATCAGGGATGATATAATGAGTTTACGACCCTTGATTAAGGCTTAAGCTCATTATCCTATGCAAAACACAAAAAACAATAAAAAAACTGAAAAACACAAAAATAAACAATAAATGTCTCCTCCGGGATGATTTTCTCATCACACTCACTCTAAAAACGAGAACTCGCTTCTTCCGTCTAATGCAAGACAGTTAGCACTCGAGTCAGACGAGTCATACACTTGAGCATAGACAAGCAAGCAGTTCACAACAAAAACACCAAGTCTATTTGAGTCGAACTACGGTGTTTTGAGTTCCTCATTGCACGAGAGGATACGTAGGCATAACTTAACAGTTATCGAACAAAAGTCTCTTTATCCCCCCCTCTTCTCCTTCTAGCTTTCTTTTCTTGGCCTCAGTTTCGAGCACTCACTTTCTTCTTTGCACTGACACTTTGTACATCCTTTTCTCCCTAGCTTTTTATGCACAGTTTAGCACATACACCATTCCCCTTCAAACACAATCAAGTAAGCATGGATCCTATCGAGTACGACAGACGGTCTGGGTGCTAATACCTTCCCAGGTCGTAACCTACCCCCTTACTCAGTCTCTTTGGTTCCCAACCGTCTTATCCATCTCATTCTAGGTTTATGCAGCATTACCTTTCCTTCGGGATAAAAATGCCTATCTGGCGACTCTATTCAACCTCAACCTCCAACATCGCCGACAGTTCGCGTTTGCACCAGGATGAAAATCCAGGGAGCGACAATAACTATGCAGAAATCTAACATTAGAATGCTTCATAGATAACTTCAAACTTGTCTCTTCATATTTTAAAAGAACCAACCTCTGAACTTATGGTAACCCCCTATTGAACAAGTAATTCAGAATTAACTCGTCCATAAGGAATGGATAAGGTCTTTCCCTTGTGAAAGGAAGAAAAAGTGCTCTTTAAATGGTCAAACATAACTTGAGGTATATCAGTCTTCTAGTCTGAAATAAGAAGTAGAAGTAAATTTTAATTCAGAATTTGACTCTAAACAACTAAATCTGGACGAAGATTTGAGACCACTGATGTAATAAATGGTTTCACAAAGATACGCCAAGTAGTAAGATAGTGTTCCCAAACAAAAATTATTGGGATTTCTCAAATCTCCTCACAATTGATCACATTAACAATCACTCTCAAAATTCAACAATCACTCAGAATTCAACAATCACTCCGAATTCAACTCAACAATGGAGGCCTTAATCCAAACTCTTTGATAAGACTTGGATAAGTGAAACCAAAGAGCTTCTCAAAGTCACCATTCCAACCTTATTTAGACATAGTCTTACAGAAGTTAAAACTAATCTTAAGCAACTCATCAACATCCACAAAATTTTCATTGATGACAACCAGCTTATTCTAAAGAGAATTAATGAATGAACTCATCTCAAGTTTGGCTTGATCAACATACAACCAAGGAGAAAAGAAAAATAAGAACTGATCAAGAATACTACAAGACTAAAAATCTTGTCAGAAAAAGGACACAATGATGTTTCATACGACCAGGAATAATAACATCAAGTACCCAAGGAGAAAACATCAATTCCCAAAGGTTCTTATCCAACTGAGTTTTCAATTCCACTAGATGAATTTCACCTTTATGAAAATTTAAGTATTATAAAGTTTTTGAAAAATCTTTACTTAAACGGTTATATCAAAAGTAAAGAATCTTCTTCTAAATCTCAGAATCTGATAACTTTCAGAAGTTATCATCCATTAGAGTCTAGTAGAACTAGACTTAGAAAGAGACATCATCTGTCAGTTATTAGTCTCTAATATTCTATTCAGAGATGACACTTCTTCTTAAAACAAGAGTCACAAGTGATAAATAAATATTGAATTGTTTTCTTAGACATCTAACAAGCAGTAGTAACATCACAAAAAGTGAGGAAATTGTTTCCGTAAATATGATCATCATCCGGCTTAATAAGACATTCAATATAGATAAATACAACATAGTTCCTTCTTAAATATTAATGAAGTTCACTTTTCCAAAGGAGCTTCTCTATAAGTCTAACAAAAACTTTGTATTTACATCTACATAAGTGTTTCATTGAATTAAATTATAAGCTAGAGAAAGAACAATCATACCTTTTTTCCCCGGTCAAACTCGATTCAGTATTCAGACTTGACCAATAGAGTCTGAACACTGCTTTGAGTGGGTTATGAATCAATGGCTGTCAAACCATTGACTCCACTACTCCTACCAAACTCAGTACCACCAGTACTTGAGTCTGGGTTGTGGGCTCTTCCTCCATTAAATGTTGTAAACAACCTTATGAAATATGCCTATGCTCTTTTCCTTGATATTTGTAGCAAGTACATTATGATTCTCATATTTTTATAAGATCATACATGATAGCAGAACCATAAATCTCTCTAGAGTGTTAGTCTAGGAGGAATTATGATAAGAAGAAAATCTTATTCTAAGAGGAGTCACTAATCTCATTGTCTAGGAATAAATCTTTTGACTTTGAAATTATTGATAAACCCAAAACAAGATGGTGTTAGCTATCAGAGATTCACACAAAGCACGTCAAAGTGTTGTCATAGTACTACTTACAGAACTCAAAGAGAAGTTGAATATTTTTCATAGAATTGTCTTTTAATAAAAGTTCCATGATGATCCTCAATCAAGGAGCAATTTAGTCTTTAAAGATATCACCTTAAATAAACACTCCTTATAATCAAATATTGAAGCAATATATATTTGACATCATCTCTTAATCTTCATTAGTTGATTTTCATTTCAGAACTCAGATGCTTCCTTTTCATTTGAATCCTACACTAATATCAGTTTCAAAAGACTAAGAAATGAAAGACATTTGTCATTAGGTTCTGGTAGTGTTTCTCCTTGCTTTAAAATCTGGGAAATCAGTTGAAATACAAGTATTTCAAAAGCTTCTAAAGTTACTATTCTATAAATAGATATCATAATCCATTTAGTCAGTTATGAGGTTCTTCTAATAAGAAATAAGTTTCTCATCATTAGTCATTCTAAGGAACTAAGCTTTATGAGAAAGTAATCAGTTGGATATTTTTTTTATCATCCAAATCCATTTCTTTTCTTTGAAGATTTCTAGAAAAGCCTTTAGAACACACTAAATTAAAGTTTTAGAATTTCCTGAATAATTGTGACCTTAGGTTCAACTCAAAAAGCAACCTTCTTAGAATTTTCTTGAAAATATTAGATGAAGTGTAATTGAACAAACTTCAAAATTGATTCCCATAAATCTGAGCACAAGGACTCAAAGATAGTCTGAGCATAAGACATATCAATGATGTTGACATACTCAGAAGTAAGATAGAGCACCTACGAGAATGCAACTACCTCTGAAGATATCCAATATGCTTCTTCTGAGACGGTGAAAGGTATTTTTAAATTGATCATCTCTACACAATCAACTTCTATAATAATACATTTCTCAAAGATATTCTATAGAACTTCAGCAACCCTTTATAAAGACCAAAGAGTTAAAAATATGTTTAGATTTTTCCATCAGTTAAATTAAGTGAAATCACCCTTTGAATATGGTAGGAAAATCCATATAATATTTTTCATGTGGCACTTTATTCCTTCTTGAAGAAGAGATATACTTTTCTTATTAGATCATTATATGCATCGCTGTTAAGTGTTAAGCACAAACCATGCTCTAATACCAATTGAAGGTGTGAAAATTACACAAGAAGGGGGGGGGGTCTGATTTTGATAATTCTATGATTTTATGATTGGCATTATGTTTGGTAAAACTAATATGGCTAGAACATGTTGAATAAGAAGTTCCATATGTTAAATTAACATGGTCTAGATTCTGGAAGAAGATGTTAAACAAGATGTCCTGACATGGTGGCAGAAATATCATTAGATATGTAATTATTGACATATACTGAGCCAAATGTTGAAACATCTGCAACTGTCATGACAATATTACTTTCATGTATTACAGATAGATGTCCTGACATCCTGGTATGTGGAGCTAGAGTGATGAGTTTATGATTTGAATTATGAAGAATATTCTATAGAATATTATACTATCACATGTGGAGCTGTTTTAAAAGACTAAGAGATTCAAGATGGAGCTGTTTTTCAAGGTATTTTCAAGGAAAATCCTTAGGTTCTAACTGTGAAGATATCCTGGAGCTAATGATAGAAGTCCTAACTTTGTGGATAATATCTTGGAGGTTTCTTTTGTTGTTCTGGAAAATGTCGAAGAAGATGTCATTGAAGGAGCATACAACATCACATGCGACAACGTGCCTGCGCTGAGCTGGAGTGATTGGTTCTATTATATTTTAAAAAATGCAAAATATTCTGGAGATATTATGCAATCTATGTGGCGTTGATTTAAAAGGGTGTTGGTTTAAAGGTCTGGAATATTCAATCAGAATTCAAAAAGAAATCTATACTTTCCAAATAAGGAGATATTTTTAGGAAGATTTGATGAAGACCTATTTTGTATAAAAACCTTCTGCATATTTATAACAAAACATTTGTTGTGTTTTGAAGGCCCAAATCAGTTTGGGTAATAGGTTATAAATAGAAGCATTGTAACCTAGTTTTTAGAAAAAGCCATGAATAGAAAAGATGTAAACATTAGGGGTTTGTTTATGAACCACTGTCTAGGAGAGTTTTATTTGTGAGCCACTATTTTATCCTTATGATATTAGGGCTGAACTGAGTTTATTGAGTTGTAAGTTGTTCACTCTAAGCTTTTAAGCACAAGTGCATTGTTCTTGATTGAAGCTTTTAAGCAAGATCAAGTTTTATCTTGGAAGAATGTTCTTCTTTCTTTATAAGGTTGTGTTATTATCATAGTAAGTGGTTGAGTAGGGGGTGAGAGGTGTCTCTTATCTATGAGTTCTTAGATAGAAATTGCATTGGGTAGTGATTAAGTGAAGAGTGTAAACTGAGTGGTTTAGCTCTGAAATGATACTACTAATAATGGATTTCCTTCCTGGCTTGGTTGCCCCAAAAGTAGGTGTGAGTCACTGAACTAGGTTAACAATCCTTGTGTGTTGTTTATGCTTTTCAGTAATGTTGTTGTGATATGCATTGCCTTGCTGTTTCTATCAGAACAGATGTCTCGACATCCTATAGGACATCTGGGATCTATCATACCAGAATTTCAATTGGTATTAGAGCAGGCATCATGTTCTGGTTCTGGGTGAGATTCTGGTAAGATACTTTCTGGTTGTAGTCAAGGAAGAAGGGTTCTACTGAAAAGAAATTTGAACTTGGATAAGTTCATATAGTTGTATGAATGGTCCCTTGAAATGGAGGATAGACTATTCATGACAGGGTATGCATTGGACATGTCTGTTGTTATCAGGTGTGTAACTTTGGTGGAGAATTGATGTTGTGAGTTCGATTTATTTTCAAACCTATTTTGTTTTGTTAGCAATTGGATTATGGTGTTGGTGTGCAAGGACTATTGAGTCATGCCTAAAGGTTGTTGAGGAGTTGTTGTGTGTTCCGCTGCATGGTATCTTATTAAAAACTGTATGACTTGAAAGTTTCATCTGCTTTTTTCTCAGAAGAAGAATATATTTCAAATCAGGTTTTGAAGACCAATTTGTCCTGAACATTGATTCCTTCTTTCTCAATTTTCTTGATGGTAAAAGAAGAGGGTAGAGCCAAAGCAAAAGAGTATCACTGTTAAATCTTTCATGCGGGAGTGAAGATATTGATAAGTTATCTCTTAAGCTTATTTGTGGTGACCTAAGTAGGAGAATATTCTTAGTTATGGTGTCCAATGTAGATTTGGTTTATCTAAAGATGAATTCTCTTGTGAAGATACATGTTTCTGTTTCTAAATCATGAACTAGAGGAAGTTTCATCAAGAAAGAAGCTGAGTTTGATATGTTTATCTTAATGTCTCAACATCGCACTACACGTCAGTAGTTTATGTTGTAACGTTTGACAAAATGTCTTAACATTTTGATTCATAGAACACTTTATTTGAAGGAGGATTATGTTTTGTTTTCTGTGAGGTTGTGTTTCTACTTCTGTACTGTTGCATGTGCCTCTGATATATTATGAAGTTATACCAAGTTTGTGTGTAACTTGGGTTGGATGCACTGTGTTTGGGAAGTGTTCTGGTTGTTCTTGTGGTATGCAGAGTTATATTTGTATATGTTATTGATGACCATACAATATATGGAGAGCATGGTATAATGGTGTTTTATGTGCATAGATTTTATGATGTTGTTGTGATGTCAGACAAGATGTCTTAACACTATGTTTTAGTTTCTTTTGGAGGATCTTGTTGTGGTGGAGTTTATTTCTCTCCAAGGAATTGATACGGTGTTTGATTATGGTTCTCCAATATTTCATGCAAGACTATTTCAACCAACTAAAGTTGCCAACGATAATTGAGTTTTATTTCTCATGTCCACTCTTAAAGGCACTATAGTGTGTGATTGATATACTCTTCAAGAAATTTGTTGAAGAAAGGATAAAGCCATTTATTTTGGTTTCTTGAAGAGTCTTCTTAATTCTTTACCTAATTAGGAAAGTAATTTTGAGTCTTGCTATTGTTTAGTTTTGCTGGAGTTTGGATTAGTTTTTAAGATCTTTAAGGTGATCAAGGGATGTGTTGATTTTATGAAAATCAATAATGACTTCAGAACCAAGCTCAATTTTGTGTCTCAGAAGAAGGAAACTAATGTGATATCTTGCTAACATGATGGATTCCTTGGATGCTAGACAAATGTGTGATGATCATGCAGTTTGGAACCTACTCCTAACCTGGAAGAGGAGGCATCTATTGAAGAAGGAATCAGGTTGAAGAAAGTGGGAGTGTGTTGCAAATAACCGTTGTTATTTGTGTATGATCAAGGGAAGACTCCATCCCTCTTAGGTCCAATTATGTGTTGTCCCCACATGATGGAAGACTTGGAAGAGTAGAAAATGTAGATGTGTTGATGGTGTGTATCATGCAAGTTACTGCATGTATTTATGGTCTGATCAGATAGGATGATCAGCTACCGATGAACTCTTGTATCCCCTGCAAAGAGTTGTACATGGATTTCTATGGATGTTCCTCCAATACTATAGTAAGTATCAAATCCATGTGTTTGAGATTGTTGTTAGATCTGATGTTGGAACAATATCTTAAAGGTGTTGAGTTTTCAGCCAGGGGAGGTAGTTATGCTCATGGTGGAGTATCAGGTCAAACTAAGAGCATTTGTTTTGGAATAAATGAGAAATTAAAAATCAAGTGTGTCTTGTGTGGGTATATAAGGACATTGATCAGTTGTGTCCTTGCTATATAGCTTGGTTTAATTGGTGTTCTTGGTGGTATTCTCCGAGAGCTAGTGTATCTGAATCTGTAAAAGTCATGGTTGATTTTTCAGTTTGAGAATATGTTCAACAGGTGTGTGAAGCTGAAAATTTGTGGAGTTTATGCTCAGTTGGAGTATTGATTATCCATGACATGGGGAGATCTTGCTAATCTTATTTGGTGTTAACCTTAAAATCTTTCAGAATTAAAATATACGACTGATTTTTGTTTAGGGGGGGGGGAGATGATGTTTTGTTTGGGTGATGTCTAACCAGATATTCTAACATGTGCTAACCAAAATATTTCTTCTGCTGCATTGATCTTTGTGTTCTGTGTTTTTTCTGGTTGTATGGTTCTGATAATGTTTTAGCCACAATGTGCCAAAGAGGGAGTTTGAAGGTTATTAGTTTGGCTGCATGTACAGTAAAACATTATGCTGACTCATGATGTCAAGTTGGATGTCTTTGGCATGGTTGAATAACATATATGCATGTTTACTTGTGATGTCAGATCATATGTGTTGCACCCCAAAATTTGTCCTCACAATACAAGACTTTGTATGCTAAGAAGGATCACAAGGTTCACAAGACATCTTATGATGGTTCACAAGGTTCACAAAGTTCACAAATAGTCAGAAAAGTTGACAATCCCCTCATACAATGCACCTCCTAAGCAGTGCATTCAAAATTAGGGTTTTGACTTTAATCAGGATAAATGGACTTCCAAGACTTCAAGTGAGCTTCATAACATCTTATATGTGTGTAAGTACCCCCATGACAAGTTTCAAGACTTTCCTCAAAAGTTTGCTCAGTCAGATGATCAGATAATTCAAAATCAGGCACAGTAGTTAAAAAGTCAAACTGAGGTCAACTGTGGTCAAACCAAAGTCAAACTTCATGATTTTTTTTCAACATCAAGTATATGAAGTAAAATTCATCATTTGATCAAGGGTTGATCATGATTCATCAAGGAGATTTCAGATCATCAAGAATCAGGAGTTTCTAAATTAGGGTTTCCTCAGTAAAAGTCAACTGAACTTTGACCAGCCATAATTTTCACATGATTCATCACCAAGTCTCCATCCAAAGCTCATTTTGAAGGAAATTGAGTTCTCTACAACTTTGTGTCTCACAAGCCAAGCCCAAAAATGCTTCATTTGGAAGGTATGAGCTAAGACATTATAGGTCCTTTTGAAAGTCAACAAAAAGTCAACAACTTCAAAAGAGCATAACTTGATAATGGTAAATGATATGAACATGAAACCAATGGGGTTGGTTAGAGGACTCTTCAAGCTTTACAAAATGTCCAAGAACACCCTCATAGCATTAAAATTGAAGGATGTGGGCCCTTGCAAAGTTGAGAAATTTTTGGTTGGTTTATGAAGAAAATGGAGGTCTAAAACCAATTTCTTTTAAATGGGCTTGCCATATGATGACCCAATCCATACTATGACATCATGCACGACTCAAGTCAACAAAAATCATATTTTTTATTATTTTATTTTTATTTATTTTGATTTAATTCATTAAAAATCATTTTAAATTAAAATAAAATATGAAAATCAAAGATTTAAAAAAGATTAAGCTTCTAGAAATTCATAAATATGATTGGAATCAAAGTGGTAAGAGGATCATGATGATTGGCCTAAAATAGCAAGTGTTTATGCAAAAATATTTGATTTTTAAGGCTTATCTTTTTTGAATCTTTTTGGATCAAACTTAGCACACAAGTATCAAACTTTTCTGACCTAATTGATTGCTCTATAAGTACATTACACAACCCTAACAAAAAGACACGAATTCCTGCCTCCCAAGAGTAAGTTTCAAAAACCAAAAATCATCCAAAAATCAATATTCGGGTTCTTCATTTGAGGGCATTTGAAGGTATTCTAAAGACACAACAATGATCCCTAGGCTTCACTGAATGTGTATCAATGATCATTTGCATTCAAAACACCTCATATCACATAAACCGAATCAAGTTTTGTTCTTGAATATGAGTTTTTCGATTTCATATATTTGCTTAATTTAAATGATATTTGATGATTGCTTGATGTTTGTGATGATGCTAGGAACGTTTCTGGGCAGTAACCTTGAAGTTTAATGACCTAATACGATCACGGCCATTGTTAGGGTTTTGGAAACCAATTTAGGGTTTTACGATCTAAGTCATATAAATGTTGTTGATTGACAAAATTAAGTTGATTAAGACCTGGGTAATTCATTAGAACAATCAATTTGGATGAATTTTGCTTGTATTGCAGGTTCTCAAAGACATAGGATTTCCTGCGCAAAAAAAATTCGTAGCAAATTCCCTATGAAATTTCGCAGGAAATTTCATAAGACTGAAGGTTGAAGATGACTCCCTGCGCGCGCGTTCTGGAATTTGAATTTGGTTTTAATATTTTTACGTTTTGTTTTTATTTTATATCACAAGCTTGTGCTTGTCCCAGTGGTGAAGCAGGCGCGTGTATTGTTGAATGGCAGGGGTTCGAATCCTGGCTGTGACAAGTTTTTTTACGTTTTTTTCTCTTTTATCCATTAAACATAATATATTACGAATTGTGGTGATTATATGAACAGGTTCGCTCTCCCAGCTGGATTGGTTAAGGTGTTTGTGTGATTGCTTAAAGGTCCTGGGTTCGATTCCCCCAGGCCTTTTGTTTTGCTTATTTTTTTCATGATTTTCAGGATTAAGGCACAAAAGCAAATGAAGCCTTGTTTCTAACGCCAGCGCACCTGTAGCCCAGTGGCAAGACTCTTCTGTATCCAGGTAAAGGACCTGGGTTCAAATCCCAGGTCCTGTTTTTTGGTTCCTTGTTTTATTTCTTTTGTTATTTCTTCCTTTTATTTTCTAAATTAATTTAAAATAATTTCTAAATTATATGTAAATTATTTTCTTTTGTTTCAAAAAAAACTTCCAATTTATTTTCTAAATTCTAAACCTAGTTTTTATTATTATATATTTAAAATCAAAAATATGTATATATTTATTTAGTTATTAAGTTAATATTATTAGAAACCCTAATTTATTTTTTAAAAACCCTAAAAAATATATTCTTTTCAAACCCTAATTTTCTTCTTTTATTATTTATATTCATAAACTTTATTAAAATTCTTGAGTTATTTTTTGTTAATATTGTTTATAATTCAAAATTTTGTATGTAAGTATAATTAAAAATTAAAATGCTTAATTTATTTTTTATAATATGAAAATATTCTCTAATTGTTTATAATTTAATTTTTGCATGAAAATAATTCTTATTATATGTTTAAAAATTGCTAATTTAATTTTTATAATTATAATTTATTTTTCATAATATGTTCATAATTGATTTAATTTCATAATTTATACATAACTTAAAAATTTTATAATAATTAATATAATTGTTCATACTTTCTTATTAACCATTAAAAATTTTGTTTATTATAATATTTTTGCTTATTTCATTATTATTATTAATTATGTTTATATGATTATTACTAACCCCATTTAATTTGGTATTTTTATTATTATTATTTTCACTAACCCTATTATAATTACTTATTTATTTTGCTTACTTATTTATTTTGCTTATTAATATTTTGCTTATTTATTTAAATTGCTTTTGTTATTATTATTGTAATTGCTCCTGGATGTAATATTTTATAATGTTTAAATTATTTATTTTATACCATGGTTAGTAAAAATAGGGAGTGTAACATGTATGTTTATTTAAAATTAATTTAGGTCATTTAAATTTAAAGATAAATATTAAACTGTACACTCACACACGTAAGTCGATCTTTGATCGCCATCTCACTTTCTAGGGTTACCTCTCATTGTTGCCTCATCAAAAGGTCAAGTGGGGTGTACAAAGCAAAAAGTCCCTCAAAGTAAAGTCATCTAGTCCCTTAACAATAAAAGATCAAGTCCCTTTTCGAATGTTGCCTTCATAATGATCTTGTCCCTTTCGAATAAAGATGACAGTCCCTCCAAAAATGCTTATACACCCCACAGTTGCCTACATTAAACAGATGACCCTTACTTGTCCCTCACATCCAAGGTAATGACTACCTATTCCTTAATAATAGGGATAGTCTTACCATTTAAAGGATTCAAGAGCAGAAAAGACTTAAAACTTAGGGTAGGTTCCTCTTAGATACTTGCTCACTCTTCAAAACAATTTCAAAACACTTCACAATTTCAAACAAAATTTTCAAAAACAAAGGTTTATACGCATCCGTACATGGATCATTATAAACACTTAAGAAAATTTTTATTCACACACTTCACATTTCAAAAACATTTTAAAGTGAGCTAAGTAACTAAGAGCCCATGGATAACCATGGATGTAAAGGGTGCTAACACCTTCCCTTTATATAACCTACCCCCCGGACCCAAAAATCTTTTTTAAAAGGTCTTTCCTGTTCTTTTATGCCTTTCCTTTGGATAAAATAAAAGTCGGTGGCGACTCTTGCTATCCGCAACATAACTAAAAGTCAGTTCTCCCACCGTGTTACAGAACTGGCGACTCTGCTGGGGAATTAATAAAAGAGGGGTACCCTTAGGAATTAGATCACTTTAAAATTGTTTGCCTTGTTTGCTTTATACTTATCTGTTGGGTGCTCTTATGTGTGAAAGATCCTAACCCGGATCTAGTGTACCTTAGGTAAATGGCAATAGACCAAGGAAACTGTACGGCGTATACCGATATGGTTGATCTGGTGGCCATAGTTAGTGTGACTTCTTGGTTGGTGCTTATGTTCCTTAAGTCAAGTTGAGGATAATATGAGGCTGCCATATGTTGTCAATGCACTAACTAACTTTTAGAACCCTAGTTATCTCATCTTGGCCTTTAGAAAAGTAGTGAGATAACCGGCTTTGGTGAAGACTGAAGTTGGTTGATACTCGATACTACGCTCATTGAGATCCTAAACTTGGAGGGTTTTGGTTGGCAAGTAAGTTGCCTACTGAACAACCACCCTTGTGAAGGATCAATGACATTGAGATCCCTTAGAACATGGTTACTTTTGTAGGACAGGATGAACCAACTAACTTCAGGGGAGGGTACTTACCTTTGGACCTCATGCAAGCCTTAAACCTAGGGCTATGGTGTGACTTGTTTGTGTGTGCCACATGTTTGTGATTGAGCATAGCATCATGACATCATCATGCATCATAAGCATAGCATTTTCTCTAACCATTTCAAGGACCAAAGGATTTATCTTTGTTCTTTGTTGCAGGTCATGGCTACAACTCGTAGAAACACTATCAGGATCAACTTTGTGGGCATACCTGCTAGGCTTAAAGAGTTGGTTTCTCAAGTGTCTGATCACTCCCAGTTCATCAAGAGACATGGTCACATATTGGATCTAGTCACTTCAGGGTTCAATGAAGACATGATGAGTGTTCTGTTTCAGTTCTTTGACCCTAAGCACCATTGCTTTACATTCCCTGATTATCAGCTGGTTCCTACAATGGAAGAGTTCTCTAAACTTCTGGGTATACCTGTTCTTGATCAAAGACCCTTCACAGGCTTGGAGAAGGAGCTTAAACCAGAGGTTATTGCTGCAGCTCTACATCTGAAGAAGTCTGACATTGTTCTAGAAACGAGAAGCGGAGTTAAGGGTATTCTTGCCAAGGTGTTGATAGAGAAAGCTCAGGTGTTCTTGAAGGCCATGAGCTATGATGCTTTTGAGGAGATCTTAGCCTTGCTGATTTACGAATTAGTATTGTTCCCCAATCCAGATCAGTTCATAGACGTTCATGCCATCAATATATTTCTGAGTCACAATCCAGTGCCTACATTGCTTGGAGACATCTTACATTCTCTTCACACCCGTACTACAAGGGCAAGAGGAACTTTGATTTGTTGCATACCTTTGATATCTAGGTGGTTTATTTCTCACCTTCCTCGCTCAGTAATGAAGAATGAGCAAGGGTTCAGGTGGTCCAAGAAGATCATGTCACTTTCTCACTCAGATATCCATTGGTGCTCCAGATCTATGGAGAATATCACTATAATTGACCGTTGTGGGGAGTTTCCTAATGTGCCACTTCTAGGCATAAGAGGAGGCATTACCTATAACCCCTCTCTAGCTTTACGACAGTTTGGTTACGCTCGGAGTGATGGCCCACATGACATGTTGATTCAGGGCATTGTGTTTGACTACGACAACGATCTTCAAGGTTACCGTCAGAGATTCATACGAGCATGGGGAAAAGTAAACAGGGTTGACAGCAAGACACTGGAGCCTATGTACACTATTCCTATGGAAGCTTATCTCAGATGGGTGCGATCTCGTGCTCAAACTCTCATGATGCCATATCCTGCTATCCTGCCAGTTACCATGGAACCTGTTGCTGAAGGAGACACTACTTATACCATCCTTCACCCAGACATGCCTACTGATATGGAAGACTTACAGAGGTCCTGGATCCAGTTGAAGGAGCAAAGGGATACTTTCGAGGCTCATTACAAAGCAAGCCAAGAAAGAATCCTGGAACTAACAAAGCAACTTCACGAGGAACAGAATCTCAACTCATACCTCAACACAAAGAGGAAACGTCCATGGGAGACTTAAAACCCCATCCCTTGTATTTATTTCATTTCATTTTTTGTAAGCCCAAGAGGCAAAACAAATTTATTACTAATAAAAGTTTACCTTCTTGTTTGTTTAAGCAAATTTAAATCCTGCGGTCCTTGAAAACATTGCATATGCATTCACATATCATTTCATTGCATTACATGTTTATAATTGTGCACAGGTTTCTCATCTTCTCGCTGTTTATTTCAGCAATGGCTCTTGAACAAACAGTTAAGGATCTCCAGGCACAAAATGCACAGTTCCAAGAGCTGATCCTGAACCTGACCAAGGGGCAGGATGAATTGAAGATGCTGCTGGCCAAGAAGACTAAGAAGACTAGAAGGTCAGGTGGCCTGATCAACATGGGAAGGAGGTTCAAAGGTCTTGCCAAGACCAAAGAACCAGTTGAAGACTATGAATCTGAAGAGTCTAAAAAAGAGGGAGGCAGTCTCCACAACACTATGGGGGACTCTGATTCTGAGGCTAATTACTACCATGAGCCTAATGAAGACAAATTCAAGATGCTGGTGGATAGAATGGATGCTATGGAGTTGCAGAAGTCTTCTGGGCTGGATTTTGAAGATTTGAGTCTGATATCTGGGGTAGTCATACCCATTGGTTTCAAGGTTCCTACCTTTGTTGTTTATGACGGGGTCTCTTGTCCCAAGCTGTATCTGAGGTCTTATGTCAGAAGAATCCAACCTCATACTGCTGATAAGAAATTGTGGATCCATTTTTTTCAAGAGAGCTTATCTGGAGCTCAATTGGAGTGGTATTATCAATTGGAGAGTGTCAACATCAGAGATTGGAATGGTCTTGCTGAAGCTTTCTATAAGCAGTATCAATACAATGCTGACTTAGCTCCCACTCGCATGCAGCTGCAAAGCATGTCCATGGGTGCCAAATAAAGTTTCAAGGAGTATGCTCAGAAGTGGAGAGATTTAGATGGAAGAGTACAACCCCCTTTAACTGACAGGGAATTGGTTGATATGTTCATGTGTACGCTGAATGGTCCTTTTTACAGTCATCTCATTGGAAGCTCATCATCTGGCTTCACTGAGTTAATAATGACAGGAGAGCGCGTTGAAAATGGTATAAAGAGTGGTAAAATCCAGGTGGGTACTTCTTCATTAGGTGCTGCAAAGAAGCCTCCCACTGGGAAGAAAGAATCCAATGCTGTTTATGGTCAACCTGACCGTAATAGAAGGCATCAGTCTGTGAGTGCAGTTCATATTTCAAATCCAACTCCTACAACACCAGAGCAGCCACAGGGCAACCAACAGAGGGCTAGAAGGCAGTTCACAAAGATCAACATGTCAATGGATCAGGCATTGCAACACTTGTTGAAGGCTGAACTTATTACTCTGAAAGAGGCTCCTCAGAATCCTAATGTTACCTCACCCAAGTACAATCCCAATGCACGATGTGCATATCATTCAAACTGTCAGGGACATGATACTAATAGTTGCTGGGTCTTGAAAAACAAAATTCAAGATATGATTGAGGCTGGAGAGATTGAGTTTGACCCTCCGGGTACTCCAAATGTGATCACTGCTCCCATGCCAAATCATGAGAAGACTGTCAATGCCATTGATGAAGATTTACATATCTATTCAGTTGTAGAGTTGACCACACCTTTGTCTGTTATCAAGAGGAAGTTAGTACAAGCTGGGTTCTTTCCAGGTTGTCGTGAAGATTGTTTGTATTGTACCTATAAGCCGGATAGTTGCTGGAGATTAAGAGATGGAATTCAACGTCTCATGGATAAATACACCATAGTGTTTGAGAGGACTCCATCGTCTGTAGAAAGTATGGTGGATCATATTACTAAAGGTAGGAGGACTGAAGAGGTTGATATGGTTGATAAAGTACCGGTATGGATTACTTCAAAGGGACCTGTTAAAATCACTCATAAGGGTCCAATTAAGATTACTGCTGAAGGCCCTGTGAAGGTTGTTGCTGAAGCCAGAGTGGCTCCTATGGTCATTACTACTCCTGGTCCTATTCCGTATACGTCTGATAAAGTTGTGCCTTGGCATTATGGGTCTGATGTTTATATCCATGGTGTTAAGCAGGAACCACTAGCTGATATGCCTGTTGATGTTGACAATATTGCTGGATCTAGTAAGATCACACGCAGTGGAAGAGTCTTCTCTCCTCCAGTGACTTCCAAGAATGCAGTTACTCCTGCTGCTACCTCCACCACTGATGCTCGGGGCAAAGGTCCTATTATTGAACCTATACCCACTGATGTGCCAGCTGCTGATGATCTCTCTAAGCAGATGGAAGAAGTATTGAAAATCATTCGCAAGAGTGATTATGACATTGTTGATCAGTTGGGGCATACTCCCTCCAAGATTTTTATGCTGTCCTTGTTGTTGTGTTCTGAGGCTCATGCCAAGGCCTTGATTAAATTTCTGAAGACTGCTCATGTACCCAATGCAATTTCTGTTGACCAGTTTGAGAATTGTGTTGCCCACCTGACTTATGATAATGGGTTAGGGTTTTCTGATGCTGATTTGACCCCTGCCAAGAGAGATCATAATAGGGCCTTGCATATCTCAATTGAATGCAGGGGCACTACCCTGTCACATGTATTGATAGACAATGGTTCCTCTCTGAATGTGTTGCCCAAAGAAGTCCTGAATAAGCTGAGTCCTGAAGATGCTGTGCTGAAGCCCAGTAGTATAGTGGTGAAGGATTTTGATGGTTCTAGAAGAGTAGTGCATGGGGAAATTGACCTGCCCATCAAAGTTGGTTCTCAGGTTTTTAATGCTACATTTTATGTGATGGATATTCGTCCTTCGTACTCTTGTCTGCTTGGTCGTCCCTGGATCCATGGGGCAGGTGTTGTAACCTCTACATTACATCAGAAGCTAAGATATCCAGTGGAAGGAAAAGTTGTTACTGTCTATGGAGAGGAAGAGTATTTTGTTAGTCATGTGAACACTTTCAAGTATCTGGAAGTGGAAGGTGAATACGTTGAAACTCTGTGTCAAACATTTGAAGTGGTTCCTTGGATTGTTAATGATTATGTAGCTCCTCCTGTTGCCAAGAAAGTTCCTGTGGTCACCAGAGTACCTCCAACAATGGCCTCCCTCAAAGATGCTAGAGCTGTGGTGGATGAAGGTGGTTGTACTATTTGGGGTCAGCTTCCTGATATCCCATACAAGTCTGACAAGTTTGGTTTGGGTTTCACTACAGAGTCCCAGAAGGTTGTTCGTCGTGCTCGTGCTGTTCGTATCACCAATCAAGGGGTTATGAAGAATCAGATCAATGCTGTAGGTGACTATGATGAAGACTACAACTTGGATGCTTGGATTTTTCCTACTGTGGGTGCTGGACTCAACAATTGGAAAGCTGAAGATGTTATTCCTATCTCCTTTAGTCAGGAGTAAATACTATTACTGTGTTGTTACTTTTAAGATTTTAATTTCTTGAACAATAAAACTTTCAAGCCTTGTGCCTTACCCGGGGCACAATGGTGTGCTTGTTACGGGCTGTCATTTCATTTGCATAATTCATTCAATAAAAATCAGTGGACGTTTCGTTTTAGTAAATATTGTGTTCCTTGTCTTTCTTTTCTTTTATTTTTGCTTTATCAGCTATGTGTTCTTACACACACCCACATCACTAAAATGCAGATCCTCATCCACTCTGGATCCTGTTGATAACAGTTCTACTATTGCCAATTATAATTTCGAGAATCCGATCTATCAAGATGAAGACGGAAATGAGGACGATTGTGAAGTACCTGTAGAGCTTGCTAGGTTGTTACAACAAGAAGAGAAAGCCATACAGCCACATGAAGAGCCAGTCGAAGTTGTGAATCTGGGAACTGAAGAAAACAGGAAAGAAGTCAAGATAGGGGCTGAATTAGAGGATAGTGTCAAGAGCAGATTGATTCAGATGCTAAGTGACTATGTGGAGATCTTTGCTTGGTCTTATGAAGATATGCCATGGTTGGATACAGACATTGTGGTTCACCGTTTACCAGTAAAAGAAGATTGTCGTCCAAAGAAGCAGAAGGTTCGTCGTATGCGTCCTGAAATGTCAGAGAAGATCAAAGCAGAGGTAATGAAACAGTTCAATGCAGGGTTCTTAGCTGTGACTTCTTATCCTCAGTGGGTTGCAAATGTGGTACCAGTTCCTAAGAAAGATGGTAAGGTACGTATGTGTGTAGACTACAGAGATTTGAACAAGGCCAGCCCCAAAGATGATTTTCCACTTCCTCATATTGATGTTCTGGTAGACAACATTGCTCAGCATAAGGTATTCTCTTTTATGGATGGTTTCTCTGGTTACAATCAAATCAAGATGGCACCTGAAGATATGGAGAAGACAACATTTGTTACACAGTGGGGCACTTTCTGCTATAAAGTGATGCCATTTGGTTTGAAGAATGCAGGGGCAACATATCAGCGTGTTATGGTGGCTTTGTTTCATGATATGATTCATCATGAGATAGAGGTATATGTGGATGATATGATAGCCAGGTCCCAGAATGAAGAGCAACATCTTGATCATTTTCATAAATTGTTTGAGAGGTTGAAGAAATACAAGTTGAGACTGAACCCAAACAAGTGTACTTTTGGAGTTAGGTCTGGTAAACTCATGGGTTTCATAGTCAGTGGAAAAGGTATTGAAGTGGATCCTGCAAAAGTGAAAGCTATACGAGAGATGCCAGCTCCCCGTACTGAGAAGGAGGTTAGAGGTTTCTTGGGACGATTGAATTACATTGCAAGATTTATTTCCCAATTAACTGCCATTTGTGAGCCAATCTTTAAATTGTTGAAGAAAGATCAGGTGATGTAATGGAATGATGAATGCCAGACTGCCTTTGATGAAATCAAGAGATATCTACTGGAACCACCAATTTTGATGCCACCGGTTGATGGAAGACCCTTGATTATGTACTTAACAGTGTTAGACAATTCAATGGGGTGTGTGTTGGGGCAACATGACGAGTCTGGTCGAAAAGACCAGGCAATATACTACCTTAGCAAAAAGTTTACCGACTGTGAAACAAGATACTCACTGCTCGAGAAAACTTGCTGCGCTTTGGCATGGGCTGCTCGCCGACTAAGACAGTATATGTTGACCCATACTACCTTGTTGATTTCAAAGATGGATCCAATCAAGTACATATTTGAGAAACCTGCTCTCTCCGGAAGAATTGCAAGATGGCAAATGATCTTAACAGAATATGATATACAGTATACTACTCAGAAGGCCATTAAAGGAAGTGTTGTGGCTGATCATTTGGCTCATCAAGCAGTAGATGATTATCAGTCAATGAGTTTCGAGTTCCCTGATGAAGACATTATGATTATTACCAAAGAACCTGGACAATATGACGGACCTGAACAAGGATCCCGATGGACTATGGTTTTTGATGGTGCCTCTAATGCACTTGGTAATGGTGTTGGTGTTGTGATCAGTTCCCCTGAAGGTTGTCATACCCCGATTACTGCCAGACTTTGTTTCTATTGTACCAATAACATGGCTGAGTATGAGGCATGTATCCCGGGTATTAAAGCTGCTATTGATATGAAGATTCAGTTCCTTGACGTGTATGGAGATTCAGCCCCGGTAGTTAGTCAGATCAAAGGAGATTGGGATACCAAGCATGATAACCTCATTCCTTACAGAGAGCATGTTTTGTCTTTGATCCCACATTTCAAAGAGATTACCTTTGGACATATTCCACGGAGAGAGAATCAGTTGGCAGATGCATTAGCTACCATGGCATCTATGTTTGAGATCAGCTGGGATGATGAAGCTCCCAAGATTACTATTGATAGATTAGAGAAGCCTGCATACTGCAATGAGATTGACACTGAAGAAGCAGGAGAGAAGCCTTGGTTCTATGAAGTGAAAAGATATCTTGAAGCTCAGGAGTTCCCTGAAGGGGCATTTGTCAAAGATAGGAAGTTTCTGAGAAGGTTTTCTGCTAAGTTCTTTTTGAGTAATGGAATTTTGTACAAGCGCAATCATGATTCAACTTTGCTTCGTTGTGTGGATAAGAAGGAAGCAACAGAGATTATGGAAGATATGCATGATGGGATCTTTGGCACTCATTCCAGTGGACATACCATGGCAAAGAAGATTTTGAGAGCAGGTTACTATTGGTCTACCATGGAAGCTGATTGCTATCAACACTCCAGAACATGTCACAAGTGTCAAATTTATGCTGATAAAGTCCATGTACCTCCATCACCATTGAATGTGTTGACTGCTCCCTGGCCCTTTGCCATGTGGGGCATTGATATGGTTGGTGAGATCAAACCTACGGCTTCTAATGGGCATCGTTTCATCCTGGTTGCTATTGATTACTTCACGAAGTGGGTAGAGGCAGCTTCATTTGCATCTGTTACTAAGAATGTTGTGGCTCGATTTATTAAGAATAATCTCATATGTAGGTATGGCATCCCTGAAAGGATTATTACTGACAATGGCTCGAATCTGAACAACACTATGATTACTGATCTCTGCACGCAGTTCAAGATTAAGCATCATAACTCTTCTCCGTATCGTCCAAAGATGAATGGGGCAGTTGAAGCTGCTAATAAGAACATTAAGAAGATTGTACAGAAGATGACTGTTACTTACAAAGATTGGCATGAGATGTTTCCATTTGCTCTTCATGGTTATCGTACTACAATACGTACTTCAACAGGGGCAACCCCATTCTCCTTAGTCTATGGTATGGAAGCAGTTCTGCCCATTGAAGTTCAGATTCCCTCCTTAAGAATTATGAAGGATGCAGGCTTGGATGAAGATGAATGGATTCAGACTCGACTTGACCAGATAAATTTGATTGATGAAAAGAGACTAGCAGCAGTTTGTCATGGCCAGATGTACCAGAAACGAATGATCAAGGCTTTTAACAAGAAGGTTAAGCCAAAGGTATATCAGGCTGGTGATTTGGTAATCAAGCGTATCATATTACCACAGGGTGATCCTAGGGGCAAGTGGACTCCAACATATGAAGGACCATTTGTGGTCAAAACAGTATTTTCAGGAGGTTCCATGATACTTACTACTATGGATGGTGAAGATTTCCCACAGCCTGTAAACGCAGACATAGTTAAAAAATACTACGCATGAAAAGAGACCCGCTAGGTTGACAGGCCTAGGCAAAAATAAGGGCATCCCGGCAAACCAAAAGGGTTTGGGCAAAAATTAGGGATATATATAAAAAGATGTACACCCGGCAAGTCGAAAACCTGAAAAGGCGGCTTGGGCAAAAAAGGGTATCCCGGTGGATTGAAAACCTGAAAGGGCAATCCGGGCAAAAGTTAGGGATTAAAGCGTATGACTATGTCTCGTTTGGATCACCCATGAAACTGCAACTAGTTGTGCTACTTAATCAAGCTCGAACAGATAAAGCTCAATCCAATCGTTTCCGTCTCAATAGCAGAAGATGAGGTACTTGAAGATAATGGCAATAGTAGAATTGAAACTCAATAGGATTATTTCCCACATAGCTGATTTTCTTTGTTTTGTAAAAAAAAAAAAAACTTTATGACAAAATCCTCTTACTAGGGTTTATGTCTCCTTGTACAAACTTACCCATGTATGGGTCACTTTTTGATATGAATAAAATTCCATTTTTGAATCCAGATTTACTTTTACCCTATTTACATAAGCGAAACGTCCATTGGTTGTGTTTGAATGTATGTATGCTTTTGAATATGATTGATGTTTACCAGAAATGCATGTATGCCTAATATGATTGATGTTTACCAAAAATGCATGAAAATGCAGTAATAGTATTTACTAAAGACGAACGAGGAAAGGATCTCAATGAAGCCTCACCAGTTCATCTCTACAAAACAGCTACAAACCTTCAGTAGGACAAATCCATCTTCATAAAGTCACATCTCCCCTGGAATTTATATCCATCTCTTTTATCCTCATACGGATATTCGGGAATTTACTTTCCAATAGGAGTACGACGAACAAAGACGTGAGGTTATACCCTACTATCGAACGAAGGCGGGAGGTTATGTGTACCTTGCTATCCCCAGCAGACGGGAGGTTATATATACCCTACTATCGAACGAAGGCGGGAGGTTATATATACCCTACTATCGAACGAAGGCGGGAGGTTATGTATACCTTGATATCCCCAGCAGACGGGAGGTTATATATACCCTACTATCAAACGAAGGCGGGAGGTTATGTGTACCTTGCTATCCCTAGCAGACAGAAGGTTATGTATAATATATTATCAAACAAGACGGGACTAAGTTCCTCATATTCTTCAACAACGAATCGGGATTTATTTTCCCCGGCTAGCAGTTGTTATACGAAGATATCCAGACGCCTCAGGCAGTATCATATCATACATACATCATTTACATCATACCATAACATACATATCCATAGATACATTACTTAAGTGCATCATATTATACACGCATACATAATGTAAACTAATACTACCATATAGAATGCTACCTTGTTTTCAGGTTAATTCTCCAGCAAACAGACTTGTGACTATCAGGACTGCTTTATCCTCCTGAAAGTTGTCAATCCCTCAGGACTGCTTTATCCTCCTGAAAGCATATTATCTCCTTGGGCCGTTGTTTATCTTCCCAAAGGTTATCATCATTACCTCAGGACGTTGTTATCCTCCTGAAAGCATATTATCTCCTCGGGACGTTGTTTACCTTCCTGAAAGCATATCACTACTTCCTCAGGACGTTGTTATCCTCCTGAAAGCATATTATTACTTTGGGCCGTTGTTATCTTCCCAAAGGTTACCACTTCCTCAGGACGTTGTTATCCTCCTGAAATCATATTATCTCCTTGGGACGTTGTTTATCTTCCTGAAAGCTATCACCCCTACCTCAGGACGTTGTTTATCCTCCTGAAAGCATATCATTACCTCAGAACGTTGTTTATCTTTCTGAAAGCATATCATTCCCTCAGGACTGCTTTATCCTCCTGAAAGTATACTATTACCTCAGAACGTTGTTTATCCTTCTGAAAGCATATCATTCCCTCAGGACTGCTTTATCCTCCTGAAAGCATATTGTTACCTCAGGACTGCTTTATCCTCCTGAAAGCTATCATTTTACCTTCATATTTTGGACTGCTTTATCCCCCAAGAAATGTACCTGAAGAATTTTTCTCCAAGTGGCATCTTTAATCCCACTCAAGCATATTCAACTAGTCATCTGTATCACTCTACGCACTGGTGAGTGCAAATTTTTGGGCTTTTGTGTTCAATCCCCTTCAACCTTCCAGGTCACGACTGGCACATATACCAATCTAACCCCTCAGGTTTCAGAAAATTGAACAGGGGCAGCTGTTGCACCCCAAAATTTGCCCTCACAATACAAGAATTTGTATGCTAAGAATGTTCACAAGGTTCACAAGACATCTTATGATGGTTCACAAGGTTCACAAAGTTCACAAATAGTCAGAAAAGTTGACAATCCCCTCATACAATGCACCTCCTAAGCAGTGCATTCAAAACTAGGGTTTTGACTTTAATCAGGCTAAATGGACTTCCAAGACTTCAAGTGAGATTCATAACATCTTATATGTGTGTAAGTACCCCCATGACAAGTTTCAAGACTTTCCTTAAAAGTTTGCTCAGTCAGATGATCAAATAAGTCAAAATCAGTCAAAGCAGTTAAAAAGTCAAACTGAGGTCAACTGTGGTCAAACCAAAGTCAAACTTCATGATTTTTTGCCGACATCAAGTATATGAAGTAAAATTCATCATTTGATCAAGGGTTGATCATGATTCATCAAGGAGATTTCAGATCATCAAGAATCAGGAGTTTCTAAATTAGGGTTTCCTCAGTAAAAGTCAACTGAAGTTTGACCAGCCATAACTTTCACATGCTTCATCACCAAGTCTCCATCCAAAGCTCATTTTGAAGGAAATTGAGTTCTCTACAACTTTGTGTCTCACAAGACAAGCCCAAAAATTCTTCATTTGGAAGGTATGAGCTAAGACATTATAGGTCCTTTTGAAAGTCAACAAAAAGTCAACAACTTCAAAAGAGCATAACTTGAGAATGGTAAATGATATGAACATGAAACCAGTGGGGTTGGTTAGAGGACTCTTCAAGATTTCCAAAATGTCCAAGAACACCCTCATAGCATTAAAATTGAAGGATGTGGGCCCTTGCAAAGTTGGGAAATTTTTGGTTGGTTTATGAAGAAAATGGAGGTCTAAAACCAATTTCTTTTAAATGGGCTTGCCATATGATGAACCAATCCATACTATGACATCATGCACGACTCAAGTCAACAAAAATCATATTTTTTATTATTTTATTTTTATTTATTTTGATTTAATTCATTAAAAATCATTTTAAATTAAAATAAAATATGAAAATCAAAGATTTAAAAAAGATTAAGCTTCTAGAAATTCATAAATATGATTGGAATCAAAGTGGTAAGAGGATCATGATGATTGTCCTAAAATAGCAAGTGTTTATGCAAAAATATTTGATTTTTAAGGCTTATCTTTTTTGAATCTTTTTGGATCAAACTTATCACACAAGTATCAAACTTTTCTGACCTAATTGATTGCTCTATAAGTACATTACACAACCCTAACAAAAAGACACGAATTCCTGCCTCCCAAGAGTAAGTTTCAAAAACCAAAAATCATCCAAAAATCAATTTTCGGGTTCTTCATTTGAGGGCATTTGAAGGTATTCTAAAGACACAGCAATGATCCCTAGGCTTCACTGAATGTGTATCAATGATCATTTGCATTCAAAACACCTCATATCACATAAACCGAATCAAGTTTTGTTCTTGAATATGAGTTTTTCGATTTCACATATTTTCTTAATTTAAATGATATTTGATGATTGCTTGATGTTTGTGATGATGCTAGGAACGTTTCTGGGCAGCAACCTTGAAGTTTAATGACCTAATACGATCACGGCCATTGTTAGGGTTTTGGAAACCAATTTAGGGTTTTACGATCTAAGCCATATAAATGTTGTTGATTGACAAAATTAAGTTGATTAAGACCTGGGTAATTCATTAGAACAATCAATTTGGATGAATTTTTCTTGTATTGCAGGTTCTCAAAGACATAGGATTTCCTGCGCAAAAAAAATTCGTAGCAAATTCCCTATGAAATTTTGCAGGAAATTTCATAAGACTGAAGGTTGAAGATGACTCCCTGCGCGCACGTTCTGGAATTTGAATTTGGTTTTAATATTTTTACGTTTTGTTTTTATTTTATATCACAAGCTTGTGCTTGTCCCAGTGGTGAAGCAGGCACGTGTATTGTTGAATGGCAGGGGTTCGAATCCTGGCTGTGACAAGTTTTTTACGTTTTTTTTTTTCTCTTTTATCCATTAAACATAATATATTACGAATTGTGGTGATTATATGAACAGGTTCGCTCTCCCAGCTGGATTGGTTAAGGTGTTTGTGTTATTGCTTAAAGGTCCTGGGTTCGATTCCCTCAGGCCTTTTGTTTTGCTTATTTTTTTCATGATTTTCAGGATTAAGGCACAAAAGCAAATGAAGCCTTGTTTCTAACGCCAGCGCACCTGTAGCCCAGTGGCAAGACTCTTCTGTATCCAGGTAAAGGACCTGGGTTCAAATCCCAGGTCCTGTTTTTTTGGTTCCTTGTTTTATTTCTTTTGTTATTTCTTCCTTTTATTTTCTAAATTAATTTAAAATAATTTCTAAATTATATGTAAATTATTTTCTTTTGTTTAAAAAAAAACTTCTAATTTATTTTCTAAATTCTAAATCTAGTTTTTATTATTATATATTTAAAATCAAAAATATGTATATATTTATTTAGTTATTAAGTTAATATTATTAGAAACCCTAATTTATTTTTTAAAAACCCTAAAAAATATATTCTTTTCAAACCCTAATTTTCTTCTTTTATTATTTATATTCATAAACTTTATTAAAATTCTTGAGTTAATTTTTGTTAATATTGTTTATAATTCAAAATTTTGTATGTAAGTATAATTAAAAATTAAAATGCTTAATTTATTTTTTATAATATGAAAATATTCTCTAATTGTTTATAATTTAATTTTTGCATGAAAATAATTCTTATTATATGTTTAAAAATTGCTAATTTAATTTTTATAATTATAATTTATTTTTCATAATATGTTCATAATTGATTTAATTTCATAATTTATACATAACTTAAAAATTTTATAATAATTAATATAATTGTTCATACTTTCTTATTAACCATTAAAAATTTTGTTTATTATAATATTTTTGCTTATTTCATTATTATTATTAATTATGTTTATATGATTATTACTAACCCCATTTAATTTGGTATTTTTATTATTATTATTTTCACTAACCCTATTATAATTACTTATTTATTTTGCTTACTTATTTATTTTGCTTATTAATATTTTGCTTATTTATTTAAATTGCTTTTGTTATTATTATTGTAATTGCTCCTGGATGTAATATTTTATAATGTTTAAATTATTTATTTTATACCATGGTTAGTAAAAATAGGGAGTGTAACATGTATGTTTATTTAAAATTAATTTAGGTCATTTAAATTTAAAGATAAATATTAAACTGTACACTCACACACGTAAGTCGATCTTTGATCGCCATCTCACTTTCTAGGGTTACCTCTCATTGTTGCCTCATCAAAAGGTCAAGTGGGGTGTACAAAGCAAAAAGTCCCTCAAAGTAAAGTCATCTAGTCCCTTAACAATAAAAGATCAAGTCCCTTTTCGAATGTTGCCTTCATAATGATCTTGTC
This sequence comes from Lathyrus aphaca, assembly GCA_963966055.1. Taxonomy (NCBI): domain Eukaryota; kingdom Viridiplantae; phylum Streptophyta; class Magnoliopsida; order Fabales; family Fabaceae; genus Lathyrus; species Lathyrus aphaca. Next base: position 500,414,748 of record OZ014519.1, on the reverse strand, counting down.
CCTTTCGAATAAAGATGACAGTCCCTCCAAAAATGCTTATACACCCCACAGTTGCCTACATTAAACAGATGACCCTTACTTGTCCCTCACATCCAAGGTAATGACTACCTATTCCTTAATAATAGGGATAGTCTTACCATTTAAAGGATTCAAGAGCAGAAAAGACTTAAAACTTAGGGTAGGTTCCTCTTAGATACTTGCTCACTCTTCAAAACAATTTCAAAACACTTCACAATTTCAAACAAAATTTTCAAAAACAAAGGTTTATACGCATCCGTACATGGATCATTATAAACACTTAAGAAAATTTTTATTCACACACTTCACATTTCAAAAACATTTTAAAGTGAGCTAAGTAACTAAGAGCCCATGGATAACCATGGATGTAAAGGGTGCTAACACCTTCCCTTTACATAACCTACCCCCGGACCCAAAAATCTTTTTTAAAAGGTCTTTCCTGTTCTTTTATGCCTTTCCTTTGGATAAAATAAAAGTCGGTGGCGACTCTTGCTATCCGTAACATAACTAAAGTCAGTTCTCCCACCGTGTTACAATATGTCGTAACATCTGCATGTCTGATACAGGACATCTTATTACATAAAGTTTTGATTTGATTTATGCATAATTTCATCAGGTGTTAGTTTCTGTGATTTGTTCTACTGCTGATATGGAGAGACTTTGTGTGTCTGGTGATTTTGAGTTGAGGATGAGTAGTTAATCCTGACTAGTTCAATGTGGCTCTATGTTATTCTCTTTGATGTTTTTTTCTTGATGGAGAGAAATGATTGTATAAAATAAAGGGAGTTATGGTCCTGTTTTATTGGCATTTTTGTGAAGTGTGTGGTTTGTGGATGCAGTGATATAATTATTGTGAAGCTTGTGTGTGTTTCAAGCTTATGGAGATTATATACCTCTATGATTATTACTATGCATTTTTCTTTTTATGGCTTAAAAAAGGGGAGAAGTATAGTGTGTACTATTGAGGGAGTGATGTTTTTCTTTGTAACAGGTGTTGAGAGGTCTGATATGAAGATGTGATGTTGAGGTACTGCTACATGAGGTACTACTACACCTGTGATATGTAAATTAGTTTTAGCCAAAATAAGCCAAAGGGAGAGATTGTTAATTCTATGATTTTATGAATGGCATTATGTTTGGTAAAACTAATATGGCAGGAACATGTTGAATAAGAAGTTCCATATGTTAAATTAATATGGTCTAGATTCTGGAAGAACATTTCAAACAAGATGTCCTGGAATGGTGGAACAAACATCAGTACATATGCAGTTATTGGCATATATTAAGCCAGATGTTGAAACATCTGCAATTGTCATGATAGTATTATTGTCATGTGTTACAGACAAATGTCAAAGAAAGATGTCATGACGTCTTGGTCTGTGGAGCTGGCGTGATGGGTTTATGATTTTAATTATGCAAAATATTCTATAGAATATTATGCTATCACATGTGGAGCTGTTTTAAAGTACTAAAAGATTCAAGGTGGAGCTGCTTTTCAAGGTATTTTCAAGGAGAATCCTTAGGTTCTAATTATGAAGATATTCTGGAGCTAATGATAGAAGTTCTTACTTTGAGGAGAATATCTTAGAGGTTTCTTTTGTTGTTTTGGAACATGTAGAAGAAGATGTTCTTGAAGGAGCATACAAAATCACATACAACATCGTGCCTGTGTTGAGCTGGAGTGATTGGTTATGTTATATTTTAACATATGCAGAATATTCTAGAGATATTATGCAATCCTATGTGGCGTTGATTTGAAGGGGTGCTGATTTAAAGGTATGGAATATTCAATCAGAATTCAAAAATAAATATATACTTTCCATATAAGGAGATATTTTTAGGAAGATTTGATTGAAGACCTATATGTATCAGAATCTTCTGCAGATTTGTAACAACAAATTTGTTGTGTTTTGAAGGCCCAAATCCAGTTGGGTAATAAGTTATAAATAGAAACATTGTAACCAAGTATTTAGAAAAAGCCGTGAATAAAAAAGATGTAAGCATTATGGCTTTATTTGTGAACCACTCTCTAGGAGAGTTGGTATTTATGAGCCACTATTTTATCATTCTGATATTAGGGTTGGACTGAGTTTATTGAGTTGTAAGTTGTTCACTCTAAGATTTTAAGCACGAGTGTATTGTTCTTGATTGAAGCTTTTAAGCAAGATCAAGTTTTGTCTTGGAAGAATGTTCTTCTTTCTTTGTAAGGTTGTGTTATTATCACAGTGAGTGATTGAGGGGGTGTGAGAGGTGTCTCTTATCTAAGAGTTCGTAGATAGAAATTGCATTGGGTAATGATTAAGTGAAGAGTGTAAACTCAGTGATTTAGCTCTGAATTGATACTATTGATAGTGGATTTCCTTCCTGGCTTGGTAGCCCCCAGAGTAGGTGTGAGTCACCGAACTGGGTTAACAATCCTTGTGCGTTATTCATGCTCTTTAGTATTATTATTATTATTATTATATGCATTTCCTTGCTATTTCTGTCAAACCAAATGTCTCGACATCTTGTTGGACATCTGGGATCTTTCATACCAGAATTCAAATTGTGTTTTTCATTTTCTTGATTTAGCTTCTGATCAGAGATTAGAGTTTGAACTGGTGTTCATATTCTGTTTTAATTCTTAGTAGAGGATGTTCACTGAAGTAAATAAATAACAACAAAAGACACAAAAGATTTATCATGGTTCCTCACCTAACTGAGAGTACTTCAACCCCCTTGCATCACAAGAGGTATTCATTATAATCAAATCATGATTACAATCACTTATGCAATATGCATAAGTATTTACACTCTCCCTGAGCCCCTTCCTGAGATTACTGCTCAATGAACCTCATTGATTAAGACTTTCATAGCTCAGGCACTTAAGCAAGAGACTTACTAGGATCAAGCATCTTGGCTCAATACTTCCTTGCTTAGACCCTCAGTCCGAGACTTCTGCTCATACCCTCTGACCGATCCCATTACTCCAAAGGTCACTCTGGATGAGACTTCCTTGCTCACATCCTCTGACTGAGCCCACCTGCTCCAAAGTTCATCTAGACTGAGACTTCCTTGCTCATATAATTTAACCAAGCCCACCTGCTCAAAAGGTCATACATATTGAGACTTCTTTGTGCAAGCATCACTCGAGACTACCTGCTTAGGCCCCTCATACGGAGAATTTCCTTTTCTTAATTACTTGTTGAATAAGACTTTTACAACTTAAGCTGTTAAGCCTTGAAACTTACATATCTCAAGCATCCTTACTCGAGTCTTGTTTTTTGAATCCCAATGAGACAAGACTTATGCCTAAGAACATAACAAGAGATTTAAATCTAAACTAATGAACATGTTTAATAGAATAAAAATAAGGTGTACATGATACAAGTATCATAGGTACGCGAAATCACCAAAAAAATACCTAAAGCACTTAAGATTTCTAAGATATTCAATGGTAAGAAATCTTAAGGCTTTAAAACTACAACCTACAAACAGATAATATGCATATACAATAGAGTTGATAATTTCTTTATCTTGCCACACCTTCTTCTAGAGAATCCTTGTTAAATATTCAACTTAAACCTTCAACCATATTTATAGCCTTTATAGAATAATAGTCGTTGAAGAGGTAACTAGATCAAGTATCTTTGTCTTTACTCCAAGTACCAGAGACGTTGAATATATATACACAGAAGATTTTGAACCCAGTGTGTAACATGTTTAACCTTTGATTCTTCAAGAGATTATGCACTAATAGATTCATTGAGAGTAGATATACCTAAAGTATGCCAACTTTTCTCGAGTCTTACAAACTCTAGACTCTAGGTGACAAACTGATTAGACAATATAGCTTGGTTTCTACATTTTGGACAACTCCAGCTTTATCACTAACTCTGAATGGTACCAGAAGCTAATATATAATTACTAAGTGTAATGACTACACTAAATGTTGAGATCTTCAACACCAGAGTCTTCACCAAGCCACACCATGAAATGTTCTTCAAATTCCACCACTATAAGCTAGCAATTCAATAATTCCCAAGAGTGTTTAAGTATATCAAATTCTGATTATTTACGTACATGTATTTAGAACCTACATATATGAAACACACATCAAATAAACCATTTTTCTTTCAATACTTTGTTATCATCAAAGCCTAAGGATAATATTTCATGAATAAATCATGTTCCAACAATATCCATCATCAGATTCAGAAGCCATAAATAGCACAAGTTCATCACAGACTCTCCTATGTCTATGTTTTCTTCTGATTTTCTTCCCTTGTTTGACCAATAGTCGGTAGCAAAGTGAACAAACTTCTTACAATAGTAACATTGAACCTTCTTGTTATCAAACTTCTTCTTTCCCTTCTGATGTTACTTCTCATAAAAGTTGGAGGCTTATGACTTATAACCACAATCATGTCTCTTATTGGCCTTTGGCCAAGATTGGTTATGATTCTTATTACATGAAAATGCCTTCACAACATGTTCTACCTTTATTTTAGAGGTTCTCTCAATCAGACGCAACTCTTGTGCCTATAGCAAACTCTGTAACACTTAAATTTTCATGGTGCTCAGATCTTTAGAATGTTCTACAACAATGTAATCAAACTGAGGAGTAAGTGATCTCAATACCATTTCAATGATTACTTTTTCAGAGAGAGAGTCTCTCCGCAAGATTTCATCTTATTTGTGATCATGATCATTATGGAGATGTAACCTAGTACCTTCTCATTGTTCTTCATGTTGAGATTCTAATTTTGCTTTTGTAGACTTTGGAGTTTCACCTTCTTCATTGATACATTACCGTTGTAGCATTATACTCGTGTATCCCAGGAAGCCTTCACCGTTGTTAAATAAACAATATTCTCAAACACATTCAAATCCATATGTTGATGGATGTAGACCACAACTTTCTGATCCTTTATCCTCATCTCTTTATACATGTTCCTTTTTGCTTCAACTGCATCTACTGCAGCCGTTATATAGCCGTCATTGAGGAGATCAAGAACATCTTGAGCTCAAAATAACACATGCGCCTGAATCATCCACTGATTCCAATTATTTCCGTCAAAGACTGGAAGCTTTGTGTTCAAGCTACTGTTTCCACCGTTCATCTTCGATCTTGTGAAAGAATTCACTCAGATCTCACCAAACGCTTGTCTTTATTATAACACCCAAAATATTCCCACTAATTTTAAATTAAAAATTAGAGTAAATAAAACACACCATTTCATTCATGCACCATCAATAACAATTATGCATGTCTACATAACTACCTCATGCAATCAGCATCAACAACTAACATACAACAACAACAACTTATTACAACACCAAACAACATCCACACCATGCATCTTCGAATACAACAACATATAACAACATCAACGAGAACACATAACAACAACACAACATACATCAATAGTTACATCAACATATACCAACATCAATGTCATGTAACAACAACAACAACCGACAACAAATGTACATATTAGAGAATTTTAGAATTTTAGAGAATTTTAATTATATATTAATATATTAATTAAAGAATTTTAGAGAATTTTTAGAATAAAAATATTTTATTTTTCACTCCAGGTCTCACTAAGCAAGGGGCTTGCTCGCTAAGCGAGCAACTCTCTGTAAAGAGCGTTCCAAAATTCCAACTTGCTCGCTAAGCGAGTTGCAGCTTGCTAAGCGAGAACTGCGATTTTCTAGGGTTTTCTTCTGCGATACAACCAAACCCTACTACGATTTATTTACCCAAAAACCAGTTTTTCAGCTAGAAAATGCATAATTTTCACATCCAACCATCTAATTCATACAACTATCATATAATTAACAATTTTCCAACAATCTAACACACCTTTTCATCCAAAAACACCAAACCCCATATCCTCTACTCAACAACCCTATACCTAAAATTATGATTATTAAACCCTTAAGAGATGAAGAAATCCCACCCTTACCTTAGTTTGATGAGCAATTTCTTCTCCTATCCCGAATTCCTCTTCAAGACCTTGTCCTTTCTCATTCCTTCTTCTCTGTGTTATGCTTTCTCTTCATATTCACAAAAACACGACGAATTCCTCTTTTTCTTAATTTCCAAACTTAACCCTTAGACCCCAACTATGGTTTTCCTTATTTTCTCTCACTATCCTTAACCAAATTAACATTCTACCCTTTTCTCTTTATATTCCAATATTATAATTATTCAATATAATATAATTCATTTAAATTAATATCATACTAAATAATATAATACTTTCTTCCACACACCAAAATACAACAATTCCAATCAAAGAATTAAATAAATAATCGGGGCGTTACAACTCTCCCCGACTTAGAATGTTTTCGTCCTCAAAAACTTACCTCATGCGAATAGATTTAGATAAGACTCTCGCATCTTTCACTCCAATTCCCAAGGCATGTTCCCACCGGAAGCTCCTCCCCAAACCACCTTTATAAGAACAATCTCCTTACCTCTTAACTACTTTACCTCACGATCATCAATTCGTTCAGATAGTGCTTCAACCGTAATATTATCTCTTACTTCAACTTCATCCATCGGTATCACATGTGACGAATCCGGAACATACTCCCGAAGCTGCGAAACATGGAATACATCATGCAAATTGGATAATCGTGGTGGCAATGCCACTCTATAAGCAACAGGTCAAACTCTTGCAGAAATCTTGTACGGACCAATAAGTCTAGGAGTAAGCTTCCTCGACTTCAAAGCTCGTCCAACACCGGTCACCGGAGTAACCCTAAAAAATACATGATCTCCTTCTTGAAATTCAAGATATTTTGTTCTCTTGTCATGGTAACTCTTCTGGCTACTCTATGAAATTCTCATCTTATCTCGCATCAACTTCACCATCTCAGTAGTCTGCTGCACAATATTTGGTCCAAGCACAACACTTTCACCGGACTCATGCCAACATAAAGGTATCCAACATCTTCGACCATAAAGTGCTTCAAAAGGTGCCATTCCAATACTAGAATGATAATTGTTGTTATAAGTAAACTTGATCAATGACAAGTGACTATCCCAAGCACACAAGCCCTCAACAAATCTTCCAAAGATTGTACCACCCTCTCAGTCTACCCATCAGTATGAGGATGATAAGTTGAACTCAAATTCAACTTTGAACCCAATGCCTCTTACAAACTCTCCCAAAACCTAGAGGTAAATCGTAGATCTTTATCCGACACAATACTCAAAGGAATTCCATGCAACTTCACAATCACACTGACATATATCTCTGCCAATCTCTGCAAAGAATAATTAATACCAATCATAATAAAATGTGTTGACTTGGTCAACCTATCAACAATCACCCAAATAGCATCATGCCCTCTCGGAGTATTAGGTAACCCCGTAACAAAATCCATTGAGATACTATCCTATTTCCACTCGAGAATATCCAACGATTGCATCAAACCAACATGTTTCTGATGTTCCATTTATGACTTCTGAGAAGTCAAACATACATAAACAAATTGATCCACGTCGCGCTTTATATCGGACCACCAAAATATCTTCTTTAAATTTTGATACATCTTCGTCGCTCCCAGATGAATACTCAAACTACTTCTATGCCCTTCTTCTAGAATCATTTTCTTCAATACAAGATCATCAGGAATACAAATACGCTCCCGAAACCTTAGTACTCCTTGTTCATCAACTCGAAATTCATTACCTCCAACCCATTCATCATTGACCATCAAGTCCACTAATTTCACATCTGACTTCTGGCTCTCCCGTATACGATCAAGAAAATCATTGTTAACCTTCAGCATTCCCAACATTACACTATGGGGTGTCTATTCACAACCCAAACTCACATCTCTAAATTGTTCAATCAACTCCAATTCTCTAGCCATCATGATCGACATATGCAATATCTTCCGATTTAAGGCATCAGCCACAACATTAGATTTACCGGGATAATAATTAAAACTAAAATCATAGTCTTTCAAGAATTCCAACCAACGTCTTTGCCTCATATTTAACTCTTTTGGGTTAAACAAATATTTCAAGCTCTTATGATCACTATAAACCTCAAATCTCGAACCATACAGATAATGCCTCCAAATCTTTAATACAAAAACTACAGCTGCTAGTTCCAAATCATGGGTAGGATAATTCCTCTAATGAATTCTCAAATGACGCGAAACATACCCCACCACTTGACCGGCTTGCATTAATACTCCACCCCAAACCCATCAAAGAAGCATCACAATAAACCACAACCGGTTTGGTAAAGTCAAAACTGGAGCAGTAGGCAACTTCTTCTTTAGCTCAATGAAACTTTGTTCACATTGGGAACCCCACACAAACGCTTTATCCTTACAAGTTAATTGAGTCAACGGAAGTGCCAACTTCAAAAATTCTTCAATAAATCTTTGATAATAACAGCTAATCCTAAGAAACTTCTAATTTCTGTCACTGACTTCAGAGTCTCCCATTGTAGAACTGCATCTACCTTGGATGGATCCACAATAATCCCTTTTCATGAAATCACATGACCAAGAAAACTCAACTCTTTCAACCAAAACTCGCACTTTGATAACTTAGCATACAACTTCTTCTCTCTCAACACTTGCAGCACAATCCACATATGTTCAACATGCTTTTCTTCTGACTTAGAATAAATCAGAATATCATCTATAAAAACAACAACAAATTGATCCAAATAATCATGGAAAATATGGTTCATATACTCCATGAATACTCCATGTGCATTAGTAACTCCAAACGACATCACTACATATTCATAGTGTTCATATCGAGTCCTAAAAGCGGTCTTCTTCACATCTTCATCTTTCACTCGTATCTGATGATAACCCATCACAGATTGATCTTACTGAACACACAAGCACCAACGAACTGATCCATCAGATCATCTATCCTTGAAAGGGGATACTTGTTCTTAATTGTCACCTTATTCAGTTTCCTGTAATCAATAAATAATCTCATGTTACCGTCTTTCTTTTTCACCAAAAATATCGGAGCTCCCCCAGGCGACACACCCGGTCTCACAAACTTCTTTTCTAACAGTTCCTATAACTACTTCTTTAATTCCGATAACTCAGAAGTCGACATATAATATGGTACCTTCAAAATAGGTTTATTTCCTGGAACAAGATCAATACTGAATTCCACATCTCTCTAGCGGAACATCCACAATATCATCTAGAAATTATTTCGGGAAATCTCTCACCACTAGAAATTCGCCGATTGCCATTTCATTTTCCACCGATAAAGATGCAAACAATGCCAAACCTCGCGCTTCTTCATTCAAGAGTTATTTCAACTCTCGAGCAGATAAATAACCAACTTCTTCTTCCTCTTCATCAGGAGTAAAAAATCGAACTGACTTGCAGAAATAATTAATGTGAACATGATTGAACTTCAACCAGCTCATCCCCAGAATCACATCTAAACCTCCCAACGGCAAACAAATCAAATCCATACCAAAGTCCTTACCATATATCTATAGAGGACAATTCAAACAAATGAGAGAAGTAGTTAACGACCCATCAGTAGGAGTCTCGATAACCATCTCTCCTTTCATAGGGGAAACAACAAGACCTAGTCTTCTTACACAATCAATAGAAATAAAACAATGTGTAGCCTGTGTCAATCATATCACTCAAAGGCATATTATTAATATAGCAAGTACCTCTGATCAAACGATCCTCACTGGAATTCGGTGTCCCTATCAAAGCAATCACTTTTCCTCTAGTTGCAGCTTTCTTTGGCTTCTGACAATGAGTGCTGATATGAGCTTGCTCTCCACAGTTATAGCAAGTAACCAGATTTATCTTGCACTCTACAATCAAATGTCCAGGCTGACCACACTTGAAACATGTCTTCACGTCGCTCATACACTCACCGATACAATAACCCAATTCCCCAAACCTATAACACTTCAGAGAAGTAGGAACATCTCCCTCACTTGGCCGTTTGCTCTCAACCTGTTTCTGCTTGCTTTTATCAGCTGGAGCTGCATCAGGTTTCCCACGATTCATTTGTTGCTTTCCTCTTCTCTCATCCAAACTCTTGAAGTGATCATATCGATCCTTGTTGTCCTATTCAAAGATTCTACAATAATCCACTAAATCTGGAATTCTTCGGATCCTCTGATAACCAATCGCCTTCTTGATCTCAGGCCTCAAATCATTCTCGAACTTGACACACTTCGAGAACTCATCAGTCGCCTCACTATAGTGCAGATAAAACTTTACCAGACCAGTAAACATGGCGGCATACTTAGTAACTGACATACTTCCTTGTTTCAGTTCCAAGAACTCAATCTCTTTCTTTCCCCCAAACATCTTCAGGAAAGTACTTCCTCACAAATTCCCTTCTAAACACAGTCCAAGTGTCAGCCTCACCAGACATCTCCAACCGCTGACGAGTGCCAACCCACCAGTCACCAGCTTCTCCCACCAACCTGTGAGCACCCAACAACACCTTACTGCCTTCAGGACATTCCATCACTCTGTAGATCCTCTCGATCTCCTTGAGCCACTCTTGAGCTCCATCTGGATCATTCTTCCCCTAGAATGTAGGTGTATCATTCTTCCGAAATTCATCACTCTCATGATACCCAGCATTCATCGGATTTTGCACAGCTTAAGCCATCGCTTTGCATAGCGGCGACAAATGCAACACTATCATTTCTTCTAGCCATTCTAAACATGTCACACAACATCCAAACAACAATTAAGAACTCTACCACAACACTCAACAACAACTCGATGGCTCAACTACTTGATCGGACGGACCAACCTGCTCTGATACCACTTTGTAACACCCAAAATATTTCCACTAATTTTAAATTAAATATCAGAGTAAATAAAACACACCATTTCATTCTGAGTGTCACAATCACTAAAAACACACGACTCAATGTGATACGTTTTACAAAATAGTTTTAGTTGCAGCGAAAAACTCAAAAGAAACATAAAATAAGATTCAATTACAAAATATTTTTCTAAAATAAATAAACAAAGAAACATTGGTCGTCCCGACACCCCAAAACACGTATCAGAGCCGACTCCTTTAAATGTGAAATACACCAACTTGACCGAACTATAAAATGTGAATCATGACGAGTCCATCCCTAGTCCTAACCCTACATCAAAGAAGTTTGTCCTAGGAGTGTATGTGTTCATCGAACATTAGCCTAAGGATACACAGTTGGGTGAGTGAATATATGGAGAATGAATAGTATTATCGGCAACAACTCTAGAAATCCAAAATACTTGTACCTACTATATGATTAAGAGGAAAGAAAGAAGAAAAATGATGGGTATTATTATTAATGATCTGCATGAAAAGGAAAGGTATTAATATGAAATTAATAGATTGATAAACAACTAAATACATGTACATAGAAAGAGATAAAATGAATGATATTGTTGAAAAAATGTTGTCGTACAGGGTTGGCAAAGGTTAGCTATCGTGGTCACGTTTTTAGGTCAAGTGCTATAGACAAATGTTATTGGTATCGAATCAGTGCACCCCACAAAATTGCCTTTTACTATCAAGTTAGGGGCCACAGTACGTGTGAGACTTAATTCTGGCTTAGCTGGTCATTCCAAATCAAACCCATCTTTATTGTTTTGCTAACTTAACCCATCACTATTTAGGTGAAAAGCATAAAGTTTTCCACATTAAACCCATCACTATTAAGGCACTTTCCTTATTTATATAAAGGAATAATTGATTTTTAGAGAGAGAGAGAGAGAGAGAGAGAGAGAGAGAGAGAGAGAGAGAGAGAGAGAGAGAGAGAGAGAGAGAGAGAGAGAGAGAGAGAGAGAGAGAGATTATAATTAAAACAACAATAAATTACTACTTAGTCTTTGTAAAGGTTATAAAATAGGAGACAATTTCATTATCCATCGTAAAAAATTGGATAATGTACCTTCAACCAATCTACTAATGTCATATCATTTTATTATATTTTATTATTTATTTAATAGTTTAAATTTTTTATATTAACCTAAAAATATATAACAAATATAGTCAACTAGATAGTAAGATTGTAAAACTTTGTAACATATAGTCAACTAGAGAGTAAGAGTGTAAAACTTTGTCACATATATAGTCAACTAGCCAATTATATCTCGTCACGTAGATGTATGTTGACATGTTTTAATTATATAACAAAAAGCGACATTTTGTTTAAATATAATATTCCTTCAATTCCTTTGTTGTCAAAAAATATTTAATTGAATGGATGCCTATGTGTTTTGTTCTACTGACAAAAACGTCCAAATATAAACTCTCACCATGTTTATTTAAAAATAGATTTTATAAATTATAAAAACAAAAATTATGGGTATTTTGTTAAAGTTTACATGTAAGTTTCTACTCTTGAGTCACTTTCTAAAAGCCCATATTAAAAAATGAGAGAATTTATGCAATGGTCATAAAGTATTACTTATATTAAAAAAGATTAAAAATGTTTTATAAAAACTTCACTTCAATATATTATTATAAATAGTTCTCGAAAGGTGTAAACCTAGCTAATATTCAGGTCGGAAAATAATCTAAAATCAAAAACAATTAAAGTGTGTGAAAAAACATAAATCAATTAGTCCAATGATCTAATCTATCTTGAAAACATAGACTCAAACAAAAGGAAGTTTTTTTTTATAAGCAATAATTATATTAAGAGAGAGAAAATGATTCTCCATATCCAATATAAATAAAGTCAGAAAAATCGATACATTACAAGAAATTCAAAGGATATTTTGGTCAATTTTTTGATAAGCAATAATTATATTAAGGGAGAAAAAAGGATTCTCCATACCCAATACAAATAAAGTCAGAAAAACCGACACATTACAAATAAGGCAAGGGGATCCTTTATCACCTTTCTTATTTGTTATTGTTGTGGGAGGTTTAGCGAGGTTGATTCGTAATTCAGTTTTGGGAGGGGAGTATGTCGACCTTAGTATAAATCGAAGTTGCTTTGTAGATATTCTCAAATATGTCGATGATACACTTTTGGTAGGGGACGGGGGTTGGAGACACTTATGGGCCATAAAGTCGGTGCTTAGAGCTTTTGAGTTGGTCTCGAGGCTTGGGATCAATTTTCATAAGAGCAAAATTATTGGTATAAATGTTAGTGATTATTTCATCGAGGCGGCCGCTTCTTTTTTTTATCTTGTAGGAAGGAAACACATCAATTTAATTTTCTCGGAATTCCTATTGGAATGAATCCTAGAAGAATTGCATCTTGGACTACGTTGTTAGCTAAGTTCGGTAAGAGGTTATCAAGTTGGCATGGTCGATATTTGTCTTTGGGAGGGAAGATCACCCTTATCAAATCGGTTCTTAGTAGCTTATCAATTTTTCACCTCTCTTTTTATAAAATATCGGTGAAGGTGTGGAAGGAGATGATGAGAATCCAAACTAGTTTCCTTTGGGGTAGCTCGGTCGTTAAATGGAAGGTTCATTGGATTAATTGGCAATTATTTTGTTTGCCATATATTAAAGGCGGTTTGAACTTGAAAAGAATGGATGTTTTTAATGAATCACTTCTTCATAAATGGAAATGGAGGATTATAGGTGCATGGGTCGGATGAACTTTGCTTTCAGGTCCTCAAAGCCAAATATGGTGATATTCGTTTGTTAATGTGGGAGAGCGGTGCAGAGCTTAATCGAAAAATTTAGTATTCATATTGGATTTTGGATCTTATTTCAATTGGTAAAAAATATAACGATGATTACATGGTGGTAAATTGTGTTGTTGAGTTAGGCAATGGTTTGGGTACTTCTTTTTTGCGGGCAAATTGGATCGGTCGAGGTGCTCTCATGCAGTTATTTTCGGAATTATTTGTGGTTTCTCGTCTAAAAAATGTGTTTGTTGCTGCAATGGGTGGTTGGGTGAATGGGGAATGGAGGTGGGGGGATCTTAGTCTTAATCTTAACAATATCAATGGGACGACTCAAAGATCAAGTGCAGCAATTTCGGATCCCGTTTTTTCTAACGCTTCTTCTTTTGCAGGTACTTCGGAGATTGGTTTTACTCAGAATTTGTTAGCTTCACCTCTGTTTGGATATTCTTCGCAAGAGGGTGTGTATGGTGACAACCATCAGGAAGACAACCACGCAGAAAATGGAAATTACAGGAGGTTGATGCTTGGTTTGGATAGCAGTACATCCGCATCAGTTCATAGAGATGCTGGCTGAACAATTCCATCCATGATTTTCGAACATATCCCTCTAGTGGTCGCGGCGAGTAATGTAGGAGCTGACATAGGCATGGATTCAGGCGGTTTCGGAGATGTTGCGGGTATTTCCGGCAGTATTTTTGCAAGATTTGTGTAGCAGCAATTTGTTCAAAATTTGTGCATCAGTACTTCAGAATTTGTGTAGCAACAATCTCATGTTACAGTTCCGACGAATTCGGTTTCAAGGGTGGTTGAGTCGCCTCTAAATATAGTATTGGAGGATGATGTTAATGACAGAGAGACAAACCAGGATGAAAGTCGTACATCATCTGTGATTGATTTGTTTCATTGCATTCTTCAGTTCACTCCAAACTCTGAAGTTAAAGACAAAATATCGTGGAGACGCGAATCAAATTGGATGTTTTCGGTGAGATCATTTTATTCGTCAACTTTATCAAATCACATTCCTTTTGGTCATTTACAACGGGAAGATGTGGCTTTGGAGTTGGTGTGGAAAGTGTCATTGGTGGGAGTTGGGTAAAGCCTTAAAAACGAGGAGTGGTAGAAAAGGTAGTTTATGGCTAGCGGTGTATTTGTCAATATGGACGGTTAGGAATGATATAATTTTTTGTAGGTTACCTTGGAATGTTGTAGACATTGTTTAGAAGGTTAAATTTTTGAGTTGGAAGTGGTCTAGGATGGGAGATATTACCTATCCCAATTGTAGTTTTTACGACCTCGACAAGGACTCCTTGTTGTTTATGGCGTAAACACATTTGGTTGGTAATCTCTTTTCTTTTTTTTCTCTTTTTGTATCAGCGAGAAGTGTTTTCCCGGCCTCTTTTTTTTTATCGGGTAGAGTACCCTTTGTACTCGTATTAATATATCACTTGCTTAAAAAAATATGATTGAATGTATATTTGCAAAATATTTTATCTAAATAATTAAATTTAATAAAAAACATTTCTTGTTTATTTCTTTGTGAACGGTTATTTATGATAAAATATACTATAAATAATACAAGTATTGCTTTTTATTTAAGATATCTAAACTATCTTCTATAGTTATCACTAATTGTAATTAAAAAAAAATGATTTTCTTTGTAATTAAAAATAATAATTTAGTGATGTTCAATTGGTAACTATGTAGAAATATCAAAATACAAAAGCACAAATTCAACATGTAACATTTCACTTATTCATCTATAATAATATGAATTCAAATCACTAAACTACTTAAAAAAAATAAAAATTTAAAATTTAAATCTATGCATTATAACTATAATTTATTTATTGTTTTAAAAAATATACTATGTCCTTGTGATAGTAAAATTCAAAGTGTGTCAATTCATTTGATTATTTCCATAATTAATTCTTCGCCATAAAAAGGAAATCTAAGTTGAGAAAAAATTTCAGTAACTAATTATTACATGATTAAATAGTATAGATACAAAAACAAAATATAAATAAAAGTGATTATGACCATTATTTTATAGAAAAAGTGATTATGAACTTTATTTTATTAGAAAAGTGATTATGAGCTGGCTCCACTTATTTATCAAAATTTTAATATTAATTTAGGAAATCAAGTTTACCATATAAATACACATTCTCACATTTTTAGGGTTAGGGCTCAGCATACACACAGAGTAACTCCTTCTCCTTCTCTCTTTTCTCTCTCTCTCAAAGTATATATATATCTCTCTCTCTCTTTCTTTCTCTCTACTTAATTTTTTTCTATACAAGTTTATGATTTTGATTAATTAATCACCAAAAAACTTGAAAAAAAATCATCATAATCTTTGCAGGTTTTGAAGAAAAAAGAAGGAAAAAAAAGAAAAGAAGCTAGAATGAGGAAGAGACAAGTGGTGGTGAGAAGATCAGAGGAACCACAAAGAAGTGTTGTGAAATATGGAGAGTGTCAGAAGAATCATGCAGCAAATGTTGGAGGCTATGCTATTGATGGTTGCAGAGAGTTCATGGCAAATGGTGAAGAAGGAACAGATGGAGCTCTCACTTGTGCTGCTTGTGGTTGTCACAGAAACTTTCACAAAAGAGAGTTAGTTGAAACTGAATCTGTTTCTGAATGTTCTAATGGTACTTGAAACTGTTTTATTATACCTCCAAAAAAAAAACAGTTTGTTATTCTTGTAATATATTTTCTCTACTTGGTTTTGCTTGTGTTATATATATAAGACTTTATTGATATTTATGTTCTTGGTATATATTATTATATACTAAAATTATCTTTCTAGAGTGAAAATATATAAGGTTGATTTGTGTAAAGGGTAAAAATGGAAAAGAAATTCAGAAGCTGTTTTTGTTTTAGTGAAGAGAAATATGCAAATTTGTATGAGATTTTATTCTTTTCATTATAGTTAGGTATTCTATTTTTTTTTTCTTTTTTTATGATTTAGTATGTGTAAGATGTTTTAAGGATTTGTTAATGGCTTTTGAACATGTTAAAGCTTTTTTTTTTTTTTTTTAAAGTTTGAGAAATGATGAAGAAGATGTATTTTGTTTTGTTTTGATTTTGTTTTGTTTTGGTTGGTTATGAAATTTTCTTTAGTTTCTGTTTGTTTTTGTTGGATGCTGATTTTGATTCCATTCAACCAAATCATATGATATCATATCCTTGATGCTTCCACAAAATACCAAACTCCACTTGCCTTTGCTTTGCAAAATTTTTACTTTATAATTTTTTCATTTCTTAAATAATTTTTCTCCACGGTGAAAAAAATGTTAAAAAATTCTATTAGTGTCACTCTTACTATATCATTTGCATGCTATGAGTTTTTTCCTTTCATGTATAACAAATATGGAAATTTCTAAGTGAATTACCACAATTTTTCATCATTTTTCTCTCTTAATCTTTATATAGCCACCAACTGATTTTGGCAAGTTCTATACAACAATGATCATTAATCTTCAATCCACTAGTTGGTGTTTGTTTGAGATCACTATAAGGTCCACATGTCTAATCATGTTGGTTGTTGAAATAAAGATGTTTCATTAAGCTTCATACATATCTAAAAGTTGATTTAAGCTAGTTCAAACTCAATAGAGGGAAATAAATTAAAGGGTTATATAAAAAAACATAGAATATGATTAAGTTACATTGTTTTATCTCTCTACTTATTTGCCAAAGTAAAAGCAACTCAAAAAGACTAAGATATAAGTTAGGTAACCTAGTTTTATATATAACACTATTCCTATATATATATCATGGAGTTGCATATGGTTTGGTTAAACCCTAAATGGAATGAAAGCATCATTTTTTATTTTTTGTTTTGTTTTGTATAAAAATATATCATAGTAAATTTGAACCTGAATTTTGTGGTTGATACTTCTTCGATGTCCTTCAGCTTACCGATTGTATTGTTTGTTTGTGACCAGATATAATATATTTGTGGTTAATACTTCTTCGATGTGCTTTCGCTCACCGACCGAATTGTCAGTTTGTGACCAGATAGAATATATATAGTAGAAAAGAAAAAAGATAATGGTGAGATTAGAATTGAAGGGTAGATAACATGTATAGCTTTTGCATATGATGAGAGAAAAAATGATGTAGCAATGAAAGTAAAAGACAGAAAGAAACACAAGTCATTTTAGTTATTGAAGCAAGAGTGGATGCTAACTAAAATTAACATGTATAGAATGTGCAAAGGGGTAAGACACTTATTGTGTTGCTTCTCTATAGCTAGCTTTCATAAAAAGGAGATAGTAAAGTACTACTTTTTGTGTATGTATAGATATTTTTCATGTGAGATGCTTGAATCAAAAGTAGACAAGTTAGGCATTTGAGCATGGAAGGAAACAAAGTTTTAGGTATATGTTAACACAAAATCAGGTATATGTCTATTCCAATGTTACATTTTTGAAATATATAGCTAAAAGGTGTCTTTTCCAACATTTTAATATTTTTGCCTAAAGAATGAACTTTGCTAGCTATGTGTTTTGTTGTGATGCTGTCATTAATCTGTTTAGCAGCAGAAGTTATTTTCATTCTTACACATGCTTCATTGTACTATGCTTCTAACTTGGCAAAAGCATCTTTTTCTATGCCATGCATCCTAATGTTTGAATTGTATATATATATGTTTGTTTCATCCAATAATTTTCCAGATTATATATAATGTATATATTTAGAGAACGGTTTCAAATTTTATTGCATTTGATAATTTTATGTTCTAGTGCAAAATGTGTTTTATGTTAGTGCAACAAACATACAATGTCAAAGTAAGCACTCAAAAGAGACGAAAACATTGCAATGCACAAATGGAGTTTGGTGAAGATTTGTAGTGTGGAAGGGGATTGTTAGACTATAGGGTAAAGGGTTCTCGATGATCTCTTGGGTTAAGTGGGTGGTGGTGCATAAGATACTTGTGTTTGTTGAAAAAGGAAAAAGCTATATTGAGATTTTGTGTGGAATTGAAAGGAGATACTATTTGAGAGAATGATAATTTCTATTGAGAGAATGTTTGACTAGTTTGTTTATTTGTTTCTACTTGGTTTAATATCTTTTATACAAAAGCTCTTCGTAATTATAAGATTCAAGGGAGATTTCTACAAATATCTATAGATTATTCTAGATATTTTGTGAAAGAGATAATTTTACACACTTCTCCATACTATTTACATTTATTATCATGACTTAACTAATCTATTTTTACATTTCTCTAGAATTTTCTTCGGACTAATACAACAAAGACTAACAAATGAGCCTAACACTTTATTAGTCCAATGAATCAAATCATGTTTGTAATTCACAGTACTATAAAATAGATTTTTCGTAACACCTTTTATAACGGTCTTCGTGTTAATTGTGATAATGATTTATTTTTTAGAGATTTTTTTTTGTATTTACTAAAGGACATGTCACAATGGTCCTATGTAACAACCATAATGAAATGTATTTGTAGTGAAATGGTTCGAATCTATACACCAATGTTTTTTCCATTTATCGTGATAATAATATGATTAACCTTGTATATCACCACAGTTTTTATAATCAACCGTGGTGTAAGTTTCAATCATTTTATCATGGTTATTGTTGTCAACCTTGGTGAAAGGTGCTACGTACATATTTATATATAAGCGAAATTATCTCTCACTTTAGTACATAAGAGTCGTCTTTCTCAAAACAAAACCCTAATAACTATTTCACTCGTCTCTCTCAAAATGAAACTCTAATATCTCTATCATTCGTCTCTCTAAAATAGAAATCCCAAAACGAAACCATAACATCAATTCTTAGCCAATGACTAATTTACAATTTCATCTTAATTATAGTTTTTGTTTCAAAATCTATTTATGTATTATTGTTTATGTTTCAATAACTTGTTTCATAATGTTTAAACTTTCTGATAATTTTGACTTGTAGGTAGGGATGCTTGTTTCAATAACGAGGAAAAAGCTAAAGTGAGTGTTGCAAACTTGTGTGAAAGATCCAAAATGACATACATTCAAAATAGACATAAGTTTGCGGTTCTAACGTCACCTTCATCCTTCTTTCATTGCGGGCACGCCATTATGAGACATGTATGTTTCTAAAAAATTCAATGACTTGATATGTTTATTGTATCGTTTATGTTATGTATGGCTTGTTGTTGATGAATGTTTTTGTTAATGTTTGTTTAAAAGATGAATTTATTATATCTTATGTGGTTTGAGTGTTTTTCAAATCCCTTACCGAATATATAACATTTCAAATTGCATTAGAAAATTATAATATGATAGATAAAGTTATATTAGAAAACAAGTACACGTTCAATTCTTAAAAAGAATTCTTCAATCTGTTATCAACATGTTATTTAACTGTTGGAACTTTATTTAATGATTGTAGTTCTTCAACCACCCTTCTCTCCACCTCTAATTTTGTTTGCAAAGTAAATAATATTTTTAAAATGAACTAGAGGTGAAGGAATGGGTGGTTGAAGAACTAGAATAATTAAATAAATTTTTAACTGTTAAGAAGCAAAATACGGATAAGGAGTTGAATAACTTTTGTCAAACACTAAACATGAACTTGTTATTCTAATATAAATTAATTTATCATATTATTATATTCTAGTTCATATTTAAAGGTTATATGTTTAATGAGCATTGGAGAAATAAGTATTCCACATAATTTATAATAAACTCAGGTGTATATATGACAACAATTGTTTATCACAACCGTTGTTAAATATTATTCATTAAAGAATATCACAACGATTGTTTAAAGTAACCATTGAGATAGATAACACGCTATATAGATACAATCAGGGTCGCACGATCGTGGTGGAAAGCATCATACATACAATTACACATTACCTCACTAAGGTTGGTCAAACATGGTGGAATTCCTTTACCAACCGTTGTGATAAATGTTTTTTGTAGTAGCTTCAAAAGCCCTTCTTAAACTCGATTTTCCCGTAAAATGTCTTCCTTATCTTGAACTCATTGTATTTTTTTTAATCATTTCACCTTATTTCTCAATAGTTACTTGGTTTACCATTCTTCCTCGAGGACTACATCTAAAAAGGAACGCTTCACGCCTATCTGATGAGTTCTTAGCTTGTGTTGAAATGCTTATGAAATTAAGAGTTTTATGGTATTCATATTGACAAATAAAACAAAATATCTTATTATAGTCAATCTTGTCATTTTTACCGTAGCCTTTTTTGGATATTCTCGTCTCTTATCTTTTGACTTTTTCCTTGAAATTCTTCACTGACTTGCACATTTTCTTCACGTTCATACTCTAATGCTCTTTTAGAAGCGAAATGATTTTCCATGTATATTTATTTTAGGTGGATTTTATTTCTTTATCATATTCTTTTCTTTATCTCTCGTCTTATAGAGTTTCTTCAAAGTTTATTGATACATAATTTGCATAAAGACACAATAGTGTGGGATTATTCGTACCTTTAACTTCTTCATAGATATCTTAGTGCCTTCGTGGTGATAATGCCTCTATGTTGTCATAAATAGTGTCTTTATAAGTAGATGGTGTTGGCGAGTGACACTCTTTTTAAAATTCTATAGATGTTCATCTTCAATTTCTATAAAGAAACTATATTGTTTTTTCTGAGTACCAAATTTTCTCTACCCTTCTTCATCAAATACCACATATCGGTTAATTATAATCTTGTTTTTGTTAGGGTAATACAATTTGTAGCCCTTTAAGTTTTGGTTATAACCAAAAAATATGTGCTACACTCTACAATATGCTGAAGTGTGATATACTAGGATTTTCCTCCACTCCATGCTTCTTGCGGTGTCTTTTTCCACACACTTCTAGTTGGAGATCAATTTGATAGATATATTGTACACATCACTTCTTATAACCAAAGTTTATTTTTATAGTTTCTTACTTTTGAGCATGCTTCGAGCCATGTTAAGAATTTATTTTTTCCTTTATGCAACATCCTTTTGTTAGGGGATATTTGAACTCCTAGTGGATGTCCAATTCCATTTCCCCACATATTTCATGAAACTCCTTTGAAGTGAATTCACATCCCCAAGTTGTTCGTAACTTTTATCTCTCGATCACTTTATTTCTCCACATTAGCTTTGGGATTATTTAAGGTAGAAAATACTTATGATTTCTACTTCAAGAAATAAACACAAGTTTTTCTTGAAAAGTCATAAATGAAAAGAAAGAAATTCTCTTTTTTTTCGTTCTTAGTGAGCTTGGATTGATTGGCCCACACACATCAAAATGTGTAAGTTCGAGCGACTTCTAGGATTTGGAGCTTGACTCTTTTGGAAAACTTGCCCTAAATTATTTTTCAAGTAAGCATCCTTCACACAACTAATCTAGATGATTGATTGGCGGTAGACCTCTCACAATATTTTGTTTTGACAACAAACTCAAGCCTCTAAAATGTAAGTGCCTAAATAAAACATTTCAAAGCCAAGAGGCATCGTTTTATCACACTCTGAGACATTTTTGCACATTGTTTTTAATATTCATAAAGAACATCATATTCCTCGACATATGTACCTTTGTGATCAATTTTGTTTTCTTTCATATTTGATGGATACAATTAAATCTTTCTTATGAATATTATAACCTTTTTTATAAAGATGTCCCAAACTCAAAACATTGTTCTTCATGTTTGGAACATATTTGAAATAAATTCGGAAGTCAAGAAACATCCTATCAATCAATCCCTAGAAAACTTTGCACGGGTTTTCAATATACATTTATTGAGCAAGATCATGATAAAATTGATATTGAAGGTAATGAATTTAACTTTGAAATTTTAAAGAGAGGTAGCTTACATTAGTAAGAATATTTTATGCGAATATCAATTACAAATATGGTATCATAAATTCTGAAGTCAAGAAACATCCTATCAATAAATCCCTAGAAAACTTTGCTTGAGTTTTCAACATACCTTTTCTTGAGTAAGATTATGATTAAGTTGATCTTGAAGGTAATGACTTTGAAATTTTTGCTCACACTCTTTTCATTAACCCCTCTTTTGGAATCCCATCTCCTTTCATTATAGGCTTTATTCACCCTGGTTGTAGACTGATTCACCTATATAATGAATCATGTACTTTTTCCAAGGAAAAGTAATTATAGCACCATCTAGAGGTCAAATGTCCATTCAATATGGTTTTTCAAAAACCAAGTTGATAAGAATTGGGCGGATATTTTACTTCACCACATAATAGATAGGAAAAAGAAAAACATCACCTTACCCTATGTCGAACCAATCACAATAATCTTGACCTACATCATCAATGATTTTGGATAGGAAGATCCAGAATTCATGCATACAATGATATGGAAAATGGCTATAATAAAAATGGGATATGTTATTCAAGGAAAAGAACTTTCTCCACTATCGCCAAGAAGAGCAAGGCATCAAAGAAAAACCTTCATCCATCCTCCTCAAATACACTCAATGACGTATGTGATGAGAAAAGAGAAATGAATACAAATATTATCAAACTTAGTGAAAGAATGGAGAGAAGAAACCTCATTTCACAAATGGATTCAAGAGAGGATGGCGATGATAATGAGATGAAATAATTTCTTCCTACTTTCTTATGTTGCTTACTTGCATTGAAATTTTCTATGTATGTACTTTCAATTCCGTGTAATTTCTTTAAATAAATAAAACAAAGTCTTTTCATTTCCTAAATGTTTAGTTTCCTATGCTTGCATATCTAAATTTATCACAATGCATCTTACCCTGCATTTTTTATTTCAACAAAGGGGGAAAAATATACTCTCATATGGAGTTAAATATAGTCCCTACTTAATTAAGGGAAAGTTTGATTACTCCAAAGACATTTGTTTTATTTCTCTACCACATCCTTTAGAGATATGTTGTCATCATCGAAAATGGGGAGAACGTGGAACCTTGTTTTGCAGGTCATAGAACACACTTTTGATGATGGAAACTATTAACATGCACCTAAGTGTTTAATAATGACAACAACTAAAGTCATGCATGAAGCGGTTAAAGATTTAAACCATATTATTAGGGTTTTATGGACTTAACTCTACTGATGATGGAAAACAAATGGATTATAACTCAAGCCTCATATCAAAGTAAAACTAGATCAAGTTTTTATATTGATGAAGCATCTGACAAGGCTTAAAGTATATGAAAGCATGCCTCAATATGTTTGAGTCAACATATTGTAAAAGCAAGTAGGATTCCTCGTAAAAATGTATGGCTAAGTCACACACATGAAAACAAGTTTTAAAGTTATTTTTATCCAAAAGTATTCTTAAAATGCCTCGTAGTTGTTCTAAAACATGTTTGGAATTGTCAGAAAAGATGTGGGAAAGTTTTGGCTATTGCCAACCAATTGCCACCTTATGTAAATCAATTCATAAAGTCAAAAAATGTTCCCTAATTAATTAACATTGTGCCTTAATGACTGGTAGTAGCTAAATATATTTACCTTGCCTTTTGAGCCTTGTAATCAATTAATTTTAATGAAACCAATTGATTGGCGTATGTTTCCAATTGATTAATAAATCATAAAAGGCCAATAAAAAAATTTCCCTTTATATTCTAAACTCTAGCCTATAGATAGAGGCTCATTCCCACTCTTAAAATCATCTAGAAATATGATTTAAGTTTACTCTTCTCTCTCTCTCTCTCTAAAAATTCTCTTGTTTACTTTCATTCACTAAGAACTTAACCAAAGTGCTTTTTGAGAAACTCATTTTGTAAGTGAGGAAGTTGTAATTTTGGAAGGGTTATTTTTTAAGTTCACCAAGGAAGTTTTGTTGATACATTGATTGAACATTTTATCCATTTTGGGATTGTTTGTTTAGGTTTAAAGCTAAACTTGTAAAAAGCTTTAGTTTGGGGATTATATGATCAAGCCTCTATTTAAGCTAAAATATTTAGCCCGTTCAAAAGCTTTCAAGGTTTGAGATCAGCATGTGATAAAATATCATAGGTTCTTGGTTAGTGTAACACCCTAATTCCCCCCCTATGATTTTCCATATTTTCATTTTCTTTATGCCTACAAACAAGATCATGCATTGGTTCTTCTATCCTTCTCAACAACAGGTTTATGCCTCACAAGGGATTTTTGATCACAGGATTTTCATCCTAGTACAAACGCAAAAGTGGCACGGAAAAAGAATAAAAATCACCAACCATGCATTTTTATCCCAAAAAAAGGGAAAGGTAATGCTTCACAAAACTGGGGGAAGGAAAGAACGAGGTCTTGCAAACTAGAGAGTGTAACACCCCAAATTTGCCCACTTCTTTTTAAGCATCATCATCATATCATAATCATCATAAGCATATCATATCTTTGGCATCTTTGCATGGAAAAGTAAAGCATAACATTCTCATGTTCTAGCATTAGGCATATGATCAACTATGGGTGGATTTGAGGCATTACAAGCTATAGCAAGAGGCCCAGTGGACTTGTCCAAGTCCTATGAAGAGTCTACATAACATTCACAAGTTCAAGATCCTTTACAAAAGCCCAGAAGGTTGTGAGATCCTCAGGGAATCCAAGCTAGGGCAAGCTCCTACACAATGGTTCCCAAATTAGGGTTTCACTTTCAAGCATGAATTCTTTGTGACTTTGGCCATTTCATCTGGGCAAAGTCTCTCATATGATAAGAGGTTCCTAGGGATGTAATTTGGTGAGAAAATTCCTTGTGGAAGGCAGTTATTTCATCAGTTGCTTGCATAAGAAGAAATTGGTCAACTATGCATTTTAAAAGTCAACTGTGGGAATTCAAGGGGTCCAACCCCATTTTTCAAGTCAAGGGATGTCATTAAGACCTTAGAAGAGGTTTGGCAAAGTCAAAGATCAAGAATCAAGGGGTTTTGAAGAACTTTCCATTTTGGGCATATGGTTTGTTATGAAACTTTCCATTTTTGGCAACTTTTGCCCTAATTTTCAAAGGCTTCTTTCATGGTGAAAAAGATCTCAAATGAATTTCCAATAAACATGAGAGTTGTAGGGTAGGTTCTCCCATTTTCAGAAAGTACAAGTACATTTTCATAGCCCTCATGGATCAAAAGATATGGCCTTCGAAAGTTCACTTGTTTTTTAGGGTTTACCTTAAAATTCAAGTTTCCACCAAGAGCAAAAACTCATATAGCTCAATTCCAAGCTATTTTATGTGCAAAGTAAGGTACCTATACCATTATTCATGACATGAGACACATTTGGCTCAATAAAGAACTTCAAATTCGTGCATGGGAAGGGATGTATTTTATAAAATGCAAAAATGCATGAACATTCAAAAAGCATGATACCAACATCCAATGGACAGGATAAGTTCACTTATGAATCAAGGGCTGGATGAGAGTTTAGCATGTGCAAGGAAGGATGAAGAGCACGAGCAATTCACTTCCTCACATCACTCTTGCATTTTTTGCAAAATCAATTCTCCCACTCATTACTCATGTGCATTCCCTCTCATTTTTGCATCAGTGATCATTGGCATCATATATAAGCAGCTAGGGTTTCCATTTGCTCAGAATTCATCACATTTTCATCACTCTCAAGTTTTTGCATCTCAAGCTTTTTCCTTCGAATCCTTTTATTCTCTCACTCATTCACCAAACAAACTTCATATTCTTCATCCTTGAGCTCTAAGGATCATAAATCCACCATCAATTCAAGTTGAATCTAAGGATTTCACAAGGTACAGTTCAATTGCAGTTGAGTTTGAAACTCAAGATCCAAGCAATTGCAGTCACTCTCTTGCATTTGTTTTGCAAGGAGAAGTTAAAGGAGGTAGATCTGCATCATTGGAAGCTTTCTTTTGACCTAATTTGAGCTCTGCAAGTTCAGGTAACTCACTGAATTCGTGGATCTGGATGTGTGTTTTTAAGTATGCATTATGATCTGTATGTTGCTCTGATAATGCTGATCCATTTAGTTTTGAGTTTGAGTGAGAATTAAGGTTGTATTGTTGATCTGAAGTTTGATACATAGAACTGTTTGTGTTCGATTTTCTTGATCCATGGATCTTTTGAAAAATCTAAGTGGATATTCTTGATCAGCATGTTTGAATTATTGGATATGGAGATTCTGATTCATTTCTGTTTATATTTGTTCTTGAGCTTAAATTTTCCGGTGCCGGAGCTAGGGCTCCGGTCACCGGATTCTGGAAATGTGAATTGAGGAAGATGACTTCCCATCCCTAGGATCTTTGATCTGGACGATCTCTGTTTTGCCAACACATTAAAATCACATCCTCCCTTGCACGTGCTTTCATTTTATGTTTTAAATCTGAATTAGCTTTGTGTTGCGCACCTCATAGTACTTATCATGCACACACGCACTGAGCTTTTGGATATTTGACCTGGTTTTAAGTTTGACTTGATCTGAAGCATTCACTTGATCCAATGGCCTGTTGTTTTCCCTGGATTTTGTGAATTTCTACCCTAAGTATTGTGTCCTGCGCTGAGTTTCACTGGGCCTTGGTTGTTATTCACACCCCTCCTTCTTATAAGCCCAAACCATTTGAACTAATTCCCCTGCTGTTTGCACCTCTAGTCTTGTTTCTTCATTTTGTTATTTTATTTTTTAATTCAGTTTGATTTGTAATTAATTAAAATAGTTAGAAGTCATTAAAAATTCCAAAAAAAAATCATGTTAACTTCTTTTAGTTTTATTTAATTTTTGATATTTTTATTTTCCATTTATTTTCATTTTCCACGCTGGAATTAATTGTTGCTTTTATTAATTGTTTTTTATTCATTTTTAAAGCATGTTGTCTTGTAGAATTTGTATCTTGACCACTAATTTGAATTTTGAATTGATTCTTTTTGATCTGGATTCATATTGAAATGTAGTTTGTTGATGATTTTTCTTCTGATTTTTAGAAGTTTGCTTGATTATTTTTGGTCCTTAACTTGTGCATGAAGTTTCATAACCCTAATCGATGTTTAGGCATATATTTGACCTACTTAGCTTCTGATTTTGGTCCTGCTCTTTTGGCATGTTAATATTATATGTTTGAAGAGTCTTTGTGCAAATTTGTGGAATTTTTGGATGAATTATTGATTTGTTTTGAATTTTGTTCTTTGCTTATCCTCTTTTGCATCCTTTGTGGTCATATGTTTGATCCTTAGGTTGGGAGGGAACTTGTGCCAACTCCCTTAGGTTGTTTAGAGCTTATTTAGGATAAGGATACCTCTCTGGTCTTGATTTGATGTTTGTACTTTGAGAAATTTTGTGGTTTCTTACCTTTGAAGTTCATTCACTTTTGTACATGTTCACCTCACTCCTTATGCTTCTTTGCTTCTCATGATGATAATGTTAAGTTTGTATGCCTCTACTCTTCATCTCTTGTGTTTCTTAGGCACATTCGTGGCATGTTAGGGTTCTGGTCTTGAAGTTTGTTATGTTTGTTTGCTTGGTTTGCTTTGTGTTATCTCATGTTTGTTTTGCTTTGTCATGATAATCCATAATGCTCCATGTTGAACTGTGTAGTCCATTTTTCATTCTTGTGTTATGTGTTTGATCTTGACACTTGTAATTGAGATTCCAATTCTGGTTGTGTTGCTTTGGTTTGATCTTATCCCCACTTGGTGTTTTATTTGTTCTCATTTTCTTTTGTCATGATGCTTTCTTATGTTACTAACCATTTCAGGGGCTCTGGTAAGTGAGAGGTGTGGATGTGATTCTCACATCTCCAATTCTTATCTCTTCTCTTTTCTTAATATTCTCTTATTTGTGTTTGTTGGGGCTTAGGCCATACTTTCTTCTTCTCTTCTTCATTCTTCTTCTCTTCTTATCCTTTCCTTCTTTAGGGTAGTAAGCCTCACTAACCTTAGGAATCCCATGCATGATAACACTAGGATTTGTTAGTCCCCTCTAGTTCTTTTACCTTTAAGATCCTTTTGTTTCTTTCTCTTCTCATCTCAAAGCAAAAACTCCTAAAAGACACTTAATAAGGATTGAAGTGGTCTCCTGTGTGTAAACACCCTAAATTTTCCCTCACTCATTCACACCATGGCTTGTGATCATTTCATATGCATAAGTTCAATCATAGCATCTCATATTGCATTTTTGATTCACTGCATTGTTTCTAAGTCATCTGCATCTAGGGTTTGTGATCTGAGCAATCCAAGAG
Source organism: Lathyrus aphaca (assembly GCA_963966055.1). NCBI lineage: Eukaryota > Viridiplantae > Streptophyta > Magnoliopsida > Fabales > Fabaceae > Lathyrus > Lathyrus aphaca. The sequence continues at coordinate 500,385,969 of OZ014519.1, read as the reverse complement.
CCACTAGAACCACTCCAAAGGTCATCAATCACTTCAAAGGGGTCCATGTATGTTCAAACATCATATTATACCCTCTCAAAGTCAATAATGTCAAAAAATCACAAGAACTGGGAATGGCATGGAAGCAGAGCCAGGTTTAACTGCACAGATGACCTAGAATTAGGGTTTTGGTTTCAGAGGCCATAACTCCAAATTTTTTGGCCATTCTTGTTTCTATTGGTCTCTATATGGTAATGGGGATCATGCATATCAATTTTCATGAAGAAATTCAATGGGGAAGTCATCTGATCAAGAGTTGACTTTTTGAGCAAGTCAGTGCAAAATCAGGGCATCTGAGGCCCTCAATGACCCAACCAAAGGGTGTTCTTCATCATTTTTATTGTGTATGATCTTTATTTGATCATAGAAGATGTTAGAAGTTCACAAAATTGAAGAATTTCAAGCCATTTGCAAAGTTGACTTTTTGGGAAAGTTGACTTATAATGAAAATTGCCATTTTGGGAAACTTTTTCAACCCTTGCTTTTTGATTCAAAAATGCTTCAAATGAAAAAACTTTGGTCATGAAAGTTGTAGAACGGATCATTACCTTTTCAAAAAGTACAAGAACTTGACCTAATTCATTTTGGATCAAAGGTTATGGCCTTGCAAAGTTGGACAAAATCATTAAAATATCACTTTTGCACAAAATGGAAAACTTGCAATTTCTTATGGCAAGCCTTTATGTGACTTCAATGTGACCTCTAATCATCATACCAATGCAATACATGACCTAAAATCAGAATTGGCCCAAGGGATTTCTCATTGATGTGCCTTGATCTTCACATAGCCATAAGTCATTTTTCATGAAAATGCAAAGAGGGATTTTTGGCAAGATCATTCTCAAATGAATTGTATGATCTCCAGCTGGTTTTAACACATTGCCATGACCTAATGAAGCATCCCACATCAAAAATTCAGCAAGATTTCTCACATTCACATAGCCAAAATCATGAAATGTCACAAGTGGGCAAGTTGCAAAAACTCCTCTAGCTCATGATCCAAATGCTTTCATGGACCATCCAAGGGTCTTCCTTGAAGCTGGCTGAGGCAATCCAAACACAGAAATCTCCTCTGCCATGGCCCATACCTATAGTACACCAACTATTGACTTTTTGGCCAATTGCTCCATACCATTCCCACAGTGCATGTCAAGTCTTCTGACTCATTCCAATAGTTTAGGACTTGTATATGGATGATAAAACAAGCCCCACACAAGCCTGGAACACACACATTGCAGCACACTCCAAAAACTGTCAAAACTTTCCTCTCTTCGAATCTCCTTCCACAGCCATCAAACATTCATTTTCTCTTCACCAATCAACCAGAAATCATCCATAGAACAAATCCCACCTCTCACAATGATCTGAAACAGCCCACACAAGAACCTCATTTTCTGATACACCAGAACTGGACCTCTCAAAATAGCCTATCTAAACTCCATTCAAGCCTGCCATTAGCACAAGGGGGATCATTGGAGTCAGTTTGCATAAGAGAAAGGCTCAGAAAGCTCCAGTTTGAAGAACTCCAGTTCAGGTATCCATCAAGAACAAATTTTCCAGAACTTCATTTACTTGTTATAAATTGATTCTACATGTTATCCTGATCATCATGATATGTTTAAAATTGAAAATGAGTGGAAAATGAGTATGTATTGATGTTCTGAAGTTTTTCCCGTGAAAAATGTTTGCTTCGATTTGCTTGATTCATGTAGTTTAAATGTTGTTTGGTGGTTGATTCATGTTCCATGATGTTAGAGGATCATTTCCCAGTGTTTAATTTGGAGTGGGGTGGCCTGTAGTGAAACCTAGGGTTTTGGTTCACCGGAGAAGACGACCGGAAGTCTTCTCCGGCCACCTGAGAACCATTAGCCCTAATCTGTGTAATTATGAGAGTTTGAATTCTGGCCCTTGGATGCGTTGACCCGCGCGTGTTTGGATGGCCAGGATTCCACCATTTTGCCCTAATCCATGTTTGACTTAATTAATCAAAATTAATTAATTATAAAATCTGATTTAACCAGGTTTGAACTTGGGCCATTGGATGTGGCGCCAAGTCAACCTTCCTTTGCCCAGAATCCATCTGATCCGTCCATTGCATATACTTCTCATTTTATTCAATTTTATTTTCATTTTAATTCATTTGTTTTGTATATTTTATTAAAAATAGCAAAAATTGTTCAAAAATTCTGAAAATTTTTATTCAAGCTTTTATTAATTTTCAGAAACCAAAAATATTTTTATTTTTATTTTTTGCATCAAAAATTATTTTTAAATCATTTAAAAGTATTTTTAATTAATTAATGAAAATTAATTGATTAAAAATACTTTTAGGTATTTAAAAATCACAAAAAAAATTCATGTAACATTTAAAAACATTTAGAAACATTGTCCAACTCTCAAAACAAATTTATTTTTTGTTATTGATGCCTTTTGATCATTTTTAATGGAATTAATTTCATTTCAAGGCATTATTTTGATCCAAACTTCAAAAATTCATCTCTGCCTAACCATTGAGAGTTGGACAATGATTCTTCTTGCATTGCATCTTACATATCATGTAGTTTATAGGATTAAATTGGCATGAGTTGACCTTGCATTTTCAATTTGTTTGACATTTTTCTTGACAAGGTACCTTAAAACCCTAGCTAACTTAGGAAATTCATAACTTACACTAGGTTAAGAATTGGATCCTCTCCTTTGGGCAGTGAGTTTGTATAGGTTTAGGGTTCCTTTGAATGCATTTTCAATTTTTTATCATGATGTTTGCTTCTGGTTTTGATTTTTGTTTTGTACATTGATCATAAACCCTAATTCATGCCTTCCTTTGCATCCATCTTCCAATTGCTTGCATACCATGACTTGCCATGACACTTTGTGCATCCATTTGATTCATAACACATCTTAGGACATATTAGAATCATGTTTGATCATTGCATCTTTCATTTGCCATGTTGTATGTCATTTGCATTTCATAACTTTTCATGTATATTCATGTTTCTAAGCATGCTTCTCTTGCATCCATATGTTTGTATGATCATCCTCATGCCTTGCCTCATGATTGCATCATCTCTTAGCATCATTAACATCATGTTCATGCTTCTGGTTTTGGTTTGCATCATCACATTGCATTCCATTTGCATTGCATTTCATTCCTTTTGCTAACTTTTCAGGTGGTAAGTTACTTTGGGAAGTGAATTTGCCTTCACATCTCACAATCTCTTTTCATCTCTCTTATGCACCATTGCTGCATTTTTTGTATGTGTTTGGATTGAGCTTGCTCTTTCTTGTCCATCTTACCTTCTTTCTTCAAGCAACTTGACTTCTTAAGTGAAGCAAGTTGTTTTGCTTCTCTTTGCTCCTTCCATCTGCTTCCCTCCTTGGTGGTTCTTTGAAGATCTTTCTTGCAAACCTCATAAACCTTAGGAATACCCAAGCATGATAATAATTAGGGTTGATTAGTCCCCCACTTAGTTTTTACCTTTGTGTCTCTTTGAGTCTCCTCTTCTCATCTCATAATCAGGGACTAAACCCTAAAGGCTTTAAGGCTTTGTGATTAAGTTTATGCCTGCATCCTTCTATTAGGATGGAGTGTATAACTTTAGTCCTAAGTGTTAAACCCTTCATGTGTTTAAACCCTTTAATCAATTCATCTTAATAATTATCAAGACATCAAGCTTGTAACTTGGGCCTTGCATTAGGGTTCTAATTCTTCCTTAATTGGTTAAGAAGGACTAACCCTAGTGTTAATGGACAAGTCCCCCTCAAGTTGTCTTACAAACCCTAAAAATCACTTCTTCATCATATCATTAACTAAAATCCACTAAATAAAGGCTTTGTTTTGTCATGAGGTTAATCCCTAATCATGGATTAAGTTGAGGAGTTTTTCTCAGCTTAAACATTCTCATCTATTATCCTTCTATTAGGATGGTGTAATGAGTCTGTTTAATCCCTGATTATGGCTTAATCTCATTACTTAACACTAAACAAAAACAACAAAAAACATCTAAGTAATCACAAGTAGGTTAATGATCTTAATCCTACACCATGGTGATTAAGTGTGAGATGCTGACTTCACACTTAAGGTATTCTCATTACCCCTAATCAGAGGGAAGATGTGATGAGTTTACTAATCCATTGGTTTAGGCTTAAGCTCATTAATTTATGACAAACTTTCAAAAGCAATAAAAGACTGAAAACTCAAAAAACAAACAATAATCGTCTCCTCCGGGATTCTTTTCTCACCTCATTCACTCACAAACGAGAACTCGCTTCTTCCGTCTAATGCAAGACAGTTTGCACCTGAGCCAGACAGGTCATACACTTGAGCATATACAAGTAAGCAGTTCACGAGTCAATTTATCTTTCAGTCTCTTTGGGTCGAACTACGGTGTTCTGACTTCCTCATTGCACGAGAGGATACGTAGGCATAACTTAACAGTTAACGAACAAAAGTCTCTGTATATTCCCCCTCCTTCCAGTATCATTCTTTGAGCCTCATAATCATGAGCATTTCACTTTGTCCCTACACTGACACTTCACTTATACACTTCACATTCTTTTTACACTGACACTTGCATTCTTTTCCAGCTTTGATACACAGACTGCACTGACACTACCCCTTTAAAACACAAATCTTTTAAGCGTGGATCCCGTCGAGTACGGCGGACAATCTGGGTGCTAATACCTTCCCAGGTTGTAACCAACCCCCTTTCTCAGTCTCTCTGGTTCGCAACCGTCTTGTCCATATCTTTCTAGGTCTATGCAGCATTGCCTTTCCTCCGGGATAAAAATGCCTAGCTGGCGACTCTTTTCTTTTCTTGTGAGTTCACTCCTGTGTGTTCTCTCATCCCTTTCGCCGACCGTTCGCGTCTGTACCCCATTTGACCTAGCCTCATTTGGCGGGAGCGACACTGTGCAATAGCCTTATTCCATGAAACACTTGTAGTTTTCCCATCTTGGGATAGTACAAGCTTGTTCATCATGATGCACAAGTCTGATCAGGATGCCATCTTCATCAAGAAAATCATAAAAAACACTTCATCACAAAAAATACAAAAAAACTTAATAAATTCAATGAGTTAGTGAGCTTAGGCCCTAATCTCTGGAATCAAGTTTTGGGGATCTTCTCCTTACTTGAGTGTGCTTGTTCTATTATTCCATCTTGGAATGTAGTAAAAAGTACACATTCCATGGAAAAGATCTTGAGTTCACTTTCTTGTGCCACACTCATAAAAAGCTTCTAAAAAACACAAACAAACAATAAGCGTCTCTCCTTCGGGAATTCTTTTCTCATCTCCTTCGCTCCGTCCGCGAACTTGCTCCTACTTGTCATTTTGCAAGACAGTAACACACTCGTCGTCCGAGCCTGCAACACCTGAGCATTGACATAGGATGTTCAAGCCTTAAGAAAAAAGCAATCCTTTCCACCCCTAGTTAGGGGAACTACGACGACTCTAATCCTCATTGTCCAGATGAGGTACGTAGGCAGCGGGGTAGGGACCGTTCGAGCACAATCTTTGTTTTCCCTACATTTTTCCTTTGTTTTCTTTTCCTGTTTCCCTTTTCTTTTCTTTTATCCAGTTCAGTTCATTTTCTTTGCAGCAGCTTTCATTTCTTCACCCTTTGAAGCAGATTTCTTTGCAAGCATGGATCCCGTCGGGTACGGCGGACGATCTGGGTGCTAATACCTTCCCAGGTTGTAACCGACTCCCGAACTCAGTCTCTTTGGTTTGCAGGACCCATGTCCTTCCTTTTCTTTCTTCTGGTTTGTGCAACATTACCATTCCCGTTCCTTTGGGATAAAAATGTCTGGCTGGCGACTCTACCTCTTTCCGCGCCACTTTCGCGTTTGACCCAGGATGGAAATCCGGGGAGCGACAGCTGGCGACTCTGCTGGGGATCGAACCTAGAATCTCTGGTTCCCTTGAGAGTCTCTCCTAGCGCTTGTGTGTTTCTGTTTCTGTGGGTGTTGATTGTTTGTTGTTGCCTGTGTATTTTACTGTTATTTTATTTACAATTTTATTTACAGCTTTATTTACAGTTTTCAGTATTTATTTTCTGCATCATATATTATACTGGACTGTCTGGACTGGATTTCTTCTGTTTGGTGGGACTTGGGTGATACTGTTACTGTGATATGAGCTCATTACTAAGGCTTGAGTACACCTTAGGACTTAGAGTGGTTCCACTTTGGCCTCATGAGATCTTTTCATGGGGGTAGTAGTGAGTTCCACGCCCAGATTTGCGACCGTCTTGGAAATGTTTTGATTTGGGGATCTTCCTCTCTCATTTCATAACCTTGATAGTTATGTGCAACTGGGGACCGATCATTGAGAACCTTGTGGAAACATCCCTCTTTAGTGGTGACAGTGGCACACCACATTGTGTGGCAAACCCATTCGCACCCGAGGGCCCACCTGGAACTCACATAGGATGACCTTGTTTTCCCGGACTCAGCTGAGGCCTCCCTGAGTAGTACATAATGCCAAACAGATTCCCTGATCTGGTAATGAGCCATTTCTCGGAAATGGTGAACGTATTATTGTTATTCGGCTTTGAGAGTCCGTGATGTTTGACCCGGAGCACACCAGTGAGATTGGGAGGGGTTTACAGGTTTGCAGGAACCCTTGACCTCTACATACCCTCATTATCAGTGTAGTCTCTGTTATGATTTGGTCCTTATGGTTATGAATTTCTTGATCCCTTGGTTCTAAGGGTTTCTATCAGATGGTTATGGCTCAGAGAATCTTGGTTTTCAGTTACTTGAGGGTCCTAATATCCAGTATCCAGATGGTCCCAGATTGATCATATGCATGCATTGCATTTGCATCGCATCATACTCGCATTAACTATTTGTGTTTCCATTTTTCAGGTTGTTGTTTACAGTTTAGCACCCAGTTCTGGTAATTGTAAGCTTTCCAGATGGCAGAAGTTAAGAAGGTTACAAGAAAGAAGAATGTTCATTACACTTTTCTCCAACCAGAAGTCAAGAGTGTTTAGAGATTAGCAGGGCTGATGAATGATCAAGTTTTAGGGAATTTCAGAAAGAGGTATGCTCAGATTTTGAAGAACATGGATAAACCTACTGCAGACCAGAAGGATAGCTTGCACACTTTGCTGCAGTTCTATGATCCCTTGTTGCGGTGTTTTGTATTTCCAGATTATATCTTGGCTCCTACCTTGGAGGAGATTTCTAGCATTTTGGGTATTCCTGTTAGAGATAATTTGCCTTACTATGGGTCAGAGGTAGTTCTCAAGGAAGAAGACATATCCAGAGTTTGTCGTATACCAGCTGCTAAGGTCAAGAAAGCTTTGAAGGACAGTGAGGGCAGAGGACTTCCTTGGGATGTGCTTATACCAGAAGCTGAAGAGTATGCCAAAGAGAGTAAGTGGGGAGATTTTGGTGCTGTGGTGGCCTTGATGGTATATGGATCTAGTCTTTTCCCGGGAGAGAAGGAGTTTTTGAGTTTGGAGGTGATCTCCATTTTTGCTAAAGGTAATCCTGTACTAACCTTGTTGGGAGATTTCTACTACAATGTTCATTACCGGAATGAGAAAGGCAGAGGTGGACCAGTGGGTTGTTGTGCTCCATTATTTGCTGATTGGTTTGCTAAGAAATTGCCAAAGTCAGGTCCTTTCAAAGAGATGAGAGATGAATGGAGGTGGTCCAGGAGGCTAATGGGACTAACTTCTGAGGATATAGCTTGGGGTTATAACAGAGATTTGTTGGGAAAGGAGTTGCTGGTTAGTTGTGCAAGATTTACCAATGTGCCTTTGCTAGGAAGAAAGGGTGTGATCAGTTACCATCCAGTCTTAGCCAGGAAACAATTTGGTTATCCTCTGAGGGATCCACCAAGTATGGAAGAATTAGCTGGGTCTTTGTACTTTTCTGTGGAGGGAAACAAAGAGTTGGTCATACAAGCATCTCAGGCTTGGGCTCACAGGGTGAAGAAAGGAAAGAAGGATTTTGGAAAGGTAGATCCCAAGACATATCCTCCTTTTGCTACATGGTTGCAGAAGCGGGTAGAGGAAGTTCTCATGCCATTTTCAGTGGAAGCTCCATTATACCCCAAAGAGGTGCCATGTCAGAATACTATTTCTCTTGAAGAGTATAAGAAATTGGAAGTTCAGTTTCACGAGGTCTGGATAGAGAATGCTGAAATGGTTAACCGGTACCACCTTGCCAATCGTGCCAAGAATGAAGCAGAGGAAAAGCTACAGAAGATGCAGGTTACCTTAGAAGCTAAGGAAAAGGAGTTTGCTGGAAGAGAAGATCATTTTCAGAGATTGGGTCTAATGGAATCAAAAATAGAAGCGGAGCGTAAGAAGACTTTGAAGACTCTTAAAGAAGCTCGCCAGTCCATTGTTTGGTTGCAGGGCCAAAGGGAACAGGAGCAGAAGAAGTATAAAGAAAAGGAAGAGTTTTTCGAGGTACAGATGGCCTTCAAGAAAGAAGAAGTAGAACAAGTTCACAAAATACGAAGGGAAAAGACTCAACAATTGGCACAGAGTCAGATGGCCTTGGAGGAGGCATTGAAAGAGATTGCAGAGCTTAAGCTGAGAGCAGGCGTGAAGAAGAATCAGACAGAGGTGATAGCTGCAGAAGAAGAACCTGAGTCTTTCCTTTAGTCTAGGATTTTAATTTATTGTTGTTCAGGCTACCTACAGGCTTGTTGTAGGAGTCCTGCTTTATCTTCATGTATTGACTTGTAACCTTTCGGGGAATTTGTTTGTGCTCTAACTTTGGCTTCTAGTGGGTTATCCATGTTATGCAATGTTAAATCCCAATTATCATTTCTGAGTACGCAAAGCTTGTTTGTTTGAGACTGCTCAGATCTGAACACTCTTCAAAGGGAGAATTTGAAAATTAATGCTCAAAAGGGCTATCTGGAGCAAATACCAGAACTGGGGCATATAAATGCCTAAACTTGGAAACATGAATAGTTACATTGCATGCATATAACGTGTATGCTGTTTTGCAGGTGGTTCATCAGTTTTCTAACATTTATGTCCTTTCAGGCACTATAGCTCCCAGGAAGGTTCAGAAACAGCCAACCGTGCACAGATATCCTACAAGAGTAAACAGAGAGAAAGTATTGGATCAGATGCAGACAGATCTGGCTGAATTGAGAACAAGAATGGATAACTTCATGACCCTCATGGCTGGGATGGGTCAAACTCAGGAGCGCTTGCGCGAGATGGTGGAAAACAATCAGGCCAGGAACAATGGGACAACAGATGGAGGTAATCGCAATGGGGCTGGCGCCTGACAAGTTGAAATCCCTGTGGCGCAACCAGGGATTACTATTATCAATGATGGATTGAATAACGTGCAAATGGATGGGCAAGATGAACAGTTTACTTTGCTGGACGAGGCAGAAGGCCAAGGGGCTGACATGAACAGAAAGTTTGAAGAGATGGCTGAGCAGATTCGTGCCATTCAATCTCAGAGCTCTCTGGGGTTTGATATCACTGACTTGGGCTTGGTGCCAGGGGTTAGAATTCCCTACAAGTTCAAGGTTCCTACTTTCAATAAGTACAACGACACGGCTTGCCCGGAAACTCACCTCTAGTGTTTTGTAGGAAGAATTGCTGCACACACCAATGATGAGAAGCTGTGGATTTATTACTTCCAAGATAGTCTTGTGGGGGCTTCCTTGGAGTGGTACATGAAGCTGAGCAGGGTTAATATCCGAAGCTGGAAGGATTTAGCAGAGGCATTTGTGAAGCAGTATCAGTAGAATTTGGATATGGCTCCAAATCGCACTCAGTTGCAGACCATGTCTCAGAATGCTAAAGAAGGGTTCAAGGAGTACGCTCAGAGGTGGCGTCAGCTTACTGCTAGAGTACAACCTCCATTGTTGGAGAATGAGATGGCGGACATGTTCATGGGAACACTACAGGGGTGTTTATTGAGAGGCTGGCGTCTTGTTCAGCAACAAAGTTCAATGACACGGTGATAGCCGGAGAGAGGGTTGAAACTCTTTTAAAGATGGGGAAGATTCAAGACCCCGGTGTGGGTAGCTCAAGCGGTGTAAGAAAAGCTTTTGATGGACCTCCGAGAAGAAGAGAGGGAGAAACTAATGCTGTGTACGGCCGAGGTCGGGGCCGGGGATACAAAAGATCCTATGAGCAAGTGGCAGCTGTCACTATTCCATCAAGTCCTATGCAACAAACTCAACCACAACAGCAATAACAACAACAACCGCCGCGCAATAATTATCAGCAAAGACCCTATCAACCGAGACATGCTCGTCCAGCTAATAGGGTACTTGAAGCCATTCCAATGACTTACACGGCATTGCTGCAAAGGTTGTTAGACTTGAACTTGGTCCAATTAAGGACATTAGCACCACCTCCACCTGGAGAGCTTCCAGTGGGGTATGATGCTAACGCAAGATGCGCGTTCCATTCAGGAGCTCCCGGGCACTCAACAGAGAAGTGCAGGGCGTTGCAGCATAAAGTTCAGGACTTGATTGATTCAAAGGCGATTAACTTTGCACCGCCTCCTAATGTTACATCAAATCCCATTCCAAACCATGGAGGGGCGAGGATAAATGCTGTGGACGGTGGTGAGAAGTTAAGCTTGATTTTGAATGTGGAAGAGGTGAAGACTTCATTGCTGGTGGTGAAAGACAGACTGTTGAAAGGAAAAGTGTTCCCAGGGTGTGGTTATGACTGTGAAGGGTGTTTGAGTTCAGTTAATGGCTGTGAAGACTTGAAGGTTGGGTTGCAACATCTAATTGACGAAGGGTCGCTGCAGTTTGATAGGGTTGATGATAGAAGCAACTGTGTGTCTACCATAACAATTTACTTCGATCCTGCTGAAGTCCCTGCCCGAAGAGAGCCAGTGACTATCTATGCTCCAGAAGTTAGTCCTGTTACTATTACTGTTCTAGGACCAGTACCTTATGCTGATGACAAAGCCATCCCGTGGTACTATGGCTCGGACGTGTATGTAGAAGGTCAGAAGGTGGAGAGTAAAGCAGTGGCAGTTGACCCGACTGTGGTGAATGTCGGAGGAGTTGGTGAATTTATGAGAAGCGGGCATCTTTTTGCTCCTCAAGCTCTCAGAGGAGATCCTGAAGCTGAAGTTGTTGCAAAGGCTAAAGGTAAGCAGATAGCGACCGAAGAAGCGACAACTCCTGCTGCCGGGCAAGGTACTTTCGAAAAATAAGTTGAGGAGTTTATGAGAATAATAAAGAAGAGTGACTATAAAGTAGTTGAACAGCTGAATCAGACTCCGTCCAAAATATCTATTATGTCCTTGTTGATGTGTTTTTCAGCTCATAGGGAAGCTCTATTGAAAGTCTTACAGATGGCATATGTACCACAGGAGATAACAGTTAACTAGTTGGAGGCTGTGGTAGGAAGTGTGAATGCCAGTCATGGGTTGGGCTTCACGGATAGAGATCTTACTTCTGAAGGCCGCAATCACAACAAGGCCCTGCACATCACCATGGAGTGTAAGGGTGCTGTCCTGTCACATGTCTTAGTTGATACAGGCTCTTCTCTCAATGTGCTCCCTAAGAAGGCCTTGATGAAGTTGAATGTTGATGACATTGTGTTAAGACCCGGTGATTTAATTGTGAAAGCCTTTGATGGGTCTCGGAGGTCTGTGTTCGGGGAGGTTGAGCTACCTGCGAAGATAGGATCTCAAGTGTTCAAGAGTACTTTCTATGTCATGGATATTCAACTTGCTTACAGTTGCTTGCTAGGAAGTCCCTGGATCCATGCTGCAGGCGCAGTGACATCCACATTGCATCAGAAGCTGAAGTATGTGGTAGATGGTCAGGTGATCACTATGTGTGGAGAAGAGGATATCTTTGTAAGTCATCTGTCAACTTTCAAGTACGTGGAGATGGACGGAGAAATTCATGAAACGTTGTGTCAGGCTTTTGAAGCGGTCAATGTTAGTATTTTGGATTCGGCAGAGAGGAACACCGAGAAGGAAGGGACCTCTATCTACTCCTACAAGCAAGCCAAATAAGTGGTCCAATCCGGAAGAGCCCAGGGCTGGGGCAAGTTGCTGGAATTAGAGAAGAAGGATGACAAGTTCGGTCTTGGTTACCAGCCTGGTGGGTCCAACTGGCCTCAGGGTGGTAAAGCCATAACTTTCACAAGCGTCGGGATGCTAGATCGCAACAACATCTGTGCAACAAGTGAAGAAGGGGACAATGACTACGATTGGGATAGCTGGATTCACCCATGTGGACCTGGGGAGGAGCTCCGGAACTGGTCTGCCGAGGATTTCGTTCAAGTTACTTGGCAATCAAAGTAATTTACTTGTTTCCTTTTTTATCATGCTGCATGTCAATCCTGCACTCTGCCCAAGGTGCACGGATCCATTTGTAGGGCCACCATGCTTTTAATGCATTTACTTTTTCCAAGAAATAAAGGACATTTTTCAAGCAAATCGTGTTCTCTTTCTTTCGTTTTAAAATTTTTCACAAAAAAATAAAATGACAATGTTTTTCTTTTCTTGTGTATGTGTGTTTGCGTCTCTTTTGAAAAAAGAACAGATTCTGAAATAAGCACATCATTTGTGCAGTGTTGATCATTCGGATTCTAGTGATAACGTTCCTGCTATGACCATGCATGACTTCGACAATCCTATCTACCAAGCTGATGAAGGGGTTGAGGAAGACTGTGAACTCCCCGGAGAATTGGTCAGGTTGTTGAAATAAGAGGAAAATGTCATTCAGCCTCATCAGGAAGAGATAGATATCATCAACATCGGGACTGAAGAGGTAAAGAAAGAGATAAAGATTGGGGCCAGTCTGCAGGCCGAGGTAAAGAAGGAGTTGATTGGTATGCTACGTGAATATGTGGATATCTTCGCCTGGTCGTATCAAGATATGCCAGGACTAGATACTGACATTGTTATGCATAAGCTACCACTAAGAGAAGACTGTCCTCCGGTGAAACAAAATCTGAGAAGAACTCGTCCTGATATGGCGATGAAGATCAAGGAGGAAGTCCAAAAGCAGTGGGATGCCAGATTCCTTGCCGTAACTAGTTACCCACCTTGGGTAGCTAATATTGTGCCTGTACCAAAGAAGGACGGCAAAGTTCGGATTTACGTTGATTATCGTGATCTAAACAGAGCAAGTCCAAAGGACGACTTTCCATTACCTCACATTGATGTGCTGGTAGATAACACTGCTCAGTTCTCGGTATTTTCTTTCATGGATGGCTTCTCTGGGTATAATCAGATCAAAATGGCACCGGAAGACATGGAGAAAACAACTTTCATTACCCCGTGGGGTACATTCTGTTACAAGGTTATGCCCTTTGGGTTGAAGAACGCCAGGGTAACGTATTAGCGGGCTATGGTCATATTGTTCCACGATATGATACACAAGGAAATTGAATGTTATGTGGACGACATGATTCCCAAGTCCCGAAACGAAGAAGAGCATTTGGTCAATCTCAAAAAGTTGTTTGATAGACTGATAAAGTATAAGCTGAGATTGAATCCAAACAAGTGTACTTTCGGAGTGCGTTCCGGAAAATTACTGGGTTTCATTGTTAGCCAGAGAGGAATCGAGGTGGATCCTGCAAAAGTAAAAGCAATACAAGATATGCCTGCACCGAAAACAGAAAAAGAAGTGTGCGGGTTTTTAGGGAGATTGAACTACATTTCACGGTTCATATCTCATCTAACTGCCACGTGTGAGCCAATATTCAAATTGCTAAGAAAAGAGAAAACGATCAGGTGGAATGAAGACTGTCAAAGAGCCTTTGAAAAGATAAAAGAATATTTGCAGACACCTCCGATTCTAATGCCTCCAGTTCCAGGACGACCACTTATCATGTACTTGACTGTGCTAGAAGGGTCAATGGGGTGTGTTCTAGGCCAACATGACGAGTCTGGTCGAAAAGAGTATGCTATTTACTACCTTAGCAAAAAGTTTACCGACTGTGAATCTCGTTACTCACTGCTCGAGAAAACTTGTTGCGCTTTGGTATGGGCTGCTCGCCGACTGAGACAATATATGTTAACTCACACCACATTGCTAATCTCAAAAATGGACCTTGTCAAGTATATTTTCGAGAAACCAACGTTAATCGGAAGGGTTGCAAGGTGGAAAATGATTTTAACAGAGTATGACATACAATATACTTCCCAGAAAGCCATCAAAGGAAGTGTATTGTCAGATTATCTTGCACAGCAGCCACTGGAAGATGACTATCAGCCAATGAAATTTGATTTCCCTGATGAGGACATCATGTACCTCAAAGCAAAAGGTTGTGAGGAACCACTTCCGGAGGAGGGGCCAGACCCTGGATCCAAATGGAAGTTGATGTTTGATGGGGCAGTCAATATCAACGGACTTGGAGTTGGTGATGTTCTTATCACTCCTGAAGGTGTTCACTTTCCCTTCGCTGCCAGAATCACTTTTGGATGCACCAAAAATGAAGCGGAATACGAGGCGTGCATAATGGGAATAGAGGAGGCTATTAATCTTCGGATTAAGACCCTCGATATATTCGGAGATTCATCCCTCGTTATCAATCAAATTACCGGCAAGTGGTATACACATTAATAACACTTAGTTCCTTATAGGGATTATGCCAGAAGACTGTTGACGTTCTTCACAACGATTAAGCTTCAGTATATACCACGAGAAGAGAATCAATTTGCCGATGCATTGGCTACTCTTTCTTCGTCCATCAAAGTCTTGTATTGGAATTACGTACCCAGGATTGACATTTCTAGGCTTGATGCACCAGCTTATACTTGCTCTGTAGACGCAGTGTCTGATGAGAAACCTTGGTACTTTGATATCAAGATCTTCCTGGAAAGACAGGAATACCCAGCTGGGGCATCATCCAACGACAAGAAGACCATAAGACGACTTGCTGTTAGCTTCTTCTTGAATACAAACGGGGTTTTGTATAATAGGAACTTTGACATGGTCTTGCTCAGATGCGTGGATAGACACGAAGCAAGCCTGTTAATGTAAGAAGTCCATGAGGGGTCTTTCGGTACTCATGCAGGAGGACATGCAATGGCTAAGAAGTTGTTGAGATCGGGGTACTATTGGATTACAATGGATGCAGACTGTTGTTCGTACGCCCGTAAGTGCCACAAGTGCCAGATTTATGCAGACAAGGTGCATGTTCCTCCAAGCCCGCTCAACGTCTGTCGCTCCCGAAGATTTGCATCCCGGTACAAGCGCGAACGGTCGGCGAAAAGAACAATGAGAACACACAGCCGTGAACTCACTGGAGATGAATAGAGTCGCCAGCTAGGCATTTTTATCCCGGAGGAAAGGTAATGCTGCATAAACCTAGAAAGATACGGATAAGACGGTTGCGAACCAGAGAGACTGAGAAAGGGGGTTGGTTACAACCTGGGAAGGTATTAGCACCCAGATTGTCCGTCGTACTCGACGGGATCCACGCTTGAAAGATTGGTGTTTTAAAGGGGTAGTGTCAGTGCAATTTGTGTGTCAAAGAGCTGGAAAACAAAATGTACAGGTGTCAGTGTAAGAGAAAAGTGAAGTGTATAAGTGAAGTGTCAGTGTAAGAAAGGAGTGAAATGCTCAAGATCATGAGGCTAAAGAATGAAGCTGGAAGGAGGGGGAATATACAGAGACTTTTGTTCGATAACCATTAAGTTATGCCTACGTATCCTCTCGTGCAATGAGGAAGTCAGAACACCGTAGTTCGACCCAAAGAGACTGAAAGATGAATTGACTGATGATGAACTGCTTGCTTGTCTATGCTCAAGTGTATGACCTGTCTGGCTCAGGTGCAAACTGTCTTGCATTAGACGGAAGAAGCAAGTTCTCGTTTGTGAGTGAGTGAGATGAGAAAAGAATCCCGAAGGAGACGATTATTGCTTGTTTTTGTGTTTTCAGTCTTTTATTGCTCTTTGAAGTTTGTCATAAGAAAATGAGCTTAAGCCTAAACCAACGGGTTAGTAAACTCATCACATCATCCCTCTGATTAGGGGTAATGAGAATACCTTAAGTGTGAAGTCAGATTCTCACACTTAATCACCATGGTGTAGGATTAAGATCATTAACCTGCTTGTGATTATTTAGATGTTTTTGGTATTTTTGTTTAGTGTTGAGTAATGAGGTTAAGCCATAATCAAGGATTAAACAGACTCATTACACCATCCTAATAGAAGGATAATAGGTGAGAATGTTTAAGCTGAGGAAAGCTCCTCAACTTAATCCATGATTAGGGATTAAACTCATGACAAAACAAGCCTTTGATTAAGTGGATTTTACTTAATGATATGATGATGAAGTGAATTTTATGATTTGTAAGACAACTTGAGGGGGACTTGTCCATTAACACTAGGGTTAGTCCTTCTTAACCATTTAAGGAAGAATTAGAACCCTGATGCAAGGCCCAAGTTACAAGTGTGATGTCTTGATGATTATTATGTGAATTGATTAAGAGATTTAAACACATTAAGGGTTTAACACTTAGGATTAAAGTTATACACTCCATCCTAATAGAAGGATGCAGGCATAAGCTTAATCACAAAGCCTTAAAGCCTTTAGGGTTTAGTCCCTGATTATGAGATGAGAAGAGAAGACTCAAAGAGACACAAAGGTAAAACTATGAGGGGAGACTAATCAAGACCCTAATTCATTGTCATGCTTGGTTGTTCCTAAGGTTTGTGAGGTTTTCAGGAACAATCTTCAAAGGAGCCACCAGGAAGCAGATGAACAAGATCAAGAGAAGCAAAGCAACTTGCTTCATTCAAGAAGTCAAGTCACTTGAAGAAAGAAAGTGGGAGGAGAAAGAATGAGCAAGCTCAAACTCAAACACATATAGAAATGCAGCAATGGATGCAAGAGAGATGAGAAGAAAAGTTATGAGAAGTGAAGGCAAATTCACTTCTCAAGGTTACTTACCACCTGAAATGTTAGAAAGAAATGCAATGCAATGCAAGATGGGATGAAATGGCATGATGCTAAGCAAAACCAGAAGCATGTTGATGATGATTATGATGTTATGAGGTGCTGCAAACATGAGGCAAGACATGGGGATGTTCATACAAGATCATGGATGCAAATGATGCAAGCTAAGGAGCATGAACAAGCATGGAAAGTTAGGAAGCATACAAAGCATACAACATGGCAAATGCAAGATGCAATGATCACACATGTTTTCTATATGTCTTAAGATGTCAAAGGAATCACAAGAATGCTTGAAATGCTAAGACAAGTCATGTTATGCAAGAGAATGCAAGAGGGATGCAAAAGAAAGCCCAAATTAGGGTTTAAGGATCAAACATCAAACAAAAACCCAAAACAGAAGCAAACCCTAATATAAAAAATGGAAAATGCCATCCTAAGAAACCCTAAACCTATACGAAACCAAGGTCCAAAGGGGAGGTCTCAACTCTTAACCAATCTCAAGTTATGAATTTTCTAAGTTATTAGGGTTTTTAGGGCTCCTAAACAAAAGAAATGCCAAACAAATTGAAAATGCAAGATCAAATCATGGCCATTTTATCTTACAAACTAAATGCTAAACACAATTCAATGCAAAAAGAATCAATGTCCAACTCCTCATGGATAGGCAGAAATGATTTTTGGAACTTTGGATCAAATTAATGCATAAAAATGATTTTAAATCAATGAAAAATTCTCAAAATGCATCAAGATCAAAAAAGAAATTTGGTTTGAAGGTTGGACAATGTTTCTAAATGTCTTAGAACATTTCATGAATTTTTTTTGTAATTTTTAAATACCTAAAAGTATTTTTAATTAATTAATTTCCATTAATCAATTAAAAATAATCTTTTAAATATTTAAAAATACTTTTTTAATGATAAAAAATAAAATAAAAATATTTTTGGGTCTTAAAAATTAATAAAACTTTTAAGAAAAAGTTTCATAATTTTTAAGACATTTTTGCTATTTTTAATTAATTATGCAAGTTAAATGAAATAAAATGAAATTAAAATAAGAAAAAAAGAAAAGTAATCAGGATGGAGGGCCAGGATGGGCTCTGAATTCAAACTGGTTGACCAGCGCGCAAATGAAGGGTGTGGATTGCATCTGATTTAATTATCCTAATTAAAAATTAATTAAACTAATGAGAGAGATTAGGGCTAAGCAGATTGATCTGGGCCATCCAAACTGGAGGGAAGTCAACAGGTCAAAGGGGATCTACGCTCCACATTCAAATGCCCTTAATGACTGTAATTAGGGCTAAATGACTTTCAGGCCGCCGGAGAAGACTTCCGGTCGTCTTCTCCGGCCAGCCAAAACCCTAGATTCTTCTATAGGTCACCAAATCACAAATTTCTTCCATCAAACTGACTCTCTCATCAATCTAAACCTAAACCCTAAGCCTAAATTCATTTATTTTCATCCATGAGCATGAATCGAAACAAAAGATAAAACACGGGCAAATGTTCAGGAACTCCATATATGCTGGTTTCTACACTATTTTCAAAAGCAAGCATACATTCATGATCAGGGGAACACAAGGCATCATAAAAGAACTAAAAAATCAGTTTCTGGGAAAAATGTTCATGAAGCTCACCTGAGATGCAGCTTCTCTGTTTATGAGCTCTCTGGACTTTTTTCTTGCACAGGCTTGCTCCCTTGAACCTCCTGAGGGCAAAATGAGACTCAAAATGCTTGGAGAGTGGCTGGCTTGAAAGATCCAACTCTGGTGTAGCAGAAATGGGGATCTGTGTACAGGCAGCTTTAGACCAAAGTGAAGGGTGGTTTTGACTTCTTGTGGTATGCTTGACTTGTTGGTGAAGAAAGGTGAGGTGTTTGATGGCTGGATGAGGAGATTCGATGAGTTCTGGTTTGGAAGGTGAGAAATGGTGAAGCTCAGGTCAGGCTTGTTTCAGGCTTGAGCTTTGGTGGTTTGAGGTCTATGAAGTGTGGTGAGTTGAATGGTGAAGATGGTTTTTGTGTTTGCAAGCTGTGTAGGCAGATTCGAAGCAACTTGCAAGATGAGGTGATTTTGTGAATGTGATCAATGAAGTGTTTTCAGCCTTGCTAGATGTATGGAATGGCTTGCCCTTTGTCCACATAACTCTCTCTCATTGGTCAGATGATTGGACATGTGCTTTATTGATTGGTAAGTCACCTTTTGCAAAAAGTCAAATAATGTGTAAGAGAAGTATGGCTCATGATCTAGGCAAGTACATGGGCTGGTTCTGGTGCAGCAAGGTGAGGTGAGAGGCTAGCAAAGTGTAGTAACCAATGCAGCAAGTTGTAGGAAGTGATCATGAAGATTTTGCAAGTTGTAACTTTTTGGTTCACATGTGAAAAGTCTTGTTACATGAACCATAACCATGGGCATTCTTGGTTCAAATCTGAATTTTATGACTTAGAGAATGTTTGCATACTGGTTTGGAGTGAATTAGAAGTCACATTGGGCTTTGGTTCATGATCTTGCAAAATTTCCATTTGAGGCATGCCTTGAAAATCAATGATTTTGGCCAACTTTGTCACACCATAACTTTTGATCCAAGAAGAGTTTGATCATGTTCTTGTACTTTTTGAAAAGGGAAAGATGAGATCTACAACTTTCATGACCAAAGTTTTTCCATTTGAAGCATTTTTGGATCAATAATCAAAGCTTGAAAAATGACCTAAAATGAAGCATTCTTGAAAAGTCAACTATGCCCAAAAAGTCAACATTTGCAAAAACCCTAAATTCTTGATTTTTATGAACTTCAACCTTCTTCCATGATCAAATAAAGATCATATACACTCAAAATGATGAAGATCACCCATTGGTTGGGTCATTGGGGGCCTCAGATGCCCTGATTTTACACTGACTTGTCTGAAAAGCCAACTCTTGATCAGATGACTTCCCCATGGAATTTCTTCATGAAAGTTGATATGTATACTCCCTATACCATATAGAGACCAATAGAAACAAGAATGAATAGAAAATTTGGAGTTATGGCCTCTGAAACCAAAACCCTAATTTTCAGTCAACTGTGCAATCTATCCTGGCTCTGCATCCACTCAAACCCTAGTTCTTGTGATTCTTTTGAATTCTTGACTTTGTGAGTGTGTACTATGATGTTTGAACACATGTAGACCCCTTTGAATTGATTGGTTGCCTTTGGAGTGGCTCAAGAGGCTCTGGGATTGCCCAGATCACAAACCCTAGGTGTAGATGCCTTAGAACCAATGCAATGACTCAAAAAATGAGATGTGAGATGATATGATTGTGTTTATGCATATGAGATGATCACAAGCCATGGTGTGAATGGGTGAGGGCAAATTTGGGGTGTTTACAGCTGCCCCTATTCAAACATGAGTTAGCTGTGCAGGTTGTAAGCAACGGCTTAACAGGCAAACAAGATAACTTGTGGTTGAATACCAAAGACAGTCCAAAATTTGCACTCACAGAATGAAGAAGAAAAGGGATATAGATTGTGAAAGAAAATAAAGTATATTGTAAAGTGTGGGCAACGGAGGACGACCGTCGAGCAGAGGACGACTGCTGGGTAAATAGCAATGACGGGGACGACCGACATGCTGGGGATAAAAGGTAAAGCCAAGACGGGGACGGCCGACTAGCTGGGAAAAATAAAATCGTGATGGGGACGGCCATCAAGATAAAGCTGTAAAATTCTCTGGAAATTAATGAAACATGACGGGGACGGCCATCAAGTTCATAAAGCAAAGTAACCAACGATGGGGACGGCCATCGGGTTAAAAGAAAAGGAAAAGGGACCACGACGGGGACGGCCATCGGGTTAAAGAATAAATGAACTAAACAGATGATGGGGTACGGCCATCAAAGGTGGAGGACGATCACCTAGCAGGGGACGGCTGCTCTGTTGGGGATAAAAGAAATATGATGGGGACGACCATCAAAGGTGGAGGACGACCACCTGGCAGGGTACGACTGCCGAAAATATCAACGATGGGGACGGCCACCGGATAGAAAAGGTCAACGATGGGGACGGCCATCGGACGAGCATGATGGAGGACGACCATCAAGAAGTGGAGGACGACCACTCAGCAGGGGACGGCTGCTCTCAGGGTTTATCATAACACAGGACGAGCGTCAGATAACCAAAAATCAACAATGGGGACGGCCATTGGATAAAGTGATGAAGGACGATCATCAAAAGGTGGAGGACGACCACCTAGCAGGGGACGGCTGCTAGAAAGATCAACGATGGGGACGGCCATCGGATGAGCATGATGGAGGACGACCATCAAGAAGTGGAGGACGACCACTCAGCAGGGGACGGCTGCTCTCGGGGTATCATAACACAGGACGAGTGTTAGATAAAGGAAAAAAGCTTACTTGGCGATCTACTGGGGGTATAGTAAACACGGACGAGCGTTTACAACCAAGAAAGGAAAGTATAAGTGTTTGGTATTATGTATAGATTAATGATGCGGACGAGCATCCTTAAGACTATGATACGGACGAGTATCATGTAGAAACAAACTGACACATGTTCAGAGATGATGATACGGACGAGTACCATCTGGTTAACAAAGAACACGGACGAATGTTGCATCTGAAGGGACTCTTCTGGGGAATAGTAGACACAGACGAGTATCTATATTCAAGAAGACACAAGTGTTTGACACAGTGTATGGATTAAAGATGCGGACGAGCATCCTTAAGACTTATGACACGGACGAGCATCATGTAGAAACAAACATTAGACGCAATGTTCTGAGATGATGATACGGACGAGTACCAACTGGTTAACAAAGAACAAGGACTATTGTTGAATCTGTGGGGTTATGAGTGGTGTATACAAGATACGGACGAGTATCTGTATAAGTGTATCGTGAGTAGTGAGTATATATAGATGAGTATTTTAACTGCTGGAGAGAATGACACGGACGGGTGCCAAGAGAGAAAAGTGTAATATGAACAAGTATCTGCTATACAAAGTCTAGGCGACTGCGCCGGGGATATGACATGGACGGGTGTCAGGAGAGTGTATATACAAGTATATGTGAGTGCAAAGGGGATGTCTTTGGCTTTCTGCTGGGAGTTATGACACGGACGGGTGCCAGAAAGTATCTGTAATACGGGAGATCTTGTTTGTAAAGAGTGTTCAGGCGATTTTACTGGGAGTGATGATACGGACGGGTGTCAAAAGGAAATATGTACTGGTGTTGGTGGTTTGTGAGGCAACTGCTTTTGCTGGGACTCTGGGGATTTTTATACAATGATAATGAACGGTTATTATTTACAAGTGTTAATTCATAACATGGCTTATGATTATGCTATATGTTTGATTTTTGCCGTAATGCTCCGTATTAGACGGAATGCTACGCTCTGAGGGGACAGTATGATGCGAATGCTGTGATTATGCAAAGATATCAAACCGGGATTCGGATCCCGTAGCCGCGAAGATCTCTGGCTGATCTGTTTGAAATGGACCTCCCAGCTGGGGATGAGATCATTGATAGACTTGGGGAGATGGATCCTCTTGGGGATATATGCCACCTGGTTGACACATCCTTGAAATGAGGGACCCAACTGGGGTTTGTAGAAGCTTTCTTCACTCTGTCGTGATCCCTTCATGCGCTGCTCTTCTGGTTAGAGGCTGAAACTCTGTGGGGAGATGGTTCCCTGAGCTGAGGATGAAATGGCAACTCGGCTGGGGAATTGTGAGAGGCAACTCAGCCGGGGATGGCAACAAGAGGCAACTCGGCTGGGGATAGAGCATTCCAGATGCTGAGATTGAGTGTATGTTGATTTGGCAACTTTGCTGGGGAAGCGGGCACCTTCCAGCGCCACGTGGAAGATAGACCGAGTTGATAATGATTCACCAGCTTGCCGAGACGTGACTTGCATGCCCCAGGTTGCATTCTGGATACCTGCAATCCTGCACAGATAAGGAGACGCACAAGAGATCCCGAGGTATCCTCGATTGGATTCCGTCATAGGAGTTAAGCACTCTCAAGAGTAAGTATATTCCCTGTGAGCATGTGTTTTATTATTATTATTTTCGGGAGAAAAACATCTGTACTTATGCAATTGATTTTTTAGAGACACCAGACATCCTTCGCAAATAAAAATATACAAAACGAAACATGACTGAAAAATCTGACTTTATTAATTCATGTGCCCTGAATTGGCAAGATACAGTCAAAGAAACAAGTCTCCTAAAATAAGGAGATTGTTATAAATTGAGAAACAAAATGCTGGCGGTGTTGACGACGCTTTAAGGAGCTTCCTCTTCTGCTATGACTCGTATGACAATGACGTTCTTCTCGTCTTACTTTCTGAAGAAGGTTGATTCTGATTAGAGCTTGGTCCTTTGGAGCTTTCCAAGTTGCAAGTGATACAGACGAATTCAGAATGCAGTTGTTCGCTTATTCCCTTATTTTGCATGGATCGCCCTTTCGGGTTTTCAATCCATCGGGACACCCATTTTTGCCTGAGTTGTCCAATGCGGCTTTTCAACTCAGCGGGTGTACATTTTTTATTTATTTCCCTTATTTTTGCCCGAGTCTTTTATTCTATTTTTGACTCGCCGGGATGCCCTATTTTTGCCCGGACTTACATTCTGTTTTTATGTCCAGCGGGTCAATTTTATGCGAAGTATTTTTTAACTGCATCTGAATTCACTGGGGACGGGAAATCTTCACCATCCATGGTGCGGAGCATCAGTGCTCCACCAGAGAAAACTTTCTTCACCACAAATGGTCCTTCGTAATTTGGAGTCCATTTGCCCCTGTGGTCTGTATGAGGAGGGAGGATTCTCTTCAGCACAAGATCTCCCACTTGGTACTCTCGATGCCTGACTTTCTGATCGAAGGCTCTCTTCATTCTCTTCTGATATAACTGCCCATGACAGATTGCGGCCAATCTCTTCTCTTCAATCAGACTCAGCTGCTCGTATCGGGACCTAACCCATTCTTCTTCACTCAGTTTGACATCCATCAAGACTCGCAAGGAGGGCAATTCAACTTCAACTGGTAGGACTGCTTCCATACCATACACAAGCTGGTACGGTGTTGCCCCAGTGGATGTTCTGATTGACGTGCGGTACCCATGCAAGGCGAACGGTAGCATTTCATGCCAGTCTTTGTAGGTGACTACCATCTTCTGCACAATCTTCTTGATATTCTTATTTGCCGCCTCAACAGCGCCATTCATCTTTGGCCTGTAAGGAGAAGAATTGTGATGTTGAATCTTGAAGTCCCGGCACAGCTCTGCCATCATTTTGTTATTTAAGTTAGAACCATTATCAGTAATGATTCGCTCGGGCACTCCATATCGACAGATGATATCTCTTTTCAGAAATCGGGCTACCACTTGCCTTGTAACATTTGCATATGAGGCTGCTTCAACCCACTTAGTGAAATAGTCAATGGCGACCAGGATGAATCTGTGACCATTTGAAGCAGTCGGCTCAATCTTGCCAATCATATCAATGCCCCACATGGCAAAGGGCCATGGTGAAGACATAATGTTCAAAGGGTTGGGAGGCACATGCACTTTATCTGCGTAAATCTGGCATTTATGGCATTTTCTGGCGTAGGCGCAACAGTCGGCATCCATTGTGATCCAGTAATAGCCCGATCTTAACAACTTCTTAGCCATGGCATGCCCTCCGGCATGGGTACCAAAGGATCCTTCGTGCACTTCATGCATCAACAAATCCGCTTCTGTCTTATCAACGCACCTGAGGAGTACCATATCAAAGTTCCTTTTGTACAGAGAACCATCAGTGTTCAGAAAGAAACTTCCAGCAAGCCTTCTCAAGGTCTTCTTATCATTGGAAGATGCCCCAGGTGGGTATGTTTGATCCTCCAAGAAGCACTTAATGTCATGGAACCATGGCTTATCATCTTTGACTACATCTGCTGCAAATACATATGCTGGCCTGTCGAGTCTGGACACTGAAATCTGAGGTACAAAGTTAGCAGCTTGAACTTTGATCATGGACGAATTGGTAGCAAGAGCATCTGCAAACTGATTCTCGTCCCGAGGGATATACTCAAGCTTGACTGTTGTGAAGAATGTCAATAACCTTCTTGTATAATCCCTGTAAGGTATCAGATGATCCTGGTGTGTATACCATTTCCCATTGGTCTGATTGACTACCAAAGCTGAATCTCCGAATACGGTCAATGTCTTGATCCTGAGGTCAATGGCTTCCTCAAGACCCATAATGCAAGCTTCGTATTCAGCTTCGTTGTTAGTGCAGTTGAAAGTGAGTTTTGCCGAGAAAGGCATGTGAACTCCCTTTGGTGAAATGAGGACTGCACCAACACCACGGCCATTCATGTTAACAGCCCCATCGAACATCATAATCCATTCTTCCTCCGGGTCAGGCCCCTCAGTGTGAATAGGCTCTTCATGATCTTTTGATTTAATGAACATGATGTCTTCATCAGGGAAGTCAAACCTCATAGGCTGGTAATCATCGATGGGTTGCTCAGCAAGATATTCAGACAATATACTGCCTTTGATGGCTTTCTGAGATGTGTATTGGATGTCATACTCTGTAAGGATCATTTGCCATCTTGCAACCCGTCCGGTAAGCGCTGGCTTCTCAAAAATGTACTTGACTGGGTCCATCTTCGAGATTAATAAAGTAGTGTGGGTCAACATATACTGTCTCAGTCGGCGAGCAGCCCACGCTAAAGCACAGCAAGTTTTCTCGAGCAGTGAATAACGTTGTTCACAGTCGGTAAACTTTTTGCTTAGGTAGTATATTGCATACTCTTTTCGACCAGACTCGTCATGTTGGCCTAGCACACACCCCATTGATTCTTCTAATACTGTCAAGTACATTATCAGAGGTCTTCCTTCAACTGGCGGCATGAGGATTGGAGGTTCTTGCAGATATTCCTTGATCTTGTCAAAAGCCTTCTGGCAATCTTCGTTCCATCTGACCGTTTGTTCTTTTCTTAACAGCTTGAACAAGGGTTCACAGGTTGCTGTAAGGTGAGATATGAACCTTGAAATGTAGTTCAATCGACCTAAGAACCCTCGAACTTCTTTCTCAGTTTTCGGTGCAGGCATCTCTTGAATAGCTTTGACTTTATCAGGGTCCACTTCAATCCCTTTCTCGCTTACAATAAAGCCCAGCAGCTTACCAGACCGCACCCCAAATGTGCATTTGTTGGGGTTCAACTTCAGCTGGTACTTCCTCAGACGCTTGAACAACTTGAGCAGATTCACCAGATGATCTTCTTCATTAAGGGACTTGGCAATCATGTCATCCACATAACACTCTATTTCTTTATGGATCATATCGTGGAATAATGTTACCATAGCCCGTTGATACGTTGCACCAGCATTCTTGAGCCCAAATGGCATTACCTTGTAGCAGAACGTGCCCCAGGGTGTGATGAAAGTTGTCTTCTCCATGTCTTCAGGTGACATTTTGATCTGATTGTATCCTGAAAATCCGTCCATGAAGGAGAATACCGAGAACTGAGCCGTATTATCTACCAATACGTCAATGTGAGGTAATGGAAAATCATCTTTCGGGCTGGCTCTGTTCAGATCCCGGTAATCAACACACATTCTTACTTTGCCGTCCTTCTTAGGCACAGGTACTATATTAGCAACCCACGGCGGGTAGCTAGTTACAGCAAGGAACCCGGCGTCCCATTGCTTTTGTACCTCTTCCTTGATTTTCATAGCCATGTCTGGACGAGTACGGCGCAGCTTCTGTTTGACTGGAGGGCATTCTTCTCTCAAAGGCAACTTGTGCACCACAATGTCGGTATCCAACCCTGGCATGTCTTGATACGACCAAGCAAACACATCCACATACTCTTGAAGTAGATCAACCAGTTGCTTCTTCACTGAGCCTTGCAGGCAGGCCCCGATTTTAACCTCTTTCACGTCTTCCTCCGTACCAAGATTAATCACTTCAACCTCCTCCTGGTGAGGGGTAATAACCTTTTCCTCTTGTCTTAACAACCTGGCTAGCTCTTCAGGAAGCTCATATTCTTCTTCAACCCCTTCATCAGCTTGATTGATCGGATTGTCAAAGTCATACGATGTCATAGCCGTGCTGTTGTCGGTGCTGTCAGGAAGGCACTCTCTGCAAGGGTTAAGTTGTTCGTTTTAGTGATCTGATTTTAATCTTATTTAGAAAAGTGAAATGAAGTTGTCATTTTGAAAACACTGCCATTTATTTTTGTACAAAAAAGAAAAATGGAAAAACAGTGAACGAAAAGAAAAAAGACGCGTTTGCAAAAAGATGTCTGATATTTCATTAATTGATCTTGTTTGCACAAAAAGTACAAATGGCCCGATTACAAAATGAGTCTTGTCATCTTGGGCAAGATGCAAGACTTTGATGCATGCTTATAAAAATACAGGAAATAATAATTACTCTGATCGAGTAACTCTTATAATTTCCTGGGAAGACCAGTTCGAGATACTGCTCCCCGGGATCTTTGGACGAATCCAGCTTTCCAGGTTGCGTTCTTCTTCCAGCTCGTCTTCCAGACAGTTGATAGCATCGGGGGTAAGCATCCCTCCACTGACAAATCCAGGCTCTTCAGCAGCCTTTGCTTGATGTTGAGTTGGTCTGTAACCCAACCCAAACTTGTCTTCTTTTTTCTCCACCGATAGCAGTTTGCCCTAGCCCTGGGCAGTTCCTTCCTCAACAACCTTCCGGGCTTGTTGGTATGATGACATTGGAGTACCAGATACAGCAGATGCCTCATTCACATTCAAAGCTTCAAACCCCTGGCTCATTGTTTCATGGATCTCTCCATCCATTTCAATGTACTTATAGGTTGCCAGGTGGCTGACAAAAATGTCCTCCTCTCCACAGATTGTGACAACTTGGCCTTCCCACTCAAATTTTAACTTTTGGTGAAGGGTAGACGTTATTGCGCCGGCGGCGTGAATCCAGGGTCTACCCAACAAACAGCTGTAGGCGGGCTGAATGTCCATCACATAAAAGATAGTTTTAAAGGTCTGTGGGCCAATTGTCACAGGTAGCTCAATCTCTCCCAGAACCGATCTCTTAGAACCATCAAAGGCTCTTACCACCAGGTTGCTGGGTCTCAATGCCAAACCATCATATTCTAACTTCACCAGAGCCTTCTTTGGTAAGACATTAAGGGACGACCCTGTGTCTACCAGCACATGAGAAAGGACAGCTCCTTTGCATTCCATGGTTATGTGCAAGGCTTTGTTGTGGTTGCGGCCATCTGCTGTCAAGTCAGTATTGGTGAACCCTAGCCCATTGCTAGCAGTAACATTCCCAACTACGGTCTCCAACTGGTTGACAGTGATCTCTTCAGGCACGTAAGCTGCGTGCAAGACTTTGAGTAATGCATTCCGATGAGCTTCGGAACACATCAGCAGTGAGAGGATGGAGATCTTGGATGGCGTCTGGTGAAGTTGATCCACAATTTTGTAATCACTCTTTTTGATGATTCTCATAAACTCATCAACTTCTTGATCGAACGGTGTCTTCAAGGCTTCTTTAACAGCTTGATCTTCCTGCACAGGGCTCTTTCCTTTTGCCTTAGCAGCAGCTTCTGCTTCGGCTGTAGGCCTTTGAATTTGTGGGGCGAAGAGACGTCCGCTTCGGGTGAAGCCTCCGCCTCCCCCCACATTGTCAATTTGTGGTGCAGGTGTTGACGTTTCAAGAGTGATTCTTTTTCCTTCACAGTACACGTCAGAGCCATAGTGCCAAGGGATGGCCCTATTGCTTTCATATGGTACTGGTCCAGGCATCGTGACAGTGACTGGACTGATTGTTGCTGCTGAAGGGACTGTAATTGTTTGTGGATCATAAAAGATTGTAACTGGTGCTCTGATGGGAGCAGCACCTTCTGAATGGTAGGCAGAGTTGTTCTCAGGATCATAAAATATGGTGACAGTAGAGACGTCTTCATGATTTGTTGCTGGAGTTGTAGGAGATATTGTCGGAAGAAATGATGTTGTTGTTGTAGGAGGTCCAAAATGGAGTGAAGCTGACGTTGTAGCAGAAAGATTTGTTGTGAACTGATCGGTTGAGATGATGGATGAAGTGCTTGTTGATGAAACCGAAGAATTGTCAGGAACAATGGTTGCTGCAGTTGTAGGAGGTTCTGAAACCGTTGTTGATGAGATTGCTGGGTTTGTTGGAAATGATGTGGTGATCTGAAGCTGGCCACTCTGAATGAGGCCATCTATGCCATTCCTCAAATTATCGCACCCATTTACAGAGATATTGCAGTAAGCACAACCCAACTCGCACCCCGGGAACATGTTGCATTCCAAGAGCTGAGCCTTAATTTCTACCAATGGTGTCCTGATCTGTCCCACACTGGTTATTAAATAAGACGGTTTGTCTTCTTCAATAGCGTTAATCCGGGGGCCACCATGGTTTGGCATGGGATTTTTGTTGACATTGGGTGGTGGTGCGAAATTCAGAGCCTTGGAGTCTACCAGGTCTTGTACCTTCATATGCAGAGCCCTGCATTTTTCTGTACTGTGGCCAGGTGCATTTGAATGAAAAGCACACCTAGCATTGGAGTCATAATTCCTTGGTAGACTGTTGGGATCTGGGGGTGCCAACGTTCTTAGCTCAACTAGGTTGAGTTTCAGAAGTTGTGGCAGCAAAGTAGCATATGGCATTGGAATCGGATCGATCACTCTGTTAGCTTGAGATGGCCTCTGTTGGAATGGCCTTTGTTGACTGTTGTTGTTGGTGTTGCTGTTGTTGTAATTCCTTGGAGGATACTGATTTTGCTGATGGTACTGAGGTTGTTGTTGATAGCTTTGCTGAGGAGGTTGATAGACAGGTTGAGGATGAGCTGGAGCAGGGATGGTGACTGCTGCTATGGACCTCTGAGCATATTGGGGCCTACCCCTGTTTGAATGGATGGCATTGGTCTCGCCAGTTCTTCTCGGGCCTGCAAAAGGCTTTCTTGTACTACTGGACGAGCTTGCACCATTGTCTGAGATCTTTCCCATTTTTAACAAGATTTCAATTCTCTCCCCAGCTATGACAACATCTGCAAAGCTAGTAGAAGAGAAAGCAGCCAACCTGTCAATATATGTTCCCTGAAGGGTGTTCATGAACATATCTGCCATTTCCCGTTCAGACATAGGTGGTTGAACAGCAGCAGCCAGTTGCCTCCACCTTTGGGCATATTCTCGGAAACTCTCCCTCGAAGACTGTGACATTCCCATCAGGAGAGTCCTGTTGGGTGCCATGTCTAGATTATACTGATACTGTCTGATGAAGGCCTCTGCCAGGTCCTTCCAGCATCTAATTGTTGCTCTTGTCAGATGGGAATACCACTCCCTCGAAGCTCCAGTCAAGATATCTTCAAAATAGAACATCCACAATTTCTCATCCATTGTATAGGCCTTCAGCCTTCCCAGAAATGATTGTAGATGAGTCCGGGGGCATGAAGTCCCATTATACTTTTCGAAACAAGGAGGCTTGAACTTATGGGGGATCCTGACCCCGTCTACCAAACCCATATCCATAACGTCGAATCCCAAAGAATTTTGAGATTCTAAGGACCTCAACTTCTCAGCTATTTCATCCAATCTTCTATCATAAGCCTCTTCTCCAGCACCCATTACTGTGAACTGGTCCTCTTGAGGGTCTTCCTGTAGTACCCTCCCTGCTGTGGCAGTCCCTTGTATATTGACAGGGATGTTGGCCTCTGGATGGAGATGGGGTCCAAAAACTGGGGGATTGACATGAGGTTGGACCCTCTCGTTGTTACTTGTGCCAGCAGTTCCCACATGGGGCTCCTCTTGATTCCTCCCTTCTACCAAAGCTCTGAGCCTCTCCTGGCTTTGAGCTAAATTGTTCATTACTTCCATGAACTGTGTTATCCGAGTTCTCATCTCCAACCTTTCGTTGGCCATCTGGTTTCTGACCTCCGTAAGGTCCTGCTGCATCTGATCCATTTGAATTCCCGGAAGGTTGTTTCGGGTTGGATAACGGTGCGGACGGTTGAGGGGAAATACCCGGCGCCTAGCAATAGTTCCTGAACATCACAACAGAGGTTAGCAACAATAAAACAACACCTACAAAACAAACAAAGGGTTAGCATGCAATGCAGTTATGCTTATTTGTTCTCAAGGTATCCGGTTTGGTCTTCAGTTTTGACCCTTCCAGACCCTTGGAGATGCTGTTGAATGTTTCTTCCGAAGTAAACTAACATGAATATATTACATAAGGTGAAATAATACAACTTGTTCATTTTACAACACAAGCCCCTCAAGGGGTCGAAATACATCACAAAAAGTAAAAGTACATGGAATAGAAACAACAACAAGCAAATGGTCAAACACCAAGGCTAAACTCATCCTCACGAACTTCCTTGAGAAGTGCTTCGGTCACAGGATCAGCCGTCCGCTGCGTGAGATTCCGGATAAGGAGGTTCCGGGCTGCAATAGCTGCTGCTAGCCTCTTGTGCTGAATTTGGTCCTTGGACCTTTTCACCCCTGCTTTGACCTTCAATTCTAATATTTCCCTCTGGGCTGCTGCCAGGGCTTCTTGTTGTTCTTTTGCATTAGCTTCAAGTTGCTCCATCTTGTCTTGAACTCTCTTGTCTTCCAGGGTACGAGTCTCGGTGATCCTGACCCACCGGGCTTGACTCTCCTTCAAGTACAAGTCTGTTCTTGCTCTCTGGAACTGGGCTTCTTTGCAAGCATTCTTCAGAATTTGTTCACCAGCTTTAGACTTTTTGATATAATCCCCAGACTTTTCAATCTTAGTCAAATGCTCCACTCTCAACTTCTCCAATCTCTCAATTTCCCTCATACCTTCACTCCTCTCCCGGAGGGTCTTCTGCAAAGCCTGGGTTAGCTTCTCATTTCTTTCCTTCAAGCTCTCAAACTCCTCCAAACTGATGGTGGCAGGGGGTGGTGCTGAAGATGACTCAGGCATGTCTTCTATGGTAAAGGGCATTCCAGAGAATTGGGCCCTGGCACGGGACCATTCATAATATTGTGCTGATGCCACATTATTACACTTCCCCAGAATGGTGACTCCCTTGGTTTGAACATTATCCCAGGCCCAGGCAGCCTGCCTAACAACAGCCAAACTAATCTTGTTCTCACAATAGAGAGTCTCTACCAAGTCCTGTGCCCTAGGAGTATGGACCAGTGCATAGCCCAGTTGCCTTCTGAACAGCAGAGGATTGTAATTAATACTGCCCTTAACTCCTATCAAAGGCACATTAGGAAAATGTCCACAGCTGGTGATGATATCCCTGCCTTTGGTGCTTTGAGTGCACCATCTGATATCTGCTGAAGTTAGAACAGTGAGTCTCTTAGCCCAGTTGCTCTGCTGATGAGGGTTTAGGAATGCATTTGTCCTGGGTAGATGCCTGAGAAGCCAAGTGTGAAACAATGGAGCACAAAACCTCACTAACCTCCCCCTCTGCTTTTCATTCCTCTGATGCACTGAATAATAAAGATCCCCCAATAAAGTTGGCACTGGGTTCTTCAAGATGAACAGATGGATTGCATTCTTGCTAATGAATCGAGGCTCATCCGCAAACAATACAATCCCATATATACTCAAGGCCAGTAAGGCACAAACAGCTTTCCACTCTCCTAGAGAAGCTTTCAGGATAGCTTGAGAGGTTAAGAAGTCCAGATGAAAACCAGGGATCCCAGCTTTAGAGGTCATATGCTGCTCAACCAAAACAGGTTCCAGATGCAAAGCCTTTGCTACTTCTCCATTAGCAGGAAACACCATCTCAGGGTTGAAAGGAATTTCTCTCCTGATAGGCATACCAACCAATGAGGAGTACTCTTCCATTAAGGGGCCCAACTGAAAGTTTTGAAAAGTAAAACATCTCAGTGGAGGATCATAAAACTGAATGCAGGTGTGGATGAGGCTCCTCTGTGAAGGGTCCAGATCCATAACCATGTCCAGTATATCTCCATAACTCTCCCTGAACAAAGGTATGTGATCTGGAGTGATCAGGGTTTGGATCCTCCTGATGTCTGATAAGTCTGGCTGGAAGAAGTGATAGGTGATATTGCTTTTCTTTGGAGCCATGATGACAAATGTTGATGAAGATACTGAAGAGAAGGGCCACTGATTGGCTGGAATAGATAGCTGGTAGCAAGTGCTGATGAAGGCAGGTCAAAACTAAAGATGGGGTCAAAACCAAAACCAGATGAAGATGGATACCCTGAAACACAAATAAGCAAATGTTAATATGATGCAATGATTATGTATGCAAATGATATGCAAGGGTTTGTGACTGAGCTGGGTCTGATCAAAATGCCCTGATATAGGTCCAAGTGTGTTCAAGTATTCCAGTTGGAGGTCTATAAATCCAGTAACCAGGGTGGGGGACTCAAATAAAGAGCCACATGTCCAGGGTTTAGAATTACAAGAACTGTCCAACATGGAGTATTCTTAACAAATCAAAGTAACAGGGTATTCTGAGGTCAAGGTACCTGCAAACCTGTAAACAGCCCAACCCCCTCACAGGTGGTGTTCTAAAACAAGGATCCTCAGACTTGGATCAGTTATGAGAAGTGTAAACACTTCTAACCCGGAGGCACAGTGTTTACAATAACCATAACAATTCCTCCTCTAATTCACCTCAGTTTCTGAAGGTCAAAACTAAAGGTCATCCAGACTTAGCAGGCTTCCCAGATAGCCCTAGCATTGCAGGAAATCTGCAACACAGAGTTCTCAAGAAGAAACCCATATCTGAACCGTGTTTCATATTCCCGCACCAGACCGAAATGGAATGGGAAAGAATATGATTCACTCTAGCCTAGGTGTCACTCAGGTCCCAGGTATAGGACCTTAACTCTCAATGGAACACCCACCCACCAAAGCAAAACCAGATCCAGCCAGACAGCACAATATGACAGTATGATATATGTAGAGCAGTAAAGAAAGCAAATAAACAACTGTACATAAAGCAAAAATAAATACAAATATAAACACCAATAAGCACATAACACCCCAGTAAACACAAATCAAACAAGCGCTAGGAGGAACCCACAAAAAGAACCAGAAGCCCTGGTTGCAGTATAAGGATCCCCAGCAGAGTCGCCAAGCTGTCGCTCCCGAAGATTTGCATCCCGGTACAAGCGCGAACGGTCGGCGAAAAGAACAATGAGAACACACATCCGTGAACTCACTGGAGATGAATAGAGTCGCCAGCTAGGCATTTTTATCCCGGAGGAAAGGTAATGCTGCATAAACCTAGAAAGATACGGATAAGATGGTTGCGAACCAGAGAGACTGAGAAAGGGGGTTGGTTACAACCTGGGAAGGTATTAGCACCCAGATTTTCCGTCGTACTCGACGGGATCCACTCTTGAAAGATTGGTGTTTTAAAGGGGTAGTGTCAGTGCAATTTGTGTGTCAAAGAGCTGGAAAACAAAATGTACAGGTGTCAGTGTAAGAGAAAAGTGAAGTGTATAAGTGAAGTGTCAGTGTAAGAAAGGAGTGAAATGCTCAAGATCATGAGGCTAAAGAATGAAGCTGGAAGGAGGGGGAATATACAGAGACTTTTGTTCGATAACCATTAAGTTATGCCTACGTATCCTCTCGTGCAATGAGGAAGTCAGAACACTGTAGTTCGACCCAAAGAGACTGAAAGATGAATTGACTGATGATGAACTGCTTGCTTGTCTATGCTCAAGTGTATGACCTGTCTGGCTCAGGTGCAAACTGTCTTGCATTAGACGGAAGAAGCAAGTTCTCGTTTGTGAGTGAGTGAGATGAGAAAAGAATCCCGAAGGAGACGATTATTGCTTGTTTTTGTGTTTTCAGTCTTTTATTGCTCTTTGAAGTTTGTCATAAGAAAATGAGCTTAAGCCTAAACCAACGGGTTAGTAAACTCATCACATCATCCCTCTGATTAGGGGTAATGAGAATACCTTAAGTGTGAAGTCAGATTCTCACACTTAATCACCATGGTGTAGGATTAAGATCATTAACCTGCTTGTGATTATTTAGATGTTTTTGGTATTTTTGTTTAGTGTTGAGTAATGAGGTTAAGCCATAATCAAGGATTAAACAGACTCATTACACCATCCTAATAGAAGGATAATAGGTGAGAATGTTTAAGCTGAGGAAAGCTCCTCAACTTAATCCATGATTAGGGATTAAACTCATGACAAAACAAGCCTTTGATTAAGTGGATTTTACTTAATGATATGATGATGAAGTGAATTTTATGATTTGTAAGACAACTTGAGGGGGACTTGTCCATTAACACTAGGGTTAGTCCTTCTTAACCATTTAAGGAAGAATTAGAACCCTGATGCAAGGCCCAAGTTACAAGTGTGATGTCTTGATGATTATTATGTGAATTGATTAAGAGATTTAAACACATTAAGGGTTTAACACTTAGGATTAAAGTTATACACTCCATCCTAATAGAAGGAT
Organism: Lathyrus aphaca; assembly: GCA_963966055.1. Classification (NCBI taxonomy): domain Eukaryota; kingdom Viridiplantae; phylum Streptophyta; class Magnoliopsida; order Fabales; family Fabaceae; genus Lathyrus; species Lathyrus aphaca. Next base: position 500,350,619 of record OZ014519.1, on the reverse strand, counting down.
GCAGGCATAAGCTTAATCACAAAGCCTTAAAGCCTTTAGGGTTTAGTCCCTGATTATGAGATGAGAAGAGAAGACTCAAAGAGACACAAAGGTAAAACTATGAGGGGAGACTAATCAAGACCCTAATTCATTGTCATGCTTGGTTGTTCCTAAGGTTTGTGAGGTTTTCAGGAACAATCTTCAAAGGAGCCACCAGGAAGCAGATGAACAAGATCAAGAGAAGCAAAGCAACTTGCTTCATTCAAGAAGTCAAGTCACTTGAAGAAAGAAAGTGGGAGGAGAAAGAATGAGCAAGCTCAAACTCAAACACATATAGAAATGCAGCAATGGATGCAAGAGAGATGAGAAGAAAAGTTATGAGAAGTGAAGGCAAATTCACTTCTCAAGGTTACTTACCACCTGAAATGTTAGAAAGAAATGCAATGCAATGCAAGATGGGATGAAATGGCATGATGCTAAGCAAAACCAGAAGCATGTTGATGATGATTATGATGTTATGAGGTTCTGCAAACATGAGGCAAGACATGGGGATGTTCATACAAGATCATGGATGCAAATGATGCAAGCTAAGGAGCATGAACAAGCATGGAAAGTTAGGAAGCATACAAAGCATACAACATGGCAAATGCAAGATGCAATGATCACACATGTTTTCTATATGTCTTAAGATGTCAAAGGAATCACAAGAATGCTTGAAATGCTAAGACAAGTCATGTTATGCAAGAGAATGCAAGAGGGATGCAAAAGAAAGCCCAAATTAGGGTTTAAGGATCAAACATCAAACAAAAACCCAAAACAGAAGCAAACCCTAAGATAAAAAATGGAAAATGCCATCCTAAGAAACCCTAAACCTATACGAAACCAAGGTCCAAAGGGGAGGTCTCAACTCTTAACCAATCTCAAGTTATGAATTTTCTAAGTTATTAGGGTTTTTAGGGCTCCTAAACAAAAGAAATGCCAAACAAATTGAAAATGCAAGATCAAATCATGGCCATTTTATCTTACAAACTAAATGCTAAACACAATTCAATGCAAAAAGAATCAATGTCCAACTCCTCATGGATAGGCAGAAATGATTTTTGGAACTTTGGATCAAATTAATGCATAAAAATGATTTTAAATCAATGAAAAATTCTCAAAATGCATCAAGATCAAAAAAGAAATTTGGTTTGAAGGTTGGACAATGTTTCTAAATGTCTTAGAACATTTCATGAATTTTTTTTGTAATTTTTAAATACCTAAAAGTATTTTTAATTAATTAATTTCCATTAATCAATTAAAAATAATCTTTTAAATATTTAAAAATACTTTTTTAATGATAAAAAATAAAATAAAAATATTTTTGGGTCTTAAAAATTAATAAAACTTTTAAGAAAAAGTTTCATAATTTTTAAGACATTTTTGCTATTTTTAATTAATTATGCAAGTTAAATGAAATAAAATGAAATTAAAATAAGAAAAAAAGAAAAGTAATCAGGATGGAGGGTCAGGATGGGCTCTGAATTCAAACTGGTTGACCAGCGCGCAAATGAAGGGTGTGGATTGCATCTGATTTAATTATCCTAATTAAAAATTAATTAAACTAATGAGAGAGATTAGGGCTAAGCAGATTGATCTGGGCCATCCAAACTGGAGGGAAGTCAACAGGTCAAAGGGGATCTACGCTCCACATTCAAATGCCCTTAATGACTGTAATTAGGGCTAAATGACTTTCAGGCCGCCGGAGAAGACTTCCGGTCGTCTTCTCCGGCCAGCCAAAACCCTAGATTCTTCTATAGGTCACCAAATCACAAATTTCTTCCATCAAACTGACTCTCTCATCAATCTAAACCTAAACCCTAAGCCTAAATTCATTTATTTTCATCCATGAGCATGAATCGAAACAAAAGATAAAACACGGGCAAATGTTCAAGAACTCCATACATGCTGGTTTCTACACTATTTTCAAAAGCAAGCATACATTCATGATCAGGGGAACACAAGGCATCATAAAAGAACTAAAAAATCAGTTTCTGGGAAAAATGTTCATGAAGCTCACCTGAGATGCAGCTTCTCTGTTTATGAGCTCTCTGGACTTTTTTCTTGCACAGGCTTGCTCCCTTGAACCTCCTGAGGGCAAAATGAGACTCAAAATGCTTGGAGAGTGGCTGGCTTGAAAGATCCAACTCTGGTGTAGCAGAAATGGGGATCTGTGTACAGGCAGCTTTAGACCAAAGTGAAGGGTGGTTTTGACTTCTTGTGGTATGCTTGACTTGTTGGTGAAGAAAGGTGAGGTGTTTGATGGCTGGATGAGGAGATTCGATGAGTTCTGGTTTGGAAGGTGAGAAATGGTGAAGCTCAGGTCAGGCTTGTTTCAGGCTTGAGCTTTGGTGGTTTGAGGTCTATGAAGTGTGGTGAGTTGAATGGTGAAGATGGTTTTTGTGTTTGCAAGCTGTGTAGGCAGATTCGAAGCAACTTGCAAGATGAGGTGATTTTGTGAATGTGATCAATGAAGTGTTTTCAGCCTTGCTAGATGTATGGAATGGCTTGCCCTTTGTCCACATAACTCTCTCTCATTGGTCAGATGATTGGACATGTGCTTTATTGATTGGTAAGTCACCTTTTGCAAAAAGTCAAATAATGTGTAAGAGAAGTATGGCTCATGATCTAGGCAAGTACATGGGCTGGTTCTGGTGCAGCAAGGTGAGGTGAGAGGCTAGCAAAGTGTAGTAACCAATGCAGCAAGTTGTAGGAAGTGATCATGAAGATTTTGCAAGTTGTAACTTTTTGGTTCACATGTGAAAAGTCTTGTTACATGAACCATAACCATGGGCATTCTTGGTTCAAATCTGAATTTTATGACTTAGAGAATGTTTGCATACTGGTTTGGAGTGAATTAGAAGTCACATTGGGCTTTGGTTCATGATCTTGCAAAATTTCCATTTGAGGCATGCCTTGAAAATCAATGATTTTGGCCAACTTTGTCACACCATAACTTTTGATCCAAGAAGAGTTTGATCATGTTCTTGTACTTTTTGAAAAGGGAAAGATGAGATCTACAACTTTCATGACCAAAGTTTTTCCATTTGAAGCATTTTTGGATCAATAATCAAAGCTTGAAAAATGACCTAAAATGAAGCATTCTTGAAAAGTCAACTATGCCCAAAAAGTCAACATTTGCAAAAACCCTAAATTCTTGATTTTTATGAACTTCAACCTTCTTCCATGATCAAATAAAGATCATATACACTCAAAATGATGAAGATCACCCATTGGTTGGGTCATTGGGGGCCTCAGATGCCCTGATTTTACACTGACTTGTCTGAAAAGCCAACTCTTGATCAGATGACTTCCCCATGGAATTTCTTCATGAAAGTTGATATGTATACTCCCTATACCATATAGAGACCAATAGAAACAAGAATGACCAGAAAATTTGGAGTTATGGCCTCTGAAACCAAAACCCTAATTTTCAGTCAATTGTGCAATCTATCCTGGCTCTGCATCCACTCAAACCCTAGTTCTTGTGATTCTTTTGAATTCTTGACTTTGTGAGGGTGTACTATGATGTTTGAACACATGTAGACCCCTTTGAATTGATTGGTTGCCTTTGGAGTGGCTCAAGAGGCTCTGGGATTGCCCAGATCACAAACCCTAGGTGTAGATGCCTTAGAACCAATGCAATGACTCAAAAAATGAGATGTGAGATGATATGATTGTGTTTATGCATATGAGATGATCACAAGCCATGGTGTGAATGGGTGAGGGCAAATTTGGGGTGTTTACAACGTCATGTCATCTCCTTGGCCCTTTTCTATGTGGGGCATTGACATGATCGGGAAAATAGAGCCTACTGCTTCAAACGGTCATCGTTTCATTTTGGTTGTGATCGATTACTTCACTAAGTGGGTTGAAGCAGTGTCTTATGCCAATGTCACTCGTCAAGTGGTAGCCAGGTTTTTGAAAAGAGACATTATTTGCAGATATGGAGTGCCCGAGCGAATCATTACTGATAATGGTTCCAACTTGAATAACAAGATGATGGCAGAGTTGTGTCGGGATTTCCAGATTCAGCATCATAATTCTTCTCCTTACCGACCAAAGATGAATGGTGCGGTAGAGGCGGCAAATAAGAATATTAAGAAGATTGTGCAAAAGATGGTTGTCACTTACAAGGATTGGCATGAGATGTTACCATTTGCGTTGCATGGGTACCGAACGTCAGTCAGGACGTCAACCGGGGTAACTCCTTTCTCATTGGTATATGGCATGGAGGCAGTCTTGCCCGTTGAGGTGGAAATTCTTTCATTGCGTGTGATGATGGATGTGAAGCTAGATGAGGATGAGTGGGTACGTGCTCGATACAATCAGTTAAGTCTAATTGAGGAAAAGAGATTAGCGGCTATTTGTCATGGTCAGCTTTATCAGAGGAGAATGAAGCGAGCATTCGACCAACGAGTACGTACTCAGGAGTATCAAGTAGGCGAGCTTGTGCTTAAGAGGATCGTTCCTCCAGGTTCAGCCCACAGGGGCAAGTGGACCCCAAACTACGAAGGATCGTTCATAGTGAAGAAAGTTTTCTCGGGAGGAGCACTGATGCTCACCACTATGGATGGAGAAGATTTCCAATTCCCTGTTAACTCGGACGCAGTTAAAAATACTTCGCATAAAAAGACCCCCTGGACACAAAAACAGAATTAAAGTCCAGGCAAGAAAAGGGCATCCCGGCGAGCTAAAAACAGAATAAAAAGCTCGGGCAAAAGTTAGGGAAAACAAATAAAAAAATGTACACCCGCTGAGTTGAAAAGCCACATCGGACAGCTCAAGCAAAAAAGGGTTTCCCGGTGGATTGAAAACCCGAAAGGGCGATCCACGCAAAACAAGGGAATAAGCGAACAACTGTGATCCAGGTAATCTGAACCAAATCATCGTTTCGTACAGTCTGGCAATATCAGAAGGATATGAATCAGTCCTCTCATCTTTTCAGAAAGCAAAGGTAAGAACGGAAAGTTTTGAAGACATGCTGGTCATAGCAAGAAGGAAACTCATTGGGATATTGTACCCATTTACATTAGGATAGTTTATTTTCTCAATTTTATGGTAGCTACCTCTTCCAAGGTGGTTGCTTCCTGATGTAAAAACTTTGCCTATTCAGAGGCCTTTCAATAAATGGATATTCAGTCAAAAAGCTGTGTTGTGTTTATTTTTGTTTGCAAAATGTCCTGAATTTTTGCCAAAAGGAACATTGCATTTAAAAACATGGTGATTGTTTTCTAAATAAAAAATTACATTGCAGGGAAACATTTAAAACCATCTTTGAGTGTCGGGTGACTATGGATGAGCAGATCATACCATGCAAGTCCCCGGGGCACATATGTGTATTCTGTTGTTGCAGGTTTTGCAGGATGGTGTCACATTATCCCAAACATAATTTTCCCCAGCTGAGTTAGGGCAGGTGGAATCCCCAAGCAGATTATCTTTCCACAGGTGAAGTATGCCCAGCATGTAATGGGAGGCTCAATTCCCCACATAGTTTATAACTGTCATAACTCTTTTCCTAGGCAAAGGTTATTTGACCAAGCATCTCCCCAGCCGTGTTTGAAGATCGTCATTCCCCCGCAGAGTTTCATGATTGAGATACAACCATCATTAAAATATTCCCCAGAGGAGTTGCCAATTTATTTTGGGTCAGTGTGATGATACAAACAGTTATTCATCCCTAGTCAGAATTAGGCATTGTCAAAGCCTCTTGATCCGTTTCTCTCCTGCAGAGTTGTGATTCTTGTTGCCAATCAGGCATTTGTTTGATGCTCGTATGCACCCCCCAACACTCGTCTGTGTTTGATAATTGCTTTTGCTCGTATGCATGCCCCAACACTCATATGTGTTTGTTATCTATTTGTTGCTCGTCTTCATTCCCCAACGCTCGTCTGTGTTTGATGGTTGGCAGATGCTGTTGCTCGTCAGCATTTCCCCAACACTCGTCTGTATTCACACTTTGTTATTGCTCGTTTGCTTTCCCCAGCAGTCGCCCATGGTTGGTAGATGTTGTTGCTCGTCTGCACTGCCCAACACTCGTCTGTGTGTAACTTCCTTTTGGTGCTCGACATTCATCTGTGTTTGAACTTAGGTGATGCTCGTATGCATTCTCCAACACTCGTCTATGTTTGTTATCCGTTTGAAGCTCGTTTGCATTGTTTGGATACTCGTCTGTATCATCCCTCACACTCGTCTGTGTTAGCCTATATCCTTATGTGTTGATTTGATAATCATTCTGGTACTCGTTTGTATTGCTACTCCAATTGCTCTTCTGTGTTGGATTTCTGGTACTCGTCTGTATTGCTACTTCAAATGCTCGTCTGTGTTGGATTTCTGGTACTCGTCTGTATTGCCGCTCTGAATGCTCGTCTGTGTTGGGTTTCTGGTATTCGTCTGTACCAGGGACTGATATTCGTCTGTATCATCGCCTAAAGCGCTCGTTTGTGTATCTTGGATCAGCGTCTGATATTCGTTTGTATCATCGACTTATGGAATTTGTTTGTGTTCTCTTGATGGTCATCAAATACTCGTCTGTGTTGAAGAGGTTTGAAGTCCTGACAGTGGGATTAAACATCAAAATGGTTACCGGTCCTGGCGTAATAGGTCATCCGAAGGAGGTTTGTCTGTCTCAAGCACCACTTATCTACGAAAGATTTGTGAGGAGGGTTCGTCAAATCCTAATGTTGCACCTGGCATAACAGGTTATCTGAAGAAGGCTCGTTTGTCTCAGACCATATATCTACGGAGAATATATGAGGAGGGTTCGTCTATCCTGATTATGCATGTCTATCCCATAGACTTAAGTGCATCACCGGTCCTGGCGTAACAGGTTTATCCGAAGGAGATTCGTCTGTCTCAGGTCATATATTTCATGAAATGTATGAAGAGGGCTCGTGTGTCCAGTCCCTGGCGTAACAGGTATACGTGATGAGGGCTCGTATGTCCAGCACCCGGAGTAACAAGTTTGTTCGAAGAAGACTCGTTTGTCTAAGTTTTCCTTATCCGGCGTAACAGTTCAACTTGGAAGGAGCTCGTCTGCTTTTTCTTCACTTCAAGTCACCAAAGCGTCATTTGATTGGGTTTATTTCCCATTGCTTGCATTCTCCAGCAGAGTGCAAATTTTAGGTTTTCTTGGTATTCAACCACAGTTCATCTTGAACGGTCGATAGCCCGTGATACCGTCCTTTTCAGATTAACAGTTGTTTGAATAGGGGTAGCTGTAACACCCCAAATTTGCCCTCTTCTTTTTAAGCATCATCATCATATAATAATCATCATAAGCATATCATATCTTTGGCATCTTTGCATGGAAAAGTAAAGCATAACATTCTCATGTTCTAGCATTAGGCATATGATCAACTATGGGTGGATTTGAGGCATTACAAGCTATAGCAAGAGGCCTAGTGGACTTGTCCAAGTCCCATGAAGAGTCTACATGACATTCACAAGTTCAAGATCCTTTACAAAAGCCCAGAAGGTTGGGAGATCTTCAGGGAATCCAAGCTAGGGCAAGCTCCTACACAATGGTTCCCAAATTAGGGTTTCACTTTCAAGCATGAATTCTTTGTGACTTTGGCCATTTCATCTGGGCACAGTCTCTCATATGATAAGAGGTTCCTAGGGATGAAATTTGGTGAGAAAATTCCCTGTGGAAGGCAGTTATTTTATCAGTTGCTTGCATAAGAAGAAATTGGTCAACTGTGCATTTTAAAAGTCAACTGTGGGAATTCAAGGGGTCCAACCCCATTTTTAAAGTCAAGGGATGTCCTTAAGACCTTAGAAGAGGTTTGGCAAAGTCAAAGATCAAGAATCAAGGGGTTTTGAAGAACTTTCCATTTTGGGCATATGGTTTGTTATGAAACTTTCCATTTTTGGCAACTTTTGCCCTAATTTTCAAAGGCTTCTTTCATGGTGAAAAAGATCTCAAATGAATTTCCAATAAACATGAAAGTTGTAGGCTAGGTTCTCCCATTTTCAGAAAGTACAAGTACATTTTCATAGCCCTCATGGATCAAAAGATATGGCCTTCGAAAGTTCACTTGTTTTTTAGGGTTTACCTTAAAATTCAAGTTTCCACCAAGAGCAAAAACTCATATAGCTCAATTCCAAGCTGTTTTATGTGCAAAGTAAGGTCACTATACCATTATTCATGACATAAGACACATTTGGCTCAAGAAATAATTTCAAATTCGTGCATGGGAAGGGATGTATTTCATAAAATGCAAAAATGCATGAACATTCAAAAAGCATGATACCAAAATCCAAGGGACAAGATAAGTTCACTTATGAATCAAGGGCTGGATGAGAGTTTAGCATGTCCAAGAAAGGATGAAGAGCACGAGAAATTCACTTCCTCACATCACTCTTGCATTTTTTGCAAAATCAATTCTCCCACTCATTACTCACGTGCATTCCCTCTCATTTTTGCATCAGTGATCATTGGCATCATATATAAGCAGCTAGGGTTTCCATTTGCTCAGAATTCATCACATTTTCATCATTCTCAAGTTTTTGCATCTCAAGCTTTTTCCTTTGAATCCTCTGATTCTCTCACTCATTCACCAAACAAACTTCATATTCTTCATCCTTGAGCTCTAAGGATCATAAATCCACCATCAATTCAAGTTGAATATAAGGATTTCAAAAGGTGCAGTTCAAGTGCAGTTGAGTTTAAAACTCAAGATCCAAGTAATTTCAGGCACTCTCTTGCATTTATTTTGCAAGGAGAGGTTAAAGGAGGTAGATCTGCATCATTGGAAGCTTTCTTTTGACCTAATTTGAGCTCTGCAAGTTCAGGTAACTCACTGAATTCATGGATCTGGATGTGTGTTTTTAAGTATGCATTATGATCTGTATGTTGCTCTGATAATGCTGATCCATTTAGTTATGGGGGGAAATGAATTATTTTCGCATCAAATTTGTGTACTTTTTGATATGCTAGTTTTGCATTATGTATTTCATGTATATATCATTCTACGACGTTTGCAAGCAAAAACGATGAAAAACAACAAAAATAGCACAAAATGGAAAGTTGTCGTCTGTCATTACGGATACACAAGTTGTAATGCCCGTCATGCCCTAGCCTTGAGTGACCGTCAACAAATTAGAAGAAAAACAAGGAGTACCCATTTGAAAACCAGGACAGACAAACCGTCAACCAAGTGACGTCTATCATGCCCCCCACAATCATAACTCATCTTTAGTTTGTCTTGACGGGAAGATCATCATAGCCATGATGCCCATGCCCATATTTTCTGCATTTTCAGCTGCGTTTAAACCCACTTCATCCACTTTGTTATACACGACTTTGCAGGATTTTAACCATTTTTAGAGCTCGAATTTTCCTACAAATAACACTATAACACTTTAGACAAGAAACCAAGCTTATTTACAACACTAAATTTACTTTATTTAAAGCATAAATATCCCACAATGGGGTGTTTATGCAAATTTAAATTTTGCATTTTGAGTTATTGTTGTTGCTATATTTTCAATTTTCTGCATTATTGTTTAAATTCTATTTTATATAACATATCAAACGTCTCCCTTCGGAACAATTAATTTATGCAAGTTTCAGTTTTTATTCACTTACTAGATTCTTCTTCTTTGCTAAATATTATCATGTCTTCACCAAATATATGATCTTTAATTGTTTATTTTGTCATGTCTGAGTAGTCCAATTGAGTCTGAAATATGATGAGTAATTTACATGTTTATTTTATACAAGATGCTTAAATATTTAATTGTAACGTGAATAAAATGATGTTTTTTAATTTCTAATTTTAAAATAGAAAATGTTTGCTATGAAAGTAGAAACACTGAGATACTGGTTACACACTGAAATGGCAGAATTGGTATCTGACGTAAAAATTCAAATGATAGGTTCTAATGACATGTGAAAGCAGGCTCAAAATTGATCGAGAGAATACATAAGTTTCCGTTTTGAATTTTATATGTTGAGGAAATAAAAGACTCACTATGTAAGTAGGATTGCAAAGATAACATTTACGTACTGAAAAGGAAAAAATATTTGACCTTGTTGTTCAAACTTTTAATTTAAAAATAGTGAAAGAATTTTAAAACTAACCATAAACTATTTTTATTTTGTAAAAGAATTTTAAACTCAATTTTTACACTGCGAAAGCCAGTATTTTGCGGGTGTAAGGTCCGATGACGCACCGATGAAAGTGGATGTTACCACTAGTTAATATTTTCTATAGATAATAAAATCCTCATTAAAATTAAATGTTGCAATTCATATGTATAAAACTAATAAACGTGAGTCTTGTTCCAGTCTCTCATTTATAATATTGATTTAAATCCATCAATTTCACTTTTTGCATAGAACTAGCCATATGAGTAGTCTTAGCTAATCATATGTTTGATAGATAGTGATAATTGTAGTTGGTCTATGTGGATTCTACAATCTTTTATATTACTCTGATATAGCCATATACTTGCGGCCTATCATGTTTTGGCATCATTGTCGAGGATCATTTTTTGGAATATCATGATTTCGTTGTTACGACGTATAAACTAAGCCATTTTTTTTTAAATTAATTTTCCGACTTTTGGTTCAATGCAAAGAATTTGAATCATCGAGAACCTTTCCCAACTGATCGACGAAATCAAATGTTACCTACGTGTTAGACTACGATTACAACAAATCTGACGAGAAATGGAGGAAAACAACAGCCTCCAGCTTAAGGATTTTGACGTGCCCTATGATGAGGAGCCTCTTTCAAGCATTGTTCGCCATGTGAGTACGAAGAAGAATTTCAAACTTATGACAAAAGGATTTAATATGACCATCCTTATGACAAAAATTGCATTTGTAAATAATGCTCATCTTAACTTAGATGACTAATAAACGCATGACCTTAAAGTCTATCCGGTAAATCGTGGTTGTGAAGTCCACATTTTACATTAATCTTCTATCCTGAACCATCTTTAAATGATGTTGATCTGATTTTGAATGGAGAACTACATTGTTAGTTACATTTTGTGTTACACTATCTGTTTTCTTATATTTTCCACCTTTATCATAAGCAAAGATTTATTTGTTGCTTCTCCGTCTCTTTCTTGTTTCTTTATCAGAATGCATAATGATAACATTCAATTTATATCTGATCCTAACCTCCTTATTCCAATTTATTACTTTTTCTCATGTTTCAATTTTCTTTGTAGTTGAGAATGCATCAGTGTTGTCTACCCATATCTGATTTTTATTGCATATCTATCAAGGGGTCTCCATATCTACGAAACTAAAAAAATAGTTTTAAAAAAATTGAAAAAAAATCATATCGAATAACTTATGGGTAAATTATTTGGGAAACAAACTTGAAAACAATCGGAAAATTATAACCTATTTATTTTTAAAGATTAAAATACCGATGTAAGTTATCTACTGAATAGATCATTATAGATAAATACTTGAATGCAAGTTATCCAGTAAAGAGAAACTATGTATCATAATTCTTTTAAGTAAAGTTCTTTTGTACATTAATATAGGGGTAGAGAAATTTTCAATTTACAAATGTTAATCGTGATGGTAAAAATTAAATGGGAAATCACTTGATAGGTGAAAAGAATAAAATTAAAATCTTTTAAAAGTTGTAAGGGGAGGAAGAATAATCGTAAGAATGTGAGGTAAAATTTTAAAATTATGAATAGACCCCGGTAAAAATACTCATTTTTTTTTATAATGAACATTACTTCTCTCATCTTCATTGGTGTTCACACACCCTTGTGAAAAACTAAAACTTCCTCTAAAATTCACCCCAGACCCACTTCATATACACCATATCAGACACTCTCTCATTTTAATATAAATAATAGTTTGAAAATATACTTTCGGAATAAATCCAGAAGTCCAAAAAAAAAAACAAATACTAAATTGTAAAAATTCAAATCTCAAGCATTAAAACCATTGAAATACGAAAAAAAAATTCAAATTTATAAAGCTTTGAAAGAGATAGAGATTGAGATAGAATTTCTCAAACATTACTTAAAACAAGAGTTTAGTTCAGATTGTACCCAAAATAAGATCCTTAACAATGATATATATATATATATATATATATATATATATATATATATATATATATATATATATATATATATATATATATATATATATATATATATATATATATATATATATATATATATATATATATATATATCATGTTCCAATTACACCTTCTCTAAAAGGAGATGATATCCCACAAAAATCAAAGTAGTGGATGTTTTAATGTTTGAGATTTAAATATATATTTTGGACTATTTATTTTATCAAAATGAATGTGTGTCTCTCTTATGAATAATATGAAATGCGTCTGAAAAAATATTTTGAAATTTGAAGGATATTTTTTAATTTTTATGTGTTTTCTTTTGTTGGAAAAACAACAAAATTATTAATTTGGATTTTATACATGTGGTAAAATCATATGGGCTTTTTTTCTCCACAGGCCCAACTAAATCTAGTTTCAGAGCTTCCAGTATCCTTATGGACTAGACATATGTTTGAGAAAACTTTATACCAAAAAATGTTTTGACAAGAAAACAAATATAAATAGAAAAATACTTTTAACATAGTTTTTATGAATGATTAAAAATCACATGAACCTCATCAAATTTTAATAAAACCTATGTGAATTTTAAACAATAAATAATACATGTTAGAGAGTGGATTGCTACTATAATATTTATAAAATAAAATTGATGATTTACTTGTGTAACAAGATGCTTTATATATATTACTCTATATATAAACTTTAACAAGTTACTCTTAATGTGTTTTTTATGGAAAATGTCTAGTAGTTAAATTCATACATATACAAAGAGGACATGAATTGTAGTAAACGACACATGACTGTTGTCACTCAAAATCTGGACTGTAAAACATGTGTGAGGAACAAACAGACAAATTATTAGGTACACTACACATATCACTGACAATATTATTCTTTCTTATCATCTTGCTGCCAGGTGAATTATGTGTTTGGTTCTTCCTGTGCACTCCAGGGTAAATCATATCATTTCTTCACCAATATCTGGGTAAGATTTTCTGGAATAATTTCAAATATTCCTAATGAGTTAGACTGATTTTAATTGTAAGGAGTTACAAGATTTTGTTTCCTTATATTTATATATTCTTAATGATTTCGTTTGAGATGTTTTATTTGATGTATGAGGTGTATGTACATTCTTTGAGTGAACCACATAAATAAGATCGACTCTAGATCAGTCGATGTTCTGGTGTATGGGTGGGTAGTAGGAAAATATGTATGTGTTGATTTGACAGAAGATTTCTCATTGGTGGGATTGAAGATTACAGATTTTACTGTTGGATAAACAACTCTCAAAACAGTTTCAAATGAAGTAGTTAAATACGAGAAAACGTGTTTAGACAAATAACATTCTTTCATATTATTTTTATACTTTTATATGAGACCTTTAGTTTTTTAGTATGAGAAATAATGAATCTTTTCTGAAGATTATAAATACTTATGTATATATTATGAATATTTAAGATGATTGATATAAAAATAATGCAATTTATTATCCAATTGCATGTTATTTTTGTATAATTAAGTTTGATATTTTTAAATTGCTGAAGTAGTTTTAATTTGTCTTAAAGAAAATGTAAACTAAATCAATTTTTTGAAACTCAATTTAAACATATATTGTTTCATATAATTAATACTAATTTGTGTCTCTAGACACGATTTAAAGAACTAAATATAATTATATTAGTCTTAAAAGTTATACAACAATTTAATAAATAAATTATTGATATTTATAAATTAATAATTGTAAAAAACTAATTAAATTTTAAGGATAATTACACTCTTCTCTTCTAACACTATTAAAATAACACACTAAGGACAAAAAAATGCTTCTAAGATATGGAAGGAATTGGAGGATATATTCTATCAAGGACATGTGTTCATAAAGCTTGGCCATTTGTGCTTTTTTCTTTTTTACTCCAAATAGCTAATCATAGAATCATACTCCAATGAGGTTATTTCAGTCATCAACTATTGTTAACTATAACATTAGGCATATTTTAATATTTAGAGGCATTGTTAACATGTAGTGGAAATTAGGGACTTGTGACAGTATGGACAGTGACTGCACATTGTTAAGTTGAGGAATGTTATTAAATTTGAAGTTATTTTCAGCATTGAATGAATAAAGAGAGAAGTGAAATTTCATTATTCAACTTCAGGTTACAAATGGATGAAATTATATATTGAAAATTGGAATTGAAAGGAAAGTTTGTTATCAAAACTAATCAACCAATAACTAATCAACTAGTTTAATGAACTTAAACTAATATGTGTGTAAACTAGCTAATCATAACGACCCCTTTCAAGATAAGCACGGTGAATGTTGATCATGTCAAGTTTGGAAATAAACTTATTGAAAATAGATATTGGTAGAATTTTGGTCAAGAGAAATCTACAAGCTAAGCTCCTCGTGTGTGGATATGGGAATGAGATGAAGTAAATCTTGTTGAAGCATTTCACGTATCAAATGACAGTTGATCTCGAGATGTTTGGTTGGCTCATGAAAAACTAGATTAGAGGCAATATGTGTAACACCCAATTTCTACCCGATAATTATTAACAGATTCAGAGTAATATAATTTCAACAAAACAAATGAGATGATACATTTCAACTTAAAACAACAGTCAACATCCTGATAAGTCTTTAAAACGATTACTTCATTAATACGCCACGAATTCATACAATTTATGTGAAAACAACTTAAATCGTATCCAACATGAAAACAACTCAAAAACAACAAGTCTTTAATAAAACAACTTTAAAATTCAGCAACTAAATCAAAAGTCAACATCAACATAAAACAAGTGTTATTCCCCGAGTGCTATGTATCAGAGCGTCAACACCGACTCGAACTTACTAAGATACTCCGTTCTACTATGGATTACCAGCACGTTACCAACAGAGGGCAACATTCAAACAAAAGGGGTGATATATCTAATAATATAATCAAGAATATGATAAATAAAATATTGAATTAGATTACATAGAACACTACTTCACAACTTGATAAACAACTTAATAACCAACACCAGATACGACACGACAACATAATATGCAACTTAGAAAAATGTGATGCACGTGGTACCATCGGAGCAAAACTCCCAACTTATAATCATGCAAATTAATAAAGGCGCAACACAAGGCATAAGCCTTTAACTTTATTTTGCCAATCCAGACCAACTTACCGAGCAATCAACTCTAACTTAAATATGGTATGTTATGCGACTCAACATATTATTGAACAACAACAACTATAACAACATGACAACACAATAACATTCAACCCTAGTGAAAGGCCTGCAACTCATAATTTTTGTCACTTATAAGGCACTACAACATAGACAACAAACAACAACTTTACAACTTATAACAAAGCAACTTAACACAAGAACAACCATATTTACTGCACTCCTATCCACACAAGTTTCAACTAAAACCGATTAATTAAATTATCTACAATACTCTGTTATGACTACTTATTACTAATTTATTACTAAGCTCCTGTTAAATCTATGACAACAACCAACATACCAACCTCCTTCTTATTCTACTCCACTGTTACCTATTTTTTTCCTCTACTAATTCATCATATTATTATTATTTAATTTTTCTGTCAACTACTTATCATGATCACTGCTACTTTAATGGTATTCTTCAAACTTAATCATGATACTGGAATTAATTTAGGCAAAGCCACTTTTTACAGACAGCAGAAAAACATCACACAAAAGTCAAACAACAATTTCCCCCAAACCCCTGTGTGACCATCGTCACACTTTGTGTGACCCTCGTCACACTTTGTGACGGTCGTCATATGGATGTCACGGACGTCACACTTCCTTGGCGGATGTTAGGTATATGGGACGGTCGTCCCAAAACCAATCTTGCGCTTTTCTCTTCTCTGTTTCACCCTTCGTCTATGCAATTCCTTCTCAGGCCAATGCTACTAAACACAGTACGACAATTCAACAACTATATAACATATCAATCCACCAACAACATTACATAATTAATGCATGATTAATTCGACAACTCAATTAAAAATTCTCATATTCGATTAACACAACTTATCAAAACCAAAACAACTTATTTCAACCAAATCATACAATAATTGACAGTAACAATTCATGTACCGAACTGTAAACACCCCAAATTTGCCCTCACTAAGTTCACACCATGGCTTGTGATCTTTCATATTTGCATTAGTTTAATCATACCATTTCATGTTGCATTTTTGCTTCACTGCATTAGTTCAGGTTCATCTACATCTAGAGTCTGTGACTTGAGCCATCCAAGATTCATTTGAGCCACTCCAAAGGTCTTCAATCATCTCAAGATGGTCCATATATGCTCAATCATCATATTTTATCCTCCAAAGATCAAGAAAGTCAAAAAATCACAAGAACTGGCAAAGCATGGAAGCAGAGCTAGGGTTTAACTACACAAATGACCTAAAATTAGGGTTTTGGTTTCAAAGGCCATAACTCCAAAATTTTTGGTCATTCTTGTTTCTATTGGTCTCAATATGTTATAAGGGTCATACATACCAAGTTTGATGAAGAAATGCATTGTGGAAGTCATCTGATCACTGGGTAACTTCCTGAGCAAGTCATGGCAAAATCAGGGCATCTGAGGCCCCCATCCATGGAACCAAAGTGGATTTTTCATCAAATTGAAGTTACATGATCTTTATTTGATCATTTAAGTGCTTAGAAGTTCACAAAATTGAAGAAAAATGAGCTAAACCAAAAGTTGCCAAAAATGGAAATGACTTGTAATATAAACTTTCCATTTTGGGAAAGTTTTTCAACCTCCTCTTTCTCAACCAAAAATGCTTCAAATGAAAAATTATTGGTCATGAAAGTTGTAGATTGGATAATTCCCTTTTCAAAAAGTACAAGAACAAGATCTAATTCATTTTGGAACTCAAGATATGGTTTGTCAAAGTTGGCAAAAATCACATAAATTTCAAGAATGCACCAAAGAGAGATTTTTGCAAAACCTCTTGCCAAACTATTTTGTGACTTCAAACACACTTCTAAGCATCATACAAACATTGTGCAATGTCTAAAACTCAGAATTGCCCAAAGAATCTCAAGTTTTCATGCCTTGCCCATGAAGAAATCTCAAAGGGGCCAAACTTTGTCAAAATTGCAAAACACCCCATAACTTATTTCTCACATGCTAAATTGCCTCTAAGTGAATTCCATGGACCTCCTTGATCCTTGCTGAACCAGACACCCCATTGTACCACCTCTGAACCAGCCCATACCTCAAGGACAAGAACTTTTGACTTTTTTTGCAAGAAGGCCATACCAATCACAATAGTGCACAACCACTTCACAGACCTATCACAAGTTGATATGTGGATCAAACCCAAGCCATAACACACAAGAACACAGCCTGAAACCTCAACATTCTCTAGTTACCAAAAACTCTCCCTCTTGCAAAATCCTTCGAATCTTATAACTCAGCCACCCATTCTTCAAACAAACACCACCATTCATCTCTAAATCATTCACTGACCCAAAACCACCCATCAAAACAGCTAAGAACACACTACAAGCCAGATACGATTTTCTGACCAGGGGAGTACAAACTCACAAACCACCCTTCCTCAAAGCTCTCCAAGCATCAAAGCTTCTTCAGGGAGGTCATTGGAGGCATTTTGCACCAAGGAAGCAGCCAGAAAGCTCAAGGGTTGAAAGCTCCACCTCAGGTAGCTATTCGAATTAATTTTTCCAGAACCTTTATTTTATGTTACTAAATGATTAAGCATGTTTCACTGATCACATTGAACTTGGAATTATTGAAAATGATGAAGAAATGAGAATGTATTGCTTGTCTGAAATTTTTGCCATATTTATGTTCTTCTTCGAATCATGAGATTGAGTGAAAAGAAATGAAGTTTGAGGGTGGATTTAGGTTCAGGGAAGTGGGAGGAGTGAATCTGGAGCTTTAGAGCTCCAGGAAGTACCTAGGGAAGAAGTTAGCAATTTTCAGGTGAGGGTCTGGCCGGAGAAGATGACCGAAAGTCTTCTCCGGCCACCTGAATGTCATTAGTGACTTAATTAGGGTTAGGGCAAACTTTGAACGTGAACCATTGGATCTTCCTTCCCGCGCGTGTTTGTGTGGACCAGATCTTGTCATTAGTTTTAATTAGTGATTAAATAATTAATTAAATATGATTAGTTAAGTTTGAATGTGGGCCTTTGGATCTGGCGCGCAGTCAACCCCCATTAACCCAGAATCAATCTCAGCCATTCCATTTGCATACTTCAGCTTATTTTAATTTTTATTTCATATTTTTCTATTTGTTTTGTACATTTTATTTAAAATAGTTAGAAATTTCCAAAAATATTTTTATTTTGCATTTTTGATTCCAAATAATTTTTTCAACCCAAAAATATTTTTATTTTTATTTTTTGCACTTAAAAATCATTTTTTAGACATTTAAATGTTTATTTTAATTAATTAATGAAAATTAATTAATTAAAATATCATTTAGGTTTCTAAAAAATCCCAAAAAATTCATATTGCATCTTTAAACATTTAGAGACATTGTCATACCATTCACACAAATTTCCTTTTTGGTTTTGAACCATTTTTGACAATTTTCTTGAATTTAGGGTTCATAAAATTCACATTTTAGAACCCTAACTTCAAGAATTATTTTCTACCTAACCATGAATGGTATGACATTGATTCTTTTTGAATTGATCTTCATTTGACATGTAGTATCTAACATAATTTTGTCATAAATTTCTTCTGCCTTTTTGAATTGATTTGCATTTTTTCCCTTTAGGTACCCTAAAACCCTAGATAACTTAGAAAAATCATAACTTTCAATAGGTTAAGGGTTAGGTCTTCTCCTTTGGGGTATGAAATCATATGGGTTTAGGGTTCTTTTGATTGCATTTTCAATTTTTTATCTTGTCATTTTCTTATGTTTTTGAGTTTTGCATTTCATGTTGCATTAAAACCCTAATTTCTCATCTTCCTTTGCATACATCTAACATAAGCATTCATATAAGAACTTGCCATGACATTTCTTGCATCCACATGACTTCTAAGACATCTTAGGACACATTAGACTCATGCTTGATCATTTCTTCATCCATTTGCCATGTTATGCATTCATTTCATTTCATGTACATTCATGAACTTTCATGCTTTCTTTATGCTTCATTTGCATTCTCATCCTTTGTATGATCATCCATAGCATTTGGTATGACTTTGCACCATCTCTTAGCATCATTTACATCATGAATATGCTTCTGGTTTTGGTTTGCATCCTTGCATTCATTTCATTTTCATTTCATTTCATTTCCTTTTACTAACTTTTCAGGTGGTAAGTTACTTTGAGAAGTGAATTTGCCTTCACTTCTCACAATCTCTTCTCATCTCTCTTATGCATTCATTGCTGCATTTTGTATTTTTTTTAGGATGAGCTTGCTCATTCATGTTCCTTCTTCACCTTCTTTCTTCAAGCAACTTATCTTCTTAAGTGAAGTAAGTTGACTTGTTTCTTCTACTTCTCCTCCTTTCATCTGCTTCTTCCTTGGTGGCTCTTCTTGAAGATCTCTTGCAAGCCTCATAAACCCTAGGAATACCCAAGAATTATCACAATTAGGGTTTGATTAGTTCCCCATTAGTTTTACCTTTGTGTCATCTTTTGTGTCTTCTCTTCTCATCTCATAATCAGGGACTAAACCTTAAAGGTTTTAAGGCTTTGTGATTAGGGTTATGCCTGCATCCTTCTCTTAGGATGGAGTGTATAACTTTAATCCTAAGTGTTAAACCCTTAATGTGTTTAAATATCTTAATCAATTCATCTAATAAATAAGACATCAAACTTGTAACTTGGGCCTTGCATTAGGGTTCTAATTCTTCCTTAATTGGTTAAGAAGGACTAACCCCAGTGTTAATGGACAAGTCCTCCTCAAGTTGTCTTACAAATCATAAAATTCACTTTTTAATCTTACTATTAACTAAAATCCACTTTAATAAAGGCTTTGTTTTGTCATGTGGTTAATCCCTAATCATGGATTAAGTTGAGGTATCTTCCTCAGCTTAAATGTTCTCATCTATTATCCTTCTATTAGGATGGTGTAATGGGTCCATTAAATCCTTGATTATGGCTTAAACTCATTACTTAACACTAAACAAAAACTCCAAAAAAACATCAAAATAATGGCAAGTAGGTTAATGATCTTAATCCTACATCATGGTGATTAAGGGTGAGATGCTTACTTCACACTTAAGGTATTCTCATTACCCCTAATCAGAGGGAGGATGTGATGAGTTTACTAACCCTTGGTTTAGGCTTAAGCTCATTAACTTATGTCAAACACAAAAAGCAATAAAAGATTGAAAACATCAAAAACAAACAATAATCGTCTCCTCCGGGATTCTTTTCTCACCTCATTCACTCATAAACGAGAACTTGCTTCTTCCGTCTAATGCAAGACAGTTTGCACCTGAGCCAGACATGTCATACACTTGAGCATAGACAAGTAAGCAGTTCACAAGTCAATTCATCTTTCAGTCTCTTTGAGTCGAACTACGATGTTCTGACTTCCTTATTACACGAGAGGATACATAGGCATAATTTAACAGTTATCGAACAAAAGTCTCTGTATATTCCCCCTCTTCCAGCATTATTCTTTTAAGCCTCATTGCCTTGAGCACTGCACTCTTGCCTTACACTGACACCCTTTTTCTTCACTTCACACTTCCTTCGCACTGACACTTGCATTCTTTTCCAGCTCTTGCACACAGATATCACTGACACTACCCCTTTAAACACAATCTTTTAAGTGTGGATCCCGTCGAGTACGACGGACAATCTGGGTGCTAATACCTTCCCAGGTTGTAACCAACCCCCTTTCTCAGTTTCTCTGGTTCGCGACCGTCTTGTCCATATCTTCCTAGGTTTATGCAGCATTACCTTTCCTTCGGGATAAAAATGCCTAGCTGGCGACTCTTTTCAGTTCATCTTCATGTTCTTCTCCTTTCGCCGACCGTTCGCGTCTGTACCCCTCTTGGCCAGGTGTCATTTGGCGGGAGCGACACGAACCCCACGTATGTTCATCATATAATCCTGATTATAAGGTTAGAACCCCACCCTTACCTTTGGATTAAAGGAGACTCTAACAATTTTGATCGGAACCCTAACTTTTCCTTCTCCTAAGCACTTCATGTAACCACCTTCTCTCAATTTCTTGTTTTTCTTACTGATAACCTATTTCCTCTTATTCTAATTAACTTATGATTTTTCTTTTAAATAATCTTATAATTCTATTGGGCTTAAACCATACATGAAATACCCTTTCTACCCCCTCACAAGTTAAGCAATTTAAGTTATATATCAGAGTACGACTCATTAAAAAGGGCGTCACATTACTTGTTAAATGAAAAATCATAACATCTTATAGAGTCCTATCCCGTAACACGGGTTCGTAAAATCATAAGAAAAAGCACAAAAAATCTTTTCTCAATAAATATGCAGCGGAAAAACCAATAAGTCATAAATTCCTCTTTTATAAACAAAACTCATAATTTATCTCAAACATCATTTTATCCAAGTACTTAAACAAAACTTAACATTTTAGTCTAAATAAAACATAAACACTCAAGCGAAACTCATCCTGATGTTACTGGACATAGAGCAGGACTCCACTTATAACTAACTCAACGACTCACTATCTCCGAGTTGAGCACGCACCGAGCTAACCATGATTATCTGCAGGATGACATAATAAACCATCACCAGAAGGCAAGCAGGGTGAGTAAATTCACATTCAATAGTATAATATAGAAACAAGAATTTAAAACATCAATAGCAACAATAATTCATTTATAACTCGTTTATACACATTCTCAAGTAAATCTCATCACCCCACAAAATTAAATCAATGCAAATCATGCTATGTCATTTAGAATGATATGCAACCTCTAAAAATTCACATGGTACCGAAACATCCTCATGGATGGACACTGGGCCATCAACCCTCCCCTAAGGGAGCACATCATAACATCATAGCACTTCAATCCACACAATGTGATTGAAGCTACCAATGGACCGAAGTTCCCTCATAATTCATTGCCTTGAATGCAAGACGCAAATTATATATCATCCTCAAAACATCATAAACATTGCATCCGCATTCACTCTACATCATTATTCCTCATACCCACTCATGTCATCATGCCTCTACATCATGTAAATATACCTTTTAACTCAAGGGAATCAATTTAATCCATTATACATCATTTAATTATTAATTATACTCATTTTTCATATCTCATATCTCATAAAATCAAGG
Organism: Lathyrus aphaca; assembly: GCA_963966055.1. Classification (NCBI taxonomy): domain Eukaryota; kingdom Viridiplantae; phylum Streptophyta; class Magnoliopsida; order Fabales; family Fabaceae; genus Lathyrus; species Lathyrus aphaca. The sequence continues at coordinate 500,328,198 of OZ014519.1, read as the reverse complement.
AAATCCTCATACATCATATAATCACTAATCCTACTCATACTTCACAACTCATAAAATCAAGATAATCTTCCTACGTCATATAATACTAATCCTACTCATTTTAGTCCTTAAACATATCATACGATAACATTACATCAGAAAACATATAAATCGACAACATTACATCATAAAACATCATTGTCATCAACATTCATTACAATATCATCAACCACATCATATACCTCATTATATTTATCAAAATCATCATGAAATCATCATCAAAATTCAGTTCATCACAAAACCCCATACCCTAAAACATATACCTCAAAACTCCCAATTCCATTCCTACATTATAATATCGAAAGGAAAATACTCCCTATACCTTAATTTCTGTAAGCTTTCAATAAATTCTTCGTAAATCTTTCCAACCTTCAAGCCCTAGCTTCTCCGCTTCTCCAAAGCTCTTTTCCCAAAAGTGCGATCGTTCCAAATGATCGTACTCTCCAACTTTCCCTTCTTTTGTCACTCTTGCCCCTAGGACCTCTTTTAGTATTTCCCCATAAAACCCTCACTGATTCTCCACCAAAAGACCACAATACCCTTATCCTCCAATTCCTTTATATTATTTAATTTAATCCCAAATAATAACCAAACCCACTAAACTTTATATTTTTAATATTAATAATATATTAAGTTATCCCCAAAACTCCAATTAACATTATAAACATCATAATTCACAAGAAAACACATCAATTAAATTAAAATTGACTTTGGGGTGTTACAATACACCTCCTACAATTACTACTCCTACTTACCAAACAAGCCCATTTATTAAAATAGCATAATTCTACTAATAATCCACAACTTAATTAATTCAACTTAGTCCAAGCAATAACAATACAACGTAAATCAACTTAATCGACTTATTCAACTTAATTCAAACCAACCTAGAAACTCAGCGCAAAACAACACCATACATATGACAATATTTAATTAAATAAAAAATTAAATTAACAGGGCGTTACAACTCTCCCCCACTTAGGATATTTTCGTCCTTGAAAATCTTACCTTGAGCAAACAACTCGAGATAAGATTCTTGCATCTTACTTTCCAACTCCCACGTCATTCTTTCTCCGGTTGCTCCCAACCAGACTACTTTCACCAACACAATCTCCTTGCCTCTTAGAATCTTCATTTAACGATCCGTGATTCGTACCAGCATCGTCTCAAAAGTAAGATTATCTTGTACTTACATATCATCCATCCTAATCACATGAGATGGATCTGAAATGTACTTCCGAAGTTGCGACATGTGAAACACATCATGCAAATTCGAAAGATTAGGCGGTAAATCCAGTCTATAAGCAACATTTCCAACTCTGTCTGAAATCTGATACGGACCAATAAAATAAGGAGTAACCTTCTTAGACTTCAATGCTCGCCCAACACCGGTTACAAGTGTAACTCTCAAAAGTACATGATCACCAGCTTGGAATTCTAAATCCTTCCTCTACTTGTCATGATAACTCTTTTTCCTACTTTGGGAAGTTTTCATCTTTTCTCGAATCAACTTCACCTTCTCGGTAGTCTTTCGAACAATCTCAGGTCCAAGCACTACACTTTCCCTAGTTTCATGCCAACACAATGGATTTCTACATCTTCGACCATACAACGCTTCAAAAAGTGACATTCCAATAATATAATGGTAATTGTTATTTCTACATCTCCGACCATCTCTAGATGAATACTCAACTTACTTCTATGACTCTCTTCAAGAATCACTTCATTTCTGCATTATCAGGAATACAAATTCGTTCATAGAATCTCAACAAACCTTGCACATCCAACTTGAAATCATTATTCTCATACTGACCGATTCCTACCATCGAATTTACCAACTTCACATCTAACTTCTGAGCCTCTTTGATATTATCTAGAAAATCATTATTAATCTTCAACATCCCTAACATAACACTCTTCGGTGTCACTTCACAAACTAAACTCATATCCTTGAACTATTCAATTAGTTCAAACTCTTTAACCATCATCGCCGACATTTGCAACATTTTCCGACTTAAGGCATCAACCAAAACATTAGCTTTACCTGGATGATAGTTCAAACCGAAATCATAATCCTTCAATAACTCTAACCACCTTCGCTGTCTCATATTCAATTCCTTCTGATCAAACAAATACTTCAAACACTTATGGTCACTAAACACTTCAAATCTAGAACCATAAAGATAATGTCTCCAAATCTCCAACACAAAAACAACTGCAGCAAGTTCTAAATCATGCGTAGGATAATTCTTCTCATGAGTTCTCAACTGTCTCGATGCATAAGAAACCACCTTATTATTCTGCATAAGAATAACTCCTAAACCCATCATAGAAGTATCACAATATACCACAAACGGTTCTCCTGAATTCGATAATGTCAAAACCAGAGCCGACGTCAACCTTTTCTTCAATTAGGTAAAACACGCTTCGCACTGAATGTCCCACATAAAATCATTACTTTTGCAGGTCAATTTAGTCAATGGAAGTGCCAACTTATAAAATCCTTCAATAAACCTTCTATAATAACCTGCTAGACCAAAAAATCTTCTAATCTCGGTAACCGACTTTGGAGTTTCCCACTACAACAAAACATCAACTTTAGATGGATCCACATCAATTCCACTTCCTGAAATGACATGTCCAAGAAAACAATCTTCCTTAAACCAAAACTCAGACTTAAACAACTTTGCATATAACGTTTTCTCTTTCAAAACTTGCAATACCAGTTTCAAGTGTTCTACATGCTCTTCCTCCAACTTAGAGTAAATCAATATGTCATCAATGAACACCACCATAAAATGATCCAAATAGACATGGAAGATACAATTCATATACTCCATAAATACTCTCGGTGCATTAGTAACACCGAAAGGCATCATCGAATACTCGCAATGTCCATAATTTACTATGAACTTCGTCTTGTGAATATCCTCATCTTTCACTTTAATTTGATGATAGCCCGATCTCAAATCAATCTTTCTAAACACACAAGCACCTACCAAATGATCCATCAAATCATCTATTCTCGGATGCGGATACTTGTTCTTAATTTTCACTTTATTGAACTATCTATAATCAACACAAAGTATCATACTAACAACACTGGAACTCCCCACGGTGATACACTTGGTCTCACAAACTTCTTCTCGAGTAGCTCCACCAATTGCTTCTTTAATTCTGAAAATTCATATGCACACATCATATACGGTGCCATAGACACAAATTTAGTACCAGGTACAAGATCAATCGCAAATTCAACTTCTCTCTGGCGGTACATCAGGAATTTCATCAGGGAAAACTTCAGGAAATTCAGGCACCACCTATAACTCCTCAATCTTAGCTCTTCTCTCAATAGACAATGTTGCCATCAGCTAAAACATCTGAGCTTCTTCTTTCAATAACTGCTATTATTCTCTAAAATACAATAAACCAACTCCTCGCTCTTCGGAAGTAGATAACCTCACCAACTTACTATAACAATTGATATAAACATAGTTATACTCTAACCAGCTCATTCCTAAGATCACTTCCATTATGGTTAACGACAAAAACACCAAATCAATAGTAAAGTCTCTATCGAAGATAAATAAAGGACACTTTAAACACACAAGAGAAGTAATCACCGATCCCTTAGCCGGAATCTCGACGATCAATTCTCCATTCATAGCAAACAACTTAAGACCCAATCTTTTAACACAATCAGCAGCAATAAAGCAACGAGTAGCACGAGTATTAATAATAGTAATTAAAGGAGTACTATTAATGAAACATGTACCTTAGATGAGTTTGTCCTCATTAGCTGTATGAGTCCCAACCAACGCGAAAACCTTTCTAGTCTGCGTCTTCTTTGGTTTCTCACACTGACTACCAATGTGTCCCTTTTCACCACAGTTGAAGCAGATCATCTTTTTATGCTTGCATTTGGATATTGTATGCGCAGTCTTACCACAACCGAAACACCTCTTCGCCTCAGCAGTACACACATTACTTTTGAGACCAGGTTTCCTACATTTGAAATAAACAATAGCAGTAGGAGCATCTCCCCCCACTAGTCCTCTTACTATCAGCCATTTTCTGTTTACTTATCCCAGCAGGAGCATCATAAGGCTTGCCACGACTCTGATGGTGTTTTCCCTTCCTCTCATTGATGATCTTGTAAGCATTGTTATCCTCTTCATAAATCCTACAACTATCAACCAAATCAGCTAAGACACGAATCTTTTGATATCCAATTTCCTTCTTAAATCTCAAGACGCAACCCATTCTCAAACTTGACGCACTTTGAAAATTCAGTATTTGCCTCATTATAGTGTGGGTAAAACTTAGCCAACTCAACGAACTTCGCGACATAATTAGTAACCCACATGTTACCTTACTTCATCTCAAGAAATTCAATCTCCTTCTTCCCACGGACATGCTCCGGGTAATACTTTCTCAGAAATTCCCTATGGAATACAACCCAAGTGATCTCCTCACCTGCAACGTCCATTCTCTGACGAGCGTTTAGCCACCAGTCATTAGCCTCGACTGCCAGCATATGAGTCCCATACCGAACCTTCTGCGTTGGAATACAATCCATCACATGAAGGATTCTCTCAATCTCTTTCAACCAAGCCAACGTCGCATCAGGATCATACTTACCCTTGAAGGTAAGTGGATTCTCCCTCTGGAAAATCACCAAACTACGAGATCCAGCATCCTCGCCAGCATCCGAAAAATTCTACATAGCTTGAGCCATTGGTTGCATAGCAGCAACCATCACAACATCGTTCCTTCCATCCATCTCAACTTAAGCACTACAACATAACAAAAGTTAGAAATAGCTAACAATACTCGATTATTAAACTAATACGACTCGACAACTTGGTCAGACGGACCGACCTGCTCTGATACCACTAGTGTAACACCCCATTTCTACACGATAATTATTAATAGATTCAGAGTAATACAATTTCAACAAAACAAATGAGATGATACATTTCAACTTAAAACAACAATCAACATCCTGATAAGTCTTTAAAACGATTACTTCATTAATACGCAGCAGATTCATACAATTCAACTGAAAACAACTTAAATTGTATCCAACATGAAAACAACTCATAAACAACAAATATTTAATAAAACAACTTTAAAATTAAGCAACTAAATCAAAAGTCAACAACAACATAAAACAAGCGTCATCCCCCCGAGTGCTACGTATCCGAGCGACAACACCGACTCGAACCTACTAAGATACTCCGCTCTACTTTGGATTACTTGCACGTTACCAACAGAGGGCAACATTCAAACAGAAGGAGTGAGATATCTAATAATATAATAATTAATATGATAAATAACATATTGAATTTGATTACATAGATCACCACTTCACAACTAGATAAACAACTTAAAAACCAAAACCAGATACAACACGACAACATAATATGCAACTTAGACAAATGCGATGCATATGGTACCATAAGAGAAAAACCCCCAACTTATAATCATGCCAATTAATAGAGGTTCAAAACAAGGCATAATCCTTCAACTTTATTTTGCCAATCCAGGCCAACTTACCGAGTAATCAGCTCCAACTTAAATATGGTATGTTATGTGACTCAACATGATTATTGAACAACAACAACTATAACAACACAACAACACAATAACATTCAACCTTGGCCAAAGGCCTACAACTCATATTTTTTGCCACTTATAAGGCACTGCAACATAGAAAACAAACAACAACTTTACAACTTATAACAAAGCAACTTAACACAAGAACAACCAGATTTACTGCACTCATATCCACACAAGTTCCGACTAAAAACGATTAATTAAATTATCTACAATACTCTGTTATGATTACTTATTTTTAATTTATTACTAAGCTCCTGTTAAATCTATGACAACAACCAACATACCAACCTCCTTCTTATTCTACTCCACTGTTACCTATTTTTTTCCTCTACTAATTCATCATATTATTATTATTATTATTTAATTTTTCTGTCAACTACTTATCATGATCACTGCTACTTTAATGGTATTCTTCAAACTTAATCATGCTACTGGAATTAATTTAGGCTAAGCAACTTTTTACAGACAACAGAAAAACAACACACAGAAGCCAAACAACAATTTCCCCCAAACCCCCGTGTGACCATCGTCACACTTTGTGTGACCCTCGTCACACTTTTTAACGGTCATCCTAGGGATTTTACGGATGTCAAACTTCCTTAACGGATGTCAGGCATATGGGACGATCGTCCCACAACCAATCATGCGCTTTTCTCTTCCTTTTTTCTCCCTTCATCTCTGTAATTCCTTCTCAGACCAATTATACTCAACACAGTACGACAATTCAACAACAACACAATGTGTCAATCCACCAACAACATTACATAATTAATTCATGATTAGTTTGACAACTATATTGAATTCTCATATTCGACTAACACAGCTTATCAAAACCAAAACTACTTATTTCAACCAAATCATACAACAATTGATAGTAACAATTCATGTACCCAACCCCCACGTATGTTCATCATATAATCCCAATTATAAGGTTAGAACCCCACCCTTACCTTTGTATTGAAGGTGACTCTAACACTTTTGGTCGGAACTCTAACTTTTCCTTCTCCTAAGCACTTCATGTAACCACACTCTCTCAACTTCTTGTTTTTCTTACTGATAACCTATTTCCTATTATTCTAATTAACTTATAATTTTTATTTTAATTAATCTTAATAATTTTATTGGGCTTAGACCATACACCCCCCACAATTACTATTCCTTCTCACCAAACAAGCCCATTTATCAAAATATCATAATTCTACTAATAACCCACAACTTAATTAATTCAACTTAGTCCAAGTAACAACAATACAACTTAAATAAACTTAATGGACTTATTCAACTTAATTCAAACCAACCTAGCAACTCAACGTAAAACAACACCAGACATACGACAATATTTAATTAAATAAATAATTAAATAAACAGGGCGTTACAATATGCATCACACTCAGACTATATCATTATAGAACTGGAAGTTTAGAGCATATGATATGCAACTCTTTCATCAGAAATGTCAACCAAAGTAACTCACATGTAGCCAATAATAGCGCCTAATATTTAGCCTCAGAAGATGAGTTAGAAATAGTTTGTTGTTTCTTTTAATGTCATGATATTAAAGAGGACCATATTGTAACACCCCAAAATTTGCTCTCCTATTTATTATTTACCAATAAGTAGCTTATGTTTCAGTTATGTGCATTTTAGGTCATAACTTCATGCATGCATCATTGAACTCCTAAGATATGGGAACAAAGCTTTTTCTTGTGATTTGAACTCTCCTATTCAGAGGTGATTTATCAAGCCATTTCCTCAAAAGTATCGGTGTGTATACAAGGGCGATAACCGTAGTTTCAAGTTATGTGTGGTTATATAGTTACAATCCAGTTTATACAGATGTTTGACCTAATCTTAATCAAACTATCAGAAGTGTACTTCAATTCAAAATTATCGGTTCTAGGGGTTTATTTCTCCAGTAATGTGTGCCCAAGGTTAAATTAATGTGTGTGGAATTCTTCAGTTTATCGAGCAGTAGTTCGTGTGAGGTGGTTCAGTCATTTTAGTTCATCGTGATCATAAACTCGGTTGTGTCTGTTTGTGGATTTATTTCTTCAAGTATGGTTTCTGGATCAAATTCGGTCAAGGTGTACATTTGTGGCTTTTGACGATGAGTTTGTGTCCATAATATATCTTTCATACCTATATTATATTCTTTATCCATTACATATTCACTCAATTATATTCATTCACTTTTCAAGTCCATTTTATTAGTTCAATTCGATTCGAGTCCATGTCCATTTAGATCGCTAACTCACTTGTCAATATCCATTTGAAAACCAATTTGATCTCATCACCATTGTTTTCATTTTAAACCATTCATGCGCATACTCAATCCAAGCCCAAAGGCCAAATGTTTATTTCTTATCTTTTCTAAAATTCACGATCATAGTCCAATACTAATTTTTACTTTCCATTATGTCATGATCGAATTACGTGAAGAAAAAATGCATCCACGTGCTTAGGAATATTTTGACTCACTTGATTCAATACACACACACACACATGCCAATTGTAGATAACTAAAAGGCTAACAGGAAAAAAACTCATACCAGTAGAATCATAAAAAAATCGAAACATGATACAAGAAAAAAAATTACATAACAAAATTTTGATAACAAAAAATTGGAGAAATTCAATTACAAAAAAAAGCCAATGGAACTAACAGAATCTCGCTCTTCTCAATTATTCCCCACTCTAAAATCCAAAGAAAAAAAAATACAGTGGGGGGGGGGGGGGCTCCAACAGAATTTTTGGGAGAAGAAACTAACAAAAAATTACACACAGAAGAAAAACACTAACAAACTCTTCTCTCTTTTCTCGATTTATGCTTGCTCTGATTCTCGTGGGACCTCTCACTTTTTTTCATTCTTATTCAATTCATCTATCACCTATAACACTATCAAACTAAAAAAAAAACATGTAAATCAAGCAATTCACATAAACTTTCATTTTCATGTCCAATCATCACTTGTTGCAATTTCAGCATCAATTTGAGGAAAACTCCATCACCAATTCACCTAAAAACCTATCTGAATCTTGATTCTTCACACACCATCATCATCTTCAAATCTTCCATCTTCATCAAAAAGATTCAACAACCTCTTCGCTAAACAAGAGAAGTTCACAAACTCATAACAAAAACTTGAACAAAATATTCTCAAAGAAAAAAGGCTCTGATATCAGAAACTCAACCAAAATAACTCCCTTTCTATCTCTTGATTCTATCTAATTCCTCATCGACATCTTCATCACAACTTCGTCGATCGGTATCATTATCATCATCAATCTGAGACTCATAACTCACAGTAATCTCCAGTCAAGGTTTAGGCGCCATTAACTCAAGAATTGCGAAGAAGAGGAGCAACACAAACGAAATCCTTAATGTTGATGTGTTCTTTAGTTCATCGATCATAGGTACACACAACTTAAACTCCTCTTAGCTGTGTCCATGGGTTTATTAGAAATCCATTGTGGAGTTTATAATTAAGCTTAAATTAAATTTGTTGTTCTTGACTTTTGTGTGCTCGATCCCGTTGTTTGAGTGATTTTTTTTTGAAGAAACTAGGTTCATACTCGTAATCAGGACGAAAAATAGCTAGGGTTAGTGTTTAGGGTTTCTTGATTGGTAGTGGTAGATCGTCGGAGAAGACAGTGGCACCGACCACCAACCTTCTCTGGCCAGGTTAACTTTTCTGGAGAAAAGAAAATGATGGGAGAGAGACGGTTAGAGAGAGAGAGAAAACAACGTAGAGAGGGGGAAGAGGAAATGTTATGATACTGAAACCTTCCCTCATACTTTATCACGTCAAATTAGAAATAGGTGGTGATGTTGTTTCAACCACACCGACAGTGATACTTGTTATCGTCTGGTCCCCCATCCCTAACCATGAGTGTGTGTTCTAACCTTGTTATCATGCACCTCTATTTATCATTCCTTAGATTATCATAACATTTTCAACCCTAACATCTAACAAATGAGAAGGAGTCAACATTGACTGAAGCCCTACAATATGTGCTCTTGGACCCATGCACTAATGGGATTTCTATAAATGTTATTAACACCCCTGGGTTTAGCCCAACTGATATTTTGAATTAGAGAAATCGCTTCATGCACCCCCTATTCTAATATTGTTTGCTTTTATTATTTTTGATATATGTTTAAAAATCATCTTTTAAAAATAGCTCCAATATGAGAAAATTTCAAAATAAATTCAGGTACATTCTGGAACATGTTAATTGATTTTTCATGATTTTTATTTTTTTTTATTTTATATGTGATTTGATATTTTTTCCATAAATTTGATTAAAAGGTGTTCTTATGGGCTTTACTTTTGCGATAAGTTTCAAAAACTATTTTTCTCAACTAGTTTTGAGTTGATCCTTGGTATTCCACTCACCTATAGGATTAGGGATATCTTTGGGGACTTTTTACAATTTTCTTGTGAATTTTAGGCCAATTTTAGGTTTACTTTTTTATGCTTTCCTTTGCATGCTTAGTGATTGATAATGTGTGCAATTTTGACTTGATTTGACATGGGTATAAGCATGACTGTGAGCACTTCTTTTGGATGTGTTTGGATACTGGTCGTGAGATGATATGACACAATTGTCTATTTTTTGGACCTATAATCCTGTTTCATGTATACCCAATCCTATACTTGTTTGAGTGTTTGATAGAGAAATCCTCTAGGGATTTTGTTGAGTAATTTATACCATTGAAGGTTCTTAGTTTGGCTGCATTTGTTGAAAAACATTATCTTTTGCCTTGATGTCTTATTAGATATCCTTGACATGCTTGAACATCTTCTGGTGTGCAGTGCTTCTGTGCTGTCAGATCAGACGTTGTAACATCTGTCTTGACAGTTCCGGGACTTTCTAAATACAAAAAGGTTTGATTTAATTTCTATTTTCTTAGCTGGTATTTGGTCTCTTGTTTTGCTCCAGGCTGTGCAAAAATCAAGGGAGTATTGTTGTCAAAATCAAAAGCTGTTATGCGTTAGTTTTTGAAGATTATTGAAGATCTTTTCTTGCTTGATTCATGTGATCTTATCCAAGCCCATTCATAATGCTTTATATTTGGTGTTTAACCTAATTGCTTTGTACGGAATATTGTATTATTGTGAGGCTGAGTGCTTTTGAGGTTTTAGGGTTTCCTTGTGTGCGTTTTGTGAGCCATTCTTACATCACCTAGATGGTTGAATTGTATTGATTTTTGAGTTGTAATTATGTCCACTCGAAGCTTTTAAGCATGAGTGTTTGTTCTTGATCAAAGTTTTTAAGCAAGATCAAGGTGTTGTGTTTTGGAAGAGTGTTCTTCTCTTTTATTTGAAAGTATTGGTTGATTATCACAGTGTATGATTAAAGGGGAGTGAGATGTTGATTTCTCATATCTAGATGTGGTATTCTAGGTAGAAGTTGCACTGGGTAGGTTCAAGTGAGAAGTTGTAAACTGGGATTGTTTAGGCTTTGAATTATTCTACTAATAGTATATTTCCTTCTTGGCTTGGTAGCCCTCAGATGTAAGTGAGTTTGCACTGAAATGGTTAACAAGCTTTTGTGTGTTTTACTGCTTTACTGTATTCTGTGTTTACCTTGTTTTTTACTCAGATAGTTATGTCGTGACATTGCATTCGACATCACGTATTTGATTTCAAAATTTCAATTGGTATGAGAGCTTTGTTCCTGATCTGAATCTAGGTAAGATCTAGGGAAGTTACTTTCTGGTATAATGGAAAAGGAAATGGGTTTTGTGAATAGACCACCATTTCTGGATGGAACAAATTATGATTACTGGAAACCAAAGATGGTTGCATTCTTGAAATCTTTGGATAACAAGGATTGGAAAGCTGTTTTGAGAGGATGGGGACATCCTGTTGTAAAGGACAAAGATGGGAAGGATACTAAAGAATTAAAACCTGAGGAGGAGTGGTCCAAGGAAGAAGACAAGCTTGCTTTGGGAAACTCTAAAGCCTTGAATTCCATGTTCAATGGAATTAACAAGAATACCTCCAGATTGATCAATACTTGTATTGTTGCCAAAGATGCTTGGGACATTCTCAAAACTACTCATGAAGGTACCTCCAAAGTTAAGATGTCAAGACTTCAGCTGCTCACCACCAAATTTGAAAACCTGAGGATGAAAGATGATGAAATTCTTTATGATTTTCATATGAATATCCTTGAAATAGCCAATGCATCCAGTGCTCTTGGAGAAACTATATATGAAGAAAAGTTGGTAAGAAAAGCTCTCATATCTCTACCTAAGATATTTGACATGAAGGTCACTGCCATAGAAGAAGCTCATGATATTAGCAAGATGAGATTGGATGAACTTATTGGATCTCTTCAAACTTTTGAGATTGGCATAAGTGACATATCTGACAAGAAAAGCAAACATATTTCTTTTTCTTCCAACATTGATGATGAAGTAGAAGAATGTGATTTGAATAGTGAGGAAGGTCTATCAAATGACATAGTTCTTCTTGGAAGACAGTTCAACAAAGTAATGCAAAAGATAGATAGAAAGTCAAGATCAAATGTCAAGAATACCTCATCAGACATCAATAGGTCAAATGATTCTAGAAGAAAGACAAGGGATGAAGAGAACACCTCTCAAGGAAAAGGAGTTTAGTGCTATGGATGTGATGGTTTTAGGCACATCAGATATGAATGTCCCACATATCTCAAGAATCAGAAAAAAGGGTCTTACTGTGGCCTAGTCAGATGAAGACACTAAAAGGGAAGCTGAAGAAGAATCTGCTAAGAATGCCACTGCTCTAACTTCAAGATATTATTCTGATATTAGTGATGATGAAGTCACATATGATGAATTAACTACATTTTATAGAGATTTATGTCTTAAAAATGAAGAAGTTTGTCAACAACAAGAGGAACAGAAGAAAATCATATCTCAACTGGAGATTGGGAAGGAAGAACATGTAGAAACCATTTCCAAACTGGAGAATAAAGTAACATTGCTAAACTCCACTCATGATCAAATGACCAAGCCTGTTAGAATGCTGAACAATAGTTCAGAGACACCTGATGAGATACTGCAAATTGGGAAGATAGTTGGAGATGTGACTGGACTAGGGTTTGACAAAAGAAGAAAGCATGTATGAGATTCTACTCATTCTAAGTTTACACCAAAGATGTTAAATTAGATGTCTCAACATAGTAATAGAAGACACGTAAATAAAAGAAGAAGACATTCCCATAGATGGAGGTGTCACTACTATGGAAAGTTTTGTCACTTGAAGACTTATTATTTCAAACTCTATGGATATCCTAAACCTGCCCCTCAGCTTGTTCTATTTTAGAACATACCTAAGGACAGAAAGTAATGGATTCCTAAGGTTGGTCACAACAGCTTAATAACTCATACCTCCCTCAGTGCTTCAACAAAAATTGACTGGTATTTTGACAGTGGATGCTCAAGACATATGACAGGTGTTACAAATCTGCTGGTGAACATGAGACCTCATGCTACTAATTTTGTTACTTTTGGAGATGGAGCCATAGGTGAAATAAAGGGAATTAGACAACTGGACTGCTCAGGAGTGCCTAGACTTGACAATGTTTTCTCCAAATAAAACATTACTCCTCAGCAAAATGCAACTGTGGAATGCAAAAACAGGACTACTCATGAATCTGCAAGAGCCATGATACATGCAAAACAATTTCCTTATCACTTCTAGGCTGAAGCAATGAATACTGCATGCTACATCCAGAACAAAGTCACCTTGAAATACTTCTACTATGAAATACTTCCATGTCTTTGGAAGTAAATGCTACATCCTGGCATATCGTGAACAAAGAAGGAAGTTAGATCCAAAGAGTGATGAAGGGATATTTCTAGGATACTCTACCAATAATAGATCCTATAGAGTCTATAACTCTAGATCTAAAGTAATAATGAAGTCTATAAATGTTGTTGTTGATGACCAAGACTTGAATAAAGAAGCTGAGATCCTAGATGATGTTCAAACATTCCAGAATGTAACTCCAGTAGAAATTGAAGATAGACGTATTGATGAACAACCCTCTAGTTCTGAGCCTGAAGCTAGTCAAACCAACAAAGGTCCCTCTATCAGGATTCAGAAAGATCATCCTAAAGACCTCATCATAGGAGAGCTGGATAAAGGAGTTACTACAAGATCAAGGGAGATAATCTTAAACTTTTGTTTTGTGTCAAAGATAGAGCCAAAGAATATCAAATAAGCATTAACTGATGAATTTTGGATCAATGCTATGCAAAAGGAGTTTGCTCAATTCAAGAGGAATGAAGTTCGGGATCTTGTCCTAAGGCATGAAGGATCAAATGTGATAGGTACCAAGTGGGTGTACAAAAACAAATATGATGAATAGGGAGTTGTCACAAGGAACAAGGCAATACTAGTTTCTCAAGGATACACTAAAGTTGAGGGGATTGATTTTGATGAGACCTTTGCTCCTGTTTCCAGACTTGAATCTATTATATTACTTCTTGGAGTTGCTTGCATCTTGAAGTTCAAAATATATATAATGGATGTCAAGAGTTCCTTCTTGAATGGTTACTTAAATGAAGAAGTCTATGTGGAACAACCTATAGGATTCATTGATCCTAATTTACCTAATCATGTTTACAAGTTAAGGAAAGCCCCAAATGGATTAAAACAAGCTCCAAGAGCTTGGTATGAGAGACTTACAAAATTTATTGTTGAACATGGATACAATAAAGGTAGCATAAACAAGACTCTTTTTGTTAAAGAAGAAGGAAAGGAGCTCATGATTGCTCAAATCTATGTTGATGATATTGTGTTTGGTGGAATGTCTGATAAGATGGTCCAACATTTTGTCAAACAGATGCAGTCTGAATTTGAGATGAGCCTTGTTGGTGAAGTAACTTACTTTCTTAGTCTTCAAGCCAAACAGATGGAAGACTCTATATTCATATCTCAGAGTAAATATTCCAAGAATATAGTTAAGAAGTTTGGAATGCATAATGCTAGTCACAAAAGGACACCTGCTCCTACTCATCTGAAATTTTCTAAAGATGAAAATGGTGTGAATATGGATCAAAGTCTTTATAGAAGTATGATTGAAAGCTTACTATATCTCATAGCAAGTAGGCCTGATATTGTGTTTGTTGTAGGTGTTTATGTTAGGTATCAAGCTGATCCCAAAGTAAGTCACATCAATCAAGTAAAACGAATCTTGAAGTATGTCAATGGTACATGTGACTATGGTATGTTATACTCTCATGGTTCCAATTCTGTGCTAAGTGGTTATTGTGACGCTGATTGGGTAGGATATGCTGATGATAGAAAAATCAGATTTGGAGGTTGCTTCTTTTTGGGGAACAATCTGATATCTTGGTTCAGTAAGAAGCAAAATTGTGTGTCTCTATCCACAATTGAGGCTGAATACATATCAACTGGAAGCAACTATTCTTAATTGGTGTGGATGAAGCAAATGCTGACAGAATACAATGTCTCACAAGATGTCATGACATTATACTGTGACAATCTGAGTGCTATTAACATCTCCAAGAATCCTATTCAACATAGAAAAACCAAGCATATTGATATTCGTCATCATTTTATTATAGAACTGGTTGAAGAAAAGATTGTTGCTTTAGAACATGTAGTCACTGAATTACAACTGGTTGACATTTTCACAAAAGCCTTGGATGCTAATCAATTTGAGATTTTAAGGGGAAAGCTTGGAATTTGCATAAATAAGGATCTATAGCAATTAAAGCTGTGTGGGAAAACTGGCCATGATTTTTCAGTTCTCCTACTACAATTTTGTTATTTTGTACCTGTATAATAAGGGATGGATAAAAAGTGTAAATTTTGATGGTGGCATAAAGATCAAGACAAGGAAAGACACATTTGTTGCTGGTGATTCTCTTGATAAGATGTTGTTGTGTCTGATAATGACTCAGACTGTAATGTTGAAGATATTGCTCAGAACATTATCTCTAGAAAGAAAGCTGCTGCAAAGAAGAAAGTTCTGAAATATGAAAACAATGTTGCTTCCACTACTGATTCTGGAAGCTAGTGTGGTCTCTCTATCCTCTTATTAAACTTTTGTATATGGGGGAGCAGTTGCCGGTGTGGTTGTCTTATTATGGATAAAAAGGGGGAGAGTACCAAGTGTTCTACCTTGTGCAACCAAAATGTTGTTTCTTATGTCTTCTGCTGCTTTGATCTCTAATAGTTAGTTCCATCTGGTTGTTTGGTGCTGATAATTGTCGCTCCCGAAAAGACTTACGTCCCAGTGCAAACGCGAACCGTCGGTGATGTTGCAGGTTGAGGTTGAATAGAGTCGCCAGCTAGGCATTTTTATCTCGAAGGAAAGGTAATGCTGCATAAACCTGGAAGGGTATGGATAAGACGGTTGCGAACCAAAGAAACTGAGAAAGGGGGTTGGTTACGGCCTGGGAAGGTATTAGAACCCAGATCGTCCGTCGTACTCGACGGGATCCACGCTTACTTGATTGTGTTTAAAAGGGGTAGTGTATGCACTGACTGTGCATAAGAGCTATGGGAGAATGTACAGTGTGTCAGTTCAAAAGAATAGGGTGAAATGCTCAAGAATGAGGCTTAGAAAAGAAAGCTAAAAGAGGGGGATGACAAAGAGACTTTTGTTCGATAACTGTTAAGTTATGCCTACGTATCCTCTCGTGCAATGAGGAAGTCAGAACACCGTAGTTTGACTCAAAGAGATTGGATGATGATTTGACTGTGAACTTCCTTCTTGTCTAAGCTCAAGTGTATGACTCGTCTGGCTCGAGTGCTAACTGTCTTGCATTAGACGGAAGAAACAAGTTCTCGTTTATAGAATGAGTGTGATGAGAAAAGAATCCCGGAGGAGATGATTATTGTTTGTTTTTGTGTTTTCAGTTTTTTTTATTGTTTTTGGTGTTTTGCATAGGATAATGAGCTTAAGCCTAAATCAAGGGTTGTAAACTCATTATATCTTCCCTGATTAGGGATAATGAGCCTACTTAAGTATGAGATGAAGATCCCAACTTAATTACCATGATGATATATGATTAAGATCATTAACTTACTTGTGATTATTATTAAGTGTTTTTGGGTTTTTGTTTAGTGTTAAGTAATGAGTTTAATCTCTAATCAGGGATTGGTGAACTTATTACACCATCCTAAGAGAAGGATGATAGATGAGGACACTTAAGCTGAGAAAGACTCATCAACTTAATCCATGGTTAGGGACTAAATTCATTATATAACAAGCCTTTATTAAGGTGGATTTTAATTAAAGGAGGAGATTAAGAAATAGATTTTAAGTTTGTAAGACAACTTGAGGGGGACTTGTCCATTAAACACTAGGGTTAGTCCCTCTTAACCAAGAGGAAGAGATATAACCCTAATGTAAGGCCCAAGTTACAAGCTTATGTCTTGATCATTATTAAGTGTTTTTATTAATAAGTGTAAACAAATTAAAGGTTTAACACTAATGATTAAATTTATACACTCCATCCTAAGATAAGGATGCAGGTATACCCCTAATTCAAATTCCTAAAACTTTAAGAGTTTAGCCTCTGATTATGAGATGAGAAAGGAGACTCAAGGAGACTCAAAGGTAAAAACAAAGGGGGACTATATACAACCCTAAAAGTTATCATGCTTGGATATCCTATGGTTTGTGAGGCTTAAGAGAAGAATCTCCAGGAGGCCACCATGAAAGGAGAAGCAAATGAAGAGGGAAAAAGAGAAAGAATAAGTTACTTACTTCCTGGAAAAGATAAGTAACTTAAAAGAAAGAAAGTAAGAATGAGAGGGCATAAGTGAATTGGATTCACTTCAAAGACAAATAAATTATGCAAATGAAGAGATGAGAAGAGATGGGATGTGAAGGCAAATCCACATCCCAAACAACTTACCATAAGTCCCTGAAATGTTAGCATGAATGCATAAGACATAAAGCAAAAGGAAATGAGATGAATAAAGATGCAAAGACCAAAACCATAAGTGTATATGAAAATGCAAAAAGTGTTATGAGATGATGCAAAGTCATACATAATGCTTATGAATGCTCATACAAAGGATGGGATGCAAAGGAAGCATGTTTAGAAGCATGAAAACACATGGATACACATGGATACCAAATGAATGAAGAAATGATCAAGAAATGTTCAAGCATGTCTTAAGATGTCTAAGATGGCATACAAATGCTTGGAATGTCATGGCAAGTTCATATGATTGAGATATGCAAAGATGAATGCAAATGAACATGATAAATTAGGATTTTATGAATGTATGAGATGCATATGACCAAAACAGAAGCATACATCATTATAAAACTTTGAAATTGGACTCAAACAAACCCTAAACATGTACAAGATCACTCACCAAAGGAGAAGGTCAGAAGCTAAACCTAGTGAAAGTTATGAAATTTCTAAGTTAACTAGGGTTTTTGGGTGATTCTTAAGGGAAAATGCAAATCAAATTGAAAATGCAATGCAAAAAATATGAGATAAATAACCTAGAAACTATATGCAATATGTGAAACAATGCAAAAAGAATCAAGTTCAAACTCATCATGGTTAGGAAGAAATGAATTTTTCAAGTTAGGGCTAAAAAATAAGAATTTTATGAACCCTAATTTAAAGAAAATTGTGAAAATGTGATCAAACCTAAAACGAAATTTGTATGGTGAGTTTGAAAATATTTCTAAATGCATGAGAATGATTTGGGAATTTTTTAGTGATTTTTAGAAACCTAAATGTATATTTAATTAATTAAATAAAACATTTAAATATTTTAAAAATACTTTTTAAATGCAAAAATAAAAACAAAAAATGTTTTTGAGTTGAGAAAAATATTTGAAACAAAAATGCAGAAAATGAGATTTTTTTAATTCTCTTTGCTATTTTTAAAAATTATGTGAATGAAATGCAATAAAAATGAAATAAAAATAAAATAAATGAGAAGTAATCCAATCTGATGGTCAGGATTCAAACATGGGGGGGGGGGGGACCTAGTTGACTGCGCGCGTGAATGGAAGGCATGGATTCATTCTGGCAAAATTAATTAATTAATCCTAATTAAGGCATGAACCACACACACGCGCGGGAAACGAGATCTAAAGGTCCATATTTAAACTTGGCTGATTAACCCTAATCCTAACCCTAAACACTTTCAGGTGGCCAGAGCAAGCTTCGGTCATCTTCTCCGGTCACTCCTTCACCCCAACTCCCTCGAAACCCCAGGAAAACGCATCAAACTCTCCAGAAATGATCATTGAATAATATTAAACATAAATCCAGCAACAAAAATCATTTATTTTGCATCAAAATGGAGAATCTAAGAAAAAAGTGCTTAGGTCAAAAAGTTTCAGAGCAAGCATACATCCTGGTTTCTCAACCATTTTCAAAACAAATCATATCACCATGATCAGGGAGAAATATAGAATCATATTCTAACTTAAAATGAAGGTTCTGGAAAAAAAAGTTTGAGATGGCTACCTGTAACACCCCAAATTTTCCCTCTTTATTTTAAGCATCATATCACATCATATTCATCATGAACATATCATATTCTTGGCATCTTATCATGGAAAGATGAGGCATAACATCCTTCATGTCCTAGCATCAAGCATATGGTCATCTGTGGAGGTTCTTGAGGCACCACAAGCCATGAAAAGGGTCCCAATGGTTGTATACAAGTCATATGGTGAGTCTATACTCCATTTACAAGTTCAAGTCCATGGGCAAAAGCTCAGAAGATTGCATGATCATCAGAGATCTCAGGACAAGACAAAGCTCCTATACAAGGCACCCAAATTAGGGTTTGTGATTCAAGCACCAAGATCTCACAACTTTGGCCATTTCATTTGGGCAAAGTCTTCTATATGTTAAGAGGATCCTCGGTATCAATTTTCATGAGAAAATTCTATGTGGAAGTCAGACAATGCCTCAGTTGCTTGCAGATGAAGCAAAAAGTCAACTGTACCCTTAAAAAGTCAACTGTGCAATTTCAAGGGGTCTAACCCAATTTTTTTGGCCAAGAGGGGTCCTTACAATGTTATAAGAGGTTTGGAATCATCAAAGTTCAAGAATCATGGAGATTTGAAGGGTTTTGCAAAAATGGTACAAAGTTTGTTTTAAGGAATTTCCAAATTTGGCAACTTTTGCCCTAATTTTCAAATGGCCTTAACATGATCAAAAATTCTTCAAATGGACCAAAGTCAAACATGAAAGTTGAAGAGTAAGGGCTCCCATTTTCAAAAAGTACAAGTACATTTTCATAGGATTCCTAGATCTCCCTATAAGTCCTTCGAAAAAGTGCTTATTTTAGGGCAAAATTCACTTTTCAAGTATGCCACCAAATGCAAAATGCTTCCAAACTTAATTGTGTGACTTGGTATTGGTTCAATTGTGTTTTAAACTTAAAATACATTACATTTGAACCATTTTGCTCCAAAGAAATTCTCATTTTCGTGCCAAACAAGAAAATCACTCCAAACATGCAAAATTGGCCAATTCATGAAATAAGTGTGATGCTTGAATCTAAAGGCCAGGATTGTTTGGATTTGAATCAAGGGTGGTAAATGCCTTTCACATGTGCTGAGAGGTCCAAGAGAGCATGAGCATAGCATGCTTATCTCACATGTTGCAAATTATGCAAATTCACCAAAATCACATGATTCACTCGTGCATTTCACCTCATTCTTTCAGCAAGGCTTTGTGATCACACATAAGAGCAAATTAGGGTTTAGCAAGCCTCAAATATCTTTCATTCTCTCATTCACAAACTTCATGCAACTTTTCATTTTCTCTCTTTTCTCTTCATCCAAGCAAGCAAACACAAAACCAATTGTGGATCTGTAATCTAGGCAAGCTCATGATCATTATACACTCCCTCATTGAAGCTTATTCTCAAGTTTGGCCAAGGTACCATTGAGAGGAAACTTGCTTTGAAACCTTAGATCCAGCTTGTTTCATGACCTTAGATGCATTTATTTTGCATCTAGGGAGTAAGAGGAGTGCATTGCATCCATTATTTGGCTTTATATCTCATTATACCAAGATCTTCACTTCAGGTATGGCTCAAAATCTCATGATCTAAAAATGAAACTAATGATGCATTTTGTGATCCTCAATCTTCACTAATGATGCTGCACTCTTTAGATTTGAAAATGATGCTCTGTAGTGAAAGTTATGTGCATTTCAAGTTTCATGATCAATGTTGTTTTGCTTCGATCCGTCCAATTCATTGAGTTTTAGTTGTTTTTGAGGCCATTTTTGAACTCAGGGGGGTGGATTTACTTGATCTGGGTTATTTTTATTCATTTATTTGTTGTTTTGTGGTGCTGTCATAAGTTCCGGTGCCGGAGCCCTAGCTCCGGTCACCAGAATCTACTTGTGTTCAATTAGGGTTTGCCATTGAAGAAGATAACCCAGCCATCGTAGGATCTCCCCATCCAAGCATCCTGGTTGCGTCACGTAGCCCTAGGGCTCTCTCCGTCTCATATGTTTTTTCTTTCATTTCCTTTAATTCTCCATGTGACACAACCCATAGTAATTACTGTGCGCTCACCAATCACCACACACCAAACTGCCAGTTCAATTAATGAGCTTCTCCCTCACACGCGCTGGATTGATCCAACGTCTCCCCTATTTTCCTGTATTTTCTAATTAATTTCACAAAAATTCTCACCATAAGAACATAAACCTGCGCAGAATTGGGCCTTCAGCGTGCTATCTGCACCCCTCTTCACACTCAGCCCAAACACTTTCCACATATAATCCTACTAATCACACCTCTCTCCATTTATTTTATATTTCTTTTTCCATTTTATTTTTCTTTTAATTCAGTTTAGTTTCAATTTATTTAAAATACTTCCCTTCATCTAAAAAATCCCCAAAAAAAAATCATGTGTATTATTTTGAGTCTCTTTTATTTTCTCATATTTTTATTTTATTTTATTTCCATTTCTACGCGTCTGAATTAAATCTTTATTTCACTTAACTTCTTTTTAAGTCCATTCTGAGCACACTGTCTTGTCCATTTTCCATACTCTTCAATATTTTGAGTTTTGATCCCATTCTTTTTGCTTTGGATTCTTAAGACATTGAACTTCTCATGTGAGTTTTCTCTGGATTTTTAGAAACTTATTTTTTGAGTTTTGATCCTGTGACTTGTGATGTAAGTTTGTAACCCTAGCTTGTGTTCTTGCCTCCTCTTGACCTTGTTTGCTTCTGAATCTTTCCAAACCCTTTTAGCTCATTGTTACATTATGTTTGAAGATCATTTGACTTGAATTGTGGAATTTTTAGATGATTGGTTGATTTGTCTTGAATTTTACTTTGAACCTTGTCCCATTTGGCTTCTTTTGAACCTTTAGCTCTCATATAAGCCAAGAAGGGCACTTTTGTGCCAACTTCTTCTTCTCATTTGGGGTTCTTTTGGGGTGTGAGTACCTTCCTGGTCCTAGGATAGGGTTTGTGTCTTTGGAATTTTGTGTCTTGCTTCTTTCTTAAGTCATTTATTTCCTTAAGTGCTTTCACTTCATCTCTTTGCTTCTTTCACTCCCATTTGGTAATCGTTTGGTCTTGTGCCTCTTTTCTCTTCATCTTGTTGGCTTCTTAAGCCATTCTTCATCTTGTTTTGGTTCTGGTTGTGAGCATTGTGTTCATATCTTGTGCATTTTGCTTTGCATCTTTCATAAATGTGCATTTGTTTTCATAAGTGTTTCATGTTGCATCTTTAGCTTGCATACTTCTTCTTCATTCCTTTGAATTTCATTTGCATTGTGCATGTTTTCATACCATTTCACTTCTGATTGTGTGATGTTAGCATGTTATCTTGCTCATTTTTTTCCACTTGTATGCTTATTACTAACCTTGCAGGGGCTATGGTAAGTGTGATGTGTGGGAATTGAGTTCCACACCTCCAATTCTCATCTTCTCCTCTTATGCTTATCTTGAGCTAACCATTTGCTTGTTGGGCTTAGGCCTTGCTCATCCCTTCTTCTATTTTCTTCTTATCTTCTTCCTTCTTCTTCATTAGGATAGAAACCTCACTAACCCTTAGGGCATCCATGCATGTTAACACTTAGGATTATTTAGTCCCCCTTTATAATTTTTCCTTTGAGATCCTTTGGTGCTTTCTCTTCTCATCTTCAAACTCAATTCTAATCCACTTAATAAAGGTTGAGTACTTTCATGTGACATGAGACTTTGCTATGAGATACTTGCACGCGTTCCGTTTCGGGGCGAGGTGTGAGTCATTACTCGTGGTGGATAGGTCTTAGCATGAGATTACCTCACAAAGAAAAGCATAAAAAAATACTTCTTAACCAAAAATCCCAAAAACACTTAATAAATGCCAGTAGGTCAGTGTGTCTGAGCCTTCACTTGTGGGACTAGATTTGGGGATTTCCTCCATAGATAGGTGTGCCTCTTGCTCATTCCATTTTGGGATGATGTGAGACGTATACATCCCAATGAGTAAGACTTAGGTACACTTACCTATGCATCTTTCCTTCGGGAATTCTTTTCTCATCTCCTTCGCTCCCTCCGCGAACTTTCTCCTACTTGTCATTTTGCAAGACGGTAACACACTCGTCGTCCGAGCCTACAACACCTGAGCATTGACATAGGCAGTTCAAGCCATAAGACACAAGCAATCTTTTCCACCCCTAGTTAGGGGAACTACGGCGTCTCTGATCCTCATTATCCTGATGAGGTACGTAGGCAGCGGGGTAGGGCCCGTTCGAGCACAATCTTTATTTTCCCTACATTTTTCCTTTGTTTTCTTATTTATCTCCTTTCTCAGTTTCTTTTCCAGTTCATTTTCATTTCCTTTGCCGCAGTTTTCATACCCTCACCCTTTGAAACAGTTTCTTTCGCAAGCGTGGATCCCGTCGGGTACGGCGGATGATCTGGGTGCTAATACCTTCCCAGGTCGTAACCGACTCCCGAATTCAGTCTCTTTGGTTCGTAGGACCTGTGTCCTTCCTCTTTATTTCTTCTGGTTTGTGCAGCATTACCATTCCCTTTCTTCGGGATAAAAATGCCTGGCTGGCGACTCTATTCTTTTTCCGTGCCACTTTCGCGTTTGTACCAGGATGGAAATCCGGGGAGCGACAGCTGACGACTCTGCTGGGGACAGCACACCAGAGGTCTCTGGTTCCCCTGTGAGTCTCTCCTAGAGCTTGTTTGTTTCTGTTTCTTTGGGTGATGTTTGTTTGCTGTGGCTTGTTTTATGTTATTGTTGTTTATTTACTGCTTTATTTACAACTTTATTTACAGTGTTTGGTCTCTATTTTATGCATCATGTATCATACTGGACTGTCTGGACTGGTTTTCTGTTTGGTGGGCTCGGGTGATACTGTTTCTGAGAGATAAGCCAAGTACCCGGCTTGAGTGCACTATAGGATTAGAGTGGACATATTGTACTCACATGTGACATGATGAGTGGCAGTGTGTTTCACGCCCAGATTGCGACCGTCTTGGAAATATCTTGTGTGGGGATTTCCTCCACTTCGGGATAGGACCTTGATAGTTATGTGCATCTGGGAACCGATCATTGAGAACCTTTGTGGAAACAACCCTCTCCAGTGGTGGCAGCGGCAGACCACATTTTGTGGCAAACCCATTCGCACCCGAGAGTCCACTGAGGACTCGCATAGGATGGCCTGGTTCTCTTATAGGAACTCAGTCAAAGCATCTGGTTGTATGACATTAGTACTGTATCCTACGGGCTGAATGTACTATTGTTTCTCGATTTCAGCGCTTGAAGCTGAGAACTTATAGGGGATGCTTGTTTTTCCCGGACTCAGTTGAGGCCTCCCTGCGTAGTACATAATGCCTAACCAATTCCCTGATTTGGCCATGAGCCATTTCTCGGAAATGGTGAAAGTATTATTGCTATTCGGCTTTGAGAGTCCGTGATGTTTGACCCGGAGCACACCTGTGAGAATGAGAGGGGTTTATAGGTTTGCAGGAACCCTTGACCTCATCATACCCTCATTACCAGTACAGTTTCATGTTCTGATACAGTTACTTTGGTTCCGGAGTTCTTGAGTTTCTCTGGTCTTTGATTGGGAGTATCTGAGCTTATCTGAGTGTTTATGGGCTAATATCCAGAGGATTTGGGGTTTCTGATCATGTGGCCTTGGTATCCAGATTCCAGACAATCCCAGATGATCATATGTTTTTGCATTTGCATCTGCATTGCATCATTTCATCATTAATCATGTTTTGTTTTCATTCATAGGTTCATATCTTTGCCTCCGATTCCGGTATTCTCTTCAGAGATGGAAGATCCTCGCAAGCAGAATATTCACTTCAAGTTTTTTGACACCAAGGTTGGCCTGTTGAAGAAGATGGTGAAGCTGATTACACTCGACCATGTGGAGAGATTCAGGAAGGCTTATGGGAGTATTCTGGATGTGGTGGTAGAGTTAGATCCTTCTGAGAGAAGTTCCATTCATACCCTGCTTCAGTATTATGATCCTCAGCTCCGTTGCTTCACTTTTCCTGATTTTTAGCTAGGTCCTTTGCTGGAGGAGTATGCTTTGATCTTGGGAGTGCCTGTTCGAGACCAGATTCCGTTCAATGCTGAGATGAGTAGACCTGCACCTGAGGCTATTGCTAAGGCTCTTTATTTGAGAACTTCTGCTGTGAATTCTTTGACCATCATTAAGGGAGGTGTACCTGGATTTTCTTTAGAGGCTTCGGTAAAGAAGGTGGAAGAGTTGGCTGTTGAAGAAGAATGGGATGTTGTCTGTGCTATCTTGGCTCTTTCTATCTATGGCATTATCTTGTTTGCTGATATGGAGAAGTTCATAGATATGAATACCATACATCTCTTTTTGCTGAAGAATCATGTGCCTACATTGCTCGGAGATTTGTATTACTCAGTGCACTACAAGACTGAGAAGAAGAGGGGAGGCTTAGTTCGTTGCTGCGCTCCTTTATTTCATTTGCGGTTCATGAGGCATCTACCTAGTACTGGAGTGTTTAGTGACCACACCTTGGTATGGGCTCAGAAGCTGGAAAAGTTGCTTGCCAAGGATGTCAGGTGGATTACTCAAAGGCTGCAGGGGGCACGTTTCATCACTAGCTGTGGGAGTTATCTTAGTGTATCTTTATTGGGAGTAACTGGAGGGATCAATTATAATCCAATCTTGTTAAGAAGACAATTGGGATATGCCTTGAGAGAGGTACCAGAAGAATTGAAGCTGACCCCTATTTTCTACTTCCCAGTGAAGGACAATATGCCCTTAGTGAGGAAGGTTGCTGGAGCTTGGAAGTGCATTAAGGGAGAAGGGATAGCTAGCTTTGGAAAGTGCAACAATCAGAAATTCCCAGAGTATGAAGCTTGGTTGAAAGACAGAGCCAGAAGGGTTTTGCTGCCATTCTCACCACCAGTTCCTCTAGTTGCTGAGTCCATTGATACGGTGTCTTTAGAGGAGTTCAAGAAGTTGGAAGCCCAGCTGCATGCAGTCAGAGTGGAGAACACTAAAGTAGTTAGTCTGTATCATCTTGCCAACCGGGCCAAGAATGAAGCTGAAGAGAAGTTGCTGAAGATGCAGACTACATTGGAGGATAAAGAGAAAGACTTCGCTGGAAGGGAAGCTCACTTCCACAGGTTGGGTATGATGGAAGCGAAAAGAGAAGCTGAACGCAAGAAGAATTTAAAGACTCTCAAGGAAGCTCGCCAGTCTATTGTTTGGTTGCAGGGACAGAGAGAGCAAGAGCTAAAGAGATATAAGAAAAAAGAAGAGTTCTTCGAAGTTCAAATGGCCTACAAAAAGGAAGAGGTGGAGCAAGTCCACAAGGTTCGCAGGGAGAAGACTCAGCAGTTAGCAGATAATCAACAAGCCCTCGAAGCAGCACTTAAAGAGATTGAAGACCTCAAGTTGGTGGCTGGAGTCAAGAAGGTTAGGTCTGATGTGGGGCTTAGTGAGGGAGGTTCAGGGTCCTCAGGCTGTGGTTTTGCCTTTTAGTTTGTTTTCCTTGTATCTGGATTACCTACAGACATGTTGTAGGAGTCCTGGTTGTTTGTTTTTCTTTTTAGAAACTTGTACCCTACGGGGAATTCTGTTTTATTTGCCTAATAGGCTGATTTATGTTATGACTTTTTCACCACTTCTTGGTGTACCTGCTGTTATGGTTTGAATGTGGTTTTTCGCGAAGGTTTCTGAAAGTCGAGGATCAGTACCCATCTGGTTTCTTTGCTAAATACCGGAACCGGGGCATGAATGACCTGGGGTTGGAAACATAAACAACTGCATTACATACATATAACCTGTTTGTTTGTTTTGCAGGTAGTGTCTCAGTTGCTAACGTGTTTTGTGTTTCAGGCACTATAGCTCCCAGGAAAGTTCGGGAACAACCAGTAGCACATAGATATCCAACAAAGATCAACAGAGAGAGGATCATAGACCAGATGCAAGCGGACTTGGCAGATCTGAGACTGAGAATGGATAACTTTATGACATTGATGGAAGGCATGGGTCAGAACCAAGAGCGTCTGCGGGAGATGATAGAGAACAGTCAACCCAGGAACAACACTGCTGTTGCTGATAATCGTACTGGTGCGGGCGCACGTCAGGTTGAAGCTCCTGTAACACAGCCAGGGGTGACAATAATCAATGATGGGTTGAATAATATTCAAATGGATAACCAAGACGAACAATTCACTCTGCTTGACGAAGCTGAGGGTCAAGGAGCTGAGATGAACAAGAGGTTTGAGGAAATGGCTGAGCAAATCAGAGCCATTCAATCCCAGAGCTCTTTGGGATTTGACATAACAGATTTGGGCTTGGTTCCTGGGGTCCGGATCCCATACAAGTTCAAAGTTCCCACCTTTGAGAAATACAATGGCACTGCATGCCCGAAGACCCATCTTCAATCTTTCGTTGGGAGAATCGCTGCTCGTACGGATGATGAGAAACTCTGGATGTACTATTTCCAAGACAACTTGGTTAGAGCTTCTCTGGAATGGTATATGAAGCTTAGCAGAGTTAATATCAAAAGCTGGAAAGACCTTGCAGAAGCTTTTGTGAGACAATATCAATATAATTTGGACATGGCTCCAAACCGCACGCAATTGCAGCACATGGCTCAGACTACTAAGAAAGGTTTCAAAGAATATGCTCAGAGGTGGCGTCAGCTCGCTGCCAGGGTGCAACCACCACTGCTAGAGAACGAAATGGCTGACATGTTTATGGGTACTTTGCAGGGTGTGTTTCTTGAAAGATTGGCGTCCAGGTCTGACACTAAATTCAATTACATTGTTATTGCTGGAGAAAGGGTTGAGACCTTGCTGAAGATGGGGAAAATACAAGACCCAAGTGCTAGTAGCTCGAGTGGAGTGAGGAAAGCTTTCAGTGGACCTCCTAGAAGAAGAGAGGGTGAGACAAATGCTGTATTTGGCCGAGGCCGGGGCCGTGGTTATAGAAGACCGTATGAGCATGTGGCAGCAGTCACAATTTCTTCAGCTCCAGTGCAACAGATGCAACCTCCACAACAACAACAACATCAGCCACAACAACAACCTCGTACCAACTATCAACAGAGACCGTATCAGCCAAGGCAAACTCGCCCGGCTAATAGGGTAATTGAGGCCATTCCTATGACTTATGCTGCTTTGCTTCCAAGACTGCTAGATTTGAACCTGATTCAACTGAGGACTTTGGCACCACCACCTCCTGGAGAGCTTCCAGTTGGTTATGATGTCAATGCACGATGCACTTTCCACTCTGGAGCACCCGGGCACTCGACTGAGAAGTGAAGGGTTTTGCATCACAAGGTTCAAGACCTTATAGACTCTAAAGCAATCAACTTCGCACCACCGCCGAATGTTAATTCGAACCCTATCCCGAATCATGGAGGGGCAAGAATTAATGTTGTTGAGGATGGTGAAAAGTTGAGCCTTTTGCTGAGTATTGAAGAGGTGAAGACTCCTTTGAGGGTAGTGAAAGAGAGACTGTTGAGTGGTCAAGTTTTTCCTGGTTGCAATGTTGATTGTGAAGAATGTATGAGTTCAGAGAATGGGTGTGAGAAGCTGAAGATGGGTTTGCAGGGTTTGATTGATGATGGATCCTTGTAGTTTAGCAAAGTTGGTAATGATGAAGCTGATGATGTGTCAACCATTACCATTTTCTACGATGAAGTTGACATGCCTATCAGAAGAGAGCCTGTTACAATCTATGCTCCTGAAATTAGTCCCGTGACTATCACCGTACCTGGGCCTGTTCCATACACAGACAATAAAGCCATTCCCTGGCATTATGGCTCAGATGTATACGTAGCTGGACAGAAAATTGAGAGCAAGTCTGTTGCTGTGGACCCGACTGTAGAGAATGTCAGAGGAGTTGGGGGTTTCACCAGAAGTGGTCGTTTATTCGCTCCCCCTGTGTTGAGAGGGGATCCTGAGGCTGAGGCTTCATCCAAAGCCAAAGGAAAGCAAGTTGTGAATGATGAATCAACTACTCCTGTTGCTGGGCAGGGTACATTTGAAAAAGAGGTCGAGGAATTCATGCGGATTATCAAAAAGAGTGACTATAAGGTGGTTGATCAGCTGAACCAAACACCTTCCAAGATATCCATCTTATCACTGCTGATGTGTTCTCCCGCACACAGAGAGGCCTTATTGAAAGTTCTGCAAATGGCCTATGTTCCTCAGGAAATCACTGTCAACCAACTTGAAGTTGTTGTAGGCAGTGTTAATGCAAGCCATGGCCTAGGCTTTACAGACAGAGACCTCACGTCAGAGGGCAGAAACCACAACAAAGCACTACATATCACTATAGAGTGCAAGGGTGCTGTGTTGTCGCATGTTCTTGTAGACACAGGCTCTTCCCTGAATGAGCTTCCGAAGAAGGCACTAATGAAGCTTAATGTTGATGGAATAGTCCTAAGACCAAGTGATCTGATTGTTAAAGCTTTTGATGGTTCGAGAAGATCAGTTTTTGGAGAAGTTGAGCTGCCCGTCAAGATAGGCTCTCAAGTTTTCAAAAGTGTCTTCTACGTCATGGACATCCAGCCTGCATACAGCTGCCTGTTGGGACGCCCATGGATACATGCTGTTGGAGCTGTTACTTCAACCCTGCATCAGAAGCTCAAGTATGTGGTTGACGGCCAAGTTATCACAGTCTGCGGAGAGGAGGACATCTTTGTAAGCCAATTGTCGACGTTCAAGTATGTAGAGATGGATGGAGAGATCCATGAAACTTTATGCCAAGCCTTCGAAGTAGTCAACGTCAGCATCTTGACTCCTGTGGAGAAGAGCAACGAGAAAGAGGGTACATCCATCCATTCTTATAGAGAAGCAAAAGAGGTTGTTCAGTCCGGAAGTGCCCAAGGCTAGGGCAAGCTGTTAGAGCTAGAAAAGAAAGATGATAAGTTTGGCCTAGGGTATCAGCCTGGTGGATCTACTCCAAGTGGTAAGGCTATCACATTTACAAGCGCTAGGTTGCTCGACCGCAACCAGATCTGTACAGCAAGCCAAGATGGGGACGGTGATGGTGACTGGGACAACTGGATCCACCCGTGTGCGCTCGACGAGGAGCTAACAAATTGGTCTGCTGAAGACATTGTTCAAGTCACCGGGCTCTCAGAGTAATTATTTTTTTCCTTTTAGCATACTGCATTGTCAAATCCAGCTTTCTGCCCAAGATGCTAGGATCCATTGTATTGGGCCACCATGTTTTGTATTGCATCTTATTTTGCTATGAAATAAAAGGACATTTTCAGACAAACTGTGTTCACTTTCTTTGCTTTTGAAATTTTTCACAAAATATAAAAAAATGGCAATGTGTTTTCCTTTTTTGTTTTGTGTTAGTATCTCTTTTTCAAAATAAGCAAATTCTGAATAAGCACATCATCTGTGCAATGTTGATCATTCGGATTCTATTGATACCGTTCCTGCTATGACTATGCATGACTTTGACAATCCTGTCTACCAAGCTGATGAAGGGGTTGAGGAAGACTGTGACCTCCCTGAAGAATTGGTCAGATTGTTGAAACAAGAGGAACGGGTTATTCAGCCTCATCAAGAAGAGATTGAGATCATCAACATTGGCAGTGAAGACGTGAAGAAAGAGATCAAAATTGGGGCCAGTCTGCAGGCCGACGTCAAGAAAGAGCTGATCAGTATGTGTAATACCTCAAAATTTGCCCTCTCATTTCCTCAACATTTTGCATAGCATTTTGCATATATGGATTCATAAAATAACCAAAAACATTGCATCATATATAGCATAGCCGAGGCGTGGGTATGTGATCAATGATCGGAGCAACCGAAAGTTATGAAGAGGCTACCGAAGGGCCACAAAGCTTCTCAACCTTGTGCAAAGGGTTCACAATATCCCACAAGTCTTCACTTGAAGCCACAAGTCATGGAAAGTTTTGGTTTGATTGAAGGAGGCAAGCAGTGCAATACTTCTTGAGGGAAAAGAGCCGAATTAGGGTTTCATTTCTACAGGGCTTCTACATAAAATTTTTGGTTCGAAGTGGATTTCTTTGATTTATATATGATGTCAAGTGCCTAGGGTTCAAATCTCGTCCACAAGTTCATTTTGGAAGGGGTTCGACTGGCCGGATGACGGAAAATCGAGGAATCGGGGAAAAGGCGACCGAGCTAGGTAAAAAGGGTCGACTCCGGACTTTTAAGATCGAGATCGTGAAATTAGGGTTACAATGATCCTATGGTTCATATTTGGTCGAAAAACGATGGAGGAATCATGAAAAAAATCAAAGAAAAATCATTTGAAAGTTAGTTGGTTTTGCATTTCCCTCCACCTTTCCTTCCACTTTCTTTCCACTCTTCCTTTCATTTTTTCCATCTCATTTTTCCACTCCAATTCCACTCCATTTCCCTTGGAAACTTCCACCACCTTCCACCATCTTCTAGAGTGTTCCAAGGAATATTCCAAGGAATATTCCCTTTATCCAACCCTAACCCTAACTAACTTCCAAACCTAATTTTTGGATCCCAAACCTAATTTTTGGGCCCCAAACCCAAACCTAGCTCCTAGCCTAGTCTCTATTTAAGCCATTTTCATCCAAACCAAAAGGGTTGAACACCATTTTCCAATTTTTCACTCTTTGAGAAGCACTTTTTCTCTCTCACTTTTCCTCTCCCTTTCACCAAAGCTTTTTCAAATAAGCTCTTCAAGTTTCACATTGAAACTTGAAGATCTTGAAGCTTAAGCCTCCAACCTTCATTGATTGTGGATTATAGAAGAAGAAGCTACTGAATTTTGTGAGGATTATCGGATTATCGGAAGCGCACGAAGATTCAATCTCAAGAACGCATTTATTTTGCGATTTCTCGGTTTTCGGTTTTCTCTTCGATTCAAGCTCCGATTATTGCAACAATTACCGAAGCACTCCTCCGCTTCGTAGGTTGGTGATCTTAATCACTTCTTCTTTAAGTTATTCTCTTCATCTCGCCACTTTTGGCATTCTTTAAGTGCTTTTCGCTTTTGTCGAAATCAATTCCGTTCCAATTATGTTTGCTTGTGAATTGTGATTTTTGTTGAATTTGGATTTTTAGGTGTTAATGGCTATAAGTGCTAGCATGTGTAAATAAGCTCAAAATAAGTAGAAATTAGTGTTAGCATGTTCCTAGGTATGTTAGGGATCATTAGAAGCAAGATTGTGGCCAAAAGCACTTTTTTCAAAAGCATTTTTCACTTTTCGTTCAGTGTTAACCGGTTAACGCATATGGTTAACCGGTTAACGCATGCGTTTTTTGGCCAAAATGCTGTATTTTTTGCCCGTTAACGGGTTAACCTATATGGTTAATCGATTAACGCTGATCATTTTTGGATTTTTAGCCTATTTTCTTGCTCAATCTTGCTTCCTAGTGCCTCTAATGTTCATACATGTTTAGGTAGTGATTTTAGGGAATTTTTGAGTCCATTTCCAGTAGCTAGTTTCCCCATTTCGAGTCGTTTCGACACGATTCCGTTCATGTTGCGTTTTATGCATTTTTGTGTTCTTTGTGCATGCCTTGAGTTCTTGCATTGTGTTGCCATGTTTATACATCATTTGGTATGTAATAATCATGTTGCATTCTGTTTTTACATGTTTGCATTGCATTAAATCATTTTTTTTCATTCCCATTATATCAAGGTATGTTGCATTTTGCATAATCATATGTATGTGCATTTGGTTGCATACTTTATCATGTCATATGCATCAATTAAATTCTGAATTTTGCATTGAGTTTAGTATGTTTGTTGAGCAATCATGTTGCATGTTCATAATCAAAGATCATCATGTTCATATGCATGTTTAGGTGTTACTTTGTGCATTTACTTGTTGCATAATTCATGAGATGCATGCTTGCATAATCATTCAATGATGTGCATGTTCTTGCCTTGGTATATGTTGACTTAAGTTCAAATACATGTTCATGATGAGATTAGTGATTTTTGCATTGAGTGTGTGCATTAAAGAATGAAAATAAGCAATTTTAGATTTTGCATTTCATAGCTGTTTTTTGCATGAGTGCTGTAAAATGTATGATGTTTGCTATGTGTACATGCTGTTTGTAACCTTGCTGCACCTACTTTTCCATGTTGCATGCTGGCTGTAAAAAG
Organism: Lathyrus aphaca; assembly: GCA_963966055.1. Taxonomy (NCBI): domain Eukaryota; kingdom Viridiplantae; phylum Streptophyta; class Magnoliopsida; order Fabales; family Fabaceae; genus Lathyrus; species Lathyrus aphaca. Next base: position 500,294,958 of record OZ014519.1, on the reverse strand, counting down.
CTGGTGGGTGTTAGGCTTAGTTTCATAGCTGTTTGTGTATTAAGGGGCTGTAATAGGTGCTGTATTTTGGTTTTAGCATTTTTTTAGTTCCTTTAGGATTAGAATAGGGTCTAGTTTAGGTCCAAGTTTAATTAGGATTTAATTAATGTGTGTTTGCCTTATTCTTTAATATAAAATGCACACTAACCATTTGTTTTGTAGTGGGGAAGATTGAGGTAAGTTTACTTCACTTTATCCTTTATTTTTTATGCATTTCTTTTAGGCTTTTTTAATTCATTTTTCCTTCCATGTTTGTGATTGGTAGGATTCCCCATTGTTAGGACCAACTTATCTTCCTTAGGAAGTAAGTTGCATCCTTTTTCCTTTTTCTTTTCCTTTTTATCTTTAGGATTAGAAAAACCTCACTAACCATTAGGATCTCCCTTTGTAAATATAAATAATTAGGATTGAGTCTTAGTCCCTTAGATTTTGTCCTTTTATCAACTTGAGTCATTCTTTCTCATCTCATAAAGAAAAGCAATAAAACACTTAATAAAAACCGAACAATCTTGTACGACACGAGACTTTGTTGCGGAGTGTTTATACGCGTCCTGTTTCGGGGCGAGGTGTAAATACTTCCCGCGATGGATAGGTCTTAGTACAAGACAGTTCACAAACAAATTCAAAAACACTTCTTTTAAAAAGACAAAAACAAACAATAACCGACTATCCTGCGGGAACTTCTTCTCTCATCTCATTCACTCACATCGCGAACTCGCGGCGACTTGTCTTTCATGCAAGACGGTAAACGCACTCGTACCAGACGAGCCTGCAACACCTGAGCATAGACATACGCAGTTCCAGCTGTAAAAAAAACACAAACAAATAGTTCCCGCCTAGGTTAGGCGAACTACGTCGACTCTGATCCTCATTATCCCGATGAGGTACGTAGGCAGCGGGGTAGGGCCCGTTCGAGCACATTCTTTATTTTCCCTACATTTCCCCTTTTGTCCATTCTCTTTTTCCAGTTTCTTTTCTCATTCCCATTTCCAATTTCCAGTTAGCGGTTTTATTCAGCAGCAGTTATTCTTCTCACCCTTTGAAACAAACAAGCAAGCGTGGATCCCGTCGGGTACGACGGACGATCTGGGGTGCTAATACCTTCCCAGGTCGTAACCGACTCCCGAACTCAGATCTTTGGTTCGCAAGGCCTTGTCCTTTCCTTCTTCCTCAGGTTTGTGCAACATTACCTTTCCCATTCTTTCGGGATAAAAATGTCTGGCTGGCGACTCTAACCTTTCCGCGCCACTTTCGCGTTTGTACTAGGATGAAAATCCCGGGAGCGACAGCTGGCGACTCTGCTGGGGACTAACCTGATTCTTCCGGTTTCCCTTGTAGAGTCAATCCTAGCGCCTGTTTGGTTTTGTTCTTTGGGTGTATATGTGTTTGTTGCTGAGTGCTTTAGTTTAGCTTTACTGTTTTATTTACAGTTTTATTTACAGCTTTACTTTGCCGCATTTATTTATTGCCTTCAGTATTTTATTTTCCATGCATCATATTATACTGGACTGTCTGGCTGTGCTGGTTTTCATTTTTTCTGTGGGTTGGGAGTTACTGTGAGATAAGCCAAATACCCGGCTTGAGTGCACTATAGGATTAGCGTGGACAGACATTGTACTCTTATGGTATCTCACCATGATGGGTGGCGATGTGTTCCACACCCAGATTGCGACCGTCTTGGAACTATTCTGTGTGGGGATTACCTCACTTCAGGGTACGACCTTGATAGTTATGTGCATCTGGTGACCGATCTTCGAGGACCTTAATGGAAACACCCCTCTCCAGTGATGACAGTGGCAGACCACATTTGTTGGCAAACCCACTCGCATCCGAGGGTCCATTGGGAACTCGCATAGGATGGCCTGGTTCTCTCATAGGAATTCAGTTAAAGCAAACTGTTCGTATGACGATAGTATTGTACCCTTTGGGATGAATGTACTATTGTTTCTCGATTCAGTGCTTGAAGCTGGAGACTTGTGAGGGATGCTTGTTTTTTCCGGACTCAACTGAGACCTCCCTGCGTAGTATATAATACCAAACCGATTCCCTGATTTGGTCATGAGCCATTTCTCGGAGATGGTGAACGTATTATTGTTATTCGGCTTTGAGAGTCCGTGATGTTGACCCGAGTAGCACACCCGTGAGATTGGGAGGGATTTACAGGTTTGCAGGAACCCTGGTACCTTCAGCATACCCACTTTGCCTTTGGTTCAGTTTTATGATTTGGATTTCTGTTCTTAAGTTATGGACCCCGGATCAGAGGGATGATTATTGTGATATCTGGATTTTGAGACTGTGCACCGACACCTGATTATATGATTGGCACATCACAGACACTTCACTGATCACATGCCTTGCCTTGCATAAGCATCATATCATCATTAATCATTTGTGTTTCTTTTATTCTCAGGGTTTGCATTATTCCCGGTTCCTGGTCATATCTTTGCTTCAGAATGGAAGACGTCAGAAAGAAGAATATTTTCTACAAGTTTTTTGATACCAAAGTGGACTTGCTCAAGCAGATGGTGTCTCTCATTACCCCGGGTCATTTGGATTTCTTCAAACAGCAGTATGGTGATATTTTGGATATGGTTTTCAGCTTGGATAGTTCACAGAAGAGTGCCATTCATACTTTGCTACAGTACTATGATCCTAGACTCCGATGTTTCACATTTCCGGATTTCCAGCTAGGTCCGTTGCTAGAAGAGTATGTTGAGATTCTAAGACTACCGATTCAGGATCAGATTCCGTTCAATTCAGAGATGACAAGACCAACTCACACCGACATTGCTAAGGCTCTTTATTTGAGCCCATCAGAAGTATCTGCTAATCTGGTTTCCACCAAGGCCGGGGTGCTTGGTTTTCCCTTAGAGTTTCTGGTCGGAAAAGCTGAAGAGTGTGCCGTGGAAAAGCAGTGGGATTCAGTTTGCGCTATCTTGGCATTATCTGTGTACGGGATAGTTTTGTTTGCTGATATGGACAAGTTTGTGGACATAAATGCAATTCATTTGTTTGTGTTGAAGAATCCGATACCTACTCTCCTGGGTGACTTGTATTATTCGGTGCACTATAGGAATGAGAAGAGACGAGGTGGCTTGGTTAGATGTTGTGCTCAGTTGCTCTACACTTGGTTTATGAGGCACATCCCTATTGTTGGAGTGTTTAGGGATCCCAATGTAATGTGGTCGCAGAAGCTCAACACGTTGACTGCCAAAGACATCAGATGGTTCACTTTGAGGTTAAAAGGGAAAGAGCTCATCTCCAGTTGTGGAAAGTATCCTAATGTTCCCCTCTTAGGAGTAGCAGGTTGCATTAACTACAACCCCATACTCTTGAGAAGACAATTAGGGTACGCTTTGAAGAATGTTCCCAAGGATTCAGAGTTGGATCAGACTTTCTATTTTCCTATGAAGGATAATCTCTCATTGGTGCGGGAGGCTGCAGGTGCTTGGAAAACGGTTATAAAGAAGGGTATAGATCGTTTGGGCAGGAGTAACAATCAAATGTTTCCCGAGTTTGAAGCGTGGGTAAGAGAAAAAGCTCAAGTGACTCTAATCCCTTTCTCTGCACCGTTACCACCACCTACTACGGTGCCTTTGGAGGAATATCAGAAGTTAGAGGCTTTGGTTAAGCAACTGAGGGTTGAAAATCAAGAGGCTCTTAATTCTTGTCAAGCGCTGATGATCCAGAACCGTCAATTGAAAGATAGAGCTGAGCAAGCCGAGGAAATAGTCCGTCTTAAACAGAAGGATTTTGAAGATAGAGAGCTCTACTTCCGAAAGAAAGGTTTAGCCGAGACTCACAAGACGGCCCAGCGCCGAAGAGAGAAGAAAGATCTTAGTGAAGCCAATGAAGTTGTTACTGTATGGCAGGAGAAATGGGACGAAAATCTGAAGAAACAAAAGGAGTTAGACGCCAAGCACAAACAGGAAGTCAAAAGCCTTCAGGATTCTTTAGATGGGCAGAAGGAGCTTCTCAGGAAAGCTTATTATCAAGAGGAAGATCGTATCCGGCGCGTAACAGAAAGCCAGCAGGCACTGAAGGAAGCTCAAAAGGAGACTGAAGACCTGAAGTTGAAAGCTGATGTGAAAAGGTCGAAGGCCGAATCAAGTCAAAGCAAGGAGAATGAAGCAGCATTTCTACAGCAGATCGAGGGGTTACACGCTTCTTCTGATACGAGGGACCTCCTCATTCAGAAGCTCATCCAGGAGCCCGGTCATCCAGATGTGGTTCAGCTGTTCCAGAGCGTCAAATGCCTTAGCTGGAGATTGAAAGATATAGAGCTCCCTAGTGTTTAATTTCACATTGTTGTACTTGGATTACCCACAGGCTTGTTGTGGGATTCCTTATATGTGATGTACTTTTGTTATTGTGATTGGCACCCTTCAGGGACTTTTGTATTTTCAGACTCCAGTTTATATGATTGATTTGTTCCGGATTTCTTGTTTGTTATTTGCACCGACACGGGGTAATGAGCACCAGTTTTTCACAGCCGTCATTATGTCCGAATATTATTTGGGTCTTCTTCCCAATCCTTATCTTCTTAATGCCAGGACCGGACACAGTAAAATACTCGGGAATAAAAGGAACACATTGCATTGCATACGCATCATTTGCATTTTGTCTTTGTCTTTGCAGGTTTTTCTTCGAGAGGTCTAATTTATCTGTGTTCATCAGGCAAAGATTGCGAGGGCCGCCAAGACCCGGTACATTCGACAGAATATTCCTCATCGGTACGCGACACGCAGTAATCAAAGAACAGCAATGGACGCCATGCAGACAGAACTCAACGATGTCCGTACCAAGATGGCAGAATTTGTGACTCTGATGCAGGGGATGGCCCAGGGGCAGCAGGAGCTGAGAAATGCAATTCAAGGGTTAACTCCTCCTAACACTAATGCTCAGGAAACTACTTCCGGCGGACTAGGGGCTCCTCCCAATACCAACAACGGTACAGGTGGACCTCATGTTCCAGATCCAGCTATGGCTACGTATGTTCCTGTGCAGGACAGGCAGGAAGACCAATTCCAGTACTTCAACAATGATATGGGTTTCGGCGGTGACGGAAATCTCAACGACTTCTTGGTGCTTGCAGAGAAGGTCAAGGCCTTAGAGTGCAAGGATACTTTGGGAATTGACGTGTCAGATATGGGTTTAGTACCTGGGGTGGTCATTCCACACAAGTTCAGGCCACCAGCATTTGATAAATACAACGGCAACTCTTGCCCGAAAACTCACCTACAGGCTTTCTACAGGAAGATTGCGGCTCACACGCGAGATGAGAAACTATGGATGTACTATTTCCAGGATAGCCTTTCTGGAGGATCCTTGGAGTGGTACATGAAGTTGGAAAGAAGTTCTATCAGAAGCTGGAAGGATTTGGGAGAGGCCTTCCTCAGACAATATCAATACAACATTGACATGGCACCCAGCCGTACTCAGCTTCAAAGCTTGACACAGAGGAGTTCGGAGAGCTTCAAAGATTATGCACAGAGGTGGCGTGAGGTGGCCGCCCGAGTGCAACCACCTTTATTGGAAAGAGAGATGGTTGATCTTTTCCTGAATACCCTCCCAGGGCATTTCATGGAAAGGTTGGCCGGTTGTTCCTCAAGTGGTTTTTCGGACATTATTCTGACTGGAGAAAGAATCGAAAGCTGGCTCAAACAGGGGAAGATTCAAAATGGAAGCGCTTCAGTATCTGGCATCAAGAAACCCTTTGTGAAAAGGAGGGAAGGAGAAACAGGAGCAGTATACGCGCAGAGAGGAATGATGCACCAAGGATATTATCAGCAAGTGGCCCCCGTCACTATTTCAACTCCTCCAGTTCAACAACGTGTTCAGCCTCCACAGCCGCAACGCTCACAGGGGTATCAGCCAAGACCCCCTCGTCCGTACTACCCTCAGAAGCCGAGAGATAGACATTTTGAAGCTCCACCAATGTCTTACTCCCAACTGTTGAAGAATCTCCTGCAGCTTCAAATGATTCAGCTCCGTACCTTGCAACCTCCGAGGCCAGGCCAAATTCCTGAAGGTTATGATTCGAATGCTAGATGCGAGTTTCATTCTGGAGCTCCCGGCCATAGTACTGAGAATTGTAAAGCATTGAAGCATGTGGTTCAGGACTTGTTGGATTCTAAAGCGATCAATTTCGCTCCCTCTCCTAATGTGCTAGAAAATCCCATGCCTCCTCACAGGGGCACGGTTGGTGCAATTGGTGAAGGGGAGAAATTGAATCTGGTGGATGATGTAGATGACTTGAAGACTTCTTTGGTTGCTATCAAGGTTTGTTTGTTGAAGAAAGGCATTTTCCCCGGATGCGAGGATGATTGTTCAGAATGCACAGAAGCTACCAACGGTTGTAAAAGATTGAAGGCCGGAATTCAAGGAATGATTGATGAAGGAGTGCTGCAATTTGACAAGATTGTGAAAGAAAGTGAAGTATCTACAGTGACTATCTTTTATGATCCATCCCAAGTTCCTTCGCGTGCTAGAGTGGCACCAATAACCATTACTACTGCTGGACCCATAATGTACCAAAGTGACAGAGCTGTTCCTTGGCATTACGGTGGTGAAGTGTATTACAATGGTCAGAGGCAAGAATTGGCCACGACTAGTATAATCCCAGTTCAGGTAGAGAATGTGGGAGTAGGGGGTTTTACTCGGAGTGGAAGATTGTTTGCGCCGGAAGCATTGAGAAACAATGTGATACCACCTAGAGATACTGCCGAAGCCCAAGCAAGAGCCAGAGGGAAGCAACCTGTAGTTGTCAATGATCCAACTCCATCGGCTGACCCAGATCTCACCTTTGATAAAGAAGCCGAAGAATTCCTGAGGATCATCAAGAAGAGTGACTATAAGATTGTAGATCATTTGCAGCAGACGCCGTCAAAGATCTCCATCTTATCATTACTCATGTGTTCGGACTCTCACAGGAAAGCTCTCCTAAATATTCTGAACAAGGCATACGTGCCTCAGGATATTTCTGTAAACCAGTTAGAAACGGTGGTGTCCAGCGTTAACGCCAGTCATGGATTGGGTTTCACGGACTTGGACTTAACTTCTGATGGGCGTGCTCACAATCGGGCATTGCATATTTCTCTGGAATGCAAGGGTGCAGTGCTCTCCCATGTGCTGGTGGATACTGGTTCATCTCTGAATGTCTTGCCTAAGAAGGCATTGATGAAGCTAGACTATGATGGAGTGGTGCTAAGGCCCAGTGATTTAGTAGTCCGAGCATTTGATGGATCAAGAAGATCGGTATTTGGAGAGGTGGAATTACCCATCAAGGTGGGTCCACAAGTCTTCAATACCACGTTTTACGTGATGGATATCCAGCCGGCATATAGTTGTTTACTTGGAAGGCCCTGGATACACTCGGCAGGAGCGGTTTCTTCTACACTTCATCAAAAATTAAAGTTTGTCTGGGAAGGTCAAGTTGTGACAGTTAGCGGGGAAGAAGATATTTTCGTTAGTCATCTCGCCTCATTCAAATATGTGGAGATGGATGGCGAAATAGTCGAGACCCCTTGTCAGGCTTTTGAGCCCTTGTCTGAGCAAGCATCTGCAGTAGCAACTTCTCCTGAAGAACCGAAGAAGGTAGTTTCCATAGCTTCCTATAAACAAGCGCGTGAATTGGTAGAATCCGGGATCCGGGAAGGCTGGGGCAGCCCGGTAGAAGTGTCGGAGAAGAAAGACATGTTCGGGATTGGCTATCACCCTGGAAGATCTCCGTCTGAATCAAGTACAGAAGGTTGTCAGAGCCCAGTTACTTTCACAAGTGCGGGAATGGTAAACTACGAGAACATCAGTGCTGTGCAGGATGAAGCTGTTGATAGTGACTGTGACTTGGATGAATGGATTAGGCCTGCCGTCCCAGGAGCTCAACTTAACAACTGGACGTCGGAAAGGCTCATTTCAGTAACATCTTTTGAAGAGTAATGATTTTTTGTTTCTGTTTTCCTGTATTAAAGCACTATGTCCTGCCCGGGGCATAGTGGCTCTTTGTAAGGGTTCATTTGTTCATTAACACAATCATTAATAAAATTGACGTTTCACATTCATTCATGTTGTTCTCTGTCTTTCGTTTTTACTTTTGTTTTTCAAAAAGAAAGAAAAGTTTTAAAATGGCATTGTTTCTCATTTTCTCAAGTTGTTGCTAAAGCCTTGCATGAATCATCATTCATGCAGGTGCTCGTCACCGGATCTTATCAATGACGACCCTGTTATGGCTAAGTATGACTTCGACAATCCAATTTATCAAGCCGATGAGGAAGGTGAAGAGGATTGCGATTTACCCGAAGAATTGGCCAGACTGCTGAAACAAGAGGAGAAGATGATTCAGCCGCACGAGGAAGATGTTGAAGTGATAAACCTGGGTACTGAAGAGGACAAGAAAGAAGTCAAGATCGGAGCCACATTAGAAGAATCTGTCAAGACTCGTTTGATGGCTATGCTTCGAGAATACGTTGACGTCTTCGCATGGTCCTACCAGGATATGCCGGGTTTAGACACTGATATCGTGGTGCACAAGCTACCTCTCAGAGAAGGTTGTCCTCCGGTAAAGCAGAAGTTGAGGCGTACACGTCCAGACATGGCAATTAAAATAAAAGAAGAAGTGCAAAAACAGTTTGATGCTGGTTTCTTGGCCGTGACTAGTTATCCTCCATGGGTTGCTAATATTGTGCCGGTTCCTAAAAAAAGATGGCAAAGTCAGAATGTGTGTGGATTACAGGGATTTGAATAGGGCCAGCCCCAAAGATGATTTCCCTCTACCTCACATAGATGTACTTGTCGATAATACTGCTCAGTTTTCCGTGTTCTCTTTCATGGACGGATTCTCAGGCTATAATCAAATCAAGATGGCTCCCGAGGATATGGAAAAGACAACTTTCATTACTCCTTGGGGCACCTTTTGTTACAAGGTCATGCCGTTTGGTTTAAAGAATGCAGGAGCTACCTACCAACGGGCAATGGTGACGTTGTTTCACGACATGATCCATCATGAAATTGAGGTTTATGTTGATGACATGATAGCAAAGTCCCAGACGGAAGAAGAACACTTAGTCAACCTAGCAAAACTATTTGACAGGCTTCGAAAGTTCAGACTGAGGTTAAATCCGAATAAATGCACCTTCGGGGTTCGTTCTGGCAAGTTGCTCGGCTTCATTGTTAGTGAACGAGGAATTGAGGTCGATCCGGCCAAAGTGAAAGCAATCCAGGAAATGCCTGAGCCAAAGACTGAAAAGCAAGTGCGTGGTTTCTTGGGGAGATTAAACTACATTGCACGGTTTATTTCTCACCTGACGGCCACGTGCGAGCCCATCTTCAAGCTTCTGAGGAAGAATCAGGCCATTGAATGGAATGAAGACTGTCAGCGAGCCTTTGATCGAATCAAAGAATACTTGTTGGAACCACCAATTCTTATGCCTCCAGTGCCAGGGAGACCTCTGATTATGTATCTCACTGTGCTGGAAGGATCTATGGGATGTGTGCTGGGTCAGCAGGACGAGTCTGGTCGAAAAGAGCATGCCATTTATTACCTTAGCAAAAAGTTTACCGATTGTGAGACACGATACTCACTACTCGAGAAAACTTGCTGCGCTTTGGCATGGGCTGCTCGCCGACTGAGACAGTACATGCTGACTCACACTACTCTCCTAATTTCCAAGATGGATCCTGTAAAATACATCTTTGAGAAGCCGGCTTTGACAGGAAGAGTGGCCCGTTGGCAGATGATACTCACGGAGTATGACATACAGTACACTTCACAAAAAGCTATCAAGGGGAGTGTGTTGTCAGAATACTTGGCCCAGCAGCCGATTGATGATTATCAACCCATGAGGTTTGAGTTTCCGGATGAGGACATCATGTTCCTCAAGTCGAAAGACCATGAAGAACCACTTCCGGAGGAGGGGCCTGACCCTGAATCCAGATGGAAGTTGATGTTTGACGGAGCTGTAAACATGAATGGGAGTGGAGTGGGTGCTGTTATTATCTCCCCAGAAGGAGTCCACACACCTCTCGCTGCTCGGTTGACCTTCGGGTGTACTAACAACGAGGCCGAGTATGAAGCTTGCATCATGGGGATCGAAGAGGCAATAGACCTGCGAGTCAAGAACCTTGAGATCTTCGGAGATTCTGCTTTGGTAGTAAATCAAGTCAATGGCAAATGGCTAGTTCATCAAGCTCGTTTGATTCCTTACCGAGACTACGTCAGGAGGCTGTTAACTTTCTTTACCAAAGTAAAGCTGAGCTATGTTCCTAGGGACGAAAACCAGTTCGCCGATGCTCTTGCAACTTTATCATCCATGATTAAAGTATGCCAAGAGAATTTCGTGCCACGAATTTCGATCTCTCGTCTTGAAAGACCGGCTTATGTCTTCGCTGTGGGTGATGGGGAAGATGACAAGCCTTGGTACCACGACATCAAACAATTCCTGAAAGCTCAAGAATACCCGGCTGGGGCATCCAGTAAAGATAAGAAAGCTCTTAGGAGACTGGCAGGAGGTTTCTTCTTGAATCAGGATGGTGTGTTGTACAAACGGAACTTTGACATGGTGCTGCTCAGGTGTGTAGACAGACACGAGGCAAACCTGTTAATGCAGGAGGTCCACGAAGGCTCCTTTGGTACCCATGCTAGAGGACATGCCATGGCCAAGAAATTATTGAGATCGGGATACTATTGGATTACCATGGAATCTGATTGTTGCAAATATTCCCGTAAATGCCATAAGTGTCAAATTTATGCCGACAAGGTCCATGTGCCTCCGAATCCGTTGAGTGTCATGTCTTCACCGTGGCCATTCGCTATGTGGGGCATCGATATGATTGGAAAGATTGAGCCAACAGCTTCTAATGGGCATCGCTTCATTCTAGTTGCTATTGATTATTTCACGAAGTGGGTCGAAGCTGCTTCCTATGCTAATGTCACCAAACAAGTGGTCGCTCGATTTATTAAACGGGACATCATCTGCCGGTATGGAGTCCCTGAAAGGATCATTACTGATAATGGTTCTAATCTCAACAACAAGATGATGGCTGACTTGTGTCGAGACTTCAAAATAGAACATCACAACTCTTCTCCATACCGGCCGAAGATGAATGGCGCCGTCGAGGCGGCTAATAAAAATATCAAGAAGATTGTTCAAAAGATGGTTGTGACGTACAAAGACTGGCACGAGATGTTACCATTCGCGTTGCATGGGTATAGAACATCAGTACGCACTTCAACTGGGGCAACTCCATTCTCATTGGTGTATGGTATGGAGGCAGTCTTACCAATCGAAGTGGAAATCCCTTCCTTGAGGCTGATGATGGACATCAAGCTAGATGAAGCTGAATGGCTCCGATCCAGATATAATCAATTGAGCCTCATTGAAGAGAAGCGTCTAGCAGCTGTATGCCATGGACAGTTGTATCAGCGACGAATGAAGCAAGCTTTTGACAAGAAGGTGCGACCCCAGAGGTACATGCCAGGAGACTTAGTGCTGAAAAGGATTCTTCCTCCTCTCAACGATCACAGGGGCAAGTGGACACCCAATTATGAAGGACCGTTCGTGGTTAAAAGGGTTTTCTCAGGCGGAGCCTTAATGCTGACAACCATGGACGGAGAAGACTTTCCATCCCCTGTCAACGCAGATGCAGTAAGAAAATACTTCGTGTAAAAAGGACCCGCTGGATAAAAACAGAATGATAATCCAGGCAAAAATGGGCATCCCGGCGAGCCAAAAACAGAATAAAAGGCTCGGGCAAAAGTTAGGGAAATATCGAAAAAATGTACACCCGCTGAGTTGAAAAGCCACATCGGACAACTCAGGCAAAAAAGGGTATCCCGGTGGATTGAAAACCTGAAAGGGCGATCCACGCAAAAGAGGGATTAACACGAACGACTGCGATCTGCGAGATCCATGACCTACCTACAGTTGAGGCTATCCTAAGGTTGAAGATCAGTTCACTTACTTTTTCTCAAGAGGCAAGAGAGCGGAACGTCTTGAAGATATACGAGTCATAACGGGGTTGAAACTTGATGAGATTCATTTTTCACATTGCCAATAGGGTAGTTTGTTTTTCTTTTAGTTGTTCCCTCATTCCAGGGAACCGCTTCCTTTGTATTGCCTATTCAGGGCCACCTTTCAAAATCAATAAAAATTCAACTTCAGTCAATTGACCATTTCAGTTTTTTTTGTTTTTTAATTTTTCATCTAGCATTGATTGATTGTGAAAACGTCTAGCAAATGGTAACTTGCATTGTGTTATGAACATTTGAATGCTTTTCTAACTCGTGCAGGAGAATAGAAACATTTAATTCAACTCTGAAAGGGTGCTGAGATACCTAGACAATGATTCATGCTATGATCCTGGGGCAAGCAGGTCCCAAACTAATTCTCTATGTTGCAGGTATTATCGATTGTGTTCATGCAGGTACAGGTACTGGTGTTGCTAACAGAGCTAAAAGATCACTATCCAGGATGGGCATTCCCTTTTGTTTGAGCAGAAACAAATGTCTCCTAGGGTGTCTCCAATCATCCCCAGCCATGTGCAAATGGAAAGTTCACCTTGCCAGACAGCAGAGAGTGGGTGCAATTCCCAAGCAGAAGTCTCCGTGCAGACAGGGGCAATTCTTAACAGTGTAAAGAGTATTTTGCCTCCCCAGCAGTTGCTTCCTCAGCAGTGTCATGCCTTGGGTTCCCAGGAAGTCCTCACTTCCCCATCAGAGTTCAAGAAGGGTCCACCTCCAGCAGGGTCTTGGCGCTCCAATCTCAAAGTCCAATTTATTTTTGGCAGTGGCGGCTATTCAGAGCCAGTGAATTATTAACAACTTTCCCCGCAGAGTTGTTTCCTCCTCATCAGGACGAGCCAGATCAATGCAGTGATCATCGTTTCCTTCCAGCCAAGTTATATGGAATTACTTGCAGTCTCCTTGTTAGGAGATCTTCTTTGCATTGTCATTCGCATAATCATCATTGCATTTGCATCTTCCAAAGCGTAGCATTTCCATCATCATGGAGCATTACGCCATAAATTCAAACATATGCATGCCAGCATGGGCCAGTTTTGAGGTATATCACGTACGACTTATAACATCTTCTCAACCTGAAGTACTCCGCACAGAGGATACCAATATCATTTTTCAGACATCCTTGTCTTTTCAGGTCAATGTTGGTCACTTATTCCGCGTCTTGTTTGGTACAACATTCGCGTCGCAGGTTCCCGTTTTGTACAACGGTCCTGTTTGCTTGGGCTCTCGTTTGTGTACAACGATCCCGTTCCATCTTGTCCAATTTTCTTGGTGTTTGGTTATCAGTCGAGGCTGGTATACCTTTGCGTCTCCATTTGAGGATGGTTTCGTTTTAGATCCGAGGATCTTTTGATTTGTCATTCGAGGATGGCATTTCTTTTCTTCAAGTCCTTCTGCGGTTGGTCTTGTTGTTGTGGCTATTATTCGAGGATAGTAGTTCACATTTTGAGCTTATTGATCGAGGTCAGTTTGTCTCTTTTGCAAAGTCTGTCTGAGGTCAGCTTTGTGTTTGGTTATCAGTCGAGGCTGGTATACCTTTGCGTCTCCATTTGAGGATGGTTTCGTGTTAGATCCGAGGATCTTTTGATTTGTCATTCGAGGATGGCATTTCTTTTCTTCAAGTCCTTCTGCGGTTGGTCTTGTTGTTGTGGCTATTATTCGAGGATAGTAGTTCACATTTTGAGCTTATTGATCGAGGTCAGTTTGTCTCTTTTGCAAAGTCTGTCTGAGGTCAGCTTTGTGTTTGGTTATCAGTCGAGGCTGGTATACCTTTGCGTCTCCATTTGAGGATGGTTTCGTTTTAGATCCGAGGATCTTTTGATTTGTCATTCGAGGATGGCATTTCTTTTCTTCAAGTCCTTCTGCGGTTGGTCTTGTTGTTGTGGCTATTATTCGAGGATAGTAGTTCACATTTTGAGCTTATTGATCGAGGTCAGTTTGTCTCTTTTGCAAAGTCTGTCTGAGGTCAGCTTTGTGTTTGGTTATCAGTCGAGGCTGGTATACCTTTGCGTCTCCATTTGAGGATGGTTTCGTTTTAGATCCGAGGATCTTTTGATTTGTCATTCGAGGATGGCATTTCTTTTCTTCAAGTCCTTCTGCGGTTGGTCTTGTTGTTGTGGCTATTATTCGAGGATAGTAGTTCACATTTTGAGCTTATTGATCGAGGTCAGTTTGTCTCTTTTGCAAAGTCTGTCTGAGGTCAGCTTTGTGTTTGGTTATCAGTCGAGGCTGGTATACCTTTGCGTCTCCATTTGAGGATGGTTTCGTTTTAGATCCGAGGATCTTTTGATTTGTCATTCGAGGATGGCATTTCTTTTCTTCAAGTCCTTCTGCGGTTGGTCTTGTGGTTGTGGCTATTATTCGAGGATAGTAGTTCACATTTTGAGCTTATTGATCGAGGTCAATTTGTCTCTTTTGCAAAGTCTGTCTGAGGTCAGCTTTGTGTTTGGTTATCAGTCGAGGCTGGTATACCTTTGCGTCTCCATTTGAGGATGGTTTCGTTTTAGATCCGAGGATCTTTTGATTTGTCATTCGAGGATGGCATTTCTTTTCTTCAAGTCCTTCTGCGGTTGGTCTTGTTGTTGTGGCTATTATTCGAGGATAGTAGTTCACATTTTGAGCTTATTGATCGAGGTCAGTTTGTCTCTTTTGCAAAGTCTGTCTGAGGTCAGCTTTGTGTTTGGTTATCAGTCGAGGCTGGTATACCTTTGCGTCTCCATTTGAGGATGGTTTCGTGTTAGATCCGAGGATCTTTTGATTTGTCATTCGAGGATGGCATTTCTTTTCTTCAAGTCCTTCTGCGGTTGGTCTTGTTGTTGTGGCTATTATTCGAGGATAGTAGTTCACATTTTGAGCTTATTGATCGAGGTCAGTTTGTCTCTTTTGCAAAGTCTGTCTGAGGTCAGCTTTGTGTTTGGTTATCAGTCGGGGCTGGTATACCTTTGCGTCTCCATTTGAGGATGGTTTCGTTTTAGATCCGAGGATCTTTTGATTTGTCATTCGAGGATGGCATTTCTTTTCTTCAAGTCCTTCTGCGGTTGGTCTTGTTGTTGTGGCTATTATTCGAGGATAGTAGTTCACATTTTGAGCTTATTGATCGAGGTCAGTTTGTCTCTTTTGCAAAGTCTGTCTGAGGTCAGCTTTGTGTTTGGTTATCAGTCGAGGCTGGTATACCTTTGCGTCTCCATTTGAGGATGGTTTCGTGTTAGATCCGAGGATCTTTTGATTTGTCATTCGAGGATGGCATTTCTTTTCTTCAAGTCCTTCTGCGGTTGGTCTTGTTGTTGTGGCTATTATTCGAGGATAGTAGTTCACATTTTGAGCTTATTGATCGAGGTCAGTTTGTCTCTTTTGCAAAGTCTGTCTGAGGTCAGCTTTGTGTTTGGTTATCAGTCGAGGCTGGTATACCTTTGCGTCTCCATTTGAGGATGGTTTCGTGTTAGATCCGAGGATCTTTTGATTTGTCATTCGAGGATGGCATTTCTTTTCTTCAAGTCCTTCTGCGGTTGGTCTTGTTGTTGTGGCTATTATTCGAGGATAGTAGTTCACATTTTGAGCTTATTGATCGAGGTCAGTTTGTCTCTTTTGCAAAGTCTGTCTGAGGTCAGCTTTGTGTTTGGTTATCAGTCGGGGCTGGTATACCTTTGCGTCTCCATTTGAGGATGGTTTCGTTTTAGATCCGAGGATCTTTTGGATTGTCATTCGAGGATGGCATTTCTTTTCTTCAAGTCCTTCTGCGGTTGGTCTTGTTGTTGTGGCTATTATTCGAGGATAGTAGTTCACATTTTGAGCTTATTGATCGAGGTCAGTTTGTCTCTTTTGCAAAGTCTGTCTGAGGTCAGCTTTGTGTTTGGTTATCAGTCGGGGCTGGTATACCTTTGCGTCTCCATTTGAGGATGGTTTCGTGTTAGATCCGAGGATCTTTTGATTTGTCATTCGAGGATGGCATTTCTTTTCTTCAAGTCCTTCTGCGGTTGGTCTTGTTGTTGTGGCTATTATTCGAGGATAGTAGTTCACATTTTGAGCTTATTGATCGAGGTCAGTTTGTCTCTTTTGCAAAGTCTGTCTGAGGTCAGCTTTGTGTTTGGTTATCAGTCGGGGCTGGTATACCTTTGCGTCTCCATTTGAGGATGGTTTCGTGTTAGATCCGAGGATCTTTTGATTTGTCATTCGAGGATGGCATTTCTTTTCTTCAAGTCCTTCTGCGGTTGGTCTTGTTGTTGTGGCTATTATTCGAGGATAGTAGTTCACATTTTGAGCTTATTGATCGAGGTCAGTTTGTCTCTTTTGCAAAGTCTGTCTGAGGTCAGCTTTGTGTTTGGTTATCAGTCGGGGCTGGTATACCTTTGCGTCTCCATTTGAGGATGGTTTCGTTTTAGATCCGAGGATCTTTTGGATTGTCATTCGAGGATGGCATTTCTTTTCTTCAAGTCCTTCTGCGGTTGGTCTTGTTGTTGTGGCTATTATTCGAGGATAGTAGTTCACATTTTGAGCTTATTGATCGAGGTCAGTTTGTCTCTTTTGCAAAGTCTGTCTGAGGTCAGCTTTGTGTTTGGTTATCAGTCGAGGCTGGTATACCTTTGCGTCTCCATTCGAGGATGGTTTCGTGTTAGATCCGAGGATCTTTTGATTTGTCGTTCGAGGATGGCATTCTTCCCAGCATATTTCCACCTGGTTCTATTTTCGCTACCTATTCAGAGGTCAAAAACGAAAAAAGATATATAAATAAATGGGCAGATGGCATTTCTGTTGCTCTCGGTGTACAAATTTTCAGGTTTTATTCGAGTATTCAATCACTCCATACCTTGAACGTCTAAAAGTTGTTGCAATCATCCGTTCAGGTCTGCAGTTGATTGAATAGGGGCAGCTGTAATACCTCAAAATTTGCCCTCTCATTTCCTCAACATTTTGCATAGCATTTTGCATATATGGATTCATAAAATAACCAAAAACATTGCATCATATATAGCATAGCCGAGGCGTGGGTATGTGATCAATGATCGGAGCAACCGAAAGTTATGAAGAGGCTACCGAAGGGCCACAAAGCTTCTCAACCTTGTGCAAAGGGTTCACAATATCCCACAAGTCTTCACTTGAAGCCACAAGTCATGGAAAGTTTTGGTTTGATTGAAGGAGGCAAGCAGTGCAATACTTCTTGAGGGAAAAGAGCCGAATTAGGGTTTCATTTCTACAGGGCTTCTACATAAAATTTTTGGTTCGAAGTGGATTTCTTTGATTTATATATGATGTCAAGTGCCTAGGGTTCAAATCTCGTCCACAAGTTCATTTTGGAAGGGGTTCGACTGGCCGGATGACGGAAAATCGAGGAATCGGGGAAAAGGCGACCGAGCTAGGTAAAAAGGGTCGACTCCGGACTTTTAAGATCGAGATCGTGAAATTAGGGTTACAATGATCCTATGGTTCATATTTGGTCGAAAAACGATGGAGGAATCATGAAAAAAATCAAAGAAAAATCATTTGAAAGTTAGTTGGTTTTGCATTTCCCTCCACCTTTCCTTCCACTTTCTTTCCACTCTTCCTTTCATTTTTTCCATCTCATTTTTCCACTCCAATTCCACTCCATTTCCCTTGGAAACTTCCACCACCTTCCACCATCTTCTAGAGTGTTCCAAGGAATATTCCAAGGAATATTCCCTTTATCCAACCCTAACCCTAACTAACTTCCAAACCTAATTTTTGGATCCCAAACCTAATTTTTGGGCCCCAAACCCAAACCTAGCTCCTAGCCTAGTCTCTATTTAAGCCATTTTCATCCAAACCAAAAGGGTTGAACACCATTTTCCAATTTTTCACTCTTTGAGAAGCACTTTTTCTCTCTCACTTTTCCTCTCCCTTTCACCAAAGCTTTTTCAAATAAGCTCTTCAAGTTTCACATTGAAACTTGAAGATCTTGAAGCTT
Source organism: Lathyrus aphaca (assembly GCA_963966055.1). Classification (NCBI taxonomy): domain Eukaryota; kingdom Viridiplantae; phylum Streptophyta; class Magnoliopsida; order Fabales; family Fabaceae; genus Lathyrus; species Lathyrus aphaca. Next base: position 500,276,983 of record OZ014519.1, on the reverse strand, counting down.
AAGCCTCCAACCTTCATTGATTGTGGATTATAGAAGAAGAAGCTACTGAATTTTGTGAGGATTATCGGATTATCGGAAGCGCACGAAGATTCAATCTCAAGAACGCATTTATTTTGCGATTTCTCGGTTTTCGGTTTTCTCTTCGATTCAAGCTCCGATTATTGCAACAATTACCGAAGCACTCCTCCGCTTCGTAGGTTGGTGATCTTAATCACTTCTTCTTTAAGTTATTCTCTTCATCTCGCCACTTTTGGCATTCTTTAAGTGCTTTTCGCTTTTGTCGAAATCAATTCCGTTCCAATTATGTTTGCTTGTGAATTGTGATTTTTGTTGAATTTGGATTTTTAGGTGTTAATGGCTATAAGTGCTAGCATGTGTAAATAAGCTCAAAATAAGTAGAAATTAGTGTTAGCATGTTCCTAGGTATGTTAGGGATCATTAGAAGCAAGATTGTGGCCAAAAGCACTTTTTTCAAAAGCATTTTTCACTTTTCGTTCAGTGTTAACCGGTTAACGCATATGGTTAACCGGTTAACGCATGCGTTTTTTGGCCAAAATGCTGTATTTTTTGCCCGTTAACGGGTTAACCTATATGGTTAATCGATTAACGCTGATCATTTTTGGATTTTTAGCCTATTTTCTTGCTCAATCTTGCTTCCTAGTGCCTCTAATGTTCATACATGTTTAGGTAGTGATTTTAGGGAATTTTTGAGTCCATTTCCAGTAGCTAGTTTCCCCATTTCGAGTCGTTTCGACACGATTCCGTTCATGTTGCGTTTTATGCATTTTTGTGTTCTTTGTGCATGCCTTGAGTTCTTGCATTGTGTTGCCATGTTTATACATCATTTGGTATGTAATAATCATGTTGCATTCTGTTTTTACATGTTTGCATTGCATTAAATCATTTTTTTTCATTCCCATTATATCAAGGTATGTTGCATTTTGCATAATCATATGTATGTGCATTTGGTTGCATACTTTATCATGTCATATGCATCAATTAAATTCTGAATTTTGCATTGAGTTTAGTATGTTTGTTGAGCAATCATGTTGCATGTTCATAATCAAAGATCATCATGTTCATATGCATGTTTAGGTGTTACTTTGTGCATTTACTTGTTGCATAATTCATGAGATGCATGCTTGCATAATCATTCAATGATGTGCATGTTCTTGCCTTGGTATATGTTGACTTAAGTTCAAATACATGTTCATGATGAGATTAGTGATTTTTGCATTGAGTGTGTGCATTAAAGAATGAAAATAAGCAATTTTAGATTTTGCATTTCATAGCTGTTTTTTGCATGAGTGCTGTAAAATGTATGATGTTTGCTATGTGTACATGCTGTTTGTAACCTTGCTGCACCTACTTTTCCATGTTGCATGCTGGCTGTAAAAAGCTGGTGGGTGTTAGGCTTAGTTTCATAGCTGTTTGTGTATTAAGGGGCTGTAATAGGTGCTGTATTTTGGTTTTAGCATTTTTTTAGTTCCTTTAGGATTAGAATAGGGTCTAGTTTAGGTCCAAGTTTAATTAGGATTTAATTAATGTGTGTTTGCCTTATTCTTTAATATAAAATGCACACTAACCATTTGTTTTGTAGTGGGGAAGATTGAGGTAAGTTTACTTCACTTTATCCTTTATTTTTTATGCATTTCTTTTAGGCTTTTTTAATTCATTTTTCCTTCCATGTTTGTGATTGGTAGGATTCCCCATTGTTAGGACCAACTTATCTTCCTTAGGAAGTAAGTTGCATCCTTTTTCCTTTTTCTTTTCCTTTTTATCTTTAGGATTAGAAAAACCTCACTAACCATTAGGATCTCCCTTTGTAAATATAAATAATTAGGATTGAGTCTTAGTCCCTTAGATTTTGTCCTTTTATCAACTTGAGTCATTCTTTCTCATCTCATAAAGAAAAGCAATAAAACACTTAATAAAAACCGAACAATCTTGTACGACACGAGACTTTGTTGCGGAGTGTTTATACGCGTCCTGTTTCGGGGCGAGGTGTAAATACTTCCCGCGATGGATAGGTCTTAGTACAAGACAGTTCACAAACAAATTCAAAAACACTTCTTTTAAAAAGACAAAAACAAACAATAACCGACTATCCTGCGGGAACTTCTTCTCTCATCTCATTCACTCACATCGCGAACTCGCGGCGACTTGTCTTTCATGCAAGACGGTAAACGCACTCGTACCAGACGAGCCTGCAACACCTGAGCATAGACATACGCAGTTCCAGCTGTAAAAAAAACACAAACAAATAGTTCCCGCCTAGGTTAGGCGAACTACGTCGACTCTGATCCTCATTATCCCGATGAGGTACGTAGGCAGCGGGGTAGGGCCCGTTCGAGCACATTCTTTATTTTCCCTACATTTCCCCTTTTGTCCATTCTCTTTTTCCAGTTTCTTTTCTCATTCCCATTTCCAATTTCCAGTTAGCGGTTTTATTCAGCAGCAGTTATTCTTCTCACCCTTTGAAACAAACAAGCAAGCGTGGATCCCGTCGGGTACGACGGACGATCTGGGGTGCTAATACCTTCCCAGGTCGTAACCGACTCCCGAACTCAGATCTTTGGTTCGCAAGGCCTTGTCCTTTCCTTCTTCCTCAGGTTTGTGCAACATTACCTTTCCCATTCTTTCGGGATAAAAATGTCTGGCTGGCGACTCTAACCTTTCCGCGCCACTTTCGCGTTTGTACTAGGATGAAAATCCCGGGAGCGACAGTATGCTGAAAGAATATGTGGATATCTTTGCTTGGTCATATCAAGATATGCCAGGGTTGGATACCGACATCGTTGTGCATAAACTACCTCTGAGAGAGGACTGTCCTCTTGTGAAGCAGAAATTGAGAAGAACTCGTCCTGACATGGCGATGAAAATTAAAGAGGAGGTTCAGAAGCAATGGGATGCCGGGTTCCTTGCTGTAACTAGTTACCCACCTTGGGTATCTAACATTGTACCTGTACATAAGAAGGACGGCAAGGTCCGGATGTGCGTTGATTACCGGGATTTGAATAGAGCAAGCCCAAAAGATTATTTTCCGTTGTCACACATTGACGTGTTGGTGGACAATACTGCTCAATTCTCGGTATTTTCCTTCATGGATGGCTTCTCCGGTTATAATCAGATAAAGATGGCGCCGAAAGACATGGAGAAGACAACGTTCATTACCCAGTGGGGTACATTTTGCTATAAGGTCATGCCCTTTGGTTTGAAGAACGCCGGGGCAACTTATCAACGGGCGATGGTCACATTGTTCCATGACATGATACACAAGGAGATTGAGTTTTATGTGGACGATATGATTGCTAAGTCCCGAGACAAAGAAGAGCATCTGGTCAACCTGAAGAAGCTGTTTGATAGACTGATCAAGTACAAGCTGAGGTTGAATCCAAACAAGTGCACTTTCGGAGTGCGTTCCGGGAAATTGTTGGGTTTCATTGTTAGTCAGAGAGGGATTGAGGTAGATCCTGCTAAAGTAAAAGCTATTCAAGATATGCCTGCACCGAGAACAGAAAAAGAAGTGCGAGGGTTTTTAGGGAGGTTGAACTACATTTCTCGGTTCATATCTCATCTAACTGCCACGTGCGAACCAATATTCAAACTGCTAAGAAAAGAGCAAACGGTCAGGTGGAACGATGACTGCCAAAGAGCTTTCGACAAAATAAAAGAATATTTGCAGGAGCCTCCAATTCTAATTCCTCTAGTGGAAGGAAGACCATTAATCATGTACTTGACCGTGCTAGAAGGGTCAATGGGGAGTGTTCTAGGCAAACATGACGAGTCTGGTCGAAAAGAGTACGCTATTTATTACCTTAGCAAAAAGTTTACCGACTGTGAATCCCGTTACTCACTGCTCGAGAAAACTTGCTGCACTTTGGTATGGGCTGCTCGCCGACTGAGGCAGTACATGTTGACTCATACCACACTGCTCATTTCCTAAATGGATCCTGTCAAGTACATCTTTGAGAAACCAGCGTTGACCGGAAGGGTTGCTAGGTGGTAGATGATTTTAACTGAATACGACATCCAGTATACTTCTCAGAAAGCCATCAAGGGAAGTGTATTGTCAAATTACCTTGCACAGCAACCTCTTGAAGATGATTATCAGCCAATGAAGTTTGATTTCCCTGATGAGGACATCATGTACCTCAAAGCAAACGATTATGAGGAACCACTTCCGGAGGAGGGGCCTGACCCTGAATCGAAATGGAAGCTGATGTTTGATGGGGCAGTCAATATCAATGGTCATGGAGTTGGTGCCGTTCTTATCACTCCTGAAGGTGTTCACTTACCCTTTGCTGCCAGAATTACATTTGGCTGCACCAACAATGAAGCGGAATATGAGGCATGCATAATGGGAATAGAGGAGGCAATTAATCTTCGGATTAAGAACCTCGACATATTTGGAGATTCAGCCCTCGTCATTAACCAAGTTACCGGCAAGTGGTATACGCATCAAGAGCATCTAATTCCGTACAGGGATTATGCTAGAAAACTGTTGATGCTCTTCACGACAGTTAAGCTTCAATACATACCACGTGATGAAAATCAGTTTGCCGATGCATTGGCAACTCTTTCTTCGTCAATCAAAGTCTTGTGTTGGAATTATGTGCCCAGAATTGACATATCCAGGCTTGACGCTCCAGCTCATGCTTTCTCTATAGACGCCATGTCTGATGAGAAACCTTGGTATTTTGATATCAAGCTATTCCTGGAAAAGCAAGAATACCCAACGAGGGCATCTTCCAATGACAAGAAGACCTTGTGGCGACTTGCTGCTAGCTTCTTCTTGAACACAGACGGTGTTTTGTACAAAAGAAACTTCGACATGGTCTTGCTCAAATGCGTGGATAGACACGAAACAGGCCTGTTGATCCAGGAAGTCCACGAGGGATCTTTTGGTACCCATGCAGGAGGGCATGCTATGGCAAAGAAATTGCTGAGATCAGGGTATTACTGGATGACAATGGATGCATACTATTGTTCATTCGCTCGTAAGTGCCACAAGTGCCAGATATATGCAAACAAAGTGCATGTTCCTCCAAGCCCGCTCAACGTCATGTCATCTCCTTGGCCCTTTTCTATGTGGGGAATTGACATGATCGGGAAGATCGAGCCTACTGCTTCAAATGGTCATCGCTTCATCTTGGTCGCGATTGATTACTTCACCAAATGGGTAGAAGCAACATCTTATGCCAACGTCACTCGTCAAGTGTGTAAACACCCCAAATTTGCCCTCACCCATTTCACCATGGCTTGTGATCATTCTCATATGCATAAACACAATCATATCATCTCATATCTCATTTTGATTCCCTGCATAGATTCTAAGTCATCTGCACCTAGGGTTTGTGATCTGAGCAATCCAAGAGCTACTTGAGCCACCCCAAATGCTACCAATCACTTCAAAGGGATCCATGTGTGTTCAAGTATCATTTTACATCCTCACAAAGCCAAGAATTCAAAAGAATCACAAGAACTAGGGTTTGAGTGGATGCAGAGCCAAGTTTGACTGCACAGTTGACCTAGAATTAGGGTTTTGGTTTCAGAGGCCATAACCCCAAATTTTTTGGTCATTCTTGTTTCCATTGGTCTCTATATGGTATAGGGAGTATGCATATGAATTTTCATGAAGAAATTCCATGGGGAAGTCATCTGATCAAGGGTTGACTTTTCAGACAAGTCAGTGTAAAATCAGGGCATCTGAGGCCCCCAATGACCCAACCAATGGGTGATCTTCATCATTTTGAGTGTATATGATCTTTATTTGATCATGGAAGAAGGTTGAAGTTCATAAAAATCAAGAATTTAGGGTTTTTGCAAATGTTGACTTTTTGGGCATAGTTGACTTTTCAAGAATGGTTCATTTTAGGTCATTTTTCAAGCCTTGATTCTTGATCCAAAAAGGCTTCAAATGGAAAAACTTTGGTCATGAAAGTTGTAGATCTCATCTTTCCCTTTTCAAAAAGTACAAGAACATGATCAAACTCTTCTTGGGTCAAAAGTTATGGTGTGGCAAAGTTGGCTAAAATCATTGATTTTCAAGGCATGCCTCAAATGGAAATTTTGCAAAATCATGGACCAAGGCCAATTGCAACCTCTAATTCATTCCAAACCAGTATGCAAACATTCTCTAAGTCATAAAATTCAGATTTGAACCAAGAATGCCCATGGTTATGGTTCATGTAACAAGACTTTTCACATGTGAACCAAAGAGGCAACAACTTGCAAAACACTCATGACACTTCCCCCAACTGGCTGCCTTGGCCTTTGAACCTTGCTAGCTCTCTCACCACACCATGCTGCGCCAGCCCTAGCCTTTGTACCAAGCTAGTATCAAGCCCATGCCTCTCTTACAAGAAATTTGACTTTTGGCAAAAGCAAACATCCCAATCACCACAGGCCATGTCACATCCTCTGGCCACTTGCATTTGTTTATTGTATCCTTTGGCAAGCCATAACACTAGGCAGGCAAGGCTGAAACTACACACAACAACACATTCACAAAAACACACCACATTGCCTAAGCTTTCGAATCTGCTTCCACAGCTTGCAAACACAAAAACCATTTTCACCATTCAACTCACCATGCATCATTGAGTAGAAACCAGCAAGAACACAAGCCTGAATCAACCAGAACATCCCACTGCCATTCTTCACCTCATTTTGCAGTTTCCTTCGAAACTCTCACCATAGCTCACAAACATACCAACAAACACCATAGACCTTCTCCATTCACCCTCAGGATCACAAACAACCCCTCACCATGACCTGAAAGTGCCAGAATCACCATAGCCATTTTCAACTGAGTTGAAGCAGGAGCTTTCGAAACTCATTATCCAGCCAACATAAACTCTTCTTGAGTATTCAAACATCATCTGAGGATCAAGTGGAGTGGATTGCACTGAAGAAAGTAGCCAGAAAGTGCCAGAAGTCAGAGCTCCAGTTCAGGTGAGCTTCATGAACTTTTTTCCCAGGAGCTTGTTTTTAAGTGCTTAATTGTTTCTCTACGTTCCACTGGTCATGATGATGTGTTTGGTTTCGAAAATCATTGAGTTTTGAGCATGTATGATGTCCCTGAAATTTTGTGACCTAAAACTTGCTTTGCTCGATTCTTGCTGCTGGGGAAGAATAAATGAATTTGGGCATGGGGTTTTGGTTCAGTAGGTTGTGGGAAGCATTTCCATAATTTTAGATTTCATTTTAGTGACCTAGGGAAGGATTTGGAAGTTTTCAGGGGAGAAGGTCACCGGAGAAGACGACCGGAGCTCGTCTCCGGTGACCTGAAAGTGGTTAGTCATTTAATTAGGGTTAGGGCAAGTTTTAAATGTGAGCCACTGGATCTTGTTTCCCGCGTGTGAGTGTGCGGCTGAGATCATGTCATTTTCAATTAATCAGGATTAATTAATTTTAATTAGGTTTAATAAATTAATTAGTCAGGTTTGAATTATGACCACTGGATCTGGCGCGTGGTCAATGGTCTCCTTTCCAGATTGAATCTCAACCCTACATTGTGCATACTTCAGTTTAATTCATTTTCTTTTCACTTGTTTTATTTAATTTATTTAAAATAGTTAAAAATTCCTAAAAATTATGAAACTTTTTCTTAAAAGTTTTATTAATTTTTAAGACCCAAAAATATTTTTATTTTATTTTTTATCATAAAAAAAGTATTTTTAAATATTTAAAAGATTATTTTTAATTGATTAATGGAAATTAATTAATTAAAAATACTTTTAGGTATTTAAAAATCACCAAAAAAATTCATGAAATGTTCTAAGACATTTAGAAACATTGTCCAACCTTCAAACCAAATTTCTTTTTTGATCTTGATGCATTTTAAGAATTTTTCATTGAATTAAATCATTTTTTATGCATTAATTTGATCCTAAGTTCAAAAATTCATTTCTGCCTATCTAGGAAGGTTTGGACATTGATTCTTTTTGCTTTGTCTTGTGTTTAGCATGTAGTTTCTAGGATTAAATGGCCTTGATTTGTTTCCTCAATTTCAATTTGTTTGGCATTTCCTTTGTTAAGAACCCTAAAAAACCCTAATAACTTAGAAAAATCATATCTTGAGATTGGGTAAGAGTTGAGACCTCCCCTTTGGACCTTGGTTTAGTGTAGGGTTAGGGTTTCTTTGAGTGGCATTTTCCATTTTTTATCTTAGGGTTTGCTTCTGTTTTTGGTTTTTGTTTGATGCTTGATCCATAAACCCTAATTTGGGCTTTCATTTGCATCCTTCTTGCATTCTCTTGCATAACATGACTTGTCTTTGCATTTTATGCATGCTTGTGTTTCATTTGACATCTTAAGACATGTATAAAGCATCTTTGATCATTGCATCTCATATTTGCCATGTCATTTGCCTTGTATGTTTCATAACTTTTCATGTTCATCCATGCTTCTAAACTTGCATCATTTGCACCCATGATCTTGTATGAACATCTCCATGTCTTGCCTCATGTTTGCAGCACCTCATAACATCATAATCATCATCAACATGCTTCTGGTTTTGCTTAGCATCATGCCATTTCATCCCATCTTGCATTGCATTGCATTTCTTTCTAACATTTCAGGTGGTAAGTAACCTTGAGAAGTGAATTTGCCTTCACTTCTCATAACTTTTCTTCTCATCTCTCTTGCATCCATTGCTGCATTTCTATATGTGTTTGAGTTTGAGCTTGCTCATTCTTTCTCCTCCCACTTTCTTTCTTCAAGTGACTTGACTTCTTGAATGAAGCAAGTTGCTTTGCTTCTCTTGATCTTGTTCATCTGCTTCCTGGTGGCTCCTTTGAAGATTGTTCCTGAAAACCTCACAAACCTTAGGAACAACCAAGCATGACAATGAATTAGGGTCTTGATTAGTCTCCCCTCATAGTTTTACCTTTGTGTCTCTTTGAGTCTTCTCTTCTCATCTCATAATCAGGGACTAAACCCTAAAGGCTTTAAGGCTTTGTGATTAAGCTTATGCCTGCATCCTTCTCTTAGGATGGAGTGTATAACTTTAATCCTAAGTGTTAAACCCTTAATGTGTTTAAATCTCTTAATCAATTCACATAATAATCATCAAGACATCACACTTGTAACTTGGGCCTTGCATTAGGGTTCTAATTCTTCCTTAACTGGTTAAGAAGGACTAACCCTAGTGTTAATGGACAAGTCCCCCTCAAGTTGTCTTATAAACCCTAAAACTCACTTCATCATCATATCGTTAACTAAAATCCACTCAATAAAGGCTTTGTTTTGTCATGAGTTTAATCCCTAATCATGGATTAAGTTGAGGAGTTTTCCTCAGCTTAAACATTCTCATCTATTATCCTTCTATTAGGATGGTGTAATGAGTCTGTTTAATCCCTGATTATGGCTTAATCTCATTACTTAACACTAAACAAAAACATCTAATTAATCACAAGTAGGTTAATGATCTTAATCCTACACCAAAGGTGTTTAAGTGTGAGAAGCTGACTTCACACTTAAGGTATTCTCATTACCCCTAATCAGAGGGAAGATGTGATGAGTTTACTAAATCCATTGGTTTAGACTTAAGCTCATTAACTTATGACAAAATCCAAAAACAATAAAAGACTGAAAACACAAAAACAAACAATAATCGTCTCCTCCGGGATTCTTTTCTCATCTCATTCACTCACAAACGAGAGCTCGCTTCTTCCGTCTAATGCAAGACAGTTTGCACCTGAGCCAGACAGGTCATACACTTGAGCATAGACAAGTAAGCAGTTCACAAGTCAATTCATCTTTCAGTCTCTTTGGGTCGAACTACGGTGTTCTGACTTCCTCATTGCACGAGAGGATACGTAGGCATAACTTAACAGTTATCGAACAAAAGTCTCTGTATATTCCCCCTCCTTCCAGCTTTATTCTTTAGCCTCATGATCTTGAGCATTTTACTCCATTCTTACACTGACACTTTCATACTTCACATCACTTATACACTTTACACTGACACCTGTACATATTGATTTCCAGCTATTTTGTACACAGATTGCACTGACACTACCCCTTTAAAACACAAATCTTTTAAGCGTGGATCCCGTCGAGTACGGCGGACAATCTGGGTGCTAATACCTTCCCAGGTTGTAACCAACCCCCTTTCTCAGTCTCTCTGGTTCGCAACCCGTCTTATCCATCTCTTTCCTAGGCCTATGCAGCATTGCCTTTCCTCCGGGATAAAAATGCCTAGCTGGCGACTCTATTCATCTCCAGTGAGTTCACGGCTGTGTGTTCTCATTGTCCCTCTCGCCGACCGTTCGCGTCTGTACCTTCATCTGGGCCCGTCCCATTTGTCGGGAGCGACAGCTTGGCGACTCTGCTGGGGAATTCTTATATTGCAACCAGGGCTTCTGGTTCTTTTTGTGGGTTCCTCCTAGCGCTTGATTGATTTGTGCTTACTGGGGTGTTATGTGCTTATTTGTGCTTGTATTTATTTTGCTTTATGTACAGTTTGCTTTACTGCTTTCTTTATTGCACTTTGTATATATCATACTGTCATGTTGCTGGCTGGATCTGTTGTTTGCTTTGGTGAGTGGGGTTCTATTGAGAGTTAAGGTCCTACACCTGGGACCTGAGTGACACCTAGGCTAGAGTGAATCATATTCTTTCCCATTCCATTTCGGTCTGGTGCGGGAATATGAAACACGGTTCAGATATGGGTTTCTTCTTGAGAACTCTGTGTTGCAGATTTCCTGCAATGCTAGGGCTATCTGGGAAGCCTGCTAAGTCTGGATGAACTTTAGTTTTGACCTTCAGAAACTGAGGTGAATTAGAGGAGGAATTGTTATGGTTATTGTAAACACTGTGCCTCCGGGTTAGAAGTGTTTACACTTCTCATAACTGATCCAAGTTTGAGGATCCTTGTTTTAGAACACCACCTGTGAGGGGGTTGGGCTGTTTACAGGTTTGCAGGTACCTTGACCTCAGAATACCCTGTTACTTTGATTTGTTAAGAATACTCCATGTTGGACAGTTCTTGTGATTTTAAACCCTGGACATGTGGCTCTTTATTTGAGTCCCCCACCCTGGTTACTGGATTTATAGACCTCCAACTGGAATTCTTGAACACACTTGGACCTATATCAGGGCATTTTTGATCAGACCCAGCTCAGTCACAAACCCTTGCATATCATTTGCATACATAATCATTGCATCATATTAACATTTGCTTATTTGTGTTTCAGGGTATCCATCTTCATCTGGTTTTGGTTTTGACCCCATCTTTAGTTTTGACCTGCCTTCATCAGCACTTGCTACCAGCTATCTATTCCAGCCAATCAGTGGCCCTTCTCTTCAGTATCTTCATCAACATTTGTCATCATGGCTCCAAAGAAAAGCAACATCACCTATCACTTCTTCCAGCCAGACTTATCAGACATCAGGAGGATCCAAACCCTGATCACTCCAGATCACATACCCTTGTTCAGGGAGAGTTATGGAGATATACTGGACATGGTTATGGATCTGGACCCTTCGCAGAGGAGCCTCATCCACACCTGCATTCAGTTTTATGATCCTCCACTAAGATGTTTTACTTTTCAAAACTTTCAGTTGGGCCCCTTATTGGAAGAGTACTCCTCATTAGTTGGTATGCCTATCAGGAGAGAAATTCCTTTCAACCCTGAGATGGTCTTTCCTGCTAATGGAGAAGTAGCAAAGGCTTTGCATCTGGAACCTGTTTTGGTTGAGCAGCATATGACCTCTAAAGCTGGGATCCTTGGCTTTCATCTGGACTTCTTAATCTCTCAAGCTATCCTGAAAGCTTCTCTAGGAGAGTGGAAAGCTGTTTGTGCTTTACTGGCCTTGAGTATATATGGGATTGTATTGTTTGCGGATGAGCCTCGATTCATTAGCAAGAATGCAATCCATCTGTTCATCCTGGAGAACCCAGTGCCAACTTTATTGGGGGATCTTTATTATTCAGTGCATCAGAGGAATGAAAAGCAGAGGGGGAGGTTAGTGAGGTTTTGTGCTCCATTGTTTCACACTTGGCTTCTCAGGCATCTACCCAGGACAGATGCATTCCTAAACCCTCATCAGCAGAGCAACTGGGCTAAGAGACTCACTGTTCTAACTTCAGCAGATATCAGATGGTGCACTCAAAGCACCAAAGGCAGGGATATCATCACCAGCTGTGGACATTTTCCTAATGTGCCTTTGATAGGAGTTAAGGGCAGTATTAATTACAATCCTCTGCTGTTCAGAAGGCAACTGGGCTATGCACTGGTCCATACTCCTAGGGCACAGGACTTGGTTGAGACTCTTTATTGTGAGAACAAGATTAGTTTGGCTGTTGTTAGGCAGGCTGCCTGGGCCTGGGATAATGTTCAAACCAAGGGAGTCACCATTCTGGGGAAGTGTAATAATGTAGCATCAGCACAATATTATGAGTGGTCCCGTGCCAGGGCCCAATTCTCTGGAATGCCCTTTACCATAGAAGACATGCCTGAGTCATCTTCAGCACCACCCCCTGCCACCATCAGTTTGGAGGAGTTTGAGAGCTTGAAGGAAAGAAATGAGAAGCTAACCCAGGCTTTACAGAAGACCCTCCGGGAGAGGAGTGAAGGTATGAGGGAGATTGAGAGATTGGAGAAGTTGAGAGTGGAGCATTTGGCTAAGATTGAAAAGTCTGGGGATTATATCAAAAAGTCTAAAGCTGGTGAACAAATTCTGAAGAATGCTTGCAAAGAAGCCCAGTTCCAGAGAGCAAGGACAGACTTGTACTTGAAGGAGAGTCAAGCCCGGTGGGTCAGGATCACCGAGACTCGTACCCTGGAAGACAAGAGAGTTCAAGACAAGATGGAGCAACTGGAAGCTAGTGCAAAAGAACAGCAAGAAGCCCTGGCAGCAGCCCAGAGGGAAATATCAGAATTGAAGATCAAAGCAGGGGTGAAGAGGTCCAAGGACCAAACTCAGCACAAAAAGCTAACAGCAGCTGTTACGACCCGGAATCTCCTCATCAGGAATCTCACGGAGCATCCGGCTGATCCTGTGACCGAAGCACTTCTCAAGGAAGTTCGTGAGGATGAGTTTGGTCTTGGTGTTTGACCATTTGTTTGTTGTTGCTTTCTTTCCATGTACTTTTATTTTTGTACTGTATTTTGACCCCTTAGTGGGCTTGCGTTGTAAAACGAACAAATTGTATTATTTCACCTTATGTAATATATTCATGTTAGTTTACTTCGAAAGCAACTTCAACAGCAGCATCTTCAAGGGTCTGGAAGGGTCAAAACTGAAGGCCAAACCGGATACCTTGAGAGCAAATAAGCATAACTGCATTGCATGCTAACCCTTTTGTTTGTTTTGTAGGTTTTTGTTTTATTGTTGCTAACCTCTGTTGTGAATCTCAGGAACTATTGCTAGGCGCCGGGTATTTCCCCTCAACCGTCCGCACCGTTATCCAACCCGAAACAACCTTCCGGGAATTCAAATGGATCAGATGCAGCAGGACCTTACGGAGGTCAGAAACCAGATGGCCAACGAAAGGTTGGAGATGAGAACGCAGATAACACAGTTCATGGAAGTAATGAACAATTTAGCTCAAAGCCAGGAGAGGCTCAGAGCTTTGGTGGAAGGGAGGAATCAAGAGGAGCCCCATGTGGGAACTGCTGGCACAAGTAACAACGAGAGGGTCCAACCTCATGTCAATCCCCCAGTTTTTGGACCCCATCTCCATCCAGAGGCCAACATCCCTGTCAATATACAAGGGACTGCCACAGCAGGGAGGGTACTACAGGAAGACCCTCAAGAAGACCAGTTCACAGTAATGGGTGCTGGAGAAGAGGCTTATGATAGAAGATTGGATGAAATAGCTGAGAAGTTGAGGTCCTTAGAATCTCAAAACTCTTTGGGATTCGACGTTATGGATATGGGTTTGGTAGACGGGGTCAGGATCCCCCATAAGTTCAAGCCTCCTTGTTTCGAAAAGTATAATGGGACTTCATGCCCCCGGACTCATCTACAATCATTTCTGGGAAGGCTGAAGGCCTATACAATGGATGAGAAATTGTGGATGTTCTATTTTGAAGATAGCTTGACTGGAGCTTCGAGGGAGTGGTATTCCCATCTGACAAGAGCAACAATTAGATGCTGGAAGGACCTGGCAGAGGCCTTCATCAGACAGTATCAGTATAATCTAGACATGGCACCCAACAGGACTCTCCTGATGGGAATGTCACAGTCTTCGAGGGAGAGTTTCCGAGAATATGCCCAAAGGTGGAGGCAACTGGCTGCTGCTGTTCAACCACCTATGTCTGAACGGGAAATGGCAGATATGTTCATGAACACCCTTCAAGGAACATATATTGACAGGTTGGCTGCTTTCTCTTCTACTAGCTTTGCAGATGTTGTCATAGCTGGGGAGAGAATTGAAAGCTTGTTAAAAATGGGAAAGATCTCAGACAATGGTGCAAGCTCGTCCAGTAGTACAAGAAAGCCTTTTGCAGGCCCGAGAAGAACTGGCGAGACCAATGCCATCCATTCAAACAGGGGTAGGCCCCAATATGCTCAGAGGTCCATAGCAGCAGTCACCATCCCTGCTCCAGCTCATCCTCAACCTGTCTATCAACCTCCTCAGCAAAGCTATCAACAACAACCTCAGTACCATCAGCAAAATCAGTATCCTCCAAGGAATTACAACAACAGCAACACCAACAACAACAGTCAACAAAGGCCATTCCAGCAGAGGCCATCTCAAGCTAACAGAGTGATCGATCCGATCCCAATGCCATATGCTACTTTGCTGCCACAACTTCTGAAACTCAACCTGGTTGAGCTAAGAACGTTGGCACCTCCGGATCCCAACAGTCTACCAAGGAACTATGACTCCAATGCTAGGTGTGCTTTTCATTCAAACGCACCTGGCCACAGCACAGAAAAATGCAGGGCTCTGCATATGAAGGTACAAGACCTGGTAGACTCAAAGGCTCTGAATTTCGCACCACCACCCAATGTCAATAAAAACCCGATGCCAAACCATGGTGGTCCCCGGATTAACGCTATTGAAGAAAACAAGCCGTCTTATTTAATAACCAGTGTGGGACAGATCAGGACACCATTGGTAGAAATCAAAGCTCAGCTCTTGGAATGTCAAATGTTCCCGGGGTGTGAGTTAGGCTGTGCTTACTGCAATATCTCGGTAAATGGGTGCGATAATTTGAGGAATGGCATAGATGGCCTTATTCGGAGTGGCCAACTTCAGATCACCACATCATTTCCAACAAATCCAGCAATTTCATCAAAAACGGTTTCAGAACCTCCTACAACTGCAGCAACTATTGTTCCTGACAATTCTTCGGCTTCATCAACAAGCACTTCATCAATCATCTCAACTGATCAGTTTTCAGCAAATTTTTCTTCTACAACGTCAGCTTCACTCCATTTTGAACCTCCTACAACAACAACATCATTTCTTCCGACAATATCTCCTACAACACCAGCAACAAATCATGAAGATGTCTCTACTGTCACAATATTCTATGATCCGGAAAACAACTCTGCCTACCATTCAGAAGGTGCTGCTCCCACCAGAGCACCAGTTACAATCTTTTATGATCCACAAACAATTACAGTCCCTTCGGCAGCGACAATCAGTCCAGTCACTGTCACGATGCCTGGACCAGTACCATATGAAAGCAATAGGGCCATCCCTTGGCACTATGGCTCTGACGTATACTGCGAAGGAAAAAGGATTACTCTTGAAGCATCAACACCTGCACCACAAGTAGATAATGTGGGGGGAGGCGGAGGCTTCACTCGAAGCGGACGTCTTTTTGCCCCACAAATTCAAAGGCCTACTGCCGAAGCAGAAGCTGCTGCTAAGGCAAAAGGAAAGAGCCCGGTGCAGGAAGATCAAGCTGTTAAAGAAGCCTTGAAGACACCGTTCGATCAAGAAGTTGATGAGTTTATGAGAATCATCAAAAAGAGTGATTACAAAGTTGTGGATCAACTTCACCAGACGCCATCCAAAATCTCTATCCTCTCACTGCTTATGTGCTCCGAAGCCCATCGGAATGCACTACTCAAGGTCTTGCACGCAGCTTACGTGCCTGAAGAGATTACTGTCAACCAGTTGGAAACCGTGGTTGGAAATGTTACTGCTAGCAATGGGCTAGGGTTCACCAATACTGACTTGACAGCGGACGGCCGCAACCACAACAAAGCCTTGCACATAACCATGGAATGCAAAGGAGCTGTCCTTTCTCATGTGCTGGTAGACACAGGTTCGTCCCTGAATGTCTTACCAAAGAAGGCTCTGGTGAAGTTAGAATATGATGGTTTGGCATTGAGACCCAGCAACCTGGTGGTAAGAGCCTTTGATGGTTCTAAGAGATCGGTTCTGGGAGAGATTGAGCTACCTGTGACAATTGGCCCACAGACCTTTAAAACTATCTTTTATGTGATGGACATTCAGCCCGCCTACAGCTGTTTGTTGGGAAGACCCTGGATTCACGCCGCCGGCGCAATAACGTCTACCCTTCACCAAAAGTTAAAATATGAGTGGGAAGGCCAAGTTGTCACAATCTGTGGGGAGGAGGACATTTTTGTCAGCCACCTGGCAACCTATAAGTACATTGAAATGGATGGGGAGATCCATGAAACAATGAGCCAGGGGTTTGAAGCTTTGAATGTGAATGAGGCATCTGCTGTATCTGGTACTCCAATGTCATCGTACCAACAAGCCCGGAAGGTTGTTGAGGAAGGAACTGCCCAGGGCTGGGGCAAACTGCTATCGGTGGAGAAAAAAGAAGACAAGTTTGGGTTGGGTTACAGACCAACTCAACATCAAGCAAAGGCTGCTGAAGAGCCTGGTTTTGTCAGTGGGGGGATGCTTACCCCCGATGCTATCAACTGTCTGGAAGACGAGCTGGAAGAGGAGCGCAATCTGGAGAATTGGATTCGTCCAAAGATCCCGGGGAGCAGTGTCTCGAACTGGTCTTCCCAGGAAATTATAAGAGTTACTCGATCAGAGTAATTATTATTTCCTGTATTTTATAAGCATGCATCAAAGTCTTGCATCTTGCCCAAGATGACAAGACTCATTTTGTAATCGGGCCATCTGTACTTTTTGTGCAAACAAGATCAATTAATGAAATATCAGACATCTTTTTGCAAACGAGTCTTTTTTTCTTTTCGTTCACTGTTTTTCCATTTTTCTTTTTGTACAAAAAAATAAATGGCAGTGTTTTCAAAATGACAACTTCATTTCACTTTTCTAAATAAGATTAAAATCAGATCACTAAAACGAACAACTTAACCCTTGCAGAGAGTGCCTTCCTGACAGCACCGACAACAGCACGGCTATGACATCGTATGACTTTGACAATCCGATCAATCAAGCTGATGAAGGGGTTGAAGAAGAATATGAGCTTCCTGAAGAGCTAGCCAGGTTGTTAAGACAAGAGGAAAAGGTTATTACCCCTCACCAGGAGGAGGTTGAAGTGATTAATCTTGGTACGGAGGAAGACGTGAAAGAGGTTAAAATCGGGGCCTGCCTGCAAGACTCAGTGAAGAAGCAACTGGTTGATCTACTTCAAGAGTATGTGGATGTGTTTGCTTGGTCGTATCAAGACATGCCAGGGTTGGATACCGACATTGTGGTGCACAAGCTGCCTTTGAGAGAAGAATGCCCACCGGTCAAACAGAAACTGCGCCGAACTCGTCCAGACATGGCAATGAAAATCAAGGAGGAGGTACAAAAGCAATGGGACGCCGGGTTCCTTGCAGTAACTAGCTACCCGCCGTGGGTTGCTAATATAGTACCTGTGCCTAAGAAGGACGGCAAAGTAAGAATGTGTGTTGATTACCGGGATCTGAACAGAGCCAGCCCGAAAGATGATTTTCCATTACCTCACATTGACGTATTGGTAGATAATACGGCTCAGTTCTCGGTATTCTCCTTCATGGATGGTTTTTCAGGATACAACCAGATCAAAATGTCACTTGAAGACATGGAGAAGACAACATTCATCACACCCTGGGGCACGTTCTGCTACAAAGTAATGCCATTTGGGCTCAAGAATGCCGGTGCAACGTATCAACGGGCTATGGTAACATTATTCCACGATATGATCCACAAAGAAATAGAATGTTATGTGGATGATATGATTGCCAAGTCCCTTACTGAAGAAGATCATCTGGTGAATCTGCTCAAGTTGTTCAAGTGTCTGAGGAAGTATCAACTGAAGTTGAACCCCAACAAATGCACATTCGGGGTGCGATCCGGTAAGCTGCTGGGTTTTATTGTAAGCGAGAAAGGGATTGAAGTTGACCCTGATAAAGTCAAAGCTATTCAAGAGATGCCTGCACCGAAAACTGAGAAAGAAGTTCGAGGGTTCTTAGGTCGATTGAACTACATTTCAAGGTTCATATCTCACCTTACAGCAACCTGTGAACCCTTGTTCAGGCTGTTAAGAAAAGAACAAACGGTCAGTTGGAACGAAGATTGCCAGAAGGCTTTTGACAAGATCAAGGAATATCTGCAAGAACCTCCAATCCTCATGCCGCCAGTTGAAGGAAGACCTCTGATAATGTACTTGACAGTATTAGAAGAGTCAATGGGGTGTGTGCTGGGCCAGCATGACGAGTCTGGTCGAAAAGAGTATGCAATATACTACCTAAGCAAAAAGTTTACCGACTGTGAACAGCGTTATTCACTGCTCGAGAAAACTTGCTGTGCTTTAGCGTGGGCTGCTCGCCGACTGAGACAGTATATGTTGACCCACACCACCTTGTTGATCTCGAAGATGGACCCAGTCAAGTACATATTTGAGAAGCCAGCGCTTACCGGACGGGTTGCAAGATGGAAAATGATCCTTACAGAGTATGACATCCAATACACATCTCAGAAGGCCATCAAAGGCAGTATATTGTCTGAATATCTTGCTGAGCAACCCATCGATGACTACCAACCTATGAGATTTGACTTCCCTGATGAGGACATCATGTTCATAAAAGCAAAAGATCATGAAGAGCCTATTCACACTGAAGGGCCTGACCCAGAAGAAGAATGGACTATGATGTTTGATGGGGCTGTTAACATGAATGGTCGTGGTGTTGGTGCAGTACTCATTACACCCAAAGGAGTTCACATGCCTTTCTCGGCAAAACTCACTTTCAACTGCACTAACAACGAAGCTGAATACGAAGCTTGCATTATGGGTCTTGAGGAAGCCATTGACCTCAGGATCAAGACATTGACCGTATTCGGGGATTCAGCTTTGGTAGTCAATCAGACCAACGGGAAATGGTATACACACCAGGATCATCTGATACCTTACAGGGATTATACAAGGAGGTTATTGACTTTCTTCACAACAGTCAAGCTTGAGTATATCCCCCGGGACGAGAATCAGTTTGCAGATGCCTTGGCTACCATTTCGTCCATGATCAAAGTTCAAGCTGCTAACGTTGTACCTCAGATTTCAGTATCGAGACTTGACAGACCAGCATATGTATTCGCAGCAGATGTTGTCAAAGATGATAAGCCTTGGTTCCATGATATTAAGTGCTTCTTGGAGGATCAAACATACCCATCTGGGGCATCTTCCAATGATAAGAAGACTTTGAGAAGGCTTGCTGGAAGTTTCTTTCTGAACACTGATGGATCTCTATACAAAAGGAACTTTGATATGGTACTCCTCCGATGTGTTGACAAGACGGAAGCAAATTTGTTGATGCATGATGTGCATGAAGGCTCTTTTGGTACCCATGCTGGGGGACATGCAATGGCTAAAAAGTTGTTAAGATCAGGCTATTATTGGATCACAATGGATGCAGACTGTTGTGCCTATGCCAGGAAATGCCACAAGTGCCAGATCTATGCAGACAAAGTGCATGTGCCTCCAAATCCTTTGAACATTATGTCTTCACCATGGCCCTTTGCCATGTGGGGCATTGATATGATTGGCAAGATTGAGCCGACTGCTTCAAACGGCCACAGATTCATCCTGGTCGCCATCGACTATTTCACCAAGTGGGTTGAAGCAGCCTCATATGCAAACGTCACAAAGCAAGTGGTAGCCAGATTTCTGAAGAGAGATATCATCTGTCGATATGGAGTGCCCGAGCGAATCATTACTGATAATGGTTCCAATTTAAACAACAAAATGATGGCAGAGCTATGCCGGGACTTCAAGATCCAACACCACAATTCTTCTCCTTACAGGCCAAAGATGAATGGTGCTGTTGAGGCGGCAAATAAGAATATCAAGAAGATTGTGCAAAAGATGGTAGTCACCTACAAAGACTGGCATGAAATGCTACCGTTCGCCTTGCATGGGTACCGCACGTCAATCAGAACATCCACTGGGGCAACACCGTATCAACTTGTGTATGGTATGGAAGCAGTCCTACCTGTTGAAGTTGAATTACCCTCTCTGCGGGTACTAATGGATGTTAAACTGAGTGAAGCAGAATGGGTTCGGGCCCGATACGAGCAACTGAGTCTGATTGAAGAGAAGAGATTGGCTGCAATCTGTCATGGACAATTGTATCAGAAGAGAATGAAGAAAGCCTTCGATCAGAAAGTCAGGCACCGAGAGTACCAAGTGGGAGATCTTGTGCTGAAAAGAATCCTCCCTCCTCATACAGACCACAGGGGCAAATGGACTCCAAACTATGAAGGACCATTCGTGGTAAAGAAAGTTTTCTCTGGTGGAGCGCTGATGCTCAGCACCATGGATGGTGAAGATTTCCCGTCCCCTGTGAATTCAGATGCAGTTAAAAAATACTTCGCATAAAATGACCCGCTGGACATAAAAACAGAATGTAAGTCCAGGCAAAAATAGGGCATCCCGGCGAGTCAAAAACAGAATAAAAGACTCGGGCAAAAATAAGGGAAAATAAGCAAGAAATGTACACCCGCTGAGTTGAAAAGCCGCATTGGACAGCTCAGGCAAAAATGGGTATCCCGATGGATTGAAAACCCGAAAGGGCGATCCATGCAAAATAAGGGAATAAGCGAACAACTGCACTCTGAGTTCGTCTGTATCACTTACAACTTGGAAAGCTTCGACGGAATCAAGCTTCAATCAGAATCAGCTTTCTTTAGAAAGCAAGGCGAGAAGAACGTCATTGTCATACGAGTCATAGCAGGAGAGGAAGCTCCTCAAAGCGTCGCCAACACTGCCAGCACTTTTGTTTCTCAATTTGTGACAGTCTCCTCATTTCAGGAGATATGTTTCTTTGACTGTATCTTGCCAATTCAGGGCACATGAATTAATAAAATCAGATTTTTTCAGTCATGTTTCGTTTTGTATATTTTTATTTGCAAAGGATGTCTGATGTCTCAAAAAAAAAAAAATCAATTGCATAAGTACAGATGTTTTTCTCCCGAAAATAATAATAATAAAACACATGCTCACAGGGAATATACTTACTCTTGAGAGTGCTTAACTCCTATGACGGAATCCAATCGAGGATACCTCGGGACCTTTTGTGCGTCTCCTTATCTTTGCAGGATTGCAGGTATCCAGAACGCAACCTGGGGCATGCAAGTTACGTCTCAGCAAGCTGGCGAATCATTATCAACTCAGTCTATCTTCCACGTGGCACTGGAAGGTGCCCACTTCCCCAGCAAAGTTGCCAAATCAACATACACTCAATCTCAGCATCTGAAATGCTCTATCCCCAGCTGAGTTGCCTCTTGTTGCTCTCCCCAGCTGAGTTGCCTCTCACAATTCCCCAGCCGAGTTGCCATTTCATCCTCAGTTGAGTACAGGAGTCAGGGAACCATCTCCCCACAGAGTTCCAGCCTCTATCCAGAAGAGCAACGCAGGAAAGGATCACAACAGAGTGAAAAAAGCTTCTACAAACCCCAGCTGGGTCCTATTGCGAAGATATGTCAATCGGTGACCTATATCTCCAGACAAATATCATCTTATTGGATCTACCAATGATCTCATCCCCGGTTGGGAGGTCCATTTCAAACAGATTAACCAGAGATCTTCACGGCAACGGGATCCGAATCCCGGTTTGATATTTTTGCATAATCATAGCATTCGCATCATACTATCCCCTCAGAGCGTAGCATTCCGTCTAATACGGAGCATTACGGCAAAAAAATCAAACGCATAGCATAATCATAAGCCATGTTCTGAATTAACGCTTGTGAATAATAACCGTTCATCATCATTGTACAGAAATCCTCACCAGAGTCCCAGCAAAAACAGTTGCCTCATATTCACAAATACCACCATATTTCCTTTTGACACCCGCCCGTATCATCACTCCCAGTAAAATCGCTGGAACACTCTTTATAACAAGATTACCCGTATCACGGATACTTTCTGGCACCCGTCCGTGTCATAACTCCCAGCAGAAAGCCAAAGACATCCCCTTTGCACTCACATATACTTGTATATACACTCTCCTGACACCCGTTCGTGTCATATCCCCAGCAGTCATCTATACTTTGTATAGCAGATACTTGTTCATATTACACTTTTCTCTCTTGGCACCCGTCCGTGTCATTCTCCCCAGCAGTTAAAACATTCATCTATATATACTCACTACTCACGATACACTTATACAGATACTCGTCCGTATCTTGTATACACCACTCATAACCCCACAGATTCAACAATAGTCCTTGTTCTTTGTTAACCAGTTGGTACTCGTCCGTATCATCATCTTAGAACATTGCGTCTGGTGTTTGTTTCTACATGATACTCGTCCGTATCGTAGTCTTAAGGATGCTCGTCCGCATCTTTAATCCATACACTGTGTCAAACACTTGTGTCTTCTTGAATATAGATACTCGTCTGTGTCTACTATTCCCCAGAAGAGTCCCTTCAGATGCAACATTCGTTCGTGTTCTTTGTTAACCAGATGGTACTCGTCCGTATCATCATCTCTGAACATGTGTCAGTTTGTTTCTACATGATACTCGTCCGTATCATAGTCTTAAGGATGCTCGTCCGCATCATTAATCTAT
Organism: Lathyrus aphaca; assembly: GCA_963966055.1. Classification (NCBI taxonomy): domain Eukaryota; kingdom Viridiplantae; phylum Streptophyta; class Magnoliopsida; order Fabales; family Fabaceae; genus Lathyrus; species Lathyrus aphaca. Next base: position 500,254,029 of record OZ014519.1, on the reverse strand, counting down.
ACATAATACCAAACACTTATACTTTCCTTTCTTGGTTGTAAACGCTCGTCCGTGTTTGCTATACCCCCAGTAGATCGCCAAGTAAGATTTTTTCCTTTATCTAACACTCGTCCTGTGTTATGATACCCCGAGAGCAGCCATCCCCTGCTGAGTGGTCGTCCTCCACTTCTTGATGGTCGTCCTCCATCATGCTCATCCGATGGCCGTCCCCATCATTGATCTTTTTCGGCAGCCGTACCCTGCCAGGTGGTCGTCCTCCACCTTTTGATGATCGTCCTTCATCATTTTATCCAATGGCCGTCCCCATTGGTGATTTTGGTTATCTGGCATTCATCCTATGTCATGATAAACCCCGAGAGCAGCCGTACCCTGCTGAGTGGTCGTCCTCCACTTCTTGATGGTCGTCCTCCATCATGCTCGTCCGATGGCCGTCCCCATCATTGACCTTTTCTATCCGATGGCCGTCCCCATCGTTGATATTTTTCGGCAGCCGTACCCTGCCAGGTGGTCGTCCTCCACCTTTGATGGCCGTCCCCATCATATTTCTTTTATCCCCAACAGAGCAGCCGTCCCCTGCTAGGTGATCGTCCTTCACCTTTGATGGCCGTCCCCCATCATCTGTTTATTTCGTTTATTCTTTAACCCGATGGCCGTCCCCGTCGTGGTCCCTTTTCCTTTTCAACCCGATGGCCGTCCCCATCGTTGGTTACGTTGCTTTATGAACTTGATGGCCGTCCCCGTCATGTTTCATTAAATCCTCAGAGAATTTTACAGCTTTATCTTGATGGCCGTCCCCATCATGATTTTATTTCCCCAGCTAGTCGGCCGTCCCCGTCTTGGCTTTACCTTCTATCCCCAGCATGTCGGCCGTCCCCGTCATCGCTTTGTTTTCCGCACCTTTACAATATACTTTATTCTTCTTTACAATCTATATCCCTTTTCTTCTTCATTCTGTGAGTGCAAATTTTGGACTGTCTTTGGTATTCAACCACAAGTTATCTTGTTTGCCTGTTAAGCCGTTGCTTACATCCTGCACAGCTAACTCATGTTTGAATAGGGGCAGCTGTAAACACCCCAAATTTTCCCTCACCCATTTCACCATGGCTTGTGATCATTCTCATATGCATAAACACAATCATATCATCTCATATCTCATTTTGATTCCCTGCATAGATTCTAAGTCATCTGCACCTAGGGTTTGTGATCTGAGCAATCCAAGAGCTACTTGAGCCACCCCAAATGCTACCAATCACTTCAAAGGGATCCATGTGTGTTCAAGTATCATTTTACATCCTCACAAAGCCAAGAATTCAAAAGAATCACAAGAACTAGGGTTTGAGTGGATGCAGAGCCAAGTTTGACTGCACAGTTGACCTAGAATTAGGGTTTTGGTTTCAGAGGCCATAACCCCAAATTTTTTGGTCATTCTTGTTTCCATTGGTCTCTATATGGTATAGGGAGTATGCATATCAATTTTCATGAAGAAATTCCATGGGGAAGTCATCTGATCAAGGGTTGACTTTTCAGACAAGTCAGTGTAAAATCAGGGCATCTGAGGCCCCCAATGACCCAACCAATGGGTGATCTTCATCATTTTGAGTGTATATGATCTTTATTTGATCATGGAAGAAGGTTGAAGTTCATAAAAATCAAGAATTTAGGGTTTTTGCAAATGTTGACTTTTTGGGCATAGTTGACTTTTCAAGAATGGTTCATTTTAGGTCATTTTTCAAGCCTTGATTCTTGATCCAAAAAGGCTTCAAATGGAAAAACTTTGGTCATGAAAGTTGTAGATCTCATCTTTCCCTTTTCAAAAAGTACAAGAACATGATCAAACTCTTCTTGGGTCAAAAGTTATGGTGTGGCAAAGTTGGCTAAAATCATTGATTTTCAAGGCATGCCTCAAATGGAAATTTTGCAAAATCATGGACCAAGGCCAATTGCAACCTCTAATTCATTCCAAACCAGTATGCAAACATTCTCTAAGTCATAAAATTCAGATTTGAACCAAGAATGCCCATGGTTATGGTTCATGTAACAAGACTTTTCACATGTGAACCAAAGAGGCAACAACTTGCAAAACACTCATGACACTTCCCTCAACTGGCTGCCTTGGCCTTTGAACCTTGCTAGCTCTCTCACCACACCATGCTGCGCCAGCCCTAGCCTTTGTACCAAGCTAGTATCAAGCCCATGCCTCTCTTACAAGAAATTTGACTTTTGGCAAAAGCAAACATCCCAATCACCACAGGCCATGTCACATCCTCTGGCCACTTGCATTTGTTTATTGTATCCTTTGGCAAGCCATAACACTAGGTAGGCAAGGCTGAAACTACACACAACAACACATTCACAAAAACACACCACATTGCCTAAGCTTTCGAATCTGCTTCCACAGCTTGCAAACACAAAAACCATTTTCACCATTCAACTCACCATGCATCATTGAGTAGAAACCAACAAGAACACAAGCCTGAATCAACCAGAACATCCCACTGCCATTCTTCACCTCATTTTGCAGTTTCCTTCGAAACTCTCACCATAGCTCACAAACATACCAACAAACACCATAGACCTTCTCCATTCACCCTCAGGATCACAAACAACCCCTCACCATGACCTGAAAGTGCCAGAATCACCATAGCCATTTTCAACTGAGTTGAAGCAGGAGCTTTCGAAACTCATTATCCAGCCAACATAAACTCTTCTTGAGTATTCAAACATCATCTGGGGATCAAGTGGAGTGGATTGCACTGAAGAAAGTAGCCAGAAAGTGCCAGAAGTCAGAGCTCCAGTTCAGGTGAGCTTCATGAACTTTTTTCCCAGGAGCTTGTTTTTAAGTGCTTAATTGTTTCTCTACGTTCCACTGGTCATGATGATGTGTTTGGTTTCGAAAATCATTGAGTTTTGAGCATGTATGATGTCCCTGAAATTTTGTGACCTAAAACTTGCTTTGCTCGATTCTTGCTGCTGGGGAAGAATAAATGAATTTGGGCATGGGGTTTTGGTTCAGTAGGTTGTGGGAAGCATTTCCATAATTTTAGATTTCATTTTAGTGACCTAGGGAAGGATTTGGAAGTTTTTCAGGGGAGAAGGTCACCGGAGAAGACGACCGGAGCTCGTCTCCGGTGACCTGAAAGTGGTTAGTCATTTAATTAGGGTTAGGGCAAGTTTTAAATGTGAGCCACTGGATCTTGTTTCCCGCGTGTGAGTGTGCGGCTGAGATCATGTCATTTTCAATTAATCAGGATTAATTAATTTTAATTAGGTTTAATAAATTAATTAGTCAGGTTTGAATTATGACCACTGGATCTGGCGCGTGGTCAATGGTCTCCTTTCCAGATTGAATCTCAACCCTACATTGTGCATACTTCAGTTTAATTCATTTTTAATTCATTTTCTTTTCACTTGTTTTATTTAATTTATTTAAAATAGTTAAAAATTCCTAAAAATTATGAAACTTTTTCTTAAAAGTTTTATTAATTTTTAAGACCCAAAAATATTTTTATTTTATTTTTTATCATAAAAAAAGTATTTTTAAATATTTAAAAGATTATTTTTAATTGATTAATGGAAATTAATTAATTAAAAATACTTTTAGGTATTTAAAAATCACCAAAAAAATTCATGAAATGTTCTAAGACATTTAGAAACATTGTCCAACCTTCAAACCAAATTTCTTTTTTGATCTTGATGCATTTTAAGAATTTTTCATTGAATTAAATCATTTTTTATGCATTAATTTGATCCTAAGTTCAAAAATTCATTTCTGCCTATCTAGGAAGGTTTGGACATTGATTCTTTTTGCTTTGTCTTGTGTTTAGCATGTAGTTTCTAGGATTAAATGGCCTTGATTTGTTTCCTCAATTTCAATTTGTTTGGCATTTCCTTTGTTAAGAACCCTAAAAAACCCTAATAACTTAGAAAAATCATATCTTGAGATTGGGTAAGAGTTGAGACCTCCCCTTTGGACCTTGGTTTAGTGTAGGGTTAGGGTTTCTTTGAGTGGCATTTTCCATTTTTTATCTTAGGGTTTGCTTCTGTTTTTGGTTTTTGTTTGATGCTTGATCCATAAACCCTAATTTGGGCTTTCATTTGCATCCTTCTTGCATTCTCTTGCATAACATGACTTGTCTTTGCATTTTATGCATGCTTGTGTTTCATTTGACATCTTAAGACATGTATAAAGCATCTTTGATCATTGCATCTCATATTTGCCATGTCATTTGCCTTGTATGTTTCATAACTTTTCATGTTCATCCATGCTTCTAAACTTACATCATTTGCACCCATGATCTTGTATGAACATCTCCATGTCTTGCCTCATGTTTGCAGCACCTCATAACATCATAATCATCATAAACATGCTTCTGGTTTTGCTTAGCATCATGCCATTTCATCCCATCTTGCATTGCATTGCATTTCTTTCTAACATTTCAGGTGGTAAGTAACCTTGAGAAGTGAATTTGCCTTCACTTCTCATAACTTTTCTTCTCATCTCTCTTGCATCCATTGCTGCATTTCTATATGTGTTTGAGTTTGAGCTTGCTCATTCTTTCTCCTCCCACTTTCTTTCTTCAAGTGACTTGACTTCTTGAATGAAGCAAGTTGCTTTGCTTCTCTTGATCTTGTTCATCTGCTTCCTGGTGGCTCCTTTGAAGATTGTTCCTGAAAACCTCACAAACCTTAGGAACAACCAAGCATGACAATGAATTAGGGTCTTGATTAGTCTCCCCTCATAGTTTTACCTTTGTGTCTCTTTGAGTCTTCTCTTCTCATCTCATAATCAGGGACTAAACCCTAAAGGCTTTAAGGCTTTGTGATTAAGCTTATGCCTGCATCCTTCTCTTAGGATGGAGTGTATAACTTTAATCCTAAGTGTTAAACCCTTAATGTGTTTAAATCTCTTAATCAATTCACATAATAATCATCAAGACATCACACTTGTAACTTGGGCCTTGCATTAGGGTTCTAATTCTTCCTTAACTGGTTAAGAAGGACTAACCCTAGTGTTAATGGACAAGTCCCCCTCAAGTTGTCTTATAAACCCTAAAACTCACTTCATCATCATATCGTTAACTAAAATCCACTCAATAAAGGCTTTGTTTTGTCATGAGTTTAATCCCTAATCATGGATTAAGTTGAGGAGTTTTCCTCAGCTTAAACATTCTCATCTATTATCCTTCTATTAGGATGGTGTAATGAGTCTGTTTAATCCCTGATTATGGCTTAATCTCATTACTTAACACTAAACAAAAACATCTAATTAATCACAAGTAGGTTAATGATCTTAATCCTACACCAAAGGTGTTTAAGTGTGAGAAGCTGACTTCACACTTAAGGTATTCTCATTACCCCTAATCAGAGGGAAGATGTGATGAGTTTACTAAATCCATTGGTTTAGACTTAAGCTCATTAACTTATGACAAAATCCAAAAACAATAAAAGACTGAAAACACAAAAACAAACAATAATCGTCTCCTCCGGGATTCTTTTCTCATCTCATTCACTCACAAACGAGAGCTCGCTTCTTCCGTCTAATGCAAGACAGTTTGCACCTGAGCCAGACAGGTCATACACTTGAGCATAGACAAGTAAGCAGTTCACAAGTCAATTCATCTTTCAGTCTCTTTGGGTCGAACTACGGTGTTCTGACTTCCTCATTGCACGAGAGGATACGTAGGCATAACTTAACAGTTATCGAACAAAAGTCTCTGTATATTCCCCCTCCTTCCAGCTTTATTCTTTAGCCTCATGATCTTGAGCATTTTACTCCATTCTTACACTGACACTTTCATACTTCACATCACTTATACACTTTACACTGACACCTGTACATATTGCTTTCCAGCTATTTTGTACACAGATTGCACTGACACTACCCCTTTAAAACACAAATCTTTTAAGCGTGGATCCCGTCGAGTACGGCGGACAATCTGGGTGCTAATACCTTCCCAGGTTGTAACCAACCCCCTTTCTCAGTCTCTCTGGTTCGCAACCCGTCTTATCCATCTCTTTCCTAGGCCTATGCAGCATTGCCTTTCCTCCGGGATAAAAATGCCTAGCTGGCGACTCTATTCATCTCCAGTGAGTTCACGGCTGTGTGTTCTCATTGTCCCTCTCGCCGACCGTTCGCGTCTGTACCTTCATCTGGGCCCGTCCCATTTGTCGGGAGCGACAAAGTGGTGGCAAGATTTCTGAAAAGGGATATCATATGCAGATACGGAGTGCCCGAAAGGATCATTACTGACAATGGTTCTAATCTCAACAACAAGATGATGGCAGACTTGTGTCGGGACTTCAAGATACAACATCACAATTCTTCTCCTTACTGACCAAAGATGAATGGTGCGGTAGAGGCAGCGAACAAGAATATCAAGAAGATTGTGCAGAAAATGGTTGTCACCTACAAAGATTGGCATGAGATGTTACCATTTGCGTTGCATGGGTACTGAACGTCAGTCAGGACGTCAACAGGGCCAACTCCCTTCTCTCTGGTATATGGTTTGGAAGTAGTCCTACCTGTTGAAGTAGAGATTCCTTCATTGCGAGTGATGATGGATGTTAAGCTGGATGAGGCTGAATGGGTGCGTGCTCGTTATAATCAGCTATGCCTAATTGAGGAAAAGAGATTAGCGGCTATCTGTCATGGTCAGCTTTATCAGAGGAGAATGAAGCGTGCATTCGACCAACGAGTACGTACTCGAGAGTATCAAGTAGGAGAGCTTGTGCTGAAGAGGATTGTTCCTCCAGGTTCAGATCACATGGGCAAGTGGACCCCAAACTACGAAGGACCATTCATAGTGAAGAAAGTCTTCTCAGGAGGAGCACTGATGCTCACCACTATGGATGGAGATGACTTCCAGTCTCCTGTTAACTCGGACGCAGTTAAAAAATACTTCGCATAAAAATGACCCGCTGGACATAAAAATAGAATTATAGTCCAGGCAAAAAAAAGGGGCATCCCGGCGAGCTAAAAACATAATAAAAAGCTCGGGAAAAAGTTAGGGAAAATAAATGAAAAAATGTACACCCGCTGAGTTGAAAAGCCACATTGGACAGCTCAGGCAAAAAAGGGTATCCCGGTGGATTGAAAACCTGAAAGGGCGATCCACGCAAAACAAGGGAATAAGCGAACAACTGCGACCCGAATTGTCTGAACCACATCATCGTTTCGTACAACTTGACAATATCAGAAGGATAGGAAACAGTCCCCTCATCCTCTCAGAAAGCCAAAGCGGAATGGAGAGTCTTGAAGACATACTGGTCATAGCAGAAATGGAACTCCTTGGAATGCCGTGTCCATTGCCATTAGGATAGTTTCTTTTCTCAAATTTTACGGTAGCTACCTCTTTCCAGGTGGTTGCTTCCTGATGTAAATCTTTGCCTATTCAGAGGCCATTCAATAAAAAGAATATTCAGTCAAAAAGTTGTGTGTTTATTTTTGTTTGCAAAATGTCCTGAATTTTCGGCAAAAATAGCATTGCATTTGAACATGGTGATAATTTGAAAAAGAAAACTGACATGCAGGGAAACTGTAACCCTCTTTGAGTGTCGGGTGACTATGGATGAACAGACCATACCATTGCAAGTCCCCGGGGCACACTTGTGTTTTCTTTTGTTGCAGGTTGCAAGATGGCGTCACATTCTCTCGAGCAATTTACTCTTCCCCAGTAAAGTATCTCCCCAAGCAGAGATTTCTTCACCAGTAGGTATCTGAAAGCCTGACATCTCCAGCAGAGATTTTCTCCAGTTAAGCCTTGGCGGCAACCCAAGCAGTTTCTTCTTCCCTAGTGAAGTAGAAATTTATTCTTCCCTAGTGGAGTATGCCCAGCAGGTATCTGAAAGCCTGACATCACCAGAGTTGGAATTATCAGAATTCCATCCTCAACAAGAGCCTTCCAGCAAGAGTCTTTCCCAGCCAGAGCTTTGAATCAGCAGATGCTCTCCCCAGCTAGAGCATTTTTGAAGCATTTTTCCAGCCAAGTCTGAAGATGATCCTGTCCCCACAGAGTTCATATCTGTTCTTCACTTCCGTCGGTGAAATATTCCCCAGCGAAGTTGCCATACTTTTGGGTAATTTGATGATACGGTAAGGTATTTCTCACCTCAGTCAGTCAGGTACCCAGACCTCTCATTTTGTCTTCCCCTGCAGAGTTGTAACTCTTGTGGCCGGTCAGGCATTTGTTTGTTGCTCGTCTGCAATCTCCAGTACTCGTCTGTGCTTCAGCATTCGTTTGTTGCTCGTCTGCAACTTCCCAACACTCGTCTGTGTTATCCCTAAGCAGAGTTCTCCCCAGCAGTGATATATCATGCTTTATTGCTGCTCGTCCGCATCTTTCAACACTCGTCTGTGTTGGCCCTTTGGTATTGCTCGTTTTCTTTCCCCAGCAGTGGTTTATGATTACCCTGATGTTGCTCGTCTGCAATTTTCCAACACTCGTCTGTGTTTGGTGTGTACTCTCTGTTGTGGTTGCTCGTCTGCAATTTCCAGCACTCGTCTGTGCTTTGAGAGTTAATATCTTTGTTGTTGCTCGTCTGCAATCCTCAATACTCGTCTGTGTTGTGATACCTAATATGCGTTGTTCGTCTACAACCTCCAACACTCGTTCGTGTTTGGTATTGGATCCTCTGCTGCACTCGTCTGTGCCTTGATATGTAATTTCAACTGTTGCCCGTATGCAACTTTCCAGCACTCGTCTGTGTTTGGTATGCCTGATATTTGAGGATACTCATCTGTATCATTGCCTGAAGTGCTCGTCTGTATTTCTCGGATCATCGTCTGATACTCGTCTGTATCGTTGACTGTTGGCACTCGTCTGTGTTATCTTGATGATCATCCAATACTCGTCTGTATTGAAGAGGTTTAAAATCCTGACAGTGGGAATTAATGTCAAAATGGGTACCAGTACTGGCGTAACAGGTAAATTCGAAGGAGGCTCGGCTGTCTCAAGCACCAATTATGGTTGTTGCACCTGGCGTCACAGGTTTGCTCAAAGAAGACTCGTCTATCTTATACCATATATCTGCGGATAATATATGAAGAAGGTTCGTCTACCTTGATTATGCATGTCTATCCCACAGACTTTAGTGCATTACCGGTCCTGGCGTAACAGGTAAATCCGAAGGGGACTCGTCTGTCTCAAGTCATATGAAGTGTTTGAGGACTCGTATGTCCAGCTCCTGGCGTCACAGGATTGTTTGAAGACTCCTCTGTCTCAGATTATATTCTTGCAGTGTTTGAGGACTCGTATGTCTAGTTCCTGGCGTCACAGGATTGTTTGAAGACTCGTCTGTCAACGTATTCCTATTCCAGATATCAGTTTCAACTTGGAAGAAACTCGTCTGATTTTTCTCTTCTTCTTATCCCTAGAGCGTCATCTGGTTGGGTTTATTTCCCAGTGTTGGCATTCTTCGTCAGAGTGCAAATTTCTGGTCTTCTTGGTATTCAACCATAGTTTATCTTGAATGGTCGATAGCCTGTACTATCGTCCTTTTCAGATTAACAGTTGTTTGAATAGGGGCAGCTGTAATACCCCAAATTTTCCCTCTTCATTTTAAGCATCATATCACATCATATTCATCATGAACATATCATATTCTTGGCATCTTATCATGGAAAGATGAGGCATAACATCCTTCATGTCCTAGCATCAAGCATATGGTCATCTGTGGAGGTTCTTGAGGCACCACAAGCCATGAAAAGGGTCCCAATGGTTGTATACAAGTCCTATGGTGAGTCTATACTCCATTTACAAGTTCAAGTCCATGGGCAAAAGCTCATAAGATTGCATGATCATCAGAGATCTCAGGACAAGACAAAGCTCCTATACAAGGCACCCAAATTAGGGTTTGTGATTCAAGCACCAAGATCTCACAACTTTGGCCATTTCATTTGGGAAAAGTCTTCTATATGTTAAGAGGATCCTAGGTGTCAATTTTCATGAGAAAATTCTATGTGGAATTCAGACAATGCCTCAGTTGCTTGCAGATGAAGCAAAAAGTCAACTGTACCCTTAAAAAGTCAACTGTGCAATTTCAAGGGGTCTAACCCAATTTTGTTTGGCCAAGAGGGGTCCTTACAATGTTATAAGAGGTTTGTAATGATCAAAGTTCAAGAATCATGGAGATTTGAAGGGTTTTGCAAAAATGGTACAAAGTTGGTTTTAAGGAATTTCCAAATTTGGCAACTTTTGCCCTAATTTTCAAATGGCCTTAACATGATCAAAAATTCTTTAAATGGACCAAAGTCAAACATGAAAGTTGAAGAGTAAGGGCTCCCATTTTCAAAAATTACAATTACATTCTCATAGGATTCCTAGATCTCCCTATAAGTCCTTCGAAAAAGTGCTTATTTTAGGGCAAAATTCACTTTTCAAGTATGCCACCAAATGCAAAATGCTTCCAAACTTAATTGTGTGACTTGGTATTGGTTCAATTGTGTTTCAAACTTAAAATACATTACATTTGAACCATTTTGCTCCAAATAAATGCTCATTTTCGTGCCAAACAAGAAAATCACTCCAAACATGCAAAATTGGCCAATTCATGAAATAAGTGTTATGTTTGAATCTAAAGGCCAGGATTGTTTGGATTTGAATCAAGGGTGGTAAATGCCTTGTACATGTGCTGAGAGGCCCAAGAGAGCATGAGCATAGCATGATTATCTCACATGATTCACTCGTGCATTTCAAGAGAGCATGATTAGGCCCAAGAGAGCATGAGCATAGCATGAGCATAGCATGATTATAGCAAATTATGCAAATTCACCAAAATCACATGATTCACTCGTGCATTTCACCTCATTCTTTCAGCAAGGCTTTGTGATCACACATAAGAGCAAATTAGGGTTTAGCAAGCCTCATATCTCTTTCATTCTCTCATTCACAAAATTCATGCAACTTTGCATTTTCTCTCTTTTCTCTTCATCCAAGCAAGCTAACACAAAACCAATTGTGGATCTGTAACTAGGCAAGCTCAGGATCATTAAACACTCCCTCATTGAAGCTTATTCTCAAGTTTGGCCAAGGTACCATTGAGAGGCAACTTGCTTTGAAACCTCAGATCCAACTTGTTTCAAGACCTTAGATGCATTTATTTTGCATCTAGGGAGTAAGAGGAGTGCATTGCATCCATTCTTTGGCTTTATATCTCATTATACCAAGATCTTCACTTCAGGTATGGCTCAAAATCTCATGATCTAAAAATGAAATTAATGATGCATTTTGTGATCCTCGATCTTCACTGATGATGCTGCACTCTTTAGATTTGAAAATGATGCTTTGTAGTGAAAGTTATGTGCATTTCAAGTTTCATGATCAATGTTGTTTCGCTTCGATCCGTCCAATTCATTGAGTTTTAGTTGTTTTTGAGGCCATTTTTGAACTCAGGGGGGTGGATTTACTTGATCTGGGTTATTTTTATTCATTTATTTGTTGTTTTGTGGTGCTATCATAAGTTCCGGTGCCGGAGCCCTAGCTCCGGTCACCGGAATCTGCTTGTGTTCAATTAGGGTTTGCCATTGAAGAAGATAACCCAGCCACTGTAGGATCTCCCCATCCAAGCATCCTGGTTGCGCCACGTAGCCCTAGGGCTCTCTCCGTCTCATATGTTTTTTCTTTCATTTGATTTAATTCTCCATGTGACACAACCCATAGTAATTACCGTGCGCTCACCAATCACCACGCCCCAAACTGCCATCTCAATTAATGAGCTTCACCCTCACACGCGCTGGATTGATCCAACGTCTCCCCTATTTTCCTGTATTTTCTAATTAATTTCACAAAAATTCTCACCATAAGAACATAAACCTGCACAGCATTGGGCCTTCAGCGTTCTATTTGCACCCCTCTTCACACTCAGCCCAAACACTTTCCACATATAATCCTACTAATCACACCTCTCTCCATTTATTTTATATTTCTTTTTCCATTTTATTTTTCTTTTAATTCAGTTTAGTTTCAATTTATTTAAAATACTTCCCTTCATCTAAAAAATCCCAAAAAAAATCATGTCTATTATTTTGAGTCTCTTTTATTTTCTCATATTTTTATTTTATTTTTTTCCATTTCCACGTGTCTGAATTAAATCTTTATTTCACTTAACTTCTTTTTAAGTCCATTCTGACCACACTGCCTTGTCCATTTTCCATACTCTTCAATATTTTGAGTTTTGATCCCATTATTTTTGCTTTGGATTCTTAAGACATTGAACTTCTCATGTGATTTTTCTCTGGATTTTTAGAAACTTATTTCTTGAGTTTTGATCCTGTGACTTGTGATGTAAGTTTGTAACCCTAGCTTGTATTCTTGCCTCCTCTTGACCTTGTTTGCTTCTGAATCTTTCCAAACCCTTTTGGCTCATTGTTACATTATGTTTGAAGATCATTTGACTTGAATTGTGGAATTTTTAGATGATTGGTTGATTTGTCTTGAATTTTACTTTGAACCTTGCCCCATTTGGCTTCTTTTGAACCTTTAGCTCTCATATAAGCCAAGAAGGGAACTTGTGCCAACTTCTTCTTCTTCTCATTTGGGGTTCTTTTGGGGTGTGAGTACCTTCCTGGTCCTAGGATAGGGTTTATGTCTTGGGAATTTTGTGTCTTGCTTCTTTCTTAAGTCATTTATTTCCTTAAGTGCTTTCACTTCATCTCTTTGCTTCTTTCACTCCCATTTGGTAATTGTTTGGTCTTGTGCCTCTTTTATCTTCATCTTGTTGGCTTCTTAAGCCATTCTTCATCTTGTTTTGGTTCTGGTTGTGAGCATTGTGTTCATATCTTGTGCATTTTGCTTTGCATCTTTCATAAATGTGCATTTGTTTTCATAAGTGTTTCATGTTGCATCTTTAGCTTGCATACTTCTTCTTCATTCCTTTGAATTGCATTTGCATTGTGCATTTTTTCATACCATTTCACTTCTGATTGTGTGATGTTAGCATGTTATCTTGCTCATTTTGTTTCACTTGTATGCTTATTACTAACCTTGCAGGGGCTATGGTAAGTGTGAGGTGTGGGAATTGAGTTCCACACCTCCAATTCTCATCTTCTCCTCTTATGCTTATCTTGAGATAACCATTTGCTTGTAGGGCTTAGGCCTTGCTCATCCCTTCTATTTTCTTCTTCTCTTCTTCCTTCTTCTTCATTAGGATAGAAACCTCACTAACCCTTAGGGCATCCATGCATGTTAACACTTAGGATTATTTAGTCCCCCTTTAGAATTTTTCCTTTGAGATCCTTTGGTGCTTTCTCTTCTCATATTCAAACTCAATTCTAATCCACTTAATAAAGGTTGAGTACTTTCATGTGACATGAGACTTTTCTATGAGATACTTGCACGCGTTCCGTTTCGGGGCGAGGTGTGAGTCATTACTCGTGGTGGATAGGTCTTAGCATGAGATTACCTCACAAAGAAAAGCATAAAAAAATACTTCTTAACCAAAAATCCCAAAAACACTTAATAAATGCCAGTAGGTCAGTGTGTCTGAGCCTTCACTTGTGGGATTAGATTTGGGGATTTCCTCCATAGATAGGTGTGCCTCTTGCGCATTCCATTTCGGGATGATGTGAGACGTATACATCCCAATGAGTAAGACTTAGGTACACTTACCTATGCAAACTTCACTCCTAAAAAGCTTCTAAAAAACACAAACAAACAATAAGCGTATTTCCTTCGAGAATTCTTTTCTCATCTCCTTCGCTCCGTCCGCGAACTTGCTCTTACTTGTCATTTTGCAAGACGGTAACGCACTCGTCGTCTGAGCCTGCAACACCTGAGCATTGACATAGGCAGTTCAAGCCATAAGACACAAGCAATCTTTTCCACCCCTAGTTAGGGGAACTACGGCGTCTCTGATCCTCATTATCCTGATGAGGTACGTAGGCAGCGGGGTAGGGCCCGTTCGAGCATAATCTTTATTTTCCCTACATTTTCCTTTGTTTTCTTATTTAGCTCCTTTCCCAGTTTCTTTTCCAGTTCATTTTCATTTCCTTTGCCGCAGTTTTCATACCCTCACCCTTTGAAACAGTTTCTTTCGCAAGCGTGGATCCCGTCGGGTACGACGAACGGTCTGGGTGCTAATACCTTCCCAGGTCATAACCGACTCCCGAATTCAGTCTCTTTGGTTCGTAGGACCTGTGTCCTTCCTCTTTCTTTCTTCTGGTTTGTGCAGCATTACCATTCCCTTTCTTCGGGATAAAAATGCCTGGCTGGCGACTCTATTCTTTTTCCGCGCCACTTTCGCGTTTGTACCAGGATGGAAATCTGGGGAGCGACACTACCTGTGTTGAAGCTTTGTGATTCTGAGCTTTATGACTCCCTCCTTTGTGCAAAACCACTCTATTTGATCCCTTGAAGCTTCTGGAGAGCTTAGAACAAGCTTTGAATGGGTAGTTTGTGTGCTTCAGTTCTGATAACTCAAAAATCGTCTTTGATTAAGGAGCTTTTAGGGAAAAATAATGGATGCTTTGTGTTCTATGGATGATGGTGAGTTGAATGATGAAGAAATATTGGAGTTTTGATGGCTGTATTGAGAGATTCGAAAGCTTGAAGGTTTTGGGGATTTTTGGCAATCTGAGCTTAGGCTTGCATTCAGGCTTGTGTGTGTTGTGTTTTGTGTTACTTGAGGTTTGTATAAACCAATGGGAGTGATCAGAATAGTTGGTGTGGCACAACTTGATTGGTATGGGAAAAATGCAAAAAAGTCAATAAGTGTGTACTTGAAGCATGGCACGGGTCAGAGGCTATTTGAAGGAGTGTCTGGCCTCAGCTTGATTCATTGAAGGCCATTGGATGAAGTTTATGCAGCTGAATGACCTTGATCAAGAGTTCTCATGGTTTATGCAATTTGGCAACTTTGATGTTTCTTGAGAAATAAGTCATGGAAATGCTTGGTACAAAGGCCAATTCTGATCCTTGGAAGTTGTTTTGACATGTTGTGATACATTTGAGTGCATTAAAGGTCATTTGAATGCTTGAAACTTGATTTTGCTAAAATCCCTCTTTGGCATGAACTTGAAATATATATGATTTTTCCCAACTTTGTAAGGCCATTACCTGAGTTTTAGGATGAATTAGAATGAGTTCTTGTAATTTTTGAAAATGGGAAGATCCAATTTACAACTTTCATGTTTAAATATTTTTCATTTGAAGCATTTTTGATCAAGAAAGAGGAGGTTGAAAATCTTTCCCAAAATGGAAAGTTTCCATTACAAGTCATGTCCAAAAATAGAAAGTTTGCAAATGGCTTGAAATTCTTCAATCTTGTGAACTTATAATCACTTATAAGATCAAATAAAGATCATAGAACCTCAAATTGATGAAAATGACCCTTTGGTTCCATTGGTTGTGGCCTCAAATGCCCTGATTTTGACTTTTCTTGCACAATAAGTTACCAATTGATCAGATGACTTCCACAATAAATTTCTTCATCAAATTTTGTACACATGCTCCTTATAACATATTAAGACCATTAGAAACAAGATGAAAAAAAAATTGAGTTTAAGGCCTCTAAAACCAAAACCCTAATTTTAGGTCATCTGTGCAGAAAATCCTCAGTCTGCCTCTATGCCTTTGCCATGCTTTGTTATCTCTTAACTTTTATGAAATTTGGGGAGCATAATATGACTATAGAACACTCATGGAATTTCTTGGCATGCTTCAAGACTTTTGGGATAGCTCAAATCACTTCTTGGATTCATCTGATCACAAACCCTAGCTATGCAGTTATGCAGATGAAACAAATATGCAATGTGAGATGATATGCTTATGCAAATTCAATATGAAAAGATCCCAAGCCATGGTGTGAGAAATAATGAGGGAAAATTTGGGGTGTTTACAGCTGCCCCTATTCAAGCATGAGTTAGTTGTGCAGGGTGTAAGCGCCCGACTTAACAGACAAATAAGATAACTTGTGGTTGAATACCAAAGACAGTCCGAAATTTGCACTCACTAGGGAGAAGAAGAAAAGGGATATAAATTGTAGCAGGTAGTAGAGTATGAGTATCAAATGAAAGCGATGGAGGACGACCATCGAGCAGAGGACGAATGCTGGGGATAAAAATGGTAAGTAGAGCAATGACGGGGACGACCATCATGCTGGGAATAGAGAGACCGCGACGGGGACGACCATCGGGTAAACTGACGAAGAACGATCATCAGGATAAAGGAAAAGACCACGACGGGAACGACCATCGGGTAAAGAAATAGAACTCTTTGGGGATTAAAGAAATGAGGAAAGCACTGACGGGGACGACCATCAGGTTTAAAGGGAAAATAATCCGCGACGGGGACGGCCATCAGGTAAGAGAATAAATGAAATAATGATGAGGGACGGTCGTCAAAAAGGTGAATGACGATCACCTAGCAGGGGACGGCTGCTGAAAATATCACGACATAGGACGAATGCCGCATATAAAAGATCAACGATGGGGACGACCATCGGATAAGCATGATGAAGGACGATCATCAAGAGGTGAAGGACGATCACCTAGCAGTGTACGACTGCTCTTGGGGGTTATCTCGACATAGGACGAATGTCGGATAAAAGGATCAACAACGGGGACGACCATCAGATAAATGATGAGGGACTGTCATCATAAGGTGAAGGAAGATCACCTAGCAAGGGATGGTTGCTTTGAAGATATCGCGACATAGGATGAATGTCGGATAGAAAGTTCCAACAATGGGGACTCCACTGGGGAAAAGGATGAGGGACGGCCATCTAAAGGTGAAGGACGATCACCTGGAAGGGGACGGCTGCCGAAAGTATCGCGACATAGGACGAATGCCGGATAAGAGGATCAACGATGGGGACGGCCATCGGATAAAATGATGAGGGACGGTCATCGAGAGGTGAAGGACGATCACCTGGAATGGGACGACTGCTGAAAATATCACGACATAGGACGAATGTCGGATAGAAAGAGATTGTTTTGTTGGTGACTTCTGGGGAATGGTAAACACGAACGAGTGCTTACGCTTTTGAAACAAATGGTATAAGTGTTTGATAGTGTGTATAGACTAAAGATGCGGACGAGCGTCCTTAGGAACACGATTCGGACGAGTATCGATAGAAATAAACATTGACGCGTGTTTAAGGATGATGATACAGACGAGTATCAATTGGTTAAGCAAGGAACACTGACGAATGTTTGATCTGCCAGGGAGGTAATATATACAAGATACGGACGAGTGTCAAAAAGATTGAGCAACGGACACAGACGAGTGTTTGACTTGCTGGGGAATGTATAACACGGGCGAGTGTCAAAAAGAATATGTGCAAGTATGAACAGGTATATGTATTGAGAGTGCAAAAAGTATTCTTTGTCTGCGGGGAATAGGTTTTGTATATTGCTGGTGAAATGATTATGATATTTATAGGTGACTGGCTCGAACCTGGCTTAAGATCATGCAAATGTTTGATTTTTGCCGTAATGCTCCATATTAGACAGAATTCTACGCTTATTTTGGGGGAAAATGATGCAAATGCCATGATTATGCAAAATGAGAGGACCGATCCGAGATCCGGATCCTGCAGGAAGAAAGATCTCTGGGTGATCTGTCGGGAAGAACTCCGCTGGGGAAAGAGATCATTGGCCGATATGTGGGGAGAAATCTGTGAGGATCCTGGCTGGGGAAGCTTTTGTTAAAGAGACTCATGCTGGAGATGAGGAGGCTTCGGCAACTCTGTTGGGGAACAGTATTTCAACCATTGCTCTACCGGGGAGAAACTGATAACCCCGCGGGAAAGTGATTCTGCCAGCTCTGCTGAGGATGAGAAAATCCTGGCAACTCTGGTGGGGAATAGAAAGTTCCTGGCCACTTTGCTGGGAAACACCGTCAGGCACTGCTCGGGAGATCCTGCTTTGGGGGAAGTGAACTTCTGGGAAGTAATCTGTTATAACTCCTTCGTCCAAGCGACACACTGGGGTTTTAATGAGTTTCTCGAAGGATCCTCTGAGGGGATAACGGCTTCATGGGGGAATACTTCTGTCAAGTAATCCTGCCGGTGAGGTGATTGTTGACTAGGTTGGGGATATAATGCTTGATATACCCCATGATGTGAAAGATTGTCCGTCTTGAGTACCTGCAACCTGTTAAAAAGGAGCGCACAATTGTCCCGAGGTATCCTCAACTGGATTCCATCATAGGAGTTAGATTTTCTCAAGAGTGCATATTTCCTGCAAGCATATATTAAAAATGGCTTATATGTTTTCATGCAAGTGTTGTATTATGAACTTTGGACATTTTGCAAACGTAACAAAAATGTACAAAACAAAGTGTGACTGAAAATTCTGATTTTATTGATTTGTGTGCCCTGAATAGGCAAGTACAGTGAAGAAGCAAATCCCTGAAAGGAGGAGATTGCTGTAAAATTTAGAAAATAAAAGTGGTGGCAATGTTGAAGTTGACGCTCCAGTGAGCTTCCTTTGCTATGACCTGTATGACCTTGACGTTCTTCTTATCTCTCTTTCTGAAGAAGGTTTATTCTGACCGACGCTTTAATCCTTTCGAAGCTTGCCATGTTATGAGAGATACAGACGAATTCAGAATGCAGTTGTTTGCTTATTCCCTGATTTTGCGTGGATCGCCCTTTCGGGTTTTCAATCCACCGGGATACCCATTTTTGCCTGAGCTGTCCGATGTGGCTTTTCAACTCAGCGAGTGTACATTTTTTTTGTTTTTCCCTAATTTTTGCCCGAGTCTTTTATTCTATTTTTGACTCGCCGGGATGCCCTATTTCTGCCTGGACTTACATTCTTTTTTTATGTCCAGCGGGTCTTTTATGCGAAGTATTTTTTAACTGTATCTGAATTCACATGAGATAAAAAGTCCTCGCCATCCATAGTAGTGAGCATCAGTGCCCCACCAGAGAAAACTTTCTTTACTATGAACGAGCCTTCGTAGTTCGGCGTCCATTTTCCCCTATGGTCTGTATGAGGAGGAAGAAGCCGTTTCAGAACAAGCTCTCCCACTTGGTTTTCCCGAGGTCTCACTTTTTGATCGAAGGCTTTCTTCATTCGTTTCTGATACAACTGCCCATGACAAATGGCTGCTAATCTCTTTTCTTCAATCAGAATTAGTTGATTATATCGAGATCAGACCCATTCTGCTTCATCCAGTTTCACATCCATCATTACTCGTAAGGAGGGTAGTTCAACTTCAACAGGTAGGACAACTTCCATACCATACACAAGATGATAAGGTGTTGCCCCAGTAGATGTTCTGATAGAGGTTCGGTACCCATGCAAGGCAAATGGTAGCATTTCATGCCAGTCTTTGTAGGTGACTACCATATTTTGCACAATCTTCTTAATATTTTTGTTAGCGGCCTCAACAGTGCCATTCATTTTTGGCATGTAAGGAGAAGAGTTGTGATGTTGAATTTTGAAGTCCCGACAAAGTTCTGCCATCATCTTGTTGTTCAAATTGGAACAATTATCAATAATGATTCGCTTTGGAACTCTATACCGACAGATGATATCCCTTTTCAGAAATCGAGCTACCATTTTCCTGGTGACATTTGCATACGAAGCTGCTTCAACCCATTTGGTGAAGTAATCAATGGCTACCAGGATGAATATGTGACCATTTGAAGCAGTTGGTTCAATCTTTCCGATCATATCAATGCCCCACATGGCGAAGGGCCAAGGTGAAGACATTACATTCAAAGGATTCGGAGGCACATGCACTTTATCTGCGTAAATCTGGCATTTGTGGCATTTTCTGGCATAGGCACAACAATTTGCATCCATTGTGATCCAGTAGTAACCCGATCTTAACAATTTCTTTGACATTGCATGTCCCCCGACATGGGTTCCGAAAGAACCTTCATGTACTTCGTGCATCAGTAGGTCTACTTCCTTCTTGTCAACACATCTGAGCAAGACCATGTTGAAGTTTCACTTGTACAAAGAACCATCAGTATTGAGGAAGAAACTACCGGCTAGCCTTCTTAATGTCTTCTTATCATTTGAAGATGCCCCGGGTGGGTATGTCTGAGTTTCCAAGAAGCATTTGATGTCATGGTACCAAGGCTTGTTATCAGTGACAGTGTCCACATAGAATACGTATGCTGGTCTGTCCAGTCTGGATACCAAAATCCGAGGTACATAATTGGTAGCTTGTACTTTGATCATGGACGAAATGGTAGCCAAAGCATCTGCAAACGGATTCTCATCTCGAGGGATGTATTCAAGCTTAAATGTTGTGAAGAAGGTCAACAATCTCCTCGTATAGTCACGGTAGGGAATCAGATGCTCCTGATGAGTGTACAACTTGTCGTTGGTCTGGTTGATTACCAAAGCTGAATCTCCAAATACATTCAAGGTTTTGATCCTGAGGTCAATGGCTTCCTCAAGACCCATGATACAAGCTTCATATTCTGCTTCATTGTTAGTGCAGGAAAAGGTGAGCCTTGCTGAGAAAGGCATATGAACTTCTTTAGGTGTAATAAGCGCTGCACCAACCCCACGACCGTTGCAATTAACTGCCCCATCAAACATCATAGTCCATGCTTCTTTTGGGTCAGGCCCTTCAGTGTGAATAGGCTCTTCATAATCTTTTGCTTTTAAGAACATGATGTCTTCATCAGGGAAGTCAAATCTCATAGGCTGGTAATCATCAATGGGTTACTCGGCCAGATAGTCAGACAATACACTGCCCTTGATGGCTTTTTGAGAGGTGTACTGAATGTCATATTCTGTTAGAATCATTTGCCATCTAGCAACCCTTCTGGTAAGTGCTGGCTTCTGATATATGTACTTGACTGGGTCCATCTTTGAGATCAACAAGGTAGTATGAGTCAAAATATATTGTCTTAGTCGGCGAGCAGCCCACGCTAAAGCACAACAAGTTTTCTCAAGTAGTGAATAACGTTATTCACAGTTGGTAAACGTTTTGCTTAGGTAGTATATTGCATACTCTTTTTGACCAGACTTATCATGCTGGCCAAACACACACCCCATCAACTCTTCTAATATTGTCAGGTACATGATTAGAGGTCTTCCTTCGACTGAAGGCATAAGAATCAGAGGTTCTTGCTGATATTCTTTGATCTTGTCAAAAGCTCTCTGACAATCATCGTTCCACCTGTCTGTTTTCTCTTTTATTGACAACTTGAACAAGGGTTCGCAGGTTGCAATGAGATGAGATATGAACCTTGAGATGTAGTTCAATCTACCTAAGAACCCTCAAACTTCTTTCTCAGTCCTAGGTGCAGGAATTTCTTGAATAGCCTTGACTTTGTCGGGATCAACCTTAATTCCTTTTTCACTTACAATAAAACCTAACAACTTACCAGAATGTACCCCGAATGTGCATTTGTTGTGGTTCAACTTCAACTGATACTTCCTCAGGTGACATCTTAATCTGATTGTATCTAGAAAATCGATCCATGAAAGAGAATACCGAGAACTGAGTTGTGTTATCTACCAATACATTAATGTGAGGTAATGGGAAATCATCCTTCGGGCTAGCTTTGTTCAGATCCCGGTAATCCACACACATACGCACCTTGCCATCCTTCTTAGGTACGGCGTCCCACTGCTTTTGTACTTCCTCATTGATCTTCATGGCCATGTCTGGGCGGGTACGACGCAACTTCTGTTTAATTGGAGGACAATTTTCTTTCAATGGCAGTTTGTGCATGACAATATCCGTATCCAGACCTGGCATATCTTGATAGGACCAAGCAAAGACGTCAACATATTCCCGAAGCATACTGATGAATTGTTCTTTCACTAGAGCTTGCAGACTAGCCCCGATCTTCACCTCTTTCACATCTTCCTCGGTACCAAGATTGTTAGTTTCAACCTCCTCCTGATGAGGAGCAATCACTTTTTCCTCTTGTTTCAACAACCTGGCCAACTCTTCAGGCAAATCATAGTCTTCATCAACCCCTTCATCTGCTTGATTAATCGGATTGTTGAAGTCATACGAGGTCATAACAGTTTCATTGTCGGTGCATTCTGGAGGATTATCTCTGCAAGGGTTGAGATTTGTTCATTTTAGTGATTGATTTTATCTTATTTAGGAAAAAGTGAATGAAGCTATTTATTTGAGAAAAACATTGCCATTTATTGTTTTGTGCGAAATCAAAAATGAAAGACAGTGAGCGAAAAAAGATCGTTTGCAAAAGATGTCCATTGTTCATTAATCATTCATTTGCACAAAATACATATATGGCCATATTACAAAATGAGTCATGACACCTTGGGCAAGATGCAGGACTTGATGCATGCTTAAACAGGAAATAATAATTACTCTGCAGCAGTAATCCTTATAATTTCCTAGGAAGACCAGTTGAGGACTCGTTGGCCTGGGACTCTTGAACGGATCCAGCTTTCCAGGTTGAAGTCTCTTTCAGCCTCGTCTTCCACATTGTTGATTGCATCCGGGGTCAGCATTCCCCCACTAATAAACTTGTGAGCTTCAGAGCCTCCCTTTTGACCTGTCGGGATGGTTTGTAACCCAACCCGAATTTATCCTCTTTGATCTGAACTTGTAACAGCTTGCCCCAACCTTGGGCATTCCCGTCTTCAACAACCTTCAGAGCTTATTTGTAAGAAGGGATTTAAGTACCAAACACTTCAGATGTTGCTTCATTGACATTGAGGGCCTCAAACCCTTGGCTCATTGTCTCATGGATCTCTCCATCCATCTCAATATACTTTTAAGTAGCTAGATGACTGACGAAGATATCCTCCTCCCTACAGATTGTGATAACTTGGCCCTCCCACTCATATTTTAACTTCTGGTGAAGGGTCGACGTTACAGCGCCAGCGGCATGAATCCATGGTCGACCCAACAAACAGCTGTAGGCAGGCTAAATGTCCATCACGTAGAAGATAGTTTTGAAGATCTGTGGGCCAATTACCACAGGCAGCTCAATTTCTCCAAGAACCGATCTTTTAGAACCTTCAAAGGCTCTCACAACTAGGTTACTTGGACGAAGTGCAAGACCATCATATTCCATCTTGACCAAGGCTTTCTTTAGAAGAACATTGAGTGAGGACCCATTGTCAACCAAGACATGAGAAAGAACAACACCTTTACACTCCAAGGTGATATGTAAAGTCTTGTTATGGTTACGACCCTCCATAGTCAGATCAGCATCGGGGAACCCTAGTCCATGACTAGTATTGACATTTGAAACCACTGTTTCTAGCTGATTGACTGTAATCTCTTCAGGCACGTAAGCTGCGTGCAAGACTTTGAGAAGTGCATTCCTGTGAGCTTCGGAACACATGAGCAAAGATAGAATAGAGATTTTGGAGGGTTTCTGATGGAGTTGGTCCACAACCTTGTAGTCACTCTTCTTGATAATTCTCATGAATTCATCCACATCCTGATCGAAGGATGTCTTCTGAGTTCGCTTGGCAATGGGTTCTTCAGGCACAACACTCCTGCCTTTAGCTTTGGCAACAGCTTCAGCTTCAGCATTAGCTCTTGGGAACTGTGACACGAAGAGACGTCCGCTTCGAGTGAAGCCTCTGCCTCCCCCGACATTATCAATCCGTTGTGTAGAAGTGTCAAGAGTGACTTTCTTTCCGTAGCAATATAAATCTGAGCCATAGTGCCAAGACACGACACTACTGCTATCATATGGAATTGGCCTAGGTACCGTGATGGTTACCAGACTGATTGCTGCGAAAGAAGGAGTTGAGACAGTTTGTGGGTCATAATAAATTGTGACAGGAGGTCCGATGGGAGATGGTGCAGGTGATGAAGGTTGTTGATGTTGATGGAGATGTTGATGTGAGTTGTTGAAAGAATTTGGAACATGGATTGTTGCCGGATCATAGTAAATGGTAATTGTGGAAATGTCTTATTTGATGGTTGCTGTTGTTGTAGAAGGATGTGTTGAACTGATGTCTGTTGAAGTTGAAGAAGGTATGGTTGTTGATGTTGTAGAAGAATCTGTTGGAATGATTGTTGTTGAAGTTGTAGGAGTGATATCTGTCATTTCTGATGAAGTGATGTTTGCTGGAGTTATAGGAGGAATGATTGTTGATGTTGTAGGAGTTGGAACTGTTGAAGTGATCTGTAAAGTGCCTTCTCTGATAAGACTATTGATACCGGTCCTCAAATTTGCACAACCGTTGGTAGAAATTTTGCAAGCTTCACAATGGGCCTCACAACCCGGAAACACTTGGCACTTTAAAAGCTGGGCTTTAACCTCGGCCAGAGGTGTTTGAATATTTGCAACATTGTCAATTAGGCTTATTGGTTGATCCTCCTCAATGGCATTTATCCTAGGTCCACCATGGCTAGGCATAGGATTCTTGGTAACACTTGGAGGGGATGCAAAGTTGACTGCCTTAGAATCAATCAAATCTTGAACCTTCATGTGTAAAGCTCTGCACTTCTCTGTTGTATGGCCAGGTGCATTGGAATGAAAGGCACATCTGGCGTTGACATTATAGTTTCTTGGGAGATTCTGAGGATCTGGTGGAGCCAGAGTCCTTAATTCGATTAGATTGAGCTTCAGTAATTATGGAATCAAGGAAGCATAGGGCATCGGAATGGGATAGATAACCTTGTTGATTTGTGAAGGCCTTTGTTGAAACGGACGTTGTTGCTGATTGTTGTTGTTGTAAGATCTCTGTTGATGAAACTGTTGTTGCTGTGGAAAGTGTTGTGTTTGTTGAGGATACTATTGTTGAGGTACTGGAGCTGGAATGGTAACAACAGCTACTGATCTCGGCATGTATTGAGGCCTACCCCTGCACATATGAACTGAATTAGTTTCACCTGTCCTATGAGGTCCGGAGAAAGGTTTTCTTGCATTGCTGGAACTGACACCATTGTCAGAGATCTTACCCATCTTCAAAAGACTTTCAATTCTCTCACAAGCTATAACTACATCAGCAAAACTGGTGGAAGAGAAAGCAGCAAGCCGATCAATGTAGGTTCCCTGTAATGTGTTCATGAACATGTCAGCCATCTCTCTTTTTGACATAGGTGGCTGGACAGCAGCAGCAAGCTTTCTCCATCTTTGGGCATATTCCCTGAAGCTTTCTCTTGAAGACTGAGACATACCCATCAGGAGGGTCCTATTGGGTGCCATATCCAGGTTGTACTGATATTGGCGTATGAAAGCTTCAGCTAAGTCCTTCCAATTCCTGACTGTAGCTCTAGACAGGTGAGAATACCACTCACGGTATGCCCCGGTCAAGCTATCTTCAAAGTAAAACATCCATAGCTTCTCATCCATGGTATAAGCTTTTAATCTTCCCAGGAAAGATTGAAGGTGAGTACGAGGACAGGAAGTACCATTATACTTCTCAAAGCAAGGAGGTTTAAACTTATGGGGGATCCTGACTCCTTCAACCAGACCCATGTCTATCACATCAAATCCCAATGAATTTTGGGATTCCAAAGATCTCAGCTTCTCCTCTATTTCATCCAGATGACGATCATAAGCTTCATCCCCAACACCAATCACTGTGAACTATTCATCCTGAGGGTCTTCTTGAAGAACACAACCTCTTGCATTTCCTTGTGTATTTTCGATAACATTGACTTCAGCATTGAGGTGGGCCTAAACTATGGCGGATTTGTTCGCGGATGCCCATGATCATTGTTACTAGTACCTCATGTGCTTGGATGATTCTCTTCTGGAGTTTGCCGCTCAACTATCTTTCTCAATCTTTCTTGGATCTGAGCTAACCCAGTCATTACTGCCATGAACTGGTTCATCTGATCCCTCATCTCAGTTCTCTCATTAGCCATCTGATTTCTAACGTCAGTCAAATCTTGTTGAACTTGGTACATCTGTAAGCTCGGAAGGTTGTTTTTGGTTGGATACCGGTGAACTCTGTTGATGGGGAAAACCCTCCTACGAGCAATGTTTCCTGAAACAACATCAAAGTGAGAAAACAACAACAAAAATACCTATAAAACAAAGAATGAGGTTAGTATGCAATGTAGTATGTCTATTTGTTTTCCAAGGGTATCCGATTTGGCTCTTTGGTTTTGACCTTCCAGATCTCTAGGAATGAAGATGTTGAAGAGAAATGAAATTCAAAAGAAGATCCAGGTAACACACAAACTATAACATTACAAAAATGCCAAAATACATAGTTTATAATTACAACAAGTTCCCATGGTGGGTCAAAATACAATCAAGTCAAGAAGTACAACAAAATCACCCTGGAGAAATAAAGTACAACAAAAATAAGATACAAGTACAAAGAAATCAAACATCCAGCACAAAGTCATCCTCTTTGACTTCCTTCAAGAGAGCATCAGTTACCGGTCCAACTGGATGCTCTGTGATGGTCCTGATAAGAAGGTTTCTGGTTGCAATGGCACTTGTCAACTTCTGGTACTTGTTTTGATCTTTTGATCTCTTCAACCCTATCCGGAGTTTCAACTCGAAGATTTCCTTCTGTGCTTCTAACAAGGCTTCCTGACTCTTCTTCTCATTAGCTTCCAGCTGCTCTATCTTAGTCTGTGTCTTCTGATCTTCTTGCAAATGAGCCTCAGTAATTCTGATCCATCTAGCCCGACTCTCCTCTAAATAATGTTCATCTCTGGCCTTCTAAATCTTAGCTTCTTTGCAAGCATTCTTCAATACCAACTCCCCTGCTCGGGCTTTTCTGATGAAATCCTCTGTCTTTTCTATCTTGGTCATATGCTCAATTCAGAGCTTCTCTAATCTTTCATAGTCCAGACATCCATCATTCCTTTCCCAAAGGGTCTTCTTCAGAGCTTGAGAAAGCTGGAAATTCCTCTTTTTCAACTTCTCAAACTCTTCCAAACTGACTGTAGCTACAGGCTCGACTTCTGATGGTCCTGGCACATCTTCCAAGGTGAATGGCATGCGAGTGATTTGTCCTCTGATGCGAGACCAATCAATGTATTGATCTGAAGCTATGTTGTTACACTTCCCCAAAATGGCAGTTCCCTCAGTCTGTATGTGGTCCCAAGCCCAATCTACTTGTCGGACAATGGTATGATTATTCTGAAAGGCACAATAAAGGGATTCTGCTAGGTCTTGCTCTCTCGGTGGATGTACCAATGCATATCCTAACTTTCTTCTAAAAAGCAAAGGATTGTAATTGATGCAACCCTTCACTCCAATAAGAGGTACATTAGGATACTGTCCACAGCTTGTAATTATGTCCCTTCCCTTGGTGTTCTGAGTACACCATTTTGATGTCTTCTGAAGTGAGGGCAATCATCCTCTTAGCCCAATTCCTTGACTAATGAGGATTCAGGAAAGCTTCCGTCTTCGGCATGTGTCTCATCAACCAACTGTAGAAGAGAGGTGCACAACATCTGACTAGTCTTCCCCTCTGCTTCTCATTCCTTTGATGCACTGAGTAGTAGAAATATCCTAACAAGGTAGGAACTGGATTCTTCAGTAGGAAGATGTGGATAGAATTCTTGCTTACAAACTTAGGCTCGTCTGCAAACAAGATGATACCATATATACTAAGAGCCAGGAGAGCACAAACAGTTTCCCACTTCCCTGTTGCAGCATGGTTGGTGGCCTGGGTGATTAAGAAGTCCAAATGAAGGCCTGGTATTCTAGCCTTGGTGGTCATATGATGATCAATGATAGTAACTTCCAAATGTAGAGCCTTAGCTATGTCTTCATTCCTTGGAGCAGTCATCTCAGGGTTGAAAGGAATTCCTCTTCTGATAGGGACACCTAACAACATGGAAAACTCTTCCAACATGGGACCTATCTGAAAGTCTGGGAAAGTGAAACATCTAAGAGGAGGGTCATAGAAGTGGAGACAGGTGTGAATCATGCTCCTCTGTGATGCATCCAAGTCCATGATCATGTCCAGGATACCACCATAATGTTCTCTAAATAAGGGGACATGACCAGGGGTGATAAGAGCCTAGATCTGCCTGATGCCTTCCAGGGGATACTCAAAGAAATGGTATGTGATGTTGCTCTTCTTGGTTGAGTCCATACTGACAATGGATGCTGATGAAGATAACTGGAGAAGATAACAGTTGAAAGAGATATCTGATGAAGATAACTGATGAAGATATCTGATGAAGATGGATGAGCAGAAGAACAGTCAAAACCAAACCAAAGATGATGTGGATACCCTGTAAAACAAATAGACAAATGTTAAAATGATGCAGTATGATGTATGCAGAATGATATACAAGGGTTTGTGATCTGGTGTTGGATCTGTCAGTTGCTTTTGATAGGGTCCATGAGTGTTCAGAAGTCCGGATGAAGGTCTGAGAACCAGTAACCAGGTGGGGGACTCAAATAAAGAGTCACAAGTCCAGGGTTATGAAAGAATTAGTCCATAATCAGTATAAACTTAACAATATAAGTAATAGGGTATGTTGAGGCCAAGGGTTCCTGCAAACCTGTAAACAACCCCACCCACTCACAAGTATTTTTCTAGAACAAGGATCCTCAGACTTGGATCTCTTATGAGAAGTGTAAACACTTATAACCCGGAGGTACAATGTTTACATTAATCATAAAGGACCCACCTCTAATTCACCTCAGATGCTGAAGGTCATCTAAAAAGGTCATTCAGACTTAACAGGCTTCCCAGATAGCCCTAGTACTACAGGAAATCCGTAGCACAAAGTTCTCAAGAAGAAACCCATGTCTGAACCGTGTTTCATATTCCCGCACCAGACCGAAATGGAATGGGAAAAAATATGAAGCCACTCTAAGCCTATGTCTATCACTCAGGCCTTTGTGTTGGACCTTTCTCACTAGAATACCCCTCCCACCAAGGCAAACCAACAAACCAGCACAGATGATATGACAATAATATGAAATGCATAAAACAATAAATGAAAGCGATAAAGTAAATGCAGTAAGTAAAGCTGTACAGAAAGCAATAAATAAAGCAATGAACAAGAGCACATATAGCACATAACACCCCCAATAAACACAAACAAACAAGCTCTAGGAGAAACCTCACAAGAGAACCAGAAGCCCTGGTTGCAAAGATCCCCAGCAGAGTCGCTAAGCTGTCGCTCCCGAAAAGACTTATGTCCCGTTGCAAACGCGAACCGTCGGCGATGTTGGAGGTTGAGGTTGAATAGAGTCGCCATCTTGGCATTTTTATCCTGAAGAAAAGGTAATGCTGCATAAACCTGGAAGGGTATGGATAAGACGGTTGCAAACTAAAGAAACTGAGAAAGGGGTTTGTTACAACCTAGGAAGGTATTAGCACCCAGATCGTCCATCGTACTCGACGAGATCCACACTTACTTGATTGTGTTTAAAAGGGGTAGTGTATGTGCTGACTGTGCATAAGAGCTATGGGAGAATGTACAGTGTGTCAGTGCAAAAGAATAGGGTGAAATGCTCAAGAATGAGGCTTAGAAAATAAAGCTGAAAGAGGGGGATGACAAAGAGACTTTTGTCCGATAACTGTTAAGTTATGCCTACGTATCCTCTCATGCAATGAGGAAGTCAGAACACCGTAGTTCGACTCAAAGAGACTGGATGATGATTTGACTGTGAACTGTCTGCTTGTCTATGCTCAAGTGTATGACTCGTCTGGCTCGAGTGCTAACTGTCTTGCATTAGACGGAAGAAACAAGTTCTCGTTTATAGAATGAGTGTGATGAGAAAAGAATCCCAGAGGAGACAATTATTGTTTGTTTTTGTGTTTTCAGTTTTTTATTGTTTTTGGTGTTTTTCATAGGATAATAAGTTTTAGCCTAAATCAAGGGTTGTAAACTCATTATATCTTCCCTGATTAGGGATCATGAGCCTACTTAAGTAGTAGATGAAGATCCCTACTTAATTACCATGATGATATAGGATTAAGATTATTAACTTACTTGTGATTATTATTAAGTGCTTTTGGGTTTTTGTTTAGTGTTAAGTAATGAGTTTAATCTCTAATCAGGGATTAGTGAGCTCATTACACCATCCTAAGAGAAGGATGATAGATGAAGACACTTAAGCTGAGAAAGACTCCTCAACTTAATCCATGGTTAGGGACTAAATTCATTATATAACAAGCCTTTATTAAGGTGGATTTTAATTAAAGTATGAGATTAAGAAATAGATTTTAAGTTTGTAAGACAACTTGAGGGGGACTTGTCCATTAAACACTAGGGTTAGTCCCTCTTAACCAAGAGGAAAAGATAGAACCCTAATGTAAGACCCAAGTTACAAGCTTATGTCTTGATCATTATTAAGTGTTTTGATTAAGAAGTGTAAACAAATTAAAGGATTAACACTAAAGATTAAAGTTATACACTCCATCCTAAGATAAGGATGCAGCTATAACCCTAATTCAAAGTCCTAAAACTTTAAGAGTTTAGCCTCTGATTATGAGATGAGAAAAGAGACTCAAGGAGACTCAAAGGTAAAAACAAAGGGGGACTATATACAACCCTAAATGTTATCATGCTTGGATGTCTTATGGTTTGTGAGGCTTAAGAGAAGAATCTTCAGGAGGCTACCATGAAAGGAGAAGCAGATGAAGAGGGAAAGAGAGAAAGAATAAGTTACTTACTTCCTGGAGAAGATAAGTAACTTAAAAGAAAGAAAGTAAGAATGAGAGGGCATAAGTGAATTGGATTCACTTTAAAGACAAATAAATTATGCAAATGAAGAGATGAGAAGAGATGGGATGTGAAGGCAAATCCACATCCCAAACAACTTACCATAAGTCCCTGAAATGTTAGCATGAATGCATAAGACATAAAGAAAAAGGAAATGAGATGAATAAAGATGTAAAGACCAAAACCATAAGTGTATATGAAAATGAAAAAAGTGTTATGAGATGATGCAAAGTCATACATAATGCTTATGAACTCTCATACAAAGGATGGGATGCAAAGGAAGCATGTTTAGAAGCATGAAAACACATGGATACACATGGAATGTAATGAATGCAAAGCATACCAAATGAATGAAGAAATGATCAATAAATGTTCAAGCATGTCTTAAGATGTCTAAGATGGCATACAAATGCTTGGAATGTCATGGAAAGTTCATATGATTGAGATATGCAAAGATGAATGCAAATGAACATGAGAAATTAGGGTTTTATGAATGTATGAGATGCATATGACCAAAACTGAAGCATACATCATGATAACAATTTGAAATTGAACTCAAAGAAACCCTAGGCATTTACAAGATCACTCACCAAAGGAGAAGGTCAGAAGCTAAACCTAGTGAAAGTTATGAAATTTCTAAGTTAACTAGGGGTTTTGGGTGATTCTTAAGGGAAAATGCAAATTAAATTGAAAATGCAATGCAAAAAATATGAGATAAATAACCTAGAAACTATATGCAATATGTGAAACAATGCAAAAAGAATCAAGTTCAAACTCATCATGGTTAGGCAGAAATGAATTTTTCAAGTTAGGGCTAAAAAATAAGAATTTTATGAACCCTAATTCAAAGAAAATTGTGAAAATGTGATCAAACCTAAAAAGAAATTTGTATGGTGAGTTTGAAAATGTTTCTAAATGCATGAGAATGATTTGTGAATTTTTTAGTGATTTTTAGAAACCTAAATGTATATTTAATTAATTAAAATCAAATAATTAATTAAATAAAACATTTAAATGTTTTAAAAATGCTTTTTAAATGCAAAATTTAAAATAAAAAATGTTTTTGAGTTGAGAAACATATTTGAAACAAAAATGCAGAAAATGTGATTTTTTAAATTGTTTTTGCTATTTTTAAAAATTATGTGAAAGAAATGCAAAAGAAATGAAATAAAAATAAAATAAATGAGAAGTAATCCAATCTGATGGCCAGGATTCAAAAATGGGGGGACCTAGTTGACTGCGCGCGTGAATAGAGGGCCTGGATTCATTCTGGCAAAATTAATTAATTAATCCTAATTAAACTAATTAAACTTAATTAGGGTTTTAAGTGGATTGATCTGGACCACACACACGCGCGGGAAACAAGATCTAAAGGTCCATATTTAAACTTGGCTGATTAACCCTAATCCTAACCTTAAACATTTTCAGGTGGCCGGAGCAAGCTCCGGTCACTCTTTCACCCCAACTCCCTCAAAACCCCAGGAAAACGCATCAAACTCTCCAGAAATGATCATTGAAAAACATTAAACATAAATCCAGTAACAAAAATTATTTATTTTGCATCAAAATGGAGAATCGAAGAAAAATGTGTTTAGGTCAAAAAGTTTCAGAGCAAGCATACATCCTGGTTTCTCAACCATTTTCAAAACAAATCATATCATCATGATCAGGGAGATATATAGAATCATATTGTAACTTAAAATGAAGGTTCTGGAAAAAAAGTTTGAGATGGCTACCTGAGTTGAAGCTTTGTGATTCTGAGCATTATGACTCCCTCCTTTGTGCAAAACCACTCCACTTGATCCCTTGAAGCTTCTGGAGAGCTTAGAACAAGCTTTGAATGAGTAGTTTGTGTGCTTCAGTTTTGATAACTAAAAAATCGTCTTTGATTAAGGAGCTTTTAGGGCAAAATAATGGATGCTTTGTGTTCTATGGATGATAGTCAGTTGAATGATGAAGAAATATTGGAGTTTTGATGGCTGTATTGAGAGATTCGAAAGCTTGAAGGTTTTGGGGATTTTTGGCAATCTGAGCTTAGGCTTGCATTTAGGCTTGTGTGTGTTGTGTTTTGTGTTACTTGAGGTTTGTATAAACCAATGGGAGTGATCAGAATAGTTGGTGTGGCACATCTTGATTGGTATGGGCAAAATGCAAAAAAGTCAATAAGTGCGTACTTGCAGCATGGCACAAGTCAGAGGCTGTTTGAAGGCGTGTCTGGCCTCAGCTTGATTCATGGAAGGCCATTGGATGAAGTTTATGCAACTGGATGGCCTTGATCAAGAGTTCTCATGGTTTATGCAATTTGGCAACTTTGATGTTTCTTGAGAAATAAGTCATGGAAATGCTTGGTACAAAGGCCAATTCTGATCCTTGGAAGTTGTTTTGACATGTTGTGAGACATTTGAGTGCACTAGAGGTCATTTGAATGCTTGAAACTTGATTTTGCAAAAATCCCTCTTTGGCATGAACTTGAAAATTATAAGATTTTTCCCAACTTTGCAAGGCCATAACTTGAGTTCTAGGATGAATTAGAATGAGTTCTTGTACTTTTTGAAAATGGGAAGATCCAATCTACAACTTTCATGTTTAAGGATTTTTTATTTGAAGCATTTTTTATCAAGAAAGAGGAGGTTGAAAATATTTCCCAAAATGGAAAGTTTCCATTACAAGTCATGTCCAAAAATAGAAAGTTTGCAAATGGCTTGAAACTCTTCAATCTTGTGAACTTCTAACCACTTCTAAGATCAAATAAAGATCATAGAACCTCAAATTGATGAAAATGACCCTTTGGTTCCATTGGTTGTGGCCTTAGATGCCCTGATTCTGACTTTTCTTGCACAATAATTTACCAGTTGATCAGATGACTTCCACAATGAATTTCTTCATCAAATTTGGTACACATCTCCTTATAACATATTAAGACCATTAGAAACAAGAATGACCAAAAATTTGAGGTTAATGCCTATGAAACCAAAACCCTAATTATAGGTCATCTGTGCAGGAAATCCTCAGTCTGCCTCTATGCCTTTGCCATGCTTTGTTATCTCTTGACTTTTATGAAATTTGAGGAGCATAATATGACCATAGAAAACTCATGGAATTTCTTGGCATGCTTCAAGACTTTTGGGATAGCTCAAATCACTTCTTGGATTCATCTGATCACAAACCCTAGCTATGCAGTTATGTAGATGAAACAAATATGCAATGTGAGATGATATGCTTATGCAAATGCAATATGAAAATATCATAAGCCATGGTGTGATAAATAGTGAGGGCAAATTTGGGGTGTTTACAATAATGTTTTAGCCACAATTTTCCAAAGGGGGAGATTGAAGGTTCTTAGCTTGGTTGCATTTGTTGAAAAACATTATCTTTTGCCTTGATATCTTATAAGATGTCCTTGACATGCTTGAAGATTTTCTGGTGTGCAGTGCTTCTGTGATGTCATATCAGATGTTGTAACATTTGTCTTGACAGTTCTGGGACTTTCTAAATACATAAAGTTTTTATTTAATTTTTGTTTGCTTAGAAGGCATTTGGCCTCTTGTTTTTCTCCAAGCTATGCGAAAATCAAGGGAGTACTGCTGTCAAAATCAGAAGCTACTATGTGTTAGTTTTTGAAGATTATTAAAGATCTTTTCTTGCTTGATTCATTTGATCTTTTTGAGGAAGTTTTTGATCAGATCCAGGCCCATTCAAAATGCTTAATATTTGGTGCTTAACCTAATTTCTTTGTACAAAATATTGTATTATTGTGAGGCTGTGTGCTTTTGAGTTTTTAGGGTTTCCTTGTGTGTGTTTTGTGAGCCATTGTTACATCACCTTGATGTTTGAATTGGACTGATTTTTTAGTTGTAATTTTGTCCACTCTAAGCTTTTAAGCATGAGTGTATGTTCTTGATCAAAGCTTTTAAGCAAGATCAAGGTGTTGTGATTTGGAAGAGTGTTCTTCTATTTTATTTGAAAGTATTGGTTGATTATCACAGTGTGATTGAGGGGAAGTGAGATGGTGATTTCTAATATCTAGATGTGGTATTCTAGGTAGAAGTTGCAATGGGTAGGTTCAAGAAGAGAAGTTGTAAAATGGGACTATTTAGGCTTTTAATTGTTCTACTAATAGTGGATTTCCTTCCTGGCTTGGTAGCCCCCAGATGTATGTGAGTTTGCACCAAACTGGGTTAACAATCTTTTGTGTTTTTTTACTGCTTTGTTGTATTCTATGTTTACCTTGTTATTACTCAGATAGTTATGTCGTGACATCGCATTCTTCATCATGTATTTGATACCGTACAACTATCTTTAAGGAGTTTTTAGAACGCTTTTAGACACTTGTTTGACCATTATTTCTTCATGTTTCGATGGTAATTTGAGTTTTAATTTGAAGGTGTAACTTCGGTTACGTTTCTTTGTTATTTCTAACTTATTTGTTGAGTTATGCAAGGTATTCAAGAGAGATTTCGATCATTAATCATTGCTTGGTTATTCGATTGGTATGCCACTTTATTTGTGGGATACCACTTCACTTCCAATGTGATTTCTCTTTGCCTCTCATTCCTTAGACGTATATATACGTCGGTTGTGATTTATTTCCACACCGACAATGTTTTGATGCTTATGTTTATACCGGATTTATGATTTTCTTTTGTTTACCCAATGATATCCTGATCTTCGGGTTTCTTGTTCTGCTTTTGTTGCTATTTACGAATTACTATCCGTTCGGTATAATTTCTTAAACCGATTTACTCTCTTTTCACATTTTTTTTCTTTCGATGCCATTATAAGTATGATTGGGAGTCCATGCCACTTGGTAGATAATTGTGGAAGTCTACAAAGGAGGTTCTGTTTGTGTTTATTTATCTCTATGCTAAAGACCACTATGAGGCATCCCTTTCCCATATTCCCTTAATAAGTCCTTGAAGAAGGAAAGTGAAGAAGGGACTAGTAATCAGTCTCTGCACATTTTGTTGAGTCGTTCATTAGCTCGTACTACATGTTGAAGCTTTTGAACATGTGCCCCGATCTTGTTATCGAGTCAGTCAAGTAGGAGAATGATCTAGTAATCAGATCCCCACAGTGTTTTTAACTCGCGTCAACCGATGCTGATGCTTTGGGACGTGCACATAATTTACTTTTTCCCCGCATTTTCTATCCTACCCGATGACATGATATCGTGGTCAGGTGCCCCTGATTCTTTGTCCTACTTCAATGACATGATATCGTTGCTAGGACTTTCCCTTTTCCACTGTGATGACACGAATTCACAATTGTATGTGTGCTACTCAAGTGATGTGGATACTCCTCGAGCTTGTTTGCTTTTGTTATTGTGTGATCTTCTTCCCCATAGGATTGTTGAACTTAACACTGTTCAACTAAAAAACACAAAACAAATAAAACTAGTTAGCCAAACTAATTTAACTTTGGTTCCTTAAAAGGGATACTTAGGAAGTGGGGTAGGACCCATCCGAGTATAACACTTTCTTTTACCTACGTTATTTTCCCTTTCTTTCACATGCATTCTAGCTTAGCTTCAGACCTAGACTTTTGACACACCCTTTAGCTATAGACAACAAACATGGATCCTATCGAGAACAATGGACACGAAGAGGTGCAATAACATTCCCTTTACATAACCGACTCCCTTATCGATTTCTCGTGGTCGCTAGACCATGCTTTTTCTTTCCCTCAGGTTTATCCGGTGTTTATTTTCTCTTCTGTGGGATAAAAATACATCGATGGAAACTTTTCTGTTCTGTGCCACTTTCGCGTTTGTACTAGGATGAAATCCTGGGAGCGACACCTATAAAGAAACAATAACCTAAAATCGATTTCCTTTAATCAAGGAACTCTGCCCAACCAGCATTAGAAAATCTAAGAATCTGTAATTTCAATTTTCTGGAAAACACAATACCTCTGCTATGACTGCTCTTCAAGTAGTGTGTAACTCTACAAGAAACATGATAATGGACCATTGTAGGGTTATGTAAGAATTAACTAAGTAGTTATGTGGCATAAGTGATGTTTGGCCTAGTGGTATTGAGATAAAGTAAACACCTAATTAATGTTCTATAAGCTCCAATGACCTTAAAGAATTTACCATTATCAGCATAAAGTTTAGCATAAGAATGAAGAGGTGTGGCAAATGGTTTAGATCCAATAAGACTAAATTCTTGAAACAAATCTAAACATAATTTTCTTTGAGACAGAGAAGATTTTCCTTTGAGTGAGCTACCTCTAAACAAGAGAAATATTTGAGCAATCCCAAATATTTGATATTGGAATTCTCACCAAGTGAAGCTTTGTTTCGATCAAACTCTTTCAAATAACTTCTAGATAGTATAATGTCATTGAGATATACAAAGATGGTTGTAAGACTATCGTTAGTTTTAAGGGTGAACAAAGAATAATCAAAAAGTGATTATATGTAACTTTGTTGAATCAGTAAAGCAATTAAGTTTTCATACCATTTTAGACTAGTCTGCTTCAAACCATATGAACTCTCCAATAATGTACATACCTGATTGCGCTTGTCACAAGAAAATACTTTAGGGTTTGTTATATAGACATCTTATTGCAACTCTCCATGCAATAATGTATTATTCACATAAAGTTGGTATAGAAACCAAATGTTAATATAAGTAGTGGTAAGTAAAGTTCTCACTATTGTAAACTTCGCTATAGGAGAAAAGGTGTAAAAAATCCAATCCATCAATTTGATTGTAGCCTTTAGCTACAAGTATGACTTTATATCTCTCTATTGTACCATCATATTTGTGTTTCACTTTGAAAATTCATTAGTTCCCTATAAGTTTAACATGAGGTGACATATCAATTATGTCCCAAGTTCCATTTTTGTTCAATGCTTCTAACTCAGATGTCATAGCTTGATACATTGTTTTGTCATGGGTGAATTCCGCAAGTGCACAGACCTATCGAAGTAATATAAAAGATTGTCAAACCCACAGAGACCAATTTTTAAACCTATAATTATTTAATTGTTACGGTGTTTATCTAAGGTGATTGAATTAAGAATAAAAATGATGAAATAAATAACTTTAATAAATTCATTTTTTTAAAATCATGGTATCCGGTCTTTCGACCGACTTTAATAAATTCATATTAATAACAATACTGGAATGTAATTCACATCAATCAACAATGCTCTAATCGTCTCTAATAAGATTACTTACGGGGCAATATTTTCACTTTGAGAAGAATCAATTTAACATGAATTGTCACTTTCATATATTTAGAACCAAATTTACTCTCCAATTAATGTTGTCCATTGTCACTTATGGAAGGTGTTTATCGCGTTAAAGTAGTAAACCTATTTTTAAGAAATTAAACTCTTAGGTCATTCGAAAAGTAATTTTGATTAGAAAGTTTAACCAAAAAGGGTTCTAGTCTTTTACTCAGGTAACCAGATCCTAAACCTATAACCGGCGCACATTTGTAAATAGTTTTAAAATCAATTTCTAGTAATATTAGACTCCCTAATTAATTATCAAAGAGCTATTGCGTTATTTATTAGTAAAAAAAAACCAAATTTAGTCTTTAGTGTCAGAAGGCTTTTGATCTTACCCGATGTTTTCACTGCCCCACTTTTGTAGAGGCAGATTAAAATGAATTCAGAAAATCCGCATTTAACCCAAAATAACCTACAAAGTTAATCCTAAAGAGACAACATATAGAGCATCGTCTATTGATGATCCTCACACCCTAGCACTAATAATTTTTCCGGACATGGTTATTGAAAACAAAACATAAATGGTTTTAAGTGCAAACATAATGACTGGTAAAACGTATTTTGAAATAAAGTTGTGATAGAGGTAAATAAGATGAAGAGAATATTGGCGAGGTAAATAATGTAGAAAAGTAAAGGCAAGACAAAGTAAATTTAAAAGCGGAATGAATTAAAAATATGCTCCAAATAGAGTTTTGAATCTGGTACAATAAATGATGAAGTAATCTTGACGAAAATTAAACTTGTATAGGGATGATCCAAACTTGATACAAACTCGATTGTTGATGTGATAACTCTTCGATGTGAAAGGTTATGCTTACAATTGGATAGAGTATGGCCTAAGTGTGCATAAAACTTGGATTCCTTGAAAAGTGAATTATAACAAACATTTATAGTTCTACAAAGCCTTGAAAACCAAGTAACTTCTTCAGGATTTGTGTGCGAGAAAAATGGAGTAGTGGATTGGATTCTCCAACTGCCGTTTGACTTTTCCAATTTTATAAAGGACGACGACGACAATGTCCCCCACGACGATCACCATGTGTACAAAGTGGACTTAGCTTGTTCTTATGAATTTTTATTCGTGGGAGTGGGAATCCACCTCATGGCTTCCTCTATGGCATGCACCATGATGGACACCATGTGTGCAATTCACACCATTTTCTTTGTTTTTCCTCTATTTTGCTTTGTTTCTTCGTGAAAGGCTCTTATTAGGCTACACGACTGAAAACAAGAAAAAACACAAACATAATACAATAAAACATAATGATAAGCCAATAAATACCATGTGAATCAGGTCAGAATATACGATACATTTTCGTGCTGTTAAACTCCCCCACACTTAGACCATAGTTTGTCCTTAAGCAATCAACCAACATGGTAAAAAGAAATAAGAATAGTTCAAAACAAAGGCACAAAGAGACTCTAATCATTTGTGGATGCTAGGCTAATGTTAGATCAATAGGTACTAAATTTCAATACCAAGGATATTGCAATGACATAAATCTGCATTTCACGGTCAAAGTCCCCCCCCCCCCTTATGCAAACCAATCTGAATCATACCATTATAACTTAAACTAGGATTCTTTTTTCCTTTTCACCCCATTTCATTCAAGCGTAATCATATTAAGCCTGTTATCCTTGCGCGTACATGGTAAGTAAACCTGTTTGTGACTATGATATCATCGTTATTTTATTCTTCTCTTTTCCTTGGCAAATATGTTTAAGGATCAATTAAACTTAAAGAGACTGCACTGTTGGGCTAAGTGATCGGATGAGGACCACCTAACTTAGAGGGAACATGTCTTATTATTCATTTTCCTCTTAATTTGTTTTATTTTATATATGAGATTACACACTTATTTGCATTGGCTTCTTACTTAGCGTGTTCTTAGGATGGTGTTGTCTGCTTAAATAAACTACTTAGAGGTTATTTTAAAATTGAACTCAAGGTTTCAGAATAAAGGGTAATCAAACTGATTTTGAATACTTAGGGAGTTTAGGGTGTCGGGACGATATCGATTTTGTCAAAAATTTCCCAAGTATCTCTTGTAACGCTCTATTTTTCATTTTAATTATTATTTGCAAATAATTATGAGTTGTTGTGGTTGATTTCGTATTTGGTGTGTTTGTTGTGTTTTGTGTACCCATAGTAAGGGGTAGTGGCATTAGAAAATGAGTCTTAGGGGTAGTAAGGGTGTATGACTAAAAGCGTATAAATCAGTGGCATGGAGACAAAAGATTAATTAGCCTATTTTAAGTAGTATTTGTTTAACCATAGTGTGAAATGGATATTAGTAGAGTGATATAATAGATGAGATTTATTTTTATTATTATTATCACTTAAATAGTCTTTTGGTCCCTATAAGTTGGCGAGATTTTGGTTTTAGTCCCTGAATCTTTTTTTTCGGTCTAGGTCCCCACATGTTAAATTCCTTTTGGCATTAGTCCATGTTGTTAGTATTCTATTTAAAAAAAGCTTACCTGGCTGACGTTGGTGACTTGAAAATTGTTTTTTCATTTCCTATTTATTTAACTTTTCAACCCGTGGATTTAAATGACTATTCATTTCTTGTAATTCTCCTATTTTCTTTTAATTCCCTGTAAATTAGGGTTTGTCTCTTCATTTTCATCTTTGTCTTTCGTATTTAGGTGTAGCTAAGGGAAGGTGAAGGAACCCTAGTCTCATCATATCTGCGGACACCATGAAGGAGCATCTCAAAGATACCATGGATTCTCATTTAAAATCTCATAGGCGAAGCAAAAACCAACTTGTCACATCTTTGTGCACAAAGAAACAACATCCCAAAAAGACACCATGGCTGCTCATTTCAAATATCACAACATGAAGGACTACATCAAGCCACAGTAAGATTCAGTATTTCATGGTAAAGTTGTTTCATGAGTGTGTTTTATCTGCATTAAGAATTTGAATATCATGAATGAATCCAGTTAACACTTAGCATTCAACTTGTTATTTTAAACTTTCCTGCACACTGTTTTTAGTTATACAGAATCACTAATATATTTGGTTATAATGTTGTCACAGTACTGAGGATGCGAAAGATTTTAAACGCATGCAGAGTGATAGTGAAAACATGTTTCAACAAGAGTCCTTTCGCCATAAAACACAAAAGGGTGTGGTGATACACGGGGTTGATCATGAGGGTGTGGAGGGGAGAAAAACTTGTCTGCACGGTGGTGGAATGAACTTCAATGGTGTAGGAGGCCCCAATTTTGTTGAGGTTAAGAAAAGTAGTAGTACATTACCATTTCCTCTGATAGTGAAAGGTGACAATTTGGAAACATAGAATGACACCGCCTTATTATAGTACTACATAATAATTGAATTATAGCAACCATTTATAGTTCTACAAAGCCTTGGAAATCAATTGACTTCTTCATGATTTGTGTGCAAGAAAAATGGACTAGTGGGCTGGATTCTCCAACTAGCGTTTGAATTTTCCAATTTTATAAAGGACGACAACTGTCATGTTACAAAGTGGACTTGACTTGGTCTTATGACCTTTGAGTCGTGGGAGTTGGCATCCACCTCATGGATACCTCTATGGTGTGCACCATGGTAGATTCCATGTGGGAAATTTAAACCATTTTCTTTGTTTTTCCTCCGTTTTGCTTCATTTCTTCATGAAAGGCTCTTATTAAGCTATGCACCTAAAAACAAGACAAAAAGACAAACATAATACAAGAAAACATAATAAAAAGACATTAATTATCATGTGAATCATGTCAAAATATACAATACAATTTCACGCTATCATTTTGATAGACATGCTTCTTTATAACTATTTAGCTCAGTGGTGTATCTGATAGAAGTAGTGAAAACATGGTGTGATTGATGTAGACAAATGTGATAAAATAAATAAAAAATAAAAATATGAAAGAAAACATTGTTGTTACCTTAAGATGTCTTGTCTGTTGAAGAGTGATATGAATTTCAAACATAATCTAAGAGATAACTAGGTGCAAGCTGTAACGCCCCGAAAATCTAAATTTAATTATTTAATTATTTATTTAATTAATTTAGAAAATTTGGAGAGTTTGGATTATTTTGAGAATTTTGGAGAAAATGAGTATTTTTATATAATAAGGATAAATAGTGTTTTATTATGCTATTTTATTATTATTATTAAAAATATATTAAAGAAAAGGGTAAGGTGGTATTTTGTGAAATTATGAGGGTAAAGTGGGAAAAGGCTAAACTGGGATAATATATCCAAAGAAGAGAATACAATCAGTTTTCTCATTTGGTTGTTTCTATCGTGTTTGGGAAGTGCTCTGAAGAAAGGAGAAGCTCAGAGTCAGGAGGCTGTGGAGAACCCCAGAGAAGAGTGTAAAGCGTCAAAATTCTCTAAGGTATGGGGAGTTTTCATAATCTATGATAAATGTATAGGTATTGGAATATGAATGGATTAGGATGGTATGAGTTTTGGGGTTTTTGGGGTTTTGAGTTAGGTTGAGTTTTATGAGAAATCTTGATGAATTAGAGTGGTTAGAATGAGTTATAATCGTATATTTGGTTGTAAAATTATTGTTTTGATGTTGTTGAGGTTTAATTGATGTTTTTGAATGGTTTGTGGGTGTTATGATGTGAAATCCGTAATGGGGTTTGGGAGTTTTTGGAATTGGAACAGTCTGCAATTGTATAGTAGAGAACTGTTGGAAAACGTGCGTTAACCGGTTAACGTTATGGGTTAACCGGTTAACCATTGTAATTTTTGGGAAATTCTGGAAATTCGTCGGCGTTAACCGGTTAACGCTATGGGTTAACCGGTTAACACTGTTGGAATGTCAAATTTTAATTCTTTGAAAATTTATATCTTTTAAACCGTAAGTCTGATTCGCATTCCGTTTGAAGCGTCGGAAAGAGTACAAATTGAACTTTATTTTGATGAATAGAAACGAGAAAAATGCAACAGTTTTTGATAAATGAATTTGTGAAATAACCTTATAATTACCTTATAAATTTCCGGGTACGGGTTAATTCTTGATGTGTCAAAGTGGTTAGAAAACCAGTGTTCAGGGTGTAATGTCATGATGATATATATGAATATTTGATGGTTGTTTTGCTGATTGAAATGAATGATGCGAATTATTTTGGTGAATTTTTCGATGTAGCGCATCATTGCATTTCATAACATTCACGATGGGGCTTCGGCCTATTTATTTGCTTCAATCCCATTGTGTGGATTGAAGTGTCTCGATGATTATGGTGTGCTCCCTTGTGGAGGGTTGATGGTCATGTATCCATCTCATGATGAAAATGGTACCACATGCATATTGCATATCAGGATGTTAGAATTGCATATTTTGGATGAATTTCATGACTGTGTTGGTGTTGATTTATTTCATGATAGTGTTGTGGTTGTTGCTGAATTTTGTAGTTGACGATGTCATGATATGTGTTCTAATTTATTTATGATTCTATATTCTCGTACGTTTATGATATATTATGATTACTCACCCTGCCTGCTTGGAAATGTTTCCTCCTTCGTGGGTAACTTGCAGATGTCGAAGAATAGTCCTGCAGTGCAATAGGAGTAATTCATGAGTCTCGGAGCGTGCTTTAGTGCTCCTTAAGAGTGGTTCTGGTTTATGTGTCCTGCTCTGTGTCA
Source organism: Lathyrus aphaca (assembly GCA_963966055.1). Lineage (NCBI taxonomy): Eukaryota > Viridiplantae > Streptophyta > Magnoliopsida > Fabales > Fabaceae > Lathyrus > Lathyrus aphaca. The sequence continues at coordinate 500,210,635 of OZ014519.1, read as the reverse complement.
TGTAACACTGGGATGGGTTTTATTCTGTTAACTTTTTCAGTTATGTTATTATTGGATAAATTTTTTCCTATTTATATGATGTTAAATTCAGGATGGTGAAAATTAATATTATGAAGTTTTTGAATTATGAAGTAAAATTCCACTGTGAAATGCTTATGATATTTTGATGTTGATTAACCCGTGTTACGGGACAGGACACTGTTGTGTTGATTTTGATGATATGTAATACCCTTTTTGATGATTACTCTGATATTATTTAAATATTATGTTATGGGGTAGAAGGGTGTTACACATGCTCTGTTATAACAGGTTTGGTTTGTGTTGTAATCTCACCCTCTTGTTTTATGGTTTATTGATTTAAATCAACTTGTTCTATGGTTTTAGGATTTTTGGATGAATCATGTGGGTTTATGGATGTATCATGTGATGATTTATGTGTATTATCAAATAAGGGATGATCTTAAGTATGTGTAATATCAGATGAGGATGGTAGCTTAGGATAAGTATGAACATGAAATTTCCAAGTAAAGGTATTTTCACTTAAATAAGGGAAAATATGTTCATGATGTGTGAAATTTATAGATACAAAAACTTCATGATTGATAACAACATATAGAACAACACCATTCATTCCATTTTGGCGTCCCAAAAAGACACTTTCTACCTCTAGGTTCATATTTTGTCATATGCATTTGATGTGTATATGCATATGCTAATGAACCAAAAATGTTAAGACTACACATATCAGAAATTTCACTATGTAATATAAAATGAGGAGATTGATTATTAAGGACAAAAGTTGATATTTTGTTTATAATGAATGTGGCATGTAAAATGGAAGAAAAATTTAAAGAAAAAGATTAGGTAAGAATTTTTTAAAGAAAGACAAGAAACAACTGGAGAGTTAGAAGTGACACCTCCATATCAACCCAAATATCATGAGAAGTGGAAGAGAGTCTGACTTAAACCTTCAAGAAAGTATACATCAGAAGACACACGTCTTGTTGTAGAAAAAATTGTAAGTAAATATGTAACCTATTAGATGAGAAAACTTAATGTGTGAATTTATTAAAGAATCATCGTCACCGTAGATAAATTAATTTGCAAGTTTTTCTGTTTTTTAATTTTGTTTAAATATTATTGAAGGATTCTTTAGTATCAAAAGGAAATTTAGTCTCACATGGACATAAATATATTTTGTTGGGGCATCTTTGGAATGGTATATGAAGTTAAGCAGGGTTACTGTTAGAAGCTGGAAAGACTTGGCGGAGGCATTTGTTAAGCAGTATCAATATAACCTGGACATGGCTCCCAATCGCACGCAGTTGCAAAGCATGTCACAAAATGCAAAAGAAAGTTTTAAGGAATATGCTCAAAGATGGCACTAGCTTGCTGCCAGGGTGCAACCTCCACTATTGGAAAACGAGATGGCTGAAATGTTCATGGGTACTTTGCAAGGAGTATTCATTGAATGTTTATCGTCATGCTCGACGACCAAATTCAATGATATTGTTATAGCAGGCGAGAGGGTTGAAACCCTATTGAAGATGGGCAAGATTCGGGACAATGGGGATGGAAGTTCTTCTGGAGCGAGGAAGCGTTTTGTTGGCCCTCAAAAGAGAAGAGAATGAGAAACCAATGCCGTCTATGGAAGAGGAAGGGGCCGTGGATACAGGAATTTATATGACCAAGTGGCAGTTGTCACTATACCCACAAGTCATGCTCCTCAACGGCAACAACAATGCAACAATTATCAACAGAGGCCATACCAACAACGTCAGCCTCTCCCTGCTGATCGTGTTTTCGAAGCAATTCCCATGACCTATACAACACTACTATAGAGGTTGATAGACTTGAACATGATACAATTGAGGATGTTGGCTCCACCACCACTGGTTGATCTTCCACCAGGATATGATGTCAATGTTAGATGTGCTTTCCACTCAGCTGCTCTGGGACACTCAACAGAAAAATGCAGGGCGCTACATAATAGAGTTCAAGACTTAATAGATTCAAAGGCTATCAACTTTGTGCAACCACCAAATGTTACATCTAATCCTATTCCTAATCATGGTGGGGCTAGGATTAACGTTGTTGAAGGTGGAGAGCATTTGAATTTGATTCTTGATGTAAATGAGGTGCATACCCCCTCTCGAAGTGGATGTTTGTTTGCTCCACGGACTCTCCGGAACAACGACGAAGTTGAAGCAGCTGCCAGAGCTAAAGGAAAATAGGTAGCTACCCGACTGCTGATCAGAATGTCTTCGAGAAGGAAGTAGAAGAATTTATGAGGATCATAAAGAAAACCGATTATAAGATAGTGGAGAAATTGAACCAAACGCCATCCAAGATTTCCATACTATCATTGTTGATGTGCTCGCAAGCACATAGGGAGGCTCTGTTGAAAGTACTGCAGTCGGCATACGTGCATCAGGAGATCACTGTTAATCAATTGGAAGAAGTAGTGGCCAACGTAAACGTTAGCCATGGGCTAGGGTTTACTGACAGAGATCTTACAACGGAAGGAAGGAACCATAACAAAGCTTTGCACATCACAATGGAGTGCAAAGGCACTGTTCTGTCACATGTCCTGGTTGATACATGTTCTTCCCTAAATGTGTTGCCAAAGAAGGCCCTGATGAAATTAGAGGTGGATGGTCTTATTCTCCGACCCAGTGATTTAGTTATAAGGGCTTTTGATGGCTCTCGGAGGTCTGTTTTCGGGGAAGTGGAATTACCGGTGAAGATAGGGTCACATGTGTTTAAATGTATTTTCTATGTGATGGACATTCAGCCAGCTTACAACTGTTTACTGAGACGTCATTAGATTTATGATGCGGGAGCTGTGACGTCTACTCTTCATCAGAAGCTAAAGTATGTGGTGGACGGCCAGGTGGTTACTGTTTGTGGCGAGGAAGATATTTTTGTTAGCCACCTGTCTACATTTAAGTATGTTGAGAAGGATGGCGAAATCCATGAAACCCTGTGCCATGCATTTGAAGCAGTAAATGTTAGCTAAGTATCTCCCACCTCTATATTCTAGAGCAGTGAAAAAGAGGGGACTTCTATCTCTTCTTATAAACAGGGCAAGGAAGTAGTACAATCAGGGCAGGCCCAAGGCTGGGGTAGGCTGCTAGAAGTTGAGAAGAAGGATGATAAGTTTGGTATTGGTTACCAACCGGGGCAGGCTGGATGGTCCCAGAACAGCAAGGCAATGAACTTCACAAGTGCTGGGATGATTGTTCCTAATCATGTGTGTACCATGGATGAAGATGCTGACAGCGACTGTGATATGGACAACTGGGTGCGCCCATGTGCTCCCAGGGAAAAGTTGTAGAACTGGTTTGCTGAGGAGATCATCCAAGTTACCGGTCCAACAGAGTAATTTTTCCTGTTTTCCATTTATTCATTTGCATGTTAAGTCTTACACTCTGCCCAAGGTGTATGGACCCATTTTAGGGCCACCATTGCATTCTATGCAGTTAATTTTACCACGAATAAAGGACATTTTTCATACAAATTGCATTCCTTTTCTTTCTTTTAAATTTTTCACAAAAAAATGGCAATGTGTTTCTTTTTGTTTTGGTCTTGTTTGTTTTCATAAAAGTAGAATCTAAAATAAGCACATCCCTTGTGCAGAGTCAATCATCTGGATTTCTCTGATAACTCTTCTGCAATGACCAAGTATGACTTTGATAATCCAATCTACCGTGCTGATGAAGGGGTTGAAGAATACTGTGAATTCCCCGAAGAATTAGCCAGGTTATTGAGACAAGAGGAAAGGGTTATTCAGCCTCATCAAGAAGAGCTTGAAGTCATCAACCTTGGGTCTCAAGACGTGAAGAGGGAAATTAAGATCGGGGCCAGTCTGCAGGCCAAGGTAAAGGAAGAACTGATTGGCATGCTTCGAGAGTATATGGATATCTTTTCTTTGTCATATCAAGATATGCCAGGTTTGGATACCGACATCATTGTGCATAAGCTTCCACTGAGGGAAGACTGACCTCCTGTTAAGCAAAAGCTTAGAAGAACCCGTCCTGACATGGCATTGAAGATTAAAGAAGAGGGTCATAAGAAATGGGACGCCGATTTCCTTTACGTAACCAGTTATCCACCCTGGGTAGCTAATATTGTACCTGTACCGAAGAAGGACAGGAAGGTCCGAATGTGTATTGATTACCGGGATTTGAATAGAGCTAGCCCAAAACACGATTTCCCACTACCTCACATTGATGTATTGGTGGATAATACAACTCAATTCTAGATATTCTCTTCCATGGATGGTTTTTCCGGTTATAATCAGATCAAAATGGTGCCGGAATACATGGAGAAGACAACGTTCATTACCCCTTGGGGAACATTCTGCTATAAGGTCATGCCCTTTGGTTTGAAGAACGCCGGGGCAATATATCAACGAGCAATGGTGACTCTGTTTCATGACATGATCCATAAAGAAATTGAATGTTATGTGGATGACATGATCGCCAAGTCCCGTGATGAAGAAGACCATTTGGTTAACCTCAAGAAATTGTTTGAAAGACTGAGAAAATATCGTTTGAGGTTAAATCCAAACAAGTGCACCTTCGGGGTACGTTTTGGTAAATTATTGGGTTTCATTGTTAGTCAAAGAGGCATTGAGGTAGATCCTGCAAAGGTCAAAGCAATACAAGACATGCCTGCACTGCAAACTGAAAAAGAAGTGCGTGGCTTCTTGGGGAGATTGAACTACATCGCTCGGTTCATATCTCACCTAACACCCACATGTGAACCAATATTCAAGCTATTGAGAAAAGAACAGGCAGTCAGGTGGAATGAAGATTGTCAAAGAGCATTCGAAAAGATAAAAGAATACTTGCAGGAACCTCCTAATCTAATGTCTTAAGTTCCAGGAAGGCCACTAATCATGTATTTAACTGTGCTATAAGGGTCAATGGGGTGTGTTCTAGGCCAACATGACGAGTCTGGTCGAAAAGAGCATGCAATATACTACCTTAGCAAAGAGCTTACCGACTGTGAATCCCGTTATTAACTGCTCGCGAAAACTTGCTGCGCTTTGGCATGGGCTGCTCGCTGACTGAGACAGTACATGTTGACCCACACATCCCGTTTAATTTCAAAGATGGATCCTGTTAAATACATTTTTGAGAAACCAGCGTTAACCGGAAGGGTTGCTAGATGGCAGATGGTGCTGACAGAGTACGACATTCAATACATTTCTCAGAAAGCCATCAAGGGAAGTATACTTTCAAACTATCTTGCACAACAACCCCTCGAAGATGATTATCAGCCAATGAGATTTGATTTCCCTGATGAGGACATGATGTACCTCAAAGCAAAAGATTGCGAGGAACCACTTCTGAAGGAGGGGCCCGACCCTGAATCCAAATAGAAGTTGATGTTTGATGGGGCAGTCGATATCAATGGACGTGGAGTTGGTGTTGTTCTCATTACTCCCGAAGGTGTTCATTTTCCCTTCGCTGCCAAAATCACTTTTGGCTGCACCAACAATGAAGCGGAATACGAGGCATGCATTATGGGAATAGAGGAGGCTATTAATCTTAGGATTAAGACCCTCGATATATTCAGAGACTCCTCCCTCATGATAAATCAAATTACCGGTAAGTGTTATACACACCAAGAACACTTAATTCCTTATAGGGATTATTCCAGAAGACTGTTGACGTTCTTCACAATAGTAAATCTTCATTACATACCACGAGATGAAAATCAATTTGCCGATGCATTGGCTACGCTCTATTCATCAATCAAAGTCATGTGTTGGAATTATGTTCTCAGAATTGACATCTCTAGGCTTGATGTACTAGCTTAGGTGTTTTCTGTAGACATGGTGTCTAATGAGAATCCTTGGTATCATGATATCAAGCATTTCCTAGAAAGCAAAGAATATCCAGTTGGGACATATTCCAATGACAAGAAGACCTTAAGGCGACTTGCTGCTAGTTTCTTCTTAAACATAAATGGTGTTATGTATAAGAGAAACTTTGACATGGTCCTGCTCAAATGTGTGGATAAGTAGGAAGCGCACATGTTAATGCAGGAAGTCCACGAGGGATCTTTCGGGACTCATGCAGGGGGACATGAAATGGCTAAGAATTTTTTGAGGTCGGGGTATTATTGATTAACAATGGATGCAGACTGTTGTTCGTACGCCCTCAAATGTCATAAATGTTAGATCTATGTAGACAAGGTGCATGTACCTCCAAGCCCGCTCAACGTCATGTCACCTCCTTGGCCCTTTTCTATGTGGGGCATTGACATGATCGGGAAAATAGAGCCTACTTTTTCGAATGGCCATCATTTCATATTGGTCGCAATCGACTATTTCACCAAATGGGTCGAAGCATCGTCTTATGCCAATATTACTCGTCAAGTAGTGGCCAAATTTCTGAAAAGAGATATCATTTACAGATATGGAGTTCCCGAGCGAATCATTATTGATAATGGTTCCAAATTGAATAACAAAATGATGGCAGAATTATGTCGGGACTTAAAAATTCAACACCACAATTCTTCTCCTTACCGACCAAAGATGAATGGTGTAGTTGAGGCAGCAAATAAGAATATTAAGAAGATTGTGCAGAAGATGGTTGTCACTTATAAAGATTGGCATGAGATGTTACCATTTGCATTGCATGGGTATCGTACGTCAGTCAAGACGTCTACTAGGGCAATTTCGTTTTCCCTAGTATATGGTATGGAGGCAGTCTTACCTATGGAGGTGGAAATTCCTTCTTTACGTGTGATGATGGACATCAAGCTTGACGAGGCTGAATGGGTGCGTGCCTAATATAACCAACTGTGTCTAATTGATTAAAAGAGATTAGCAGTTATGTGTCATGGTCAGCTTTATCAGAGGAGAATGAAGCGAGCATTTGATCAGGAAGTACGCACTCGGGAGTACCAAGTTGGTGAACTTGTGCTCAAATGAATCATTCCTCCAGGTTCAGATCATAGGGGCAAGTGGACTCCAAATTATGAAGGCTCGTTCATAGTAAAGAAAGTTTTCTCTGGTGGAGCACTGATGCTCACTACTATGGATGGTGAAGACTTCCAATCCACTGTTAACTCAGACACAGTTAAAAAATACTTTGCATAAAAAGACCCGCTGGACACAAAAACAAAATTAAAGTCCAGGAAAAAAAGGGCATCCCGACGAGCTAAAAAAAGAATAAAAAGCTCGGGAAAAAGTTAAGGAAAATGAATGAAAAAAATGTACACCCGCTGAGTTGAAAATCCACATTGGACAACTCAGGCAAAAAAGGGTATCCCGGTGGATTGAAAACCCGAAAGGGCAATCCACGCAAAATAAGGGAATAAGCGAATGACTGCGATCCGGGTAATCTATACCACATCATTGTCTCAGTTAATCTAGAAATATCCGAAGGATAGGAATTAGTCTCATCTTCCTCTTTAGAAGGCAAAGGCAGGAATGGAAAATCGTGAAGATGTACTGGTCATAGCAGAAAGGAAACTCATTGGAATGCCATGCACATTGCCATTAGGATAGTTTCTTTTTCTCAATTTAGTGGTGGTTACCTCTTCCCAGGTGGTTGCTTCCTGATGTAAATTCTCGCCTATTCAGAGGCTCATCAATAAAAGAATATTCAGTCAAAAAAAAAGCTTTGCCTCTATTTTTTTATCTTTATTTGCTTTGTTTGCAAAAATGTCCTGAATTTTTGGTAAAAGAACATTGCATTTAAAATTGATGGCTTTATGAATGACGTGCGAAAGGAAAACATCTAAAAACACTTTGAAAGACAGGTGACATATGATGATTAACTCATGCCATGTAATTTACCGGGGCATATGGATGCGTTGTTATTGTTGCAGGTTTGCAGATAATAGGGGTGTGTTCCTAGTTAACCTTTCCCCAGCTGAATCAAGGTCGAGATGATAACCCCAACAGAACTTCAAGATTAGTTGAACAGTTCTCTCTCCCAAGAGGAGTTGATAGTGAAGTATTCCCAGCAGATAGCTGAATGCCTTGTATTTCCCCACAGAGTTCAGAATGTCAAAATCCATTTCCTAACAAGGGCTATTTAACTAAGAATCTTCCCCAGCCAAGTCTAAAGATGGTCATTCCCCACAGAGTTTCATGTTTGGAAGTTGTCCATCATTGAAATATTCCCCAGGAAGTCGCCAATTTATTTTTGGCCCTTGTGACAACACAAGCAGTTGTTCATTTCCTCATCCAGAGTCAAGAATTGTCAGAGCATCTTGATTTCTATCCTCAGCAGAATGATCTACTGATAGTGTTCTCCCATACATAGTTGTCACTCTCCTTGCAAATCAAGAATCCTTTTCGATACTCGTCTGTATCAACTATAACACTCGTCCATGTTATCTTTTTCAAACACTCGTCTGTGTTTGATACCTTTCTGATACCCGTCTGTATCGTCATTAACACTCGTCTGTGTTATGTTTTTCAAACACTCGTCCCTGTTTGACACCTTTCCGATACTCTTCTGTATCGTCTTTAACACTCGTCCGTGTTATCTTTCTTCATTCACTCGTCCGTGTTTGATACCTTTCTGATACTCGTCTGTATCATGTTTAATACTCGTCTGTATCATGTTTAACACTCGTCTGTGTTATCTTTTGACAAACACTCGTCTGTGTTTGATATCTTTCTAATACTCGTCCATATCGTGTTTAACACTCGTCCATGTTGTCTTTCTTCACTCACTCGTTCGTGTTTGATATCTTGTTTGATACTCGTCTGTATCAGTGGATGGTACTCGTCCATATCATTGCCTGAAGCACTCGTCCGTGTTTCTTTGATTGTCGTCTGATACTCATCTGTATCATTGACTTAGGGCACTCGTCCATGTTTCCTTGATGATCATCCAATACTCGTTCATATTGAAGAGTTTGAAGTCCTGATGGTGGGATTAAACATCAAAATGTTCACCGGTCCTGGCGTAATAGGTTATCAGAAGAAGACTCGTCTGTCTTAAGTACCACATATCTAAGCAAGATTTGTGAAGAGGGCTCGTCCGTCCTAAAACCATATATCTACGCAAGGTATATGAAGAGGGTTCGTCTATCCTGATTATGCACATCTATCCCACAGACTTAAGTGCATTACCGGTTACCCGGCGTAATAGGTTATCAGAAGAAGACTCGTCTGTCTTAAACACCATATATCTGCACAAGATATATGAAGAGGACTTATCTGTTCTAGATTTTGTTCACCTGGCGTAACAGGTTTGTTTGTTATTCACCTGGCGTAACATGTTTGTTTGAAGGGAGCTCGTCTACTTTGCTTGATGTTGAATCTACATAAAGCTTTATTTATGAGTTACTCTTCATCATAGTAGGGTTTCCAAGCAGTTTGTTATCTTGGACTTGGTTTATTTCCCATTTCTTTTCTTCTCCAGCATGGTGCAAATTTCTAGTTATTCTTGGTATTCAACCACAGTTCATCTTGAACGGCCGACAACTGTTGCTTTCGTCCTTTTTCAGATTAACAGTTGCTTGAATAGGGGCAGCTGTAGCACCCCTAATTTTCCCTCTCCTTTTTTATCATCATTCACATATCATGAGTATAGCATAAGCATACCATATCCCAACATTTAGCTTAGAAAAATGAAGCATGACACTCACATGTTCTAGCATATGGCATGTGATCAATCATTTGGAAATTTGAGGTTCTACTAGTCAAGACAAAGTCCAAGTGACAATGCAAGAGTTCCACAAGGTGTCCTCATATCCAATACAAGCACAAAGTCATCCACAAGAGACAAGAAGGGTGAGAGATCATCAGAAGATCTAGGAAGCAACAATCTCCTACGCAGATGAATCCTGAATTAGGGTTTTGCATTTGGGCAAGGATTTCTTGTATATTTGACCAATTATTGTGGTCAAATTCCTTTATATGATGTTTGAAGCTTATGTTTGAAATTTGGTAAGAAAACTCATTGAGGAAGTCAGGTATTTCATCAGTTGCTTGCAGATGAAGAAATTGGTCAACTGTGTAATTAAAAAGTCAACTGTGAGAATTCAAGGGGTACAATCCCATTTTTCAAGTCAAGGGATCTTCTTAAGGTCAAATAAGGGCTTTGGTGGTGTCAAATATCAAGAATCAAGAGGTTTTGGAAGAGTTTCCATTTTTGGCAAATGACTTGTAATAAAAGTTTCCATTTTTGGCAAGTTTTGGCCTAGTTTTCAAAGGCGTCTTTCATGGCCAAGATGACCTCAAATAATTTTTCCTCAAACATGAGACTTGTAGATCTCTTTCTCCCCTTTACAAAGAGTACAAGAACTTATCCATATCATTTGTGGTTAAGAAGTTATGCTCATTTGAAGTTGGGTAATTTTTAGGGTTTTACATGAAAATCATTTTTCCACCAAGTTGCAAATTGGTTTGTATTTCATTCTCAAGCTGATTTATGGACAAAATAAGGTCACAATACCATAAGGAATTTCACAAAAGAAATTTTGCTCAAAAGAATTCACCAAATTCGTGCATGGGAAATAAGTATTTTACAAAATGCAAAAAAATGCCAAAATCACTCAAAAAAGCATGATACAAGCATCCAAGGGCCAGGATTAATTCAGTTATGGTTTAGTGAATCAATTGTAATCAGCATCTTCCAAGGAGATAGGGATTGCACGAGTACAAGAAGAGGTCACACACTTCATGCAAAAATGCAAAATCCCTCCATACACACTCCTCTCACGTGCATTCTCCCTAAAACCCTAATCATTGAAAGCTTGCATCATATATAACAGAGCTAGGGCTTTAAATCATCAGAATTGCTCCTCATTTCACCACTCTCAAGTTTTTTCATCACATGCATTTTTCTTCGAATCTACTCATATGCTCACTCCTTTCAAAAACCAATCATATATCCTTCATCCTTGAGCTCCATGAATCACAAATCCACTACTCATTGAAGTCGAATCTCCAGATTTATTGAAGTGAAGTGTAGTGCAGTTGAAGTCGAATTCCAAGATCCATAGGTTCTCAAGCTCTCTCTTGCACTTATTTTAGAAGGAGAGGTTTTAAGGCTTTGATCTGCACCTTTTGGAAGCTTCTCTTGAGCTAATTTCTATTCTGCAAGCTTCAGGTAAGCCTCTAATCCATATATCTAAAACTGAAATTAAATGTGCACATTATAATCTACTTGTTTCACTGATGATGCTGATCTATTTGGTTTTAAAAATGAGTGATAATTGAGCATGTTATGTTGAATTTCAGTTTGATGTATGAATATGTTCTTCTTCGATTTTCTTTGCTCCTTGATCTATTTGAAAAATCTAAGTGGATATTTGAAATCAGCATGTTTGAATTGTTGGATCTGGAGACTTATAGCCATCTATGTGATGACTTGTTCTTAGGTTTGAGTTTTCCGACGTTGGAGCTAGGGCTTCGGTCGTCGGTTTCTGGAATTGTTCTTTTATTTGAATTTGAAGAAGATGATGTTGTGGCTGTTGGATACTTGATCTGAGTGGTTTACATTGTGCCAACACATAAAAATCACCACCTCCCCTGCACGTGTTCTCTCTATTGTTTTAATTTCTGAATAAATCAAAATGCGTGACACTACACCATAGTTAGCTTAGACATGCGCGTTTCACCACATGGATCTGTTGAGTTTTCTCTTTTGTTGACCTAATCTCATGCGTTGGTTTGATCTAGTGGTTTGTTATTTTTTCCTGATTTAATTGAATTTCCATGATAACAAATTGTACTATGCGCTAAATCCATTGGGCTTAATATTTTATCCACACCCCCAAGTTGTGAGCCCAAACCAACATGAACTGATTCCAATTGTTGAATGCACCTCCTTGTGTCCATTTGATTTATTTTATTTATTTTATTAGTTGTTTGGTTTTCAATTTTTAAAAATAGTTGTGAGCATTTAAAAATTACCTAAAAAATCATGAAGATTAATTTGAGTTTTATCTAATTTTTTTCAATTTTATTTTTCATTTATTTTTTATTTTCATGCCTGAATTAATTGTTGAGATTATTTTCCTTATTTTAATTCTTTTAATTCACATGCTGATTTGTATAATTTCTATCTTGAACATGGAATTGAGTTTGGATCTGATTCTTTTTGCTCTTGATTTATAACATGATTAAGTTTGTTAGGAATTTATTTCATATTTTTTAGGGATTGTATGATTAGATTTTGTCAAGTTGCTTTGAGTGTAAGGTTTAAAACCCTAATTGACTTGTATGCCTTCCATTACCATAGTTTGCTTCTATTTGCGGACCCCTCCTTTTGATATGTTGATTTTATAGGTTTGAGGAACCTTTGAGTTTATTTGTAGAATTTTTGGATTCTTTTTCCATTTGATATGAATTTTCTTGCTTGCTTGCTCTAATTTTAGTTCTTCCTTAGTGTCGCTCCCGAAGATTTGCATCCCGGTACAAGCGCGAACGGTCGGCGAAAGGAGAAATGAAGTGAACTGAATAGAGTCGCCAGCTAGGCATTTTTATCCCGAAGGAAAGGTAATGCTGCATAAACCTAGAAAAAGATGGATAAGACGGTTGCGAACTAGAGAAACTGAGAAAGGGGGTTGGTTACAACCTGAGAAGGTATTAGTACCCAGATTGTCCGTCGTACTCGACGGGATCCACGCTTATAAGATTGTGCTTAAAGGGGTAGGTGTATGTGCTATCTGTGTGCAAAAGCTGGAAAAGAATATACAAGTGTCAGTGCAAAAAGGTGAATGCTCAGGAACTGAGGCTTAAAAGAAAATGATGAAAGGGGGGGGGGGGGGGAGACACAGAGACTTTTGTTCGATAATTGTTAAGTTATGCCTACATATCCTCGCGTGCAATGAGGAAGTCAGAACACTGTAGTTCGACTCAAAGAGACTGAAAGATAAATTGACTGTGAACTGCTTGCTTGTCTATACTCAAGTGTATGACTCGTCTGGCTCGAGTGCTAATTGTCTTGCATTAGACGGAAGAAGCAAGTTCTCGTTTGTGAATGAGTGTGATGAGAAAATAATCCCGAAGGAGACGATTATTATTTGTTTTTGTGTTTTCAATCTTTTATTGTTTTTGGAGTTTGTCATAAGTTAATGAGCTTAAGCCTAAATCAAGGGCTTGTAAACTCATTATATCCTCCCTGGATTAGGGATAATGAGAATATCTAAGTATGAGATAAGCATCTCAACTTAATTGCCACGATGATGTAGGATTAAGATCATTAACATACTTGTGATTATTAAGATGTTTTTGGGTTTTTGTTTAGTGTTAAGTAATGAGTTTAAGCCATAATCAAGGATTAGAGGACTCATTACACCATCCTAATAGAAGGATAATAGATGAGAACACTTAAGCTGAGGAAGATACCTCAACTTAATCCATGGTTAGGGATTAAATTCATGACAAAACAAGCCTTTATTAAATAGATTCTAATTAAAGGGTAAGATTAAGAAGTGGATTTTATGGTTTGTAAGACAACTTGAGGGGGACTTGTCCATTAAACTCTAGGGTTAGTCCTTCTTAATCATAGAGGAAGAATTAGAAACCTAATGTAAGGCCCAAGTTACAAGTTAATGTCTTGGTGATTATTAGATGGATTGATTAAGAAGTTTAAATAGATTAAGGGTTTAACACTTAGGATTAAAGTTATACACTCCATCCTAAGAGAAGGATGCAGGCATAACCCTAATTCCAAAGTCCTAAAACCTTAAAGGTTTAGTCTCTAATGATGAGATGAGAAGAGAGACCCAAAGAAGACTCAAAGGAAAAAACTAAGGGAAACTATCAATCCTAGAAAGTTATCATGCTTGGAAGTCCTAGGGTTTGTGAGACTTGAGAGGAGAAGTCTTCAAGGAAACCACCAAGGAGAAGCAAGATAGGAAAGAGATGGGATGAGAAGAGAAAGAGAGGAAGAGAAACACAAGTGATAAAGCTCACTCAAGGACAAGTAAAAATGCAGCAAGAATGCAATATGAAAGTATGAGAAGAGGTGGGAGGTGAAGGCAAATCCACCTCCCAGACAAGTTACCATTAACCTGAAAAGTTAGCACAAGGTGCATAAGGAAAGAAATGAAATGAAACAATGCACATGCAAGGGCAAACACCAAGACCAGAAGCATACATATGATGTAGATGATTCTATTATATAATGCAAAGGCCTACAAGATGCATAGGTGTGATCATACAAGAGAATGAATGCAGATGAAGCATGTAAACACATGGATGTTTATGAAATGAAATGGATGCAAAGCATAGCAAATGTATGAATAAATGATCAAGAAATGTTCAAGCAATATCTTAAGATTTCTAATATGGCATACAAATGCTTAGAATGGCATGGCAAGTTCATATGTTCATGCAATGCAATGTAAGATGCAAGTAAAGATGTAAAACTAGGGTTACATGGATGGATGAGATACAAATGACAAAGGCAGAAGCAAATGACATTATAAAAAATTGAAAATGCACTCAAAGGAACCCTAAACCTACACTAGGTTACCATCCAAAGGGGGAGGTCAGAAGCTAAACCTATAAGAAGTTATAAATTTCCTAAGTTTCTAGGGTTTTTTGGGTGATCCTCAATGTAAAATGCCAAACAAATTGAAAATTTAAGATAAATTCATGCCAAAAATATCCTAGATACTAAATGATATGTGTAAAACAAAGCAAAAAGAATCATCTTCAAACCCTTCATGGTTAGGCAGAAAAGATTTTTCAAAGGTTAGGGTTTAAAAATGTGATTTTATGAACCCTAAATTCAAAGAAAATTGTCAAGTTATGATCAAAACCAAAAAGAAATTTGTATGAAGGGTTTGAAAATGTTTCTAAATGTGTTAAGATGCAACATGATTAGTTTGGTGATTTTTAGAAACTTAAATGCTATTTTAATTAATTAATTTCCATTAATTAATTCAAATAAACATTAAAATATTTTAAAAATACTTTTTGTATGCAAAAAATAAAATAAAAATCATTTTCTGATTAAGAAACATATTTGAAGCATAAATGCAAAAGGAAATACTTTTGGGATTTTTCTAAGTATTTTAAATTAAATGTGCAAGAAAATGCAATTAAAATGAAATAAAAATCAAATAAAATGAAAGTATGCTGACCCAGTGGTCCAGATTCAAACTGGAGAGAGAGGGAATTGACTGCACGCCAGATCCAAAGGCCGACATTCAAACTGGCCTTAATTATGTTTTTGAATTAATTAATCAGAATTAACCCTAAGTGAAATGATCCTAGCCACTCATCTACGCGCTAATCACCATCTAACAGCCCATATTCAAACTGGACAACTAAACCCTAATTACAAACCCTAATGACTTTCAGGTGACCGGAGCAAGCTCCGGTCATCTTCTCCGGCAAGACCAAAATCCCAACTTCTTCCCTAGGCCAAATTAGGAGCTCTAACTCTCCAGATCAACTCTCATAATCATTCTAAACAAGAATCAACCCTCAAACCACATTTATATTGCATCAAACATGAGATTCGAATCAAAACATAAAAACTGCAAAAGTTTCAGAAGCACGATACAGACTCAATATCCAATCATTTTTAAAAGTAAAAGGTGCAGTGTGATCAGTGAAGCATGAAGAACATTTCTATAACAAAAAATACAAGTTCTGGAAAATTTGTTCTTGATGATACCTGAACTTGAGCTTTCTTAATCTAAGCTATCTGGGGCTCTCCTTGGTGCCAATCAACTCCAATGGACCTCCTGAGGATGCTTTGATGCTTGGAATGAATTTAATTGGGCTGTTTTGAAGTTTCAGTTCAGAGGGGGGTGAAATCGTGTTTTTGATTCTTGAGGTTTCAGGCTTGTTTAATGGTTGGGAAATGATCTGGAGGGTGTATGGAGATGATTGGTGAAGTTTGCTTGAAGTTTTGATAACTGGTTTATGAGTTTCGAAGAAGGCAAGTTTCTTGAGGATTTTTGCAATCTGAATGTGTGGGATGATTCAAGCTCTAAGATGTTATGAAATGGGATCCTTAGGGCATGTATGTGAAGCTGTGATAGGTCAGAAGAGTTGTTGTGGGCTATGTTGATTGGTATGGCTTCATTTGCAAAAAGTCAAGGTTGGTTGTACTTGAGGTATGGGCGCATGACAGGTCTGGATTTGGGCATGGCTGGGCTCAGCAGAGATCAAGGAAAGCTTGTGGAACAGATTTGGCATGCTGGCACAAGTGTATGGAAAGATCTATACCATTTTGCAATTTTGAGAAGCTTTGGCCCCTTTGGAATTCTTGGGCCAATTATGAGTTTTTGAAGTTGCTTGATCATGTTATGTCACATTTGGGAACATTAGAAGTCCTTAGAAGCCTTGGCAAGTGGTTTTGCAAAAAATCCTCTTTGGTGCATTCTTGAAAATTATAGGATTTTTGCCAACTTTGAAGGATCATAACTTGAGTTCCATAATGAATTAGCACATGTTCTTGTACTTTTTGAAAATGGAAAGACCTAATCTACAACTTTCATGACCAAGAATTTTTCATTTGAAGCATTTTTGATTAAGAAAGAGGAGGTTGAAGAACTTTCCCAAAATGGAAAGTTTCCATTACAATTCATTTCCATTTTTGGCAACTTTTGGTTTAGCTCAAATTTCTTCAATTTTGTGAACTATCAAGCACTTCAATGATCAAATAAAGATCATAAAACTTCAATTTGATGAAAATACCCCTCTGGTTCCATTGTTGGGGGCCTCAGATGCCCTGATTTTGCTCTGACTTGCTCAAGAAGTTACCCAGTGAACAGATGACTTCCACAATGAATTTCTTCATCAAACTTGGTACATATGATCCTTATAACCTATTAAGAATATTAGGAACAAGAATGGCCCAAAAATTTGGAGTTGAGGCCTCTGAAACCAAAACCCTAATTTTGGCCATCTGTGTAGTGAAAACCCTAGCTCTGCTTCCATGCCTTGCCAGTTCTTGTGATCTCTTGAGTTCCATGAACTTTGAGGAGTATAATATGATGATAGAACACACATGGACCCTCTTGGAATGCTTTGAGGCCCTTGGAGTGGCTCAGATGGGATCTTGGATTTCTCAGATCACAAACCCTAGATGCAGATGAAACAAAAATGCAATATGAGATGTAATGCTTATGTTTATGCCAAAATGAAAGATCACAAGCCATAGTGTGATATGAGTGAGGGCAAATTTGGGGTGTTTACAGCTGCCCCTTTTCAAACATGAGTTAGCTGTGAAGAGTGTAAGCGTCTGGCTTATCAGACAAACAAGATAACTTGTGGTTGAATACCCAAGACAGTCCAAAATTTGCACTCGATGGGGAGAAAAAGAAAAGGGATATAAATTTTAAAAGGTAGGATAGCATGATTATCAAATGCGGGCGATGGAGGACGACCATCGAGCAGAGGACGACTGTTGGGGATAAATCAGTAAGTAAAGCAATGACGGGGACGACCAACAAGCTGGGGAAATAAAGAGACCATGACGGGGACGACCATTGGGTAAAGAAACACGATTCTCTGGTGATTAAAGTAAAGGCAATGATGGGAACGGCCATCAGGTTTGCAAAGTAAAGTGAACAACGATGGGGACTCCCATCAGTTCAAAGAATTAATGAAATAAACGATGAGGGACGATCATCAAAGGTGAAGGACGATCACCTAGCAGGGGACGGCTGCTCTTTATCACGACATATGAAGAATGCCGGATAGAAAAGGTTGATGATGGGGACGACCATCGGATAAGCATGATGAAGGACAATCATCAAGAGGTGAAGGACACCTAGCAAGGTACGACTGCTCTCGGGGTTTATCATGACATAGGACGAAGGTCGAATAACAAGATCAACGATGGGGACGGCCATCGGATAAGATATGAGGGACGGTCATCAAAAGGTGAAGGACGATCACCTAGCAGGGGACGGCTGCTAAAAATATCACGACATAGGACGAATGCCGGATAGAAAAGGGTTCCAATAAAGGAGACTCCACTGGGGAAAGGGATGAGGGACGGTCATCCAAAGGTGAAGGACGATCACCTGTTAGGGGACGGCTTCCGAGAGTATCACGACATAGGACGAATGTCGGATAGAAGAAAATTGTTTTGTTGGTGACTTACTGGGGAACGGTAAACACGGAAGAGTGTTCGCGCTCAAGCATAAAAGGTATAAGTGTTTGACGATGTGTATAAATTAAAGATGCGGACGAGCATCCTTAGGACCATGATACGAACGAGTATCGATAGAAATAAACGCTGACACGTGTTCAGAGATGATGATACAGACGAGTACCAACTGGTTAACAAAGAACACGGACGAGGGTCGAATCTGTTGAAGAGTGATATATATATATATATATATATATATATATATATATATATATAAGATACAGACGAGTATCAAAGAATTCTGTATAAGTATGAGTGAGTATAGATTTGTTGGTGAAGTATGAACAAGATACAGACGAGTGTCCAACTTGCTGGGGAATGTATGACACGGACGAGTGCCAAGAGAGAAATGTTATAAGTTATGAACAAATATTTGTATGTGATAATGCAAAAGGTGTTCTGGCGACCTGTGGGGATAGGATGACACAGACGGGTGCCGAAAGGAGTGTGTTATAAATAAGTACTTTGTTTGCACCAAGTGTTTTGGCAACTATGTTGGGGATGGATGACACGGACGAGTGTCAAAAGAGTATGTATAGGTATTTGAGAGTGCAAAGGAGGTGCTTTGGCTTTATATCTGCGGGGAATGATACGACACTGTTGCTCCCACTAAATGAGGCTAAGTCAAATAGGGTACAAACGCGAACGGTCGGCGAAAGGAGAGAACACACTAGGGTGAACTAGAAAGAAAAGAGTCGCCAACTAGGCATTTTTATCCCGAAGGAAAGGTAATGCTGCATAAACCTAAGAAAAGATGGATAAGACGGTTGCGAACCAGAGAAATTGAGAAAGGGGGTTGGTTACAACCTGGGAAGGTATTAGCACCCAGATTGTCCGCCGTACTCGACGGGATCCACGCTTAAAAGATTTGTGTTAAAAGGGGTGGTGTCAGTGCTATTTTGTGTGCCAAAAGCTGGAAAAGAATGCAAGTGTCAGTGTAAAATAAATGTGAAGTGAGGTATGAGAGTGTCAGTGCAAGACGAGAGTATGAAACTCAAGACTATGAGGCTCAAAGAATAATGCTGGAAGGAGGGGGAATATACAGAGACTTTTGTTCGATAACAGTTAAGTTATGCCTACGTATCCTCTCATGCAATGAGGAAGTCAGAACACCGTAGTTCGACTCAAAGAGACTGAAAGATAAATTGACTTGTGAACTGCTTACTAGTCTATGCTCAAGTGTATGACATGTCTGGCTCAGGTGCAAACTGTCTTGCATTAGATGGAAGAAGCGAGTTCTCGTTTGTGAGTGAATGAGGTGAGAAGAGAATCCCGGAGGAGACGATTGTTGTTTGTTTTTGTGTTTTCAATCTTTTATTGCTTTTTATGTTTGTCATAAGTTAATGAGCTTAAGCCTAAACCAAGGGTTAGTAAACTCATCACATTCTCCCTCTGATTAGGGGTAATGAGAATACCTTAAATATGAAGTAAGCACCTCACACTTAATCACCATGATGTAGGATTAAGATCATTAACCTACTTGCAATTATTTAGATGTTTTTGGAGTTTTTGTTTGTTGTTAAGTAATGAGTTTAAGCCATAATCAGGGATTTAATGGACTCATTACACCATCCTAATAGAAGGATAATAGATGAGAACATTTAAGCTGAGGAAGGCTCCTCAACTTAATCCATGATTAGGGATTAACCTCATGACAAAACAAAACCTTTATTAAATGGATTTTAGTTAATGGTAGGATTAAGAAGTGAATTTTATGGTTTGTAAGACAACTTGAGGGGGACTTGTCCATTAACACTAGGGTTAGTCCTTCTTAACCAATTAAGGAAGAATTAGAACCCTAATGCAAGGCCCAAGTTACAAGCTTGATGTCTTAGTGATTATTAGATGGATTGATTAAAGGATTTAAACACATTAAGGGTTTAACACTTAGGATTAAAGTTATACACTCTATCCTAATAGAAGGATACATGCATAACCCCAATCACAAAGTCTTAAAGCCTTTAAGGTCTAGTCCTTGATTATGAGATTAGGAGAGAAGACACAAAGATGACACAAAGGTAAAACTAAATGGGGAACTAATCAAACCCTAATTGTCAACATGCTTGGGTATTCCTAGGGTTTATGAGGCTTGCAAGAGACCTTCAAGAAGAACCACCAAAGAAGAAGAAAGATGAAAGGAGGAGAAGCAGAAGAAGCAAGTCAACTTACTTCACTTAAGAAGATAAGTTGCTTGAAGAAAGAAAGTGAGGAGGGAACATGAATGAGCAAGCTCACTCTAGAACCAAAACAAAATGCAGCAATGAATGCATAAGAGAGATGAGAGGAGAATGTGAGAGGTGAAGGCTAATTCACTTCTCAAATACTTACCACCTGAAAAGTTAGCAAAGGAAATGAGATGGAATAAAAATGAGAAAGATGCAATGATGCAACCCAAAACCAGAAGCATAATCAAGATGTAAATGATGCAAAGGGATGATGAAAATGTATGTCATGAAGTGCAAATGATCATACAAGTGATGAAGATGCAAATGAAACATGTAAGAAGCATGAAAGTTCATGAATGCACATGAAATAAAGTGAATGCATAACATGGCCAATGGATGATGCAATGATCAAACATGATCTCAACATGTCCTAAGATGTCTTATATGTCACGTGGATGCACAAAATGTCATGGCAAGTTCATGTATGCAAGCATATGAAGAATGAATGCAAATGAAGGCAAAAATTAGGGTTTATGTACAAGATGCAATGCAAAATTCAAAACCAGAAGCAAATGGCATGATAAAAAATTGAAAATGGAATCAAAGGAACCCTAACCCTATACAAGTTCACTGCCCAAAGGAGGAGACCTAAATCTTAAACTAATGGAAGTTATGATTTTCTCAAGTTTGCTAGGGTTTTAAGGCACTTCAAAAGGAAAAATGCACAACAAATTGAAAATGAAAGATAAATTCATGCCCATTTTATCCTAGAAACTACATGATATGAAGAATGCAATGCAAAAAGAACCAACATCAAACTCTTCATGGTTAGGCAGAAAGGATTTTTCTAAGTTAGGGCAAAAATATTGACTTTTTAAGAACCCTAAATCCAAAGAAAAATGTCAAAATAGGTCAAGAACCAAAAAGAAATTTGTGTGAAGGGTTTGATAATGTTTCTAAATGTATCAAGATGCAATGTGATTTTTTGGTGATTTTTAGAAACTTAAATGCTATTTTAATTAATTAATTCTCATTAATTAATTAAAATAAACATTTAAATATTTTAAAAATACAAATTTTTTGCAAAAAATAAAATAAAAATTATTTTCAGAATGAGAAAAATATTTGAAAGGGAAATGCAAAAGATAAAAAATTTTGAAAATAAAATGAATTAAAATGGAAGTATGCTGATCCAGTGGCCCAGATTCAAATAAAAAGAGGAGGGAATTGACCTTGCGTGCTAATGGACGGCCCACAGTCAAACTCACTAATTATGTCATTAAGCCTTAATCTGAACCCTAAACATTTTCAGGTGACCGGAACAGTGTTCCATCATCTTCTCCGGCCAGTCTCTCAAGCTATCTCACTCAATACGCAACCCCAAGACCCCTAAAGCTCCAGAAATGTTCCTCACATCAACCCGAACAAGAATCAGCCATCAAAATTCATTTATTCAACATCAAGATCATGAATCGAAGAAAAACGGAAAACATGGCAAAAATTTCAGAAGCTTATGAAATGCTTATTTCTCAACTATTTTCAAAACTAAACACATCATGGCAATTAGGGGAACACATAGAATCATTCTATAACATAAAATGAGAGTTCTGGAAAAATAAATGCCATGGCTACCTGAAGTTGAGCTTTCAAAACAGGAGCTTTCTGGCCAGTTCTTTGCCTAAAATCCACTCCAATGATTCCCCTCAAGAGCTTGTGATGCTTGGTTGAAGCTTAAATGGCCTCAAAAGGAAGTTGGCAGAAGTTCAGTTCATGAAATGTTGAAATCGTGTTTTTGATTCTGAGTGTTTTAGGGCAAAACGAAGGGTGGGAAATGATCAGTGATGTTTATGGAGTTGAATGGTGGAAAAAGTTTGAAGGTTTGATGGCTGAGTTATGAGATTCGATAGCTTTTGCAAATTTGGGGATTTCTTTGTATGTTGTGTTCTTGGAGGTTTTTGCTTGTGTTATGTTATGTGTTGGGTTGCTTTTGGTACACATATCATGTTTGGATAGGTCAGAGGGTGGGTGCTGGCCTAGGTTGATTGGTATGGGCAAGTTGCAAAAATGTCACCAACTTGTGTACTTGAGGTATGGGCTGGTTCAGTGGCTGTTTCAAGGCATGGCTCGAGTCAGCTTGGTTCAAGGAGGTCCATGGAAGTCATAGTTTGTAGCTGGCACAAGTGGCTGAAGAGATTTGATCCATTTTGCAATTTTGGGGAAGTTTGGCCCCTTTTGAATTACTTGAAGTTCAAGGCATGAAACTTGGGATTTCTTTGTGCAATTCTGATTTTTAGGTCATGTGTGATGTTTGTGTAATGGTTAGAAGTCACTTTGAGGTCACATTTGGCTTTGGCAAGTGTTTTTGCAAACTTCCCTCTTTGGTGCATAAGTGAAATTTAATGATTGTTCCCAACTTTGCAAGGCCATAACTTGAGTTCCAAAATGAATTAGGTCAAGTTCTTGTACTTTTTGAAAAGGGAATGATCCAATCTACAAATTTCATGACCAAGAATTTTTCATTTGAAGCATTTTTGAATCAAAAAGAGGAGGTTGAAAAACTTTTCCCAAAATGGCAAGTTTGCATTACAAGTCACTTTTCCAAAATGACAACTTTGCAAATGGCTTGAAATTCTTCAATTTTGTGAACTTCTAACTTCTTCTAAGATCAAATAAAGATCATATACATCCAAAATGATGGAGAAGACCCTTTGGATGGGTGATTGGAGGCCTCAGATGCCCTGATTTTGCACTGACTTTCTCAAGAAGTCATCTTTTGATCAGATGCCTTCCCCATTGAATTTCTTCATGAAAATTGGTATGAATGATCCTTATATCATATAGAGACCAATAGAAACAAGAATGACCAAATAAGTTGGAGTTATGGCCTCTGAAACCAAAACCCTAATTTTAGGTCATCTGTGTAGTTAAACCTGGTTTTGCTTCCATGCCTTCCTCAGTTCTTGTGATTTTCTGACTTTCTTGATCTTGGGAGGACATAATATGATGCTTGAACATACATGGACCCCCTTGATATGATTGAAGACCTTTGGAGTGGCTCAGATAGCTCAGGGATTGCTCAGATCACAAACCCTAGATGCAGATGACCTAGAACCCAAGCAGTGAAGCAAAATGCAATATGAGATGATATGATTGAACTTATGAAAATTAAAAGAATCACAAGCCATGGTTAAATGAGTGAGGGAAAATTTGGGGTGTTTATAGCTGCCCCTATTCAAACATGAGTTAGCTACGTAGGATGTAAGCGTCGGCTTAACAGACAAGCAAGATAACTTGTGGTTGAATACCAAAGATAGTCCAAAAATTTGCACTCACCGAATGAAGAAGAAAAGGGATATAGATTGTAAAAGAAAATAAAGTATGATTATAAAATGCGGGTGACGGAGGACAACCGCCGGGGATAAAGCAATGACGGGGACGACCGACATGCTGGGGAAATACAGGGATCACGATAGGGACGACCATCAGGTTAGTGAAATAAGACTCCGGGGATTCAAGGTAAAGGAAATGATGGGGACGATCATCGGGTTCAAAGCATAAATGAAATAAATGCTGAGGTACGGTCATCAAAGGTGAAGGACGATCACCTAGCAGGGGCGGCTGCTCTGTTGGGGATAAGATGAGGGACGGTCATCTTAGGTGAAGGACGATCACCTGGCAAGGTACGGTTGCCGAAAGTATCACGACATAGGACGAATGTCGGATAGAAAGTAGACGATGGGGATGGCCATCGGATAAGCATGATGAAGGACGATCATCAAAAGGGTGAAGGACGATCACCTGGCAGGGGACGGCTGCTCTCGGGTTTTATCATGACGAATGTCAGATAACAAGATCAACGATGGGGACGGCCATCGGATAAAAATGATGAATGACGATCATCAAAAGGGTGAAGGACGGTCACCTAGCAGGGTACGGCTGCTAAAAAATATCACAACATAGGACGAATGTCGGATAGGGAAGGGTTCCAATAATGAAGACTCCGCTGCGGATGATGAAGGACGATCATCAGAAAGGTGAAGGACGATCACCTGGCAGGGTACGGCTGCCGAAAGTATCATGACATAGGACGAATGTCAGATAGAAAGGAAATAATTCATCGGGATTTACTGGGGACTCTTCTGGGGAAGGGTAGACACAGACGAGTGTCTAAATTCAAGAAAAAGGGATAAGTGTTAGTCACTGTGTATGGACTAAAGATGCGGACGATCATCCTTAAAACTACGATACGGACGAGTATCGGTAGAAACAAACGCTGACGCATGTTCAGAGATGATGGTACGGACGAGTACCAACTGGTTAACAAAGAACACGGACGAGTGTTGAATCTGAGGAGAGATATGTGGTGAGACACAAACGAGTGTTCAACTTACCGGGGAGAGTATGATACTGACGAGTACCATAAGAGGAAGTGTGTAAAAAGATATTCTGACGCTCTGTGGGGATAAGATGACGCGGACGGGTGTCGGAGGAAGTATAATAAACAGGGGTTTAGGCAACTGTGTTGGGGATAGGTGACACGGACGGGTGTCAGGAGAGTGTATTAATATGTTTTTATGAGCGCAAAGGGGACGCTTCGGCTTTCTGCTGGGGGATTTGAGAGGCATTTTGTATATTGTTGATGTGATATCAATATTCATGGGTGACTTGATTCAAAACATGGCTTTATGATTTATGCAATAGGTTTTATTTTTGCTGTAATGCTCCATATTAGACGGAATGCTACACTCTGGGGGAAACATGATGCGAATGCTATGATTATGCAAAAGGTACCGATCCGGGATTCGGATCCCGTTACAGTGAAGATCTCCGGCTGATCCGCTTGAAGTGATATCCCAGCTGGGGATGAGATCATTGGTAGATCTGATATATATGACTCTGCTTGGGGAAATAGGTCACTGATAGACCTATCTGGGTAATGAGGGGCCCAGCTGGGGTCTGCGGGAGCTTCTGTCACTTTGTTGTGAGACCTTCAGGCATTGCTCTTCTGGATAGAGGCTGGAGCTCTGCGGGGGGATGGTTCCCTGTCTTTGCACTTGGCTGAGGAGGAACGATCACTGAACGACCTTCCTAGTGATTTCTGTGGGGATCCTGCTGAGGATAATGAATTTAGCTGGGGAAATGAGCCCCTTATGATGCTGTTTGGAAGACATGTTGAGGAAATAATGATTTGACAGCTTGCTGGGGAAAAGCTCTCATGCCCCATGTCGTACTTTGAACACCTGCAATCCTGCATGACAAAAACGTACAAGTATCCCGAGGTATCCCTTACCGGGTTCCATCGTAGGAGTTTAGACACTCCCGGGAGCAAATATATTTCCTGTAAGCATGTAATAAGAAAAGGCGCATCTGTATTTATGCAACTATTATATTAAGGACATCGGACATTTTTTGCAAATGAAAATGTGCGAGACGAAATGAGACTGAAAATCTGATTTTATTAATTTGCGTGCCCTGAATTGGCAAGTACAGTCAAGGGAACAGATCCCTTGAAATGAGGATATTGTTACAAATTGAGAAACAAAAAGATGCTGGCAATGTTGATGTCGCTTCAGTGTGCTTCCCTTTTGTTATGACTCGTATGACATAGACGTTATTCTTATCTTGCTTTTGAAGAGTGGCTGACTTTGACCGAGGCTTTAACCTTTCGAAACTTGTCGTTTCGTGGGTGATACAGATGAATTCAGAATGCAGTTGTTCGCTTATTCCCTGATTTTGCGTGGATCGCCCTTTCGGGTTTTCAATCCACCGGGATACCCATTTTTGCCTGAGTTGTCCAATGCGGCTTTTCAACTCAGCGGGTGTACACATTTTTGTATTTATTTATTTTCCTTTATTTTTGCCCGAGTCTCTTATTCTGTTTTTGACTCGCCGGGATGCCCTATTTTTGCCTGGACTTACATTCTGTTTTTATGTCCAGCGGGTCATTTTTATGCGAAGTATTTTTTAACTGCATCTGAATTCACAGGGGACAGGAAGTCTTCACCATCCATAGTACTGAGCATCAGCGCTCCACCAGAGAAAACCTTTTTTACTATGTATGGACCATCGTAATTCGGAGTCCACTTGCCCCTGTGGTATGTATGAGGAGGAAGGTGTCTTTTCAGCACAAGATCTCCTACTTGGCATTCCCAAAGCCTGACTTTCTGATCGAAGGCTTTCTTCATTCTTTTCTGATACAGCTGCCCATGACAAATTGCAGCCAATCTCTTCTCTTTGATCAGACTCAGTTGTTCGTACCGGGATCGGACCCATTCCGCTTCATTCAACTTAACATCCATCAATACCCGTAAAGAGGGTAATTCAACTTCAACAGGTAGGACTGCCTCCATACCATACACAAGCTGATACGGTGTTGCCCCGGTGGATGTTCTGACTGACGTACGCTACCCATGCAAGGCAAATGGTAGCATTTCATGCCAGTCTTTGTAGGTGACCACCATTTTCTGCACAATCATCTTGATATTCTTGTTAGCTGCCTCAACAGTGCCATTCATCTTTGGCCTGTAAGGAGAAGAATTGTGGTGTTGAATTTTGAAGTCTCGACACAGTTCTGCCATCATTTTGTTGTTTAAGTTGGAACCATTATCAGTAATGATTCGCTCGGGCACTCCATACCGACAGATGATGTCTCTTTTCAAGAATCGGGCTACCACTTGCCTGGTAACGTTTGCATACGAAGCTGCTTCAACCCACTTGGTAAAATAGTCAATGGCTACCAGGATGAATCTGTGGCCGTTTGAAGCAGTCGGTTCAATCTTGCCAATCATATCAATACCCCACATGGCAAAGGGCCAAGGTGAAGACATCACATTCAAAGGATTCGGAGGCACATGCACCTTATCCGCATAAATTTGGCACTTATGGCATTTCCTAGCATAAGCACAACAGTCTGCGTCCATTGTGATCCAGTAATAGCCTAATCTTAGCAACTTTTTAGCCATAGCATGCCCTCCAGCATGGGTACCAAAGGATCCTTCGTGCACCTCGTGCATCAACAAGTCTGCTTCTGTCTTATCAACACATCGGAGGAGTACCATGTCAAAGTTTCTCTTGTACAAGGAACCATCAGCATTCAGGAAGAAACTACCAACTAGCCTTCTCAATGTCTTCTTATCATTGGAAGATGCCCCAGGTGGGTATGTTTGATCCTCCAAGAAGCATTTGATGTCATGGAACCAAGGCTTATCATCTTTAACAACATCTGCTGAAAATACGTATGTGGTCTGTCAAGTCTGGATACTGAAATCCGAGGTACAAAGTTGGCAGCTTGAACTTTGATCATGGATGAAATGGTAGCCAGAGCATCTGCAAACTGATTTTCGTCCCGAGGGATATACTCAAGTTTGACCGTTGTGAAGAAAGTCAATAACCTCCTTGTATAATCCCGGTAAGGTATCAGATGATCCTGGTGAGTGTACCATTTGCCATTGGTTTGATTAATTACCAGAGCTGAATCTCCGAATACAGTTAAAGTCTTGATCCTGAGGTCGATGGCTTCCTCAAGACCCATAATACAAGCTTCGTATTCAGATTCGTTGTTAGTGCAGTTGAAAGTGAGTTTTGCCGAGAAAGGCATGTGAACTCCCTTAGGCGTAATGAGTACTGCACCAACACCACGACCATTCATATTAACAGCCCCATCAAACATCATAGTCCATTCTTCTTTTGTGTCAGGCCCTTCAGTGTGAACAGGCTCTTCATGATCTTTAGCTTTTATGAACATGATGTCTTCATCAAGGAAGTCAAATCTCATAGGCTGGTAATCATCAATGGGTTGCTCAGCAAGATAATCAGACAACACACTGCCCTTGATGGCTTTTTGAGATGTGTATTGAATATCATATTCTATGAGAATCATTTGCCATCTTGCAACCCGTCCGGTAAGTGTTGGCTTCTCGAAAATGTACTTGACTGGGTCCATCTTGGAGATCAATAAAGTAGTGTGGGTCAACATATACTGCCTTAGTCGGCGAGCAGCCCACGCTAAAGCACAACAAGTTTTCTCTAGCAGTGAATAACGTTGTTCACAGTCAATAAACTTTTTGCTTAGGTAGTATATTGCATACTCTTTTCGAGCAGACTCGTCATGTTGGCCCAACACACACCCCATTGACACTTCTAATACTATCAAATACATTATTAGAGGTCTTACTTCAACTGGATGCATAAGGATCAGAGGCTCTTGTAAATATTCTTTGATTTTGTCAAAAGCCCTTTGGCAGTCTTCATTCCACCTGACCGTTTGTTCTTTTCTCAACAACTTGAACAAGGGTTCACAGGTTGCTGTAAGGTGAGATATGAACCTGGAGATGTAGTTCAATCTACCTAAGAACCCCCGAACTTCTTTTTCAGTCTTCGGTGCAGGCATTTCTTGAATGGCTTTAACTTTATCAGGGTCAACTTCAATCCCTTTCTCACTTACAATAAATCCCAGCAGTTTACCGGATCTCACCCCGAATGTGCATTTATTGGGGTTTAACTTCAATTGGTACTTCCTCAGACGCTTGAATAACTTCAACAGGTTTACCAGGTAGTCTTCTTCTGTGAGGGACTTGGCAATCATGTCATCCACATAACATTCAATTTCTTTATGGATCATGTCGTGGAATAATGTTACCATAGCCCGTTGATAAGTGGCACCAGCATTCTTCAGTCCGAATGGCATCACCTTATAACAGAACGTGCCCCAGGGTGTGATGAAAGTTGTCTTCTCCATGTCTTCAGGTGACATTTTTATCTGATTATATCCTGAAAATCCATCCATGAAGGAGAACACCGAGAACTGAGCCGTATTGTCGACCAATACATCAATGTGAGGTAATGGGAAGTCATCCTTCGGGCTGGCTCTGTTCAGGTCCCGGTAATCCACACATATCCTCACCTTTCCATCCTTCTTAGGCACAGGTACGATGTTAGCAACCCACGGCAGGTAACTAGTTACAGCAAGGAAACCGGCGTCCCACTGTTTTTGTACCTCTTCTTTTATCTTCATTGCCATATCCGGGCGAGTACGGCGCAACTTCTGTTTTACTGGCGGACAGTCTTCTTTCAGAGGCAGCTTGTGCATAACAATGTCGGTGTCCAACCCTGGCATATCCTGATAAGACCAAGCGAAAACATCCACATACTCCTGAAGCATGTCAATCAGTTGCTCTTTCACTGAATCTTGCAGGCAAGCCCCGATCTTAACTTCTTTCAAGTCTTCTTCCGTACCAAGATTAACCGTTTCAACTTCCTCCTCATGAGGAGTGATAACCTTATCCTCTTGTCTCAACAACCTGGATAGCTCTTCAGGTAGCTCATAATCTTCATCAACCCCTTCATCGACTTGATTAATCAGATTGTCAAAGTCATACGAAGTCATAGCAGTGTTGTTGTCGGTGCAGTCTGGAGGGCACTTTCTGCAAGGGTTTAGATTTGTCCATTTTAGTGATCAGTTTTATCTTGTTTAGAAAAAAAGTGAAAATGAAGTTTATTATTTTGAAAAACATTGCCATTTTATTTTTGTACAAAAAATGAAAAATGAAAAACAGTGAGCAGAAAAGAAAAGACTCATTTGCAAAATATGTCCTGATATTCATTAATTGATCTTTGCACAAAATACAAGATGGCCCGATTACAAAATGAGTCCTGACATCTTGGGCAAGATACAGGACTTGATGCATGCTTTAAAAACAGGAAATAATAATTACTCTGCAGGAGTAACTCTTATAATTTCCTGGGAAGACCAGTTTGAGACATGGCTCCCTAGGATCCTTGGACGTATCCAGCTTTCCAGGTTGCACTCGTCTTCTGACTCATCTTCCAAGCTATTCACAGCATCCGGGGTGAGCATCCCCCCGCTAACAAACTTGGGCTCCTTCGCAGCCTCTGGTTGATCTTGTCGAGTTGGTCTGTAACCTAACCCGAATCGGTCTTCTTTCTTCTCCACGGGCAGCAGCTTGCCCCAACCTTGGGCGGTACCTTCCTCAACAACCTTCCGGGCTTGCTGATATGATGTGACGGAAGTCCTCAACACAGTAGATGTTTCATTAATATTCAAGGCCTCAAACCCTTGACTCATGGTTTCATGGATCTCCCCATCCATTTCAATGTATTTGAAAGTAGCCAGCTGGCTAACGAAGATATCCTCCTCCCCACAAATGGTAATGACTTGGCCCTCCCACTCGAATTTTAACTTCTGGTGAAGGGTCGACGTCACGGCGCCAGCGGCGTGTATCCATGGTCTACCCAATAGACAGCTGTAGGCAGGCTGTATATCCATCACAAAGAAGGTCGTTTTGAAAACCTGTGGGCCAATCATTATTGGTAATTCTATCTCTCCCAGAACTGATCTTTTAGAACCATCAAAGGCTCTCACTACCAAGTTGCTTGGGCGTAGTGCCAATCCATCATGCTCCAGCTTCACAAGGGCTTTCTTGGGTAGGACATTGAGTGATGACCCTGTGTCTACCAATACGTGAGAAAGAACTGCACCCTTACACTCCAAGGTAATGTGCAAATCCTTGTTGTGATTGCGACCTTCCGTTGTCAGATCAGTGTTGGTAAATCCTAGTCCATGACTAGCGTTGACATTTCCAACCACAGCCTCTAACTGATTGACGGTAATCTCCTCCGGCACATAGGCTGCGTGCAACACTTTTAATAGTGCGTTCCGATGAGCCTCGGAGCACATTAGCAATGATATTATGGAGATTTTGGAAGGCGTTTGGTGAAGCTAGTCTACCACCTTGTAATCACTTTTCTTTATGATTCTCATGAATTCATCAACCTCTTGATCAAAAGGAGTCTTCAAAGCTTCTTTAGCAACCGGTTCTTCTTGCACCATGCTCTTCCCTTTTGCCTTAGCAGCAGCTTCTGCTTCAGCAACGGGTCTTGGAATTTGCGAGGCAAAGAGACGTCCGCTTCTAGTGAAGCCTCCGCCTCCCCCACATTATCTATCTGAGGTGAAGAAGTTGATGATTCCAAAGTGATTTTCTGCCCCTCGCAGTATAGATCTGAGTCGTAATGCCAAGGGATGGCATTATTGCTTTCGTAAGGAACTGGCCCAGGTACTGTGATAGTGACTGGACTGATAGCAGCTGCAGAGGGGACTACAATGGTGTGTGGATCATAGTATATGGTAACTAGTGTTCTGACAGGAGTAGCATTTTGTTGGTTGTTGGCAGGGACATCTGCAGGATCGTAGTATATTGTAACCGTTGAGACACTTTTATGAATTGCTGCTGATGTTGGAGAAGGCACTGTTGACTGGATGAGTGTTGAAGTTGTAGCAGGAATGGTGAGTGAACTTGCATCCGTTGAAGTGATTGATTGAGAAGTTGTTGGAGTTGTAGTAGAATCCGCCGGAACAATGGTTGCTGACGTTGTAGGAGTATCTGTGATTGTTGATGAAGGAATTGTTGGAGTTGTAGTCGTCGTTGTTGTAATCTGAAGGATACCATCCTTAATAAGACCGTCTATGCCGTTTCTCAGTCTTTCACACCCATTAACGGCAATGTTGCAATATCCACAGCCGAGCTCACACCCGGGGAACACTTGGCATTCTAAAAGCTGAGCTTTGATTTCAACCAAAGGTGTTCGAATTTGTGCAACACTGGTGATTAAGGTGGATAGTTTGCCTTCTTTAATAGCATTAATCCTAGGCCCGTTGTGACTAGGCATTGGATTTCTTGTGACATTTGGAGGAGGTGCAAAATTGAGAGCTTTTGAATCCACCAGATCTTGGACTTTCATCTGTAAGGCCCTGCATTTTTCAGTGTCATGCCCTGGTGCGTTTGAATGGAATGCACACCTGGCACTTGCATCATAGTTCTTTGGCATATTGGCAGGATCCGGAGGTGCCAATGTCCTTAACTCAACTAGGTTGAGCTTCAGGAGTTGTGGCAAGAGTGCAGCATACGGCATTGGAATTGGGTCAATTACCCTGTTTGCCTGTGATGGTCTTTGTTGAAAGGGACGCTGTTGTTGGTTGTTATTGTTGTTGTTGTAGGTTCTCTGTTGCGGATAATGAACTTGTTGTTGATATTGTGGTTGTTGTTGTAGAGGATATGCTGATTGTTGAGGAATCGGAGCTGGAATGGTAACCGCTGCTACTGACCGGTGTACATATTGAGGCCTGCCCCTGCTTGCATGAATGGAATTTGTTTCACCGGCCCTTCGGGGTCCCACAAAAGGCTTTCTGGGATTGCTAGATGAACTTGCACCACTGTCAGAAATTTTGCCCATCTTTAAGAGGCTTTCAATTCTCTCACCAGCTATGACCACATCAGCGAAACTGGTAGAGGAAAAAGCAGCCAGTCTATCAATGTAGGTCCCTTGCAATGTATTCATGAACATGTCGGCCATCTCCCTCTCTGACATGGGTGGTTGGACAGCAGCAGCAAGCTGTCTCCACCTTTGGGCATATTCCCTGAAGCTCTCTCTAGAAGACTGAGACATTCCCATTAGGAGGGTCCTATTGGGAGCCATGTCCAGGTTGTATTGATATTGTCTGATGAAGGCTTCAGCCAAATCTTTCCAACATCTTATGGTGGCCCTAGACAAATGTGAATACCACTCTCTCGAAGCTCCAGTCAGACTGTCCTCAAAGTAGAACATCCATAGCTTTTCATCCATGGTATACGCTTTGAGTCTTCCCAGGAAAGATTGCAGGTGAGTTCGTGGACAGGAGGTACCATTGTCCTTTTCAAAGCATGGGGGTTTGAATTTATGGGGAATTCTCACCCCATCTACTAGCCCCATGTCCATCACATCGAAGCCCAAAGAATTCTGAGACTCCAAAGATCTCAGTTTCTCAGCAATTTCGTCCAATCTCCTGTCATATACTTCATCTCCAGCCCCCATAACAGTAAACTGTTCTTCCTGAGGATCCTCTTGCAAGATTCTCCCCCCAGCGGTATTACCTTGAACATTCCTCGGGATATTAACCTTTGGATCCAGATGAGGTCCATACACTGGTGGGTCAATACGAGGCTGGCCCCGTTCATTGTTGCTAGTCCCTCCTGTTCCAAGATGAGGCTCCTCAGGAGTTTGTCTTTCCACCAGCTCTCTTAACCTTTCTTGACTCTGGGCTAAGCCAGTCATCACTGCCATGAATTGAGACATCTGATTTCTCATCTCTACTCTCTCATTAGCCATCTGATTTCTGACCTCAGTCAGATCCTGCTGTACTTGTTCCATTTGTATACCGGGAAGGTTGTTACGAGTCGGGTACCGGTGCGTGCGGTTGACAGGGAACACTCGGTGACGAGCAATGTTTCCTGAAGTCACAACAAAGTTAGAAACAATAATAATAACAATACCTACAAAACAAAACAAAGTTAGTATGCAATGCAATATGCTTATTTGTTTTCCAAGGTATCCGGCTTGGTTCTTGGTTTTGACCTTTCCAGACCTCGAGGAAGATGCTTGATGTTGTTGAGAGAAAACCCAAATGAAAACAAACTAAATATATTAAAAATGGTGAACAATACATAGTTTGTTTTACAACACATGCCCATGGAGGGTCAAAATACATCAAAAAGAAAAAAAGTATATCAAATGCAAACAAACAACAAGCAAAGGGATCAGACATCCAGTCCAAACTCATCCTCTCTGACCTCCTTCAGGAGTGCCTCAATCACTGGACCAGCTGGGTGCTCTGTAATGGTCCTAATGAGGAGGTTCCTGGTAGCAATGGCAGTGGTCAACTTCTTATGCATGTCCTGGTCTTTTGACCTCTTCACTCCTGCTCTGAGCTTCAACTCTGAAATCTCCTTCTGGGCTGCCAATAAAGCTTCCTGGTGCTTCTTCTCATTGGCCTCTAGCTGTTCAATCTTGGCTTGAGTCTTTTGATCTTCTTGTGTGCGGGCCTCAGTGATTCTGACCCACCTAGCCTGACTCTCTTGCAAATAGAGCTCAGTCCTAGCCTTCTGAATTTTGGCCTCTTTACAGGCATTCTTCAATATTTGTTCCCTAGCTCTTGCTTTCCTGATGTAGTCCTCTGTCTTCTCAATTTTGGTAAGATGCTCCACCCTAAGCTTCTCCAATCTCTCAATATCCAGACGACCATCACTTCTTTCCCAAAGAGTCTTCTTCAAGGCTTGAGATAGGTTCTCATTCCTTTCCTTCAACTTCTCAAATTCTTCTAGGCTGACAGTTGCTGCTGGCTGTACTGTGGATGGTCCATGCATGTCTTCCAAGATGAAAGGCATTCTGGTAATTTGAGCTCTAGTACAGGACCAGTCTAAATATTGAGCTGAAGCAACGTTATTACATCTTCCAAGGATAGCTACCCCCTTTGTCTGGATGTTGTCCCAAGCCCAGGATGCTTGTCTGACAGCAGCTGAATTAGGTTTTACTTCACAATACAGGGTCTCAGCTAAATCTTGTCCTCTGGGAGGGTGAACCAAGGCATAACCCAGTTGTCTCTTAAACAGTAAAGGATTGTAGTTGATGCAAACCTTCACTCCTATCAGAGGCACATTTGGGTATTGTCCACAACTGGTGATAATGTCCTTGCCTTTGGTGCTCTGGGTGCACCATCTAATATCATCTGAAGTCAAGGCAATGAGCTTCTTGGCCCAATTCTTCTGTTGGTGGGGATTCAAGAAGGCATCTGACTTAGGCAGGTGTATGAGCAGCCAGGTGTAAAACAAAGGAGCGCAACATCTCACCAACTTCCCCCTTTGTTTCTCATTTCTCTGGTGGATGGAATAATAGAAATCTCCCAGCAATGTAGGCACTGGGTTCTTTAGAAGAAACAAATGGATGGCATTCCTGCTGACAAATTTGGGCTCATCTGCAAACAGTATAACCCCATATATGCTGAGGGCTAACAGTGCACAGACTTCCCTCCACTCTCCCAAAGAAACCTTCAAGATGGCCTGAGAAATCAAGAAGTCCAAATGCAAACCAGGGATCCTAGCTTTTGTTGTCATACTTTTCTCAATTAAGGCAGGATCCAGGTACAATGCCTTTGCTATATCTTCATTTCTGGGAGCTGGCATCTCGGGGTTGAAAGGGATTCCGCCCCTGATAGGTACTCCAATCAATGAGGAAAACTCTTCCAGCAGAGGCCCTAGCTGAAAGTCTGGAAAGGTGAATCATCTCAAAGGAGGGTCATAAAACTGTAAGCAGGTGTGGATCATGCTTCTCTGAGAAGGGTCAAGGTCCGTAACCGTATCCAGGATACCTCCATAATTCTCTCTAAACAAAGGGATGTGGTCAGGTGTGATAAGTGACTGGACCTGCCTGATACCAGTCAACACAGGCTCAAAGAAATGGTAGGATATGTTGCTCTTCCTGGGAGTAGTCATGAGTGCTGCTGAAGAAACGGAAAGTAAGTGCTGATGAAGATCACAGACTGATGCTGGAGATGAGCCACTGATAGGTTGATGCTGGTAATGATGAAGACAGCTGAAGCAGATAACTGATGAAGATAGCTGAAACAAAGGTCTATGCAAAAGAAGGGGTCAAAACCAAACCAGATATGATGTGGATACCCTGAAAAGCAAATAAACAAATGTTAAATGATGCAATGATGATATATGCAAATTATATGCAAGGGTTTGTGATCAAGCCGGATCTGATTATCTGTCTTGATATAAGGCCCATGTATGTTCAAAAGTCCAGATGGAGGCTCAGAAATCTAGTAACCAGGGTGGGGGACTCAAATAAAAAGTCACATGTCCGGGGTTAATCACAAGAACTATCCAAAGTGGAGTACTCTTAAACAATACAGTAACAGGGTATGATGTGCCCAAGGGTTCCTGCAAACCTGTAAACAGACCAACCCCCTCACAGGTAGTGTTCTAGAACAAGGATCCTCAGACTTGGATCAGTTATGAGAAGTGTAAACACTTCTAACCCGGAGGTACAGTGTTTAAAATAACCATAAAAGATCCTCCTCTAATTCACCGCAGATTCTGAAGGTCATAATAAAGGTCATCCAGACTTAGCAGGCTTCCCAGATAGCCCTAGCACTACAGGAAATCTGTAGCACAGAGTTCTCAAGAAGAAACCCACATCTGAACCGTGTTTCGTATTCCCGCACCAGACCGAAATGGAATGGGAAATAACATGAACCACTCTAGCCTAGGTGTCACTCAGGTCCCAGGTATAGGACCTTAAACTCTCAATGGAACCCCACCCATCAAAACAACAATCCAGATCCAGCAATGACAGTATGACAGTATGATGCATAAAATTGTAAAGAAAGCAGTAAATAAGACTGTACATAAAACAATAAAGCAAATACATAAACACAATTAGCACATAACACCCCAGTAAACACAAATCAAACAAGAGCTAGGAGGAACCCACAAAAAGAACCAGAAGCCCTGGTTACAATATAAGGGTCCCCAGCAGAGTCGCCAAGCTGTCGCTCCCACTAAATGAGGCTAAGTCAAATAGGGTACAGACGCGAACGGTCGGCGAAAGGAGAGAACACACTAGGGTGAACTGGAAAGAAAAGAGTCGCCAACTAGGCATTTTTATCCCGAAGGAAAGGTAATGCTGCATAAACCTAAGAAAAGATGGATAAGACGGTTGCGGACCAGAGAAAATGAGAAAGGGGGTTGGTTACAACCTGGGAAGGTATTAGCACCCAGATTGTCCGCCGTACTCGACGGGATCCACGCTTAAAAGATTTGTGTTAAAAGGGGTGGTGTCAGTGCTATTTTGTGTGCCAAAAGCTGGAAAAGACTGCAAGTGTCAGTGTAAAATAAATGTGAAGTGAGGTATGGGAGTGTCAGTGCAAGAAGAGAGTATGAAGCTCAAGACTATGAGGCTCAAAGAATAATGCTGGAAGGAGGGGGAATATACAGAGACTTTTGTTCGATAACAGTTAAGTTATGCCTACGTATCCTCTCATGAAATGAGGAAGTCAGAACACCGTAGTTCGACTCAAAGAGACTGAAAGATAAATTGACTTGTGAACTGCTTACTAGTCTATGCTCAAGTGTATGACCTGTCTGGCTCAGGTGCAAACTGTCTTGCATTAGACGGAAGAAGCGAGTTCTCGTTTGTGAGTGAATGAGGTGAGAAGAGAATCCCGGAGGAGACGATTGTTGTCTGTTTTTGTGTTTTCAATATTTTATTGCTTTTTGTGTTTGTCATAAGTTAATGAGCTTAAGCATAAACCAAGGGTTAGTAAACTCATCACATCCTCCCTCTGATTAGGGGTAATGAGAATACCTTAAGTATGAAGTAAGAACCTCACACTTAATCACCATGATGTAGGATTAAGATCATTAACCTACTTGCAATTATTTATATGTTTTTGGAGTTTTTGTTTGTTGTTAAGTAATGAGTTTAAGCTATAATCAGGGATTTAATGGACTCATTACACCATCCTAATAGAAGGATAATAGATGAGAAAATTTAAGCGGAGGAAGGCTCCTCAACTTAATCCATGATTAGGGATTAACCTCATGACAAAACAAAACCTTTATTAAATGGATTTTAGTTAATGGTAGGATTAAGAAGTGAATTTTATGGTTTGTAAGACAACTTGAGGGGGACTTGTCCATTAACACTAGGGTTAGTCCTTCTTAACCAATTAAGGATGAATTAGAACCCTAATGCAAGGCCCAAGTTACAAGCTTGATTTCTTAGTGATTATTAGATGGATTGATTAAAGGATTTAAACACATTAAGGGTTTAACACTTAGGATTAAAGTTATACACTCTATCCTAATAGAAGGATACATGCATAACCCCAATCACAAAGTCTTAAAGCCTTTAAGGTCTAGTCCTTGATTATGAGATTAGGAGAGAAGACACAAAGATGACACAAAGGTAAAACTAAATGGGGAACTAATCAAACCCTAATTGTCAACATGCTTGGGTATTCCTAGGGTTTATGAGGCTTGCAAGAGACCTTCAAGAAGAACCACCAAAGAAGAAGAAAGATGAAAGGAGGAGAAGCAGAAGAAGCAAGTCAACTTACTTCACTTAAGAAGATAAGTTGTTTGAAGAAAGAAAGTGACGAGGGAACATGAATGAGCAAGCTCACTCTAGAACCAAAACAAAATGCAGCAATGAATTCATAAGAGAGATGAGAGGAGAATGTGAGAGGTGAAGGCAAATTCACTTCTCAAATACTTACCACCTGAAAAGTTAGCAAAGGAAATGAGATGGAATAAAAATGAGAAAGATGCAATGATGCAACCCAAAACCAAAAGCATAATCAAGATGTAAATGATGCAAAGGGATGATGTAAATGTATGTCATGAAGTGCAAATGATCATACAAGTGATGAAGATGCAAATGAAGCATGTAAGAAGCATGAAAGTTCATGAATGCACATGAAATGAAGTGAATGCATAACATGGCCAATGGATGATGCAATGATCAAACATGATCTCAACATGTCCTAAGATGTCTTATATGTCATGTGGATGCATAAAATGTCATGGCAAGTTCATGTATGCAAGCATATGAAAAATGAAGGCAAATGAAGGCAAAAATTAGGGTTTATGTACAAGATGCAATGCAAAATTCAAAACCAGAAGCAAATGGCATGATAAAAAATTGAAAATGGAATCAAAGGAACCCTAACCCTATACAAGTTCACTTCCCAAAGGAGGATACCTAAATCTTAACCTAATGGAAGTTATGATTTTCTCAAGTTTGCTAGGGTTTTAAGGCACTTCAAAAGGAAAAATGCACAACAAATTGAAAACGAAAGACAAATTCATGCCCATTTTATCCTAGAAACTAAATGATATGAAGAATGCAATGCAAAAAGAACCAACATCAAACTCTTCATGGTTAGGCAGAAAGGATTTTTCTAAGTTAGGGCAAAAATATTGACTTTTTAAGAACCCTAAATCCAAAGAAAAATGTCAAAATAGGTCAAGAACCAAAAAGAAATTTGTGTGAAGGGTTTGATAATGTTTCTAAATGTATCAATATGCAATGTGATTTTTTTGGTGATTTTTAGAAACTTAAATGCTATTTTAATTAATTAATTCTCATTAATTAATTAAATTAAACATTTAAATATTTTAAAAATACGAATTTTATGCAAAAAATAAAATAAAAATTATTTTCAGAATGAGAAAAATATTTGAAAGGGAAATTCAAAAGATAAAAAAATTTGAAAGTGTTTTGCTATTTTTAATAAAATGTAGAAAGAAATGCAATTAAAATGAAAATAAAATGAATTAAAATGGAAGTATGCTGATCCAGTGGCCCGGATTCAAATAAAAAGAGGAGGGAATTGACCTCGCGCGCTAATGGACGGCCCACATTCAAACTCACTAATTATGTCATTAAGCCTTAATCTGAACCCTAAACATTTTCAGGTGACCGGAACAGTGTTCCGGTCATCTTCTCCGGCCAGTCTCTCAAGCTATCTCACTCAATACGCAACCCCAAGACCCCTAAAGCTCCAGAAATGTTCCTCACATCAACCCCAACAAGAATCAGCCATCAAAATTCATTTATTCAACATCAAGATCATGAATCGAAGCAAAACGGAAAACCTGGCAAAAATTTCAGAAGCTTATGAAATGCTTATTTCTCAACTATTTTCAAAACTAAACACATCATGGCAATCGGGGGAACACATAGAATCATTCTATAACATAAAATGAGAGTTCTGGAAAAATAAATGCCATGGCTACCTGAAGTTGAGCTTTCGAAACAGGAGCTTTCTGGCCAGTTCTTTGCCTCAAATCCACTCCAATGATTCCCCTCAAGAGCTTGTGATGCTTGGTTGAAGCTTAAATGGCCTCAAAAGGAAGTTGGCAGAAGTTCAGTTCATGAAATGTTGAAATCGTGTTTTTGATTCTGAGTGTTTTAGGGCAAAATGAAGGGTGGGAAATGACCAGTGATGTTTATGGAGTTGAATGGTGGAAAAAGTTTGAAGGTTTGATGGCTGAGTTATGAGATTCGATAGCTTTTGCAAATTTGGGGATTTCTTTGTATGTTGTGTTCTTGGAGGTTTTTGCTTGTGTTATGTTATGTGTTGGGTTGCTTTTGGTACACATATCATGTTTGGATAGGTCAGAGGGTGGGTGCTGGCCTAGGTTGATTGGTATGGGCAAGTTGCAAAAATGGTACCAACTTGTGTACTTGAGGTATGGGCTGGTTCAGTGGCTGTTTCAAGGCATGGCTCGAGTCAGCTTGGTTCAAGGAGGTCCATGGAAGTTATAGTTTGTAGCTGGCACAAGTGGCTGAAGAGATTTGATCTATTTTGCAATTTTGGGGAAGTTTGGCCCCTTTTGAATTACTTGAAGTTTAAGGCATGAAACTTGGGATTTCTTTGTGCAATTCTGATTTTTAGGTCATGTGTGATGTTTGTGTAATGGTTAGAAGTCACTTTGAGGTCACATTTGGCTTTGGCAAGTGTTTTTGCAAACTTCCCTCTTTGGTGCATAAGTGAAATTTAGTGATTTTTCCCAACTTTGCAAGGCCATAACTTGAGTTCCAAAATGAATTAGGTCAAGTTCTTGTACTTTTTGAAAAGGGAATGATCCAATCTACAACTTTCATGACCAAGAATTTTTCATTTGAAGCATTTTTGAATCAAAAAGAGGAGGTTGAAAAACTTTTCCCAAAATGGCAAGTTTGCATTACAAGTCACTTTCCCAAAATGGCAACTTTGCAAATGGCTTGAAATTCTTCAATTTATTGAACTTCTAACTTCTTCTAAGATCAAATAAAGATCATATACATCCAAAATGATGGAGAAGACCCTTTGGTTGGGTGATTGGGGGCCTCAGATGCCCTGATTTTGCACTGACTTGCTCAAGAAGTCATCTTTTGATCAGATGCCTTCCCCATTGAATTTCTTCATGGAAATTGGTATGCATGATCCTTATATCAAATAGAGACCAATAGAAACAAGAATGACCAAAGAAGTTGGAGTTATGGCCTCTGAAACCAAAACCCTAATTTTAGGTCATTTGTGCAGTTAAACCTGGTTCTGCTTCCATGCCTTCCTCAGTTCTTGTGATTTTCTGACTTTCTTGATCTTGGGAGGACATAATATGATGCTTGAACATACATGGACCCCCTTGAGATGATTGAAGAGCTTTGGAGTGGCTCAGATAGCTCAAGGATTGCTCAGATCACAAACCCTAGATGCAGATGACCTAGAACCCATGTAGTGAAGCAAAATGCAATATGAGATGATATGATTGAACTTATGCAAATGAAAAGAATCACAAGCCATGGTGAAATGAGTGAGGGAAAATTTGGGGTGTTTACAGACACGGACAAGTGTAAAAAAAGAGTATATATATGAACAAGCATTTGTGTTGGAGAGTGCAAAGGGGACGCTTTGGCTTTTATTTGCAGGGGATGTGTGTTTTTATATACATTGCTGATGAAATACTGATTGGTATTTGCAGGTGACTGGCTCGAACCTGACTTGTGATCATGCAAATGTTTGATTTTTGCCGTAATGCTCCGTATTAGACGGAATGCTACGCTCTGCAGGGAAAAATGGTGTGAATGCTATGATTATGCAAAAGAGAAGCCGATCCGGGATTCGGATCCTGCTGAAGAAAAGATCTTTGGCTGATCTGCTTGGAGGGATATCCCAGCTGAGGAAGAGATCATTGGTAGATCTGCTAGGAGATATAGCTCTGCTTGGGGAAATTGGTCATTGATAGATCTATCCTGTAAGGAGAACTCAGCTGGGGAGAAGGAAACTTTCGTCACTTTGTTGTGTATGAGCTTCAAACATTGCTCTTCTGGGGAGGGAATGAAAACTCTGTAGGGAGATTGGCTGGGGATGCTCCTGTTGAGTAGACCTGTGCTAAAGATGAGGAGGCTTTGACAACTCTGCTGGGGAAAAGCATTCCAGATATTGCTTGGGGAGGAGGTATGCTAGGGAAGTGTGCTTGGCATGCCCCATGCTGCGTATTGAATACCTGCAATCTGTTAAGACAAGAGAAACGCACAAGTATCCCGAGGTATTCCTTACCGGATTACGTCATAGGAATTAGATATTCCTGAAAGTAAATATATTTCCCGCAAAAAATGGCTCATTTGTTTTATGCAAGTACTTATTATGAATATTGGACATTTTGCAAACGAAACAAAAATGTACAAAAAGAGATGTGACTGAAAATCTGATTTTATTAATCTGGGTGCCCTGAATTGGAAAATACAGTCAAAGAAACAAATCCCCTGGAATGTGGAGATTGCTATAAATTGAGAAAAGTAAAAGTGTTGGCAATGTTGACGATGCTCCGTTGAGCTTCCTTTGCTATGACCTGTATGACCTTGACGTTCATCTCATCTTGCTTTCTGAAGAAGGTTGATTCTGACTGATGCTTTGTCCTTTCAAAACTTGTTGTGTTGTGAGGAATACAGACGAATTCAGAATGCAGTTGTTCGCTCATTCCCTGATTTTTCGTGGATCGCCCTTTCGGGTTTTCAATCCACCGGGATACCCATTTTTGGCTGAGCTGTCCAATGCGGCTTTTCAACTCAGCGGGTGTACATTTTTTTTATTATTCCCTTATTTTAGCCCGAGTCTTTTATTCTGTTTTTGACTCGCCGGGATGCCCTATTTTTCCTGGACTTACATTCTGTTTTTATGTCCAGCGGGTCATTTTATGCGAAGTATTTTTTAACTGCATCTGAATTCACAAGGGACAAGAAATCTTCACCATCCATAGTAGTGAGCATCGATTCTCCACCAGAGAAAACTTTCTTTACTATGAATGGACCATCGTAGTTTGGAGTCCATTTTCCCCTGTGGTCTGTATATGGAGGAAGAAGTCTTTTCAGCACAAGTTCTCCCACTTGGTATTCCCGAAGCCTAACTTTCTGATCGAAGGCTTTTTTTTTTCTTTTCTGTATAATTGCCCATGACAGATAGCAGCTAATGTCTTCTCTTCGATCAGATTCAGTTGATTATACTGAGACCGGACCCACTCTGCTTCATCTAGCTTCACATCCATCATTACCCGTAAGGAGGGTAGCTCAACTTCAACAGGTAGGACAACCTCCATACCGTACACAAGCTGATAAGGTGTTTCCCCAGTAGATGTTCTGATTGAGGTTCGGTACCCATGCAAGGCAAATGGTAGCATTTCATGCCAGTCTTTGTAAGTAACTACCATCTTCTGCACAATCTTCTTGATGTTTTTGTTAGCTGCCTCAACATCGCCATTCATCTTTGGCCTGTAAGGAGAAGAGTTGTGATGTTGGATTTTGAAGTCCCGACAAAGTTCTGCCATCATTTTGTTATTCAAATTGGAACCATTGTCAGTAATGATTCGCTCGGGAACTCCATATCGACAGATGATGTCTCTTTTCAGAAATTTGGCTACCACTTGTCTGGTGACGTTTGCATACGAAGCTGCTTCAACCCATTTGGTGAAGTAATCAATGGCTACCAGGATGAATCTGTGGCCATTTGAAGCAGTTGGTTCGATCTTTCCAATCATGTCAATGCCCCACATGGAAAAGGGCCAAGGTGAAGACATCACGTTCAAAGGATTTGAAGGCACATGCACTTTATCTGCATAGATCTGACA
Source organism: Lathyrus aphaca (assembly GCA_963966055.1). NCBI lineage: Eukaryota > Viridiplantae > Streptophyta > Magnoliopsida > Fabales > Fabaceae > Lathyrus > Lathyrus aphaca. The sequence continues at coordinate 500,166,853 of OZ014519.1, read as the reverse complement.
TTTGTGGCACTTTCTAGCATATGCACAATAGTCTGCATCCATTGTGATCCAGTAGTAGCCTGATCCTAATAATTTCTTAGCCATTGCATGTCCTCCAACATGGGTACCAAAAGATCCCTCATGCACCTCGTGCATCAGCAAGTCTGCTTCTTTCTCATCAACACATCTGAGGAGAACCATGTCAAAGTTTCGCTTGTATAATGAACCATCAACATTAAGGAAGAAACTACCGGCCAACCTTCTTGAAATTCTGGGATCAGGTACGTGATGTCGAATGAGATGTTTAAACACTTGAAGACTTGAACAAAACTTAAAGTGCAAGAAAAATAAACAACACAGGAATTTGTTAACCCAGTTCAGTGTATAACCACACTTACATCTGGGGGCTACCAAGCCAGGGAGGAAATCCAATATAAGTAATATTAATTCTAGACTTAAACCACCCAGTTTAATCTTTCACTTAATATCTACCCAAGGCAATTTCTACCTAAGACACAATTTAGATATGAGTACAAACTCACTCCCCCTCAATCACACAGTGATGTGTTTACAAGTTTAATAAAATTGAAGTCATACTTCAAACAAAACAGCTTGATCTTACTTCACATTTTTAATCAAGACACAAATGCACTTTTGCTTAAAAGCTCATAAAGTGGTACACATTAACAACCTGCTATTAAAACACAAACACCCTATTTAGTCTTCTTAATTTCGTATTCTATTCTGAGAGTTTCTGTTACTTAAATAGGTGTTTGGATTTTGGGATTTCTGTAGGTAATCCAACCCTGATACGCATGCTGTCATCACCTTGAATTAGGGTTTGTTACTTCCTTGATTCTAGGTGATTCAGTTCTTCTGATTATACTGAAGTAACATAACAAATCTCCCTACAGATGCGCCTTCTTCTGTTTTATCCATCCATAATTAATTCCAGATAAATTCCCTGAATTTTCTCAGTTCTGTTAAGCATTAATTAATTCTGGTAGCAGGTTTGAGATGTCACAACATCTGGTGTGACATCCTGAAAACTGAACTTACATCATTAACTGATACAATGTCACAACATCTGGTGTGACATCCTGTAAACTGAACTTACTTCATTAACTGATACAATGTCACAACATCTGGTGTGACATCATGAATTAAGTTCATTTACTTATAATATGTTTGATAATGTCACAACATCTGATGTGACATCCTGAACTAAGTTTAACACTTCTTGTTGGTCAAAAATTCTGCCAATTCTAAACATCTACAAACTCCCCCTTTGGCTAATTTTTGGCTAACATACTTTTCTGGTTTATCAGAGTGCAACAGAGTTTCTTTTATCAGAGTATAGCAGTTCTTTTCTGTTGAGTCATGTGTGAGTTTACTCCCCCTTAAACCTACATGTGTTCAGACTTGTTGCAACATTAATTTTTCATTAAAAGCACATCTTTAGTTCAGAAGCAAACAGAATTCATTTTTCATTAATCAGTAAGCTGTTTTCATTAATCAGTAAGCTGCATCATACATTGTTGTTGTTCAGTTCTCTTCTCTCCCTTGTTAGACATAAATTGGGGCCAAATTTTACAGTGACAGAGAGAATCAAAATACAATGTTGAAGCAGCATTACATATTCCTCACATACATGTTTCACTCAGAATCCTCATATTCAGTGTCTTCCTCTTCTTCAGTTTCCTCATCAGAGGTAGCAGCTTTTTGAGCACTCTCTTCAATCTCCAGCCTTTGGATAATCTCCTCAAGCTTCTGCTTCCTGGCATCCAGCTCTTTACAGGTGTTCTTCAGCTCAGCAATCAAAGCAGCTTTGGATATTGGAGATTTTGCCATTGAAGTTCCAGCAGAGGTCCCAGAGGGAGCTTCAACATCAGCTGCATGATGACTTAAGAACAACTTGTAGTGGAAGGCCAGAGGACTTTCTCTTTTGCAGATTGAGTCCTTCTCAGTGAGGATACCTGGATACTGACTAAGTATTATTCCACACAGCAAGGAAGGGAAGGCAATAGGCAGCTTTGTTGCAGATGTTCCAGCATGCTTCAATGTCTGATAAAAAATATAGGCCCCAAAATACAGCTTTGTTTGGGTGCCCACAACATATATGAACCTGCCCAATCCAGTTGCTATTGAGGAGGTATGGTTGGTAGGGACCCAGTTTGCAGTGCCAATCCTATGCAGCATTGCATACTTTCTTGTTAGCAAGCTAACAGAAAGTTTCCCTTTAACTGGCCAAGTCTTGACCTGATTGGCAGTGATGACTTTGCACACCTGGTTATCTGTCTTTCCTAGCTCATTAGGTCCATCAGATTCTCTTCCTAGATAGTGGTTGATAACCCTAGGAGAGAATTCCACACATCTCCCTCTTACATACACGTTTCTGAAGTCAGCTGACTTACCATCAGCACAGTCCTCTTGAAGGTTGACAATAAATTCCTTGACTAGCAGCTCATAGCAAGGAGAGAAGTTTGACACTGTTTTGAATAATCCAGCAGAAGAGATGAGATCAATTACCTCAGTGCACTCAAGTGCATTGCTGCTCAGCTCTCTTTCAAGTGCTACCCTTCTTTGGTAGACAAATTTCCATCTGCTCACACTTGACACATGATGGAATGAAATGTTGTCCAGAGGAGCTTCTGGAACAACAAAGGAGGACCTTGAAGGTGCTGGTTTCTTCTTTGGTGGAGATGTTGGGACATCCTCTTCAACATCTGAATCTGGAGGAGTGACAGCTTTCCTCTTTTGTGTATTCACCTTGCTCCATTGTTTGGTAGGACCAAAAGCAACTTTAGCTTTGTCCTTCTTTGGTGTAGGCTGCTTCTTATCAGGAGTTGCATGTCCTGCAGTCTTCTTTTCTTTCCTAGTCCTAAGCCTTTTGGCTATGCTAGGGTTCATAGTAGCAATGATTTCTGTGTCAGAATCATGCTCTATGTTTACAACAGGAGGAGGTTGAGCAGTCTCCTCTTCAGTAGGTGGATCAACAGACTTCTCTTCAGCAGGTGGATCAACAGAGTTCTCTTCAGCAGGTGGATCAACAGAGACTTGATCATCAGTGGAGGCCTTGTTCTGGTCCTCAGATGTTTCATCATCATCATCAGAGGAAGCCTTGTGCTGGTCCTCAGATGTTTCAACGTCTATTGGGACATCCTGTTGAGCAGGAGTGTCCTCTTCAGACTGATTGTTCTGTTCTTCTTGTGGAGCTGGCATGGTGTTCAGAGAAATAGAGATTCCACTCACAACTCTTTGCTTAGACATAATCCTATTAACAAGATGCTTGATGGAGGCATCCACATACTCAGAGGCTTTGGGAGTGGTGTTTGATGATGAAGGCATCCCTTTGGCCTTGCTAAAAACAGGTTCCTTTGCCCTCCTAATAGTAGGAGTTATTGGCTTTTGAACAAGAGGAACACTTCCTCTGATTTCGTCCATGGGAGTTGAATCCATAGGTACCACAGAAATGAGGGTTGCATGCACCACATCCTCTTGGTTGAGGATTTCATCAGAGATGTTAGGGTTTTGGTGTTGAGACATTTTCGAAAGTGGTGGATGAAGAGTTTAAGTTCGAATGATTTTGATGAGCTCTGAAAATCAGTTAGAGTATGTAATTCGTTTTGAGAGGATGATGAGAAGATGAATAGCTGAGAGCAAGCTGGTATTTTTATAAAGGCCGTTACTTGGAGAATTTTAAGGAGTGGAATACACAGAGTTCTTGACCAGACTGGTGTTGCCATCTGGTGATCATGCCACATGATGTCATATGACATTGTAAACACCCCAAATTTTCCCTCACCCATTCGCCACGGCTTGTGATCATTCTCATATGCATAAACACAATCATATCATCTCACATCTCATTTTTGAGTCACTGCATTGGTTCTAAGTCATCTGCATCTAGGGTTTGTGATCTGAGCAATCTCAGGGCTTCTTGAGCCACTCCAAAGGTCACCAATCAATTCAAAGAGGTCTACATGTGTTCTTATATCATATTCCATCTCCTCAAAGTCAAAAATGCAAAGGAGTCACAAGAACTAGGGTTTGAGTGGGTGCAGAGCCAGGTTTGACTGCACAGTTGACTGAAAATTAGGGTTTTGGTTTCAGAGGCCATAACTCCAAATTTTTTGGTCATTCTTGTTTCCATTGGTCTCTATATGGTATAGGGAGTATGCATATCAATTTTCATGAAGAAATTCCATGGGGAAGTCATCTGATCAAGGGTTGACTTTTCAGACAAGTCAGTGCAAAATCAGGGCATCTGAGGCCCCCAATGACCCAGCCAATGGGTGATCTTCATCATTTTGAGTGTGTATGATCTCTATTTGATCATGGAAGAGGTTTGAAGTTCACAAAAATCAAGAATTTAGGGTTTTTGCAAATGTTGACTTTTTGGGCATAGTTGACTTTTCAAGAATGCATCATTTTAGGTCATTTTTCAAGCCTTGATTCTTGATCCAAAAATGCTTCAAATGGAAAAACTTTGGTCATGAAAGTTTTAGATCTCATCTTTCCCTTTTCAAAAAGTACAAGAACATGATCAAACTCTTCTTGGATCAAAAGTTATGGTGTGACAAAGTTGGCTAAAATCATTGATTTTCAAGGCATGCCTCAAATGAGAATTTTGCAAAATCATGGACCAAGGCCAATTGCAACCTCTAATTCATTTCAAACCAGTATGCAAACATCCTCTAAGTCATAAAATTCAGATTTGAACCAAGAATGCCCATGGTTATGGTTCATGTAACAAGACTTTTCTCATAAAGTTTCAAAAAGCAACAAGTTGCAAAACCACTCATTTCTCTTCACCAACTTGCAGCATTGGCCCTTGAACCAAGCTAACCCTTTCCCCTCATTTTGCTGCGCATAGCCCATGCCTTGTACCAAGCCTAGATCATGAGCCATGCTTGCCTTACACAAAATGTGACTTTTTGCAAAAGCAAACTTACCAATCACTATAGGCCAGGTCACATCATCTGACCTATAGGATTAAAATACATTATCATTTTGCAAGCCATTTTCATGTACAAGGCAAGGCTGAAACCATTCATAACAACACATTCACAAAATACACCCCAGCTGCATAAGCCTTCGAATCTCTCTGCCCAGCCAAGAAACACTCAAACCATTTTCACCATTCAACTCACCATGCATCATTGAGTAGAAACCAGCAAGAACACAAGCCTGAATCAACCAGAACACCCCATAGCCATTTCTCACCTCAAACTGCAGTTCCATTCGAATCTCCCTCCCTAGCTCACAAACATCCAAACAAACCTTGCAAAGCTTCTCCATTCACCCTCAGGATCACAAACAACCCTTCACAATGGCCTGAAGCTGCCCATTTCACCATAGCCATTTTCAACTGAGTTGAAGCAGGAGCTGTCGAAACTCATTATCCAGCCAACATAAACTCTTCTTGAGCATTCAAACATCATCTGGGGATCAAGTGGAGTAGTTTGCACTGAAAGAAGTGACCAGAAAGTCATCAGGTTGAAAGCTCCAAATCTCAGGTAGCTTGAAAATTATTTTTCCAGAAATTGTTTTTCATGTTATGAACTTTTTCCTTATGCTTCACTGAATATCCTGGTGCTCTTAGTTTTTGAAATGGTTTTGAAATGAGAGTTTAATTGCTCTCTGAAGCTTGCGTGCCCTAGTTCTTATTTCCTTCGATTCAGCTTAGTTAGGGAAGAGAAATTTGTTTCAGGAGAGGGGTTTGATTCGTGAGAGGTTGGAGAACATTTCCCAATTCTTAGATTTTGTTTTTGTTACGATTTGAGGGAGTTTGGAGTTTTTCAGGGGAGTTGCTGGCCGGAGAAGACGACCGGAAGTCTTCTCCGGCCACCTGAGAGTGATTATGCCCTAATTACGTGATTAATGACCATTTGAATCTGGACCGTGAGATGCCTCTGACCCGTTGACCTCCCGCGTGAGTGTATGGCCTGGATCTCTCTGATTATGCCCTAATCCACGTGTTAGCTTAATTAAACATAATTTAAATAATTTAATCAGAGTCAACCTGGACCCTTGGATGACGCGCGTAGTCAACAGATTCAAATCCAGAGTGAATCTCATCCCTCCATCCTGATTACCTTCCATTTTATTTATTTTTAATTCATTTTCTTTTCAATTAATTTGCATATTTATTTTAAAATAGTAAAAAATTCTTAAAAATTATGAAACTTTTTCCTAAAAGTTTTATTAATTTTTAAGACCCAAAAATATTTTTATTTTATTTTTTATCATTAAAAAAAGTTTTTTTAAATATTTAAAAGATTATTTTTAATTGATTAATGGAAATTAATTAATTAAAAATACTTTTAGGTATTTAAAAATTACAAAAAAATTCATGAAATGTTCTAAGACATTTAGAAACATTGTCCAACCTTCAAACCAAATTTCTTTTTTGATCTTGATGCATTTTAAGAATTTTTCATTGAATTAAATCCTATTTTGTGCATTATTTTGATCATAAGTTCAAAAAATCCTTTCTGCCTAATTGAGAAGAGTTGGACATTGGTTATTCTTGCATTGTCTTGTGTTTTGCATGTAGTTTCTAGGATTAAATGGCCTTGATTTGATCCTTCAATTTCAATTTGTTTGGTATTTCTTTTGTTTAAGAGCCCTAAAAACCCTAATAACTTAGAAAAATCATAACTTGAGATTGGTTAAGAGTTGAGACCTCCCCTTTGGACCTTGGTTTAGTATAGGTTTAGGGTTTCTTAAGGTGGCATTTTCCATTTTTTATCTTAGGGTTTGTTTCTGTTTTTGGTTTTTGTTTGATGTTTGATTCATAAACCCTAATTTGGGCTTTCTTTTGCATCCTTCTTGCATTCTCTTGCATAACATGACTTGCTATGACATTTCAAGCATCCATTTGGTTCATTTGACATCATAAGACATATAGAAAGCATCTTTGATCATTGCATCTTGCATTTGCCATGTTGTATGCCATGTATGTTTCATAACTTTTCATGTGTATCCATGCTTCTAAGCTTGCACCATTTGCACCCATGAACTTGTATGAGCATATCCATGCCTTGCCTCATGTTTGTAGCACCTCATAACATCATAATCATCATCAACATGCTTCTGGTTTTGCTTAGCATCATACCATTTCATCTCATTTTGCATTGCATTGTATTTCTTTCTAACATTTCAGGTGGTAAGTGACTTTGAGAAGTGAATTTGCCTTCACTTCTCATAACTTTTCTTTTCATATCTCTTGCATCCATTGCTGCATTTCTATATGTGTTTGAGATTGAGCTTGCTCATTCTTGTTTCTCCCACTTTCTTTCTTCAAGTGACTTGACTTCTTGAATGAAGCAAGTCACTTTGCTTCTCTTGATCCTGTTCATCTGCTTCCTGGTGGCTCCTTTGAAGATTTGTTCTTGAAAACCTCACAAACCTTAGGAACAACCAAGCATGACAATGATTAGGGTTTTGATTAGTCCCCCACTTAGCTTTCACCTTTGTGTCTCTTTTGAGTCTTCTCTTCTTACCCCATAATCAAGGACTAAACCCTAAAGGCTTTAAGGCTTTGTGATTAAGCTTATGCCTGCATCCTTCTATTAGGATGGAGTGTATAACTTTAATCCTAAGTGTTAAACCCTTAATGTGTTTAACTCCTTTAATCAATCCATCTAATAATCATCAAGACATCAAGCTTGTAACTTGGGCCTTGCATTAGGGTTCTAATTCTTCCTTAATTGGTTAAGAAGGACTAACCCTAGTGTTAATGGACAAGTCCCCCTCAAGTTGTCTTACAAACCATAAAAATCACTTCATCATCATACCATTAAATAAAATCCACTTAATCAAAGGCTTGTTTTGTCATGAGTTTAATCCCTAATCATGGATTAAGTTGAGGAGTTTTCCTCAGCTTAAACATTCTCATCTATTATCCTTCTATTAGGATGGTGTAATGAGTCTGTTTAATCCTTGATTACGGCTTAATCTCATTACTCAACACTAAACAAAAACACCAAAAACATCTAAATAATCACAAGTAGGTTAATGATCTTAATCCTACATCAAAGGTGATTAAGTGTGAGAATCTGACTTCACACTTAAGGTATTCTCATTACCCCTAATCAGAGGGAAGATGTGATGGGTTTACTAAATCCATTGGTTTAGGCTTAAGCTCATTAACTTATGACAAAATCCAAAAACAATAAAAGACTGAAAACACAAAAACAAACAATAATCGTCTCCTTCGGGATTCTTTTCTCATCTCATTCACTCACAAACGAGAGCTCGCTTCTTCCGTCTAATGCAAGACAGTTTGCACTTGAGCCAGACAGGTCATACACTTGAGCATAGACAAGCAAGCAGTTCACAAGTCAATTCATCTTTCAGTCTCTTTGGGTCGAACTACGGTGTTCTGACTTCCTCATTGCACGAGAGGATACGTAGGCATAACTTAACGGTTATCGAACAAAAGTCTCTGTATATTCCCCCTTTTTCTAGCCTCACTCTTTTAGCCTCATGATCTTGAGCATTTCATTCCTTTCTTACACTGACACTTTCATATTCCACATCACTCATGCACTGACACCTGTACATTCCTTTCCAGTTCTTTACACACAAATTGCACTGACACTACCCCTTTAAAGCACAAATCTTTTAAGCGTGGATCCCGTCGAGTACGGCGGACAATCTGGGTGCTAATACCTTCCCAGGTTGTAACCAACCCCCTTTCTCAGTCTCTCTGGTTCGCAACCGTCTTATCCATCTTTTTCTAGGTCTATGCAGCATTACCTTTCCTCCGGGATAAAAATGCCTAGCTGGCGACTCTATTCATCTCCAGTGAGTTCACGGCTGTGTGTTCTCATTGTTCATTTCGCCGACCGTTCGCGTCTGTACCTTCATCTGACCCTGTTTCATTTGTCGGGAGCGACAGCTTGGCGACTCTGCTGGGGACCCTTATACTTCAACCAGGGCTTCTGGTTCTTTTTGTGGGTTCCTCCTAGCGCTTGATTGATTTGTGTTTACTGGGGTGTTATGTGTTCATTTGTGTTTGTATATGTTTTATTTTCGCTTTATGTACAGTTGTTTACTGCTTTCTTTACTGCTTTACATATATCATACTGTCATACTGTGCTGGCTGGATCTGTTTGTTTGCTTTGGTGGGTGGGTGTTCCATTGAGAGTTAAGGTCCTATACCTGGGACCTGAGTGACACCTAGGCTAGAGTGGTTCATATTCTTTCCCATTCCATCTCGGTCTGGTGCGGGAATATGAAACACGGTTCAGATATGGGTTTCTTCTTGAGAACTCTGTGTTGCAGATTTCCTGCAATGCTAGGGCTATCTGGGAAGCCTGCTAAGTCTGGATGACCTTTTAGTATTGACCTTCAGAAACTGAGGAGAATTAGAGGAGGGATTGTTATGGTTATTGTAAACACTGTACCTCCGGGTTAGAAGTGTTTACACTTCTCATAACTGATCCAAATCTGAGGATCCTTGTTTTAGAACACCACCTGTGAGGGGGTTGGGTTGTTTACAGGTTTGCAGGTACCTTGACCTCAGAATACCCTGTTACTTTGATTTTGTTAAGAGTACTCCATGTTGGACAGTTCTTGTGATTCTAAACCCTGGAATTGTGGCTCTTTATTTGAGTCCCCCACCTTGGTTACTGGTTTTATAGACCTCCAACTGGAATTCTTGAGCACACTTGGACCTATATCAGGGTATTTTGATCAGATCCAGCTCAGTCACAAACCCTTGCATATCATTTGCATACATAATCATTGCATCATATTAACATTTGCTTATTTGTGTTTCAGGGTATCCATCTTCATCTGGTTTTGGTTTTGACCCCATCTTCAGTTTTTGACCTGCCTTCATCAGCACTTGCTACCAGCTATCTATTCCAGCCAATCAGTGGCCCTTCTCTTCAGTATCTTCATCAACATTGGTCATCATGGCTCCAAAGAAAAGCAACATCACCTATCACTTCTTCCAGCCAGACTTATCAGACATCAGGAGGATCCAAACCCTGATCACTCCAGATCACATACCTTTGTTCAGGGAGCATTATGGGGATATACTTGACATGGTTATGGATCTGGACCCTTCACAGAGGAGCCTGATCCATACTTGTATTCAGTTTTATGACCCCCCATTGAGATGTTTCACCTTTCAAGACTTTCAGTTGGGCCCTCTGTTAGAAGAATACTCATCTCTGGTTGGTCTACCTATCAGGAGAGAAATCCCTTTCAATCTTGAGATGGCTTTCCCAAGCAATGGAGAGGTAGCAAAGGCTTTGCATCTGGAACCTGTCCTGATTGAGCAGCATATGACCTCTAAAGCTGGAATCCCTGGTTTTCATCTGGACTTCTTAATCTCTCAAGCTATCCTGAAAGCTTCTCTAGGAGAGTGGAAAGCTGTTTGTGCTTTACTGGCCTTGAGTATATATGGGATTGTATTGTTTGCAGATGAGCCTCGATTCATTAGCGAGAATGCAATCCATCTGTTCATCTTGAAGAACCCAGTGCCAACTTTATTGGGGGATCTTTATTATTCAGTGCATCAGAGGAATGAAAAGCAGAGGGGGAGGTTAGTGAGGTTCTGTGCTCCATTGTTCCACACTTGGCTTCTCAGGCATCTACCCAGGACATATGCATTTTTAAACCCTCATCAGCAGAGTAACTGGGCTAAGAGACTCACTACTCTAACTTCAGCAGATATCAGATGGTGCACTCAGAGCACCAAGGGCAGGGATATCATCACCAGCTGTGGACATTTTCCCAATGTGCCTTTAATAGGAGTTAAGGGAAGTATCAATTACAACCCTCTGCTGTTCAGGAGGCAATTGGGCTATGCACTGGTCCACACTCCAAGGGCACAGGACTTGGTGGAGACCCTTTATTGTGAGAACAAGATTAGTTTGGCTGTTGTTAGGCAGGCTGCCTGGGCCTGGGATAATGTTCAAACCAAGGGAGTCACCATTCTGGGGAAGTGTAATAATGTGGCATCAGCACAATATTATGAGTGGTCCCGTGCCAGGGCCCAATTCTCTGGAATGCCCTTTACCATAGAAGACATGCCTGAGTCATATTCAGCACCACCCCCTGCCACCATCAGTTTGGAGGAGTTTGAGAGCTTGAAGGAAAGAAATGAGAAGCTAACCCAGGCTTTGCAGAAGACCCTCCGGGAGAGGAGTGAAGGTATGAGGGAGATTGAGAGATTGGAGAAGTTGAGAGTGGAGCATTTGACTAAGATTGAAAAGTCTGGGGATTATATCAAAAAGTCTAAAGCCGGTGAACAAATTCTGAAGAATGCTTGCAAAGAAGCCCAGTTCCAGAGAGCAAGGACAGACTTGTACTTGAAGGAGAGTCAAGCCCGGTGGGTCAGGATCACCGAGGCTCGTACCCTGGAAGACAAGAGAGTTCAAGACAAGATGGAGCAACTGGAAGCTAGTGCAAAAGGACAGCAAGAAGCCCTGGCAGTAGCCCAGAGGGAGATATTAGAGCTAAAGATCAAAGCAGGGGTGAAGAGGTCCAAGGACCAAACTCAGCACAAGAAGCTAACAGCAGCTGTTACGACCCGGAATCTCCTCATCAGGAATCTCACGGAGCGTCCGGCTGATCCTGTGACCGAAGCACTTCTCAAGGAAGTTTGTGAGGATGAGTTTGGTCTTGGTGTTTGACCGTTTGTTTGTTGTTGCTTTCTTTCCATGTACTTTTATTTTGTACTGTATTTTGACCCCTTAGTGGGCTTGTGTTGTAAAATGAACAAGTTGTATTATTTCACCTTCTGTAATATATTTGCGTTAGTTTGCTTTATCTGAGTTTTCTTCAAGCAACAACAACAGCATCTCCAAGGGTCTGGAAGGGTCAAAACCGAAGGCCAAACCGGATACCTTGAGAACAAATAAGCATAACTGCATTGCATGCTAACCCTTTGCTTGTTTTGTAGGTTTTGTTTTATTGTTGCTAACCTCTGTTGTGATGCATCAGGAACTATTGCTAGGCGCCGGGTATTTCCCCTCAACCGTCCGCACCGCTATCCAACCCGAAACAACCTTCCGGGAATTCAAATGGATCAGATGCAGCAGGACCTTACGGAGGTCAGAAACCAGATGGCCAACGAAAGGTTGGAGATGAGAACTCAGATAACACAGTTCATGGAAGTAATGAACAACTTAGCTCAAAGCCAGGAGAGGCTCAGAGCTTTGGTAGAAGGGAGGAATCAAGAGGAACCCCATGTGGGAACTGCTGGCACAAGTAACAACGAGAGGGTCCAACCTCATGTCAATCCCCCAGTTTTTGGACCCCATCTCCATCCAGAGGCCAACATCCCTGTCAATATACAAGGGACTGCCACAGCAGGGAGGGTACTACAGGAAGACCCTCAAGAAGACCAGTTCACAGTAATGGGTGCTAGGGAAGAAGCATATGATAGAAGATTGGATGAAATAGCTGAGAAGTTGAGGTCCTTAGAATCTCAAAACTCTTTGGGCTTCGACGTCATGGACATGGGCTTGGTAGACGGGGTTAGGATTCCCCACAAGTTCAAGCCTCCATGTTTTGAAAAGTATAATGGGACTTCATGCCCCCGGACTCATTTACAGTCATTTCTGGGAAGGCTGAAGGCCTATACAATGGATGAGAAGCTCTGGATGTTCTATTTCGAAGATAGCTTGACTGGAGCATCAAGGGAATGGTACTCTCACTTGACAAGGGCAACTATTAGATGCTGGAAGGACCTGGCAGAGGCCTTCATCAGACAGTATCAGTATAATCTAGACATGGCACCCAACAGGACCCTCCTGATGGGAATGTCACAGTCTTCAAGAGAGAGTTTCCGAGAATATGCCCAGAGATGGAGGCAACTGGCTGCTGCTGTTCAACCACCTATGTCTGAACGGGAAATGGCAGATATGTTCATGAATACCCTTCAGGGAACCTATATTGACAGGTTGGCTGCTTTCTCTTCCACTAGCTTCGCGGATGTTGTCATAGCCGGAGAGAGAATTGAAAGCTTGTTAAAAATGGGAAAGATCTCAGACAACGGTGCAAGCTCGTCCAGTAGTACAAGAAAGCCTTTTGCAGGCCCGAGAAGAACTGGCGAGACCAATGCCATTCACACCAACAGGGGCAGGCCTCAGTATGTTCAGAGGTCAATAGCAACAGTCACCATTCCTGCTCCAGCTCATCCTCAACCAGTCTATCAACCTCCTCGGCAAAACTATCAACAACAACCTCAGTACCATCAACAAAGTCAGTACCCTCCAAGGAATTACAACAACAGCAACACCAACAACAACAGTCAACAGAGGCCATTTCAGCAGAGGCCTTCTCAAGCTAACAGAGTGATTGATCCGATTCCCATGCCATATGCTACTTTGCTGCCACAGCTTCTGAAACTCAACCTGGTTGAGCTAAGAACGTTGGCACCTCCGGATCCCAACAGTCTACCAAGGAATTATGACTCCAATGCTAGGTGTGCTTTTCATTCAAACGCACCTGGCCACAGCACAGAAAAATGCAGGGCTCTGCATATGAAAGTACAAGACCTGGTGGACTCAAAGGCTCTGAATTTCGCACCACCACCCAATGTCAATAAAAACCCGATGCCAAACCATGGTGGTCCCCGGATTAACGCTATTGAAGAAGACAAGCCGTCTTATTTAATAACCAGTGTGGGACAGATCAGGACACCATTGGTAGAAATCAAAGCTCAGCTCTTGGAATGTCAAATGTTCCCGGGGTGTGAGTTAGGCTGTGCTTACTGCAATATCTCGGTAAATGGGTGCGATAATTTGCGGAATGGCATAGATGGCCTTATTCAGAGTGGCCAACTTCAGATCACCACATCATTTCCAACAAATCCAGCAATATCATCAGCAACGGTTTCAGAACCTCCTACAACTGCAGCAACTATTGTTCCTGACAATTCGTCGGTTTCATCAACAAGTACTTCATCCATCATCTCAACTGATCAGTTTACAACAAATCTTTCTGCTACAACTTCAGTTTCACTCCATTTTGAAGCTCCTACAACAGCAACATCCATCCTGCCACCACTATCTCCTACAACACCAGCAACAAATCATGAAGATGTCTCTACCGTCACAATATTTTATGATCCTGAGAACAACTCTGCCTACCATTCAGAAGGTGCTGCTCTCACCAGAGCACCAGTTACGATCTTTTATGATCCACAAACAATTATAGTCCCTTCAGCAGCAGCAATCAGTCCAGTCATTGTCACGGTGCCTGGACCAGTACCATATGAAAGCAATAGGGCCATCCCTTGGCACTATGGCTCTGATGTGTACTGCGAAGGAAAAAGAATCACTCTTGAAACATCAACACCTGCACCACAAATTGACAATGTGGGGGGAGGCGGAGGCTTCACTCGAAGCGGACGTCTCTTTGCTCCACCAATGCAAAGATCTACTGCCGAAGCAGAAGCTGCTGCCAAGGCAAAAGGAAAGAGCCCGGTGCAGGAGGATCAAACTGTTAAAGAAGCCTTGAAGACACCGTTCGATCAAGAAGTTGATGAGTTTATGAGAATCATCAAAAAGAGTGATTACAAAATTGTGGATCAACTTCACCAGACGCCATCCAAAATCTCTATCCTCTCACTGCTTATGTGCTCCGAAGCCCATCGGAATGCACTACTCAAAGTCTTGCACGCAGCTTACGTGCCTGAAGAGATTACTGTCAACCAGTTGGAGACCGTGGTTGGAAATGTTACTGCTAGCAATGGGCTAGGGTTCACCAATACTGACTTGACAGCGGATGGCCGCAACCACAACAAAGCCTTGCACATAACCATGGAATGCAAAGGAGCTGTCCTTTCTCATGTGCTGGTAGACACAGGTTCGTCCCTGAATGTCTTACCAAAGAAGGCTCTGGTGAAGTTAGAATATGATGGACTGGCATTGAGACCCAGCAACCTGGTAGTAAGAGCCTTCGATGGTTCTAAGAGATCGGTTCTGGGAGAGATTGAGCTACCTGTGACAATTGGCCCACAGACCTTTAAAACTATCTTTTATGTGATGGACATTCAGCCCGCCTACAGCTGTTTGTTGGGTAGACCCTGGATTCACGCCGCCGGCGCAATAACGTCTACCCTTCACCAAAAGTTAAAATTTGAGTGGGAAGGCCAAGTTGTCACAATCTGTGGAGAGGAGGACATTTTTGTCAGCCACCTCGCAACCTATAAGTACATTGAAATGGATGGGGAGATCCATGAAACAATGAGCCAGGGGTTTGAAGCTTTGAATGTGAATGAGGCATCTGTTGTATATGGTACTCCAATGTCATCATACCAACAAGCCCGGAAGGTTGTTGAGGAAGGAACTGCCCAAGGCTGGGGCAAACTGCTATCGGTGGAGAAGAAAGAAGACAAATTTAGGTTGGGTTACAGACCAACTCAACAAGATCAAACAGAGGCTGCGAAAGAGCCCAATTTTGTGAGTGGGGGGATGCTTACCCCTGATGCTATCAACTGTCTGGAAGACGAGCTGGAAGAGGAACGCAACCTGGAAAGCTGGATTCGTCCAAAGATCCCGGGGAGCAGTATCTCGAACTGGTCTTCCCAGGAAATTATAAGAGTTACTCATACAGAGTAATTATTATTTCCTGTATTTTTATAAGCATGCATCAAAGTCTTGCATTTTGCCCAAGATGACAAGACTCATTTTGTGATCGGGCCATCTGTACTTTTTTGTGCAAACAAGATCAATTAATGAAATATCAGACATCTTTTTGCAAACAAGTCTTTTTCTTTTCGTTCACTGTCTTTCCATTTTTCTTTTTTGTACAAAAAATAAATGGCAGTGTTTTCAAAATGACAACTTTATTTCACTTTTCTAAACAAGACTAAAATCAATCACTAAAATGAACAACTTAACCCTTGCAGAGAGTGCCTCCCAGACAGCACTGACAACAGCACGGCTATGACATCGTATGACTTTGACAATCCAATCAATCAAGCTGATGAAGGGGTTGATGAAGAATATGAGCTTCCTGAAGAGCTAGCCAGGTTGTTAAGACAAGAGGAAAAGGTTATTACTCCTCACCAGGAGGAGGTTGAAGTGATCAATCTTGGTACAGATGAAGACGTGAAAGAGGTCAAAATCGGGGCCTGCCTGCAAGACTCAGTAAAAGGACAGCTGATTGACCTGCTTCGAGAGTATGTAGATGTGTTTGCTTGGTCGTACCAAGACATGCCAGGGTTGGATACCGATATTGTCGTGCACAAGCTGCCTTTGAGAGAAGAATGCCCTCCAGTCAAACAGAAGCTGCGCCGTACTCGTCCAGACATGGCTATGAAAATCAAGGAAGAGGTACAAAAGCAATGGGATGCCGGGTTCCTTGCTGTAACCAGCTATCCGCCGTGGGTTGCTAATATAGTACCTGTGCCTAAGAAGGACGGCAAAGTAAGAATGTGTGTTGATTACCGGGATCTGAACAGAGCCAGCCCGAAAGATGATTTCCCTCTACCTCACATTGATGTATTGGTTGATAACACGGCTCAGTTCTCGGTATTCTCCTTCATGGATGGATTTTCAGGATACAACCAGATTAAGATGTCACCTGAAGACATGGAGAAGACAACATTCATCACACCCTGGGGCACATTCTGCTACAAGGTAATGCCATTTGGGCTCAAGAATGCCGGTGCAACGTATCAACGGGCTATGGTAACATTATTCCACGATATGATCCACAAAGAGATAGAATGTTATGTGGATGATATGATTGCCAAGTCCCTTACTGAAGAAGATCATCTGGTGAATCTGCTCAAGTTGTTCAAGCGTCTGAGAAAGTACCAGCTGAAGTTGAACCCCAACAAATGCACATTCGGGGTGAGATCTGGTAAGCTGTTGGGTTTTATTGTAAGCGAGAAAGGGATTGAAGTGGACCCTGATAAAGTCAAAGCCATCCAAGAGATGCCTGCACCGAAAACTGAGAAAGAAGTTCGAGGGTTCTTAGGTCGATTGAACTATATCTCACGGTTCATATCTCACCTCACAGCAACCTGCGAACCCTTGTTCAAGCTATTAAGAAAAGAACAGACGGTCAGGTGGAACGAAGACTGCCAGAAGGCTTTTGACAAGATCAAGGAATATCTGCAAGAACCTCCAATCCTCATGCCGCCAGTTGAAGGAAGACCTCTGATAATGTACCTGACAGTATTAGAAGAGTCAATGGGGTGTGTGTTGGGTCAGCATGACGAGTCTGGTCGAAAAGAGTATGCAATATACTACCTAAGCAAAAAGTTTACCGACTGTGAACAACGTTATTCACTGCTCGAGAAAACTTGCTGTGCTTTAGCATGAGCTGCTCGCCGACTGAGACAGTATATGTTGACCCACACTACTTTGTTAATTTCGAAGATGGACCCAGTCAAGTACATATTTGAGAAGCCAGCTCTTACCGGACGGGTTGCAAGATGGCAGATGATTCTCACAGAATACGACATCCAATACACTTCTCAGAAAGCCATCAAGGGCAGTGTGTTGTCTGAATATCTTGCTGAGAAACCCATTGATGATTACCAGCCTATGAGATTTGACTTCCCTGATGAAGACATCATGTTCATTAAAACAAAAGATCATGAAGAGCCTATTCACACTGAAGGGCCCGACCCAAAAGAAGAATGGACTATGATGTTCGACGGGGCTGTTAACATGAATGGTCGTGGTGTTGGTGCAGTACTCATTACACCCAAAGGAGTTCACATGCCTTTCTCGGCAAAACTCACTTTCAACTGCACTAACAACGAAGCTGAATACGAAGCTTGCATTATGGGTCTTGAGGAAGCCATTGACCTCAGGATCAAGACATTGACCGTATTCGGAGATTCAGCTTTGGTAGTCAATCAGACCAACGGGAAATGGTATACACACCAGGGTCATCTGATACCTTACAGGGATTATACAAGGAGGTTATTGACTTTCTTCACAACAGTCAAGCTTGAGTATATCCCCCGGGACGAGAATCAGTTTGCAGATGCCTTGGCTACCATTTCGTCCATGATCAAAGTTCAAGCTGCTAACGTTGTACCTCAGATTTCAGTATCGAGACTTGATAGACCAGCATATGTATTCGCAGCAGATGTTGTCAAAGATGATAAGCCTTGGTTCCATGATATTAAGTGCTTCTTGGAGGATCAAGCATACCCACCTGGGGCATCTTCCAATGATAAGAAGACTTTGAGAAGGCTTGCTGGAAGTTTCTTTCTGAACACTGATGGGTCTTTATACAAGAGGAACTTTGATATGGTACTCCTCAGATGTGTGGACAAGACAGAAGCAGATTTGTTGATGCATGAAGTGCACGAAGGCTCTTTTGGTACCCATGCTGGAGGACATGCAATGGCTAAGAAGTTGTTAAGAGCAGGCTATTATTGGATCACAATGGATGCAGACTGTTGTGCCTACGCCCGAAAATGCCACAAGTGCCAGATCTATGCAGACAAAGTACATGTGCCTCCGAATCCTTTGAACATTATGTCTTCACCATGGCCCTTCGCCATGTGGGGCATTGACATGATTGGCAAGATCGAGCCAACTGCTTCAAACGGCCACAGATTCATCCTGGTCGCCATCGACTATTTCACTAAGTGGGTTGAAGCAGCCTCATATGCAAATGTTACAAGGCAAGTGGTAGCCCGATTTCTGAAAAGAGATATCATCTGTCGATATGGAATTCCCGAGCGAATCATTACTGATAATGGTTCCAATCTCAACAACAAAATGATGGCAGAGCTGTGCCGGGACTTCAAGATTCAACATCACAATTCTTCTCCTTACAGACCAAAGATGAATGGTGCTGTTGAGGCGGCAAATAAGAATATCAAGAAGATTGTGCAGAAGATGGTAGTCACTTACAAAGACTGGCATGAAATGCTACCGTTTGCCTTGCATGGGTACCGCACGTCAATCAGGACATCCACTGGGGCAACACCGTATCAGCTTGTGTATGGGATGGAAGCAGTCCTACCGGTTGAAATTGAATTACCCTCCTTACGAGTCTTGATGGATGTCAAACTGAGTGAAGCAGAATGGGTTCGGGCCCGATACGAACAACTGAGTCTGATAGAAGAGAAAAGATTGGCCGCAATCTGTCATGGGCAGTTGTATCAGAAGAGAATGAAGAAAGCCTTCGATCAGAAAGTCAGGCACCGAGAGTACCAAGTGGGAGATCTTGTGCTGAAAAGAATCCTCCCTCCTCATACAGACCACAGGGGCAAATGGACTCCAAACTATGAAGGGCCATTCGTGGTAAAGAAAGTTTTCTCTGGTGGAGCACTGATGCTCAGCACCATGGATGGTGAAGATTTTCCATCCCCTGTGAATTCAGATGCAGTTAAAAAATACTTCGCATAAAAATGACCCGCTGGACATAAAAACAGAATGTAAGTCCAGGCAAAAATAGGGCATCCCGGCGAGTCAAAAACAGAATAAAAGGCTCGGGCAAAAATAAGGGAAATAAATGAAAAAATGTACACCCGCTGAGTTGAAAAGCCGCATTGGACAACTCAGGCAAAAATGGGTATCCCGATGGATTGAAAACCCGAAAGGGCGATCCATGCAAAATAAGGGAATAAGCGAACA
This sequence comes from Lathyrus aphaca, assembly GCA_963966055.1. Lineage (NCBI taxonomy): Eukaryota > Viridiplantae > Streptophyta > Magnoliopsida > Fabales > Fabaceae > Lathyrus > Lathyrus aphaca. The sequence continues at coordinate 500,147,288 of OZ014519.1, read as the reverse complement.
ACTGCATTCTGAATTCGTCTGTATTGTCAGCAACTTGGTTAAAACTCCAAAGGACCAAGCTCTAATCAGAATCAACCTTCTTCAGAAAGCAAGACGAGAAGAACGTCATTGTCATACGAGTCATAGCAGAAGAGGAAGCTCCTCAAAGCGTCATCAACACTGCCAGCACCTTGTTTCTCAATTTGTAACAGTCTCCTCATTTCAGGAGATATGTTTCTTTGACTGTATCTTGCCAATTCAGGGCACTTGAATTAATAAAATCAGATTTTTCAGTCATGTTTCGTTTTGTATATTTTTATTTGCAAGGGATGTATGGTGTCCCTAAAAAATCAATTGCATAAGTACATATGCTTTTCTCCCAAAAATAATAAAACACATGCTTACAGGGAATATACTTACTCTCGAAAGTACTTAACTCCTATGACGGAATCCAGTAAAGGATACCTCGGGACCTTTTGTGCGTTTCCTCATCTTTGCAGGATTGCAGGTATCCAGAACGCAACTTGGGGCATGCAAGCTTCACCTCAGCAAGCTGGCAAATCAACTAAGGATCTCAGCATCCGAAATGCTCTATCCCCAGCTGAGTTGCCTTTTGTTGCTCTTCCCAGCTGAGTTGCCTCTCATAATTCCCCAGCCAAGTTACCATTTCATCCTCGGTTGAGTACAGGAGTCAGGGAATCATCTCCCCACAGAATCCCCAGCCTCTATCCAGAAGAGCGGCGCATAGAAGATCACAACAGAGTGAAGAAAGCTTCTACAAACCCCAGCTGGGTCCCGTATTATAAGGATATGTCAACCAGTGACCTATATCCCCAAATGAATACATCTCACCAGATCTACCAATGATCTCATCCCCAGCTGGGAGGCCCTTTTCAAACAGAGCAGCCAGAGATCTTCGCAGCAATGGGATCCGAATCCCGGTTTGATATCTTTGCATAATCATAGCATTCCCATCATACTATCCCCTCAGAGCGTAGCATTCCGTCTAATACGGAGCATTACGGCAAAAATCAAACGCATAGCATAATCATAGGCCATGTTCGGAATCAACACTTGTGAATAATAATCATCCATCAGAATACAAAATACTTCCCCCAAAATCCCCCAGAGTCCCCAGCAAAAGCAGTCGCCTTACAAATCACAAACACCAGTTTATATTTCCTTTTGATACCTGTCCATCACTCCCCAGTAAAGTCGCTGGAACACTCTTTATAACAAGATCACCCGTATTACAGATACTTCATGATACCCGTCCGTGTCATATTACTAGCAGGAAGCCAAAGACACCCTCTTTGCACTCACACATACCTATATATATTTCCTTGACGCCCGTCCGTGTCATATCCCCAGCGCAGTCGCCTAGACTTTGCATGGCAGATACTTGTTCATATTACACTTTTCTCCTTTCGACACTCGCCCGTGTCACTCTCCCCAGCAGTAAACACTCATCTATACACCACCCACTCTTATACAGATACTCGTCCATATCTCGTATATACCAGTTACACACCCACAGATTCAACAGTAGTCTTTGTTCTTTGTTAACCAGTTGGTACTCGTCCGTACCGTCATCTCAGAACATTGCGTCTAGTGTTTGTTTCTACATGATACTCGTCCGTATCATAATCTTAAGGATGCTCGTCCGCATCTTTAATCCATACACCGTGTCAAACACTTGTGACTTCTTGAATGTAGATACTCGCCTGTGTCTACTATTCCCCAGAAGAATCCTCTCAGATTCAACACTCGTCCGTGTTCTTTGCTAACCATATGGTACTCGTCCGTATCATCATCTCTGAACACGTGTCAGTATTTGTTTCTACATGATACTCGTCCGTATCATAGTCTAAGGATGCTCGTCCGCATCTTTAATCTATACACAATACCAAACACTTATGCTTTCCTTTCTTGGTTGTGAACGCTCATCCGTGTTCACTATATCCCCAGTAGATCGCCAACAAAGCATTTTCCTTTTATCTGACACTCGTCCTGTGTTATGATAAACCCTGAGAGCAGCCGTCTCCTGCTGAGTGGTCGTCCTCCACTTCTTGATGGTCGTCCTCCATCATGCTCATCCGATGGCCGTCCCCATCGTTGGTTTTAGTAGCCGTCCCCTGCTAGGCGGTCGTCCTCCACCTTTTGATGATCGTCCTTCATCATTTTATCCAATGGCCGTCCCCATTGTTGATTTTGGTTATCTGGCATTCGTCCTGTGTCATGATAAGCCTTGAGAGCAGCCGTCCCCTGCTGAGTGGTCGTCCTCCACTTCTTGATGGTCGTCCTCCATCATGCTCGTCCGATGGCCGTCCCCATCGTTGACCTTTTCTATCCGATGGCCGTCCCCATCGTTGATATTTTCGGCAGCCGTACCCTGCCAGGTGGTCGTCCTCCACCTTTGATGGCCGTCCCCATCATAATTCCTTTATTCCCCAACAGAGCAGCCGTCCCCTGCTAGGTGATCGTCCTTCACCTTTGATGGCCGTACCCCATCATCTGTTTATTTCATTTATTCTTTAACCCGATGGCCGTCCCCGTCGTGGTCCCTTTTCCTTTTCTTTTAGCCCGATGGCCGTCCCTATCGTTGGTTACTTTACCTTTATGAACTTGATGGTCGCCCCCGTCATGTTTCATTCGATCCCCGTAGAATTTTACAGCTTTACCTTGATGGCCGTCCCCATCATAATATTTCATTTTTTTTCCAAGCTAGTCGGCCGTCCCCGTCTTAGCTTTACCTTTTATCCCCAGCATGTCGGCCGTCCCCGTCATTGCTTTATTTTTAGCACTTTCCCAGCATGTCGGCCGTCCCCGTCATTGCTATTTACCCAGCAATCGTCCTCTGCTCGACGGTCGTCCTCCGTCGCCCACATTTTGCGACATACTTTATTTTCTTTTACAATCTATATCCCTTTTCTTCTTCATTCTGTGAGTGCAAATTTTGGGACTGTCTTTGGTATTCAACCACAAGTTATCTTGTTCGCCTGCTAAGCCGTTGCTTACATCCTGCACAGCTAACTCATGTTTGAATAGGGGCAGCTGTAAACACCCCAAATTTGCCCTCACCCATTCACCACGGCTTGTGATCATTCTCATATGCATAAACACAATCATATCATCTCACATCTCATTTTTGAGTCACTGCATTGGTTCTAAGTCATCTGCATCTAGGGTTTGTGATCTGAGCAATCTCAGGGCTTCTTGAGCCACTCCAAAGGTCACCAATCAATTCAAAGAGGTCTACATGTGTTCTTATATCATATTCCATCTCCTCAAAGTCAAAAATGCAAAGGAGTCACAAGAACTAGGGTTTGAGTGGGTGCAGAGCCAGGTTTGACTGCACAGTTGACTGAAAATTAGGGTTTTGGTTTCAGAGGCCATAACTCCAAATTTTTTGGTCATTCTTGTTTCCATTGGTCTCTATATGGTATAGGGAGTATGCATATCAATTTTCATGAAGAAATTCCATGGGGAAGTCATCTGATCAAGGGTTGACTTTTCAGACAAGTCAGTGCAAAATCAGGGCATCTGAGGCCCCCAATGACCCAGCCAATGGGTGATCTTCATCATTTTGAGTGTGTATGATCTCTATTTGATCATGGAAGAGGTTTGAAGTTCACAAAAATCAAGAATTTAGGGTTTTTGCAAATGTTGACTTTTTGGGCATAGTTGACTTTTCAAGAATGCATCATTTTAGGTCATTTTTCAAGCCTTGATTCTTGATCCAAAAATGCTTCAAATGGAAAAACTTTGGTCATGAAAGTTGTAGATCTCATCTTTCCCTTTTCAAAAAGTATAAGAACATGATCAAACTCTTCTTGGATCAAAAGTTATGGTGTGACAAAGTTGGCTAAAATCATTGATTTTCAAGGCATGCCTCAAATGAGAATTTTGCAAAATCATGGACCAAGGCCAATTGCAACCTCTAATTCATTTCAAACCAGTATGCAAACATCCTCTAAGTCATAAAATTCAGATTTGAACCAAGAATGCCCATGGTTATGGTTCATGTAACAAGACTTTTCTCATAAAGTTTCAAAAAGCAACAAGTTGCAAAACCACTCATTTCTCTTCACCAACTTGCAGCATTGGCCCTTGAACCAAGCTAACCCTTTCCCCTCATTTTGCTGCGCATAGCCCATGCCTTGTACCAAGCCTAGATCATGAGCCATGCTTGCCTTACACAAAATGTGACTTTTTGCAAAAGCAAACTTACCAATCACTATAGGCCAGGTCACATCATCTGACCTATAGGATTAAAATACATTATCATTTTGCAAGCCATTTTCATGTACAAGGCAAGGCTGAAACCATTCATAACAACACATTCACAAAATACACCCCAGCTGCATAAGCCTTCGAATCTCTCTGCCCAGCCAAGAAACACTCAAACCATTTTCACCATTCAACTCACCATGCATCATTGAGTAGAAACCAGCAAGAACACAAGCCTGAATCAACCAGAACACCCCATAGCCATTTCTCACCTCAAACTGCAGTTCCATTCGAATCTCCCTCCCTAGCTCACAAACATCCAAACAAACCTTGCAAAGCTTCTCCATTCACCCTCAGGATCACAAACAACCCTTCACAATGGCCTGAAGCTGCCCATTTCACCATAGCCATTTTCAACTGAGTTGAAGCAGGAGCTGTCGAAACTCATTATCCAGCCAACATAAACTCTTCTTGAGCATTCAAACATCATCTGGGGATCAAGTGGAGTAGTTTGCACTGAAAGAAGTGACCAGAAAGTCATCAGGTTGAAAGCTCCAAATCTCAGGTAGCTTGAAAATTATTTTTCCAGAAATTATTTTTCATGTTATGAACTTGTTCCTTATGCTTCACTGAATATCCTGGTGCTCTTAGTTTTTGAAATGGTTTTGAAATGAGAGTTTAATTGCTCTCTGAAGCTTGTGTGCCCTAGTTCTTATTTCCTTCGATTCAGCTTAGTTAGGGAAGAGAAATTTGTTTCAGGAGAGGGGTTTGATTCGTGAGAGGTTGGAGAACATTTCCCAATTCTTAGATTTTGTTTTTGTTACGATTTGAGGGAGTTTGGAGTTTTTCAGGGGAGTTGCTGGCCGGAGAAGACGACCGGAAGTCTTCTCCGGCCACCTGAGAGTGATTATGCCCTAATTACGTGATTAATGACCATTTGAATCTGGACCGTGAGATGCCTCTGACCCGTTGACCTCCCGCGTGAGTGTATGGCCTGGATCTCTCTGATTATGCCCTAATCCACGTGTTAGCTTAATTAAACATAATTTAAATAATTTAATCAGAGTCAACCTGGACCCTTGGATGACGCGCGTAGTCAACAGATTCAAATCCAGAGTGAATCTCATCCCTCCATCCTGATTACCTTCCATTTTATTTATTTTTAATTCATTTTCTTTTCAATTAATTTGCATATTTATTTTAAAATAGTAAAAAATTCTTAAAAATTATGAAACTTTTTCCTAAAAGTTTTATTAATTTTTAAGACCCAAAAATATTTTTATTTTATTTTTTATCATTAAAAAAAGTTTTTTTAAATATTTAAAAGATTATTTTTAATTGATTAATGGAATTTAATTAATTAAAAATACTTTTAGGTATTTAAAAATTACAAAAAAATTCATGAAATGTTCTAAGACATTTAGAAACATTGTCCAACCTTCAAACCAAATTTCTTTTTTGATCTTGATGCATTTTAAGAATTTTTCATTGAATTAAATCCTATTTTGTGCATTATTTTGATCATAAGTTCAAAAAATCCTTTCTGCCTAATTGAGAAGAGTTGGACATTGGTTATTCTTGCATTGTCTTGTGTTTTGCATGTAGTTTCTAGGATTAAATGGCCTTGATTTGATCCTTCAATTTCAATTTGTTTGGTATTTCTTTTGTTTAAGAGCCCTAAAAACCCTAATAACTTAGAAAAATCATAACTTGAGATTGGTTAAGAGTTGAGACCTCCCCTTTGGACCTTGGTTTAGTATAGGTTTAGGGTTTCTTAAGGTGGCATTTTCCATTTTTTATCTTAGGGTTTGTTTCTGTTTTTGGTTTTTGTTTGATGTTTGATTCATAAACCCTAATTTGGGCTTTCTTTTGCATCCTTCTTGCATTCTCTTGCATAACATGACTTGCTATGACATTTCAAGCATCCATTTGGTTCATTTGACATCATAAGACATATAGAAAGCATCTTTGATCATTGCATCTTGCATTTGCCATGTTGTATGCCATGTATGTTTCATAACTTTTCATGTGTATCCATGCTTCTAAGCTTGCACCATTTGCACCCATGAACTTGTATGAGCATATCCATGCCTTGCCTCATGTTTGTAGCACCTCATAACATCATAATCATCATCAACATGCTTCTGGTTTTGCTTAGCATCATACCATTTCATCTCATTTTGCATTGCATTGTATTTCTTTCTAACATTTCAGGTGGTAAGTGACTTTGAGAAGTGAATTTGCCTTCACTTCTCATAACTTTTCTTTTCATATCTCTTGCATCCATTGCTGCATTTCTATATGTGTTTGAGATTGAGCTTGCTCATTCTTGTTTCTCCCACTTTCTTTCTTCAAGTGACTTGACTTCTTGAATGAAGCAAGTCACTTTGCTTCTCTTGATCCTGTTCATCTGCTTCCTGGTGGCTCCTTTGAAGATTTGTTCTTGAAAACCTCACAAACCTTAGGAACAACCAAGCATGACAATGATTAGGGTTTTGATTAGTCCCCCACTTAGCTTTCACCTTTGTGTCTCTTTTGAGTCTTCTCTTCTTACCCCATAATCAAGGACTAAACCCTAAAGGCTTTAAGGCTTTGTGATTAAGCTTATGCCTGCATCCTTCTATTAGGATGGAGTGTATAACTTTAATCCTAAGTGTTAAACCCTTAATGTGTTTAACTCCTTTAATCAATCCATCTAATAATCATCAAGACATCAAGCTTGTAACTTGGGCCTTGCATTAGGGTTCTAATTCTTCCTTAATTGGTTAAGAAGGACTAACCCTAGTGTTAATGGACAAGTCCCCCTCAAGTTGTCTTACAAACCATAAAAATCACTTCATCATCATACCATTAAATAAAATCCACTTAATCAAAGGCTTGTTTTGTCATGAGTTTAATCCCTAATCATGGATTAAGTTGAGGAGTTTTCCTCAGCTTAAACATTCTCATCTATTATCCTTCTATTAGGATGGTGTAATGAGTCTGTTTAATCCTTGATTACGGCTTAATCTCATTACTCAACACTAAACAAAAACACCAAAAACATCTAAATAATCACAAGTAGGTTAATGATCTTAATCCTACATCAAAGGTGATTAAGTGTGAGAATCTGACTTCACACTTAAGGTATTCTCATTACCCCTAATCAGAGGGAAGATGTGATGGGTTTACTAAATCCATTGGTTTAGGCTTAAGCTCATTAACTTATGACAAAATCCAAAAACAATAAAAGACTGAAAACACAAAAACAAACAATAATCGTCTCCTTCGGGATTCTTTTCTCATCTCATTCACTCACAAACGAGAGCTCGCTTCTTCCGTCTAATGCAAGACAGTTTGCACCTGAGCCAGACAGGTCATACACTTGAGCATAGACAAGCAAGTAGTTCACAAGTCAATTCATCTTTCAGTCTCTTTGGGTCGAACTACGGTGTTCTGACTTCCTCATTGCACGAGAGGATACGTAGGCATAACTTAACGGTTATCGAACAAAAGTCTCTGTATATTCCCCCTTTTTCTAGCCTCACTCTTTTAGCCTCATGATCTTGAGCATTTCATTCCTTTCTTACACTGACACTTTCATATTCCACATCACTCATGCACTGACACCTGTACATTCCTTTCCAGTTCTTTACACACAAATTGCACTGACACTACCCCTTTAAAGCACAAATCTTTTAAGCGTGGATCCCGTCGAGTACGGCGGACAATCTGGGTGCTAATACCTTCCCAGGTTGTAACCAACCCCCTTTCTCAGTCTCTCTGGTTCGCAACCGTCTTATCCATCTTTTTCTAGGTCTATGCAGCATTACCTTTCCTCCGGGATAAAAATGCCTAGCTGGCGACTCTATTCATCTCCAGTGAGTTCACGGCTGTGTGTTCTCATTGTTCATTTCGCCGACCGTTCGCGTATGTACCTTCATCTGACCCTGTTTCATTTGTCGGGAGCGACAGACATGTTGGCACATCTCCATAACTGCTATATTTCATATAAGCAGATTCCCAATTTACCCCTTAGGTTTTCAAATTGGGTAGCATCCAAAGCTTTAGTAAATATATCAGCCAATTGCAGATTTGTAGCTACATGTTCCAATGAGATCACTTTCTCTTCCACAAGATCTCTGATAAAATGATGCCTGATATCATTATGCTTGGTCCTGCTATGTTGGATGGGATTCTTTGATATGTTAATAGCACTTAAGTTGTCACAGTACAATGTCATGACATCTTGTGGGACATTGTACTCTGTGAGCATTTGCTTCATCCAAACCAACTGTGAACAACTGCTACCAGCTGCAATATATTCAGCTTCAGCAGTGGATAAGGAAACACAATTTTGTTTCTTACTGAACCAAGAAATCAAATTGTTTCCTAGAAAGAAGCATCCTCCTGATGTGCTCTTTCTATCATCAGCACTTCCAGCCCAATCAGCATCACAGAACCCAGTGATAATTGGTTCACATCCATGGGAGTACATTATGCCATAGTTACAAGTACCATTGACATACTTCAGAATTCTCTTAACTTGGTTTAGATGGATAACTTTTGGATCAGCTTGATATCTTGCACATACACCTACTGCAAAGGCTATGGCTGGTCTGCTAGCAGTCAGATACAATAAGCTTCCAATCATGCTTCTGTATAGGCTTTGGTCCACCTTCTCACCTTTGTCATCCTTAGTCAGCTTTAAATGAGTAGGGGCAGGAGTTCTTTTATGACTTGCATTATCCATCCCAAACTTCTTCACAGTGTTCTTGGCATACTTGCTTTGGGATATGAACATTGAATCTTCCATCTGCTTGATTTGCAGTCCAAGAAAGTAGGTTAGTTCTCCTACTAGGCTCATCTCAAATTCAGATTCCATTTGAGTGACAAAATGTTTAACCATCCTGTCTGACATCCCACCAAAGACAATGTCATCAACATATATTTGAGCAATCATGACATTTCCTTCTTCATCCTTCACAAACAAGGTTTTGTCTATTCCACCTTTTCTGTATCCTTGTTTTGTGAGAAAAGTAGTCATCCTTTCATACCATGCTCTTGGGGCTTGCTTCAGTCCATAAAGAGCCTTCCTTAGTTTGTACACATGGTTTGGACAGCTTGGATCAACAAATCCCTTAGGCTGTTCTACATACACTTTTTCATTAAGATATCCATTTAGGAAGGCACTCTTCACATCCATTTGAAATAGCTTGAACTTCAGAATACAAGCAATTCCTAAAAGTAGTCTGATTGATTCAAGCCTTTCTACTGGTGCAAAGGTTTCATCAAAGTCTACTCCTTCAATTTGTGTGTATCCTTGAGCTACAAGTCTAGCTTTGTTCTTTGTAACAACTCCCTGCTCATTTGACTTGTTCTTATACACCCATTTAGTGCCAATCACTTTCATTTCATCAGGTCTAGGAACAAGATCCCACACTTCATTCCTTGTGAACTGACCTAATTCTTCTTGCATAGCACAAATCCAGTACTCATCATTAAGAGCTTCCTTGATGCTTTTAGGTTCTATTTTTGAAACAAAACAAGAACCTGAAATCACCTCTCTTGATCTAGTGCTTACACCTCTGTTGGGATCACCAATTATTAAATCTTTGGGATGATCCTTCTAAATTCTGATGGAGGGAGGTTTACTGGATTTTTCTGTACTTGCTTCAGTTTGAGTGAAGTCATGATGATCACTCATTAATTCAGCTTCAGTCTGACTGTCAGCAGATGTTCCAACATCATCTGTAACATCTGCAGGGGCATCATCAATTATCACATTTATGGACTCCATGATAACTTTGGTTCTAGAGTTAAATACTCTATAGGCTCTGCTGTTTATAGAGTATCCAAGAAAACTCCCTTCATCACTTTTAGGATCCATTTTTCTTCTTTGCTCCCTATCAGCCAGAATATAGCAGTTACTTCCAAACACATGGAAGTACTTAACTGTGGGTTTTCTGCCCTTCCAGACTTCATAGATTGTGGACAAGGTTCCTTTCCTTAGAGTGACTCTATTATGAATGTAACAAGTTGTGTTCATAGCTTCAGCCCAGAAGTACAATGGTAACTTTTTAGCATGAATCATAGCTCTTGCTGATTCTTGGATAGTTCTGTTCTTCCTCTCAACAATCCCATTCTGTTGAGGAGTAATAGGTGAAGAGTATTCATGATTGATTCCTTCTGAAGAACAGAAATATGAGAATTGTTGATTTTCAAACTCCTTTCCATGGTCACTTCTTATTCTGACCACACAACTTGCTTTTTCTCTTTGTATTCTTTGGCATAAATCTTTGAACACATCAAATACATCAGACTTTTCTTTGATAAAATTTATCCATGTATACCTTGAAAAGTCATCAACCACCACATAGGCATACCTTTTACCACAAAGGCTCTCAACCTGCATAGGTCCCATAAGATCCATATGCAATAATTCCAAAACTTTGGAAGTTGTCAGATGTTGGAGCTTTGGATGGGACATCTTGGTTTGCTTGCCTATTTGACATTCACCACATATTTTTCCATCATCAATCTTCAGTTTAGGAATACCTCTCACAGCTTCCATAAATATGATTTTCTTTATACCTCTGAAATGAAGATGACCCAGTCTTTGGTGCCATAGTTTCACTTCTTCTTCTTTGGCTAAAGAGCAAGTTGAAGTGAGACTGAAATCTTGAGGTTCCCACATATAACAGTTGTCTTTAGATCTGGCTCCTCTCATGACAACCTTCTATTCTTTATTAGATACTATGCATTCAGTTTTGGTAAAGTTTACACTGTAACCTTGATCACATAATTTACTTATGCTGATCAAGTAAGCAGTCAATCCTTTTACAAGCAGCACATCATCTAGTCTTGGTACATCTGGACAGTCCAAGGTTCCAACTCCCTTGATTTTTCCTTTAGCTCTATCTCCAAAGGTTACATATCTGGATGAATATGACTTTAAGTCTACTAGCAGATTCTTCAATCCAGTCATGTGCCTTGAGCATCCACTATCAAAGTACCAGTCTTCTTTAGCTGATACTCTTAGAGATGTATGAGCTATATATGCAACACCCTTCTTTGACCATTTGTATTGAGGTTTCCTTTGATGTCTCTGCCCTGTGTAATGTCCATTTTTAGAGCTCCAAGGTTGTTTGTTGAGCTTGTTTTTGGACATGTAGCTTTGATTAGCATGAAGACTAGCTTTAGGTACCCATACTTTCTTGATAACCTCTGTCTTCTGTTTAGGGTGTTGCTGATATCTTTGATTTTGATGTTCATACAACATTTTCTTTGTAACCTCTATCTTCTGCTTAGGGGTTTGCTGATACATCTGATTTGGATATCCATGCAGCTTGTAGCAATGAGGTTTGATATGACCAAACCTACCACAATGATGACATCTCCATCTTTGATACTTCTTTTTCATCATGTTATTTTCATGATGTTGGGACTTCTGTTGGAACATTATGTTTGACTTTATGTTCTTTTCATGATGTTGGAGCATCTGTTGGGACATCTTGTTTGACTTTATGGAATTTGAAGTAGCATTGCTGGTGCTAGCCTCAACCTGTTGAGCTTTGTTAAATCCCAGTCCTGTTCTATCCCCTGAATGCTTATTGTTGTTGAGAATAACATCCAGTGTGTTTGAGCTACTGTTCAGCATTCTAACAGATTTGGACATATGCTCCAACTTGGATTTGAGAAGGCTTACTTCACTTTTCAAGGTGTCAATTATCTCTAGATCACTTGTTTTTTCATCCTTTAGAGCCTCAATCTGCTTCTTCTGCTTTATACTCTCCATGCATATTTCAGTGCTCATTTTAACCAATTCTCTGTATGATTGCTCAAGCTCTTCAAAAGTAAGCTCCTCATCACTGGATTCACTTTTAGATTCACATAATCCAGCTAGAGCAGTGATATGCTTAGCTGATTCTTCTTCTGAATCACATCCTGAGTCTTCATCAGACCAGGTTACAGAGAGACCTTTCTTCTGCCTTTTTAAATAGGTAGGGCATTCATTTCTGATGTGTCCATATCCTTCACATCCATGACATTTAATCCCTTTTTCTTGATTTGTCTTTTCATCATAATTTGACCTTCTATTAGCATCATAAGGTCTTTTATTCTCAGAAGAGTTTGAATATCTTCCACTTGGTCTGGACTTGACTTCCATCTTTCTGAGAATCTTTTTGAATTGTCTTCCAAGCATAGCAATGGTTTCTGATAAATTTTCTTCAGGTTCTGCTTCATTATTTTCTTCTTCTTTATCAGTATTTGACACCAAGGCTATGCTTTTGTTCTTCTTTACAATTGTGTCATTCATTCCCATCTCAAATGTTTGAAGGGAACCAATGAGCTCTTCAACCTTCATTGTGCATATGTCTTGAGCTTCTTCTATTGCTGTGACTTTCATCTCAAATCTTTTTGGTAAATATCTGATAATCTTTCTTACTAGCTTTTCATCAGTCATTTTTTCTCCCAAAGCACCAGAAGTATTGGCTATTTCCAAGATGTTCATGTAGAACTCATGAATTGTCTCATCTTCCTTCATTCTCAAGTTTTCAAACTTGGTGGTGAGAAGTTGAAGTCTTGACATCTTCACCTTTGATGTTCCTTCATGAGTTGTTTTGAGAGTGTCCCAAACATCTTTAGCCAGCTCACAATGATGCACAAGTCTGAATATGTTCCTATCAATGCCATTGAATAAAGCATTTAAGGCCTTGGAATTGCCAAGTGTTGAATCTTCTTCCTCCTTGCTCCATTCTTCTTCAGGTTTCAACACTTTTGTTCCATCTTTGTTGTCTTGGACAGGGTGCTCCCATCCTTTGTTGACTGCTTTCCAGGCCCTATTGTCAAGTGATCTTAAGAAAGCTACCATTCTTGGCTTCCAGTAGTCATAATTAGATCCATCCAATATAGGTGGTCTATTTACTGATCCTACATCTTTGTCCATGTTTCTAGAATTTGCAGTCCCTAGATCTCACCCAGTATAAACAGGCAGGGTGCCTGCTCTAATGCCAATTGAAATTCTGGGATCAGGTACGTGATGTCAAATGAGATGTTTAAACACTTGAAGTCTTGAACAAAACTTAAAGTGTAAGAATAATAAACAACACAGGAATTTGTTAACCCAGTTCAGTGTATAACCACACTTACATCTGGGGGCTACCAAGCCAGGGAGGAAATCCAATATAAGTAATATTAATTCTAGACTTAAACCACCCAGTTTAATCTTTCACTTAATATCTGCCCAATGCAATTTCTACCTAAGACACAACTTAGATATGAGTACAAACTCACTCCCCCTCAATCACACAGTGATGTGTTTACAAGTTTAATAAAATTGAAGTCATACTTCAAACAAAACAGCTTGATCTTACTTCACATTTTTAATCAAGACACAAATGCACTTTTGCTTAAAAGCTCATAAAGTGGTACACATTAACAACCTGCTATTAAAACACAAACACCCTATTTAGTCTTCTTAATTTCATATTCTATTCTGAGAGTTTCTGTTGCTTAAATAGGTGTTTGGATTTTGGGCTTTCTGTAGGTAATCCAACCCTGATACGCATGCTGCCATCACCTTGAATTAGGGTTTGTTACTTCCTTGATTCTAGGTGATTCAGTTCTTCTGATTATACTGAAGTAACATAACAAATCTCCCTACAGATGCGCCTTCTTCTATTTTATCCATCCATAATTAATTCCAGATAAATTCCCTGAATTTTCTCAGTTCTGTTAAGCATTAATTAATTCTGGTAGCAGGTTTGAGATGTCACAACATCTGGTGTGACATCCTGAAAACTGAACTTACATCATTAACTGATACAACGTCACAACATCTGGTGTGACATCCTGTAAACTGAACTTACTTCATTAACTGATACAATGTCACAACATCTGGTGTGACATCCAAAATTAAGTTCATTTACTTATAATCTGTTTGATAATGTCACAACATCTGATGTGACATCCTGAACTAAGTTTAACACTTCTTGTTGGTCAAAAATTCTGCCAATTCTAAACATCTACACTTCTTAATGTCTTCTTGTCATTGGACGATGCCCCAGGTGGGTATGTTTGATCCTCCAAGAAGCTTTTGATGTCATAGAACCAAGGCTTGTCATCTTTAGCAATGTCCACAAAGAATACGTATGCTGGTCGGTCTAGTCTGGACACCGAAATCCGAGGCACATAATTGGCAGTTCGAACTTTGATCATGGAAGAAATGGTAGCTAGAGCATCTGCGAACTGATTTTCGTCTCGAGGGATATACTCAAGTTTGACTGTTGTGAAGAAAGTCAATAATCTCCTCGTATAGTCACGGTATGGGATCAGATGCTCTTGGTGAGTGTACCATTTGCCGTTGGTCTGATTGATCACCAGAGCTGAATCTCCGAATACAGTTAATGTCTTGATCCTGAGGTCAATGGCTTCCTAAAGACCCATGATACAGGCTTCATACTCAGCTTCATTGTTAGTGCAGGCAAAGGTGAGTTTTTCCGAGAAAGGCATATGAACTCCTTTGGGTGTAATGAGCACTGCACCAACTCCACGACCATTCATATTGATAGCCCCATCAAACATCATTATCCATTCTTCTTCTGGGTCAGGCCCTTCAGTGTGAACAGGCTCTTCATGATCTTTTGCTTTCAAGTACATGATGTCCTCATCAGGGAAGTCAAATCTCATGGGTTGATAATCATCAATGGGTTGCTCAACTATATAGTCAGACAGTACACTACCTTTGATGGCCTTTTGAGATGTGTACTGAATGTCATACTCTTTCAGAATCATTTGCCATCTTGCAACCCTTCCGGTAAGTGCTGGCTTCTCAAATATGTACTTGACGGGGTCCATTTTTGAAATCAATAAGGTAGTGTGAGTCAGCATATACTGTCTTAGTCGGCGAGCAGCCCACGCTAAAGCACATCAAGTTTTCTCGAGCATTGAATAACGTTGTTCACAGTCGGTAAACTTTTTGCTTAGGTAGTATATTGCATACTCTTTTCGACCAAACTCGTCATGTTGGCCCAGCACACACCCCATTGACCCTTCTAATACTGTCAGGTACATTATTAGAGGTCTTCCTTCAACTGGAGGCATAAGGATTGGAGGTTCTTGTAAGTACTCCTTGATCTTGTCAAAAGCCTTCTGACAATCTTCATTCCACCTGACCGTTTGTTCTTTTCTTAACAATTTGAACAGGGGCTCACAGGTTGCAGTGAGGTGAGATATGAATCTTGATATGTAGTTCAATCTACCTAGGTGTCATAAACAAATTTGTCCTACCTGCACCATTTTACTGTCAAATCATTGTTTCAAAAATCAAGAAAACTTGCACCATTTTATTTTTCTGTCTAGCGAATATACCAAAGAGTCAAAAAATGCATCCATTTTTTATCACCTTAGATTTTATTTTTATTATTTAGTCATTATTCAAAAAATACAAAAATTTCTCATTATTTCTATCCAAGACATTTTTACATAGGCCCATTTTATCTACACAAAATACAAAAATTTCCTTTCCTTTTTTTTTGTTTCCTTTTATTATTATTTATTATTATCCATTATGCAAAATAGAAAATTATTGTTTCATTAGCCTTATTTACATTTGCTACTTTTATTATCATTTACTATGCTTTATTTTATTATTACTTGTTATTACTACTTATTATTATTTCCACTATTATTATATTATTATTATACTTTTATTATTAGTTATTATTTTTATTTTTATTTATTTATTTATTATTATTATTATCAGTATTTTTATTATTATTTATGGTCATTTTTTTTATATCTTTAAAACCAAATTGTCCTTTTATTAATGTTTTCTATTATCTCCTTTTTAGATTAAATCATAATTCTTTTCTTCCATTTGTATTATATGATAACTATTATTTTCATTGTTATTAAGTTTTTTATTATTATTATTACGGTTGTTCTTTTACAAAGTCACAACACAAGTGGAAAAGAATCAGGTTGAAATTGTTTGCATAGATGCCAGCGCATATACTACAGCCATCACACCACTTTTTTTTTTCAATCCGTAAGCAATGTTCCCCAAGGACTCCACACTCATCAAATATCTCAGCATACAACAACAAACCACGCAAAAGCATAACAATTTCACCCTTACAGCTCATTCTTATCCCAACAAAAGATTCCTCCATTTCTTTTCAAATTTCATCCTTTCATTCCACTATAAATCAGCCACAATCCCTCTAATAACCAGGCTGGAAGAAAACAAAAAAGCAGAGAAATCCCTGCACATAAAAAACAAGCCTTCTCATCACTGTTAACATAAACCCACAACCAAACCTGCAAATTTACCAAACCTCATTTTTTCGTTTTTTTCAAAGAACCATCACCACTCAAACAACTCATTACCACCAGAACATTAAACCACCAAAAGCCGTGAAACCGAGTCACCTTCATCGCGAGATCTTTGCGAAATCGTGAACCCAATCAAGATCCTCATCACCGCCGCCTTACCTGCACAAAACAAAACCAACCACAAAACGAAACCACAGGACCACCTGAAAAACCTTAAATTAGCACAAACGCTAGCTGCCGAAACCGAGTCTATAAACAAACATAAACCATTCGTCCACCTTAACCGTGACCTCTCACTAAACCAAACACAGCCAAAACGCAGAGAAACCGTGACGAGATTTGACGAAACAACTGAGCTTAAATCTCACCGTTCACCGACGCGCAACCCATTATCACCGTCCCAAAACCTGTTCTTCAAAGCCAACCACCACCACCCCCATCCGAAACACAGCAAAGCAAAACGCTTGGGTGAGACGAATCGAGACTGAAATCCGAAACAGCAGGAGAGAGACCGCGAGAGAATCGAACCGCGAGAGGGAGGTTGCCGGCGTCGTTTGTTCTTCTGTGTGGGTGAGCTTCTTTTTCTTCTGCCGTCGATATTTGAAAGTGAAAGAGGAAATGTGTTTCGTTTTTTTTTAGTTCGTAACTTTTCTGTTTCAAACCCTTGTTTTTTATTTATAATGGCTGATGGTGGACTTTGGAGTTCATAGGATGTTTACCGAACATAGATCATGATATCCATTTGCTACTCACACCAATTCTTTTCCCTACTTGTTTTTTTTAATGTTTTTTTTAAAAAAATTCTGTTGGGCTTCAAGTCATGGATCAATATGAATTTCTACTGCATACACCCCTAGTTTGCGCCTCACCTTTCTTTTATTTATATATTTTATTTATGCTATTGTTGTTGTTGGATCTGGGCTTAACCCACTGATTATTTCGTTTTTACACTCCCAAAACCAGCATCGCAACACCCATGTTTTTTTCTTTCTTTCTTTCTTTCTTTATTTTATTGTTTTGTTTTTCTTCCTTTAGATTTTTTAGGGTTTTAATTATTTAATTTTGTAATTTTTTTTTCATTGTTTTATTTGTTTATTAACAGGCCAATGATATACCAAAAAATTAAACTTGTTCTGATTTTACTACGTCGAAACGTTTAATCAATATGAGGCCCTCCTTTTAATTAGTTTTTATTTTATTATTATTTTTTATTATTTTGACCAATAAGCATTTAATTCAATTTAGTTTATTCATTATATCAATATTATTAATTTATTTTAACGTAATCTTCGCAATTCAATTTAATTTAATTTAATTATTTTCGCATAAAAAAAATAATAACGATTCGACTCCTCATAGAACGATTTCGTTAAATCAGTTCTAAGGCAGTTAACGAACCACATCTCGACGCGTCCGAAAAGGTCCAACTCCTTCGAATAGTTGTTTACGAATAAAAAGGCCGAACGCCTTCGAACAGTTCAAAAAACACTGCACACACGCTTTCTCTTGGGCAAATTACAACGAGACCCCTTTATTTCTCGCAATCCCCTGTATTTTATTTTGTATCCCCCCCTTTTTATGTACGCATTTTACTTTTCGTATTTTATTTCATTCGCGAATCCTTGGTCCAACGCCAAGCGATTGCACTTGCACACTCGCACTTTTATTATTCAGTTATCATTTATTAGGATCCACTCCACCTTGCGAACCGTGCGCTTTGTGCCTCGCTAAACAAACCACAAAATAAACCTCCATTTGCATTCACCCTCTAACTTCAAAAAACCAAAACGATTCTTTTTAGATCCAAACCCTTGATCCAACGTCAAGCGGTCTTAGGAAATAAAACACATTAATAATACGAGAAGAAATTGTACGCCACGAGCCTTAAGCGGTAGAAAGGAGGATAACGAGCTCTCGTTACTTGCTCCGATTACTTCGACGCAAGACGCTCGTCTTGTTGGACGGAATAAATTATCCATAGTCTTTAGTGCATTTCAACTCCTAAACCCTTTCATCGAAGAGAGGTAATAAAATCAACAACCATCAACCCTTAGTAGGCCGAACTACGAGGCTCTGACTTTCCCATTGCACGCGGGAATACGTAGGCACAAGGATCTCACTCCTTGCCGAGCACCTAGGATCAATCTAACTTATAATTCAACTCATTTCCCTCTAGCAAGTAGTTTGTTTAAGCATAGAAATCCTTTCGCGCGTGATAACTTAGATGGTTCCCATCGAGTACAATGGATGTAGGGGGTGCTAATACCTTCCCCCTGCATAACCGAATCCCGAACACAGACAATGGTTCTATTGACCTTTGTCCTCATCCCTCTCTTCCCGGGTTATATCTATATCTTCCCTTTCCCTATTCGGGAATAAATAGAATTAGGTGGCGACTCTTCAGTCTGTCCGGCGCGCGGCTCTGTCCTTTCGGATCGCGTGAGGTCGTATTTTTCGTGGTGCGACAACTGGCGACTGGTTCACCGCTATGCGAGTCAAGCCTAGTCTAGGTTTCCACACTTGTTTGGATGTTTGCTTTTATTTCTTACTTGTTTATTTTATCGCTTTCTTTATTGCATTCCATCTTATATATCTTGTGGCTCCTTGGTACTATAACGTGGATCGATACTTTGCAAAAGAAACTTGAGGGAAAGGCCCTATACCTGGGCTTGCGAGTACAAACATAAGTTAGCGAGGTTGTGTAGTATGGGCTCCCGAGGGAACCTCTCTCGTGGGTTGTCGATACGAAAACCTCACATGGAGTAGATTTTAATGAGAATACTAACGACCGTCAAATTCTTGGCGTGTGTGCTCAGTCGTTTTCATTAGGGTCACCGACTCTGAGGACCTTTAGAACCCTTTGGTTAAAACATCGATTGATGGTCGCGTAGTATGGACTCCCGAGGAAATTTGCTCTCGTGGGTTGTCGATACGAAGACCTCACTCAGAATAGACATTCTCAATGGAGTTGATTGACTGTCAAGAGCTGACATGTGCATCAAACATTTGAGCAAAGTCCATAACTCTGAGGCCTTTGTTTAAACCTCGTATCGATGATCGCGTAGTATAGGCTCCGGAGAAAATTTTCTCTCGTGGGTTGTCGATATGAAGATCTCACCCAAAATAGATTCATATGGTGGACTCAGTCAACCTTCATGCTTATGGCACGTGTGATGAACAGCCATATGAATTGACAACTTTGGGGTCCCTAAAAATTTAGAGTCTACCCAGTGAGTTCTTGATCAGAGTATCCTCCATCTGTACCTTGGACTCATGAGACCCTGATCTTGCAATCCTGGATTCTGACATTGCATATCATCTCATTTGCATTATTTATTCATATTGCATTTCATTCCAAAGCCAAGAACTCATTTCATGTTCCTCCATCTTCAGTAAATCAAGCTGGTTTCCCGACGCCCGTATCGTGCTAGACGCCTGTACTTAACTCGAGCCAACACTAGAAGACTAATGGACGTGATTCAAGAAGAGCAAGCTGCTATGAGGGAAGAGATTGACTCGGTCAAGAACAAGATTGACCAGATTTATGAGACCATACAAGCTTTGGCTAGGATGGAAGAACTCCACGAAGCTGCTACCGCAATGAACAATGCTCTAGCACAAGGATCTGCCTCGCGAGCAATGCCTTCAATTCCAGTTCTAAATCTTTTGGTCTATGATTTGCCTCCAGGCTTCACTCCTGCTGTTGAAGAGGTCACTTCTCAACCAATACCTACTTCTGGTGTTACTGTTGGTGCTATTCCTCAAGCTCAACCTTTTCCAACTCAAGTCCAGTTTCCTCATGCTGAAGAGGATCATCAAGTTGAGTATGAGATGCATACTGCTGTTCCAATCACCAATCCTCATGCTTTTCAAGAGTCCGAAGCTATGAAGATGTATCGTGAATTATCTTAAAAACTCTGAATCATGGAAGGACACAACTCAACCTCTCTGAGTGCCTCAGACATGTGTCTGGTTCCGGATGTTGTGATCCCTGCTAAGTTCAAACTTCCAGAATTCGAGAAATACAAAGGCCTCAGCTGTCATGAGCTTCATTTGAGGATGTAATGCAGAAAAATGGCTGCTCATGCTAAAGATGACAAGCTCATGATCCATTGCTTCCAAGACAGCCTGTCTGGAGCGTCTCTAGAATGGTACATGCAGCTCGAACGCAACAATGTTCGTACTTGGCTTGATCTATCTGATGCATTCAAAAAGTAGTACAAGTACAACACTGACCTTGCTCCTAACCGTACTCAACTTTAGAGCATGACTCAAAAGGAAAGCGAATCCTTTAAGGAGTACGCCCAACGCTGGAGGGAGTTAGCTGCCAGAGTGCATCCGCCATTGGTTGACCGTGAATTGATCGATATCTTCATGGGTACCCTACAGGGGCAATACTACGAGAAGCTGATCAGCAGCGTATCTTCTGGATTTTAAAACATGGTGATGGTAGGAGAAAGAATTGAAGAGGGTCTGAAAAGTGGAAAGATCCAAGGAGGCTCTAGCAGCCAAACCAATATCAAAAAACCTTTCAACGGGTATAAAAAGGGCGAAACAAATGCCATTTCTGCTACAAGTGGGAATCTTCAATAGAGTGCACCAACTCCAATTCCTTACTACCAGTATCCCTATGTTGCTGCTGCGCAATATGCTCATATGCCATATCAGCCAGTTCCTCCAATGCCTTATTAGCAGGCCATTCAAGCTCCATTTCCGCCTCAGACGGCTTATCAACCATGTCCGTATTCTATGATTGCAGCTGCGCAATATGCGCCCAATCCGTACCAGCAACCGGCTTATCCACAACGGTCTGGTCAACAACAACAACGCGCTCCTCAGCAGCGCCCACCATATCAAAAAAAGGATATGATAAACACATTGATCCCCTGCCTATGACATATTCTGAGATCTTTAATCAGCTGATGGCAAAAGGATCTCTTACTTTGAGAGATATGCCACCACAAACTGGTAATGCCCGGAACTATGATGCCAATGCTCGCTGTAAGTATCACAAAGGCACTCCAGGTCACACAATCGAGAACTGTCATGCCTTCAAACACATGGTTAAAGACATGATCAACTCTAAGGATCTCACCCTCACTCCGAGAAATGCAAATGTCCAGAATAATCCATTGCCGCAGCACGACGCCAACAAGTGAAGACATTTGAAGGAGTTGTTGAAGACCAAGCTGAGTAGTCTCCAACATGGAAGCATTCAATCAAGAAAAGTTCATTCCTCAAATCAAGGCAGCCAGTGCCATTTATGATTTCCGCATTTTTGTTATTTTGTAATGTTTGTTTAAGTACTATTTGCTCTGAACATTGTTATCTGTACTTAGTTATGTTAATGTTATGTTTATGCATGTTTTGAATCAATCTATTCGCATTCGCTCATCATTTATCATTTATCGCGAAAATCACAAAAATATTCTCTCACTTCACTTTAGCAAATATTTGAGGGAGGATGATGAAAACGAAATACCCATAACTGTTGCGGTATGCTTTCGGATAAAAACCTCGTCAATGATGTACAGGAATTCTTTTGAATCCCCAAACACTGGAGATATAAGGAGTTAATCCCTAATCAACCACTTCGAGCCTAGAAGTAGGAGTTTCTTTCGGATACAAACCCTTACGTTTAACACGGGGAAGGGTAGTTGTTCAGTTAACCTGACTACACTTTCAAATCGCAAGAGGAGACATCCCGTCGGAGGACCATCAACAAATGACTTGGCAGTCACAACATTCAAACAAAAATGTAGAAAATAAAAAAACGCTAAGTTGAGCACCCGAAGGGAGACTTAGTCGAGAAAAAAAAGAAATCAAGAGAGGAACTCAAATCCTCAGCAAAAGCGAAGCAAATATCAGTGACCACCCAAATCAGGAATTAAATGGTCACCAGCAAAATAAGATGACTGCCATTTTCAAGCGAACTTTAAAGCTTGATCTTCACTCTTGCAATGTCGGGAAAAAATGCATGTGTAGAGTTAACTGAACGTAGGACTGGAGAACATTACGAAGAAGGGGTGGGTACAAATCAAACTTTGAGCCTAATATCCTTTGTTTCTCAAACCATTAACTAGACCATGTTACAACCCTCGAAAGTCCTAATTGAGGCGTGGTTTATTCTGAAAGCATGCTACCAACAAGATTGCGGAAATTGACTCCCATATATTTGCTAATCTTCAATTTCGATTGCACATTATTCTTGCTGCATCCTTCACGCACTTTCTAAATCAGCACCTCGTGTGGACTAATAGTCCATCCGTCACACTATCACAATCATTCAAATAAATTGACTTTTTCAAAACTTACATGAACGTTGCATTAACATTACCATTTGTGTATGAACAATTTAATTGCAAATCAGTGCTTGACATCAGTGCAATCCCAACAAGGGGCAATCAAAAGAGAAATTTGAACTTCATTGATGCCAACATGAATCAAGACTACCTCAACAGTCCAATCAGGGACAAAGCATCTTCAATTGCCCAATTAGGGGCAATTTATCTCAAGGTCCATTAATCAGGGAAACAAATTATTCTCAACGGCCCAACCAGGGGCAAATCATCTTCAAACAACTCAACCAGGGGCAGACGTTTACCAAATCCAGATACAGGGGCAGATCATGCCATGGCCATTGTCAAAGCTTCCCCACCAGATTTATTTCAAATACCCTACAAACAGGGGCAAGCAAACAAGGAGCAAATCTTCTTCTCTTTTCCCCAGCTGGACAAGTAGATCTTGCCAAGTGTTGGCAACCATTCAAAGCAAAGCAATCTTCATGTGTCAACCGAGTCGCTTCGCTCACCAACAAGTAACCAAACTTGGAGCTGTCAGATCCATCTTCTGACCATACATCGTCGAAGATCGAGTGTCGGGGAATCAAGCCCTCCACCCACCCAAAGTCCAATCTTTATTGGCAACTACCAAACCAAAAGTCCACCAAGCTGGCACCTTTCAATCGCTCATATGCATCATCAACATCATACGCATTATTTATATCAATCTTTTGCAGCACGTACATCATTTGCATACATAAATAAATCAGACTTTTTATATATCCCCAATAGTTTCAACTTACATCTCAATGCATAAGCACTTGCATCGTATCTCCATCCTTATGGAATACCATCTCAAAATCAAACAAATTAAGCATAGTTGCATAATTCAGGATCCAGGATCAACACGAGTTTCCAGTCCTTTCCCCAACGGAAGTCAGGATCATATCAATCGAAGATTCTAGGCACCTCCTTGGCAAAGTTCCAGTGGCCGTACCCCGTTGGATATTTCTCCCTTCAACCCTTTGCTCCCCAAGCAATTTTAATTTATTTTACCATTATTTCCCAACCAGTCCGCCTATCATCCTCTGTTGATAGTGATTCTTTATTTTTCTGTCTTTCGCCTATCATCCTCTGTTGATAGTGATTCTTTATTTTTTTTCTGTCTTTCGCCTATCATCCTCTGTTGATAGTGATTCTTTATTTTTTTCTGTCTTTCACCTATCATCCTCTGTTGATAGTGATTCTTTATTTTTCTGTCTTTCGCCTATCATCCTCTGTTGATAGTGATTCTTTATTTTTCTGTCTTTCGCCTATCATCCTCTGTTGATAGTGATTCTTTATTTTTCTGTCTTTTGGCATCCATATCGACCTAGTTCGAGTGCCGATTTTGCCTTATCATTCTCTGGTGATAAGTGATTTTATTTTTAGTCTTTCGCCTTATCATCCTCTGGTGATAAGTGATTTTTTATTTTCAGCTACTCACCTTATTATCTTCTGGTGATAAGTGATTTTATTTTCAATCACCCGCTTTATCATCCGGCGGTGATAAATGATTTATTTTGTTAACTTATTCGCCGTGTCACACATTTTTTCAGTTTTCAGTCATTTAGCTTTAATCAGTACATTTTCTTTTATCGGACAAATTTGGAGTCTGTTAGTATCTAATTATCTTATAACTTGAAAGTTTGAACGCGAGCCAGTTCACCTTACTCGGTCTAAGACAATTCGATAGGGGCATCTGTCATACCCCAAATTTGTCCTACCCGCACCATTTTATTGTCTAATCATTGTTTCAAAATTCAAGAAAACTTGCACCATTTTATTTTTCTGTCTAGCGAATATACCCAAGAGTCAAAAAATGCATCCATTTTTTATCACCTTAGATTTTATTTTTATTATTTAGTCATTATTCAAAAAATACAAAAATTTCTCATTATTTCTATCCAAGCCACTTTTACATAGGCCCATTTTATCTACACAAAATACAAAAATTTCCTTTCCTTTTTTTTTCCTTTTATTATTATTTATTATTATCCATTATGCAAAATAGAAAATTATTGTTTCATTAGCCTTATTTACATTTGCTACTTTTATTATCATTTACTATGCTTTATTTTATTATTACTTGTTATTACTACTTATTATTATTTCCACTATTATTATATTATTATTATACTTTTATTATTAGTTATTATTATTATTTTTATTTATTTATTTATTATTATTATCAGTATTTTTATTTTTATTTTTCTTTTATCACTATTATTGTCACTATTTTATTTTTAGTCATATTGTTACTTTTGAAAAAGTCATCATTTATTTACAAGATCAATTTCCTTCCATTTTATTATTTATTTATGGTCATTTTTATTTATTTATATCTTTAAAACCAAATTGTCCTTTTATTAATGTTTTCTATTATCTCCTTTTTAGATTAAATCATAATTCTTTTCTTCCATTTGTATTATATGATAACTATTATTTTCATTGTTATTAAGTTTTTATTATTATTATTACGTTGTTCTTTTACAAAGTCACAACACAAGTGGAAAAGAATCAGGTTGAAATTGTTTGCATAGATGCCAGCGCATATACTACAGCCATCACACCACTTTTTTTCAATCCGTAAGCAATATTCCCCAAGGACTCCACACTCATCAAATATCTCAGTATACAACAACAAACCGCGCAGAAGCATAACAATTTCACCCTTATAGCTCATTCTTATCCCAACAAAAGATTCCTCCATTTCTTTTTAAATTTCATCCTTTCATTCCACTATAAATCAGCCACAATCCCTCTAATAACCAGGCTGGAAGAAAACAAAAAAGCAGAGAAATCCCTGCACACAAAAAACAAGCCTTCTCATCACTGTTAACATAAACCCACAACCAAACCTGCAAATTTACCAAACCTCATTTTTTCTTTTTTTTCAAAGAACCATCACCACTCAAACAACTCATTACCACCAATCCTCCATAATCTTCTTTCAAACCCTCAAACTCACAAAAAAATGAAACAAATCTAATGGCAGAAAAAAGTGTGAGTTGTGAGAGATTTGTGACTGAAAACCGAGAAACTGAAAAAAACCAACCAGAACATTAAACCACCAAAAGCCGTGAAACCGAGTCACCTTCATCGCGAGATTTTTGCGAAATCATGAACCCAATCAAGAACCTCATCACCGCCGCCTTACCTGCACAAAACGAAACCAACCACAAAACGAAACCACAGAACCACCTGAAAAACCTTAAATCAGCACAAACGCTAGCCGCCGAAACCGAGTCTATAAACAAACATAAACCATTTGTCCACCTTAACCGTGACCTCTCACTGAACCAAACATAGCCAAAACACAGAGAAACCGTGACGAGATTCGACGAGACAACCGAGCTTAAATCTCACCGTTCACCGACGTGCAACCCATTATCACCGTCCCAAAACCTGTTCTTCAAAGCCAACCACCACCACCCCCATCCGAAACACAGCAAAGCAAAACGCTTGGGTGAGACGAATCGAGACTGAAATCCGAAACAGCAGGAGAGAGACCGCGAGAGAATCGAACCGCGAGAGGGAGGTTGTCGGCGCCGTTTGTTCTTCTGAGTGGGTGAGCTTTTTTTTCTTCTGCCGTCGATTTTTGAAAGTGAAAGAGGAAATGTGTTTCATTTTTTTTTAGTTCGTAACTTTTCTGTTTCACACCCTTGTTTTTTTATTTATAATGGCTGATGGTGGACTTTGGAGTTCATAGGATGTTTACCGACCATAGATCATGATATCTGTTTGTTACTCGCACCAATTCTTTTCCCTACTTGTTTTTTTTTAATGTTTTTTTAAAAAAAAATTCTGTTGGGCTTCAAGTCATGGATCAATACGAATTTCTACTGCATACACCCCTAGTTTGCGCCTCACCTTTCTTTTATTTATAAATTTTATTTATGTTATTGTTGTTGTTGGATCTGGGCTTAGCCCACTGATTATTTCGATTTTACACTCCCAAAACCAGCATCGCAACACCCATGTTTTTTTTTCTTTCTTTCTTTCTTTCTTTATTTTATTATTTTGTTTTTCTTCCTTTAGATTTTTTAGGGTTTTAATTATTTAATTTTGTAAGTATATGTTTTTTCATTGTTTTATTAGTTTATTAACGGGCCAATGATATACCAAAAAATTAAACTTGTTCCGATTTTACTACGTTGAAACGTTTAATCAATATGAGGCCCTCCTTTTAATTAGTTTTTATTTTATTATTATTTTTTATTATTTTGAATAATAAGCATTTAATTCAATTTAGTTTATTCATTATATCAATATTATTAATTTATTAATTATTTGTATTTGTCGTTCTATTTTAACGTAATCTTCGCAATTCAATTTAATTTAATTTAATTATTTTCGCATAAAAAAAAATAATAACGATTCGACTCCTCATAGAACGATTTCGTTAAATCAGTTCTAAGGCAGTTAACGTACCACATCTCGACGCGTCCGAAAAGGTCCAACGCCTTCGAATAGTTGTTAACGAATAAAAAGGCCGAACACCTTCGAACAGTTCAAAAAACACTGCACACACGCTTTCTCTTGGGCAAATTACAACGAGACCCCTTTATTATTCAGTTATCGTTTATTAGGATCCACTCCAATGCCAAGCGATTGCACTTGCACACTCGCACTTTTATTATTCAGTTATCGTTTATTAGGATCCACTCCACCTTGCGAGCCGAGCGCTTTGTGCCTCGCTAAACAAACCACAAAATAAACCTCCATTTGCATTCACCCTCTAACTTCAAAAAACCAAAACGATTCTTTTTAGATCCAAACCCTTGATCCAACGTCAAGCGGTCTTAGGAAATAAAACACATTAATAATACGAGAAGAAATTGTACGCCACGAGCCTTAAGCGGTAGAAAGGAGGATAACGAGCTCTCGTTACTCGCTCTAATTACTTCGACGCAAGACGCTCGTCTTGTTGGACGGAATAAACTATCCATAGTCTTTAGTGCATTTCAACTCCTAAACCCTTTCATCGAAGAGAGGTAATAAAATCAACAACCATCAACCTTTAGTAGACCGAACTATGAGGCTCTGACTTTCCCATTGCACGTGGGAGTACGTAGGCACAAGGATCTCACTCCTTGCCGAGCACCTAGGATCAATCTAACTTATAATTCAACTCATTTCCCTCTAGCAAGTAATTTGTTTAAGCATAGGCATCCTTTCGCGCGTGATAACTTAGATGGTTCCCATCGAGTACGATGGATGTAGGGGGTGCTAATACCTCCCCCCTGCATAACCGACTCCCGAACCCAGACAATGGTTCTGTTGACCTTTGTCCCCATCCCTCTCTTCCCGGGTTATATCTATATCTTCCCTTTCCCTATTCGGGAATAAATAGAATTAGGTGGCGACTCTTCAGTCTGTCCGGCGCGCGGCTCTGTCCTTTCGGATCGCGTGAGGTCGTATTTTTCGGGGTGCGACACTAGGAACCCTCGAACTTCCTTTTCAGTCCTAGGTGCAGGCATCTCCTGAATGGCTTTAACTTTGTCGGGATCAACCTCAATTCCCTTTTCACTTACGATAAATCCCAACAACTTACCAGAACGTACCCCGAATGTGCATTTGTTGGGGTTTAGCTTCAGTTGATACTTTCTCAGACGCTTGAACAACTTCAGCAAGTTTACCAGATGATCTTCTTCAGTGAGGGACTTGGCAATCATATCATCTACGTAGCATTCAATTTCTTTGTGGATCATGTCGTGGAATAACGTTACCATAGCCCGTTGATAAGTCGCACCGACATTCTTCAATCCAAATGGCATTACCTTGTAACAAAACGTGCCCCAAGGTTTGATGAAGGTTGTTTTCTCCATGTCTTCGAGTGACATTCTGATCTGATTATACCCGGAAAAACCATCCATGAAGGAAAACACCGAGAACTGAACTGTGTTGTCCACCAATACATCAATGTGAGGTAAATGGAAATCGTCCTTCGGGCTAGCTCTGTCCAGATCCTAGTAATCCACACACATCCGTACTTTGCCATCCTTCTTAGGCACTGGTACAATGTTAGCAACCCACGGCGGGTAACTAGATACAGCATGGAAACCGGCGTCCTACTGTTTTTGTACTTCTTCCTTAATCTTCATGGCCATATCTGGATGAGTACGGCGTAGCTTCTGTTTCTCTGGAGGGAAATCTTCTTTCAAGGGTAGCTTGTGCATAACAATGTCCGTATCTATACTTGGCATGTCTTGATAGGACCAAGCAAAGACGTCGACGTATTCTCGAAGCATGTCGATGAGCTGTTCTTTTACTGAAGCTTGCAGACCGGCCCTGATCTTCACTTCTTTCAAATCCTCTTTGGTACTAAGATTAACTGTCTCAACCTCCTCCTGATGAGGAGTGATCTCTTTCTCTTCCTACCTCAACAACCTAGCTAATTCTTCAGGTAACTCATAGTCTTCTTCAACCCCTTCATCAGCTTGATTAATTGGATTGTCGAAGTCGTGCAAGGTCATAGAAGTGCTGTTGTTGGTGCAATCTGGAGGATAATCTCTGCAAGGGTTGAGATTGGTTCATTTTAGTGATCAATTTTAGTCTTGTTTAAAAAAGTGTTAATGAAGTTATTTATTTTGAAAACATTGACATTTTATTGTTTTGTACAAAAGTGAAAAATGAAAAGAAAGTGAGCGAAAGAGAGACTTGTTTGCAAAAGATGTCTGATATTCATTGATAATCCATTTGCACAAAATTACAATATGGCCCTATTACAAAATGAGTCTTGACACCTTGGGCAAGATGCAGGACTTGATGCATGCTAAAAAAGGCAGGAAATAATAATTACTCTGTAGGAGTAACCCTTATAATTTCCTGGGAAGACCAGTTAAGGACTTGGTGACCCGGGATCCTTGGACGTATCCAGCTCTCCAGGTTGAGGTCGCTTTCCGCCTCGTCTTCCAGGTTATTAACAGCATCTGGGGTGAGAATCCCTCCACTGATGAACTTGGTCTCTTTAGCAGCCTCTGCTTGATCTTGTCGGAATGGTTTGTAACCCAAACTGAATCTGTCCTCCTTCTTCTCCACTGGTAGTAGCTTGCCCCAGCCTTGGGCATTTCCATCTTCAACAACCTTTTGGGCTTGCTGATAGGAGACAATTGAAGTACCCATCCTGCCTTCCTGGGATGCAGCAAATACTTCAGTCGTCGCCTCATTGACATTCAGGGCCTCAAACCCTTGGCTCATGGTTTCATGGATTTCACCATCCATCTCAATGTATTTATATGTAGCCATATGGCTAACAAATATGTCCTCTTCACCACAGATGGTGATAATCTTTCCTTGCCACTCATATTTCAATTTCTGGTGAAGGGTCGACGTAACTACGTCGGCGGCGTGAATCCATGGTCGACCCAATAAGAGTTGTAGGTCGGCTGAATATCTATCACATAGAAAGTAGTCTGAAAGACCTGCGGACCGATTATCACAGGCAGCTCAACCTCTCCAAGAACAGACCTCTTGGAGCCATCAAAGGCCCTAACCACCAGATTGCTTGGTCGGAGAGCTATTCCATCATATTCGAGCTTGACAAGAGCTTTCTTCAGCAAGACATTGAGTGAGGACCCAGTGTCTACAAGAACATGAGAGAGTACAACTCCTTTGCACTCCAGGGTTATGTGCAAGGCTTTGTTGTGGTGACGTCCTTCTGTTGTCAAATCAACATCAGTAAAACCTAGCCCATGGCTAGTATTGACATTATACACAACTGTTTCAAGCTGATTCACTGTGATCTCTTCTTGCATGTGGGCATCGTGCAGAACTTTGAGTAGTGCATCCCGATGAGCCTCGGAACACAACAACAGGGATAATATAGAGATCTTAGAAGGAGTTTGGTGGAGTTGATTCACAACCTTGTAGTCGCTTCTTTTAATTATCCTCATAAACTCATCCACATCCTGATCAAAGGATGATTTATGAGTTTCTTTTGGTGCAGATTCTTCAGGTATCACATTTTTCCCTTTGGCTTTGGCAGCAGCCTCTGCCTCAGTGTTGGTTCTTGGAGCTTGTGACGCGAAGAGGCGTCTGCTTCGTGTGAAGCCTCCGCCTCCCCTAACATTATCCACTTGGGGAGTGTGAATAGAATAATCAAAAAGGACTTTTTCTCCGTTGCAGTAAAGGTCAGCACCATAATGCCATGGTACAGCACTGTCTCTGTCATATGGAATTGGCCCTGGCACCGTGATGGTGACTGGGCTTACTGTAGCATATGTTAGAATCGTTATCGTCTGTGGATCATAAAAAATGGTGACAGGACTTCTGGTGGATGTTGGAGGTGATGAATTGAAGCTTGGTTGTTGCTGAAACTGTTGCTGAGATTGTTGAAAGTTGCTGGAGTCTGGGACCGTTGTAGGGTCATAATAAATAGTAACTGTGGAAACGTCATTGCTAGTGGTTGCTGAAGTTGTAGAAGGAGATGAAATGGAACTGTTGTTTGTTGAAGTGAAGGAATAAATGGTTACTGAAGTTGTAGAAGAGTCAGTAGGAACAATGGTTGTTGCAGTTGTAGAAGAGTCATTTGTCATTGTAAAGGGAGTTGCTGGTGTTGTAGAAGTTGTTATGGTTATTTGAAGAATGCCTTCTTTAATCAAGCCATTGATACCATTCCTCAAACTTGCACACCCATTCTCGGAAATTTTGCATGATTCACAAAAGGCCTCACAACCTGGATATACTTGGCATTTCAAAAGCTGAGCTTTAACCTCTGCCAGAGGTGTCTGAATACTCGCAATATATTCTATTAAACTCATGGGTGAGCCTTCCTCTATAGAATTAATCCTTGGCCCACTGTGGCTTGGCATAGGATTTTTCATGACATTGGGAGGTGGTGCAAAGTTTAGGGACTTTGAATCTACCAGATCCTGGACCTTCATATGCAGAGCCCTGCATTTTTCTGTGGAGTGACCAGGTGCATTAGAATGAAAAGCACACCTAGCATTGATGTCGTAATTTCTCGGAAGGTTCTGAGGATCAGGTGGAGCCAATGTCCTTAACTCGACAAGATTGAGCTTTAGGAGTTGTGGCAGCAGTGTGGCATATGGCATTGGTATAGGGTCAATCACCCTGTTGATCTGAGATGGCCGCTGTTGTTGTTGATTGTTGTTATTGTTGTTGTAGGATCTCTGTTGAGGAAACTGTGGATGTTGAGGAAAATGTTGTGGTTGTTGAGTATACTGAGGAGGTGGAGTCGGAATAGTGACGGAAGCAACTGATCTGGGCAGATATTGGGGTCTCCCTCTTCCAAAGTGTACATAATTTGTTTCACCAGATCTACGGGGCCCAGCAAATGGCTTCCTTGTACTGCTTGAACTGGCACCGTTGTCGGAGATCTTTCCCATCTTCAGTAAGCTCTCAATTCTTTCCCCAGCTATCACCACGTCTGCAAAGCTGGTAGAAGAAAATGCAGCCAATCTGTTAATATAGGTACCCTGGAGAGTATTCATGAACATATCTGCCATCTCCCTTTCTGACATCGGGGGTTGAACAGAAGCAGCTAATTGCCTCCATCTTTGGGTGTACTCTCTAAAGCTTTCTCGGGAAGACTGTGACATGCCCATCAGAAGGGTTCTGTTTGGAGCCATGTCCAAATTATATTGATATTGACGAATGAAAGCTTCAGCCAAGTCTTTCCAATTTATTACTGTGGCCCTGGTTAGGTGAGAATACCATTCTCGGGATGCCCCTGTCAGGTTATCCTCAAAGTAAAACATCCACAACTTCTCGTCCATGGTGTAAGCTTTCAATTTCCCCAGGAAAGACTAAAGATGGGTACGTGGGCAGGATGTGCCATTGTATCTTTCAAAACAAGGGGGTTTGAACTTGTGAGGAATTCTCACCCCTTCCACCAATCCTATGTCCATGACATCAAAACCTAGAGAGTTTTGTGATTCAAGAGACCTCAGCTTCTCTGCAATTTCATCCAACCGACGGTCGTAAACTTCGTCTCCAGCCCCAACCACAGTAAACTGCACTTCTTGAGGATCCTCCTGCAAGACCCTTCCTCTAGTAGTGTTACCCTGGGTATTTCTTATGGCATTGATGTCTGGGTTCATATGAGGTCCAAACTCTGGTGGATCAGTGTGAGGCTGCACGTGAACGTTGTTACTGGTGCCTCCTATACCTGGATGGTGTTCCTCGGGAGTTTTCCGCTCGACTAACTCTCTTAGTCTTTCCTGGCTCTGAGCTAAACCAGTCATCACCGTCATAAATTGATTCATTTGGGCCCTCATCTCTGTCCTTTCATTGGCCATCTAGGCCCTCACTTCAGTTAAGTCTTGCTTAACTTGATCCATTCATAATCCCGGAAGGTTGTTTCTTGTCAGATACCGGTGTACTCTGTTGACAGGGAACACTCTTCTGCGAGCAATGTTTCCTGAAACCACAACAAGGTGAGAAACAACAACAAAACAAAGACCTACAAAACAAAGACAAATATTAGTATGCAATGCAGGATGCCTATTTGTCTTCCAAGGTTATCCGGTTTGGTTCTCTGGTTTTGACCTTTCCAGACCTCGAGGAAATGCTGATGTTGAAGAGAGATTAAGCCCACAAAATAATACAAACCATATATATTACAAAGAGTGAAGATACATAGTTTGATTACAATAAAGTCCCCATGGTGGGTCAAAATACATCAACAAAATCAAAAGTACAGACAAAAGGAAATACAAATACAAGGAAATCAAACATCCAGTCCAAAATAATCCTCTTTGACTTCCTTCAGAAGAGCCTCAGTCACTGGACCTACTGGGTGCTCTGTGATAGTCCTGATGAGGAGATTCCTGGTGGCTATGGCACTGGTCAACCTCTTATGCTTATCCTGATCCTTTGACCTCTTCAACCCCGCCCGGAGTTTCATTTCAGAGATCTCCTTTTGTGCCGCTAATAATGCCTCCTGATTCTTCTTCTCACTAGCCTCCAGTTGTTCTATCCTAGCCTGAGTTCTTTGATCTTCCTATGCACGAGCCTCAGTGATCCTGATCCACCTAGCCTGGCTCTCCTCTAAGTAATGCTCAACCCTAGCCTTCTGAGTCTTAGCTTCCTTGCAAGCATTCTTTAGTACTAACTCCCCTGCTCTTGCCTTTCTAATGTAGTCATCCGTCTTCTCAATCTTGGTCAAGTGCTCAATCCGGAGCTTCTCTAACCTCTCATTATCTAGACGGCTGTCATTCCTCTCCCAGAGGGTCTTCTTCAAGGCTTCAGAGAGCTGAGTATTTCTTTCCTCCAGTTTCTCAAACTCCTCTAAGCTGATAGTAGTTGGAGGCTGCACTGCTGATGGTCCAGGTGTATCTTCTAAAGTGAATGGCATC
Organism: Lathyrus aphaca; assembly: GCA_963966055.1. Taxonomy (NCBI): domain Eukaryota; kingdom Viridiplantae; phylum Streptophyta; class Magnoliopsida; order Fabales; family Fabaceae; genus Lathyrus; species Lathyrus aphaca. The sequence continues at coordinate 500,113,117 of OZ014519.1, read as the reverse complement.
CGGGTGATCTGTGCCCTGGTACGAGACCAATCAAGATATTGTGCTGAAGCTATATTGTTGCACTTGCCAAGGATAGTTATCCCCTTAGTCTGAATGTTGTCCCAGGCCCAGGTTGTCTGTCTGACAATAGCAGAGTTGTGCTGGATGTCACAATAAAGGGTCTCTGTCAAGTCTTGCCCTCTTGGGAGATGAACCAAAGCATACCCTAATTGCCTCTTGAAAAGCAAAGGGTTGTAGTTGATTCAACCTTTTACTCCAATCAAAGGCACATTAGGATATTGCCCACAACTAGTGATGATATCCTTGCCCTTGGTGCTCTGAGTGCACCATCTGATGTCTTCTGATGTAAGGGCAATCAATCTCTTAGCCTAGTTCCTTGGCTGATGAGGGTTCAGGAAAGTTTCTATCTTTGGTAAATGTCTTAACAACCAACAGTAGTAGAGGGGAGCACAGCATCTGACCAATCTTCCTCTTTGCTTCTCATTCCTCTGGTGCACTGAATAGTAGAAGTCTCCAAGCAAGGTAGGAACTGGGTTCCTCAGTGAGAACAGGTGAATAGCACTCTTGCTTACAAACTTTGGCTCATCTGCAAACAAGATAACTCCATATATGCTGAGGGCTAGGAGTGCACAAACAACATCCCACTTCCCTATTGCAGCATGCAAGGTGGCCTGGGAGATCAAGAAGTCTAAGTGAAGGCCTGGAATCCCAGCCTTTGTGGTCATGCTCTGATCAATGAGGGTAGGCTCCAAATGCAAGGCCTTAGCTATATCTTCATTCTTGGGAGCAACCATCTCAGGGTTGAAGGGAATCCCCCTCCTGATGGGGACACCTAACAACATGGAAAATTCTTCTAGCAAAGGTCCCAACTGAAAATCAGGGAATGTAAAACACCTGAGAGGAGGGTCATAAAACTGCAAGCAAGTGTGAATCATGCTCCTATGGGATGCATCCAGGTCCATGATCATGTCCAATATGCCTCCATAATGTTCCCTGAATAATGGGACATGATCAGGAGTGATGAGAGACTGGATCTGTCTGATGCCAGTCAGAATAGACTCAAAGAAGTGGTATGTGATGTTGCTCTTCCTGGAAGTGTCCATGTTGATAATGGATACTGGTGAAGAAACTTATGAGAAAACCCTGATGAGGGTAGTTGCTGAAAACTGATGAAGATAACTGGAGAAGGTGCTGAAGAAGGGTCTCTGATGAAGACAATTGGAGAAGATGCAGGAGAAGATAACTGAAGATGTCTGAGCAGCAGAACGGTCAAAACCAAACCAAAGATAAGAAGGTGGATACCCTGTAAAACAAATAGGAAAATGTTAAATCATGCAAAATGATGTATGCAGAATGATATGCAAAGGGTTTATGATCAAGTGCTGGATCTGTTATCTGCCTTGATAAGGTCCGTGTGTGTCCATAAGTCCGGATGGAGGTTTAGAAAACCAGTAACCAGGTGAGGGACTCAAATAAAGAGTCACAAATCTGGGGTTTCACAAGAACTGTCCAAAATAGTATAACCTTAACAAATCTAGTAACAAAGGTATGATGAGGCCAAGGGTTCCTGCAAACCTGTAAACATCCCAACCCCTCACATGTATTGTTCTAGAACAAGGATCCTCAGACTTAGATCAGTTATGAGAATTGTAAACACTTCTAACCCGGAGGTACAGTGTTTACAATAACCATAAAAGATCCTCCTCTAATTCACCTCAGATGCTGAAGGTCATAAAAAGGTCATCCAGACTTAGCAGGTTTCCCAGATAGCCCTAGTACTACAGGAAATCCATAGCACAGAGTTCTCAAGAAGAAACCCATGTCTGAACCGTGTTTCATATTCCCGCACCAGACCGAAATGGAATGGGAAGGAATATGAAGCCACTCTAGCATATGTGTCACTCAGGTCCCCGGTATGGAACCTTAATCACTCAACAGTCCCTCCCACCAAGGTAAACACAGATCCAACACAAATGATGATGATAACAGTATGAAAATGCATAAAACTGTAAATGAAAGCAATAAATAAAGCTGTACAGAAAGCAATAAATAAAGCAATAAACAATAAGCACAAGTATCACATAACACCCCCGTAAACACAAATCAAACAAGCGCTAGGAGGAACCCACTAAAAGAACCAGAAGCCCTGGTTGCAATATAAGGCTCCCCAGCAGAGTTGCCAAGCTGTCGCTCCCGAAGATTTGCATCCCGGTACAAGCGCGAACGGTCGACGAAAGGAGAAATGAAGTGAACTGAATAGAGTAGCCAACTAGGCATTTTTATCCCGAAGGAAAGGTAATGCTGCATAAACCTAGAAAAAGATGGATAAGACGGTTGCGAACCAGAGAAACTGAGAAAGGGGGTTGGTTACAACCTGGGAAGGTATTAGCACCCAGATTGTCCGTCGTACTCGATGGGATCCACGCTTAAAAGATTGTGCTTAAAGGGGTAGGTGTATGTGCTATCTGTGTGCAAAAGCTGGAAAAGAATATACAAGTGTCAGTGCAAAAGGGTGAATGCCCAAGAACTGAGGCTTAAAAGAAAATGCTGAAAGGGGGGGGGGGGAGACACAAAGACTTTTGTTCGATAACTGTTAAGTTATGCCTACGTATCCTCGCGTGCAATGAGGAATTCAGAACACCGTAGTTCGACTCAAAGAGACTGAAAGATAAATTGACTGTGAACTGCTTGCTTGTCTATACTCAAGTGTATGACTCATTTGGCTCGAGTGCTAACTTTCTTGCATTAGACGGAAGAAGAAAGTTCTCGTTTGTGAATGAGTGTGAAGAGAAAAGAATCCCGAAGGAGACGATTATTGTTTGCTTTTGTGGTTTCAATCTTTTATTGTTTTTGGAGTTTGTCATAAGTTAATGAGCTTAAGCCTAAATCAAGGGCTTGTAAACTCATTATATCCTCCCTGGATTAGGGATAATGAGAATACCTAAGTATGATATAAGCATCTCAACTTAATTGCCACGATGATGTAGGGTTAAGATCATTAACCTACTTGTGATTATTAAGATGTTTTTGGGTTTTTGTTTAGTGTTAAGTAATGAGTTTAAGCCATAATCAAGGATTAGTGAACTCATTACACCATCCTAATAGAAGGATAATAGATGAGAACACTTAAGCTGAGGAAGATACCTCAACTTAATCCATGGTTAGGGATTAAATTCATGACAAAACAAGTCATTATTAAATAGATTCTAATTAAAGGGTAAGATTAAGAAGTGGATTTTATGGTTTATAAGACAAATTGAGGGGGACTTGTCCATTAAACTCTAGGGTTAGTCCTTCTTAACCATGTAACACGGTGGGAGAACTGACTTTAGTTAAATGTTGCGGATAGCAAGAGTCGCCACCGACTTTTATTTTATCCAAAAGGTAAGGGCATAAAAGAACAGGAAAGACCTTAAAAGATTTTTGGGTTCGGGGGGTAAGTTATGTAAGGGGAAGGTGTTAGCACCCTTTAAATAGATGGTTATCCATGGGCTCTTAGTTACTTAGCTCACTTTAAACTGTTTTGAGAAGTGTAGTGTGTGATTAAAAATTTTCTTAAGTACTTTATAATGATCCTTGTACGGATATATATAAAGACTTTGTTTTGAAAATTGTTTGAAAATGTGAAGTGTTATGAAATGTTTTTTGAAAGAGTGAGCAAGTACTTAAGAGGAACCTACCCTAACTTGAATCTTTTCTGTTCTTAAATGTTCTTTCAATGGTAAGACTATCCCTATTATTAAGGAATAGGTAGTCATTACCTTGGATGTTGTAAGGGACATGTGAAGGGTCATCTGTGATTAGGCAATTGTAAGGTGTCTTAGCAATTCGAAGGGACTTATCATCTTTTATTCGAAAGGGACAAGATCATTTACGGAGGCAACATTGAAGGGACTTGATCTTATAATCGTAAAGGGACAAGATAATATTGATGGAGAAGGGACTTTGCTTTTAGACACCTTACTTGACCTTAAATATAGGCAACATGAGAGGTAACCTTAGAAAGTGTAGGATGGCGATCAAAGATCGACTTACGTGTGTGAGTGTTCATGTTCAAGTATTTATCTTATTTAATTAATTTTCTAAATTAATTTTAATCACAAACATGTTATGCACACCCTATAGTTACTAACCACACAGTTAATATATTTACAATAAAAATAAAGCAAAAATATGAACCTAAACTATTACAAAGCTTTGGGATAGTTACAATATAATCGAGAAATATAAACAATGATAAATAATAATAATAAATAAGCAATAATTTAAATGGTTAGTAATAATGAAATAATAATAATAAAAGGGTTAGCAAAAATATAAAGAAAAATAACAATCTAAGAGAAAATATTATTTTTTAAGTTAAATAAATGATTTAGAAAATTTTTAGAAGAAAATTATAACAATTATAATAATAAACAAATAATAATTACTTATAATAAAAAATGATTAATTATTTAATTAAGTTAAATATTAAAGTTAATAAAAATTAGGGTTAATAAAATTAGGGTTTAGGGAAAAAATTAAGGTTTATGAAAAAAAATTAAGGTTTATAATAAAAATGTAAGTTTTAAAAATAAAATAAAAAAAAGATTATGTTTTATCTTTTAGAAATTAGTTTAATAATAATAATAAGGAAATTCAAAGAAAACACATAATTTGATGAAAAAGAGAAAAATAAAGTTAGAGATACCCAAAATATTGGGGGTTTGCCCTTTTTGCTTCATTGAGTTCTTTGCCACTAGGACACCCATGTTTCTTCATCAAAATGCTCCAAACCTCAGTTCCTTGCCACTAGGTTGTAGGCCTGCATATGAATAAGTGTAACAAATACCTATTATATAAGAAAAATGAAAAAAACATGTTAGTAAAACAAAATTTTCCAAGGTTGAGTTTTACAAAAGAAAATATATAAACAGTTTATATTAAAATAGCCTAATAATTAAATAAATCTAAGAAAAATGAATTATGAGAATTAATTAAATTAAAAAACATTTAAAGGTTGATTAAGGTTTTTATAAAAAAAAGTTTGAGGTTTTAATAAACCTAAATATAAAAGTAATAATACTAATAAAAAAAATGTTAACCTAAATTTAATAAAAAAAAGATTTGTTAAAAAAAAGTTAATTAAAAACAATAGGTTAACCATGTTTATAAGATAAATTAAGGAAAAGAAAGAAAATGTTGAAGAACCCATGTTTCTTTGCCAAAATGTTATGTCCAGGGTTTGAACCCAAGCCCTTTTAATTCCAACCTCTGGAGAACCTTTACCATTGGGTCATGCGTGCCTGTGTTACTAAACATGGAAAACATATATTATATGATAAGGCGGATAAAGAATAACATAAAAATGAGTGAAAAAAGGAAAATAGTTACTTTAGAGAAAATTTTTGAGGTTAATCATCGTTAAAAGATAAATCAATTAGAAATTGTGTTAATTAGAGAAATTAAAGGAAAATATGAAAGAAAAGCAGGTTTTTGCCCAAAATGTTGTGAGTGGGAATTGAACTCACGCCCTTGACCTTCCAGTTTCCAACCTTAGCCACTAGGCTATACGCAGTCCTCATGAATAAACCTCTTGACCTTTGAAAAATATATGCCTTTAAAATATTGAAAATTTGGATATATCCTTGCTATTTTTGTATGATCTGAATTTGTATAATCTCAATCACTTCTAAATAGCCTTTAAGAATTTCTAGAACCAAAATCAAATCAAATATTCTTATTTTTATATTTTATTTAGATTTAAAATGATTTTTAATGTAAAAAATCATAATAAATAAAATAAAATGAATAAAATTTGAATAAATAATTGTTAATTCGTGCATGATGTCATGGAAGTGTTTGGATCATAAAAAAGCAAGCCCATTTGGTGAATTTTGGTTTTAAGACCCCATTTGCTTCATAAACCTCTCAAAAATTTCCCAATTTTGCAAGGGCACAAATCCCTCAATTTTAATGATATTAAGGTGTTCTTGGACATTTTGGAAAGCTTAAAGAGTCCTCTAACCAACCTCTATGGTCTCATGTCCATATAGTTTACCATTCTTAAGTTATGCTCTTTGGAAGTTGTTGACTTTTTGTTGACTTTTAAAAGGACCTATAATGTCTTAGCTCATACCTTCCAAATGAAGCATTTTTGGGCTTGGCTTGTGAGACACAAAGTTGTAGAGAACTCAATTTCCTTCAAAATGAGCTTTGGATGAAAAAATTTTGATGAAGCATGTGAAAGTTATTGCTGGTCAAAGTTCAGTTGACTTTTCCTGTGAAAACCCTAATTTAGAAACTCCTGATTCTTGATGATCTGAAATCTCCTTGATGAATCATGATCAACCCTTGATCAAATGATGAATTTTACTTCATATACTTGATGTTGGAAAAAAATTATGAAGTTTGACTTTGGTTTGACCACAGTTGACCTCAGTTTGACTTTTTAACTACTTTGACTGATTTTAACCTATCTGATCATCTGACTGAGCAAATCTTTTGGGAAAGTCTTGAAACTTGACATGGGGATTCTTGAACACATATAGGATGCTATGAAGCTGACTTGAAGTCTTGGAAGTCCATTTAGCCTGATAAAAGTCAAAACCCTAGTTTATGATGCATTGCTTAGGAGGATGCATTGTCTGAGGGAATTGTCAAACTTTCTGACTGATCGTGAACCTTGTGAACCTCATGAGATGTCTTGTGAACCTTGTGAACCTTGTGAACCTCTTAGTACACAAAGTCTTGTCTTGTGGAGGGCAAATTTTGGGGTGCAACAGCTGCCCCTATTCAATTTTCTGAAACCTAAGGGGTTAGATTGGTATATGTGCCAGTCATGACCTGTAATGTTGATGGGGATTGAACACAAAAGCCCAAAAATTTGCACTCACCAGTGCGTAAAGTAACACTGATGATTAATTGTATATGCTTGAGTGGGCTTGAAGATGCCACTTGGAAGGACTGGAGATGGGCTTAGAGATGCCATCTAAAATATCAGGATGTGATGATGTCTTTATGTTGATACTGGATATCAGTAATAGGTCTTTGTATAGGCCGTCTCTGAATCGTATATGCAACATGATTTGAATTGTTGAATAGACCAGTAGAAAGAAATCTTCGTGACAATTATCTCCTCTGGAAGTATCCTGGATTAGGGAATGGATCTTTGTATAGACCATTTGCCTACTCTCCAAGGTCAAAAGAACGTCAAGATTAGTTCTTCTGAAGAATATCTTGAACCAGGGAATGGATCTTTGTACAGATCGTTTGCCTGCTATTCAAGGACCAAAAGAACGTCAAGATTAGTTCTTCTGAAAAATATCTTGAACCAGGGAATGTATCTTTGTACAGATCGTTTGCCTGCTATTCAAGGGCCAAAAGAACATCAGGATTAGTTCTTCTGAAAAATTTCTTGAACCAGGGAATGGATCTTCTTACAGACCGTTTGCCTTCTATTCAAGGGCCAAAAGAACGTCAGGATTAGTTCTTTTGAAAATTTTCTTGAACCAGGGAATGGATCTTCTTACAAACTGTTTGCCTGCTATTCAAGGGCCAAAAGAACGTCAGGATTAGTTCTTCTGAAATTTTTCTTGAACCAGGGAATGGATCTTCTTACAGACCGTTTGCCTGCTATTCAAGGGCCAAAAGAACGTCAGGATTAGTTCTTCTGAAAATTTTCTTGAACCAGGGAATGGATCTTCTTACAGACCGTTTGCCTGCTATTCAAGGTCAAAAGAACATCAGGATTAGTTCTTCTGAAAAATATCTTGAACCAGGGAATAGATCTTTGTATAGACCGTTTTCCTGCTATTCAAGGGCCAAAAGAACATCAGGATTAGTTCTTCTGAAAAATATCTTGAACCAGGGAATGGATCTTTGTATAGATCGTTTGCCTGCTATTCAAGGGACAAAAGAACGTCAGGATTAGTTCTTCTGAAAAATATCTTGAACCGGGGAATGGATCTTTGTACAGATCGTTTCCCTGCTATTCAAGGGCCAAAAGAACGTCAGGATTAGTTCTTATGAAAAATATCTTGAACCAGGGAATGGATCTTTATATATACCGTTTGCCTGCTATTCAAGGTCAAAAGAACGTCAGGATTAGTTCTTCTGAAAAATATCTTGAACCAGGGAATGGATCTTTGTACACATCGTTTACCTGCTATTCAAGGGCCAAAAGAACGTCAGGATTAGTTCTTCTGAAAAATATCTTGAACCAGGGAATGAATCTTTGTACAGATCGTTTGCCTGCTATTCAAGACCAGATAGATGAAATCTTCTGGAAATATCCTGGATTAGGGAATGGATCTTCTTACAGACTGTTTGCCTACTCTCCAAGGACATCTTGAGTAATGTATGGATCATTTCTGACCTGTTGTGAATTGTTGATATTGCTTTATCTGCATATAACCATCTTGCAAGGAAAAGGTTAGTTTATGCAATATGTATGCATGCATAGTGTGATGCACCTAAGTAAATGTAGTATGTATTTATGGATATGCTTTGGTATGATGTAAATGATGTATGTATAAATCATGCAGCCTAGAGCGTCCGGATATCTTTTTATAACAAATTGCTGGCTAGGGAAAATAAATTCCGATTCGTTGCTAAAGAATATGAGGACCTCGTTCCCATCTTGTTTGATAGTATAGTATTCATAGCTTCCCGTCTTCGTTCGTCGTACTTCTATTGAAGGAATAAGTTCCTGAGTATCCCGACTGAGGATAAAAGAGATGGACATAATAGTTAAGGGGAGATGTAACTTGAAGTATCTATAAAGATAGATTTGCTCTACTGGGGATTTGTAGTTGTCTTGTGGGGATGAACCGGCGAAGCTTCGTTGAACTACTACCCTCGTTCGTCCTTAGTAAATACTATTACTGCATTTCATGCATTTCTGGTAAGCATCAATCATATTCAAAGCATATATACATTCAAACATAACCAACAAACGTTTTTCGCTTTAGTAAAAGAGGAAAAGTAATCCTGAATAAAGAGGGAAAAGTAAAGCTGAACTCGAAAACAGAATCGTTTCAACTTTGAGAGTGTATAACCAATTGGATTTAGAGCTCCTGAGATTCTTAACTTTCCTGAATACCTTCCCAGAAATCCTCATAGCTGGATCTAAAGACATGATACTGACACCATCTGATACTACTAGCGTAGATAATTAATTTCCATAATGGCTTCTGCTGAGAATCCAATATCAAGGTAATACAATGAGAGGAACGTGTCTTCAAATTGTGATGGACCATATACACTCCGGGTATTAGATTTGAAAAGAAAGCATTGCCCCTTTGGTTGAGGATGAATTGTCCCATAATGGAAGTATCTGAATGTAGTTACCTCAAGAGAAATAAGCAGAATGCCCCACAATAATATGCCCCTGACATCATGAACTTTATAATGTTACCCTTGGTAATTCAAATATATGAGGAAAGCTGCCCCTGGCTATTAAGCATTGTTGAATATGGACCTGATTGCCCCGAATGAATTGAACAGTAAGTTGGTATGCCCCTTGATTGGGAAACAGTGACTATGCCCCTGGCATTATGAACTCTCTAATGTTACCCTTGGTAATTTAGATAGATGAGGAGATCTGCCCCTGGCTATTAAGCATAATTGAATGCTATCCTGATTGCCCCAAATGAGTTAGGAAGTATCATGGCCTGCCCCCTTGATTGGGAGATAATGACTATGCCCCTTTGTATACATGGACTTTGATCCAGGAAACAAATTTGTTTATCGGAAGGACTTTGGTTTATTGAACATTCATCCTGTAAGTTTCTCTGTTTATCAAACATTTAGGTATATGCAAACAAATATATTCAAAAATGCAATGCTTATGTCTGTCTTGAAGTTTTGAAAAAAGAGTTATTTTAGAAAAACAATTTTTGTGAAAACTGTGATATTAACTCAAGTTTTATAATAAGCCCTAAAGGAGTCAGGATACCTTTTTGTAGCAGTACACTTTCGAACTAACCATGCTTCAGTTAGGAATTTTAAAGGGTTGTAATGTGGCCTGGTTCACGGTTTAAGAAACAAAGGATAAAGACTCAAATTTTATTTGTACCCAACCCAATCTCCATGATGTTCTTTAGTCCTATGCTCAGTTAACTTATGCATTAAGGCTCAAATGAGTTTGGAATTGTAACACTAACATTTGTGATGGTTCAGAAACCCAAAATTTATTTGAATATTCAGTCATATTTCTTTGTTGAGGATTCATAGTGACCTATTTTTTATTTTGACTTTGTTATATCTTCTTTTTGCCTGAACTATTTGTTTCAAAATTACAGTCAGCGGAATTTCTCAATTTGTTTTTTTACTAAGTCTCCTTCATAGGTTTTGACTTAGTGGGTTTTTCTTTTGCTGGACATTGACTGTCAGGTTTAATGATTACAGAGAACCATCATTAGTTGTGTACAACACAGATAATATGCGTATTTGAGTTAACCGAGTAACTACCCTGCCCCAGGTTATGAATAAGGGTTTTAATATGTGCGAGAATAAAAACTCCTACTTCATAGGCTCAAAAGGGTTGACTAGGGATTAACTTCCTTATATCTCCATTGTTTAGGAATTGAAACAATGCCTGTACATCGTCAGCATAGTCTATTCAAAAGCATACTGCCTAATATTATGGTATTGTTTTCGTCATCCTCCCTCTACAGGCTTATAGCTTTATCAGGAGTTAAATATCACAAGATAGAAATAAGAAGCATAGTTCAAAATATAGTGAAACGAATGGATTAATTCAAGACAAACATATGTAATGCATTAATGAAAACAAAAGTTTGACATAATAGTAAGTGTTTAAACAAACAAAAGAAATTACAAATGAAAGTTCAAATGTTGTCCCATCCAGTTGGCTGAATGTCTTCAATTGCAATCTGTGAACTTTCAGGAGCAGTATATTTCAACATGAAATCAAATTTACCATTTGGATGTCCCAAGGTGCCCCATATCTCAACAGGAATAGGTAGGCTTTCTTTCTTGCTACTTTGGGCAACTTGTCTTGCAGCTTCGATGTTTGATGGACGATAGTAAAATTCAATTTGGCCTTATGGCGTAACCTCGAGGATTCCTTCGTCAATCAGGTCTTGAATTTTTTTCTTCAATGTCCAACAACTATTAGTATCATGTCCGGGACAGTTGGAGTGATACCCACACCTTGCCTTGGGATTATAGCGAGGAGAGGAAGTATTAGGATTTTGAGGAGGATTTTTCAAGGAAATTAGCTTCACCTCCAACAAGCATTGCAGAACTTGTGACATTGGAGTGCTGAATTTGATAAATTGTCTTCTACATTCCTTGTGTTGAGGTGGATTAACCTTACCAGGTCTTTTTTCTTCAACTGAAGAACAATCAGTGGCAACCTGTCTCTTAACTTCTTTTATCCTCATCTTCCTTTCAACCAAGTCAGCTTGTTTTAATGAAGGTTGACTGACAATTAGATTCCTGACTCCATTACTTTGAAGTTTGTGGACAAAGGTTCTTAGCTCTTCTTGCCCCTGAGCTAAACCTTAAATAAGAGCCACCTGGTCATTCATCTGGATCCTCATTTCTGTCATTTCAGCTTGCAATTGTTCCAGCTGACCATTCTTGTTATTTTCATGATTTTCAAAGAGGAGTGCTTTCAACTCTTCTTGCCCCTTGGACAAGTTCAGAATCAATTCTTGGAATTGTGCATTCTGAGCCTGGAGATCTTTGACAGTCTGTTTGAGAGCCATTTCTGCTGAAATAAACAGCGAGAAGATAAGATACATGTTCATAAGAAACCTGTGATGCAATGATATGGTATGTAAATGCATATGCAATGTTTTCAAGGACCGTATGATTTAAATTTGTTTAGACAATCAGAAAGTAAACTTTTATTAGTAATCAATAAACTTGTTTGCCATTTGGCCTACAATCAAAAATGAAATGAATACATATATGGGGTTTTAAGTCTCCCATGGACGTTTCCTCTTTGTGTTGAGGTATGAGTTGAGATTCCGCTCCTCGTGAAGTTGTTTTGTTAGCTCCAGGATTCTTTCTTGACTTGCTTTGTAATGGGTCTCAAAAGTATCTCTTTGCTCCTTCAACTGGATCCAGGACCTCTGTAGCTCTTCCATGTCAGTGGGCATGTCTGGGTGAAGGATGGTATAAGAAGTATCTCCTTCAGCAACAAGTTCCATAGTAACTGGCAGGATGGTATGATATGTCATCATAAGAGTCTGAGCACGAGATCGTACCCATCTGAGATAAGGTTCCATAGGAATGGTGTACTTGGGCTCCAGAGTCTTGCTATCAACCTTGTTCACTTTACCCCATGCTCGTATAAACCTTTGATGATAACCTTGCAGATCGTTGTCGTAGTCGAACACAATACCCTGAATCAACATGTCATGAGGACCATCACTCCGAGCATAACCAAACTGATGTAAAGCTAAGGAAGGGTTGTAAGTAATGCCCCCTCTTATGCTAAGGAGTGGCACATTAGGAAACTCCCCACAACGGTCAATGATAGTAACATTCTCCATAGATCGAGAGCACCAATGAATATCTGAATGAGAGAGTGACATAATCCTCTTGGACCACCTGAACCCTTGTTCATTCTTCATCACTGATCGAGGAAGGTGAGAAATAAACCACCTAGACAATAGAGGTATACAACACATCAGAGTTCCTCGTGCCTTCGTAGTACGGGTATGAAAAGAGTGTAAGATGTCTCCAAGTAATGTAGGCACTGGATTATGAGTCAGAAATATGTTGATGGCATGTACGTCTATGAACTGGTCTGGATTGGGGAACAACACTAAGCCATAGATCAATAGGGCTAAGATCTCCTCAAAAGAATCATATCTCATAGCCTTCAGGAAAACTTGAGCTTTCTCCATCAATACCTTAGCAAGAATACCCTTAACTCCACTCCTTGTTTCTAAGACAATGTCTGATTTCTTTAAATGTAGGGCTGCAGCAATGACTTCAGGTTTAGGTTCTTTCTCTAAGCCTGTGAAGGGTCTCTGATCAAGGATAGGTATACCCAGTAGTTTAGAGAACTCTTCCATTGTAGGAACCAGCTGATAGTCGGGGAATGTGAAACAGTGATGTTTAGGATCAAAGAACTGAAATAGGACACTCATCATATCTTCATTGAACCCTGAAGTGTCTAGATCTAGTAGGTAACCATGCCTCTTGATGAATTGGGAGTTTTCAGAAACTTGAGAGACCAATTCCTTAAGCTTATGAGGTATTCCTACAAAGTTGATCCGGATAGTATTCCTACGAGCAGAAGCCATGACCTGCAACAAAGAACAAAGATAAATCCTTTGGTCCTTGAAAATGGTTAGTGAAAATGCTATGCTTATGATGCATGATGATGCTATGATGTTATGCTCAATCACCAACATGTGGCACACACAAACAAGTCACACAATAGCCCTAGGTTTGAAGGCTTGCATGAGGTTTAAAAGTAAGTACCCTCCCCTGAAGTTTAGTTGGTTCATCCTGTCCTACAAAAGTAACCAGGTTCTAAGGGATCTCAATATCATTGATACTTCACAAGGGTGGTTGTTCAGTAGGCAACTTACTTGCCAACCAAAACCCTCCAAGTTTAGGATCTCAATGAGCGTAGTATCGAGTATCAACCAACTTCAGTCTTCACCAAAGCCGGTTATCTCACTACTTTCTAAAGGCCAAGATGGGATAACTAGGGTTCTAAAAGTCAGTTAGTGTATTGACAACATATGGCAGCCTCATATTATCCTCAACTTTACTTAAGGAACATAAGCACCAACCAAGAAGTCATACTAACTATGGCCACCAGATCAACCATATCGGTATACGCCGTAGAGTTTCCTTGGTCTATTACCATTTACCTAAGGAACACTAGATCCGGGTTAGGATCTTTCACACATAAGAGCACCCAACAAGTAAAGTAAAGCAAACAAAGCAAACAAGTTTAAAGTGATCTAATTCCTAAGGGTACCCATCTTTTATTAAATCTCCAGCAGAGTCGCCAGTTCTGTAACACGGTGGGAGAACTGACTTTAGTTAAATGTTGCGGATAGCAAGAGTCGCCACCGACTTTTATTTTATCCAAAAGGAAAGGGCATAAAAGAACAGGAAAGACCTTAAAAGATTTTTGGGTTCGGGGGGTAAGTTATGTAAAGGGAAGGTGTTAGCACCCTTTACATCCATGGTTATCCATGGGCTCTTAGTTACTTAGCTCACTTTAAACTGTTTTGAGAAGTGTAGTGTGTGATTAAAAATTTTCTTAAGTACTTAATAATGATCCTTGTACTGATATATATAAAGACTTTGTTTTGAAAATTGTTTGAAAATGTGAAATGTTATGAAATGTTTTTTGAAAGAGTGAGTAAGTACTTAAGAGGAACCTACCCTAACTTGAATCTTTTCTGTTCTTAAATGTTCTTTCAATGGTAAGAATATCCCTATTATTAAGGAATAGGTAGTCATTACCTTGGATGTTGTAAGGGACATGTGAAGGGTCATCTGTGATTAGGCAATTGTAAGGTGTCTTAGCAATTCGAAGGGACTTATCATCTTTTATTCGAAAGGGACAAGATCATTTACGAAGGCAACATCGAAGGGACTTGATCTTATAATCGTAAAGGGACAAGATGATATTGATGGAGAAGGGACTTTGCTTTTAGACACCTTACTTGACCTTAAAAATAGGCAACATGAGAGGTAACCTTAGAAAGTGTAGGATGGCGATCAAAGATCGACTTACGTGTGTGAGTGTTCATGTTCAAATATTTATCTTATTTAATTAATTTTCTAAATTAATTTTAATCACAAACATGTTATGCACACCCTATAGATAATAACCACACAGTTAATATATTTACAATAAAAATAAAGCAAAAATATGAACCTAAACTATTACAAAGCTTTGGGATAGTTACAATATAATCAAGAAATATAAACAATGATAAATAATAATAATAAATAAGCAATAATTTAAATGGTTAGTAATAATGAAATAATAATAATAATAAAAGGGTTAGCAAAAGTATAAAGAAAAATAACAATCTAAGAGAAAATATTATTTTTTAAGTTAAATAAATGATTTAGAAAATTTTTAGAAGAAAATTATAACAATTATAATAATAAACAAATAATAATTACTTATAATAAAAAAAGATTAATTATTTAATTAAGTTAAATATTAAAGTTAATAAAAATTAGGGTTAATAAAATTAGGGTTTAGGGAAGCAATTAAGGTTTATGAAAAAAAATTAAGGTTTATAATAAAAATGTAAGTTTTAAAAATAAAATAAAAAAAGGATTATGTTTTATCTTTTAGAAATTAGTTTAATAATAATAATAAGGAAATTCAAAGAAAATACATAATTTGATGAAAAAGGGAAAAATAAAGTTAGAGATACCCAAAATATTGGGGGTTTGCCCTTTTTGCTTCATTGAGTTCTTTGCGACTAGGACACTCATGTTTCTTCATCAAAATGCTCCAAACCTCAGTTCCTTGCCACTAGGTTGTAGGCCTGCATATGAATAAGTGTAACAAATACCTATTATATAATAAAAATGAAAAAAACATGTTAGTAAAACAAAATTTTCCAAGGTTGAGTTTTACAAAAGAAAATATATAAACAGTTTATATTAAAATAGCCTAATAATTAAATAAATCTAAGAAAAATGAATTATGAGAATTAATTAAATTAAAAAACATTTAAAGGATGATTAAGGTTTTTATAAAAAAAAAAGTTTGAGGTTTTAATAAACCTAAATATAAAAGTAATAATACTAATAAAAGATAAATTAAGGAAAAGAAAGAAAATGATGAAGAACCCATGTTTCTTTGCCAAAATGTTATGTCCAGGGTTTGAACCCAAGACCTTTTAATTCCAACCTCTGGAGAACCTTTACCATTGGGTCATGCGTGCCTGTGTTACTAAACATGGAAAACATATATTATATGATAAGGCGGATAAAGAATAACATAAAAACGAGTGAAAATAGGAAAATATTTACTTTAGAGAAAATTTTTGAGGTTAATCATGGTTAAAAGATAAATCAATTAGAAAATGTGTTAATTAGAGAAATTAAAGGAAAATATGAAAGAAAAGCAGGTTTTTGCCCAAAATGTTGTGGGTGGGAATTGAACTCACGCCCTTGACCTTCCAGTTTCCAACCTTAGCCACTAGGCTATACGCAGTCCTCATGAATAAACCTCTTGACCTCTGAAATTTCCTGCGAAATTTGTAAAAACCCCAAATTTGAGCTTGAAACCCTAACTATGGTAAGATTCGGTTTTGGTCATGAAGCTTCGAATAATCAACCCAGAAAGCTTCTATAACATGAGACAAACAACGTTAGATAAACAAAATTGATTAAAATATCAAGAATAAATGAAATTAAAAAAAACTAAAGAAAGCTTCAAAATTTCAATTCAGTTCATGCATTTTTGTATGAACTTGATAATGATGATGATGGGGATATCTTTTTTTTTCTGAATTTCTTGACATTTGGTTCTTGCTCTTGGAGGCTAATCTCTTTTTTTGTGTTTGTATGAGTTGTATATATATGTAGTAGAACAAAATTAGGTTAAAAAAAACCACATCCTATTTTGGACTTTTGGATAGTTAGAGATTGAAAAATATATGCCTTTAAAATATTGAAAATTTGGATATATCCTTGCTATTTTTGTATGATCTGAATTTGTATAATCTCAATCACTTCTAAATAGCCTTTAAGACTTTCTAGAACCAAAATCAAATCAAATATTATTATTTTTATATTTTATTTAGATTTAAAATGATTTTTAATGTAAAAAATCATAATAAATAAAATAAAAAGAATAAAAAGTTGAATAAATAATTTTTAATTCGTGCATGATGTCATGGAAGTGTTTGGATCATCAAAAAGCAAGCCCATTTGGTGAATTTTGCTTTTAAGACCCCATTTGCTTCATAAACCTCTCAAAAATTTCCCAACTTTGTAAGGGCACAAGCTTAAAGAGTCCTCTAACCAACCTCTTTGGTCTCATGTCCATATCTTTTACCATTCTTAAGTTATGCTCTTTGGAAGTTGTTGACTTTTTGTTGACTTTTAAAAGGACCTATAATGTCTTAGCTCATACCTTCCAAATGAAGCATTTTTGGGCTTGGCTTGTAAGACACAAAGTTGTAGAGAACTCAATTTCGTTCAAAATGAGCTTTGGATGAAAATTTTTTGATGAAGCATGTGAAATTTATTGCTGGTCAAAGTTCAGTTGACTTTTCCTATGAAAACCCTAATTTAGAAACTCCTGATTCTTGATGATCTGAAATCTCCTTGATGAATCATGATCAACCCTTGATCAAATGATGAATTTTACTTCATATACTTGATGTTGGCAAAAAATCATGAAGTTTGACTTTGGTTTGACCACAGTTGACCTCAGTTTGAGTATTTAACTACTTTGACTGATTTTAACCTATCTGATCATCTGACTAAGCAAATCTTTTGGGAAAGTCTTGAAACTTGACATGGGGATTCTTGAACACATATAGGATGCTATGAAGCTGACTTGAAGTCTTGGAAGTCCATTTAGCCTGATAAAAGTCAAAACCCTAGTTTATGATGCATTGCTTAGGAGGATGCATTGTCTGAGGGAATTGTCAAACTTTCTGACTGATCGTGAACCTTGTGAACCTTGTGAACCTCATGAGATGTCTTGTGAACCTTGTGAACCTCTTATTACACAAAGTCTTGTCTTGTGGAGTGTAAATTTTGGGGTGCAACAAACCATAGAGGAAGAATTAGAACCCTAATGTAAGGCCCAAGTTACAAGTTAATGTCTTGGTGATTATTAGATGGATTGATTAAGAGGTTTAAACATATTAAGGGTTTAACACTTAGGATTAAAGTTATACACTCCATCCTAAGAGAAGGATGCAGGCATAACCCTAATTCCAAAGTCCTAAAACCTTAAAGGTTTAGTCTCTAATGATGAGATGAGAAGAGAGACACAAAGACGACTTAAAGGAAAAACTAAGGGAAACTATCAATCCTAGAAAGTTATCATGCTTGGAAGTCCTAGGGTTTGTGAGGCTTGAGAGGAGAAGTCTTCAAGGAAACTACCAAGGAGAAGCAAGATAGGAAAGAGATGGGATGAGAAGAGAAAGAGAGGAAGAGAAACACAAGTGAGAAAGCTCACTCAAGGACAAGTAAAAATGAAGCAAGAATGCAATATGAAAGTATGAGAAGAGGTGGGAGGTGAAGGAAAATCCACCTCCCAAACAACTTACCATTAACCTGAAAAGTTAGCACAAGGTTCATAAGGAAAGAAATGAAATGAAACAATGCACATGCAAGGGAAAAGACCAAGACCAGAAGCATACACATGATGTAAATGATGCTATTATATGATGCAAAGGCCTACAAGATGCATATGTGTGATCATACAAGAGAATGAATGCAGATGAAGCATGTAGGAAGCATGTAAACACATGGATGTTTATGAAATGAAATGGATGCAAAGCATAGAAAATGTATGAATAAATGATCAAGCAATGTTCAAGCAATGTCTTAAGATGTCTAAGATGGCATACAAATGCTTAGAATGTCATGGCAAGTTCATATGTTCATGCAATGCAATGTAATATGCAAGTAAAGATGTAAAACTAGGGTTATATGGATGGATGAGATGCAAATGGCAAAGACAGAAGCAAATGACATTATAAAAAATTGAAAATGCACTCAAAGGAACCCTAAACCTACACTAGGTTACCATCCCAAGGGGGAGGTCAGAAGCTAAACCTATAAGAAGTTATAAAGTTCCTAAGTTTCTAGGGTTTTTTGGGTGATCCTCAATGTAAAATGCCCAACAAATTGAAAATGAAAGATAAATTCATGCCAAACATATCCTAGATACTACACGATATGTGTAAAACAAAGCAAAAAGAATCATCTTCAAACCCTTCATGGTTAGGCAGAAAAGATTTTTCAAAGGTTAGGGTTTAAAAATGTGATTTTATGAACCCTAAATTCAAAGAAAATTGTCAAGTTATGATCAAAACCAAAAAGAAATTTGTATGAAGGGTTTGAAAATGTTTCTAAATGTGTTAAGATGCAACATGATTTTTTTGTTGATTTTTAGAAACTTAAATGCTATTTTAATTAATTAATTTCCATTAATTAATTAAAATAAACATTTAAAAATTTTAAAAATACTTTTTGTATGCAAAAAATCAAATAAAAATCATTTTCTGATTAAGAAAAATATTTGAAACATAAATGCAAAAGGAAATATTTTTGGGATTTTTCTAAGTATTTTAAACTAAATGTGCACGAAAATGCAATTAAAATGAAATAAAAATCAAATAAAATGAAAGTATGTTGATCCAATGGTCCAGATTCAAACTGGAGAGAGAGGGAATTGACTGCGCGCCAGATCCAAAGGCCCACATTCAAACTGGCCTTAATTATGTTTTTGAATTAATTAATCAGAATTAACCCTAAGTGAAATGATCCTTGTAAACACCCCAAATTTGCCCTCACCCATTCACACCATGGCTTGTGATCTTTTCATATGCATAAGTTCAATCATAGCATCACATATTGCATTTTTGCTTCACTTCATTGATTCAAAGTCATCTGCATCTAGGGTTTGTGACTTGAGCTATCTCTGAGCCATTTGAGCCACTCCAAAGGTCATCAATCACTCCAAGGGGGTACATGTATGTTAAAGCATCATATTATATCCTCACCAGGTCAAGGAAGTCAAGAAATCACAAGAACTTGGAAAGCATGGAAGCAGAGCTAGGGTTTAATTGCACAAATGACATAAAATTAGGGTTTTGGTTTCAGAGGCCATAACTCCAAATTTTTTGGTCATTTTTGTTTCTATGGGTCTCTATATGATATGAGGATCATGCATATCAATTTTCATGAAGAAATTCAATGGGGAAGGCATCTGATCAAGAGATGACTTCTTGAGCAAGTCAGTGCAAAATCAGGGCATCTGAGGCCCCCAATGACCCAACCAAAGGGGATTCTCCATCATTTTGAGTGTGTGTGATCTTTATTTGATCATAGAAGATGTTAGAAGTTCACAAAATTGAATAATTTCAAGCCATTTGCAAAATTGCCTTTTTGGGAAAGTGACTTGTAATGTGAACTTGCTATTTTGGGAAAGTTTTTCAACCTTCTCTAATTGATTCAAAAATGCTTCAAATGAGATAACTTTGGTCATGAAAGTTGTAGAATGGATCATTCCATTTTCAAAAAGTACAAGAACTTGTCCTAATTCATTTTGGATCAAAAGTTATGGCCTTGCAAAGTTGGATAAAACCATTGAAATTTCACTTTTGCACAAAATGGAAAACTTGCAAATTCTCATGATAAACCTTTATGTGACTTCAATGTGGCCTCTAATCATCATACAAATACAATGCATGACCTAAAATTCAGTTTGGCCCAAGGAATTTCCCATTTCTATGCCTTAAGTTTCAAGTAACCATAAGCCATTTTTCATAAAAAGGCAAAATGGGGATTTCTTGCAAAATGATTCTCAAAGGATTGTATGATCTCTAGCTGGTCTCAAGACATTACCATAACCTCATGAGGCATCTCACACCAAAAATTCAGCAATACTTATCACATGTTCATGGCCAAAAATCATAAAATGTAACAAGTTGCCAAAATGCAAAATCACTTCAAACTTGTGATCCAATGCACCCAGCTGCCTTCTCTTGATCCTAGGGTCATCCTCAAACTCAGCTGAGGCAAGATACCCCTTTAGATCTCTTCTGTCCCATCCCATGCTTGTAGTACACAAACTTTTGACTTTTGCATTTTTGCCCATGCCAATCACACTGTGCCACCAATAACTCTCTGCCCAATCAGAGTCTAATATGTGGACTTCAAGCATCCTAAAGCAAGCCTTACACAAGCAAGAAAGCTCCCACATTCCAGCATCCACAAAATCTGTCAAAAACTTCTCCCCTTCGAACCTTCACACAGCCTTCAAACATCAAAAATTTCTTCACCCACAAACCACAAATCATTCATAGAACAAGAATCACCCCCTGAAACAGCTTGAGACATCACACACAAAGACCTCCATTCCTGCTACACCAGAGCCGAATCATTCAAACCAGCCACTCCACAAGTTTTCCAAGCTTCATTCCATCATCAGGAGGTTCAAAGAAGCAGGATTGCACAAAGTTTGAGGCCAGAAAGCTCAAAACTAGGGAAGCTTCATCTCAGGTAACATGAAGAACATTTTTCCCAGAAACTAATTTTTAAGTTCTTTTATGATGCTATGTGTTCTCCTGATCATGAATATGCCTTTACTTTTTGAAATGGTGAAGAAACCAGCATGTATGACATCTCTGAACATTTTCCCGTGTTTCATATTTTGTTTCGATTCAGGCTTGTGAGAGAAAATAAATGAATTTAAGATGAGGGTTTAGGTTTAGATTGATGAGAGGATCATTTTGGTGGAAGAAATTTCATGTTTGGTAACCTGTAGGAGAATCTAGGGTTTTGGTTCGCTGGAGAAGACGACTGGAACACTGTTCCGGCCGTCTGAGTTTGATTAAGCCCTAATTAGGTTTAGCAGCGTAATTAATGAGAGTTTGAATTTGGACTGTGGATTAAGTTGACCAGTGTTGACTCCCGCGCGTTTGTTTGGCTCAGATCACACCATTAAACCCTAATCTGTTTTTATTAATTTAATAAATCACATTTAATTTAATTAAGCCAGAAGAGATCCTGACCCTCAATTAGCGCGCGCAGTCAACCATTGACCCCCAAGTTTGAATCTCAGCCATGGATTGTGCATACTTTCATTTATTTTATTTTTTATTTTCATTTTCATTGCATTTATTTATACGAATTATTTAAAATAGCAAAAAACATTTAAAAATTCTAAAAAATTTTGTCAAACATTTCATTAATTTTTAGAACCCAACAATATTTTTATTTTTATTTTTTGTATTAAAAATTATTTTTAAATCATTTAAATGTTTATTTTTAATTAGTTAATGGAAATTAATTAATTAAAAATGCATTTAGGTATTTAAAAATCACAAAAAAATTCACATTGCATTTCAAAACATTTAGAAACATTATCAAACTCTCAAACCAAATTTATTTTTGGTTCTTGATGCATTTTGACAATTTTCATTGTAATTAAATTCATTTTAAGGCAATATTTTTGTTCAAACTTGGAAAAATCCATTATGCCTAACCATTGAGAGTTTGATGATGGTTATTCTTGCATTGCATCCTTCATAGCATGTAGTTTATAGGATAAAATTGGTTTGAATTGATCTTGCATTTCCAATTTGTTTTGAATTTTTCATTGTGAGGTACCCCAAAACCCTAATTGACTTGAGAAATTCATAACTTGCACTAGGTTAAGAGTTAGGTCCCCTCCTTTGGGCAGTGAACTTGTGTAGGGTTAGGGTTATTTTGATCCCATTTTCAATTTTTTGTCATGTCATTTTCTCCTGGTTTTGGATTTTTGTGATGCATGTTGTATGTAAACCCTAATGTGTGCCTTCCTTTGCATCCATCTCTCATTTGCTTGCATTAAAGAACATGCCATGACATTTTGTGCATCCACATGATTCATAATACATCTTAGGACATATTAGAATCATGTTTGATCATTGCATCTTTCATTTGCCATCTTGTACATTCATATCATTTCATAAACTTTCATGAACATTCATGGTTCAAAGCATGCCTCCTTTGCATCCTTATGCTTGTTTGATCATTCCCATCTCTTGTCATGTGTTTGCATTATCCCCTAGCATCATTGAAATCATGTTTATGCTTCTGACTTTGGTTTGCATCATGGTAATTCATCTCATTCTCATTGCATTTCATTTCTTTTGCTAACTTTTCAGGTGGTAAGTTGTTTGAGAAGTGAATTTGCCTTCACTTCTCACAATTTCTTCTTATCCCTCTCTTGCATCATTGCTGCATTTTATCTTGTCTTAGAGTGAGCTTGCTCATTCATGTTCTCTCCCACTTTCTTCCTTCAAGCAACTTGTCTTCTTAAGTGAAGCAAGTTGCTTTGTTTCTCTCTGTTTCTTTCTCCTTCCATCTGCTTCTCTCCTTGGTGGCTCTTTGAAGATTCTTCTTCTCTTAAGCCTCACAAACCCTAGCATCTCCAAGTATGACAACAATTAAGGCTTGATTAGTTCCCCATTAGTTTTGCCTTTGTGTCATCTTTGAGTCTTCTCTCCTCATCTCATAATTAGGGACTAAACCTTCAAGGTTTTAAGGCTTTGTGATTAAGGTTATGCCTGCATCCTTCTATTAGGATGGAGTGTATAACTTTAATCCTAAGTGTTAAACCCTTAATTTGTTTAAATCTTTTAATCAATCCATTTAATAATCACTAAGACATCAAGCTTGTAACTTGGGCCTTGCATTAGGGTTCTAATTCTTCCTTAATTGGTTAAGAAGGACTAACCCTAGTGTTAATGGACAAGTCCCCCTCAAGTTGTCTTACAAACCATAAAATTCACTTCTTAATCTTATCATTAACTAAAATCCACTTTAATAAAGGCTTTGTTTTGTCATGAGGTTAATCCCTAATCATGGATTAAGTTGAAGAGCCTTCCTCAGCTTAAATGTTCTCATCTATTATCCTTCTATTAGGATGGTGTAATGAGTCCATTAAATCCTTGATTATGGCTTAAACTCATTACTTAACACTAAACAAAAAAAACTCCAAAAAACATGTAAATAAAGGAAAGTAGGTTAATGATCTTAATCCTACATCATGGTGATTAAGTGTGAGGTGTTTATTTCATACTTAAGGTATTCTCATTACCCCTAATCAGAGGGAAGATGTGATGAGTTTACTAACCCATTGGTTTAGGCTTAAGCTCATTTTCCTATGACAAATTCCAAAAGCAATAAAAGATTGAAAACATAAAACAAACAATAATCGTCTCCTCCGGGATTCTTTTCTCATCTCACTCATTCACAAACGAGAACTTGCTTCTTCCGTCTAATGCAAGACAGTTTGCACCTGAGCCAGACAGGTCACACACTTGAGCATAGACAAGTAAGCAGTTCATCAGTCAATTTATCTTCCGGTCTCTTTGAGTCGAACTACGGTGTTCTGACTTCCTCATTGCACGAGAGGATACGTAGGCATAACTTAACAGTTATCGAACAAAAGTCTCTGTATATTCCCCCTCCTTCCAGCATCATCCTTCAAGCCTCATAGTCTTGAGCATTTCACTCTTGTTCTTACACTGACACTTCATATATTTCACTTCACATTTCTTTTACACCGACACTTGCATTCTTTCCAGCTTTAGTACACAAATTGCACTAACACTACCCCTTTAAACACAAATCTTTCAAGCGTGGATCCAGTCGAGTACGACGGAAAATCTGGGTGCTAATACCTTCCCAGGTTGTAACCAACCCACTTTCTCAGTTTCTCTGGTTCACAACCGTCTTATCCATCTTTTCTTAGGTCTATGCAGCATTACCTTTCCTTCGGGATAAAAATGCCTAGCTGGCGACTCTTTTCTTTTCTTCTTCTTTCGCCGACCGTTCGCGTCTGTACCCCTTCTGACTTAGCCTCATTTGGTGGGAGTGACAACTTGGCGACTCTGCCGGGGAACCTTATACTGTAACCAGGGCTTCTGGTTCTTTTTGTGGGTTCCTCCTAGCGTTTGTTTGATTTGTGTTTATTGGGGTGTTATGTGCTATGTGTGTTTGTTTATTTGCTTTATTTATTGCTTTATGTACAGCTTTATTTATTATTTTCTTTACAGTTTTTCATACTTCATACTGTCATTATCATTGCTGGATCCGGTTTCTGTTTTGGTGGGTGGGGTTTCATTGAGAGTTTAAGGTCCTATACCTGGGACCTGAGTGACACCTAGGCTAGAGTGGTTCATGATTCTTTCCCATTCCATTTCGGTCTGGTGTGGGAATATGAAACACAGTTCAGATGTGGGTTTCTTCTTGAGAACTCTGTGCTACAGATTTCCTGTAGTGCTAGGGCTATCTGGGAAGCCTGCTAAGTCTGGATGACCTTTATTATGACCTTCAGAAACCGAGGAGAATTAGAGGAGGATCTTTTATGGTTATTGTAAACACTGTACCTCCGGGTTAGAAGTGTTTACACTTCTCATAACTGATCCAAGTCTAAGGATCCTTGTTCTAGAACACCACCTGTGAGGGGGTTGGGCTGTTTACAGGTTTGCAGGTACCCCTGGCCACATCATACCCTGTTACTTATTTTGGTTTAAGAGTACCTTATTTTGGACAGTTCTTGTGATTAACCCTGGACATGTGACTCTTTATTTGAGTCCCCCACCTTGGTTACTGGATTTCTAAACCTCCACCTGGACTTCTTGAACATACATAGGCCTTATATATCAAGACAGATAATCAGATCCAGCTTGATCACAAACCCTTGCATATCACTTGCATACATCACCATTTGCATCATTTAACATTTGTTTATTTGTTTTTCAGGGTATCCATATTATATCTGGTTTGGTTTTGACCCCTTCTTTTGCATAGACCTCAGCTTCAGCTATCTTCATCATTTTCCTGTTTCAGTTGTCCTCTTCATCACCAGCATCAGCTATATCAGTGGCTCATCTCTAGTATCAGTTTTGATCTTCATTAGCAGCTATCTTCATCATCTTCAGCAGCATTCATGGCTACTCCTAGGAAGAGCAACATATCATACCATTTCTTTAAGCCTGTGTTGACTGGTATCAGGCAGGTCCAGTCACTCATCACACCTGATTATATCCCTTTGTTTAGAGAGCTTTATGGAGGTATCCTGGATATGGTTATGGACCTTGACCCTTCTTAGAGGAGCATGATCCACACATGCCTGCAGTTTTATGACCCTCCTTTGAGATGTTTCACCTTCACATACTTTCAGCTAGGGCCTTTGCTGGAAGAGTTTTCTTCATTGATTGGAGTACCTATCAGAGGTGGAATCCCCTTCAACCCAGAAATGACTTTTCCCAGCTATGGAGAAGTGGCAATGGCATTATACCTGGAGCCTGCCTTGATTGAGCAAAATATGACATCAAAAGCTGGGATTCCTGGTTTTCACTTGGACTTCTTGATTTCTCAGGCCATCCTGAAGGCCTCCTTCGGAGAATGGAAGGCAGTTTGTGCACTGTTAGCCCTCAGTATATATGGGGTTATACTGTTTGCAGATGAGCCCAAATTTATCAGCAAGAATGCCATTCATTTGTTTCTTTTGAGGAACCCAGTACCCACATTTCTGGGAGACTTCTATCACTCCATCCATCAGAGAAATGAGAAACAAAGGGGGAAGTTGGTGAGATGTTGTGCTCCTTTGTTTCACACCTAGCTGCTCAGACACCTACCTAAGTCAGATTCTTTCTTGAACCCTCACCAACAGGAGAATTGGGCCAAGAGGCTCATTGCCTTGACTTCAGATGATATTAGATGGTGCACCCAGAGCACCAAAGGCAAAGACATTATCACTAGCTGTGGGCAATACCCAAATGTGCCTCTAATAGGAGTAAAGGGCTGCATCAACTACAATCCTTTGCTGTTTAAGAGACAACTGGGCTATGCTTTGGTTCACCCTCCTAGAGTGCAAGATTTAGCTGAGACCCTGTATTGTGAAGTGAAATCTAATTCAGCTGCTGTTAGACAAGCATCCTGGGCTTGGGACAACATCCAGACAAAGGGGATGGCTATTCTAGGGAGGTGTAATAATGTTGCTTCAGCTCAGTACCATGATTGGTCCCGTACTAGAGCTCAGACTACTGGAATGCCTTTCACCATTGAAGATATACCTGGACCATCCACAGTATAACCTCCAGCAACTGTCAGCCTGGAAGAATTTGAGAAGCTGAAGGAAAGGAATGAAAGCCTGTCTCAAGCTCTAAAGAAGACCCTTTGGGAAAGGAGTGATGGTCGTCTAGACATTGAAAGGTTGGAGAAGCTTAGGGTGGAGCATCTAGCTAGAATTGAGAAAACAAAGGACTACATCAAGAAAGCAAGGGCTGGGGAGCAGATATTGAAGAATGCCTGTAAAGAAGCCAAGTTCCAGCAGGCCAGGACTGAAGTTTATCTGCAGGAGAGTCAGGCTAGGTGGGTCAGGATCACTGAAGCCCGGACACAAGAAGACCAGAAAACTCAGGCCAGGATTGAACAGTTGGAGGCCAATGAGAAGAAGCAGCAAGAAGCTTTGTTGGCAGCCCAGAAGGAGATTTCAGAGTTGAAGCTTATGGCTGGGTTGAAGAGATCAAAGGATCAGAACAGGCACAAGAAGCTGACCACTGCCATTGCCACCAAGAACCTCCTCATTAGGACAATTACGGAGCACCCAGCTGGTCCAGTGACTGAGGCTCTCCTGAAAGAGGTCAAGGAGGATGAGTTTGGACTAGATGTTTGACTTCTTTGTTTGTTGTTCATTTCCATTTGATGTACTTTTCTCTTTCTTTTGTATTTTGACCCTCCAGGGGCATGTGTTGTAAAACAAACTATGTATGTGTTTATCTTTTGTAATATATCAGTTTGCTTTCATTGGGTTTCTTTCCTCAACAACATCAAGCATCTTCCTTGAGGTCTGGAAAGGTCAAAACCAAGAACCAAGTCGGATACCTTGGAAAACAAATAAACATACTGCATTGCATACTAACCTTGTGTTTTGTTTTGTAGGTTTTGTTTTTATTATTTCTAACTTTGTTGTGATCTTAGGAAATATTGCTCGTCGCCGAGTGTTCCCTGTCAACCGTACGCACCGGTACCCTACTCGCAACAACCTTCCGGGTATCCAAATGGATCAAGTACAACAGGACCTGACTGAGGTCAGAACTCAGATGGCTAATGAAAGAGTGGAAATGAGGAACCAAATGGCTCAATTCATGACTGTGATGACTGGCTTGGCCCAGAGCCAAGAAAGGTTAAGGGCATTGGTAGAAAGACAAACCCCCTAGGAACCTCATCCTGGCATTGGAGGAACCAGCAACAATGAGGGAGGTCAGCCTCATGTTAATCCACCAGTATTTGGACCTCATCTAGAGCCGGAAGTCAACATCCCAAGGAATGTACAGGGCAATACTGCTGCAGGCAGGATCTTGCAAGAAGATCCTCAAGAAGAGCAGTTTACTGTAATAGGGGCTGGAGATGAAGTCTATGATAGAAGGTTTGATGAAATAGCTGAGAAATTGAGATCTTTGGAGTCTCAAAACTCCTTGGGTTTTGATGTAATGGACATGGGGCTAGTGGATGGGGTGAGAATTCCCCACAAATTCAAACCCCCGTGCTTTGAGAAATACAATGGAACTTCCTGTCCGCGAACTCACCCGCAGTCCTTCCTGGGGAGACTTAAATCATATACCATGGATGAAAAGCTGTGGATGTTCTATTTTGAAGATAGTTTGACCGGAGCTTCAAGAGAGTGGTATTCACACCTGACCAGAGCCACTATCAGATGCTGGAAGGATCTAGCTGAAGCCTTCATCATACAATATCAATATAATCTAGACATGGCTCCTAACAGGACCCTTCTGATGGGAATGTCTCAATCTTCCAGAGAAAGCTTCAGGGAATATGCCCAGCGGTGGAGACAGCTTGCTGCTGCTGTCCAGCCACCCATGTCGGAAAGAGAAATGGCCGACATCTTCATGAATACTTTGCAAGGGACATATATTGACAGACTGGCAGCCTTTTCTTCTACCAGCTTTGCTGATGTCGTCATAGCTGGTGAAAGGATTGAAAGTCTATTAAAGTTGGGCAAGATTTCTGATAATGGTTCAAGTTCATCCAGTAATCCCAGGAAGCCTTTCGTGGGACCCCGAAGGACCAATGAGACAAATGCCATTCATGCCAGCAGAGGCAGACCTCAATATGCCCACAGATCAATAGCAGCTGTCACTATTCCAGCTCCGATTCCTCAATAATCAGCATATCAACAACAACAACAACCACATTATCAACAGCAAGTTCAGTATCCGCAACAAAGAACCTACAACAACAGTAACAGTAATCAACAACAACTACCCTTTCAACAAAGACCATCACAGGCAAACAGGGTGATTGACCCTATCCCTATGCCTTATGCTGCCTTATTGCCACAACTCCTGAAACTTAACTTGGTTGAGTTAAGGACATTGGCACCACCAGATCCCTCCAATCTCCCAAGGAATTATGATGTCAACGCCAGGTGTGCTTTCCACTCCAATGCACCTGGACACAACACTGAAAAGTGCAGGGCCTTGCAAATGAAAGTCCAAGATCTGGTGGATTCTAAAGCCCTCAACTTTGCTCCTCCTCCAAATGTCAACAAAAATCCTATGCCAAATCACGGAGGGCCAAGAATTAATGCCATTGAGGAAGACAAGCCATCTACTTTGATTACCAGTGTTGCACAGATTCGAATACCTTTGGTCGAAATTAAAGCTCAGCTTCTAGAATGCCAGGTGTTTCCCGGGTGTGAGCTCGGTTGTGGGTATTGCAACATTGCAGTCAACGGGTGTGATAATTTGAGAAGCGGCATAGATGGTCTTATCAAGGATGGAATCCTTCAGATCTCCACAACGGTGCCTACAAATCCAGCAATTCCTTTGACAACAATTCTTGATTCCTCTACAACAGCAGCAACAATCATTCCTACCGATTCATCAATATCATCAGCAATGGCTCCATCCATCACTTCAACAGATCAAATGGCAACAACTCTTTCTTCTACAACATCAGCATCCATTTATTCAGCAGAATCTTCTACAACACCAACAAAAATCAGTGAAGATATCTCAGCGGTTACAATCTATTATGACTCGTCATATGTTCCTCCCAGCAGCCATTTTCAACAACAAACAGTGTCACCTCCTACCAAATCACCAGTCACAATTTACTATGATCCGCACACCATTACAGTACCTTCCTCTACGGCAGTCAGTCCAGTTACTATTACGGTGCCTGGACCCGTTCCCTATGAAAGCAGTAATGCCATACCTTGGCATTATGGCTCTGATCTTTATTGCCACGGGGAGAAAATCACTCTGGATTCATCAACCTCTTCTCCACAAATTGATAATGTTGGGGGAGGCGGAGGCTTCACCAGAAGCGGACGCCGTTTTTCCTCACAAACACAAAGACCTAATGCTGAAACAGAGGCTGCTGCCAAAGCGAAAGGAAAGAGTATGGTACCTGAAGAGCCGACTCCCAAAGAAACTCAGAAAACATCTTTTGAACAAGACGTAGAAGAGTTTATGAGAATCATAAAAAGAAGTGATTACAAGGTGGTAGATCAGCTTCACCAAACTCCCTCAAAAATCTCCATATTATCACTGTTGATGTGCTCTGAAGCTCACCGGAACGCACTGTTGAAAGTCCTGCACGTAGCATACGTGCCAGAGGAGATTACTGTTAATCAGCTAGAAACTGTGGTAGCAAATGTCAACACCAGTCATCGACTGAGCTTTACCAATGCTGACTTAACAACTGTGGGACGTAACCATAACAAGGCTTTACATGTCACCCTGGAGTGCAAGGGTGTTGTTCTATCTCATGTACTAGTAGACACTGGGTCATCGCTCAATGTTCTACCGAAGAAAGCCTTAGTGAAGCTGGAGTATGATGGCTTGGCACTGCGTCCGAGTAATTTGGTGGTGAGAGCATTTGATGGCTCTAAAAGATCAGTGCTTGGGGAGATTGATCTGCCTGTGATGATTGGCCCGCAGACTTTTAAAATTACCTTCTATGTGATGGACATTCAGCCGGCCTACAGTTGTTTGTTGGGTAGACCCTGGATCCATGCCGCTGGCGCTATTACGTCTACCCTTCACCAGAAGCTGAAATTCGAGTGGGAAGGTCAGATCATCACCATCTGTGGGGAAGAGGATATCTTTGTTAGCTAGCTGGCTACGTATAAGTACATAGAGATGGACGGAGAAATCCACGAAACCATGAGCCAGGGGTTCGAGGCCCTGAACATTAATGAAACATCTGCTGTACTGGGAACCTCCATAACGTCTTATCAGCAAGCCAGGAAGGTTGTTGAAGAGGGTACTGCCCAAGGCTGGGGCAAGCTGTTGCCCGTGGAAAAGAAAGAAGACAGATTTGGATTGGGTTACAAACCAACTCAACAAGATCAATCAGAGGCTTCTAGAGAGCCCAATTTTGTCAGCGGGGGGATGCTCACCCTGGATGCTGTGAACAACTTGGAAGATGAGTCGGAAGATGAGCGCAACCTGGAGGGCTGGATACGTCCAAGGACCCCGGGGAGCCATGTCTCAAACTGGTCTTCCCAGGAAATTATAAGGGTTACTCCCGCAGAGTAATTATTATTTCCTGTATTTTTAAGCATGCATCAAGTCTTGCATCTTGCCCAAGATGTCAAGACTCATTTTGTAATCGGGCCATCTTGTTTTTTGTGCAAAGACCAATTAATGAATATCAGGACATCTTTTGCAAATAAGTCTTTTTCTTTTTCTTTTTCGCTCACTGTTTTTCATTTTTCGCTTTTTGTACAAAAATAAAATGGCAATGTTTTTTCAAAATTCACAAACTTCATTTTCACTTTTTCTAAATAAGATAAAACTGATCACTAAAATGAACAAATCTAAACCCTTGCAGAGAGTGCCCTCCAGACTGCACCGACAACAACACTGCTATGACTTCGTATGACTTTGACAATCCGATCAATCAAGCTGATGAAGGGGTTGAAGAAGATTATGAGCTACCTGAAGAGCTAGCTAGGTTGTTGAGACAAGAGGAGGAGGTTATCACTCCTCATCAGGAGGAGGTCGAAACGGTTAATCTTGGTACAGAAGAAGAAGTGAAAGAAGTCAAGATCGGGGCCTGCTTACAAGATTCAGTGAACGAGCAATTGGTTGCCATGCTTCGGGAGTATGTGGATGTTTTTGCTTGGTCTTATCAGGATATGCTAGGGTTGGACACCGACATTGTCGTGCACAAGCTTCCATTGAAAGAAGACTTCCCGCCAGTAAAACAGAAGTTGCGCCGTACTCGCCCAGATATGGCAATGAAGATAAAAGAAGAAGTACAAAAACAGTGGGACGCCGGTTTCCTTGTTGTAACCAGTTATCCTCCGTGGGTTGCTAATATTGTGCTTGTGCCTAAGAAAGACGGCAAAGTGAGGATGTGTGTGGACTACCGGGATCTAAACAGAGCCAGCCCGAAGGATGACTTCCCTTTACCTCAGATTGATGTATTGGTTGATAACACAACTCAGTTCTCGGTGTTCTCCTTCATAGATGGTTTTTCAGGATACAATCAGATCAAGATGTCACCTGAAGACATGGAGAAGACAACTTTTATCACACCTTGGGGCACTTTCTGTTATAAGGTGATGTCATTCGGACTGAAGAATGCAGGTGCCACTTATCAACGGGCTATGGTAACATTATTCCATGACATGATCCATAAAGAAATTGAATGTTATGTGGATGACATGATTGCCAAGTCCCTCACAGAAGAAGACCACCTGGTGAATCTTTTAAAATTATTCAAGCGTCTGAGGAAGTATCAATTGAAGTTAAACCCCAACAAATGCACATTCGGGGTGCGATCTGGTAAGCTGCTGGGATTTATTGTAAGTGAAAAAGGGATTGAGGTTGACCCTGACAAAGTCAAAGCCATTCAAGAAATGCCTGCACCTAAGACTGAAAAAGAAGTTTGGGGTTTCTTAGGAAGATTGAACTACATTTCACGGTTCATATCTCACCTTACTGCGACTTGTGAACCCTTGTTCAAACTGTTAAGAAAAGAGCAGACGGTCAGGAGGAACGAATACTGCCAAAGGGCTTTTGACAAAATCAAGGAATACTTACAAGAGCCTCCAATTCTTAAGCCTCCAGTTGAAGGGAGACCTCTAATCATGTACTTGACAGTATTAGAAGAATCAATGGGGTGTGTGCTGGGCCAGCATGACGAGTCTGGTCGAAAAGAGTATGCAATATACTACCTGAGCAAAAAGTTTATCGACTGTGAACAACGTTATTCACTGCTCGAGAAAACTTGCTGTGCTTTAGCGTGGGCTGCTCGCCGACTGAGACAGTATATGTTGACCCACACTACTTTATTGATATCAAAGATGGATCCAGTTAAGTACATTTTTGAGAAGCCAACACTTAGCGGACGGGTTGCAAGATGGCAAATGATCCTCACAGAATATGACATTTAGTACACATCTCAAAAAGCCATCAAAGGTAGTGTATTGTCTGATTATCTTGCTGAGCAACCCATTGATGATTACCAGCCTATGCGATTTGACTTCCCCGATGAAGACATCATGTTCATGAAAGCAAAAGATCATGAAGAGCCTATTCACACTGAAGGGCCTGACCCAGAAGAAGAATGGACTATGATGTTC
Organism: Lathyrus aphaca; assembly: GCA_963966055.1. Taxonomy (NCBI): domain Eukaryota; kingdom Viridiplantae; phylum Streptophyta; class Magnoliopsida; order Fabales; family Fabaceae; genus Lathyrus; species Lathyrus aphaca. Next base: position 500,079,792 of record OZ014519.1, on the reverse strand, counting down.
GACGGGGCTGTTAATATGAATGGTCGTGGTGTTGGTGCAATACTCATTACACCTAAGGGATTTCACATGCCTTTCTCGGCAAAACTCACCTTTAACTGCACTAACAACGAAGCTGAATACGAAGCTTGTATTATGGGCCTTGAGGAAGCCATTGACCTCAGGATCAAGACCTTGACTGTGTTTGGTGATTCAGCTCTGGTAATCAATCAAACCAACGGCAAATGGTACACCCACCAGGATCATCTGATACCTTATCGGGACTATACAAGGAGGTTGTTGACTTTCTTCACAACGGTCAAGCATGAGTATATCCCTCGAGACGAGAATCAGTTTGCGGATGCTCTGGCTACCATTTCATCCATGATCAAAGTTCAAGCTGCCAACTTTGTGCCTCGAATTGCAGTGTCCAGACTTGACAGACCAGCATATGTATTCTCAGCAGATATTGTCAAAGATGATAAGCCTTGGTTCCATGACATCAAATGCTTCTTGGAGGATCAAACATACCCACCTGGAGCATCTTCCAATGATAAGAAGACATTAAGAAGGCTAGTTGGAAGTTTCTTCCTGAATACTGATGGTTCTTTGTACAAGAGAAACTTTGACATGGTACTCCTCCGATGTGTTGATAAGACAGAAGCAGACTTGTTGATGCACGAGGTGCACGAAGGATCCTTTGGTACCCATGCTGGAGGGCATGTTATGGCTAAGAAGTTGCTGAGATCAGGCTATTACTGGATCACAATGGATGCAGACTGTTGTGTGTAAACACCCCAAATTTGCCCTCACCCATTTCACCATGGCTTGTGATCATTCTCATATGCATAAACACAATCATATCATCTCATATCTCATTTTGATTCCCTGCATAGATTCTAAGTCATCTGCACCTAGGGTTTGTGATCTGAGCAATCCAAGAGCTACTTGAGCCACCCCAAATGCTACCAATCACTTCAAAGGGATCCATGTGTGTTCATCTATCATATTATATCCTCTCAAAGTCAAGAAAATCAAAGAATCACAAGAACTAGGGTTTGAGTGGATGCAGAGCCAGGCCTGACTGCACAGTTGACTGAAAATTAGGGTTTTGGTTTCAGAGGCCATAACTCCAATTTTTTTGGTAATTCTTGTTTCCATTGGTCTCTATATGGTATAGGGAGTATGCATATCAATTTTCATGAAGAAATTCCATGGGAAGTCATCTGATCAAGGGTTGACTTTTCAGACAAGTCAGTGCAAAATCAGGGCATTTGAGGCCCCCAATGACCCAACCAATGGGTGATCTTCATCATTTTGAGTGTATATGATCTTTATTGGATCATGGAAGAAGGTTGAAGTTCATAAAAATCAAGAATTTAGGGTTTTTGCAAATGTTGACTTTTTGGGCATAGTTGACTTTTCAAGAATGGTTCATTTTAGGTCATTTTTCAAGCCTTGATTCTTGATCCAAAAAGGCTTCAAATGGAAAAACTTTGGTCATGAAAGTTGTAGATCTCATCTTTCCCTTTTCAAAAAGTACAAGAACATGATCAAACTCTTCTTGGGTCAAAAGTTATGGTGTGGCAAAGTTGGCTAAAATCATTGATTTTCAAGGCATGCCTCAAATGGAAATTTTGCAAAATCATGGACCAAGGCCAATTGCAACCTCTAATTCATTCCAAACCAGTATGCAAACATTCTCTAAGTCATAAAATTCAGATTTGAACCAAGAATGCCCATGGTTATGGTTCATGTAACAAGACTTTTCACATGTGAACCAAAGAGGCAACAACTTGCAAAACACTCATGACACTTCCCTCAACTGGCTGCCTTGGCCTTTGAACCTTGCTAGCTCTCTCACCACACCATGCTGCGCCAGCCCTAGCCTTTGTACCAAGCTAGTATCAAGCCCATGCCTCTCTTACAAGAAATTTGACTTTTGGCAAAAGCAAACATCCCAATCACCACAGGCCATGTCACATCCTCTGGCCACTTGCATTTGTTTATTGTATCCTTTGGCAAGCCATAACACTAGGCAGGCAAGGCTGAAACTACACACAACAACACATTCACAAAAACACACCACATTGCCTAAGCTTTCGAATCTGCTTCCACAGCTTGCAAACACAAAAACCATTTTCACCATTCAACTCACCATGCATCATTGAGTAGAAACCAGCAAGAACACAAGCCTGAATCAACCAGAACATCCCACTGCCATTCTTCACCTCATTTTGCAGTTTCCTTCGAAACTCTCACCATAGCTCACAAACATACCAACAAACACCATAGACCTTCTCCATTCACCCTCAGGATCACAAACAACCCCTCACCATGACCTGAAAGTGCCAGAATCACCATTGCCATTTCTGACTGAGTTGAAGCAGGAGCTTTCGAAACTCACTATCCAGCCAACATAAACTCTTCTTGAGTATTCAAACATCATCTGGGGATCAAGTGGAGTGGATTGCACTGAAGAAAGTAGCCATAAAGTGCCAGAAGTCAGAGATCCAGTTCAGGTGAGCTTCATGAACTTTTTTCCCAGGAGCTTGTTTTTAAGTGCTTAATTGTTTCTCTACGTTCCACTGGTCATGATGATGTGTTTGGTTTCGAAAATCATTGAGTTTTGAGCATGTATGATGTCCCTGAAATTTTGTGACCTAAAACTTGCTTTGCTCGATTCTTGCTGCTGGGGAAGAATAAATGAATTTGGGCATGGGGTTTTGGTTCAGTAGGTTGTGGGAAGCATTTCCATAATTTTAGATTTCATTTTAGTGACCTAGGGAAGGATTTGGAAGTTTTCAGGGGAGAAGGTCACCGGAGAAGACGACCGGAGCTCGTCTCCGGTGACCTGAAAGTGGTTAGTCATTTAATTAGGGTTAGGGCAAGTTTTAAATGTGAGCCACTGGATCTTGTTTCCCGCGTGTGAGTGTGCGGCTGAGATCATGTCATTTTCAATTAATCAGGATTAATTAATTTTAATTAGGTTTAATAAATTAATTAGTCAGGTTTGAATTATGACCACTGGATCTGGCGCGTGGTCAATGGTTTCCTTTCCAGATTGAATCTCAACCCTACATTGTGCATACTTCAGTTTAATTCATTTTTAATTCATTTTCTTTTCACTTGTTTTATTTAATTTATTTAAAATAGTTAAAAATTCCTAAAAATTATGAAACTCTTTCTTAAAAGTTTTATTAATTTTTAAGACCCAAAAATATTTTTATTTTATTTTTTATCATAAAAAAAGTATTTTTAAATATTTAAAATATTATTTTTAATTGATTAATGGAAATTAATTAATTAAAAATACTTTTAGGTATTTAAAAATCACCAAAAAATTCATGAAATGTTCTAAGACATTTTAGAAACATTGTCCAACCTTCAAACCAAATTTCTTTTTTGATCTTGATGCATTTTAAGAATTTTTCATTGAATTAAATCATTTTTTATGCATTAATTTGATCCTAAGTTTAAAAATTCATTTCTGCCTATCTAGGAAGGTTTGGACATTGATTCTTTTTGCTTTGTCTTGTGTTTAGCATGTAGTTTCTAGGATTAAATGGCCTTGATTTGTTTCCTCAATTTCAATTTGTTTAGCATTTCCTTTGTTAAGAACCCTAAAAAACCCTAATAACTTAGAAAAATCATATCTTGAGATTGGGTAAGAGTTGAGACCTCCCCTTTGGACCTTGGTTTAGTGTAGGGTTAGGGTTTCTTTGAGTGGCATTTTCCATTTTTTATCTTAGGGTTTGCTTCTGTTTTTGGTTTTTGTTTGATGCTTGATCCATAAACCCTAATTTGGGCTTTCATTTGCATCCTTCTTGCATTCTCTTGCATAACATGACTTGTCTTTGCATTTTATGCATGCTTGTGTTTCATTTGACATCTTAAGACATGTATAAAGCATCTTTGATCATTGCATCTCATATTTGCCATGTCATTTGCCTTGTATGTTTCATAACTTTTCATGTTCATTCATGCTCCTTAACTTGCATCATTTGCACCCATGATCTTGTATGAACATCTCCATGTCTTGCCTCATGTTTGCAGCACCTCATAACATCATAATCATCATCAACATGCTTCTGGTTTTGCTTAGCATCATGCCATTTCATCCCATCTTGCATTGCATTGCATTTCTTTCTAACATTTCAGGTGGTAAGTAACTTTGAGAAGTGAATTTGCCTTCACTTCTCATAACTTTTCTTCTCATCTCTCTTGCATCCATTGCTGCATTTCTATATGTGTTTGAGTTTGAGCTTGCTCATTCTTTCTCCTCCCACTTTCTTTCTTCAAGTGACTTGACTTCTTGAATGAAGCAAGTTGCTTTGCTTCTCTTGATCTTGTTCATCTGCTTCCTGGTGGCTCCTTTGAAGATTGTTCCTGAAAACCTCACAAACCTTAGGAACAACCAAGCATGACAATTAATTAGGGTCTTGATTAGTCTCCCCTCATAGTTTTACCTTTATGTCTCTTTGAGTCTTCTCTTCTCATCTCATAATCAGGGACTAAACCCTAAAGGCTTTAAGGCTTTGTGATTAAGCTTATGCCTGCATCCTTCTCTTAGGATGGAGTGTATAACTTTAATCCTAAGTGTTAAACCCTTAATGTGTTTAAATCTCTTAATCAATTCACATAATAATCATCAAGACATCACACTTGTAACTTGGGCCTTGCATCAGGGTTCTAATTCTTCCTTAAATGGTTAAGAAGGACTAACCCTAGTGTTAATGGACAAGTCCCCCTCAAGTTGTCTTACAAATCATAAAACTCACTTCATCATCATATCATTAAGTAAAATCCACTTAATCAAAAGCTTGTTTTGTCATGAGTTTAATCCCTAATCATGGATTAAGTTGAGGAGCTTTCCTCAGCTTAAACATTCTCACCTATTATCCTTCTATTAGGATGGTGTAATGAGTCTGTTTAATCTTTGATTATGGCTTAACCTCATTACTCAACACTAAACAAAAACAACAAAAACATCTAAATAATCACAAGTAGGTTAATGATCTTAACCCTACACCAAAGGTGATTAAGTGTGAGAATCTGACTTCACACTTAAGGTATTCTCATTACCCCTAATCAGAGGGAAGATGTGATGAGTTCACTAAATCCATTGGTTTAGACTTAAGCTCATTAACTTATGACAAAAATCCAAAAAAAGCAATAAAAGACTGAAAACACAAAAACAAACAATAATCGTCTCCTCCGGGATTCTTTTCTCATCTCATTCACTCACAAACGAGAACTTGCTTCTTCCGTCTAATGCAAGACAGTTTGCACCTGAGCCAGACAGGTCATACACTTGAGCATAGACAAGCAAGCAGTTCACAGTCAATTCACCTTTCAGTCTCTTTGGGTCGAACTACGGTGTTCTGACTTCCTCATTGCACGAGAGGATACGTAGGCATAACTTAACAGTTATCGAACAAAAGTCTCTGTATATCCCCCCTCCTTCCAGCTTCATTCTTTAGCCTCATGATCTTGAGCGTTCCACTCCTTTCTTACACTGACACTTTCATACTTCACATCACTTATACACTTCATTTCTTATACACTGACACCTGTACACATCCTTTTCCAGCTCTTTGACACACAGATTGCACTGACACTACCCCTTTAAAACACAAATCTTTTAAGCGTGGATCCCGTCGAGTACGACGGACAATCTGGGTGCTAATACCTTCCCAGGTTGTAACCAACCCCCTTTCTCAGTCTCTCTGGTTCGCAACCGTCTTATCCATCTCTTTCCTAGGCCTATGCAGCATTGCCTTTCCTCCGGGATAAAAATGCCTAGCTGGCGACTCTATTCATCTCCAGTGAGTTCACGGCTGTGTGTTCTCATTGTCCCTCTCGCCGACCGTTCGCGTCTGTACCTTCATCTGGGCCTCGTCCCATTTGTCGGGAGCGACAGCTTGGCGACTCTGCTGGGGAACCTTATATTGCAACCAGGGCTTCTGGTTCTTTTTGTGGGTTCCTCCTAGCGCTTGATTGATTTGTGTTTACTGGGTTGTTATGTGCTTATTTGTGCTTGTATTTATTTTGCTTTATGTACAGTTTGCTTCCTGCTTTTCTTTATTGCACTTTGTATATATCATACTGTCATGCTGCTGGCTGGATTTGGTTTTCCTTTGGTGGGTGGGGTTCTATTGAGAGTTAAGGTCCTATACCTGGGACCTGAGTGACACCTAGGCTAGAGTGAATCATATTCTTTCCCATTCCATTTCGGTCTGGTGCGGGAATATGAAACACGGTTCAGATATGGGTTTCTTCTTGAGAACTCTGTGTTGCAGATTTCCTGCAATGCTAGGGCTATCTGGGAAGCCTGCTAAGTCTGGATGACCTTTAGTATTGACCTTCAGAAACTGAGGTGAATTAGAGGAGGAACTTTTATGGTTATTGTAAACACTGTACCTCCGGGTTAGAAGTGTTTACACTTCTCATAACTGATCCAAGTCTAAGGATCCTTGTTTTAGAACACCACCTGTGAGGGGGTTGGGCTGTTTACAGGTTTGCAGGTACCTTGACCTCAGAATACCCTGTTACTTTGTTTTGATTAAGAATACTCCATGTTGGACAGTTCTTGTGATTCTAAAACCCTGGACATGTGACTCTTTATTTGAGTCCCCCACCCTGGTTACCGGATTTATAGACCTCCATCTGGAATTCTTGAACACATTTGGACCTATATCAGAGTTTTGATCAGATCCAGCTCAGTCACAAACCCTTGCATTTCATTTGCATACATACTCATTGCATCATATTGACATTTGCTTATTTGTGTTTCAGGGTATCCATTTTCATCTGGTTTTGGTTTTGACCCCATCTTTAGTTTTGACCTGCCTTCATCAGCACTTGCTACCAGCTATCTATTCCAGCCAATCAGTGGCCCTTCTCTTCAGTATCTTCATCAACATTTGTCATCATGGCTCCAAAGAAAAGCAACATCACCTATCACTTCTTCCAGCCAGACTTATCAGACATCAGGAGGATCCAAACCCTGATCACTCCAGATCACATACCCTTGTTCAGGGAGAGTTATGGAGATATACTGGACATGGTTATGGATCTGGACCCTTCGCAGAGGAGCCTCATCCACACCTGCATTCAGTTTTATGATCCTCCACTAAGATGTTTTACTTTTCAAAACTTTCAGTTGGGCCCCTTATTGGAAGAGTACTCCTCATTAGTTGGTATGCCTATCAGGAGAGAAATTCCTTTCAACCCTGAGATGGTCTTTCCTGCTAATGGAGAAGTAGCAAAGGCTTTGCATCTGGAACCTGTTTTGGTTGAGCAGCATATGACCTCTAAAGCTGGGATCCTTGGCTTTCATCTGGACTTCTTAATCTCTCAAGCTATCCTGAAAGCTTCTCTAGGAGAGTGGAAAGCTGTTTGTGCTTTACTGGCCTTGAGTATATATGGGATTGTATTGTTTGCGGATGAGCCTCGATTCATTAGCAAGAATGCAATCCATCTGTTCATCCTGGAGAACCCAGTGCCAACTTTATTGGGGGATCTTTATTATTCAGTGCATCAGAGGAATGAAAAGCAGAGGGGGAGGTTAGTGAGGTTTTGTGCTCCATTGTTTCACACTTGGCTTCTCAGGCATCTACCCAGGACAGATGCATTCCTAAACCCTCATCAGCAGAGCAACTGGGCTAAGAGACTCACTGTTCTAACTTCATCAGATATCAGATGGTGCACTCAAAGCACCAAAGGCAGGGATATCATCACCAGCTGTGGACATTTTCCTAATGTGCCTTTGATAGGAGTTAAGGGCAATATTAATTACAATCCTCTGCTGTTCAGAAGGCAACTGGGTTATGCACTGGTCCATACTCCTAGGGCACAGGACTTGGTGGAGACTCTCTATTGTGAGAACAAGATTAGTTTGGCTGTTGTTAGGCAGGCTGCCTGGGCCTGGGATAATGTTCAAACCAAGGGAGTCACCATTCTGGGGAAGTGCAATAATGTGGCATCAGCACAATATTATGAATGGTCCCGTGCCAGGGCCCAATTCTCTGGAATGCCCTTTACCATAGAAGACATGCCTGAGTCATCTTCAGCACCACCCCCTGCCACCATCAGTTTGGAGGAGTTTGAGAGCTTGAAGGAAAGAAATGAGAAGCTAACCCAGGCTTTGCAGAAGACCCTCCGGGAGAGGAGTGAAGGTATGAGGGAGATTGAGAGATTGGAGAAGTTGAGAGTGAAGCATTTGACTAAGATTGAAAAGTCTGGGGATTATATCAAAAAGTCTAAGGCTGGTGAACAAATTCTGAAGAATGCTTGCAAAGAAGCCCAGTTCCAGAGAGCAAGGACAGACTTGTACTTGAAGGAGAGTCAAGCCCGGTGGGTCAGGATCACCGAGGCTCGTACCCTGGAAGACAAGAGAGTTCAAGACAAGATGGAGCAACTTGAAGCTAATGCAAAAGAACAACAAGAAGCCCTGGCAGCAGCCCAGAGGGAAATATCAGAATTGAAGGTCAAAGCAGGGGTGAAAAGGTCCAAGGAACAAAATCAGCACAAGAAGCTAACAGCAGCTGTTACGACCCGGAATCTCCTCATCAGGAATCTCACGGAGCATCCGGCTGATCCTGTGACCGAAGCACTTCTCAAGGAAGTTCGTGAGGATGAGTTTGGTCTTGGTGTTTGACCATTTGTTTGTTGTTGCTTTCTTTCCATGTACTTTTATTTTTGTACTGTATTTTGACCCCTTAGTGGGCTTGCGTTGTAAAACGAACAAATTGTATTATTTCACCTTATGTAATATATTCATGTTAGTTTACTTCGAAAGCAACTTCAACAGCAGCATCTTCAAGGGTCTGGAAGGGTCAAAACTGAAGGCCAAACCGGATACCTTGAGAGCAAATAAGCATAACTGCATTGCATACTAACCCTTTTGTTTGTTTTGTAGGTTTTTGTTTTGTTGTTACTAACCTCTGTTGTGAATCTCAGGAACTATTGCTCGTCGCCGGGTATTTCCCCTCAACCGTCCGCACCGTTATCCAACCCGAAACAACCTTCCGGGAATTCAGATGGATCAGATGCAGCAGTACCTTACGGAGGTCAGAAACCAGATGGCCAACGAAAGGTTGGAGATGAGAACGCAGATAACACAGTTCATGGAAGTAATGAACAATTTAGCTCAAAGCCAGGAGAGGCTCAGAGCTTTGGTGGAAGGGAGGAATCAAGAGGAGCCCCATGTGGGAACTGCTGGCACAAGTAACAACGAGAGGGTCCAACCTCATGTCAATCCCCCAGTTTTTGGACCCCATCTCCATCCAGAGGCCAACATCCCTGTCAATATACAAGGGACTGCCACAGCAGGGAGGGTACTACAGGAAGACCCTCAAGAAGACCAGTTCACAGTAATGGGTGCAGGAGAAGAGGCTTATGATAGAAGATTGGATGAAATAGCTGAGAAGTTGAGGTCCTTAGAATCTCAAAACTCTTTGGGATTCGACGTTATGGATATGGGTTTGGTAGACGGGGTCAGGATCCCCCATAAGTTCAAGCCTCCTTGTTTCGAAAAGTATAATGGGACTTCATGCCCCCGGACTCATCTACAATCATTTCTGGGAAGGCTGAAGGCCTATACAATGGATGAGAAATTGTGGATGTTCTATTTTGAAGATAGCTTGACTGGAGCTTCGAGGGAGTGGTATTCCCATCTGACAAGAGCAACAATTAGATGCTGGAAGGACCTGGCAGAGGCCTTCATCAGACAGTATCAGTATAATCTAGACATGGCACCCAACAGGACTCTCCTGATGGGAATGTCACAGTCTTCGAGGGAGAGTTTCCGAGAATATGCCCAAAGGTGGAGGCAACTGGCTGCTGCTGTTCAACCACCTATGTCTGAACGGGAAATGGCAGATATGTTCATGAACACCCTTCAAGGAACATATATTGACAGGTTGGCTGCTTTCTCTTCTACTAGCTTTGCAGATGTTGTCATAGCTGGGGAGAGAATTGAAAGCTTGTTGAAAATGGGAAAGATCTCGGACAATGGTGCAAGCTCGTCCAGTAGTACAAGAAAGCCTTTTGCAGGCCCGAGAAGAACTGGCGAGACCAATGCCATCCATTCAAACAGGGGTAGGCCCCAATATGCTCAGAGGTCCATAGCAGCAGTCACCATCCCTGCTCCAGCTCATCCTCAACCTGTCTATCAACCTCCTCAGCAAAGCTATCAACAACAACCTCAGTACCATCAGCAAAATCAGTATCCTCCAAGGAATTACAACAACAGCAACACCAACAACAACAGTCAACAAAGGCCATTCCAACAGAGGCCATCTCAAGCTAACAGAGTGATCGATCCGATCCCAATGCCATATGCTACTTTGCTGCCACAACTTCTGAAACTCAACCTGGTTGAGCTAAGAACGTTGGCACCTCCGAATCCCAACAGGCTACCAAGGAACTATGACTCCAATGCTAGGTGTGCTTTTCATTCAAACGCACCTGGCCACAGCACAGAAAAATGCAGGGCTCTGCATATGAAGGTACAAGACCTGGTAGACTCAAAGGCTCTGAATTTCGCACCACCACCCAATGTCAATAAAAACCCGATGCCAAACCATGGTGGTCCCCGGATTAACGCTATTGAAGAAGACAAGCCATCTTATTTAATAACCAGTGTGGGACAGATCAGGACACCATTGGTAGAAATCAAAGCTCAGCTCTTGGAATGTCAAATGTTCCCAGGGTGTGAGTTAGGCTGTGCTTACTGCAATATCTCGGTAAATGGGTGCGATAATTTGAGGAATGGCATAGATGGCCTTATTCGGAGTGGCCAACTTCAGATCACCACATCATTTCCAACAAATCCAGCAATTTCATCAGCAACGGTTTCAGAACCTCCTACAACTGCAGCAACTATTGTTCCTGACAATTCTTCGGCTTCATCAACAATCACTTCATCAATCATCTCAACTGATCAGTTTTCAGCAAATTTTTCTTCTACAACGTCAGCTTCACTCCATTTTGAACCTCCTACAACAACAACATCATTTCTTCCGACAATATCTCCTACAACACCAGCAACAAATCATGAAGATGTCTCTACTGTCACAATATTCTATGATCCGGAAAACAACTCTGCCTACCATTCAGAAGGTGCTGCTCCCACCAGAGCACCAGTTACAATCTTTTATGATCCACAAACAATTACAGTCCCTTCGGCAGCGACAATCAGTCCAGTCACTGTCACGATGCCTGGACCAGTACCATATGAAAGCAATAGGGCCATCCCTTGGCACTATGGCTCTGACGTATACTGCGAAGGAAAAAGGATTACTCTTGAAGCATCAACACCTGCACCACAAGTAGATAATGTGGGGGGAGGCGGAGGCTTCACTCGAAGCGGACGTCTTTTTGCCCCACAAATTCAAAGGCCTACTGCCGAAGCAGAAGCTGCTGCTAAGGCAAAAGGAAAGAGCCCGGTGCAGGAAGATCAAGCTGTTAAAGAAGCCTTGAAGACACCGTTCGATCAAGAAGTTGATGAGTTTATGAGAATCATCAAAAAGAGTGATTACAAAGTTGTGGATCAACTTCACCAGACGCCATCCAAAATCTCTATCCTCTCACTGCTTATGTGCTCCGAAGCCCATCGGAATGCATTACTCAAGGTCTTGCACGCAGCTTACGTGCCTGAAGAGATTACTGTCAACCAGTTGGAAACCGTGGTTGGAAATGTTACTGCTAGCAATGGGCTAGGGTTCACCAATACTGACTTGACAGCGGACGGCCGCAACCACAACAAAGCCTTGCACATAACCATGGAATGCAAAGGAGCTGTCCTTTCTCATGTGCTGGTAGACACAGGTTCGTCCCTGAATGTCTTACCAAAGAAGGCTCTGGTGAAGTTAGAATATGATGGTTTGGCATTGAGACCCAGCAACCTGGTGGTAAGAGCCTTTGATGGTTCTAAGAGATCGGTTCTGGGAGAGATTGAGCTACCTGTGACAATTGGCCCACAGACCTTTAAAACTATCTTTTATGTGATGGACATTCAGCCCGCCTACAGCTGTTTGTTGGGAAGACCCTGGATTCACGCCGCCGGCACAATAACGTCTACCCTTCACCAAAAGTTAAAATATGAGTGGGAAGGCCAAGTTGTCACAATCTGTGGGGAGGAGGACATTTTTGTCAGCCACCTGGCAACCTATAAGTACATTGAAATGGATGGGGAGATCCATGAAACAATGAGCCAGGGGTTTGAAGCTTTGAATGTGAATGAGGCATCTGCTGTATCTGGTACTCCAATGTCATCATACCAACAAGCCCGGAAGGTTGTTGAGGAAGGAACTGCCCAGGGCTGGGGCAAACTGCTATCGGTGGAGAAAAAAGAAGACAAGTTTGGGTTGGGTTACAGACCAACTCAACATCAAGCAAAGGCTGCTGAAGAGCCTGGTTTTGTCAGTGGGGGGATGCTTACCCCCGATGCTATCAACTGTCTGGAAGACGAGCTGGAAGAGGAGCGCAATCTGGAGAATTGGATTCGTCCAAAGATCCCGGGGAGCAGTGTCTCGAACTGGTCTTCCCAGGAAATTATAAGAGTTACTCGATCAGAGTAATTATTATTTCCTGTATTTTATAAGCATGCATCAAAGTCTTGCATCTTGCCCAAGATGACAAGACTCATTTTGTAATCGGGCCATCTGTACTTTTTGTGCAAACAAGATCAATTAATGAAATATCAGACATCTTTTTGCAAACGAGTCTTTTTTTCTTTTCGTTCACTGTTTTTCCATTTTTCTTTTTGTACAAAAAAATAAATGGCAGTGTTTTCAAAATGACAACTTCATTTCACTTTTCTAAATAAGATTAAAATCAGATCACTAAAACGAACAACTTAACCCTTGCAGAGAGTGCCTTCCTGACATCACCGACAACAACACGGCTATGACATCGTATGACTTTGACAATCCGATCAATCAAGCTGATGAAGGGGTTGAAGAAGAATATGAGCTTCCTGAAGAGCTAGCCAGGTTGTTAAGACAAGAGGAAAAGGTTATTACCCCTCACCAGGAGGAGGTTGAAGTGATTAATCTTTGTACGGAGGAAGACGTGAAAGAGGTTAAAATCGGGGCCTGCCTGCAAGACTCAGTGAAGAAGCAACTGGTTGATCTACTTCAAGAGTATGTGGATGTGTTTGCTTGGTCGTATCAAGACATGCCAGGGTTGGATACCGACATTGTGGTGCACAAGCTGCCTTTGAGAGAAGAATGCCCATCGGTCAAACAGAAACTGCGCCGAACTCGTCCAGACATGGCAATGAAAATCAAGGAGGAGGTACAAAAGCAATGGGACGCCGGGTTCCTTGCAGTAACTAGCTACCCGCCGTGTGTTGCTAATATAGTACTTGTGCCTAAGAAGGACGGCAAAGTAAGAATGTGTGTTGATTACTGGGATCTGAACAGAGCCAGCCCGAAAGATGATTTTCCATTACCTCACATTGACGTATTGGTAGATAATACGGCTCAGTTCTCGGTATTCTCCTTCATGGATGGTTTTTCAGGATACAACCAGATCAAAATGTCACCTGAAGACATGGAGAAGACAACATTCATCACACCCTGGGGCACGTTCTGCTACAAACTAATGCCATTTGGGCTCAAGAATGCCGGTGCAACGTATCAACGGGCTATGGTAACATTATTCCACGATATGATCCACAAAGAAATAGAATGTTATGTGGATGATATGATTGCCAAGTCCCTTACTGAAGAAGATCATCTGGTGAATCTGCTCAAGTTGTTCAAGCGTCTGAGGAAGTATCAACTGAAGTTGAACCCCAACAAATGCACATTCGGGGTGCGATCCGGTAAGCTGCTGGGTTTTATTGTAAGCGAGAAAGGGATTGAAGTTGACCCTGATAAAGTCAAAGCTATTTAAGAGATGCCTGCACCGAAAACTGAGAAAGAAGTTCGAGGGTTCTTAGGTCGATTGAACTACATTTCAAGGTTCATATCTCACCTTACAGCAACCTGTGAACCCTTGTTCAGGCTGTTAAGAAAAGAACAAACGGTCAGATGGAACGAAGATTGCCAGAAGGCTTTTGACAAGATCAAGGAATATCTGCAAGAACCTCCAATCCTCATGCCGCCAGTTGAAGGAAGACCTCTGATAATGTACTTGACAGTATTAGAAGAGTCAATGGGGTGTGTGCTGGGCCAGCATGACGAGTCTGGTCGAAAAGAGTATGCAATATACTACCTAAGCAAAAAGTTTACCGACTGTGAACAGCGTTATTCACTGCTCGAGAAAACTTGTTGTGCTTTAGCGTGGGCTGCTCGCCGACTGAGACAGTATATGTTGACCCACACCACCTTGTTGATCTCGAAGATGGACCCAGTCAAGTACATATTTGAGAAGCCAGCGCTTACCGGACGGGTTGCAAGATGGCAAATGATCCTTACAGAGTATGACATCCAATACACATCTCAGAAGGCCATCAAAGGCAGTATATTGTCTGAATATCTTGCTGAGCAACCCATCGATGACTACCAGCCTATGAGATTTGACTTCCCTGATGAGGACATCATGTTCATAAAAGCAAAAGATCATGAAGAGCCTATTCACACTGAAGGGCCTGACCCAGAAGAAGAATGGACTATGATGTTTGATGGGGCTGTTAACATGAATGGTCGTGGTGTTGGTGCAGTACTCATTACACCCAAAGGAGTTCACATGCCTTTCTCGGCAAAACTCACTTTCAACTGCACTAACAACGAAGCTGAATACGAAGCTTGCATTATGGGTCTTGAGGAAGCCATTGACCTAAGGATCAAGACATTGACCGTATTCGGGGATTCAGCTTTGGTAGTCAATCAGACCAACGGGAAATGGTATACACACCAGGATCATCTGATACCTTACAGGGATTATACAAGGAGGTTATTGACTTTCTTCACAACAGTCAAGCTTGAGTATATCCCCCAGGACGAGAATCAGTTTGCAGATGCCTTGGCTACCATTTCGTCCATGATCAAAGTTCAAGCTGCTAACGTTGTACCTCAGATTTCAGTATCGAGACTTGACAGACCAGCATATGTATTCGCAGCAGATGTTGTCAAAGATGATAAGCCTTGGTTCCATGATATTAAGTGCTTCTTGGAGGATCAAACATACCCATCTGGGGCATCTTCCAATGATAAGAAGACTTTGAGAAGGCTTGCTGGAAGTTTCTTTCTGAACACTGATGGATCTCTATACAAAAGGAACTTTGATATGGTACTCCTCCGATATGTTGACAAGACGGAAGCAGATTTGTTGATGCATGAAGTGCATGAAGGCTCTTTTGGTACCCATGCTGGGGGACATGCAATGGCTAAAAAGTTGTTAAGATCAGGCTATTATTGGATCACAATGGATGCAGACTGTTGTGCCTATGCCAGGAAATGCCACAAGTGCCAGATCTATGCAGACAAAGTGCATGTGCCTCCAAATCCTTTGAACATTATGTCTTCACCATGGCCCTTTGCCATGTGGGGCATTGATATGATTGGCAAGATTGAGCCGACTGCTTCAAACGGCCACAGATTCATCCTGGTCGCCATTGACTATTTCACCAAGTGGGTTGAAGCAGCCTCATATGCAAATGTTACAAGGCAAGTGGTAGCCCGATTTCTGAAGAGAGATATCATCTGTCGGTACGGAGTTCCCGAGCGAATCATTACTGATAATGGTTCCAATTTAAACAACAAAATGATGGCAGAGCTATGCCGGGACTTCAAGATCCAACACCACAATTCTTCTCCTTACAGGCCAAAGATGAATGGTGCTGTTGAGGCGGCAAATAAGAATATCAAGAAGATTGTGCAAAAGATGGTAGTCACCTACAAAGACTGGCATGAAATGCTACCGTTCGCCTTGCATGGGTACCGCACGTCAATCAGAACATCCACTGGGGCAACACCGTATCAACTTGTGTATGGTATGGAAGCAGTCCTACCTGTTGAAGTTGAATTACCCTCTCTGCGGGTACTAATGGATGTTAAACTGAGTGAAGCAGAATGGGTTCGGGCCCGATACGAGCAACTGAGTCTGATTGAAGAGAAGAGATTGGCTGCAATCTGTCATGGACAATTGTATCAGAAGAGAATGAAGAAAGCCTTCGATCAGAAAGTCAGGCACCGAGAGTACCAAGTGGGAGATCTTGTGCTGAAAAGAATCCTCCCTCCTCATACAGACCACAGGGGCAAATGGACTCCAAACTATGAAGGACCATTCGTGGTAAAGAAAGTTTTCTCTGGTGGAGCGCTGATGCTCAGCACCATGGATGGTGAAGATTTCCCGTCCCCTGTGAATTCAGATGCAGTTAAAAAATACTTCGCATAAAATGACCCGCTGGACATAAAAACAGAATGTAAGTCCAGGCAAAAATAGGGCATCCCGGCGAGTCAAAAACAGAATAAAAGACTCGGGCAAAAATAAGGGAAAATAAGCAAGAAATGTACACCCGCTGAGTTGAAAAGCCGCATTGGACAGCTCAGGCAAAAATGGGTATCCCGATGGATTGAAAACCCGAAAGGGCGATCCATGCAAAATAAAGGAATAAGCGAACAACTGCACTCTGAGTTCGTCTGTATCACTTACAACTTGGAAAGCTTCGACGGAATCAAGCTTCAATCAGAATCAGCTTTCTTCAGAAAGCAAGGCGAGAAGAACGTCATTGTCATACGAGTCATAGCAGGAGAGGAAGCTCCTCAAAGCGTCGCCAACACTGCCAGCACTTTTGTTTCTCAATTTGTGACAGTCTCCTCATTTCAGGAGATATGTTTCTTTGACTGTATCTTGCCAATTCAGGGCACATGAATTAATAAAATCAGATTTTTTCAGTCATGTTTCGTTTTGTATATTTTTATTTGCAAAGGATGTCTGATGTCTCAAAAAAAAAAAAAAAAAAATCAATTGCATAAGTACAGATGTTTTTCTCCCGAAAATAATAATAATAAAACACATGCTCACAGGGAATATACTTACTCTTGAGAGTGCTTAACTCCTATGACGGAATCCAATCGAGGATACCTCGGGACCTTTTGTGCGTCTCCTTATCTTTGCAGGATTGCAGGTATCCAGAACGCAACCTGGGGCATGCAAGTTACGTCTTAGCAAGTTGGTGAATCATTATCAACTCGGTCTATCTTCCACATGGCACTGGAAGGTGCCCATTTCCCCAGCGAAGTTGCCAAATCAACATGCACTCAATCTCAGCATCTGAAATGCTCTATCCCCAGCTGAGTTGCCTCTTGTTGCTCTCCCCAGCTGAGTTACCAACAGCATTCCCCAGCTGTAGTACCAACTATTCTTCCTCAGCCAAAAGTCAGGGAGCCATCACCCCACAGAGTTTCAGCCTCTAACCAGAAGAGCAACGCATGAAGGGATCACGACAGAGTGAAGAAAGCTTCTACAAACCCCAGCTGGGTCCCTCATTTCAAGGATGTGTCAACCAGTGACCTATATCCCCAAGCAAATATCATCTTATTGGATCTACCAATGATCTCATCCCCGGCTGGGAGGTCCATTTCAAACAGATCAACCAGAGATCTTCACGGCAATGGGATCCGAATCCCGGTTTGATATTTTTGCATAATCATAGCATTCGCATCATACTATCCCCTCAGAGCGTAGCATTCCGTCTAATACGGAGCATTACGGCAAAAAATCAAACGCATAGCATAATCATAAGCCATGTTCTGAATTAACGCTTGTGAATAATAACCGTTCATCATCGTTGTACAGAAATCCTCACCAGAGTCCCAGCAAAAACAGTTGCCTCATATTCACAAATACCACCATATACACCCTTTGATACCCGTCCGTATCATCACTCCCCAGTAAAATCGCTGGAACACTCTTTATAACAAGATTACCCGTATCACGGATACTTTCTGGCACCCGTCCGTGTCATAACTCCCAGCAGAAAGCCAAAGACATCCCCTTTGGACTCACATATACTTGTATATACACTCTCCTGACACCCGTCCGTGTCATATCCCCGGCGCAGTCGCCTAGACTTTGTATAGCAGATACTTGTTCATATTACACTTTTCTCTCTTGGCACCCGTCCGTGTCACTCTCCCCAGCAGTTAAAACATTCATATACTCACTACTCACGATACACTTATACAGATACTCGTCAGTATCTTGTATACACAACACTTATCTCCCCACAGATTCAACAATAGTCCTTGTTCTTTGTTAACCAGTTGGTACTCGTCCGTACCATCATCTCAGAACATTGCGTCTAGTGTTTGTTTCTACGTGATACTCGTCCGTATCATAGTCTTAAGGATGCTCGTCCGCATCTTTAATCCATATACCGCGTCAAACACTTATGTCTTCTTGAACGTAGATACTTGCCTGTGTCTACTGTTCCCCAGAAGAGTCCCTTCAGATACAACACTCGTCCGTGTTCTTTGTTAACCAGATGGTACTCGTCCGTATCATCATCTCTGAACATGTGTCAGTTTGTTTCTACATGATACTCGTCCGTATCATAGTCGTAAGGATGCTCGTCCGCATCATTAATCTATACATAATACCAAACACTTATACTTTCCTTTCTTGGTTGTAAACGCTCTTCCGTGTTTACTATACCCCCAGTAGATCGCCAACAAAGCTTTTGCTTTTATCTGACACTCATCCTGTGTCATGATAAACCCTGAGAGCAGCCGTACCCTGCTGAGTGGTCGTCCTCCACTTCTTGATGGTCGTCCTCCATCATGCTCATCCGATGGCCGTCCCCATCGTTGTTTTTAGCAGCCGTCCCCTGCTAGGTGGTCGTCCTCCACCTTTTGATGATCGTCCTTCATCACCTTATCCAATGGCCGTCCCCATTGTTGATTTTGGTTATCCGACACTCGTCCTGAGTTGCGATAAACCTTGAGAGCAGCCGTACCCTGCTGAGTGGTCGTCCTCCACTTCTTGATGGTCGTCCTCCATCATGCTCGTCCGATGGCCGTCCCCATCGTTGACCTTTTCTATCCGATGGTCGTCCCCATCGTTGATATTTTCGGCAGCCGTACCCTGCCAGGTGGTCGTCCTCCACCTTTGATGGCCGTCCCCATCATATTTCTTTTATCCCCAACAGAGCAGCCGTCCCCTGCTAGGTGATCGTCCTTCACCTTTGATGGTCGTACCCCATCATCTGTTTATTTCATTTTTTCTTTGACCCGATGGCCGTCCCCGTCGTGGTCCCTTTTCCTTTTAGCCCGATGGCCGTCCCCATCGTTGGTTACTTTACCTTTGTGAACTTGGTGGCCGTCCCCGTCATGTTTCATTAATTCCCAGAGAATCTAACTTTATCTTGATGGCCGTCCCCATCATAATTTGTTTTTCCCAGCTAGTCGGCCGTCCCCGTCTTGGCTTTACCTTTTACCCCCAGCATGTCGGCCGTCCCCGTCATTGCTTTACTCCACATACTTTTCCCAGCATGTCGGCTGTCCCCGTCATTGCTCTATCATCCACTTTACAATATACTTTATCTTCTTTTACAATCTATATCCCTTTTCTTCTTTTTGTGAGTGCAAATTTTGGACTGTCTTTGGTATTCAACCACAAGTTATCCTGTTTGCCTGCTAAGCCGTCGCTTACATCCTGCACAGCTAACTCATGTTTGAATAGGGGCAGCTGTAAACACCCCAAATTTGCCCTCACCCATTTCACCATGGCTTGTGATCATTCTCATATGCATAAACACAATCATATCATCTCATATCTCATTTTGATTCCCTGCATAGATTCTAAGTCATCTGCACCTAGGGTTTGTGATCTGAGCAATCCAAGAGCTACTTGAGCCACCCCAAATGCTACCAATCACTTCAAAGGGATCCATGTGTGTTCATCTATCATATTATATCCTCTCAAAGTCAAGAAAATCAAAGAATCACAAGAACTAGGGTTTGAGTGGATGCAGAGCCAGGCCTGACTGCACAGTTGACTGAAAATTAGGGTTTTGGTTTCAGAGGCCATAACTCCAATTTTTTTGGTCATTCTTGTTTCCATTGGTCTCTATATGGTATAGGGAGTATGCATATCAATTTTCATGAAGAAATTCCATGGGAAGTCATCTGATCAAGGGTTGACTTTTCAGACAAGTCAGTGCAAAATCAGGGCATTTGAGGCCCCCAATGACCCAACCAATGGGTGATCTTCATCATTTTGAGTGTATATGATCTTTATTGGATCATGGAAGAAGGTCGAAGTTCATAAAAATCAAGAATTTAGGGTTTTTGCAAATGTTGACTTTTTGGGCATAGTTGACTTTTCAAGAATGGTTCATTTTAGGTCATTATTCAAGCCTTGATTCTTGATCCAAAAAAGCTTCAAATGGAAAAACTTTGGTCATGAAAGTTGTAGATCTCATCTTTCCCTTTTCAAAAAGTACAAGAACATGATCAAACTCTTCTTGGGTCAAAAGTTATGGTGTGGCAAAGTTGGCTAAAATCATTGATTTTCAAGGCATGCCTCAAATGGAAATTTTGCAAAATCATGGACCAAGGCCAATTGCAACCTCTAATTCATTCCAAACCAGTATGCAAACATTCTCTAAGTCATAAAATTCAGATTTGAACCAAGAATGCCCATGGTTATGGTTCATGTAACAAGACTTTTCACATGTGAACCAAAGAGGCAACAACTTGCAAAACACTCATGACACTTCCCTCAACTGGCTGCCTTGGCCTTTGAACCTTGCTAGCTCTCTCACCACACCATGCTGCGCCAGCCCTAGCCTTTGTACCAAGCTAGTATCAAGCCCATGCCTCTCTTACAAGAAATTTGACTTTTGGCAAAAGCAAACATCCCAATCACCACAGGCCATGTCACATCCTCTGGCCACTTGCATTTGTTTATTGTATCCTTTGGCAAGCCATAACACTAGGCAGGCAAGGCTGAAACTACACACAACAACACATTCACAAAAACACACCACATTGCCTAAGCTTTCGAATCTGCTTCCACAGCTTGCAAACACAAAAACCATTTTCACCATTCAACTCACCATGCATCATTGAGTAGAAACCAGCAAGAACACAAGCCTGAATCAACCAGAACATCCCACTGCCATTCTTCACCTCATTTTGCAGTTTCCTTCGAAACTCTCACCATAGCTCACAAACATACCAACAAACACCATAGACCTTCTCCATTCACCCTCAGGATCACAAACAACCCCTCACCATGACCTGAAAGTGCCAGAATCACCATTGCCATTTCTGACTGAGTTGAAGCAGGAGCTTTCGAAACTCACTATCCAGCCAACATAAACTCTTCTTGAGTATTCAAACATCATCTGGGGATCAAGTGGAGTGGATTGCACTGAAGAAAGTAGCCAGAAAGTGCCAGAAGTCAGAGCTCCAGTTCAGGTGAGCTTCATGAACTTTTTTCCCAGGAGCTTGTTTTTAAGTGCTTAATTGTTTCTCTACGTTCCACTGGTCATGATGATGTGTTTGGTTTCGAAAATCATTGAGTTTTGAGCATGTATGATGTCCCTGAAATTTTGTGACCTAAAACTTGCTTTGCTCGATTCTTGCTGCTGGGGAAGAATAAATGAATTTGGGCATGGGGTTTTGGTTCAGTAGGTTGTGGGAAGCATTTCCATAATTTTAGATTTCATTTTAGTGACCTAGGGAAGGATTTGGAAGTTTTCAGGGGAGAAGGTCACCGGAGAAGACGACCGGAGCTCGTCTCCGGTGACCTGAAAGTGGTTAGTCATTTAATTAGGGTTAGGGCAAGTTTTAAATGTGAGCCACTGGATCTTGTTTCCCGCGTGTGAGTGTGCGGCTGAGATCATGTCATTTTCAATTAATCAGGATTAATTAATTTTAATTAGGTTTAATAAATTAATTAGTCAGGTTTGAATTATGACCACTGGATCTGGCGCGTGGTCAATGGTTTCCTTTCCAGATTGAATCTCAACCCTACATTGTGCATACTTCAGTTTAATTCATTTTTAATTCATTTTCTTTTCACTTGTTTTATTTAATTTATTTAAAATAGTTAAAAATTCCTAAAAATTATGAAACTCTTTCTTAAAAGTTTTATTAATTTTTAAGACCCAAAAATATTTTTATTTTATTTTTTATCATAAAAAAAGTATTTTTAAATATTTAAAAGATTATTTTTAATTGATTAATGGAAATTAATTAATTAAAAATACTTTTAGGTATTTAAAAATCACCAAAAAATTCATGAAATGTTCTAAGACATTTAGAAACATTGTCCAACCTTCAAACCAAATTTCTTTTTTGATCTTGATGCATTTTAAGAATTTTTCATTGAATTAAATCATTTTTTATGCATTAATTTGATCCTAAGTTTAAAAATTCATTTCTGCCTATCTAGGAAGGTTTGGACATTGATTCTTTTTGCTTTGTCTTGTGTTTAGCATGTAGTTTCTAGGATTAAATGGACTTGATTTGTTTCCTCAATTTCAATTTGTTTGGCATTTCCTTTGTTAAGAACCCTAAAAAACCCTAATAACTTAGAAAAATCATATCTTGAGATTGGGTAAGAGTTGAGACCTCCCCTTTGGACCTTGGTTTAGTGTAGGGTTAGGGTTTCTTTGAGTGGCATTTTCCATTTTTTATCTTAGGGTTTGCTTCTGTTTTTGGTTTTTGTTTGATGCTTGATCCATAAACCCTAATTTGGGCTTTCATTTGCATCCTTCTTGCATTCTCTTGCATAACATGACTTGTCTTTGCATTTTATGCATGCTTGTGTTTCATTTGACATCTTAAGACATGTATAAAGTATCTTTGATCATTGCATCTCATATTTGCGATGTCATTTGCCTTGTATGTTTCATAACTTTTCATGTTCATTCATGCTCCTTAACTTGCATCATTTGCACCCATGATCTTGTATGAACATCTCCATGTCTTGCCTCATGTTTGCAGCACCTCATAACATCATAATCATCATCAACATGCTTCTGGTTTTGCTTAGCATCATGCCATTTCATCCCATCTTGCATTGCATTGCATTTCTTTCTAACATTTCAGGTGGTAAGTAACTTTGAGAAGTGAATTTGCCTTCACTTCTCATAACTTTTCTTCTCATCTCTCTTGCATCCATTGCTGCATTTCTATATGTGTTTGAGTTTGAGCTTGCTCATTCTTTCTCCTCCCACTTTCTTTCTTCAAGTGACTTGACTTCTTGAATGAAGCAAGTTGCTTTGCTTCTCTTGATCTTGTTCATCTGCTTCCTGGTGGCTCCTTTGAAGATTGTTCCTGAAAACCTCACAAACCTTAGGAACAACCAAGCATGACAATGAATTAGGGTCTTGATTAGTCTCCCCTCATAGTTTTACCTTTGTGTCTCTTTGAGTCTTCTCTTCTCATCTCATAATCAGGGACTAAACCCTAAAGGCTTTAAGGCTTTGTGATTAAGCTTATGCCTGCATCCTTCTCTTAGGATGGAGTGTATAACTTTAATCCTAAGTGTTAAACCCTTAATGTGTTTAAATCTCTTAATCAATTCACATAATAATCATCAAGACATCACACTTGTAACTTGGGCCTTGCATCAGGGTTCTAATTCTTCCTTAAATGGTTAAGAAGGACTAACCCTAGTGTTAATGGACAAGTCCCCCTCAAGTTGTCTTACAAATCATAAAACTCACTTCATCATCATATCATTAAGTAAAATCCACTTAATCAAAAGCTTGTTTTGTCATGAGTTTAATCCCTAATCATGGATTAAGTTGAGGAGCTTTCCTCAGCTTAAACATTCTCACCTATTATCCTTCTATTAGGATGGTGTAATGAGTCTGTTTAATCTTTGATTATGGCTTAACCTCATTACTCAACACTAAACAAAAACAACAAAAACATCTAAATAATCACAAGTAGGTTAATGATCTTAACCCTACACCAAAGGTGATTAAGTGTGAGAATCTGACTTCACACTTAAGGTATTCTCATTACCCCTAATCAGAGGGAAGATGTGATGAGTTCACTAAATCCATTGGTTTAGACTTAAGCTCATTAACTTATGACAAAAATCCAAAAAAAGCAATAAAAGACTGAAAACACAAAAACAAACAATAATCGTCTCCTCCGGGATTCTTTTCTCATCTCATTCACTCACAAACGAGAACTTGCTTCTTCCGTCTAATGCAAGACAGTTTGCACCTGAGCCAGACAGGTCATACACTTGAGCATAGACAAGCAAGCAGTTCACAGTCAATTCACCTTTCAGTCTCTTTGGGTCGAACTACGGTGTTCTGACTTCCTCATTGCACGAGAGGATACGTAGGCATAACTTAACAGTTATCGAACAAAAGTCTCTGTATATCCCCCCTCCTTCCAGCTTCATTCTTTAGCCTCATGATCTTGAGCATTCCACTCCTTTCTTACACTGACACTTTCATACTTCACATCACTTATACACTTCATTTCTTATACACTGACACCTGTACACATCCTTTTCCAGCTCTTTGACACACAGATTGCACTGACACTACCCCTTTAAAACACAAATCTTTTAAGCGTGGATCCCGTCGAGTACGACGGACAATCTGGGTGCTAATACCTTCCCAGGTTGTAACCAACCCCCTTTCTCAGTCTCTCTGGTTCGCAACCGTCTTATCCATCTCTTTCCTAGGCCTATGCAGCATTGCCTTTCCTCCGGGATAAAAATGCCTAGCTGGCGACTCTATTCATCTCCAGTGAGTTCACGGCTGTGTGTTCTCATTGTCCCTCTCGCCGACCGTTCGCGTCTGTACCTTCATCTGGGCCTCGTCCCATTTGTCGGGAGCGACATTGTGCCTATGCTAGAAAATGCCATAAATGCCAGATTTATGCGGATAAAGTGCATGTGCCTCCCAATCCATTGAACGTGATGTCTTCACCTTGGCCTTTTGCCATGTGGGGCATTGACATGATTGGCAAAATTGAACCAACTGCTTCAAACGGCCACAGATTCATCCTGGTTGCTATTGACTATTTTACCAAGTGGGTTGAAGCGACGTCTTATGCAAATGCCACCAGGCAAGTGGTAGCCCGATTTCTGAAGAGAGATATCATCTGTCGGTATGGAGTGCCCGAGCGAATCATTAGTGATAATGGTTCCAACTTGAACAACAAAATGATGGCGGAGCTATGCCGGGACTTCAAGATCCAACACCACAATTCTTCCCCTTACAGGCCAAAGATGAATGGCGCTGTTGAGGCAGCTAACAAAAATATCAAGAAGATTGTGCAGAAGATGGTGGTCACATACAAAGATTGGCATGAAATGCTACCGTTTGCCTTACATGGGTACCGAACGTCAATCAGAACATCTACTGGGGTCTCTATATGATATGAGGATCATGCATATCAATTTTCATGAAGAAATTCAATGGGGAAGGCATCTGATCAAGAGATGACTTCTTGAGCAAGTCAGTGCAAAATCAGGGCATCTGAGGCCCCCAATGACCCAACCAAAGGGGATTCTCTATCATTTTGAGTGTGTGTGATCTTTATTTGATCATAGAAGATGTTATAAGTTCACAAAATTGAAGAATTTCAAGCCATTTGCAAAATTTCCTTTTTGGGAAAGTGACTTGTAATGTGAACTTACTATTTTGGGAAAGTTTTTCAACCTTCTCTAATTGATTCAAAAATGCTTCAAATGAGAAAACTTTGGTCATGAAAGTTGTAGAATGGATCATTCCCTTTTCAAAAAAGTACAAGAACTTGTCCTAATTCATTTTGGATCAAAATGGCCTTGCAAAGTTGGATAAAACCATTGAAATTTCACTTTCGCACAAAATGGAAAACTTGCAAATTCTCATGATAAACCTTTATGTGACTTCAATGTGGCCTCTAATCATCATACAAATACAATGCATGACCTAAAATTCAGTTTGGCCCAAGGAATTTCCCATTTCTATGCCTTAAGTTTCAAGTAACCATAAGCCATTTTTCATAAAAATGCAAAAGGGGGATTTCTTGCAAAATGATTCTCAAAGGATTGTATGATCTCTAACTGGTCTCAAGACATTACCATAACCTCATGAGGCATCTCACACCAAAAATTCAGCAAGACTTATCACATGTTCATGGCCAAAAATCATAAAATGTAACAAGTTGCCAAAATGCAAAATCACTTCAAACTTGTGATCCAATGCACTCAGCTGCCTTCTCTTGATCCTAGGGTCATCCTCAAACTCAGCTGAGGCAAGATACCCCTTTAGATCTCTTCTGTCCCAGCCCATGCTTGTAGTACACAAACTTTTGACTTTTGCATTTTTTCCCATGCCAATCACACTGTGCCACCAACAACTCTCTGCCCAATCAGAGTCTAATATGTGGACTTCAAACATCCTAAAGCAAGCCTTACACAAGTAAGAAAGCTCCCACATTCCAGCATCCACAAAATTTGTCAAAAACTTCTCCCCTTCGAATCTCTTCACACAGCCTTCAAACATCAAAAATTTCTTCACCCACAAACCACAAATCATTCATAGAACAAGAATCACCCCCTGAAACAGCTTGAGACATCACACACAAAGACCTTCATTCCTGCTACACCAGAGCCGAATCATTCAAACCAGCCACTCCACAAGTTTTCCAAGCTTCATTCCATCATCAGGAGGTTCAAAGAAGCAGGATTGCACAAAGTTTGAGGCCATAAAGCTCAAAAACAGGGAAGCTTCATCTCAGGTAACATGAAGAACATTTTTCCCAGAAACTAATTTTTAAGTTCTTTTATGATGCTATGTGTTCTCCTGATCATGAATATGCCTTTACTTTTTGAAATGGTGAAAAAACCAGCATGTATGACATCTCTGAACATTTGCCCGTGTTTCATATTTTGTTTCGATTCAGGCTTGTGAGAGAAAATAAATGAATTTAAGATGAGGGTTTAGGTTTAGATTGATGAGAGGATCATTTTGGTGGAAGAAATTTCATGTTTGGTAACCTGTAGAAGAATCTAGGGTTTTGGTTCGCCGGAGAAGACGACCGGAACACTGTTCCGGCCGTCTGAGTTTGATTAAGACCTAATTAGGTTTAGCAGCGTAATTAATGAGAGTTTTAATTTGGACCGTGGATTTAATTGACTAGGGTTGACTCCCGCGCGTTTGTGTTGCTCAGATCACACCATTAAACCCTAATCTGTTTTTATTAATTTAATAAATCACATTTAAGTTAATTAAGCCAGAAGAGATCCTGACCCTCAATTAGCGCGCGCAGTCAACCATTGACCCCCAAGTTTGAATCTCAGCCATGGATTGTGCATACCTTCATTTATTTTATTTTTTATTTTCATTTTCATTGCATTTATTTATACGAATTATTTAAAATAGCAAAAAACATTTAAAAATTCTGAAAATTTTTGTCAAACATTTCATTAATTTTTAGAACCCAAAAATATTTTTATTTTTATTTTTTGCATTAAAAATTATTTTTAAATCATTTAAATGTTTATTTTTAATTAGTTAATGGAAATTAATTAATTAAAAATGCATTTAGGTATTTAAAAATCACAAAAAAATTCACATTGCATTTCAAAACATTTAGAAACATTATCAAACTCTCAAACCAAATTTCTTTTTGGTTCTTGATGCATTTTGACAATTTTCATTGGAATTAAATTCATTTTAAGGCAATATTTTTGTTCAAACTTGGAAAAATCCATTCTGCCTAACCATTGAGAGTTTGATGATGGTTCTTCTTGCATTGCATCCTCCATAGCATGTAATTTATAGGATAAAATTGGTTTGAATTGATCTTGCATTTCCAATTTGTTTTGCATTTTTCATTGTGAGGTACCCCAAAACCCTAATTGACTTGAGAAATTCATAACTTGCACTAGGTTAAGAGTTAGGTCCCCTCCTTTGGGAAGTGAACTTGTGTAGGGTTAGGGTTATTTTGATCCCATTTTCAATTTTTTGTCATGTCATTTGCTCCTGGTTTTGGATTTTTGTGATGCATGTTGTATGTAAACCCTAATTTGTGCCTTCCTTTGCATCCATCTCTCATTTGCTTGCATTAAAGAACATGCCATGACATTTTGTGCATCCACATGATTCATAATACATCTTAGGACATATTAGAATCATGTTTGATCATTGCATCTTTCATTTGCCATCTTGTACATTCATATCATTTCATAAACTTTCATGAACATTCATGGTTCAAAGCATGCCTCCTTTGCATCCTTATGCTTGTTTGATCATTCCCATCTCTTGTCATGTGTTTGCATTATCCCCTAGCATCATTGAAATCATGTTTATGCTTCTAACTTTGGTTTGCATCATGGCAATTCATCTCATTCTCATAGCATTTCATTTCTTTTGCTAACTTTTCAGGTGGTAAGTTGTTTGAGAAGTGAATTTGCCTTCACTTCTCACAATTTCTTCTTATCCCTCTCTTGCATCATTGCTTCATTTTATATTGTCTTAGAGTGAGCTTGCTCATTCATGTTCTCTCCCACTTTCTTCCTTCAAGCCACTTGTCTTCTTAAGTGAAGCAAGTTGCTTTGTTTCTCTCTGTTTCTTTCTCCTTGCATCTGCATCTCTCCTTGGTGGCTCTTTGAAGATTCTTCTTCTCTTAAGCCTCACAAACCCTAGGATCTCCAAGTATGACAACAATTAAGGCTTGATTAGTTCCCCATTTAGTTTTGCCTTTGTGTCATCTTTGAGTCTTCTCTCCTCATCTCATAATCAGGGACTAAACCTTCAAGGTTTTAAGGCTTTGTGATTAAGGTTATGCCTGCATCCTTCTATTAGGATGGAGTGTATAACTTTAATCCTAAGTGTTAAACCCTTAATGTGTTTAAATCTTTTAATCAATCCATTTAATAATCACTAAGACATCAAGCTTGTAACTTGGGCCTTGCATTAGGGTTCTAATTCTTCCTTAATTGGTTAAGAAGGACTAACCCTAGTGTTAATGGACAAGTCCCCCTCAAGTTGTCTTACAAACCATAAAATTCACTTATTAATCTTATCATTAACTAAAATCCACTTTAATAAAGGCTTTGTTTTGTCATGAGGTTAATCCCTAATCATGGATTAAGTTGAGGAGCCTTCCTCAGCTTAAATGTTCTCATCTATTATCCTTCTATTAGGATGGTGTAATGAGTCCATTAAATCCCTGATTATGGCTTAAACTCATTACTTAACACTAAACAAAAAAAACTCCAAAAAACATCTAAATAAAGGCAAGTAGGTTAATGATCTTAATCCTACATCATGGTGATTAAGTGTGAGGTGTTTATTTCATACTTAAGGTATTCTCATTACCCCTAATCAGAGGGAAGATGTGATGAGTTTACTAACCCATTGGTTTAGGCTTAAGCTCATTTTCCTATGACAAATTCCAAAATCAATAAAAGATTGAAAACATAAAACAAACAATAATCGTCTCCTCCGGGATTCTTTTCTCATCTCACTCATTCACAAACGAGAACTTGCTTCTTCCGTCTAATGCAAGACAGTTTGCACCTGAGCCAGACAGGTCACACACTTGAGCATAGACAAGTAAGCAGTTCATCAGTCAATTTCTCTTCGGTCTCTTTGAGTCAAACTACGGTGTTCTGACTTCCTCATTGCACGAGAGGATACGTAGGCATAACTTAACAGTTATCGAACAAAAGTCTCTGTATATTCCCCCTCCTTCCAGCATCATCCTTCAAGCCTCATAGTCTTGAGCATTTCACTCTTGTTCTTACACTGACACTTCATATATTTCACTTCACATTTCTTTTACACCGACACTTGCATTCTTTCCAGCTTTAGTACACAAATTGCACTAACACTACCCCTTTAAACACAAATCTTTCAAGCGTGGATCCCGTCGAGTACGACGAACAATCTGGGTGCTAATACCTTCCCAGGTTGTAACCAACCCCCTTTCTCAGTTTCTCTGGTTCGCAACCGTCTTATCCATCTTTTCTTAGGTCTATGCAGCATTACCTTTCCTTCGGGATAAAAATGCCTAGCTGGCGACTCTTTTCTTTTCTTCTTCTTTCGCCGACCGTTCGCGTCTGTACCCCTTCTGACTTAGCCTCATTTGGTGGGAGCGACAATCCTAGCCACTCATCTACGCGCTAATCACCATCTAACGGCCCACATTCAAACTGGACAACTAAACCCTAATTACAAACCCTAATGACTTTCAGGTGACCGGAGCAAGCTCCGGTCATCTTCTCCGGCAAGACCAAAATCCCAACTTTTTCCCTAGGCCAAATTAGGAGCTCTAACTCTTCAAATCAACTCTCCTAATCATTCTAAACAAGAATCAACCCTCAAACCACATTTTTATTTCATCAAACATGAGATTTGAATCAAAACATAAAAACTGCAAAAGTTTCAGAAGCACGATACAGACTCAATATTCAATCATTTTTAAAAGTAAAAGGTGCAGTGTGATCAGTGAAGCATGAAGAACATTTCTATAACAAAAAATACAAGTTCTGGAAAATTTGTTCTTGATGATACCTGAGCTTGAGCTTTCTCAATCTGAGTTATCTGGGCCTCTCCTTGGTGCCAATCAACTCTAATGGACCTCCTGAGGATGCTTTGATGCTTGGAATGAATTTATTTGGGCTGTTTTAAAATTTCAGTTCAGAGGGGGGGGGGGGGGTGAAATCGTGTTTTTGATTCTTGAGGTTTCAGGCTTGTTTAATGGTTGGGAAATGATTTGGAGGGTTTATGAAGATGATTGGTGAAGTTTGCTTGAAGTTTTGATGGCTGATTTTTGAGTTTCGAAGAAGGCAAGTTTCTTGAGGATTTTTGCAATCTGAATGTGTGGGATGATTCAAGCTCCAAGATGTTATGAAATGGGATCCTTAGGGCATGTATGTGAAGCTGTGATAGGTCAGAAGAGTTGTTGTGGGCTATGTTGATTGGTATGGCTTCATTTGCAAAAAGTCAAGGTTGGTTGTACTTGAGGTATGTGCACATGGCAGGTCTGGATTTGGGCATGGCTGGGCTCAGCAGAGATCAAGGAAAGCTTGTGGATCAGATTTGGCATGCTGGCACAAGTGTATGGAAAGATCTATACCATTTTGCAGTTTTGAGAAGCTTTGGCCCCTTTGGAATTTCTTGAAGTTCAAGGCATGAAAATGCATAATTCTTGGGCCAATTCTGAGTTTTTTAAGTTGCTTGATCATGTTATGTCACATTTGGGCACATTAGAATTCTTTAGAAGCCTTGGCAAGTGGTTTTGCAAAAAATCCTCTTTGGTGGATTCTTGAAAATTATAGGATTTTTGCCAACTTTGAAGGATCATAACTTGAGTTCCATAATGAATTAGAACATGTTCTTGTACTTTTTGAAAAGGGAAAGACCAAATCTACAACTTTCATGACCAAGAATTTTTCATTTGAAGCATTTTTTATTAAGAAAGAGGAGGTTGAAGAACTTTCCCAAAATGGAAAGTTTCCATTACAAGTCATTTCCATTTTTGGCAACTTTTGGTTTAGCTCAAATTTCTTCAATTTTGTGAACTTCCAAGCACTTCAATGATAAAATAAAGATCATAAAACTTAAATTTGATGAAAATACCCCTTTGGTTCCATTGTTGGGGGCCTCAGATGCCCTGATTTTGCTCTGACTTGCTCAAGAAGTTACCCAGTGAACAAATGACTTCCACAATGAATTTCTTCATCAAACTTGGTACATATGATCCTTATAACCTCTTAAGAACATTAGAAACAAGAATGGCCCAAAAATTTGGAGTTGAGGCCTCTGAAACCAAAACCCTAATTTTGGCCATTTGTGTAGTGAAAACCCTAGCTCTGCTTCCATGCCTTGCCAGTTCTTGTGATCTCTTGACTTCCATGAACTTTGAGGAGTATAATATGATGATAGAACACACATGGACCCTCTTGGAATGATTTGAGGCCCTTGGAGTGGCTCAGATGGGATCTTGGATTGCTCAGATCATAAACCCTAGATGCAGATGAACTTGAACTTATGCAGATGAAACAAAAATGCAATATGAGATGTAATGCTTATGTTTATGCCAAAATAAAAGATCACAAGCCATGGTGTGATATGAGTGAGGGCAAAATTTGGGTTTTTACACTTAGCATATGCTTGCTTATTAGGTTAGGAGGGCACTTGTGCCAACTCCTATAGGTTGTTTGAGGTTCATTTAACATGTGTATATGCCCCTGGTCTTGATACGTGGATCACAAATTTGTTTTCTTTGAGTTGTTTTTGCTTTAGGTTACACATTCCTATGCATGCTCCACTTCACCTTTAGCTTCTTCATGCTTCTCCCACTTGACTTCTCATGTGTTTGCTTGCTTCAATTGATGTTTAGACCTTCTTTTTAGGCACTTGTTAAACATGTTTAGGTTCTAGTTTTGGTTTTATATATTAAGGTTTGCTTTGTTTGCCCGTCTTAATCTCATGTCGTCATCTAATTTCTCCCACTCTTATTTGTTATTTGTTTGTGACTTTTTGCTCTACTTCTTATGTGATGTTTTATGTTTGGTCTTAGTACTTGGATATGAAGTTTGCATTCTGGTTGTGGTGTATTGATATGATCATTTGCTTGTCCTCATTTCATTTGGTCGTATTTGTTTTTCTCTTATCATTTGTGAATACTTCTAACCATTTCAGGGGCTATGGTGAGTAAGTTGCGTGGATGTGATTCCCACATCTCCAATTCTTTTCGCTTCTTCCTTTATTTCTTTCTTAACTTGTGATTAAGATATGCCTTATGCCATCACTTGTTTAACTTAATTTCTTCCCCCTTTTGAAGCAACTTATCTCCTTTAGAGGAGTAAGTTGTATTCTAGCTTTCTTCTTCTCCTCTTTCTTCTCTTTTGTCTCATTAGGATAAACTTCAAACCATACTAACCTAGGACTCCCATGTATGATAACACTTAGAATTAATATCCCCCATAGTCTTTTACCTTTGTTCCTTTGGTTTCTTCTCTCTCTCTTCTTACCTTAAAAAAACTTAAGAAAAACACTTTAATAAAGATTGAAGTAGTCTCTTGTGTAATATCCTTATTCCACGGGACACTCATATTCATTCCATGTTGGAATAGTATAAGCTTGTCTAGCATGATGCACAAGTATGATCATGAGACCATCTTCATCAAGAAAATCATAAAAAACACTTCTTTACCTAATCACTAAGACACTTAATAACTTCAACAAGTTAGTGAACTTTGGCCCTAACCCTTGGAAACAAGTCTTGGATAAATTCTCCTTACTTGGTGTGCTTGTTCTATTATCCCATCTTTGAATGTAGTAGCAAGTACACATTCCATGGAAACGGACTTGAATTCACTTCCTTGCGCCACACTCATAAAAAACTCATAAAAAACACTGGACAAAGAATAATCGTCTCTCCTTCGGGACTTCTTTTCTCATCCCACGTACTCCTTACGTACGAACTTACTACTACTTGTTACTTTGCGAGACGGTAACATTCTCGTCTTCCGATCCTGCAACACCTGAGCATTGACATAAGCAGTTCAAGCTTTAAAACATAAGAAATCCTTTCCACCCCTAGTTAGGGGAACTACGGTGACTCTAATCCTCATGTCCAGATTAGGTACGTAGGCAGCGGGGTAGGGCCCGTTCGAGCACTCTTTTATTTTCCCTACATTTTCCCCTTTTCTTTTCTTCCTTATCTAGTTTCAGTCTTTCTTTTGCAGCAACTTTCATTTCTTACACACTTTGAAACAGTTTCTTTGCAAGCGTGGATCCCGTCGGGTACAGAGGACGATCTGGGGTGCTAATACCTTCCCAGGTCGTAACCGACTCCCGAACCCAGTCTCTTTGGTTCACAGGACCTTTGTCCTTCCTTTTCTTTCCTTTGGTTTGTGCAGCATTACCTTTCCCATTCCTTTGGGATAAAAATTTCTGGCTGGAGACTCTACCTCTTTTCTGCGCCACTTTCGCGTTTGTACCAGGATGGAAATCCAGGGAGCGACACTTATGTATGGGATGTTGCTTGCGAGAAGACTTTTTTTGAGCTAAAGAAGAGGTTGACTACTGCCCCAGTCTTAATTTTTCTGAATCCGAGTGAATCTTTTACCGTGTACTTTGATGCTTCTAAGATAGGTCTTGGTAGTGTTTTGATGTAGAATGGTCAAGTAGTTGCTTACGCTTCGAGACAATTACATGTTCATGAGAGGAACTATCCTACCCATGACTTAGAATTAGCAGCCATGGTTTTTGTGTTAAAGACCTGGAGGCACTATTTGTTTGGATCGAGGTTTGAGGTGTTCAGCGATCATAAGAGTTTGAAATACTTGTTTGATCAGAAGGAACTAAACATGAGGCAGAGAAGATGGTTGGAAATATTGAAGGATTTTTATTTTGAATTAAGTTACTGTAAACACCCCAAATTTGCCCTCACTCATTCACACCATGGCTTGTGATCATTTCATATGCATAAACTCAATCATAGCATCTCATATCACAGTTTTGATTCACTGCATAGATTCAAAGTCATCTGCATCTAGGGTTTGTGATCTGAACAATCCAAGAGCCTTTTGAGCCACTCCAAGGCTCATCAATCATTTCAAAGGGGTCCATGTATGTTCTTATGTCATATTACATCCTCTTCAAGTCAAGATTTCAAAAGAATCACAAGAACTAGGGTTTGGATGGATGCAGAGCCAAGTTTGACTGCACAGTTGACCTAAAATTAGGGTTTTGGTTTCAGAGGCCATAACCCCAAATTTTTTGGCCATTCTTGTTTCCATTGGTCTCTGTATGGTATGGGGAGTATGCATATCAATTTTCATGAAGAAATTCCATGGGGAAGTCATCTGATCAAGGGTTGACTTTTCAGACAAGTCAGTGCAAAATCAGGGCATCTGAGGCCCCCAATGACCCAACCAATGGGTGATCTTCATCATTTTGAGTGTATATGATCTTTATTTGATCATGGAAGAAGGTTGAAGTTCATAGAAATCAAGAATTTGGAAGTTTTGCAAATGTTGACTTTTTGGGCATAGTTGACTTTTCAAGAATGCTTCATTTTAGGTCATTTTTCAAGCCTTGATTCTTGATCAAAAAAAGCTTCAAATGGAAAAACCTTGGTCATGAAAGTTGTAGATCTCATTTTTACCTTTTCAAAAAGTACAAGAACATGATCAAACTCTTCTTGGATCAAAAGTTATGGTGTGGCAAAGTTGGCTAAAATCATTGATTTTCAAGGCATGCTTCAAATGAGAATTTTGCAAGATCATGAACTAAAGCCAATTGCAACCTCTAATTCATTTCAAACCATGACACAAACATTCCTTAGGCCTTAAAAGTCAGAATTGGACCAAGAATGCCCATGGTTTATGGTTTGTTGGACAAGGAAATCACATGTGAACCATAAGGCAACAACTTGCAAAAGCACTCATCACACTTCCTACAACTTGTGACATTGGCTGCTGACTTTGGCTAGCCTTTCCCCTCACCCTTGCTGCGCAGCCCCATGCTTGTACTTGCCTAGATCATGAGCCATACTTCTCTTACACAAAAGGTGGACTTTGAGCAAAAGCAAACTTACCAATCACCATAGGCCAGGTCACATCATCTGACCTATAGGATTAAAATACAATATCTCTTTGCAAGCCATTCCATACATCTAGCAAGGCTGAAACCATTCACAAGATCACATACACCAAAACACTCCATCTTGCATCTTCCTTCGAATTTGTTTTCTCAGCTTGCAAACATAAAAACCATTTCCATAGATCAACTCACCATACTTCATAGACCTCAAACCACCAAGAGCCAGGCCTGAAACAAGCAAGAACACCCCACTGCCATTTCTCACCTCAACTTGCAGTTTCATTCGAAACTCTTTCCACAGCACACAAACATCCAAACAAACACCACAAAGCTTCTCCACTCACCATCTGGATCACAAAGAACCACTCACAATGGCCTGAAACTGCCTGAATCATCCCTGCCATTTCTGACTGAGCTTGAGCAGAAGCTTGTCAAACTCCTCATCCAGCCAACATAAGTTCCTCTTGAGCATTCAAACATCATCTGGGGATCAAGTGGAGTGGATTGCACAAAGAGAAGTGGCCAGAAAGTCATCAGAGTGAAAGCTTCGAATCTCAGGTAGGTTGAAAATTATTTTTCCAGAAATCGTTTTTCATGTTATAGACTTGTTCTCTATGCTTCACTGAGTATCCTGGTGCTTTTGGTTTTTGAAATGGTGATGAAACGAACATTTAATTGATCTCTGAAGCTTGCGTGCCCTAAAATTTGTTTGCTTCGATTCAGCTTAGTTAGGAAATTTAAATTTGTTTTGAGTGAGGGTTTTGGTTCGTGAGTGTGTAAGGATCATTTCCCAGTTCTTGGATTTCATTTTAGTTAGGTTTTTGGGGTTTTGGGAATTTTCAGGGGAGATGCTGGCCGGAGAAGATGACCGGAAGTCTTCTCCGGCCACCTGAAAGTGATTTGTGCCCTAATCACGTGATTAATGGTCATTTGAATTTGGACCGTGAGATGCCTTTGACCCGTTGACTTCGCGCGTGAGTGTGTGGCCTGGATCTTCCTGATTAGCCCTAATCCACGTGTTTAACTTAATTAATTCATAATTAAATTAATTTGACCAGAATCAACCACAGCCACTGGATCTGGCGCCAGTCAACCAATTCAAACTCAGAGCTCATCCTGGCCCTCCATTCTGATTACTTTCCCTTTTATTTAATTTTAATTCATTTTCTTTTCATTTAAATTGCACAATTAATTTAAAATAGTAAAAAGTCTTAAAAATTTATGAAACTTTTTCTCTTAAGTTTTATTAATTTTCATGACCCAAAAATATTTTCATTTTACTTTTTATCATTAAAAAAGTATTTTTAAATATTTAAAAGATTATTTTTAATTGATTAATGGAAATTAATTAATTAAAAAATACTTTTAGGTATTTAAAAATCACCAAAAAATTCATGAAATGTTCTAAGACATTTAGAAACATTGTCAAACCTTCAAACCAAATTTCTTTTTTGATCTTGATGTTTTTTGAGAATTTTTCATTGAATTAAATCATTTTTTGTGCATTAATTTGATCCAAAGTTCAAAAAATCATTTCTGCTTATTTGAGAAGAGTTGGACATTGATTCTTTTTGCATTGTTTTGTGTTTAGCATGTAGTTTCTAGGATTAAATGGCCATGATTTGATTCCTCATTTTCAATTTGTTTGGCATTTCTTTTGTTTAGGAGCCCTAAAAACCCTAATAACATAGAAAAATCATAACTTGAGATTAGTTAAGAGTTGAGACCTCTCCTTTGGGCTTTGGTTTAGTATAGGTTTAAGGTTTCTTTGGGTGGCATTTTCCATTTTTTATCTTAGGGTTTGCTTCTGTTTTTGGTTTTTTGTTTGATGTTTGTTTCATAAACCCTAATTTGGGCTTCCATTTGCATCCTTCTTGCATTCTCTTGCATAACATGACTTGCCATGCCATTCCATGCCTCCATTTGATTCATTTGACATCTTAAGACATGTAGAAAGCATGTTTGACCATTGCATCCCATATTTGCCATTTTGTTTGCCATGTATGTTTCATAACTTTTCATGTAAGATCATGCTCCTTAACTTGCATCATTTGCATCCATGAACTTGTATGAACATCTCCATGCCTTGTCTCATGCTTGTAGCATCTCATAGCATCATTACCATCATCAACATGCTTCTGGTTTTGTTTTTCATCATATCATTTCATCTCATTTAGCATTGCATTGTTTTCTTTCTAACTTTTCAGGTGGTAAGTAAACTTGAGAAGTGAATTTGCCTTCACTTCTCATAACTTTTTCTTTTCATCTCCCTTGCATCCATTGCTGCATTTTTGTTTGTGTTTGAGTTTGAGTCTGATCATTCTTGTTCTTCTTACCTTCTTTCTTCAAGTGACTTGACTTCTTGAATGAAGCAAGTCACTTTGCTTCTCTTGATCCTGTTCATCTGCTTCTTGGTGGTTCCATTGAAGACTTCTCTTGAAAACCTCACAAACCTTAGGAACAACCAAGCATGACAATGATTAGGGTTTTGATTAGTCTCCCCTCTTAGTTTTACCTTTGTGTCTCTTTTGAGTCTTCTCCTCTCATCTCATAATCAGGGACTAAACCCTAAAGGTTTTAAGGCTTTGTGATTAAGCTTATGCCTGCATCCTTCTCTTAGGATGGAGTGTATAACTTTAATCCTAAGTGTTAAACCCTTAATGTGTTTAAATCTCTTAATCAATTCACTTAATAATCATCAAGACATCACACTTGTAACTTGGGCCTTGCATTAGGGTTCTAATTCTTCCTTAATTGGTTAAGAAGAACTAACCCTAGTGTTAATGGACAAGTCCCCCTCAAGTTGTCTTACAAATCATAAAATTCACTTCTTCATCATATCATTAAATAAAATCCATCTAATAAAGGCTTGTTTTGTCACGAGTTTAATCCCTAATCATGGATTAAGTTGAGGAGTTTTCCTCAGCTTAAACATTCTCATCTATTATCCTTCTATTAGGATGGTGTAATGAGTCTGTTTAATCTTTGATTATGGCTTAACCTCATTACTCAACACTAAACAAAAACAACAAAAAAACATCTAAGTAATCACAAATGGGTTAATGATCTTAATCCTATACCAAAGGTGATTAAGTGTGAGAAGCTGACTTCACACTTAAGGTATTCTCATTACCCCTAATCAGAGGGAGGATGTGATGAGATTACTAAATCCATTGGTTTAGGCTTAAGCTCATTAACTTATGACAAATTCAAAAGCAATAAAAGACTGAAAACTCAAAAACAAACAATAATCGTCTCCTTCGGGATTCTTTTCTCACCTCATTCACTCACAAACGAGAACTTGCTTCTTCCGTCTAATGCAAGACAGTTCGCACCTGAGCCAGACAGGTCATACACTTGAGCATAGACAAGTAAGCAGTTCACAAGTCAACTCACCTTTCAGTCTCTTTGGGTCGAACTACGGTGTTCTGACTTCCTCATTGCACGAGAGGATACGTAGGCATAACTTAACCGTTATCGAACAAAAGTCTCTGTATAATCCCCCTCCTTCCAGCCTCATTCTTTAGCCTCATGATCTTGAGCATTTCACTCCTTTCTTACACTGACACTTTCATACTTCACATCACTTATACACTTCATTTAAATTACACTGACACCTGTACACATCCTTTTCCAGCTCTTTGACACACAAATTGCACTGACACTACCCCTTTAAAACACAAATCTTTTAAGCGTGGATCCCGTCGAGTACGACGGACAATCTGGGTGCTAATACCTTCCCAGGTTGTAACCAACCCCCTTTCTCAGTCTCTCTGGTTCGCAACCGTCTTATCCGTATCTTTCTAGGCCTATGCAGCATTGCCTTTCCTCCGGGATAAAAATGCCTAGCTGGCGACTCTTTTCTTCTCCAGTGAGTTCACGGCTGTGTGTTCTCATTGTTCCCTTCGCCGACCGTTCGCGTCTGTACCTTCATCTGATCCATTTTCATTTGTCGGGAGCGACAGCTTGGCGACTCTGCTGGGGACCCTTATATTGCAACCAGGGCTTCTGGTTCTTTTTGTGGGTTCCTCCTAGCGCTTGTTTGATTTGTGTTTACTGGGGTGTTATGTGCTTATTTGTGTTTGTATTTTTGTATTTATTTTTTGCTTTATGTACAGTTGCTTTACTGCTTTCTTTATTGCTTTTGTATATATCATACTGTCATGCTGCTGGTTGGATCTGGTTTTGCTTTGGTGGGTGGGTGTTCCATTGAGAGTTAAGGTCCTATACCTGGGACCTGAGTGACACCTAGGCTAGAGTGAATCATATTCTTTCCCATTCCATTTCGGTCTGGTGCGGGAATATGAAACACGGTTCAGATGTGGGTTTCTTCTTGAGAACTCTGTGTTGCAGATTTCCTGCAATGCTAGGGCTATCTGGGGAGCCTGCTAAGTCTGGATGACCTTTTAGTATTGACCTTCAGAAACTGAGGTGAATTAGAGGAGGAACTTTTATGGTTATTGTAAACACTATACCTCCGGGTTAGAAGTGTTTACACTTCTCATAACTGATCCAAGTCTGAGGATCCTTGTTTTAGAACACCACCTGTGAGGGGGTTGGGCTGTTTACAGGTTTGCAGGTACCTTGACCTCAGAATACCTTGTTACTTTGATTGTTTAAGAATACTTCAATTTGGGACAGTTCTTGTGATTCTAAAACCCTGGATATGTGGCTCTTTATTTGAGTCCCCTACCTTGGTTACTGGATTTATAGACCTCTAGCTGGAATTCTTGAACACATTTGGACCTATATCAGAGTTTTGATCAGATCCAGCTCAGTCACAGACCCTTGCATATCATTTGCATACATAATCATTGCATCATATTGACATTTGCTTATTTGTGTTTCAGGGTATCCATCTTCATTTGGTTTTGGTTTTGACCCCATCTTCAGTTTTGACTTGTCTTCATCAGCTATCTGCTTCAGTTATCACCTGCACCAGCCAATCAGTGGCCCCTTCTTCAGTGTTATCATCAGCACCTGTCTCTATTCAGTCTCAGCATCATGGCTCCTAAAAAGAGCAACATCACCTATCACTTCTTCCAGCCAGAGCTATCAGATATCAGGAGGATTCAGACCTTGATCACCCCAGATCACATACCTTTGTTCAGGGAAAGTTATGGAGATATACTTGATATGGTCATGGATCTGGACCCATCACAGAGAAGCTTGATCCACACCTGAATTCAGTTTTATGACCCTCCACTGAGATGTTTTACTTTCCAAGACTTTCAGTTGGGCCCCTTATTGGAAGAATACTCCTCATTAGTTGGTATACCTATCAGAGGTGGAATCCCTTTCAACCCTGAGATGGTCTTTCCTGCTAATGGAGAAGTAGCAAAGGCTTTGCATCTGGAACCTGTCCTGATTGAGCAGCACATGACTTCTAAAGCTGGGATCCCTGGCTTTCATCTGGATTTCTTGATCTCTCAAGCTACCCTGAAAGCTTCTCTAGGAGAGTGGAAAGCTGTTTGTGCTTTACTGGCCTTGAGTGTATATGGAATTGTGTTGTTTGCAGATGAGCCTCGATTCATTAGCAAGAATGCAATCCATCTGTTCATCCTGAAGAACCCAGTGCCCACTTTATTGGGAGATCTCTATTATTCAGTGCATCAGAGGAATGAGAAGCAGAGGGGAAGGTTAGTGAGGTGTTGTGCTCCATTGTTCCATGCTTGGCTTCTCGGGCATCTACCCAGGACAGATGCATTTTTAAACCCTCATCAGCAAAGCAACTGGGCTAAGAGACTCACTGTTCTAACTTCAGCTGACATCAGATGGTGCACTCAAAGCACCAAGGGCAGGGATATCATCACCAGCTGTGGGAATTTTCCTAATGTGCCTTTGGTAGGAGTTAAGGGCAGTATTAATTACAATCCTCTGCTGTTCAGAAGGCAACTGGGCTATGCACTGGTCCACACTCCTAGGGCACAGGACTTGGTTGAGACTCTTTATTGTGAGAACAAGATTAGTTTGACTGTTGTTAGGCAGGCTGCCTGGGCCTGGGATAATGTTCAAACCAAGGGAATAACCATTTTTGGAAAGTGCAACAATGTGGCATCAGCACAATATTATGAGTGGTCCCGTGCCAGGGCCCAATTCTCTGGGATGCCCTTTACCATAGAAGACATGCCTGAGTCATCTTCAGCGCCACCCCCTGCCACTATCAGTTTGGGGGAGTATGAGAGTTTGAAGGAAAGAAATGAGAAGCTAACCCAGGCCTTGCAGAAGACCCTCCGGGAGAGGAGTGAAGGTATGAGGGAGATTGAGAGGTTGGAGAAGATGAGAGTAGAGCATCTGACTAAGATTGAGAAGTCCGGGGATTATATCAAGAAGTCTAAGGCCGGAGAACAAATTCTGAAGAATGCTTGTAAAGAAGCCCAGTTCCAAAGAGCAAGGACAGACTTGTATCTGAAAGAGAGTCAAGCCCGGTGGGTCAGGATCACCGAGGCCCGTACTCTGGAGGACAAGAGAGTTCAAGACAAGATGGAGCAACTTGAAGCTAATGCAAAAGTACAGCAAGAAGCCCTGGCAGCAGCCCAGAGGGAGATATCAGAACTGAAGATCAGAGCAGGGGTGAAGAGGTCCAAAGAACAAACTCAGCACAAGAAGCTAGCAGCAGCTGTTACGACCCGGAATCTCCTCATCAGGAATCTCACGGAGCGTCCGGCTGATCCTGTGACCGAAGCACTTCTCAAGGAAGTTCGTGAGGATGAGTTTGGTCTTGGTGTTTGACCATTTGTTTGTTGTTGCTTTCTTTCCATGTACTTTTATTTTCTTGTACTGTATTTTGACCCCTTAGAGGGCTTGTGTTGTAAAATGAACAAGTTGTATTATTTCACCTTCTGTAATATATTTGTGTTAGTTGTTCCATCTGAGTTCGCTTTGAAAGCAGCATCAACAATATCTTCAAG
Organism: Lathyrus aphaca; assembly: GCA_963966055.1. NCBI lineage: Eukaryota > Viridiplantae > Streptophyta > Magnoliopsida > Fabales > Fabaceae > Lathyrus > Lathyrus aphaca. The sequence goes on along the minus strand of OZ014519.1, from coordinate 500,037,411 downwards.
GGTCTGGAAGGGTCAAAACTGAATGCCAAACCGGATACCTTGAGAGCAAATAAGCATAACTGCATTGCATGCTAACCCTTTGTTTGTTTTGTAGGTTTTGTTTTATTGTTGCTAACCTCTGTTGTGATGCCTCAGGAACTATTGCTAGGCGCCGGGTATTTCCCCTCAACCGTCCGCACCGTTATCCAACCCGAAACAACCTTCCGGGAATTCAAATGGATCAGATGCAGCAGGACCTTACTGAGGTCAGAAATCAAATGGCAAATGAAAGGCTAGAAATGAGGAACCAAATGACTCAGTTTATGGAAGTTATGAACAACATGGCTCAGAGCCAGGAAAGATTGAGGGCCATGGTGGAAAGGCAGAATCAAGAGGATCCACATATAGGGACTGCCGGTACTAGTAACAATGAAAGGGTACAACCTCACGTCAACCCCCCGGTATTTGGGCCACACCTCCATCCTGAGGTCAATGTTCCAGCAAATGTTCAAGGGACTGCCACCGCAGCTAGGGTACTCCAAGAAGACCCCCAAGAGGACCAGTTCACAGTAATGGGTGCTGGGGAAGAAGCTTATGATAGGAGATTGGATGAGATAGCTGAGAAGTTGAGGTCCTTAGAATCTCAAAACTCTTTGGGCTTCGATGTAATGGATATGGGCTTGGTAGACGGGGTCAGGATCCCCATAAGTTCAAGCCTCCTTGCTTTGAAAAATACAACGGGACTTCATGCCCCCGGACTCATTTACAGTCATTTCTGGGAAGGCTGAAGGCCTATACAACGGATGAGAAGCTCTGGATGTTCTATTTCGAAGACAGCTTAACCGGAGCGTCAAGAGAATGGTACTCTCACTTGACAAGGGCAACTATAAGATGCTGGAAGGACCTGGCAGAGGCCTTCATCAGACAGTATCAGTATAACTTAGACATGGCACCCAACAGGACCCTCCTAATGGGAATGTCACAGTCTTCAAGGGAGAGTTTCCGAGAATATGCCCAGAGATGGAGGCAATTGGCTGCTGCTGTTCAGCCACCTATGTCTGAACGGGAAATGGCAGATATGTTCATGAACACCCTTCAGGGGACTTACATTGACAGGCTGGCTGCTTTCTCTTCCACTAGCTTTGCAGATGTTGTCATAGTCGGGGAGAGAATTGAAAGCTTATTAAAAATGGGAAAGATCTCAGACAACGGTGCAAGCTCGTCCAGTAGTACAAGAAAGCCTTTTGCAGGCCCGAGAAGAACTGGCGAGACCAATGCCATCCATTCAAACAGGGGCAGGCCCCAATACGTTCAAAGGTCAATAGCAGCAGTCACCATTCCTGCTCCAGCTCATCCTCAACCCGTCTATCAACCTCCTCAGCAAAACTATCAGCCGCAACCTCAGTACCATCAGCAAAATCAGTATCCTCCAAGAAATAACAACAACAGTCAACAAAGGCCATTCCAACAGAGGCCATCTCAAGCTAACAGAGTGATCGATCCGATCCCCATGCCATATGCTACATTGCTGCCACAACTTCTGAAACTCAACCTAGTTGAGCCAAGAACGTTGGCACCTCCGGATCCCAACAGTCTACCAAGGAACTATGACTCCAATGCTAGGTGTGCTTTTCATTCAAACGCACCTGGCCACAGTACGGAAAAGTGCAGAGCCCTGCATATGAAGGTACAAGACCTGGTAGACTCCAAGGCTCTGAATTTTGCACCACCGCCCAATGTCAATAAAAACCCAATGCCAAACCATGGTGGTCCCAGGATTAACGCTATTGAAGAAGACAGGCCGTCTAATTTAATAACCAGTGTGGGACAGATCAGGACACCATTGGTAGAAATCAAGGCTCAGCTCTTGGAATGTCAGATGTTCCCAGGGTGTGAATTGGGTTGTGCTTACTGTAATATCTCGGTAAATGGGTGCGATAATCTGAGGAATGGCATAGACGGCCTCATTCAGAGTGGCCAACTTCAGATCACCACATCATTTCCAACAAATCCAGCAATATCATCAACAACGGTTTCAGAACCTCCTACAACTGCAGCAACTATTGTTCCTGACAATTCTTCGGCTTCATCAACAAGTACTTCATCTGTCATCTCAACTGATCAGTTTTCAACAAATTTTCCTGCTACAACTTCAGCTTCACTCCATTTTGAGACTCCTACAACAACAACATCATTTCTTCCGACAATACCTCCTACAACACCAGCAACAAATCATGAAGATGTCTCTACTGTCACAATATTTTATGATCCTGAGAACAACTCTGCCTACCATTCAGAAGGTGCTGCTCCCGTCAGAGCACCAGTTACAATCTTTTATGATCCACAAACAGTTACAGTCCCTTCAGCAGCAGCAATCAGTCCAGTCACTGTCACGGTGCCTGGACCAGTACCATATGAAAGCAATAGGGCCATCCCTTGGCACTATGGCTCTGACATGTACTGCGAAGGAAAAAGAATCACTTTTGAATCATCAACCCCTGCACTGCAAATTGACAATGTGGGCGGAGGCTTCACTCGAAGCGGACGTCTCTTTGCTCCACCAATTCAAAAACCTACCGCCGAAGCAGAAGCTGCTGCTAAGGCAAAAGGGAAGAGCCCTGTGCAGGAAGATCAAGCTGTTAAAGAAGCCTTGAAGACACCGTTCGATCAAGAAGTTGATGAGTTTATGAGAATCATCAAAAAGAGTGATTACAAAATTGTGGATCAGCTTCACCAAACGCCATCCAAAATCTCTATCCTCTCACTGCTTATGTGCTCCGAAGCCCATCGGAATGCACTACTCAAAGTCTTGCACGCAGCTTACGTGCCTGAAGAGATTACTGTCAACCAGTTGGAAACCGTGGTTGGAAACGTTACTGCTAGCAATGGGCTAGGGTTCACCAACACTGACTTGACAGCGGATGGCCGCAACCACAACAAAGCCTTGCACATCACCATGGAATGCAAAGGGGCAGTCCTTTCTCATGTGCTGGTAGACACGGGGTCGTCCCTTAATGTCTTACCAAAGAAGGCTCTGGTGAAGTTAGAATATGATGGATTGGCATTGAGACCCAGCAACCTGGTAGTAAGGGCCTTCGATGGTTCTAAGAGATCGGTTCTGGGAGAGATCGAGCTACCTGTGACAATTGGCCCACAGACCTTTAAAACTATCTTTTATGTGATGGACATTCAGCCCGCCTACAGCTGTTTGTTGGGTAGACCCTGGATTCACGCCGCCGGCGCAATAACGTCTACCCTTCACCAAAAGTTAAAATTTGAGTGGGAAGGCCAAGTTGTTACAATCTGTGGGGAGGAGGATATATTTGTTAGCCACCTGGCAACCTATAAGTACATTGAAATGGATGGGGAGATCCATGAAACAATGAGCCAGGGGTTTGAAGCTTTGAATGTGAATGAGGCATCTGCTGTATCTGGTACTCCAATGTCATCATACCAACAAGCCCGGAAGGTTGTTGAGGAAGGAACTGCCCAAGGCTGGGGCAAACTGCTATCGGTAGAGAAGAAGGAAGACAGATTTGGGTTGGGTTACAGACCAACTCAACAAGATCAAGCAGCGGCTGCGAAAGAGCCCAACTTTGTGAGTGGGGGAATGCTTACCCCTGATGCTATCAACTGTCTGGAAGACGAGCTGGAAGAGGAGCGCAACCTGGAAAGCTGGATTCGTCCAAAGATCCCGGGGGGCAGTGTCTCGAACTGGTCTTCCCAGGAAATTATAAGAGTTACTCATACAGAGTAATTATTATTTCCTGTATTTTTATAAGCATGCATCAAAGCCTTGCATCTTGCCCAAGATGACAAGACTCATTTTGTAATCGGGCCATCTGTACTTTTTTGTGCAAACAAGATCAATTAATGAAATATCAGACATCTTTTTGCAAACGAGTCTTTTTTCTTTTTGCTCACTGTTTTTCCATTTTTCTTTTTGTACAAAAAATAAATGGCGGTGTTTTCAAAATGACAACTTCATTTCACTTTTCTAAATAAAGATTAAAATCAGATCACTAAAATGAACAAACTTAACCCTTGCAGAGAGTGCCTTCCAGACAGCACCGACAACAGCACGGCCATGACTTCGTATGACTTTGACAATCCAATCAATCAAGCTGATGAAGGGGTTGAAGAAGAATATGAGCTTCCTGAAGAGCTAGCCAGGTTGTTAAGACAAGAGGAAAAGGTTATTACTCCTCACCAGGAGGAGGTTGAAGTGATCAATCTTGGTACAGATGAAGACGTGAAGGAAGTTAGAATCGGGGCCTGCCTGCAAGACTCGGTGAAGAGACAACTGATAGACCTGCTTCAAGAGTATGTAGATGTGTTTGCTTGGTCGTACCAAGACATGCCAGGGTTGGATACCGATATTGTCGTGCACAAGCTGCCTTTGAGAGAAGAATGCCCGCCGGTTAAACAGAAAATGCGCCGTACTCGCCCAGATATGGCAATGAAAATCAAAGAAGAGGTACAAAAGCAATGGGACGCCGGGTTCCTTGCTGTGACCAGCTATCCACCGTGGGTTGCTAATATAGTACCTATGCCTAAGAAGGACGGCAAAGTAAGGATGTGCGTTGACTACCGGGATCTGAATAGAGCCAGCCCGAAAGATGACTTCCCATTACCTCACATTGATGTATTGGTGGATAATACAGCTCAGTTCTCGGTATTCTCCTTCATGGATGGATTTTCAGGATACAATCAGATTAAAATGTCACCTGAAGACATGGAGAAGACAACATTCATCACACCCTGGGGCACGTTCTGCTACAAGGTAATGCCATTTGGGCTCAAGAATGCTGGTGCAACATATCAACGGGCTATGGTAACGTTATTCCACGATATGATCCATAAGGAAATCGAGTGTTATGTGGATGACATGATTGCCAAGTCCCTTACAGAGGAAGATCACCTGGTGAATCTGCTCAAGTTATTCAAGCGTCTGAGGAAGTACCAACTGAAGTTGAACCCCAACAAATGCACATTCGGGGTGCGATCCGGTAAGCTGCTGGGCTTTATTGTAAGCGAGAAAGGGATTGAAGTGGACCCTGATAAAGTCAAAGCCATTCAAGAGATGCCTGCACCGAAAACTGAGAAAGAAGTTCGAGGGTTCTTAGGTCGATTGAACTACATTTCAAGGTTCATATCTCACCTTACAGCAACCTGTGAACCCTTGTTCAAGCTGTTAAGAAAAGAACAAACGGTCAGGTGGAATGAAGACTGCCAGAAGGCTTTTGACAAGATCAAGGAATATCTGCAAGAACCTCCAATCCTCATGCCGCCAGTTGAAGGAAGACCTCTGATAATGTACCTGACAGTATTAGAAGAGTCAATGGGGTGTGTGTTGGGCCAACATGACGAGTCTGGTCGAAAAGAGTATGCGATATACTACCTAAGCAAAAAGTTTACCGACTGTGAACAACGTTATTCACTGCTCGAGAAAACTTGCTGTGCTTTAGCGTGGGCTGCTCGCCGACTAAGGCAGTATATGTTGACCCACACTACTTTGTTGATATCCAAAATGGACCCAGTTAAGTACATCTTCGAGAAGCCAGCTCTTACCGGACGGGTTGCAAGATGGCAAATGATTCTCACAGAATACGACATCCAGTACACTTCTCAGAAAGCCATCAAGGGCAGTGTACTATCTGAATATCTTGCAGAGCAACCCATTGATGATTACCAGCCTATGAGATTTGACTTCCCTGATGAAGACATCATGTTCATTAAATCAAAAGATCATGAAGAGCCTATTCACACTGAAGGGCCTGACCCGGAAGAAGAATGGACTATGATGTTTGATGGGGCTGTTAATATGAATGGTCGTGGTGTTGGTGCAGTACTCATTACACCCAAAGGAGTTCACATGCCTTTCTCGGCAAAACTCACTTTCAACTGTACTAACAACGAAGCTGAATACGAAGCTTGCATTATGGGTCTTGAGGAAGCCATTGACCTCAGGATCAAGACATTGACCGTATTCGGAGATTCAGCTTTGGTAGTCAATCAGACCAACGGAAAATGGTACACCCACCAGGATCATCTGATACCTTACAGGGATTATACAAGAAGGTTATTGACTTTCTTCACAACAGTCAAGCTTGAGTATATCCCACGGGACGAGAATCAGTTTGCAGATGCTCTCGCTACCATTTCATCCATGATCAAAGTTCAAGCTGCTAACTTTGTACCTCAGATTTCAGTGTCGAGACTTGATAGACCAGCATATGTATTTGCAGCAGATGTTGTCAAAGACGATAAGCCTTGGTTCCATGACATTAAGTGCTTCTTGGAGGATCAAACATACCCACCTGGGGCATCTTCCAATGATAAGAAGACTTTGAGAAGGCTTGCTGGTAGTTTCTTTCTGAACACTGATGGGTCTTTATACAAAAGGAACTTTGATAGGGTACTCCTCCGATGTGTTGACAAGACAGAAGCAGGTTTATTGATGCATGAAGTGCACGAAGGCTCCTTTGGTACCCATGCCGGAGGACATGCCATGGCTAAGAAGTTGTTAAGATCAGGCTATTATTGGATCACAATGGATGCAGACTGTTGTGCCTACGCCAGAAAATGCCACAAATGCCAGATCTACGCAGATAAAGTGCATGTGCCTCCGAATCCTTTAAACATAATGTCTTCACCCTGGCCTTTTGCTATGTGGGGCATTGATATGATTGGCAAGATTGAGCCGACCGCTTCGAATGGCCACCGATTCATCCTAGTCGCCATCGATTATTTTACCAAGTGGGTTGAAGCAGCCTCATACGCAAACGTCACAAGACAAGTGGTAGCCCGATTCCTAAAGAGAGATATCATCTGTCGGTACGGAGTTCCCGAGCGAATCATTACTGATAATGGTTCCAATCTAAACAACAAAATGATGGCAGAACTGTGCCGGGACTTCAAGATCCAACATCACAATTCTTCTCCTTACAGGCCAAAGATGAACGGCGCTGTTGAGGCAGCTAACAAGAATATCAAGAAGATTGTGCAGAAGATGGTAGTCACTTACAAGGATTGGCATGAAATGCTACCGTTTGCCTTGCATGGGTACCGCACGTCTATCAGAACGTCCACTGGGGCAACACCGTATCAACTCGTGTATGGTATGGAGGCAGTCCTACCTGTTGAAGTTGAATTACCCTCCTTACGGGTACTGATGGATGTTAAACTGAGTGAAGCAGAATGGGTTAGGTCCCGATACGAACAACTGAGTCTGATTGAAGAGAAACGATTGGCTGCAATCTGCCATGGGCAGTTATATCAGAAGAGAATGAAGAAAGCCTTCGATCAGAAAGTCAGGCACCGAGAGTACCAAGTAGGAGATCTTGTGCTGAAAAGAATCCTCCCTCCTCATACAGACCACAGGGGCAAATGGACTCCAAATTATGAAGGACCATTCGTGGTAAAGAAAGTTTTCTCTGGTGGAGCACTGATGCTCAACACCATGGATGGTGAAGATTTCCCGTCCCCTGTGAATTCGGATGCAGTTAAAAAATACTTCGCATAAAATGACCCGCTGGACATAAAAACAGAATGTAAGTCCAGGCAAAATAGGGCATCCCGGCGAGTCAAAAACAGAATAAAAGACTCGGGCAAAAATAAGGGAAATAAATAATAAAAAATGTACACCTGCTGAGTTGAAAAGCCGCATTGGACAACTCAGGCAAAAATGGGTATCCCGATGGATTGAAAACCCGAAAGGGCGATCCATGCAAAATAAGGGAATAAGCGAACAGCTGCACTCTGAATTCGTCTGTATCACTTACAACTTGGAAAGCTTCGACAGAATCAAGCTTCAATCAGAATCAACTTTCTCCAGAAAGCAAGACGAGAGGAAAGTCAAAAGTCATACGAGTCATAGCGGAAGAGGAAGCTCCTTTGAAAGCATCGTCAACACTGCCAGCACTTTGTTTCTCAATTTGTAACAATCTCCTCATTTCAGGGGATTTGTTTCTTTGACTGTATCTTGCCAATTCAGGGCACATGAATTAATAAAATCAGATTTTTCAGTCATGTCTCGTTTTGTACATTTTCATTTTTGCAAAAAATGTCTGATATTTTGAAAGAACATTGATTGCATAAGAATACAGATGTTTATCTTCAAATAAAAACATGCTTGCAGGAAATTTTGCTTACTCTCAGAAGTGTTTAAGCTCCTATGACGGAATCCAGTAGAGGATACCTCGGGACCCTTTGTGCGTTTCCTTATCTTTGCAGGATTGCAGGTATCCAGAACGCAACTCGGGGCATGCAAGCTACATCTCAGCAAGCTGGCAAATCAACAAAAGATCTCAGCCTCCGAAATGCTCTATCCCCAGCTGAGTTGCCTCTCATTACTCTCCCCAGCTGAGTTACCAACGACATTCCCCAGCCATAGTACCAATCATTCTTCCTCAGCAAAATACAGGAATCAGGGAAACACTTCCCCACAGAGCCTCAGCCTCTCTCCAGAAGAGCAACGCACGAAGAAGTCACAACAGAGTACAGAAGGCTTCCACAAACCCCAGCTGGGTCCTATTACAAGGATATGTCAATCAGTGACTTGTATTCCCCAAACAGATACATCTCACCGGATCTACCAATGATCTCACCCCCAGCTGGGAGGTCCATTTCAAACAGATCAGCCAGAGATCTTCGCAGCAACGGGATCTGAATCCCGGTTTGATATCTTTGCATAATCATGGCATTTGCATCATATTATCCCCTCAGAGCGTAGCATCCCGTCTAATACGGAGCATTACGGCAAAAATCAAACGCATAGCATAATCATGAGCCATTTTCTAAATTAACACTTGTGAATAATAAACCATCTGTCAGTATACAGAATACAATACACAAAAATCCCCACCAGAGTCCCCAGCAAAAGCAGTTGCCTCACAAATCACAAACACCAGTATATGCACCTCTTGACACCCGTCCGTGTCATCACTCCCCAGTAAAGTTGCCTGAATACACTTTACAAACAAGGTTACCCGTATTACAGATACTTTCTTGACATCCGTCCGTGTCAAATCACCCGCAGAAAGCCAAAGACATCCGCTTTGCACCCACACATACTTATATATACACTTTCTTGACACCCGTCCGTGTCATATCCCCAGCGCAGTCGCTTACACTTTTGCAACCCATATACTTGTTGATATCACACTTTTCTCCTTTTGACACTCGTCCGTGTCACCCTCCCCAGCAGTTAAACACCATCTATACAACACTCGCTCTCATACAGATACTCGTCCGTATCTTGTACATACCAGTTATATACCCACAGATTCAACAGTAGTCTTTGTTCTTTGTTAACCAGTGGGTACTCGTCCGTACCATCATCTCAGAACATTGCGTCTAATGTTTGTTTCTACATGATACTCGTCCGTATCATACTCTTAAGGATGCTCGTCCGCATCTTTAATCCATACACTGTGTCAAACACTTTTGTCTTCTTGAATATAGACACTCGTCTGTGTCTACTATTCCCCAGAAGAGTCCCTTCAGATTCAACACTCGTCTGTGTTCCTTGTTAACCAGTTGATACTCGTCTGTATCATCATCTCTGAACACATGTCAGTTTGTTTCTACCTGATACTCGTCCGTATCATAGCCTTAAGGATGCTCGTCCGCATCTTTAATCTATACACAACATCTAAACACTTACACTTTCCTTTCTTGGTTGTGAACGCTCGTCCGTGTTCACTATATCCCCAGTAGATCACCAACAAAGCGTTTTCTTTTATCTGACACTCGTCCTGTGTCATGATAACCCTGAGAGCAGCCGTACCCTGCTAGGTGGTCGTCCTCCACTTCTTGATGGTCGTCCTCCATCATGCTCATCCGATGGCCGTCCCCATCGTTGATTTTAGCAGCCGTCCCCTGCTAGGTGGTCGTCCTCCACCTTTTGATGATCGTCCTTCATCATTTTATCCAATGGCCGTCCCCATTGTTGATTTCGGTTATCTGGCATTCGTCCTATGTCATGAGAAACCTCGAGAGCAGCCGTACCCTGCTGAGTGGTCGTCCTCCACTTCTTGATGGTCGTCCTCCATCATGCTCGTCCGATGGCCGTCCCCATCGTTGACCTTTTCTATCCGATGGTCGTCCCCATCGTTGATATTTTCGGCAGCCGTACCCTGCCAGGTGGTCGTCCTCCACCTTTGATGGTCGTCCCCATCATATTTCTTTTATCCCCAACAGAGCAGCCGTCCCCTGCTAGGTGATCGTCCTTCACCTTTGATGGCCGTACCCCATCATCTGTTTATTTCATTTGTTCTTTAACCCGATGGCCGTCCCCGTCGTGGTCCCTTTTCTTTTTTAGCCCGATGGCCGTCCCCATCAGTGGTTACTTTGCCTTATGAACTTGATGGCCGTCCCCGTCATGTTTCATTAAATCCTCAGAGAATTTTACAGCTTTATCTTGATGGCCGTCCCCATCATGATTTTATTTCCCCAGCTAGTCGGCCGTCCCCGTCATTGCTTTATTTTTAGCACTTTCCCAGCATGTCGGCCGCCCCCGTCATTGCTCTTTACCCAGCAGTCGTCCTCTGCTCGACGGTCGTCCTCCGTCGCCCACACTTTACAATATACTTTATTTTCCTTTACAATCTATATCCCTTTTCTTCTTCATTCTGTGAGTGCAAATTTTGGACTGTCTTTGGTATTCAACCACAAGTTATCTCGCTTGCCTGTTAAGCCGTTGCTTACATCCTGCACAGCTAACTCATGTTTGAATAGGGGCAGCTGTAAACACCCCAAATTTGCCCTCACTCATTCACACCATGGCTTGTGATCATTTCATATGCATAAACTCAATCATAGCATCTCATATCACAGTTTTGATTCACTGCATAGATTCAAAGTCATCTGCATCTAGGGTTTGTGATCTGAACAATCCAAGAGCCTTTTGAGCCACTCCAAGGGTCATCAATCATTTCAAAGGGGTCCATGTATGTTCTTATGTCATATTACATCCTCTTCAAGTCAAGATTTCAAAAGAATCACAAGAACTAGGGTTTGGATGGATGCAGAGCCAAGTTTGACTGCACAGTTGACCTAAAATTAGGGTTTTGGTTTCAGAGGCCATAACCCCAAATTTTTTGGCCATTCTTGTTTCCATTGGTCTCTGTATGGTATGGGGAGTATGCATATCAATTTTCATGAAGAAATTCCATGGGGAAGTCATCTGATCAAGGGTTGACTTTTCAGACAAGTCAGTGCAAAATCAGGGCATCTGAGGCCCCCAATGACCCAACCAATGGGTGATCTTCATCATTTTGAGTGTATATGATCTTTATTTGATCATGGAAGAAGGTTGAAGTTCATAGAAATCAAGAATTTGGAAGTTTTGCAAATGTTGACTTTTTGGGCATAGTTGACTTTTCAAGAATGCTTCATTTTAGGTCATTTTTCAAGCCTTGATTCTTGATCAAAAAAAGCTTCAAATGGAAAAACCTTGGTCATGAAAGTTGTAGATCTCATTTTTCCCTTTTCAAAAAGTACAATAACATGATCAAACTCTTCTTGGATCAAAAGTTATGGTGTGGCAAAGTTGGCTAAAATCATTGATTTTCAAGGCATGCTTCAAATGAGAATTTTGCAAGATCATGAACTAAAGCCAATTGCAACCTCTAATTCATTTCAAACCATGACACAAACATTCCTTAGGCCTTAAAAGTCAGAATTGGACCAAGAATGCCCATGGTTTATGGTTTGTTGGACAAGGAAATCACATGTGAACCATAAGGCAACAACTTGCAAAAGCACTCATCACACTTCCTACAACTTGTGACATTGGCTGCTGACTTTGGCTAGCCTTTCCCCTCACCCTTGCTGCGCAGCCCCATGCTTGTACTTGCCTAGATCATGAGCCATACTTCTCTTACACAAAAGGTGGACTTTGAGCAAAAGCAAACTTACCAATCACCATAGGCCAGGTCACATCATCTGACCTATAGGATTAAAATACAATATCTCTTTGCAAGCCATTCCATACATCTAGCAAGGCTGAAACCATTCACAAGATCACATACACCAAAACACTCCATCTTGCATCTTCCTTCGAATTTGTTTTCTCAGCTTGCAAACATAAAAACCATTTCCATAGATCAACTCACCATACTTCATAGACCTCAAACCACCAAGAGCCAGGCCTGAAACAAGCAAGAACACCCCACTGCCATTTCTCACCTCAACTTGCAGTTTCATTCGAAACTCTTTCCACAGCACACAAACATCCAAACAAACACCACAAAGCTTCTCCACTCACCATCTGGATCACAAAGAACCACTCACAATGGCCTGAAACTGCCTGAATCATCCCTGCCATTTCTGACTGAGCTTGAGCAGAAGCTTGTCAAACTCCTCATCCAGCCAACATAAGTTCCTCTTGAGCATTCAAACATCATCTGGGGATCAAGTGGAGTGGATTGCACAAAGAGAAGTGGCCAGAAAGTCATCAGAGTGAAAGCTTCGAATCTCAGGTAGGTTGAAAATTATTTTTCCAGAAATCGTTTTTCATGTTATAGACTTGTTCTCTATGCTTCACTGAGTATCCTGGTGCTTTTGGTTTTTGAAATGGTGATGAAACGAACATTTAATTGATCTCTGAAGCTTGCGTGCCCTAAAATTTGTTTGCTTCGATTCAGCTTAGTTAGGAAATTTAAATTTGTTTTGAGTGAGGGTTTTGGTTCGTGAGTGTGTAAGGATCATTTCCCAGTTCTTGGATTTCATTTTAGTTAGGGTTTTGGGGTTTTGGGAATTTTCAGGGGAGATGCTGGCCGGAGAAGATGACCGGAAGTCTTCTCCGGCCACCTGAAAGTGATTTGTGCCCTAATCACGTGATTAATGGTCATTTGAATTTGGACCGTGAGATGCCTTTGACCCGTTGACTTCGCGCGTGAGTGTGTGGCCTGGATCTTCCTGATTAGCCCTAATCCACGTGTTTAACTTAATTAATTCATAATTAAATTAATTTGACCAGAATCAACCACAGCCACTGGATCTGGCGCAAGTCAACCAATTCAAACTCAGAGCTCATCTTGGCCCTCCATTCTGATTACTTTCCCTTTTATTTAATTTTAATTCATTTTCTTTTCATTTAAATTGCACAATTAATTTAAAATAGTAAAAAGTCTTAAAAATTTATGAAACTTTTTCTCTTAAGTTTTATTAATTTTCATGACCCAAAAATATTTTCATTTTACTTTTTATCATTAAAAAAGTATTTTTAAATATTTAAAAGATTATTTTTAATTGATTAATGGAAATTAATTAATTAAAAAATACTTTTAGGTATTTAAAAATCACCAAAAAATTCATGAAATGTTCTAAGACATTTAGAAACATTGTCCAACCTTCAAACCAAATTTCTTTTTTGATCTTGATGCTTTTTGAGAATTTTTCATTGAATTAAATCATTTTTTGTGCATTAATTTGATCCAACGTTCAAAAAATCATTTCTGCTTATTTGAGAAGAGTTGGACATTGATTCTTTTTGCATTGTTTTGTGTTTAGCATGTAGTTTCTAGGATTAAATGGCCATGATTTGATTCCTCATTTTCAATTTGTTTGGCATTTCTTTTGTTTAGGAGCCCTAAAAACCCTAATAACTTAGAAAAATCATAAATTGAGATTGGTTAAGAGTTGAGACCTCTCCTTTGGGCTTTGGTTTAGTATAGGTTTAAGGTTTCTTTGGGTGGCATTTTCCATTTTTTATCTTAGGGTTTGCTTCTGTTTTTGGTTTTTTGTTTGATGTTTGTTTCATAAACCCTAATTTGGGCTTCCATTTGCATCCTTCTTGCATTCTCTTGCATAACATGACTTGCCATGCCATTCCATGCCTCCATTTGATTCATTTGACATCTTAAGACATGTAGAAAGCATGTTTGACCATTGCATCCCATATTTGCCATTTTGTTTGCCATGTATGTTTCATAACTTTTCATGTAAGATCATGCTCCTTAACTTGCATCATTTGCATCCATGAACTTTTATGAACATCTCCATACCTTGTCTCATGCTTGTAGCATCTCATAGAATCATTACCATCATCAACATGCTTCTGGTTTTGTTTTTCATCATATCATTTCATCTCATTTAGCATTGCATTGTTTTCTTTCTAACTTTTCAGGTGGTAAGTAAACTTGAGAAGTGAATTTGCCTTCACTTCTCATAACTTTTTCTTTTCATCTCCCTTGCATCCATTGCTGCATTTTTGTTTGTGTTTGAGTTTGAGTCTGCTCATTCTTGTTCTTCTTACCTTCTTTCTTCAAGTGACTTGACTTCTTGAATGAAGCAAGTCACTTTGCTTCTCTTGATCCTGTTCATCTGCTTCCTGGTGGTTCCATTGAAGACTTCTCTTGAAAACCTCACAAACCTTAGGAACAACCAAGCATGACAATGATTAGGGTTTTTATTAGTCTCCCCTCTTAGTTTTACCTTTGTGTCTCTTTTGAGTCTTCTCCTCTCATCTCATAATCAGGGACTAAACCCTAAAGGTTTTAAGGCTTTGTGATTAAGCTTATGCCTGCATCCTTCTCTTAGGATGGAGTGTATAACTTTAATCCTAAGTGTTAAACCCTTAATGTGTTTAAATCTCTTAATCAATTCACTTAATAATCATCAAGACATCACACTTGTAACTTGGGCCTTGCATTAGGGTTCTAATTCTTCCTTAATTGGTTAAGAAGAACTAACCCTAGTGTTAATGGACAAGTCCCCCTCAAGTTGTCTTACAAATCATAAAATTCACTTCTTCATCATATCATTAAATAAAATCCATCTAATAAAGGCTTGTTTTGTCATGAGTTTAATCCCTAATCATGGATTAAGTTGAGGAGTTTTCCTCAGCTTAAACATTCTCATCTATTATCCTTCTATTAGGATGGTGTAATGAGTCTGTTTAATCTTTGATTATGGCTTAACCTCATTACTCAACACTAAACAAAAACAACAAAAAAACATCTAAGTAATCACAAATGGGTTAATGATCTTAATCCTATACCAAAGGTGATTAAGTGTGAGAAGCTGACTTCACACTTAAGGTATTCTCATTACCCCTAATCAGAGGGAGGATGTGATGAGATTACTAAATCCATTGGTTTAGGCTTAAGCTCATTAACTTATGACAAATTCAAAAGCAATAAAAGACTGAAAACTCAAAAACAAACAATAATCGTCTCCTTCGGGATTCTTTTCTCACCTCATTCACTCACAAACGAGAACTTGCTTCTTCCGTCTAATGCAAGACAGTTCGCACCTGAGCCAGACAGGTCATACACTTGAGCATAGACAAGTAAGCAGTTCACAAGTCAACTCACCTTTCAGTCTCTTTGGGTCGAACTACGGTGTTCTGACTTCCTCATTGCACGAGAGGATACGTAGGCATAACTTAACCGTTATCGAACAAAAGTCTCTGTATACTCCCCCTCCTTCCAGCCTCATTCTTTAGCCTCATGATCTTGAGCATTTCACTCCTTTCTTACACTGACACTTTCATACTTCACATCACTTATACACTTCATTTAAATTACACTGACACCTGTACACATCCTTTTCCAGCTCTTTGACACACAAATTGCACTGACACTACCCCTTTAAAACACAAATCTTTTAAGCGTGGATCCCGTCGAGTACGACGGACAATCTGGGTGCTAATACCTTCCCAGGTTGTAACCAACCCCCTTTCTCAGTCTCTCTGGTTCGCAACCGTCTTATCCGTATCTTTCTAGGCCTATGCAGCATTGCCTTTCCTCCGGGATAAAAATGCCTAGCTGGCGACTCTTTTCTTCTCCAGTGAGTTCACGGCTGTGTGTTCTCATTGTTCCCTTCGCCGACCGTTCGCGTCTGTACCTTCATCTGATCTATTTTCATTTGTCGGGAGCGACAGTTACCACCCTGGTAAAGCTAATGTAGTCGCAGATGCCTTGAGTAGAAAGGCTTTGCACATGTCGATAATGATGGTGAAAGAGCTTGAGATGATTGAACAATTCAGAGACATGAGTTTGTTGTGTGAGACTACGTCTAAGACTGTGGATCTAGGTACGCTGAAATTGACTAATGATATTATGGAAGAGATCCGTTTAGGGCAACAATCAAACTTAAAGTTGGTTGATCAGATGACTTTGATTAACTAAGGTAACAGAGGAGAGTTCCGTTTAGATGAGAATTGTATGATGAAGTTTCGAGATTGTGTGTGTATTCCTGATATTCCAGAATTGAAAAAGAGTATTCTAGAGTAAGGGCACCGAAGTAGGTTGAGTATCCATCCTGGTGCGACTAAGATGTATCATGATTTGCAAAAGTTGTTTTAGTGGCCGGGTATGAAGAGGGATGTTGCAGAGTTTGTGTACGCGTGTTTGGTCTATCAAAAATCAAAGGTTGAACATAAAATGCCTTTAGGTATGATGCAACCGTTGAGTATTCCAGAATGGAAATGGGATAGAATTTCTATGGATTTTGTGACGGGTTTGCTGAAGACGGTGAAGGGGAATGATTCCATTTGGGTGATTATGGATCGATTAACTAAGTTGGCGCATTTCTTCCCGATGAAGATTAATCATTCTATGTCGAAACTAGCAGAGATGTATATTGAGGCGATTGTGAAGTTGCATGGGATACCATCAAGTATCGTGTCAGATAGAGATATATGGTTTACATCTAGATTTTGGAAGAGTTTGCAAGATGCTTTAGGAACTAAGTTAAGGATGAGTTCTGCTTACCAACCACAGACGGACGGTCAGACAGAACAGACTATCCAATCCTTAGAAGATTTGCTGAGGGCTTGTGTATTGGATCATGGAGGTGTGTTGGATGATCATTTACCTTTGATTGAGTTTACTTACAACAATATTTTTCATGCGAGCATTGGTATGGCTCCGTATGAAGCATTGTATGGGAGGTGGTGTGGGACTCTATTATGTTGGTATGAGTCAGGCGAGAGTGTTGTGCTCGGACTTGAGATTGTGCAAGAGACATCAGAGAAGATTAAGATGATTCAGGAAACGATGAAGACTTCTCAAATTCGTCAGAAGAGTTATCATGATAAGAGGAGGAAAGCACTTGAATTTCAAGAAGGAGATCATGTGTTCCTGAGGGTTACTCCAGTGACTGGTGTCGGGCGAGCTCTGAAGTCCAGAAAGCTCACTCTGTGTTTCATTGGATCGTATCAGATTTTGCAGAGGGTCGGAGAGGTGGCATATTGGATTAAATTACCACTATCACTTGTGAATTTGCATGACGTGTTTCATGTGTCGCAGTTGAGGAAGTACATTGCACACCCGTCACATGTGATTCAGATGGATGATGTGCAGGTAAGAGATAATTTTACTGTAGGGGTTTTGCCATTGCGAATTGATGGCAGAGAAATGAAGCGATTAAGAGGTAAAAAGATTTCCTTAGTGAAGGTATTATGGGGTGGACCGACTGGTGATAGTTGGACTTGGGAGCAAGAAGATCAGATGAAGGAGTCGTATCCGGCGCTGTTTGCTTCGGGTACATTTTCGAGCACGAAAATTCTTAAGTGGGGGAGAGTTGTAACACTCCAAAGTCGATTTTGATTATGTTGATGTGTTTTCTTGTGAATTTTGATGTTTATGAGGTTATTTGATATTTTGTGAAGTTTGGGATAGCTTAATATTTTAATAATAATTAGAATAATTAAGTATATGGGGTTTAGTGGATTATTTGAGAGTTAATAAAATAAAATAAAAGGAATTAGAGGATGAGGGTATTATGGTCTTTTGGTTGAGGATAAATGAGGGTTTTATGGGGAAAGACTAAAAGAAGTCCTAAGGGCAAGAGTGACAAAAAAGGGAAAGGTTGGAGAGAACGATCATTTGGAACGATCGCATAATTGGAAAAGAGCTCTGGAGAAGAGGTAAGAAGCTAAAGCTTGAAGAATTGGGAGAATTGCGAAGAGTTTAGCGAAAATTCACGGAATTAAGGTATGGGGAGTAATTTCTTTTCAATAATATAATGTGGGGATGGGATTGGGGGTTTTGGGTTGTGGTTTAGGATTGTGATTTAGGATTGTGATTTTCTGAATATTGTGTTGATTATGATGATTTTGTGATGAATTAGAGGAATATGATGATGTATATGATGTAGATGATGTTGTTAGGATCAATATTGATGTTAAAAAGGTTTTCTGGTGAAATGTTTCTGAATTTGGGGTTTTGAGTGGGTTTTATCGCAGAAGGGAGATGGATGAAATTACAAAAAAATCTACTGAATCGTGAAGCTCGCTTAGCGAAAAGAGTCAGGGAAGTTGGCGCTTAGCGAGAGTGGTGTCTCGCTTAGCGAGCATGAGAAAACTTTGAAAAATGCTTTGTTTTAAAAAACTGTTTTATGGTAGTATATATTAGGTTGTTATGACAATTTTGTGAAGTGGTTAAATGATGTGTCTTGAGGGCCATGTGTGTAGAGTTAGAAATTAAGTGAGGTATGAGTAAATTAATTGATTCTCTTTGAGTAATGATGTATGAATTCATGATGTAAAGGTATGATGTAGGATGATATTGTTGTATGATGTCCTATGAGTATGTATATGAGGTTATGAATGACCATGAGAGACGATTGTTAATAATGAATGCGGATGCAATATTATGATGTTGTGAGGATGATGTATGTATGTTGCGTCTTGCATTCATGGCATTGATTTTTATGAGGGGACTTCGGTCCATTGGTAGCTTCAATCCCATTGTGTGGATTGAAGTGATATGATGTTTATGATGTGCTCCTTTTGAGGAGGGTTGATGGCCCAGTGTCCATTACATGAGGATGTTTCGGTACCACATGCATTAGTAAGAGGTTGCATTTCATTCTAAATGACATAGCATGAGTGCATTGATGTTTAGTGTAATGATGAGACGTATTTCATGATGTGTATTAAATGAACATGATGAATATTTATAGATGAGATGTAAATGAACTGTTGTTGTTAATTTGTTTTGAATTCTTATTTCTATATTATATTATGGAATGTGGATTTACTCACCCTGCTTGCTTTCTAGTGATGGTCTACTATGCCATCCTACAGATAATCAAGGTTAGCTCGGTGCGTGCTTAGCTCGGAGATAGTGAGTCGTCGAGTTAGTTAGAAGTGGAGTCCTGCTCTGTGTCCAGTAACATCGGGATGGGTTTCGCTTGAATGTTTTATGTTTAATTGGATTAAGATGTTAAGTTTTGTGTTAAATGTTTTGATAAATGATATTTGAGATGATTGTTGAGTTTTATGTTATAAAAAAGATATCAAGACTTGTTAGTTTTCCGCTGCATAATTATGAAGAAAAGTATTCATGATGTTTATCATGATTTTGTGAACCCGTGTCACGGGACAAGACTCTGTGTGATGTTTGATGTTTTGACTTTTGTTTTTTTAGAAGTAAATGTGATGCCCTTTTATGAGTTTCACTATGATAATTGATTTGATTTTTCTTAATTACATTGGGGTAGAAAAGGGTGTTACAGATTGTGTATGGGATTAGCTTGTTCTCGAATGAAAAAGACTTTGTGAGTATGGATGTGGTAGCTATCTTCATCAAGAGAAATCTCATTCCGACTTTGCAGGAAGACTTCTGCTACTCTATCCATTATAAAAATGAAAAGAAAAGGGGAGGATTGGTATCTTGATGTGCACCTCTATTTTATACTTGGTTTTCTCTCCATCTCCCGAAGTCAGGACCTTGTATAGAGCTCAAAGGTGCTGTTAAGTGGTATATAAAATTGATGGGCTTGAATTCTAATGACATCACTTGGTGTTACAACAAAGATTTGGCTAGAACAAAGTTGCTTACTAGTTGTGGTAATTTACGTAATGTGCTTCTTCTTGGAAGAAGAGGGGGATTAACTACAATGCAATGTTGGCCATCAAGCAACTCCGATATCCGTTGAAGACTCTACCAAAGGAAGAAGATGTTTCATAATCTTTATACTTTCCTACTAGAGGAAATGAAGAAATGTCTATCCAGATTTCTCAAGTTTGGGTTGTTAAAGTCAGGAAGGGAAAAAAAGAATTTGGAAGGGTAGATCCCAGAACTTATGCACCTTATGTTGATTGGCTGAGACTCTGTGTCGAAGTTATGCTTCTCCCGTTTTCAGTGGAACCACCTTTGTATCCCAAAGTGGTTGAGCCATGAAGCAAAATTCCCATTGAAGACTATCAAAAGCTGAAAGTTAATCGCCTTTATCAACATTTGGTACATGCTAACAAGGCGTTGGAGTAAAAGGTTCATCTCTCTCAAAAGGCTGTGGAGGATAAGAAGAAAGAGTTTGAAGATAAGGAGCTCTACTTCAAGAATAAAGGTTTAGCTGAGTTGAACAAGGCCGTGGAGCGGAGAAGGATTAACAAATCCTTAGCTGAGGCGAATGAAGCTATCACTCTTTGGCAAGCACAATAGGAGATGAATCTGAAATAGCATAAAGAGATATAAAAAGAATACAAGTTGAAGATAGAAGATCTACAAGTCCAAGTGGAAAGTCAGAATGGAGAACTTCAAAAGGGCCACAAACAGCGTAGGGAGTATATTCAAAGGTTGGAACAGAGTCAAAGGTTGATGGAAGATGCTCAGAAGAAAATTGATGAACTTAAGACCCGGGCTTAACCCAATAAGGCTAGATAAGAGCCAGGTTCCAGTAGAGCGAATGAAGAAGTGTTTCTATAGCAAATCAGCGAGTTGCACGCGTCTTTTGATCAAAGAGACCTGCTCATCCAGAGATTGATTGAAGACCCAAGACATCCAGATGCTGCCCAATTGTTTGAAGCCGTCAAGGAATTCAATTGGAGGTTGAAGGACATAGATTTCCAGAGGTCTTAGTTCTTTGTTGCACTTGATTACCCACATGCTTGTTGTGGGAATCAATTTTTTTATATATTCTTTCTGATTTTTCATTGTTGTAAAACTTGTAACCCTTCGGGGGGATATTTTGTTGCTCTTGAGCTTATTTAATGTTATTTGATCTTGTTTAGCTTTTCGATTTTTGCCTATTGTTGCACCCCAAAATTTGCCCTCACAATACAAGACTTTGTGTGCTAAGAAGGTTCACAAGGTTCACAAGACCTTTCATGAGGTTCATGAAGTTTACAAGACACTTTATGAGGTTCACAAGGTTCACAAGGTTCACAAGACCTTTCATGAAGTTCATGAAGTTTACAAGACACTTTATGAGGTTCACAAGGTTCACAAGGTTCACAATACTTACAAGACCTTTTCATGAAGTTCATGAAGTCTACAAGACACTTTATGAGGTTCACAAGGTTCACAAGGTTCACAAGACCTTCCATGAGGTTCACAAAGTTCACAAGACATTCCATGAGGTTCACAAGGTTCACAAGACATCTTATGATGGTTCACAAGGTTCACAAAGTTCACAAATAGGCAGAAAAGTTGACAATTCCCTCAGACAATGCACCTCCTAAGCAGTGCATCCAAAACTAGGGTTTTGACTTTAATCAGGCTAAATGGACTTCCAAGACTTCAAGTAAGCTTCATAACATCTTATATGTGTTTAAGAACCCCCATGAAAAATTTCAGAACTTTTCTCAAAGGTTTGCTCAGTCAGATGATCAGATAAGTCAAAATCAGTCAAAGCAGTTAAAAAGTCAAACTAGGGTCAACTGTGGTCAAACCAAAGTCAAACTTCATGATTTTTTGCCAACATCAAGTATATGAAGTAAAATTCATCATTTTATCAAGGGTTTATCATGATTCATCAAGGAGATTTCAGATCATCAAGAATCAAGAGTTTCTAAATTAGGGTTTCCTCAGGAAAAGTCAACTGAACTTTGACCAGCCATAACTTTCACATACTTCATCACCAAGTCTCCATACAAATCTCATTTTTAAGGAAATTGAATTCTCTACAACTTTGTGTATCACAAGCCAATCCCAAAAATGCTTCATTTGGAAGGTATGAGCTAAGACATTATAGGTCCTTTTAAAATTCAACAAAAAGTCAACAACTTCAAAAGGGCATAACTTGAGAATGGTAAATGATATGAACATGAAACTAGTGGGGTTGGTTAGAGGACTCTTCAAGATTTCCAAAATGTCCAAGAACACCCTCATAGCATTAAAATTGAAGGATGTGTTCCCTTGCAAAGTTGGGAAATATTTGGTTGGTTTATGAAGAAAATGGAGGTTTAAAACTAATTTTTTCTAAATGGGCTTGCCATATGATGACCCAATCCACACCAAGACCTCATGCACGACCCAAGTCTCTAAAAATCAGATTTTTTATCATTTTTTATTTTATTTATTTTGATTTAATTCATTTAAAATCATTTTAAATTAAAATAAAATATAAAAGTCAAATATTTAAAAGAGATTGAGTTTCTAGAAATTCATAAAAGTGATTTGGATTAAAGTGGTAAGAGAATCATGGTGATTGGATTGAAATAGAAGGTGTTCATACAATAATATTTGAATTTTAAAGCCTAATCTTTTTGAATCTTTTCTAATCAAATCTTTCACATAATGATCAATTGTTTTGACCTAGAATCATCACACTATAAGTACATAACTTAAACCTAATCATAGGACACAAAATTGAGCCTCCCAAGAGTAAGTTCAAATTTTCAAATTTCATCCAAAAATCCAATTTTCGGTTTCCATACTACAAGGCATTTGAAGGTATTTTAAGGACATATCAATGATCCTTGGACATCCCTGAATCGAAACCAATACTTACATGCTTCTGAACCATGACATAATGCATATCACGAAGCATTCTTGGTCTTGAACTATTTTTTTTCGATTTCAATAATTCAATGCGTTTTAATGAATTTTGTTTGTCTAATCATGTTTATAATGATGTGTAGAACGTTTCTGGATACTTAAATCAAAGCTTCATGGCTGAATCATGAAAACACCATTCTTAGGGTTTCGGCCAAGGTTTAGGGCTTCCTGATTTATGGAACATAAATGGATTCTAAAACCATGAATCGATTCGAATGAACATCTGGATCATATTTATAGGTTTAATTTTATGAAATTTTATGGTTTTGTTGATCATTGGATTTCGTAGGTTTTGCTGCCATGGTAATTTCGCAGGAAATATGGTAGGAAACTTTGCAACAAAATTCGCAGGAACCAAGGTTGAAGATGATCCACAGCGCGCCAAATTCTCTTTTTAAAAATTTGTTATAATATTTTATTTTATATTGTTTGTATTTTATCAGCGTTGGTTGGCTGGCTCAGTTGGTTGTGTATGCGCATGTATTGCTGAAGGGTCTGGGTTCGATTCCTGGACCAAACCATCTTTTTCTTGTTTTTTTCATTTAATTAGCAGGTTTATTATATTATGAATTGTGATGAGATTATGGACAGGCGCGCTCTCCCAGCTGGAATGGTTAACGTGTTTGTGTGATGTTTGAAGGTCCTGGGTTCGATCCCCCCAGGCCTTTTGTTTTGTTTTATTTTTCTTTGATTTTCAGGAACAAGGCACAAAACAAATTCCTCTCCTTTCCTTGGCATCAGGCACGCGTTGGCCTAGTGGTTGCTGTTGTTGGCTGGAGTTCTTGGAGGCAAAGGGGCTGGGTTCAATCCCCAGCCCAGGTAAGTTTTTTTAAATTATGTTTTATTTATTTTGTTAATTGTTTATTATTGAATATTATTTATATGATTAATATGTAAATAGATTTAAATTAATATATGTTCTAAACAATTTCTAAAAATAATAATATTTTCTAAAAAACTAATTTTTTTTATTAATATGTATATATCATTATTATATATAATTTATTTGTATAATTGAGTTAATATTTAATATTTAACATTTTTGCATATAAAACCTAATTTATTTTTTATAAACCCTAAAATAACATATTTTTCTCAAACCCTAATTTTTCTTCTTCTATTTGTTTAATGTTATTATTTGTATATATTATATTCATGACTTAATTAAAATTCTTAATTTAATTTTTGTTAATGTATAAATTGTTTATAATTTAAATTTTTGTATGTAAATATGATTAAAAAATTAAAATTCTTAATATGATAATATGACATAATTTATTTATAATTTAATTTTGCATGTAAATAATTTTTATGATATGTTTAAAAATTGCTAATTTAATTTTTGTAATTATAATTTATTTTTATAATATGTTCATAATTAATTTAATTTTATAATTTACATATAACTTCAAATTTTATAATAATTAGTATAATTGCTCATATTTTCTTATTAATCTTAAGTAATTGTTTATATAAAAAATTGATTTTTTTTAATTATTATAATATTCTTGCTTATTTCATTATTATTATTATTAATCATGTTTATATGATATTTTATTATTACTAACCACATTGTGATTATTTTTATTATTATTGTTTCACTAACCCAATTATTATTATTATTATTTAATATTTTGCTTATTTATTTAAATTGCTTTTATTATTATTATGTAATTGTTCCCTGGTGTAATATTTGATTAATAATGTTTATTATTTATTTCATGCTATGGTCAGTAAATAGGGAGTGTAAATATGTTTGTATATTTAAAATTAATTTAGATCATTTAAATTTAAAGATAAATATTAAAAATTGTCCACTCACACGTAAGTCGATCTTTGATCGCCATCTCACTTCCTTAGGGATACCTCTCATGTTGCCTAATTAAAAAGGTCAAGTAGGGTGTATAAAGCAAAGGTCCCTCAAAATAAAGTCATCTAGTCCCTTAACAGATAAAAGATCAAGTCCCTTTCGAATGTTGCCTTCGTAATGATCTTGTCCCTTTCGAATAAAGATGATAGTCCCTCCAAAATTGCTTATACACCCCACAGTTGCCTACATAAACATATGTCCCTTCACTTGTCCCTCACATCCAAGGTAATGACTACCTATTCCTTAATAATAGGGATAGTCTTACCACTTAAAGAATTCAAGAACAGAAAAGACTTAAAACTTAGGGTAGGTTCCTCATAGTTACTTGCTCACTCTTCAAAACTTTTCAAACACTTCACACTTTCAAACAAATTTTCTAAACAAAGGTTTTTTACGCATCCGTACATGGATCATTATCAAACTCTTCAGAAAATTTTTATTCACACACTACACATTTCAAAAACAGTTTAAAGTGAGCTAAGTAACTAAGAGCCCATGGATAACCATGGATGTAAAGGGTGCTAACACCTTCCCTTTACATAACCTACCCCCCGGACCCAAAAATCTTTTAAAAGGTCTTTCCTGTTCTTTTATGCCTTTCCTTTGGATAAAATAAAAGTCGGTGGCGACTCTTGCTATCCGCAACATAACTAAAGTCAGTTCTCCCACCGTGTTACAGAACTGGCGACTCTGCTGGGGATTTAATAAAAGAGGGGTACCCTTAGGAATTAGATCACTTTAAAATTGTTTGCCTTGTTTGCTTTATACTTTACTTGTTGGGTGCTCTTATGTGTGAAAGATCCTAACCCGGATCTAGTGTACCTTAGGTAAATGGCAATAGACCAAGGAAACTGTACGGCGTATACCGATATGGTTGATCTGGTGGCCATAGTTAGTGTGACTTCTTGGTTGGTGCTTATGTTCCTACAATGGAAGAGTTCTCTAAACTTCTGGGTATACCTGTACTTGATCAGAAACCATTCACAGGCTTGGAGAAAGAGCTTAAACCAGAGGTTATTGCTGCAGCTTTACATCTGAAGAAGTCAGATATTGTTCTAGAAACGAGAAGCGGAGTTAAGGGTATTCTTGCTAAGGTGTTGATAGAGAAGGCTCAAGTGTTCTTGAAAGCTATGAGCTATGATGCTTTTGAGGAGATCTTAGCCTTGTTGATTTATGGCTTAGTGTTGTTCCCCAATCCTGATCAGTTCATAGACGTTCATGCCATCAACATATTCCTGAGTCACAATCCAGTACCTACTTTGCTTGGAGACATCCTACATTCTCTTCATACTCGTACTACAAGGGCACGAGGAACTTTGATATGCTGCATACCTTTGCTATCTAGGTGGTTTATTTCTCACCTTCCTTGCTCAGTAATGAAGAATGAACAAGGGTTCAGGTGGTCCAAAAGAATCATGTCACTCTCGCATTCAGATATTCATTGGTGCTCCAGATCTATGGAGAATGTCACTATCACTGACCGTTGTGGGGAGTTTCCTAATGTGCCACTTCTAGGCATAAGAGGAGGCATTACCTACAACCCCTCTCTAGCTTTACGACAGTTTGGTTATGCTCGGAGTGATGGTCCTCATGACATGTTGATTCAAGGCATTGTGTTTGACTACGACAACGATCTTCAAGGTTACCGTCAGAGATTCATACGAGCATGGGGAAAGGTGAGCAAGGTTGACAGCAAGACTCTGGAGCCTAAGTACACTATTCCTATGGAAGCTTATCTCAGATGGGTACGATCTTGTGCTCAGACTCTCATGATGCCATATCCTGCTATCCTACCAGTTACCATGGAACCTATTGCTGAAGGAGATACTTCTTATACCATCCTTCACCCAGACATGCCTACTGACATGGAAGACTTGCAGAGATCCTGGATCTAGTTGAAGGAGCAAAGGGATACTTTCGAGGCTCATTACAAAGCAAGACAAGAAAGAATCCTGGAACTAACAAAGCAACTTCACGAGGAGCGGAATCTCAACTCATACCTCAACACAAAGAGGAAACGTCCATGGGAGACTTAAAACCCCATCTCTTGTATTTATTTTATTTCATTTTCTGTAAGCCCAAGAGGCAAAACAAATTTATTACTAATAAAAGTTTACCTTCTTGTTTGTTTAAGCAAATTTAAATCCTGCGGTCCTTGAAAACATTGCATATACATTCACATATCATATCATTGCATCACAGGTTTATTGTGCACAGGTTTCTTATCTTCTCGCTGTTTATTTCAGCAATGGCTCTTGAACAAACAGTTAAAGATCTCCAGGCACAAAATGCACAGTTCCAAGAGCTGATTCTGAACTTGTCCAAGGGGCAAGATGAGTTGAAGGCACTGCTGGCTAAGAAGAAGAGTCCTGAGGACAACAAGGATGGTCAGTTGGAACAACTACAAGCTGAGATGACAGGAATGAGGACCCAGATGAATGACCAGGTGTCTCTTATTCAAAGTTTAGCTCAGGGGCAAGAAGAGATGAGAACCTTTGTCCAAAAACTTCAAAGTAATGGCAACAGGAATCTAATTGTTAGTCAACCTCCGTTAAAACAAGCTGATTTGGTTGAAAGGAAGATGAGGATAAAAGAAGGTAAGAAACCGGTCACCACTGATTGTTATTCAGTTAAAGAAAAAAGACATGGTAAAGTCAATCCACCTCAACACAAGGGATGTAGAAGACAGTTTATCAAATTCAGCACTCCAATGTCACAAGTTCTGCAATGCTTGTTGGAGATGAAACTAATTTCTTTGAAAAGTTCTCCTCAAAATCCTAAAACTTCCTCTCCTCGCTATAATCCCAAGGCAAGGTGTGGGTATCACTCCAACTGTCTTGGACATGATACTAATAGTTGTTGGACATTGAAGAAAAAGATCCAAGACCTGATTGACGAAGGAATCCTAGAGGTTACTCCAGAAGGTCAAGTTGAGTTCTACTATCACCCATCAAACACCGAAGCTGCAAGACAAGTTGCCCAGTGTAGCAAGAAAGGAAGCCTACCTATTCCTGTTGAGATATGGGGCACCTTGGGACATCCAAGTGGTAAATTTGATTTCATGGTAAAGTATACTGCTCCTCAGAGTTCACAGATTGCAATTGAGGACATTCAGCCAACTGGATGGGACAACATTTGAATTTTCATTTGTAATTTCTTTTATTTGTTTGAACACTTACTATTATGTTAAACTTTTGTTTTCATTAATGCATTGCATATGTTTGTTTTGAATTAATCCATTCGTTCCACTATATTTTGAATTATGCTTCTTATTTCTATCTTGTGATATTTAACTCCTGATAAAGCTATAAGCCTGTAGAGGGAGGATGACGAAAACAATACCATAATATTAGGCAGTATGCTTTTAAACAGACTATGCTGACGATGTACAGGCATTGTTTCAATTCCTAAACAGTGGAGATATAAGGAAGTTAATCCCTAGTCAACCCTTTTGAGCCTATGAAGTAGGAGTTTTTATTCTCGCACAAATTAAAACCCTTATTCATAACCCGGGGCAAGGTAGTTACTCGGTTAACTCAAATATGCCAATTATTTGTGTTGTACACAACTAATGATGGTTCTCTGTAATTATTAAACCTGACAGTCAATATCCAGCAAAAGAACAGTCTTGCTAAGTCAAAACCTATGAAGGAGACTTAGTAAAACATTAAGACATCCCGCTGACTGTAACCTTAAAATAAACAGTTCAGGCAAAAAGAAGGGATAACAAAGTCAAAAGAAAAAAAGAGGTCACTATGAATCCTCAACAAAGAAAGATGACTGAATGTTCAAATAAATTTTGGGTTTCTGAACCATCACAAATGTCAGTGTTACAATTCCAAACTCATTTGAGCCTCAATGCATAAGTTAACTGAGTATAGGACTGAAGAACATCATGGAGAATGGGTTGGGTACAAATAAATTTGAGCCTTTATCTTTTGTTTCTTAAACCATGAACCAGGCCACGTTATAACCCTTTAAAAGTCCTAACTGAAGCATGGTTAGTTTGAAAGCGTACTGTCACAAAAAGGTATCCTGACTCCTTTAGGGTTTATTATAAAACTTGAGTTAATATCACAGTTTCCACAAAAAATGTTTTTCTAAAATAACTCTTTTTCAAAATTTCAAGACAGACATAAGCATTGCATTTTTGAATATATTTGTTTGCATATACCTGAGTGTTTGACAAATGGAGAAACTTACAGGATGAATGTTCAATGAACCAAAGTCCTTCCGATGAACAAAGTTGCTTCTTGGATCAAAGTCCATGTATACAAAGGGCATAGTCATTATCTCCCAATCAAGGGGGCAGGCCATGATACTGCCTAACTCATGTGGGGCTATCAAGACAGGATTCAGTTATGTTTAAGTATCCAGGGGCAGATCTCCACATCTGTCTAAATTACCGAGGGTAACATTACAAAGTTCATAATGCCAGGTGCATAGTCACTGTTTCCAAGTCAAGGGGCATACCAACTTACTGTTCAATTCATTTGGGGCAATCAGGTCCATATTCAACAATGCTTAATAGCCAGAGGCAGCTCTCCTCATATATGTGAACTTCATGATGTCAGGGGCATATTATTGTGAGGCACTCTGTTTATTTCTCTTACATTCAGATACTTCCATTATGGTATAATTCATCCTCAACCAAGGGGTAATGCTTTCTCTTCAAATCTAATACCCGGAGCGTATATGGTCCATCACAATTTGAAGACACATTCCTCTCATTGTATTACCTTGATATTGGATTCTCAACTGAAACCATGATGGAAATTAATTGTCTACGCCAGTAGTATCAGATGGTGTCAGTATCATGTCTTCAGATCCAGCTATGAGGATTTCTGGGAAGGTATTCAGGAAAGTTAAAATTTCAGGAGCTCTAAATCCAATTAGTTATACACTCTCGAAATTGAAATGATTCTGTTTTCAAGTTCAGCTTTACTTTTTCCTCTAGATCCAGATATACTTTTACCCTATTTACATAAGCGAAACGTCCGTTGGTTGTGTTTGAATGTATGTATGCTTTTGAATATGATTGATGTTTACCAGAAATGCATGAAAATGCAGTAATAGTATTTACTAAGGACGAACGAGGGAAGGATTTCAACGAAGCTTCGCCAGTTCATCCCCACAAGACAACTACAAATCCCCAGTAGGACAAATCCATCTTCATAAATACTTCGAGTCACATCTCCCCTGGAATTTATATCCATCTCTTTTATCCTCATACGGATAGTTGGGAATTTATTCTTTCAATAGGAGTACGACGAACGAAGACGGGAGGTTATGTATACCCTACTATCAAACGAAGACGGGAGGTTAGATATACCTTACTATCAAACGAAGACGGGAGGTTATAAATACTATACTATCAAACAAGACGGGAACGAGTTTCTCATATTCTTCAGCAACGAATCGGGATTTATTTTCCCTGGTTAGCAGTTATTATACGAAGATATCCAAGACACTTCAGGCTGCATGATGCATACTTACATCATTTACATCATATCATACATATACCTAGATACATAGTACATTACTTAAGTGCATCATATTATACATGCATACATAATGCATAAACTAATATTATCATACAGAATGTTATAATCTTGTTTTTCAGATTAATTCTCCAGCAGATAGACTTCATTAACAACTTGTGACTATTGGGCCGTTGTTTAACTTCCCAAAAGTTATCATTACCTCAGGACGTTGTTTATCCTCCTGAAAGCATATTATCACCTCAGGATGTTTTTTATCTTCCTGAAAGCATATTATCTCCTCGGGACGTTGTTTATCTTCCTGAAAGCTATCATCATTACCTCAGGACGTTGTTTATCCTCCTGAAAGCATATTATTACCTCAGGACGTTGTTTATCCTCCTGAAAGCATATTATTACCTTGGGCCATTGTTTATCTTCCCAAAGGTTACATCATATTACCTCAGGACGTTGTTTATCCTCCTGAAAGCATATCACGACCTTGGGCCGTTGTTTATCTTCCCAAAGGTTATACCCCTACCTCAGGACGTTGTTTATCCTCCTGAAAGCTATCATCACCTCAGGATGTTGTTTATCTTCCTGAAAGCATATTATCTCCTCGGGACGTTGTTTATCTTCCTAAAAGCTATCATCATTACCTCAGGACGTTGTTTAACCCCTTAAAGCATATCATTACCTCAGGACGTTGTTTATCCTCCTGAAAGCATATCAAGACTTTGGGCCGTTGTTTATCTTCCCAAAGGTTATATCATTTCCTCAGGACGTTGTTTATCCTCCTGAAAGCATATCATTACCTCAGGACGTTGTTTATCCTCCTGAAAGCATACCATGACTATTGGGCCGTTGTTTATCCTCCCAAAAGTTATACTTATACCTCAGGACGTTGTTTATCATCCTGAAAGCATATTATCTCCTCGGGACGTTGTTTATCTTCCTGAAAGCATATCCAGACTTTGGGCCGTTGTTTATCTTCCCAAAGGTTACATCATTTCCTCAGGACGTTGTTTATCTTCCTGAAAGCATATTATTGCCTTGGGCCGTTGTTTATCTTCCCAAAGGTTATCTCACTACCTCAGGACGTTGTTTATCCTCCTGAAAGCATATTATCTCCTCGGGACGTTGTTTATCTTCCTGAAAGCTATTACCACTTCCTCAGGATGTTGTTTATCCTCCTGAAAGCATATCATTACTTTGGGCCGTTGTTTATCTTCCCAAAGGGTACATTATTTCCTCAGAACGTTGTTTATCCTTCTGAAAGCATATCATTTCCTCAGGACGTTGTTATCCTCCTGAAAGCATATCATTACCTTGGGCCGTTTTTTATCTTCCCAAAGGTTTTACCACTACCTCAGGACGTTGTTTATCTTCCTGAAAGCTATCATCACTTCCTCAGGATGTTATTTATACTCCTGAAAGCATATTATTACCTTGGGCCGTTGTTATCTTCCCAAAGGTTACCACTTCCTCAGGATGTTGTTTACCTTCCTGAAAGCTATCACCCCTACCTCAGGACGTTGTTATCCTCCTGAAAGCATATCATTCCCTCAGGACGTTGTTATCCTCCTGAAAGCATATTATTACCTCAGAACGTTGTTTATCCTTCTGAAAGCATATCATTTCCTCAGGACGTTGTTATCCTCCTGAAAGCATATCATTACCTCAGAACGTTGTTTATCCTTCAGAAAGCATATCATTTCCTCAGGACGTTGTTATCCTCCTGAAAGCATATCATTACCTTGGGCCGTTGTTTATCTTCCCAAAGGTTACACCACTACCTCAGGACGTTGTTTATCTTCCTGAAAGCATATTATTACCTGGGGACGTTGTTTATCTTCCTGAAAGCTATCATTATATCCTCATATTTTGGACTGCTTTATCCTCCAAGAAATGTACCTGAAGAACCTTTCTCCAAGTGGCATCTTTAAGCCCACTCAAGCATACTCAACTAGTCATCAGTATCATTCTACGCACCGGTGAGTGCAAATTTTTGGGCTTTTGTGTTCAATCCCCTTCAACCTTCCAAGTTACGACTGGCACATATACCAATCTAACCCCTCAGGTTTCAGAAAATTGAACAGGGGCAGCTGTTGCACCCCAAAATTTGCCCTCACAATACAAGACTTTTAGTGCTAAGAAGGTTCACAAGGTTCACAAGACCTTTCATGAGGTTCATGAAGTTTACAAGACACTTTATGAGGTTCACAAGGTTCACAAGGTTCACAAGACCTTTCATGAAGTTCATGAAGTTTACAAGACACTTTATGAGGTTCACAAGGTTCACAATACTTACAAGACCTTTATATGAAGTTCATGAAGTCTACAAGACACTTTATGAGGTTCACAAGGTTCACAAGGTTCACAAGGTTCACAAGACCTTCCATGAGGTTCGCAAAGTTCACAAGACATTCCATGAGATTCACAAGGTTCACAATACATCTTATGATGGTTCACAAGGTTCACAAAGTTCACAAATAGGCAGAAAAGTTGACAATTCCCTCTGACAATGCACCTCCTAAGTAGTGCATCCAAAACTAGGGTTTTGACTTTAATCAGGCTAAATGGACTTCCAAGACTTCAAGTAAGCTTCATAACATCTTATATGTGTTTAAGAACCCCCATGACAAATTTCAGAACTTTTCTCAAAGGTTTGCTCAGTCAGATGATCAGATAAGTCAAAATCAGTCAAAGCAGTTAAAAAGTCAAACTAGGGTCAAACCAAAGTCAAACTTCATGATTTTTTGCCAAAATCAAGTATATGAAGTAAAATTCATCATTTTATCAAGGGTTTATCATGATTCATCAAGGAGATTTCAGATCATCAAGAATCAAGAGTTTCTAAATTAGGGTTTCCTCAAGAAAAGTCAACTGAACTTTGACCAGCCATAACTTTCACATACTTCATCACCAAGTCTCCATCCAAAGCTCATTTTGAAGGAAATTGAATTATCTACAACTTTGTGTCTCACAAGCCAAGCCCAAAAATGCTTCATTTGGAAGGTATGAGCTAAGACATTATAGGTCCTTTTAAAAGTCAACAAAAAGTCAACAACTTCAAAAGGGCATAACTTGAGAATGGTAAATGATATGAACATGAAACCAGTGGGGTTGGTTAGAGGACTCTTCACGTTTTCCAAAATGTCCAAGAACACCCTCATAGCATTAAAATTGAAGGATGTGTGCCCTTGCAAAGTTGGGAAATATTTGGTTGGTTTATGAAGAAAATGGAGGTTTAAAACTAATTTTTTCTAAATGGGCTTGCCATATGATGACCCAATCCACACCAAGACCTCATGCACGACCCAAGTCTCTAAAAATCAGATTTTTTTATCATTTTTATTTTATTTATTTTGATTTAATTCATTTAAAATCATTTTAAATTAAAATAAAATATAAAAGTCAAATATTTAAAAGAGATTGAGTTTCTAGAAATTCATAAAAGTGATTTGGATTAAAGTGGTAAGAGAATCATGGTGATTGGATTGAAATAGAAGGTGTTCATACATGAATATTTGAATTTTAAAGCCTAATCTTTTTGAATCTTTTCTAATCAAATCTTTCACATAATGATCAATTGTTTTGACCTAGAATCATCACACTATAAGTACATAACTTAAACCTAATCATAGGACACGAAATTGAGCCTCCCAAGAGTAAGTTCAAATTTTCAAATTTCATCCAAAAATCCAATTTTCGGTTTCCATACTACAAGGCATATCACGAAGCATTCTTGGTCTTGAACTATTTTTTTTCGATTTCAATAATTCAATGCGTTTTAATGAATTTTGTTTGTCTAATCATGTTTATAATGATGTGTAGAACGTTTCTGGATACTTAAATCAAAGCTTCATGGCTGAATCATGAAAACACCATTCTTAGGGTTTCGGCCAAGGTTTAGGGCTTCCTGATTTATGGAACATAAATGGATTCTAAAACCATGAATTGATTCGAATGAACATCTGGATCATATTTATAGGTTTAATTTTATGAAATTTTATGGTTTTGTTGATCATTGGATTTCGTAGGTTTTGCTGCCATGGTAATTTCGCAGGAAATATGGTAGGAAACTTTGCAACAAAATTCGCAGGAACCAAGGTTGAAGATGATCCACAACGCGCCAAATTCTCTTTTTAAAAATTTGTTATAATATTTTATTTTATATTGTTTGTATTTTATCAGCGTTGGTTGGCTGGCTCAGTTGGTTGTGTATGCGCATGTATTGCTGAAGGGTCTGGGTTCGATTCCTGGACCAAACCATCTTTTTCTTGTTTTTTTCATTTAATTAGCAGGTTTATTATATTATGAATTGTGATGAGATTATGGACAGGCGCGCTCTCCCAGCTGGAATGGTTAACGTGTTTGTGTGATGTTTGAAGGTCCTGGGTTCGATCCCCCCAGGCCTTTTGTTTTGTTTTATTTTTCTTTGATTTTCAGGAACAAGGCACAAAACAAATTCCTCTCCTTTCCTTGGCATCAGGCGCGCGTTGGCCTAGTGGTTGCTGTTGCTGGCTGGAGTTCTTGGAGGCAAAGGGCTGGGTTCAATCCCCAGCCCAGGTAAGTTTTTTTAAATTCTGTTTTATTTATTTTGTTAATTGTTTATTATTGAATATTATTTATATGATTAATATGTAAATAGATTTAAATTAATATATGTTCTAAACAATTTCTAAAAATAATAATATTTTCTAAAAAACTAATTTTTTTTATTAATATGTATATATCATTATTATATATAATTTATTTGCATAATTGAGTTAATATTTAATATTTAACATTTTTGCATATAAAACCTAATTATTTTTTATAAACCCTAAAAAAACATATTTTTCTCAAACCCTAATTTTTCTTCTTCTATTTGTTTAATGTTATTATTTGTATATATTATATTCATGACTTAATTAAAATTCTTAATTTAATTTTTGTTAATGTATAAATTGTTTATAATTTAAATTTTTGTATGTAAATATGATTAAAAAATTAAAATTCTTAATATGATAATATGACATAATTTATTTATAATTTAATTTTGCATGTAAATAATTTTTATGATATGTTTAAAAATTGCTAATTTAATTTTTGTAATTATAATTTATTTTTATAATATGTTCATAATTAATTTAATTTTATAATTTACATATAACTTCAAATTTTATAATAATTAGTATAATTGCTCATATTTTCTTATTAATCTTAAGTAATTGTTTATATAAAAAATTGATTTTTTTTAATTATTATAATATTCTTGCTTATTTCATTATTATTATTATTAATCATGTTTATATGATATTTTATTATTACTAACCACATTGTGATTATTTTTATTATTATTGTTTCACTA
Source organism: Lathyrus aphaca (assembly GCA_963966055.1). Taxonomy (NCBI): domain Eukaryota; kingdom Viridiplantae; phylum Streptophyta; class Magnoliopsida; order Fabales; family Fabaceae; genus Lathyrus; species Lathyrus aphaca. The sequence continues at coordinate 500,001,987 of OZ014519.1, read as the reverse complement.
ACCCAATTATTATTATTATTATTTAATATTTTGCTTATTTATTTAAATTGCTTTTATTATTATTATGTAATTGTTCCCTGGTGTAATATTTTATTAATAATGTTTATTATTTATTTCATGCTATGGTTAGTAAATAGGGAGTGTAAATATGTTTGTATATTTAAAATTAATTTAGATCATTTAAATTTAAAGATAAATATTAAAAATTGTCCACTCACACACGTAAGTCGATCTTTGATCGCCATCTCACTTCCTTAGGGATACCTCTCATGTTGCCTAATTAAAAAGGTCAAGTAGGGTGTATAAAGCAAAGGTCCCTCAAAATAAAGTCATCTAGTCCCTTAACAGATAAAAGATCAAGTCCCTTTCGAATGTTGCCTTCGTAATGATCTTGTCCCTTTCGAATAAAGATGATAGTCCCTCCAAAATTGCTTAATCACCCCACAGTTGCCTACATAAACATATGTCCCTTCACTTGTCCCTCACATCCAAGGTAATGACTACCTATTCCTTAATAATAGGGATAGTCTTACCACTTAAAGAATTCAAGAACAGAAAAGACTTAAAACTTAGGGTAGGTTCCTCATAGTTACTTGCTCACTCTTCAAAACTTTTCAAACACTTCACACTTTCAAACAAATTTTCTAAACAAAGGTTTTTTACGCATCCGTACATGGATCATTATCAAACTCTTCAGAAAATTTTTATTCACACACTACACATTTCAAAAACAGTTTAAAGTGAGCTAAGTAACTAAGAGCCCATGGATAACCATGGATGTAAAGGGTGCTAACACCTTGCCTTTACATAACCTACCCCCCGGACCCAAAAATCTTTTAAAAGGTCTTTCCTGTTCTTTTATGCCTTTCCTTTGGATAAAATAAAAGTCGGTGGCGACTCTTGCTATCCGCAACATAACTAAAGTCATTTCTCCCACCGTGTTACACCTATTCACTGTCACGTGTTCCAAACACAACTTCATCCAGGACAACCATATATGGTTCTTGCACGGATGTTCCTTCTCAAAAGTCGGGTTCCAAATAGCCATATGGATTTCTCTATTATTATTGAATATCGGAACTGGGAAATAAATGACCTTGAGAATGAAAAGCACAACATTTTCATAGCATGCTTGTTACCTCTTTTTGTTTTTGCAGGTACAAGTCTCAGATTTATGACTTCTCTTTAGTTTCAGACACTATTGTTGACATACGAGTTCATTGGTACTTAATCAGATAGAACAAATCAAGAATCATGGAACATATGCAAGGTGAGCTGGCAAAGTTGAGGAATCGAATGGACTAGTTTATGACTTTGATGAATGGGATGAATCAGAATCAAGAGAGGATCTAGGAGATGGTTGAAAGGACACAAGAGAATCCAGAAGGTAATGTGGGGGGGGGGGGGGCAATGGTGTTCCCATTCCACAGGGTAATCCTTTGGTCACTCCTAATATGAATGCAAATGGCGCTCCGGGCGGAGACGTTGGTCGTAATAATTATATGGATGGACATGAAGAGCAATTTACCTTTGTTGATGGGGATATGGATGCCCTAAATGCTGTGGTGAATAGAAGGTTTGATGAGATTGCTTAGAAGATTTGGGATATCGAATTACAGAACACTCTTGGCTTCGATGTTTTTGATTTGGGCCTAGTCCCTGGTGTAATAATTCCTCACAAGTTTAAACCACCAACTTTTGACAAGTAAAATGGTTCGACTTGTCCGAAAATGCACTTGCAGTCGTATGTGGAGATAATTGATGCCCATACGGATGATGAAAAGTCATGGATGTACTATTTCCAGGATATCCTTATTGGGGCATCACAATAATGGTACATGAAGTTGAGCAGAGATTTTGTTAGGAGCTGGAAGGAATTGGCTAAGATCTTTGTGAGGCAGTATCAATATAACATGGACATGGCTCTAAACCGTACTCAGCTTCAGAGTATGGCACATACTGCAAAGGAAAGCTTCAAAGAATATGCTCAACAATGGTGTCAGCTTGCTACCAGGGTCCAACCTCCACCTTTGGACTGTGAAATGGCTGACATGTTCATGGGAACTTTGCAACGGGCATTTCTTGACAGATTGGCTGGTTGTCTATCAACGGGATTTGCAGATATTGTAGTTGATAGGGAAAGGATTGAGAATTTGATGAAGCTTGGTAAGATCTAAGATGTTAGTGGAACTAGCTCGTCAAGAGCGAAAAACCATTTGATGTTACTCCCAGAAGGAGAGAAGGGGGACTAATGTTATGTACGGAAGAGGCAGGGGCAGAGGCCTCCCTGATTATTATTCTGAAGTATCTATTGTTACTCTTCCAACCCCACCTGCTCAACAACAGCAACGACTACATCAAAATAATCCACAACAACAAATACTGTATCAGCAGCGTCAGCCTAGACAAATGGATCGTGTCATTGATCATATTCCCATGACATATACCGTGTTGTTGCAGAGATGGTTAGAATTGAATATGGTGCAATATAGGATGTTGGCGCCACCGGTGGGTGCTTTACCTCAGGGATATGATGCCAATGTCTTCTGTGCATTTCATTCGGGGGCTCCCGGGCACACAACAGAAAAATGTAGGGCTTTGCAGTTGAAGGTGCAAGACTTGATAGATTCTAAGGCCATAAGTTTTCCCCCTCCTCCAAACGTACTTCAAAATCCAATGTCGAATCATGGAGGAGCTAGGGTAAACTCTACTAAGGATGGTGAAGTTTTGAATCTGGTAGTTGATGTGAATCAAGTGAAGAATTCTATGTTGGTGGTGAAGAGTAGGTTACTGAAGGGACATGTGTTCCCTGGGTGTGATGAGAATTGTGCTGAATGCGCTAGTCAGAGCAATGGTTGTGCTAAGTTGAAAGCTGGAATCCAGAGTTTGATGGACGAAGGATGTTTACAGTTTGACCAGATGAATAAAGAAAATGATGAGGTGTCTACTGTTACCATCTATTACACGCCTATGGATATTCAAGTGTTGTCTAGGCCACCCCCAGTTACCATCGCGGTGCCTGGATCCATTCCTTATACTAGTGAAAGAGATATCCCTTGGCACTATGGCGCAAATGTGTATGTTCAGGGACAAAAATAGGAAGAGAAACCTCCAATTGTGAGTGGTTCTAGTATTGATAACATCAGAGGACTTGGTGGATTTACTCGAAGTGGACGCTTGTTTGCTCCGCATACTTTGAAGACTAATGCAGAGGCTGAGGCAGAAGCTAAGGCCAAGGGAAATCAGGCGGTGAATGAAGAAGTTGTAGTTCCAGAAGATATTCAGAAGAGTACCTTTGAAAAGGAAGTGGAAGAGTTTATGAGGATTATCAAGAAAAGTGACTACAAAGTGGTAGACCAATTAAATTAAATGCCATCGAAAATTTCCATTATATCATTGCTGATGTGTTCCCAGGCCCATAAGGAAGCATTATTTAAGGTGCTGAATATGGCGGACGTCCCTCATGAGATTACCGTCAATTAGTTGGAATTTATTGTTTCCAATGTTAATGCCATCCACGGGCTGGGTTTTACAGATCATGATTTGACATCTGAAGGCTGCAATCATAACAAGGTCTTGCACATCACTATGGATTACAAATGTGTTTTATTGTCCCATGTGTTGATGGATACGGGCTCATCCCTAAACGTATTACCAAAGAAAGCTCTAATGAAGTTGGATGCTGGCAGGATTATTCTAAGATTGAGTGATTTGGTAGTAAGAGCTTTTGATGGGTCGAAGCGGTCCGTGTTCGTAGAGGTAGAGCTTCCTATGAAGATTGGTCTCCAGGTTTTCAAGTGTGTATTCTATGTCATGGGCATTCAACCAACGCATATTTTTCTTTTAGGCAGGCCGTGGATCCATGTTGTGGGAGCAGTAACATCCACCTTGCACCAGAAAATGAAATACGTGGTTGACAAACAAGTTGTGACAGTGTTTGGTAAATAGGAGATTTTTGTTAGTCACTTTTCAACCTTTAAGTATGTTGAAATGGACGGGGAGATCCATGAAATTCTATGTCAAACGTTCGAAGTCGTGAATGTCAGAGAAGCTTCTCCCAAGGTAGTAGTTCAGATCACAAAATAGGTTGGTACTTCCATCGCTTCTTACAAGCAAGCGTTAGAAGTAGTCAAAGCTGGCAATGCACAAGGCTGGGGCAAGATGCCTGAGGTTTCTGAAAAAGAGGACAAGTTTGACGTAGGCTATAGACCATTTCATACTTTTGCTTTAGAGCGCTGAGGGCCAATTACTTTCTCAAGTGGAGGTGTTATCAACCCAAACAAGATGTGTGCTGCTACAGAAGAAGATGCCGACAGTAACTGCGACCTTGACAAATGGTTGCGCCCATATATCCTCGGGGAGGAGCTAAGCAATTGGTTCGCTGAAGAAATCATCCAAGTTATCTTCAGATAGAGTAATTTTCTATTTTTTTTTCTCATATCATATGCATGTTAAATCATACACTCAGCCCAAGGTGTATGGATCCATTGTAGGGCCACCTTTGCATTTGCAGTTTATTTTATCATGAATAAATGACATTTTGCATTCAAAACTCGTGTTCCTTTTCTTTCATTTTAAATTTTTCACAAAAAACATTAAAATGGCTATGTTTATTTTCTTTTTCTTTTAAAAAATAAATTCTAAAATAAAGCATGAACCATCACTCGTCCAGACTTAATCACCCGGATTTCACTGATAATGATTCTGCTATGACCAAGTATGACTTTGATAATCCAATCTATCAAGCTGACAAACAGGGTGATGAAGGTTGTGAACTCCCTGAAAAATTGGTCAGATTGTTGAGACAAGAGGAAAAGGTCATTCAGCCTCATCAGGAGGAAATCGAGGTTATCAACATTGGGTCTAAGGACGCACAAAAAGAGGTCAAGATTAGGGTCAGTCTATAGGTCAGTGTAAAAGAGGAGCTGATTAGTATACTACGTGAGTATGTAGATATCTTTGCTTGGTCATATCAAGATATGCCAGGTTTAGATACTGACATCACCGTGCACAAGCTACCATTAAGAGAGGAATTCCCTCTAGTCAAGCAGAAGCTTCATAGAACTCGCCCTGACATGCCCATGAAGACTAAAGAAGAAGTTCAAAAGCAATAGGATGCGGGGATTTCTTGTTGTGACTAGTTAGCCACCTTGGGTAGCTAACATCATGCCCATGCCAAAGAAAGACGGAAAAGTCCGAATGTGCGTTGATTACCGAGATCTTGATAGAGCAAGTCCAAAAGATGACTTCCCATTACCTCACATTGAGGTATTTATTGACAACACCGCTCAATTCTTGGTATTCTCCTTACAATCAGATAAAAATAACATTGGAAGATATGGAGAAGACAACATTCATTACCCTGTGGGGTAAATTCTGCTATAAGGTGATGCCTTTTGGTCTGAAGAATGTCGGGGAAATGTATCAAAGAGTTATGGTAACTTTATTCCACGATATGATTCATCGAGAGATAGAATGATATGTGGATGACATGATTGCCAAGTCAAGAACAAAAGAAGAGCATTTGGTTAATCTAAAAAGGGGTTTTGAAAGGCTAAGAAAGTATTGTTTGAGGTTGAATCCAAATAAGTTCACTTTTAGAGTGCGGTCCGGTAAACTATTGGGTTTCATTGTGAGCCAAAAAGGAATATAGGTTGCATGGTTCATATCTCACCTCACAGCCACTTGTGAGCCAATTTTCAAGTATCTAAGAAAAGAACAAGCGGTCAGGTGGAATGACGATTGCCAAAGGGCCTTCGAGAAAATAAAAGAATATATATAGGAACCTCTGATTCTCATGCCTCCGGTTCCAAGGAGGCCGCTCATCATGTATCTGACAGTACTTGAAGGGTCAATGGATTGTGTTCTCGGTCAACATGACGAGACAAGTGGGAAAGAACATGCCATATACTACCTGAGCAAGAAGTTTAATGACTGTGATTCAAGATACTCAATGCTTGAGAAGACATATTGTGCACTGGCATGGGTTGCTAAGCGATTGAGACAATACATGCTCACACATACAACTCTGTTAATTTCAAAGATGGATCATGTCAAGTACATTTTTGAGAAGCCAACATTAACCAGAAGGGTTGCTCGTTGGCAAATGGTGCTGACTAAATTTGACATACAATACACTTCCTAGAAACCCATCCAAGGAAGTATTCTTTCAGACTATCTTGCACAACAACCACTTGATGATTATCATTTGATGCAGTTTGACTTCCCTGATAAGGACATCATGTACCTCAAAACTAAGGAATGCGAGGAACCACTCCTGGAGGAGGGGCCTGACTCTAAATCCAAATGGAGTCCTATGTTTGATGGGGATGTCAATATGAATGGTCACGGAGTTGGTGCAGTACTTATCACTCCTGAAGGTGTTCATTTTCCCTCTGCTGCCCGAATAACTTTTGGTTGCACCAACAATGAAGTAGACTACGAAGCTTGTATCATGAAAATAAAGGAGGCGATTAATTTACAGATTAAGAACCTCAATATATTTGGAGATTCAGGTTTTGTGATTAACCAGATCACTGGAAAATGGGGCATCTTCCAATGACAATAAAACTTTGAGAAGGCTTGCTGCTAGTTTCTTCTTGAATTCTGATGATGTGTTTTACAAGAGAAAATTTGACATGGTCTTGCTTAGATATGTGGACAAGAAAGAAGCATATAAGTTAATGCAAGAAGTGCACGAGGGATCTTTCGATACACATGATGGGAGACATGCAATGGTAAAGAAATTACTAAGATTAGGGTATTACTAGTTGAAAATGGATTTAGATTGTTGCTCATACGCCCGCAAATGCCACAAGTGCCAGATTTATGAAGACAAAGTGCATGTGCCTCCGAGCCCATTGAATGTCATGTCTTCTCCTTGGCCCTTTGATATGTAGGGCATTGACATGATTGAGCTTATTTCTTCCAACGACCATCGTTTCATCATGGTCGCTATCGATTACCTCACCAAATGGGTGGAAGCAGCATCTTATGCCAACATCACCAAGCAAGTGGTGGCCTGATTTTTGAAAAGAGTTATCATTTGTCGATATGGAGTTCCCGAGAGAATCATTATTGGCAATGGTTCGAATATTAAGAACAAGATGATGACAAAATTATGTCGAGACTTAAATATTCAAGAAGATTATGCAGAAAATGGTTGTCAGCTACAAAGATTGGTATGCAATGTTACTGTTTTCCTTGCATGGGTACCAAATATCAATAAGGACATCTACTGGGGAAACACCTTTCTCTCTTGTGTATGGTATGGAAGATGTTCTACCAATTGAAGTCGAGATTTCGTCACTGTGGGGGATTATGGATGTCAAACTTGATGAAGCTGAATGGGTTCGTGCCAGATTCAACCAGTTGAGCTTAATTGAGGAGAAAAGACTAGAAGCTTTATGCCATGGTCAGCTATATCAGAGAAGAATGAAACAAGCCATCAACCAGAGAGTGCGTCCTCGAGAGTATCATGTTGGTGAATTGGTACTCAAAAGGATCCTTCCTCGAAGTACAGATCACAGTGGAAAATGGTCTCCCAACTATGACGGTCCATTCATGAATAAAAAGGTTTTCTCAGGTGGAGCCCTAATGCTTACAACCATGGATGGCGAAGATTTCCTATCCCTTGTCAACTCAGACGCAATCAAAAACTACTTCCAATAAAGAGACCCACTGGACAGGAAAAACGAAAAAATGTCCAGGAAAAAAAAGGCATTCTGGTGAACCAAAAACAGAATAAAAGGTCCAGGAAAAAATTAGGGATATAAATAATAAAAATGTACACCCGGTGAGTTGAATATTCGCAAGGACAACCCAGGAAAAAAAGGGTATCCTGGTGAATTGAAAACCTGAAAGGGCATTCCACGCAAAAGAGGGATTAAGCGAATGACTATGATCTGAGTCATCTATACAATATCATCGTCTCATTCAATTTGACAATCTCCAAAGGATATGAATCACTCCAATCCTCCTCTTTGGAAAGCAAGATAATCAGATGAATCTTGGAGACATATTGGTCATAGCAGAATTGAAACTCAGTGGAATACCGTTTTCACATTGCCATTATGATAGTTTCTTTTCTCAATTTATAGCGATCACCTCTTTCTAGGGGATTGCTTCCTGATGTACTTTGCCTATTCAGGGCCTTTCAATAAAATGAATTATTCAGTTAAAAAGTTTCATCTTTGTTTTCTTCTTACTATTTTATTTTCAAAAATGTCCTGAATTTTTGATAAAATAAATATTGCATTGAAACATTGTGGCTTTAAAATAACATGCGCGGGAAAAACATTTAAAATTGCTTTGAATGTTAAGTAATACTGGGTGGTGAATTCAAATCATGAAATTCCCCGGGACACATATGTGCATTTCTATTGCAGGGCTTACAATCAGGAGGCTTAAAGACATAATTATTTTCAGCTTAGAGCATTGTGGAGATCTTTTCCCCACCAGAGTCTGTACATATTTCAGATACTTCTTAGAGCAAGGTGTTAAAGGGTGGTATTCCCCAAGTAGATGGTATTCCTGTCAAGAGGTGCTTTCTATATTTTCTCCCTAGCGAGAGACGCTTTACAACTCTTATCCCCAACATAATGGTGGTTCATACATAATCCCTGGTGGAGTCTATGATTGAAACTTTCCCCAGCTGAGTCAGAACAAAATGGTTTCCCCAGCAGAATGCCAAAGATGATTGAAAAGGTGATAGTTCCCCAAGCGGAGTTATCTTCCCGCAGTTAAGTATTCCCAACAACCACCTGAATACTGTTATTCCACACAGAGTTATAATTGTTAGATTTCTCTCCCTAGCTAAGTCTTGACAAAATATCTTCCCAGCCAAGTCGGAAGATTGTTATATCCCCGCAGAGTTTTATGATTGGTATTCATTCCCATTGTTGAAATATTCCCCAGTGAAGTTGCCAATTTATTGTTGGCAAGTGTGACAAGTTGATGGAGAAAAATTTATTCATAGTCTTCTCTACGGAGATTTATTTTCACATACATTTTCGAGATCAATTCAACAATGATTTTTTCCCCGACAAGATTTTGATAATCATCAGAGCATCTTTATTTCGTTCCTCAACAGAATGTCAGTCAGGACGTTCTTATTCCCAGTGGAGTCTTACAGACAATAATTTTCCCCTACAAAATCATTCTTTTGTTATTATTTAACATCCAGTCTTAGTGGATCAACCTTAAGATCTAGTCTCAGTGGATAAGCCTTGGGATTCATATCTATTTGGTAGAGTGCATACTTCATGAAGAGGGTCATTTTAGCGCAACTCAGGAGATATCTTGACAGTGGGATTTACCGTCTAAGTAGTGCATTCCTAATTAGAGGATTCAAATGCACATTGTTACCATATATCCGACCATAAGATTTGTGAAGAGAATCGTAATAGAGCATGTCTCAGATGCGAATTCTAAATAGGGTCGTTTCAGCGTAACTCCGGTGAGATCTTGACGGTGAGATTTATCGTCAAAGCAGTGCAGTCTTAATTAGAGGAACAAATGCACTTTTTTACAACATATTTGGCCATAGGATTTGTGAATAGAATCATAACAGCGCTTGTCTCAAATGCGGATTCTAATTAGGATCGTAACAACACATGTCTTAGATGCGGATCTTGATCAGTGCATGTGTATCCCACATACTAAAGTGCACCAATGAGTAGCGTGTCTCAAACGCGAGATTAAGTCTCAATGAATCTCCCATTTTAGCATGTCTCAGACGCAATATTCAGTCTCAGTGAATCGTCTATTTATCCAAGTCCACTGTCGTTGTGGCAAGCTAGTACTCTTATGGCGTCGTATAAAAGACAGGTTCCAAGTCCACAGTCGTTATGGCAAGCCAGTGGTTGTTTGGCGCCATTCAAAAGATAGTTTTCCATTGTTATAATTAGTTCTTATCCACTGTATTAGAGTTATCCCAACATAGTTTTATTTGGTTGGGTTTATATCCCTTTTCATCTTCTTCACCAAATGAAAATTTTATGGTCTATTTTTGGTATTCAATCACAGTTTATCTTGAATGTCTGATAGCTGATGCTCTCATTCTTTTTAGATCAATAGATGATTGAATAGGGGAAACTGTAACACCCCAAAATTTTCCCTCTCACATTCATAGCATATCATTTTCATATTGTTCTCTGTATTCATAGTATAAAAATGAAGCATGACATTCATTGTTGAAGCATAAGGCCTGTGGTTAGTGATTTATAAAGATGTGATCAATCAAAGCATAATATTAAGAGCCATGGATCTTATAACAATACTCAAGGGTTTCTCACATCCCACACAATCTCATTTGGTGCCTCAGGTCACCAAAAGAGGTGATTACATCAGGAAGTTGGCTCATAGCTTTACCTCCTACACAAGTGGCCCAAATTAGGGTTTTAGTTCCAAGCAAGCAAACCTTAATATTTTGGTTCTAACGTGTTCTCATGGTCTTCTACATGATATCAAGTGTTCATGGATGAAATAATATGCATTGGCAGCTCATGGAGGGGTTTCAGTCAGGCAGTTACTTGAGAAACAAACAAAAGTCAACTATGGAGAAGAAAAGTCAACTTTGGATTTTAAGGTCTAAATCAAGTTCTTCAAGTTCACACACCTTCATATGGCCATGAAATTTCAAGAACTTCACCATTCATCAAGAATCAAGGCTTAGGGAAAAAGTTGCTAAAACTGGAAATGACTTGTAATTTGAACTTTCTATTTTTGGAAGCTTTATAAGTCACATTCAACTTGACTTTTCATCATAAAAAATGCTTCAAATGAATCTTTTCCAAACAAGAAAGTTGAATATGATTCTCTCTCCTTTCCAAAAAGTAAAAGATCATCTTCATAGCATGCGTGGTTCAAAAGTTATGGCCAAAATAATTCAAGTGGTTTTTAGGGTTTCTACATGTATCCAATGCTTCCACCTTTTGCAAAAAGCCACAAAATGGTTCATAAATACTTTTACTTGCCAAATTCAGTTCATAATATCAAATTTCATTTCATTTGGCACAAAATTGGACTTTGAATCAAGCGATTTCATGGCTTAGTTCTCATATATTCTTCAAGTGGCCAAAATGCATAATGAATCAAAACTCAAGAATCATGCACATCCAAAGCCCAAACTCAATCACATGCTGACCAGGGGATAAAGTGTGAGCAATTCATGCACATGAACAAGGCCATGCACGTAGGAATCACTCCATCCACTTCAAATTGCAAAAATTCAAATTCCTTCATAACTTCTTAACCAAGGCTCCAATGGATCTTTAACCATGGTTTGGCCCAAAATCCATGATATATAATCTCTTAACTCCACTGGTTGGGGTTAGAGTTCATTCATTTTGCTCATATTTCAAAAATTGCACCAAATAATTCTCTCTTCGAAACTCTCTCTCTAGGGTTTCTTATTGATTTATTCACATATTCTTGATCAACACACTTCATAGAGAAATAATCATCCATTGTTTGAGGCTGAGAGCAAGGATTTCATCAAGTTCAGTTCAAGAGGATTCAACTTCAAAGCTCAAGATCCATCTTGTTTCCAAGCTCTAATTGTATTTATTTTGCAATTAGAGGTTTTAAGGAGTGGATCTGCATCATTCTGATGGTTTTCTAGGAGTATTTCACTAGATGTAATTTTCAGGTAAGGTCCAAATTCATCATCTTATTTCTTGTTTTTGGTGTATGCATTGTGTTCTTTTTGTTCTAGTGATCACTCTAGTATGATTTGCACTTGATTTGGACATATATCATGCTTGAATTTCAGATTTGGAACTTTTTGCTCTTACTTTGTTTGCTTCAATCTACTCAATGTGTGCATGATATGATAAAATTAACATGATATTTGAACTCAACGTGCAATTTTCTGTAGAACTGTGGTAATTTTGATGATTTTTGGAAAAAAGTTATGAAAGGTTCGCCGGAGAAGGTGACCAGAGCTAGAGCTCCGGGACCTGGTTTTATTTTCATGTCATCAGAGTTTGGAGGTAGGAGACATAATCTTAGCATTCCATTTATTGGATCCATCGACTTTTAAATTGTCGGCGCATTAAAATTGAGGGTGGGATGTCACAAGACTTTATTTTAAAAATTAAAACCTGATTAATGCTTTTGTGTGGCTCCCTAGAATAAGAGTTATGTGTGTCGCTCCCCGTACTTTCTTCCCGGTGCAAACGCGAACGGTCGGTGATGTTGGAGGTTGAGGTTGAATAGAATTTCCAGCTAGGCATTTTTATCCCGAAGGAAAGGTAATGTTGCATAAACCTTGAAGGGTATGGATAAAACGGTTGCGAACCAGAGAAACTGAGAAAGGGGGTTGGTTACGACCTGGGAAGGTATTAGCACCCAGATCGTCCGTCGTACTCGACGGGATCCACGCTTACTTGATTATGTTTAAAAGGGGGATAGTATATGTGCTAAACTGTGCATGAAAAGCTAGGAAGGAATGTACAATGTGTCAGTGCAAAGGAAAGGGTGAAATGCTCAAGACTGAGGCTTATAAAGAAAGATGGAAGGAGAGGGGGAAGACAAAGAGACTTTTGTTCGATAACCGTTAAGTTATTCCTACGTATCCTCTCGTGCAATGAGGAAGTCAGAACACCGTAGTTCGACTCAAAGAGACTGGGATGATTTGTTGTGAACTACTTTCTTGTCTATGCTCAAGTGTATGACTCGTCTAGCTCGAGTGCTAACTGTCTTGCATTAGACGGAAGAAGCGAGTTCTCGTTTTCAGAGTGAGTGTGAGAGAATAGAATCCCGGAGGAGACATTTATTGTTTGTTTTTGTGTTTTCAATTTTTTATTGTTTTTGGTGTTTTGCATAAGATAGTGAGCTTAAGCCTAAATCAAGGGTCATAAACTCATCATATCACCCCTGATTAGGGATAATGAGCCTACTTAAGCATGAGATGAAGATCTCAACTTAATTACCCTAATGATACAGGATTAAGATCATTAACCTACTTGTGATTATTAAGTGTTTTTGGGTTTTTGTTTAGTGTTAAGTAATGAGTTTAATCTCTAATCAGGGATTAGTGAACTCATTACACCATCCTAAGAGAAGGATGATATATGAGAACACTTAAGCTGAGGAAGACTCCTCAACTTAATCCATGGTTAGGGATTAAATTCATTATATAACAAGCCTTTATTAAAGTGGATTTTAATTAAAGGTGAGATTAAGAAATGGATTTTAGGTTTGTAAGACAACTTTATGGGGACTTGTCCATTGAACACTAGGGTTAGTCCCTCTAAACCATAAGGAAGAGATGTAACCATAATATAAGGCCCAAGTTACAAGCTTAAGTCTTAATGATTATTAGGTGTTTTGATTAGAAGGTGTAAACAAATTAAAGGTTTAACACTAAGGATTAAAGTTATACACTCCATCCTAAGATAAGGATGCAGGCATAACCCTAATTCAAAGTCCTAAAGCTTTAAGTGTTTAGCCTCTGATTATGAGTTGAGAAGAGAGACTCAAGGAGAATCAAAGGTAAAAACTAAGGGGAGACTATATACAACCCTAAAGTTATCATGCTTGGATTTTCCTATGGTTTGTGAGGCTTAAAGAAAGATCTTCAGATGGCCACAAGGGAAGAAGAAGCAGATGAAAAGAGAAGAGAAAGAGAATAGGTTACTTACTTCCTGAAGAAGTTAAGTAACCTAAAAGGAAGAGATAAGAGCAAAGGAGCACAAGTGAAACAAGTTCACTTCAAAGACATATAAAAGATGCAAATGAAAAAGATGAGAAGAGGTGGGATGTGAAGGCAAATCCACATCCCAAACAACTTACCATAAGCCCCTGAAATGTTAGTGTGAGATGTATAGGAAAGAAATGAAATGAAATGCAACAAGTAATGATGCAATGACCAAGACCAGAAGCAATCATGCAATGTAAATGTGTCATGAGATGATGCAAAGTCAAATACGATGCATATGAATGATCATACAAGGGATGATATGCAAAACAAAGCATGTTAGATGCTTAGAAACACATGGATACACATGAAAAGCAATGAATGCAAAGCATACCAAATGAATGAAGAAATGATCAAGAAATGTTCAAACATGTCTTAAGATGTCTAAGATGGCATACAAGTGCATGAAATGTCATGGCAAGATCACATGATGGAGATATGGAAAGATGAATGCAAATGAACATAGAAAATCAGGGTTTTATGAAAGTATGAGATGCACATAACCAAAACAGAAGCATACATCATGATAAAAATTTGAAAATGAACTCAAACAAACCCTAAACACACACAAGAACACTCCCCAAAGATGGAGGTCAGAAGCTAAACCTAAAGGAAGTTATGAATTTTCTAAGTTAACTATGGTTTTTGGGTGATTCTTCATGAAAAATGCAATGCAAAATTATGAGTTAAATAACCTAGATACTAGATGCAAAGTATTAAACAATGCAAAAAGAACCAAACGCAAACTCATCTTGGTTGATCATAAATGATTTTTTTAGGTTAGGGTTAGAAAATAGGAAATTTTAGAAACCCTAATTCAATGTAAATTGTGAAAACATGATCAAACCTAAAAAGAAATTTGTGAGATGAGTTTGTAAATTGTTCTAAATGTGTGAGAATGCTTCATGAATTTTTTTGTGATTTATAGATACCTAAATGTATTTTGAATTAATTAAAATCAATTAATTAATTAAATAAAACATTTAATGATTTAAAAATACATTTTTAATGCAAAAATTAAAAATAAAAATGTTTTTGAGTTTTGAAAAATATTTGAAATGAAAATGTAGAAAATGATGATTTTAGAAATATTTTTGTTATTTTAAATAAATATGTAAAATAAAATGCAAGAAAATAAAAAGAAAATTAAAAGTATGCAAAAGGAGAGGTCAGGATTGAAAGTTGAAGGGATCAAGGGCCCAGATGCAAAGTCCACGTGACTTGAGGTAGGAAAGATCAAAGGCTCAGGTTCAAACTCCCATTTGGCGCGTGATCTAATGGCTAGGATTTCATCTGACTAAATTAATTTAAATTAAACTAATTAATTATGATTAGGGTTTTAATGAAGAATCTGGACCATTCATGCGCGCGGTAAACACAAGATCCAAGGGCCATAATTTAAACCTGGCTAATTAATGAGATTAGGGCTAAATGACTTTCAGGCGACCGGAGAAGAGCTCCAGTCGTCTTCTCCGGCACCCCTCTCCCCTGAGTTCACTCAAAACACCACCCCAAGCCCCCAAAACCTCCAGAATCAATCATTAAACACCATAGAACATGAATCCAGCAACAAAAACAATTTATCATGCACATACAAAGAGAATCGAATCAAACAAGTTTTAGGGTTAAACTTTCAGAAGCTTCATACATACTTGTTTCTCAACCATTTTCAAAAATAGAAAGCACAGAACGATCAGTGGAGCATGCTTTTTCACATTGGAACTTAAAATAGGAGTTCTAAAAAAATGATTCAAGAGAGCTACATGAGCTGAAGCTTTTCAGTTTGGTGCTTTCTGGCCCTTTCCCTTGTGCAATCCAACCCTTTTGAGTCCCCTGGTGCTATTGAGAGCTTAAATGGCCTCCTTTGAGAGTTTTAGTTCTGATGAGGTAGAACTCGTGTTTGTGATTCAGTGCCTTTTAAGCCATTTTGAAGGGTGGTTTATGATCTATAGGTTATGTGGAGATGATTGGTGGAAAAAGATTTGAGTTTTGAGGCTTGTGTGACGAAATTCGAAGAAATGAATGTTTTGCCAAGTTTTTGGCAATCTGAATGTGTGAATGCTTTCAGTCTTGTTTGTTGTATGCTTTTGAGGTCCTTAGGGTTCACATAATGTATGCTGATTGGCCAGAGAGTGGGTGGTGGCATAGTGTGATTGGTATGGGCCAATTTTCAAAAAAGTCAAGATTATTTCATAGAAGGCATGGATATGGGGCATAACTTGTTTGAAGGGTTGTCTTGCCTCATCTAAGTTTATGGAGGTCGCTTGGATTGAGTTTGATGATATGTACCACTTGATTCATGAGATAGCAAGACTTTTGCATTTTTACAACTTTGGATTTTCTTGAAGAATAAGGCATGAAATATTGTGAAACAAGGCATGAATTTGGTCCAAATATGTTGCATGATCATGTTATGGCATGTAGAAGTCAATTAGAGGGCATTAGAAGTTTTGGAAATCAAATTTGCAAAATTCCCTCTTTGGCATGAACTTGAAATTTATATGATTTTTGCCAACTTTGAATCATCATATCTTGAGTTCTAGGATAAATCAAGAGATGTTCTTGTACTTTTTTAAAATGGGAAGATCCAATTTACAACTTTCATGTTTAAAGATTTTTCATTTGAAGCCTTTTTTATCAAGAAAGAGGAGTTTGAAAATCTTTCCCAAAATGGAAAGTTTTCACTACAAGTCATATCCAAAAATGGAAAGTTTGCAAATGGCTCAAAATTCTTCAATCTTGTGAACTTCTAACCACTTCTAAGATCAAATAAAGATCATGGAACCTAAAAATGATGAAGATGACCCTTTGGTACCATTGGTGGTGGCCTCAGATGCCCTGATTCTGACTTTTCTTGCACAATAAGTTACCAGTTGGTCAGATGACTTCCACAATGAATTTATTCATAAAATTTGGTACACATGCTCCTTATAACATATTAAGACCAATGGAATCAAGAATGACCAAAAAATTTGAGATTAAGGGCCTCAAACCCAAAACCCTAATTTTAGGTCATCTGTGTAGGAACTACTTAGTCTGCTTGAACACATTTGCAATGCTTTGTGATTTTTTGACTTTAATGACCTTTGGGGATCATAAGATGATCATAGAACACACATGGACCCTATTGAAAAGCTTCAAGGCCTTTGAGACAGCTCATATCACTTCTTGGATTCTCCTGATCACAAACCCTAATTGTGCAACTTATGCAGTGAAACAAAATATGCAATGTGAGATGATATGATTATGCAATGCAATATGAAAGATCACAAGCCATGGTGTGAGAGAGATGAGAGGGAAAATTTGGGGTGTAAGCTTCCCCTATTCAAGCATAAGTTAGATGTGCTGGGTGTAAGCGCATGGCTTAACAGACAAACAAGATAACTTGTGGTTGAATACCAAGACAGTCCGAAATTTGCACTGTTTATTAAAAGAAGGAAAGGGATATAAATTGTAATAGGCAATATAGTATGAGTATCAAATGGTAAGTAAAGCAATGATAGGGACGGCCATCATGCTGGGAAATAAAGAGACCGCGACGGGGATGTCCATCGGGTAAACTGATGAAGGACGATCATCAGGATAAAGGAAAAGACCACGACGGGGACGACCATCAGGTAAAGAAATAAAACTCTATGGGGATTAAATAAAGGAGGAAAGCACTAACAGGGACGACCATCGGGTTAAAGGGTAAATAAACCACGATGGGGACGGCCATCGGGTAAAAGAATAAATGAAATAATGATGAGCGACGGTCATTAAAAGGTGAAAGATGATCACCTAGCAGGGGACGGCTGCTGAAAATATCACGACATATGACGAATGCTGGATAGAAAAGATCAACGATGGGGACGGCCATCGGATAAGCATGATGAAGGAAGATCATCAAGAGGTGAAGGACGATAACCTAGTAGGGTACGGCTGCTCTGTTGGGGATTATCTCGACATAGGACAAATGCTGGATAGAAAAGATCAACGATAGGGATGACCATCAGATAAATGATGAGGGACGGTCATCATAAGGTGAAGGACGATCACCTAGTAGGGGACGGCTGCTAAGAAAGATATCGCGATATAGGACGAATGCCGGATAGAAAGTTCCAACAATGGGGATTCCACTGGGAGAAAGGATGGGGGAAGGTCATCCAAAGGTGAAGAACGATCACCTGGCAGGGGACGGCTGTCGAAAATATCACGAATGGATAGAAAAGTTGTTTTGTTGGTGATTTACTAGGGAATGGTAAACACAGACGAGTGCTTACACTTCAAAATGAACGGTATAAGTGTTTGACAGTGTGTATAGACTAAGGATGCGGACGAGCATCCTTAGGACCACGATACGGATGAGTATCGATAGAAACAAACGCTGACATGTGTTTAAGGATGATGATATGGACAAGCATCAATCGGTTAAGCAAGGAACACGAACGAGTGTTGATCTACTGAAGAGATAATACATACAAGATACAGACGAGTATCAGAGGATTGTGTATAAGTATGTACAAGTGTTTGACCTGCTGGGGAAATATGTGCAAGACACGGACGAGTGCCCAAAAGATTGAGCAAGGGACACGGACGAGTGTTTGACTTGCTGGGGAAGTATGACACGGGCGAGTGTCAAAAAGAATATGTACAGGTATAAACAAGTATCTGTATTGAGAGTGCAAAAAAGTATTCTGGCTTTGTCTGCGGGGGATAAGTTTTGTATATTGCTGGTGAAGTGATTCTGATGTTTGCAGGTGATTGTCGTAATGCTCCGTATTAGAGGGAATGTTACGCCTATTTTGGGGAAAAATGATGCGAATGCTATGATTATGAAAAATGAGAGAACTGATCCGAGATCCGGATCCTGCGGGGAGAAAGATCTCTGGGCGATCTGTCTAGAGGGAGAACTCCGCTGGGGAAAGAGATCATTGGCCGATCTGTGGGGAGAGAGGATCACCGAACGATCTTCCGAGGGAACTCTGTGGGGATCTCGAATGGGGAAGCTTCCATTGAAGAGAATCATGCTGGGGATGAGGAGGCTTCGACAACTCCGCTGGGGAGGAACTGACAACTCTGATAGGGAACAGAAAGTCCTGGCGACTGGCTGAGGAAAAGGAAAACTCTGGCAACTTGATGGGGAACAACAGTTCAAGCATTGCTCGAGAGATCCTGCTTGGGGAGAAGAGAACTTCTGGGAAGTAATCTATTGTAACTCCTTCGTCTAAGCGACACACTGGGGATTTAATGAGTTTCTCGAAGGATCCTCTTAGGGGATGACAACTTCATGGGGGAAAACTCCTGTCAAGTAACCCTGTTGATGAGGTGATTGCCGACTTGGCTGGGGATATGAGGCTTAATATACCCCATGCTGTGAGATTGTCTGTCTTGAGTACCTGCAACCTGTAAAAAAGAAACGCACAAGTGTCCCGAGGTATCCTCAACCGAATTCCATCATAGGAGTTAGATTTGCTCAAGAGTGCATATTTCCTGCAAGCATATACTGAAAATGGCTTATGTGTTTTCATGCAAGTGTTGTATTATGAACTTTGGACATTTTGCAAACGAAACAAAAATAAACAAAACAAAGTGTGACTGAATATTCTAATTTTATTGATTTGTGTACCCTGAATGGGCAAGTACAGTGAAGAAGCGATCCCTGAAAGGAGGAGATTGCTGTAAATTGAGAAAATAAAGGTGTTGGAAATGTTGAAGTTGACGCTCCAGTGAGCTTCCTTTGTTATGACCTGTAGGACCTTGACGTTCTTCTTATCTTGCTTTCTGAAGAAGGTTGATTCTGACCGACGCTTTATCCTTTCGAAGCTTGCCATGTTATGAGTGATACAGACGAATTCAGAATGCAGTTGTTTGCTTTTTCCCAGATTTTGCATGGATCGCCCTTTCGGGTTTTCAATCCACTGGGATACCCATTTTTTCCTGAGCTGTCCGATGTGGCTTTTCAACTCAGCGGGTGTACACATTTTTTATTTTTTTTTCCCTTATTTTTTCCCGAGTCTTTTATTCTGTTTTTGACTCGTCGGGATACCCTATTTTTTCCTGGACTTACATTCTGTTTTTATGTCCAGCAGGTCTTTTATGCGAAGTATTTTTTAAACTGTATTTGAATTCACAGGAGATAAGAAATCATTGCCATCCATAGTAGTGAGCATTAGTGCCCCACCAGAGAAAACTTTCTTTACTATGAATGGGCCTTCGTAGTTTGGCGTCCATTTGGCCCTGTGGTCTGTATGAGGAGGAAGAAGTCTTTTCAGAACAAGCTCTCCCACTTGGTATTCCCGAGGTCTGACTTTCTGATCGAAGTCTTTCTTCATTCGCTTTTGATATAACTACCCATGACAGATGGCTGCTAATCTCTTTTCTTGAATCAGACTCAGTTGATTATATCGAGATCAGACCCATTCTGCTTCATCCAGTTTCAGATCCATCATTACCCGTAAGGAGGGTAGTTCAACTTCAACAGGTAGGACAACTTCCATACCATACACAAGCTGATAAGGTGTTGCCCCAGTAGATATTCTGATAGAGGTTCGGTACCCATGCAAGGCAAATGGTAGCATTTCGTTCCAGTCTTTGTAGGTGACTACCATCTTTTGCACAATCTTATTAATATTCTTGTTAGCGGCCTCAACAGCGCCATTCATCTTTGGCCTGTAAGGAGGAGAATTGTGATGTTGAATTTTAAAGTCCTGGTAAAGTTCTTCCATCATCTTGTTGTTCAAATTGGAATATAATTCGCTCGGGAACTCCATATCAACAGATGATATCCCTTTTCAGAAATCGAGCTACCACTTGCCCGGTGACATTTACATACGAAGCTTCTTTAACCCATTTGGTGAAGTAATCAATGGCTACCAGGATGAATCTGTGACCATTTGAAGCAGTTGGTTCAATCTTTCCAATCATATCAATGCCCCACATGGCGAAGGGCCAAGGTGAAGACATTACATTCAAAGGATTAGGAGGCACATGCACTTTGTCCGCGTAGATCTGGCATTTGTGGCATTTTCTGGTGTAGGCGCAACAGTCTGCATCCATTGTGATCCAGTAGTAACCCGATCTTAATAACTTCTTTTCCATTGCATGTCCTCCGACATGGGTACTGTCGCTCCCACCAAATGACACCTGGCCAAGAGAGGTACAGACGCGAACGGTCGATGAAAGGAGAGATGAAGGTGAAATAAAAAAAATGGCCAACTAGGCATTTTTATCCCGAAGGAAAGGTAATACTGCATAAACCTAGAAAGATATGGATAAGATGGTTGCGAACCAGAGAAACTGAGAAAGGGGGTTGGTTACAACCTGGGAAGGTATTAGCACCCAGATTGTCCGTCGTACTCGACGGGATCCACGCTTGAAAGTTTGTGTTTAAAGGGGTAGTGTCAGTGCTATCTGTGTGCAAAAGGCTGGAAAAGAATACAAGTGTCAGTGCAAAAAGAAATGTGAAGAAAAGGAGTGTTAGTGTAAGAAAAGAGTGCAATGCTCAAGACAATGAGGCTTAAAAGAATAAAGTTGGAAGAGGGGGAATATACAGAGACTTTTGTTCGATAACAATTAAGTTATGCCTACGTATCCTCTCGTGCAATGAGGAAGTCAAAACACCATAGTTAGACTCAAAGAGACTGAAAGATAAATTGACTGATGAACTGCTTACTTGTCTATGCTCAAGTGTATGACCTGTTTGGCTCAGGTGCTAACTGTCTTGCATTAGACGGAAGAAGCGAGTTCTCGTTTATGAGTGAAGATGATGAGAAAAGAATCCCGAAGGAGACGATTATTGTTTGTTTTTGATGTTTTCAATCTTTTATTGCTTTTTGTGTTTGTCATAAGAAAATGAGCTTAAGCCTAAACCAAGGGTTAGTAAACTCATCACATCCTCCCTCTGATTAGGGGTAATGAGAATACCTTAAGTATGAAGTAAACACCTCAAACTTAACTACCATGATGTAGGATTAAGATCATTAACCTACTTGCAATTATTTAGATGTTTTTGGAGTTTTTTTTTAGTGTTAAGTAATGAGTTTAAGCCATAATCAATGATTTAATGGACCCATTACACCATCCTAATAGAAGGATAATAGATGAGCACACTTAAGCTGAGGAAGATACCTCAACTTAATCCATGATTAGGGATTAACCTCATGACAAAACAAGCCGTTATTAAAATGGATTTTAATTAAGGGTGAGATTAAGAAATGAGTTTTATGATTTGTAAGACAACTTGAGGGGGACTTGTCCATTAACACTAGGGTTAGTCCTTCTTAACCAATTAAGGAAGAATTAGAACCCTAATGCAAGGCCCAAGTTACAAACTTGATGTCTTAGTGATTGTTAGATGAATTGATTAAGAGATTTAAACACATTAAGGGTTTAACACTTAGGATTAAATTTATACACTCCATCCTAAGAGAAGGATGCAGGCATAACCTTAATCACAAAGCCTTAAAACCTTAAAGGTTTAGTCTTTGATTATGAGATGAGAAGAGAGACACAAAAGATGACACAAAGGTAAAACTAATGGGGAACTAATCAAACCCTAATTGTGATCATGCTTGAGTTTTCCTAGGGTTTATGAGGCTTGCAAGAGATCTTCAAGAAGAGCCACCAAGGAAGAAGCAGATGGAAGGAAGAGAAGCAGAAGAAACAAATCAACTTACTTCACTTAAGAAGATAAGTTTCTTGAAGAAATAAGGTGAAGAAGGAACATGAATGAGAAAGCCCAATCTAATACAAATACAAAATGCAACAATGAATGCATAAGAGAGATGAGACGAGATTGTGAGAAGTGAAGGAAAATTCACTTCTCTAAGTAACTTACCACCTGAAAAGTTAGTAAAAGGAAATGAAATGAAAATGAAATGAATGCAAGGATGCAAACCAAAACCAGAAGCATATTCATGATGTTAATGATGCTAAGAGATGATGCAAATGTATATCAAGAGTTGTGAATGATCATACAAAGGATGAGGATGCAAATGAAGCATGAAAGGAGCATGAAAGTTCATGAATGCACATGAAATGAAATGAATACATAACATGGCAAGTGGATGATGCAATGATCAAACATGATTCTAATGTGTCCTAAGATGTCTTACATGTCATGTGAATGCATAAAATGTCATGGCATGTTCATGAATGCAAGCATATGCAAGATGTATGCAAAGGAAGATGAGAGATTAGGGTTTCCATGCAACATGAGATGCAAAACTTAAAAACAGAAGCAAATGACAAGATAAAAAATTGAAAATGCAATCAAAAGAACCCTAACCCCATGTGATGTCACACCCCAAAGGAGGAGACCTAACTCTTAACCCTAAGGAAGTTATGATTTTACTAAGTTTTCTAGGGTTTTAAGGTATCTAAAGGGAAAAAATGCCAATCAATTCAAAAGGGCAGAAGAAAATCATGACAAAATTATGTTAGAAACTACAACTCAAATGAAGATCAATGCAAAAAGAACCATTGTCATACCATTCTTAGTTAGGCAGAATATAATTCTTGAAGTTAGGGTTCAAAAATAGGATTTTATGAACCCTAAATTCAAAGAAAAATGTCAAAATGATTCAAAACCAAAAAGAAATTTGTGTGGATGGTATGACAATGTGTCTAAATGTTTAAAGATGGAACATGAATTTTTTGGGATTTTTTAGAAACCTAAATGATATTTTAATTAATTAATTTTCATTTATTAATTAAAATAAACAATTAAATGTCTAAAAAATGATTTTTTAATGCAAAAAATAAAAATAAAAATATTTTTGGGTTGAGAAAATTATTTGGAATTAAAATGCTGAATAAAAATATTTTTAGGGTTTTCTAAGTATTTTAAATAAAATATGCAAAATAAATGAGAAAAAAATGAATTAAAACTGAATTAAATAAAAGTATGATGATCTAAGGGACATGATTCAATCTGGGTAAGTGTATGTTGACCACACGCCACATCCTATGGATGGAATTCAAACTGAGCTAATCTCACTTAATTAATTATATAATCCAGGTTAAATGTTAATAAAGAGATCTTGGCCACACAACACACGCGGGAAACCCTAATCTAACGGCTCAGATTCAAAAGATGCCCTAACCCTAATTAAAACTGCTAATGACTTTCAGGTCACCAGAGAAGAGCTCCAGTCGTCTTCTCCGGTGACACCCTCCCCTGAAAACTTTCAACTCACTCCCTGGGTCATTTCTGGAGCTCTAAAGCTCCAGATTGACTCCTCCCACTCCCCTAAGATCAAATCCACCCTCAAAAACAATTTCTTTTCACTCAATCTCTTGATTCGAAGAAGAACATAAATATGTCAAAAATTTCAGACAAACAATGCATTCTCATTTCTTCATCATTTTCAAAAATAACAAGTTCAGTGTACTCAGGGAAACATGCTTAATCATTTAGTAACATAAAATAAAGGTTCTGGAAAAATTAATTTGCATGGCTACCTGAGATGGAGCTTTCAACGCTTGAGCTTTCTGGCTGCTTCCTTGGTGCAAAATGCCTCCAATGAACTTCCTGAAGAAGCTTTAATGCTTGGAGAGCTTTGAGGAAGGCTGGTTTGTGAGTTTGTGCTCCACTGGTCAGAAAATCGTGTTTGGCTTATGGTCTATTCTTGGCTGTTTTGATGGGTGGTTTATGATCAGTGAATGATTTAAGAATGAATGGTGGTGTTTGTTTGAAGAATGAGCAAGTGTGTTGTGTGTTTCGAAGGAAAATGCAAGAGGGATGATTTTTGTGAACTTGAGAATGCTGAGGTTTTTGGCTGTGTTCTTGTGTGTTATGGCTTGCATAAAGTCCACATATCAAGTTGTGATTAGGTCTGCGGAGTTGGTGTGGGCTATGCTGATTGGTATGGGGTGATTTGCAAAAAGTCAAGGTTGGTTGTACTTGAGGTATGGGCAAGAATGCAGCTGGCTTTTTGGCATGTCCATGTGCAGTTGAGATCAAGGATGACCATAGAATCAATCTTGAGGCAATTCAGCAAGTTGAAACAAAGTTATGGGGTGTTTTGCAATTTGGAGAAAGTTTGGCCCCTTTGAGATTTCTTCATGGGCAAGGCATGAAAACTTGATATTCTTTGGGCAATTCTGAGTTTTAGACATTGCACAATGTTTGTATGATTCTTAGAAGTGTGTTTGAAGTCACAAAATGATTTGGAAAGAGGTTTTGCAAAAATCCCTCTTTGGTGCATTCTTGAAAATTATGTGATTTTTGCCAACTTTGACAAGCCATATCTTGAGTTCCAAAATGAATTAGAACATGTTCTTGTACTTTTTGAAAAGGGAATGATCCAATATACAAATTTCATGACCAACAATTTTTCATTTGAAGCATTTTTGGTTGAGAAAGAGGAGGTTGAAAAACTTTCCCAAAATGGAAAGTTTACATTACAAGTCATTTCCATTTTTGGCAACTTTTGGTTTAGCTCACTTTTCTTCAAATTTGTGAACTTATAAGCACTTAAATGATCAAATAAAGACCATATAACTTCAATTTGATGAAAAATCCACTTTGGTTCTAGTGTTGGGGGCCTGAGATGCCCAGATTTTGCTCTGACTTGCTCAAGAAGTTAACTAGTGATCAGATGACTTTCACAATGAATTTCTTCATCAAACTTGGTATGCATGATACTTATAACATATTGAGACCAATAGAAACAAGAATGACCAAAAAATTTGGAGTTATGGCCTCTGAAACCAAAACTCTAATTTCAGGTCGTCTGTGTAGTTAAACCCTAGCTCTGCTTCCATGCTTTGCCAGTTCTTGTGATTCTTTGACTTCCTTGATCTTTGGGGGATATAATATGATGATTGAACATACATGAACCCTCTTGAAATGATTTATGGCCTTTGGAGTGGCTCAGATGGATCTTGGATGGCTCAAGTCACAAACCCTAGATGCAGATGAACTTGAACTAATGCAGTGAAGCAAAGATGCAACATGATATGATATGATTGAACTAATGCAAATAAGAAAGATCACAAGCCATGGTGTGAACTTAGTGAGGGAAAAGTTGGGGTGTTTACAGCTGCCCCTATTCAAGCATGAGTTAGCTGTGTAGGATGTAAGTGACGGGCTTAACAGACGAACAAGATAACTTATGGTTGAATACCAAAGACAGTCCAAAATTTGCACTCACTGGGGAGAAGAAGAAAAGGGATATAGATTGTAAAAGGAGAGTATAATATGATTATAAAGTGCAGGCGATGGAGGACGACCATCGAGCAGAGGACAATTGTTGGGGATAAAGCAATGACGGGGACGGCCAACATGCTGGGGAAGTAAAGAGATTATGACGGGGACAATCATCAGGTAAAGAAACAAGATTCTCTGGGGATTAAAGGTAAAGTTAGATATGGGGATGACCATCAGGTTTGTAGAGTAAGGGTAAACAACGATGGGTGCGGCCATCGGGTTAATGAAATAAATGATGAGGGACGGTCATCAAAGGTGAAGGACGATCACCTAGCAGGGAACGACTGCTCTGTTGGGGATAAGGATGAGGGACGGTCATCCAAGGTGAAGGACGATCACCTGGCAGGGTACGGCTGCCGAGAGTATCGCGACATAGGATGAATTCCGGATAGAAAAGGTCGATGATGGGGACGGCCATCGGATAAGCATGATGAAGGACGATCATAAAGAGGTGAAGGACGATCACCTAGCAGGGTACGGCTGCTCTCGGGTTTATCATGACATAGGATGAATGTCAAATAACATAATCAACGATGGGGACGACCATCGGGTAGAATGATGAAGGACGGTCATCAAAAGGTGAAGGACTATCACATAGCAGGGGACGGCTGCTATATATCACTACATAGGACGAATGTCGGATACAAAAGGGTTCCAATAATAGAGACTCCGCTGGGAGAAAGATGAGGAACGATCAGTGAAGGACGATCACCTGGCAGGGTACGACTGCTGAAAGTATCATGACATAGGACGAATGTCATATAGAAAAGAAGTTTTGCTTTTTACTGGGGAATGGTAAACACGGACGAGTGCATACATCCAAGAAACAAAAGGTATACGTGTTTGGCGCTGTGTATAGATCAAAGATGCGGACGAGCATCCTTAAGACTACGATATGGACGAGTATCGGTAGAAACAACGCTGCCGCATGTTCAGAGATGATGGTACGGACGAGTACCAACTGGTTAACAAAGAACACAGACGAATGTTGAATCTGAGGGGAAATAAGTGGTGTATACAGGATATGGACGAGCATCTGTATGAGTAAAACAAGTATTGTGAAGTATGAGCCAGACACGGACGAGTGTTAAACTAGCTGGGGAGAATATGACACGGACGGGTGTTAGAAGAGAAAATGTATAAGTTATGAATTTATATTTGTATATGAGAGTGTAAAAGGTAATCTAGTGATCTGTGGGGATAAGATGACACGGACGGGTGTCGACAAGAGTGTATTATAAACAAGTGTTTGGCAACCATGCTGGGGAGTGGTGACACGGACGGGTTTCAGGAGTGCGTATAGGTATCTGTTTGTAGAAAGTGTTCTGGAAATTTTACTGGGGAAATATGACACGGACGAGTGTCAAAAGGAGCATGTATCTGTATTTGAGAGTGCAAAGGGGACGCTTTGGCGTTCTGCGAGGACTGTGAATCTTTATATACATTGCTGATGGAATGTTGGTATTTCCAGGTGATTGGTTCGAACCTGATTTGTGATCATGCAATATGTTTGATTCTTGCCGTAATGCTCCGTATTAGACGGAATGCTACGCTCTGGGGGAAATATGATGTAAATGCTATGATTATGCAAAAGATACCGATCCGGGATTCGGATCCCGTTGCATGTGAAGATCTCTGGCTGATCCGCTTGGAAAGAGAATCCCAGCTGGGGATGAGATCATCGGTTGGTCTGATAAAATATACGACTCTGCTTGGGGAAATAAGTCACTGATAGACCTATCTTGGTAATGAGGAGCCTATCTAGGGATGTGGAGGCTTTCATCACTTTGTTGTGTGGGAAATTCAGACATTGCTCTTCTAGAGAGGAGGCTGGAGTTCTGTGGGGAGATGGTTCCCTGTCTAGTACTCTATTGGGGGAGGAACGACCACTGAACGATCTTCCTAGAGATTTTTGTGGGGATCCTGCTGAGGATGATGATATCTGTCAACTCAGTTGGGGAAATGAACACTTTCTGATGCTGCTCTGAAGAAAATGTGCTGGAGAAGTGATGTCTGGCAACTCTGATGGGGAGAAAACACTTTCGGTGCTGTTTGGAGGATGTGCTGAGGAAATAATGATTCGGCAACTTGCTAGGGAAAACCTTTCATGCCCCATGTTGCGCTCTGAATACCTACAGTCCTGTTATAACAAAGAAACGCGCCAGTATCCTGAGGTATCCCTTACCGGATTCCGTCATAGGAGTTAGACATTCCTGGAAGTAAAAATATATTTCCTGCAAGCATGTGATTAGAACGGCACATCTGTTTTTATGCAAACATTATATCAAGGATATCATACATTTTTGCAAGTGAAATAAAATGTACAAGACGAAATGTGACTGAAAAATCTGATTTTATTAATTTGAGTGCCCTGAATTGGCAAATACAGTCAAAGAAACAAATCCCCTGAAATGAGGAGATTGTTACAAATTGAGAAAAAAATGAAGGTGCTGGCAATGTTGACGACGCTTTAGTGAGCTTCCCCTTGCTATGACTCGTATGACCTTGACGTTCTTCTCATCTTGCTTTCTGAAGAAGGCTGATTCTAACCGATGCTTTAACCTTTCAAAACTCACCAAGTCGTGAGCGATACAGATGAATTCAGAATGCAGTTGTTCGCTTATTCCCTTATTTTGCGTGGATCGCCCTTTCGAGTTTTCAATCCACCGGGATACCCATTTTTGCCTGAGCTGTCCAATGCGGCTTTTCAACTCAGCGGGTGTACATTTTTCTTTATTTTTCCCTTTTTTTTTCCCAAGTCTTTTATTCTATTTCTGACTCGCCGGGATGCCCTATTTTTGCCTGGACTTACATTCTTTTTTTTATGTCCAGCGGGTCATTTTATGGGAAGTATTTTTTAACTGCATCGGAATTCACAGGGGATAAGAAATCTTCACCATCCATAGTAGTGAGCATCAGTGCTCCACCAGAGAAAACTTTCTTTACTATGAATGGACCATCATAGTTCGGAGTCCACTTGCCCCTGTGGTCTGTATGAGGAGGAAGGAGTCTTTTCAGCACAAGATCTCCTACTTGGTATTCCCGAAGCCTGACTTTCTGATCAAAGGCCTTCTTCATTCTCTTCTGGTATAACTGCCCATGACAGATTGCAGCTAATCTCTTCTCTTCAATCAGACTCAGTTGATTATACCGAGAATAGACCCATTCTGCTTCATTCAGTTTGACATCCATCAGTACCTGTAAGGAGGGTAATTCAACTTCAATAGGTAAGACTGCCTCCATACCATACACAAGCTGATACGGCGTTTCCCCAGTGGATGTTCTGATTGAGGTACGGTACCCATGCAAGGCAAATGGTAGCATTTCATGCCAGTCTTTGTATGTGACCACCATCGTTTGCACAATCTTCTTGATGTTCTTGTTAGCCGCCTCAACAGTGCCGTTCATCTTTGGCCTGTAAGGAGAAGAATTGTGGTGTTGGATCTTAAAGTCCCGGCACAGTTCTGCCATCATTTTATTGTTCAAGTTGGAACCATTATCAGTAATGATTCGCTCGGGTACTCCATACCGACAGATGATGTCTCTTTTCAAAAATCGGGCTACCATTTGTCTGGTGACATTTGCATACGAAGCTACTTCAACCCATTTGGTAAAATAGTTAATGGATACCAGGATGAATCTGTTGCCATTGGAAGCAGTCGGTTCGATCTTTCCAATCATATCAATGCCCCACATGGCAAAGGGCCAAGGAGAAGACATCACGTTCAAATGATTCGGAGGCACATGCACTTTGTCTGCATAAATCTGGCATTTGTGGCACTTTCTGGCATAGGCACAACAGTCTGCATCCATTGTGATCCAGTAGTAACCTGATCTTAATAACTTTTTAGCCATTGCATTTCGTCCATCATGGGTACCGAAAGATCCTTCATGCACCTCGTGCATCAACAAGTCCGCCTCTTTCTTATCAACACATCTGAGAAGTACCATGTCAAAGTTTCTCTTGTACAATGAACCATCAACATTCAGGAAGAAACTACCAGCTAGCCTTCTTAATGTCTTCTTATCATTGGATGATGCTCCAGGTGGGTATGTTTGATCCTCTAAGAAGCATTTGATGTCATGGAACCAAGGCTTGTCATCTTTAGCAATGTCTACTGAGAATATGTATGCTGGTCTGTCAAGTCTGGATACTGAAATCCGAGGCACAAAATTGGCAGCTTGAACTTTGATCATGAAGGAAATCGTAGCCAGAGCATCTGCAAACTGATTTTCATCTCGAGGGATATACTCAAGCTTGACTGTTGTGAAGAAAGTCAATAATCTCCTCGTATAGTCGCGGTATGGAATCAGATGCTCCTGGTGAGTGTACCATTTGCCGTTGGTTTGATTGATTACCAGAGCTGAATCTCCGAACACAGTTAAAGTCTTGATCCTGAGGTCAATGGCTTCCTCAAGTCCCATGATACAAGCTTCATATTCGGCTTCGTTGTTAGTGCAGTTAAAGGTGAGTTTTGCCGAAAAAGGCATGTGAACTCCCTTAGGTGAAATAAGCATTGCACCAACACAACGACCATTCATATTAATAGCCCCATCAAACATCATTGTCCATTCTTCTTCTGGGTCAGGCCCTTCAGTGTGAACAGGCTCTTCATGATCTTTTGCTTTTAGGAACATGATGTCTTCATCAGGGAAGTCAAATCTCATTGGCTGGTAATCATCAATGGGTTGCTCAGCCAGATAGTCAGATAGTACACTGCCTTTGATGGCCTTTTGAGATGTGTACTGAATGTCATATTCTGTGAGAATCATTTGCCATCTTGCAACCCTTCCGGTAAGTGCTAGTTTCTCAAATATATACTTGACTGGGTCCATCTTTGAGATCAACAAGGTAGTGTGGGTCAACATATACTGCCTTAGTCGGAGAGCAGCCCACGCTAAAGCACAACAAGTTTTCTCGAGAAATGAATAACGTTGTTCACAGTCGGTAAACTTTTTGCTTAGGTAGTATATTGCATACTCTTTTCAACCAGACTCGTCATGCTGGCCCAATACACACCCCATTGACTCTTCTAATACTGTCAAGTACATTATTAGAGGTCTTCCTTCAACCGGAGGCATAAGGATTGGAGGCTCTTGTAAGTATTCCTTGATTTTGTCAAAAGCCCTTTGCAGGTCTTCATTCCACCTGACAGTTTGTTCTTTTCTTAACAACTTGAACAGAGGCTCACAGGTCGCAGTAAGGTGAGATATGAACCTTGAAATGTAGTTCAATCTACCTAAGAACCCCCGAACTTCTTTTTCAGTCTTTGGTGTAGGCATTTCTTGAATGGATTTGACTTTGTCAGGGTCAACTTCAATTCCCTTTTCACTTACAATGAACCCCAGCAGCTTACCGGACCTTACCCCGAATGTGCATTTGTTGGGGTTTAGCTTTAGTTGGTACGTCCTCAGACGCTTGAATAGCTTCAACAGATTCACTAGGTGTTCTTCTTCCGTGAGGGACTTGGCAATCATGTCATCCACATAACATTCTATTTCTTTGTGGATCATGTCGTGGAATAATGTTACCATAGCCCGTTGATAAGTGGCACCAACATTCTTCAGTCCAAACGACATTACCTTATAACAGAATGTGCCCCATGGTGTGATGAAAGTTGTCTTCTCCATGTCTTTAGGTGACATCTTGATCTGATTATATCCTGAAAATCCATCCATGAAAGAGAACACCGAGAACTGAGTTGTATTGTCGACCAATACATTAATGTGAGGTAATGGGAAGTCATCCTTTGGGCTAGCTCTATTCAGATCCCGGTAGTCCACACACATCCGTACTTTGCCATCCTTCTTAGGCACAGGTACAACGTTAGCAACCCACGACGGGTAGCTAGTTACAGCAAGGAAGCCGGCGTCCCACTGTTTTTGCACCTCTTCTTTTATTTTCATGGCCATATCCGGACGAGTACGGCGCAACTTCTGTTTTACTGGAGGACAATCTTCCTTTAGAGGCAGCTTGTGCATAACAATGTCGGTATCCAGACCTGACATATCTTGATAGGACCAAGCAAAGACATCAACGTACTCTCGCAGCATGTCAATAAGTTGTTCCTTCACTGAATCTTGCAGACGGGCCCCGATTTTCACTTCTTTCAAGTCTTCTTCGGTACCAAGATTAACTGTCTCAACTTCCTCCTGATGAGGAGTGATAACCTTCTCCTCTTGCCTTAGCAGTCTGGCTAGCTCTTCAGGTAGCTCATAATCTTCTTCAACCCCTTCATCGGCTTGATTAATCGGATTGTCGAAGTCATACGAAGTCATAGCAGTGTCGTTGTCGGTGCAGTCTGGAGGACACTCTCTGCAATGGTTTAGATTGGTTCATTTTAGTGATCAGTTTTATCTTGTTTATAAAAAGTGAAAATGAAGTTATTATTTTGAAAAACATTGCCATTTTATTTTTGTACAATAAATGAAAAATGAAAAACAGTGAGCGGGAAAAAAGAGACTCATTTGCAAAAGATGTCCTGATATTCAATAATTGATCGTTTGCACAAAATACAAGATGTCCCAATTACAAAATGATTCCTGACATCTTGGGAAAGATGCAGGACTCGATGCATGCTTAAAGACAGGAAATAATAATTACTCTGCAGGAGTAACTCTTATAATTTCCTGGGAAGACCAGTTAGAGACTTGGTTCACCGGGATCCTTGGACGTATCCAGCTTTCCAGGTTACGTTCGTCTTCTTCCTCGTCTTCTAGACTGTTCACATCATTCAGGGTTAGCATTCCCCCACTGACAAATTTGGGCTCCGTTGCAGCCTCTGGTTGATCTTGTCGAGTTGGTCTGTAACCCAACCCGAATTTGTCTTCTTTCTTTTCAACTAGCAGCAGCTTGCCCCAGCCTTGAGCGGTACCCTCCTCAACAACCTTCTGGGCCTGTTGATATGAAGTGATGGAAGTTCCAGATACAACAGTTGCTTCATTGATGTTAAGGGCCTCAAACCCCTGACTCATAGTCTCATGGATCTCCCCATCCATCTCTATATACTTGTAAGTAGCCAGCTGGCTAACAAAAATGTCTTCCTCTTCGCAGATTGTGATGATCTGGCCTTCCTACTCAAATTTTAACTTCTGGTGAAGGGTAGATGTAACAGCACCAGTGGCGTGAATCCAGGGTCTACCCAACAGACAGCTGTAGGCCGACTGTATGTCCATCATGAAGAATGTAGTTTTAAAGATCTGCGGGCCAATCAACACAGGTAAATCAATCTCTCCAAGCACTAATCTCTTAGAGCCATCAAATGCTCTCACCACCAAGTTACTTGGACGCAATGCCAATCTATCATACTCTAGCTTCACCAAGGCTTTCTTTGGGAGGACATTGAGCGAAGACCCAGTGTCCACCAGCACATGAGAAAGAATGACACCTTTGCATTCTAAGGTGATATGTAAATCCTTGTTATGGTTGCGTCCCTCC
Source organism: Lathyrus aphaca (assembly GCA_963966055.1). Classification (NCBI taxonomy): domain Eukaryota; kingdom Viridiplantae; phylum Streptophyta; class Magnoliopsida; order Fabales; family Fabaceae; genus Lathyrus; species Lathyrus aphaca. Next base: position 499,968,654 of record OZ014519.1, on the reverse strand, counting down.
GTCGTTAAATCAGCATTTGTGAAGCCCAGCCCATGACTGGTGTTAACATTTGCAACCACTGTTTCCAGCTGATTAAATGTAATCTCTTCCGGCACATAGGCTGCGTGCAGGACCTTCAACAATGCATTCCTGTGGGCTTCGGAACACATTAATAGTGATAGTATAGAGATTTTGGAGGGTGTCTGATGAAGCTGGTCCACCACTTTGTAATCACTCTTTTTGATTATTCTCATGAACTCGTCCACGTCTTGTTCAAAAGACGTCTTCGGAGTTTCTTTAACAGAGGGTTCTTCCAGTACCACATTCTTCCTTTTTGCTTTAGCAGCAGCTTTTGCTTCAGCGTTGGGTCTTGGTGTTTGTGAGGCAAAAAGGCGTCCGCTTCTGGTGAAGCCTCCACCTCCCCCAATGTTGTTAACTTGTGGTGAAGAGGTTGCTGAATCTAGAGTGATTTTCTCTCTGTCGCAGTAGAGATCAGAGCCGTAGTGCCAAGGTATGGCATTATTGCTTTCATAAGGAACGGGTCCAGGTACCGTAATGGTGACCGGACTGATCGTTGCAGCGGAAGGAATTGTGATGGTATGCGGGTCGTAATAGATTGTGACTGGAGATCTGACAGGAGGTGTTGCAGTTTGTTGTTGGAAATTGTTGTTGGGATGAACATTTGCCGGGTCATAATAGATCGTGACCGTTGAGACATCTTCATTAGTGTTTGCTGGTGTTGTAGGCGTTTCCGTTGATAAGATGGGTGCTGATGTTGTAGAAGTAAATGTTGTTGAACTCTGATCTGTTGAAATAATGGATGAAGTGATTGCTGGAGTTGTGGATGAATCAGTGGGTATGATAGTTGTTGCAGTTGTAGGAGGATATGCTGTTGTTGAAGAAAGAATTGTTGATGTTGTGGAAGAATCCATGGTTGCTGAAGAAAAAGTTGTTGAAGGAGCCGTTGTGGTATATTGCAAAATTCCATCTCTGATAAGGCCATCTATGCCAAACCTTAGCTTCTCACAACCATTAATAGCAGTTTTGCACAATTCGCAGCAGGCCCCACAGCCCGGGAACACTTGACATCCTAAACGTTGAGCTTTGACTTCTGCCAACGGTGTTTGAATCTGTGCAACATTGTCAATCAGTGCAGATGGTTGATCCTCTTCTATGGCATTAATCATGGGCCCACCATGATTAGGCATAGGATTTCTATTAACATTTGGAGGAGGTGCAAAATTGAGAGCTTTGGAATCGACCAGATCTTGAACCTTCATTTGCAAGGCTCTACACTTCTCAGTATTGTGACATGGTGCGTTGGAATGAAAGGCACACCTGGAATTAGCATCATAATTCTTCGGGAGGTTGAGAGGATCTGGTGGAGCCAACGTCCTTAACTCAACCAGGTTAAGCTTCAGGAGTTGTGGCAGTAAGGCAGCATAAGGCATAGGGATGACATCAATCACCCTATTTGTCTGAGATGGCCTCTGTTGAAAGGGGCGCTGATGTTGGTTGTTGTTGTTGTACGTTCTTTGTTTCGGAAAATGAGATTGTTGTTGATAGTGTTGTTGTTGTTGTTGAGGATAAAGTGGTTGCTGTGGAACCGGAGTCGGGATAGTAACGGCTGCTACCGATCTGTGAGAATATTGGGGTCTGCCCCTGCTTGCATGGATATCATTTGTTTCACCTGCCCTTCGGGGTCCTGAAAAAGGTTTTCTGGGGTTGTTGGAGGAACTTGCACCATTGTCAGAGATTTTGCCCATTTTCAAAAGACTCTCAATTCTCTCACCAGCTATAACTACATCGGCAAAACTGGTGGAAGAGAAAGCAGCAAGTCTATCAATATAAGTTCCCTGCAAGGTGTTCATAAACATGTCAGCCATTTCTCTTTCAGACATGGGTGGCTGGACAGCAACATCAAGCTGTCTCCACCTCTGAGCATAATCCCGAAAGCTCTCCCTTAAAGATTGAGACATGCCCATTAGAAGAGTTCTATTAGGGGCCATGTCTAGGTTGTACTGGTATTGTCGGATGAAGGCTTCGGCCAAGTCTTTCCAACATCTTATAGTGGCCCTTGTCAGATGCGAATACCATTCTCTTGATGCTCCAGTCAGGCTGTCCTCAAAGTAGAACTTCCATAACTTCTCATCCATGGTATAAGCCTTGAGTCTCCCCAAGAAAGACAGCAGATGAGTATGCGGGCAGGAGGTACCATTATATTTTTCAAAGCATGGGGGTTTGAATTTGTGGGGAATCCTCACCCCATCTACCAGCCCCATATCCATTACGTCGAAGCCTAAGGAATTCTGGGATTCCAAGGACCTCAGTTTTTCAGCAATCTCATCCAGCCTTCTGTCATACACCTCATCCCTAACCCCAATAACTATGAACTGTTCTTCTTGGGGATCCTCTTGCAGGATTCTGCCTCCAGCAGTATTACCTTGAACATTCCTTGTGCCGTTAACATCTGGGTTCAAATGGGGCCCATACTCTGGTGGGTCGATACGAGGCTATCCCCGTTCATTATTGCTAGTTCCTCCTGTTCCAAGGTGGGGCTCCTCAGGTGTCTGTCTTTCTACCAGCTCTCTCAGCCTCTCCTGGCTCTGAGCCAAGCCAATCATCACAGCCATAAACTGGGTCATTTGGTTTCTCATCTCGACCCTTCCGTTTGCCATCTAATTTCTCACTTCATTCAGATCCTGCTGTACCTGATCCATCTGAATGCCTGGAAGGTTGTTTCGCGTTGGGTACCGGTGTGTGCGGTTGACAGGGAACACTCGGCGACGAGCAATGTTTCCTGAAATCACAACAAAGTGAGAAACAAAGAATAAACGAAAACCTACAAAACAAAGAAAATGTTAGTATGCAATGCAGTATGCTTATTTGTTTTCCAAGGTATCCGGTTTGGTTCTTGGTTTTGACCTTTTCAGACCTCGAGGAGATGCTTGATGATGTTGAGAAAAGAAGCCCACCAAAATAAAACAAACTGATATATTACAAATGATGAAAATACATAGTCTGTTTACAACACATGCCAATGGTGGGTCAAAAATACAACAATCAAAAGAAAAAGTGCATCAAAAGAAAAGAAATACAAGCAAAGAGGAATCAGACATCCAGTCTATAGTCATCTTCCCTGACTTCCTTCAGGAGAGCCTCAGTCACCGGACCAACTGGGTGCTCTGTAATGGTCCTAATGAGGTAGTTCCTTGTAGCAATGGCATTGATCAGATTCTTATGCCTGTCCTGGTCCTTTGATCTCTTTAACCCCGCCCGAAGTTTTAACTCTGATATTTCCTTCTGAGCTGCCAGCAAAGCTTCTTGCTGCTTCTTCTCATTAGCCTCCAGCTGTTGAATCTTGGCTTGAGTCCTCTGGTCTTCTAGTGCACGGGCTTCGATGATCCTGATCCACCTAGCCCGGCTTTCCTCCAGGTAATGTTCAGCCCTAGATTTCTGAATCTTGGCCTCCTTACAGGCGTTCTTCAATATCTGTTCCCCGACCCTTGCTTTCCTTATGTAGTCATCTGTTCTTTCAATATTGGTAAGATGCTCAGTCTTGAGTCTTTCCAATATTTCAATGTCCAGACGACCGTCATTTCTTTCCCAAAGGGTCTTCTTCAAGGCCTCAGATAGCTGATTATTCCTCTCTTTCAACTTTTCAAATTCCTCTAGGCTAACAGTTGCTGCAGGCTGTACTGTAGAAGGTCCAGGTGTGTCTTCCAAGGTGAAAGGAATTCTGGTAATCTGAGCTCTAGTACGGGACCAGTCAGAGTACTGAGCTGAAGCAACATTGTTGCACCTTCCAAGGATGGTTGTCCCTTTGGTCTGGATGTTGTCCCAAGCCCAGGAAACTTACCTGACAACAGCAGAATTAGGTTGCACTTCACAGTATAGGGTCTCAGCTAAATCCTGTCCTCTGGGAGGGTGAACCAAGGCATATCCCAGTTGTCTCTTAAACAACAAAGGGTTGTAGTTGATGCAACCTTTTACTCCTATTAGAGGCACATTAGGGTATTTCCCACAACTGGTAATAATATCCTTGCCTTTGGTGCTCTGGGTGCACCATCTGATATCATCTGATGTTAAGGCAATGAATCTTTTGGCCCAATTCTTCTGCTGGTGTGGGTTCAAGAAGGTATCTGACTTAGGCAGGTGTCTGAGTAGCCAAAAGTAGAACAAGGGAGCACAACATCTAACTAGCTTCCCCTTTTGCTTTTCATTTCTCTGATGGATGGAGTAGTAAAAATCTCCTAGAAATGTAGGCACTAGGTTCCTCAGCAGGAACAAGTGGATGGCATTCTTACTCACGAATTTGGGCTCATCTGCAAACAATATAGCCCCATATATGCTGAGGGCTAAAAGTGCACAGACTGCCCTCCACTCTCCCACTGTAGCCTTCAGGATGGCTTGAGAAATCAAGAAGTCTAGATGTAAACCAAGAATCCCAAGTTTTGTTGTCATATTTTGCTCAATGAGGGCAGGCTCAAAATGTAATGCCCTTGCTATCTCTTCACTTCTGGGAGCAGTCATCTCTGGGTTGAAGGGGATCCCTCCTCTGATAGGCACTCCAATCAACAAGGAAAACTCTTCCAACAGAGGCCTCATCTGAATATCTGGAAAGGTGAAGCATCTGAGTGGGGGGTCATAAAACTGCAAGCATGTGTGGATCATGCTTCTCTGAGAAGAATCAAGATCCATGACCATGTCTAAAATACCCCCATAGTGCTCTCTAAACAGTGGGATGTGGTCAGGTGTGATAAGGGACTGGACCTGCCTGATACCAGTCAAGGTGGGATCAAAGAAGTGATAAGATATGTTGCTCTTCCTTGGAACATCCATAAGTGCTGATGAAGAAGCTGAAGTAGAATGCTGGTGAAGATCACAGACTGAGAAGCTGAAGGAGAATCTCTGACAGACTGATGCAGGTGCTGAAGGAGACGCTGAAGAAGATAACTGAAGCAGAGGTCTAAGCAGTAGAAGGGGTCAAAACCAAACCAAGATATAATGAGGTGGATACCCTGAAAAACAAATAAACAAATGTTAAATGATGCAATGATGATATATGAAAATGATATGCAAGGGTTTGTGATCAAGAGCTGGATATGATTATCTGTCTTGGTATAAGGCCCATGTATGTTCAAAGGTCCAGACGGAGGCTCAGAAATCCAGTAACCAAGGCGGGGGACTCAAATAAAGAGTCACATGTCCAGGGTTAATCACATGAACTGTCCAAAGTGAAGTATTCTTAAACAAAACAGTAACAGGGTATGATGTGGCCAAGGGTTCCTGTAAACCTGTAAACAACCCAACCCCCTCACATGTAATGTTCTAGAACAAGGATCCTCATACTTGGATCAGTTATGAGAAGTGTAAACACTTCTAACCCGGAGGTACAGTGTTTACAATAACCATAAAAGATCCTCCTCTAATTCACCCAAGATTCTGAAGGTCAAAATAAAGGTCATCCAGACTTAGCAGGCTTCCCAGATAGCCCTAGCACTACAGGAAATCTGTAGCACAGAGTTCTCAAGAAGAAACCCACATCTGAACAGTGTTTCATATTCCTGCACCAGATCGAAATGGAATGGGAAAGAACATGAACCACTCTAGCCTAGGTGTCACTCAGGTCCCAGGTATAGGATCTTATTCACTCAGTGAAACCCCACCCACCAAAACAGAAACCAGATCCAGCAATGATAATGACAGTATAATGTGTAAAAAACTGTAAAGAAAGCAATAAATAAAGCTGGACATAAAGCAATAAATAAAGAAAAATAAATAAACACAAATAGCACATAACACCCCAGTAAACACAAATCAAACAAGCGCTAGGAGGAACCCACAAAAAGAACCAGAAGCCCTGGTTACAGTATAACGGTCCCCAGCAGAGTCGCTAAGCTGTCGCTCCCACCAAATGACACCTGGCCAAGAGGGGTACATACGCGAACGGTCGGCGAAAGGAGAGATGAAGGTGAACTGAAAAGAGTCGCCAGCTAGGCATTTTTATCCCGAAGGAAAGGTAATGCTGCATAAACCTAGAAAGATATGGATAAGACGGTTGCGAACCAGAGAAACTAAGAAAGGGGTGAAATTCTGGGATCAGGTACGTGATGTCGAATGAGATGTTTAAACACTTGAAGACTTAAACAAAACATAAAGTGCAGGTAAATTAAATAACACAGGAAATTGTTAACCCAGTTCAGTGTATCTCCACACTTACATCTGGGGGCTACCAAGCCAGGAAGGAAATCCAATATAAGTAATATTAATTCTGGACTTAAACCAATCAGTTTAATCCTTCACTTAATATCTACCCAAGGCAATTTCTACCTAAGACACAACTTAGATATGAGTACCAACTCACTCCCCCTCAATCACACAGTGATATGTTACAATGTTTAAAAAATTGAAGTCACACTTCAAACACAACAGCTTGATTTTACTTAACAGTTTCAATCAAGACACAATACACTTTTTGCTTAAAAGCTCATAAAGTGATACACATCTAAATCCTGCTATTAAACACAAACACCCTTCACAGTCTTCTTAATTTCGTACTCTATTCTAAGAGTTTCTGTTTCTTAAATAGATGCTTGGTTTTTGGGCTTTCTGTAGATTATCCAGTCCTGATAAGTCATACTGTCATCACCTTGAATTAGGGTCTGTTACTTCCTTGATTCTAGGTGAGATAGTTATTCTGTTATACTGAAATCAGATAACTAAGCTCCCTATAGATGCGCCTTGTATTGTTTATCTATTCACAATTAATTCCAGATAAATTCCCTGAATTTACTCAGTTCTGTTATGCATCATTTAAGTCTGGTAGCAGGTTTAAGATGTCACAACATCTGGTGTGACATCCTGATGTCTGAACTTAATTCATTAACTTATACAATGTCACAACATCTGGTGTGACATCCTGAACTAAGTTCATTAACTTATACTCTGTTTGACAATGTCACAACATCTGGTGTGACATCCTGAACTAAGTTCAACACTTCTTGTTGGTCAAAAATTCTGCCAATTCTTAACATCTACAAACTCCCCCTTTGGCTAATTTTTTGCTAACACAATCTTCTGGTTTTATCAGAGTGCAGCAGAGTTATTTATCAGAGTGCAGCAGAGTTCTTTTCTGTTGAATCATGTGAGAGTTTATAATAATTTGCTCCCCCTCAAACCTGTATGTATTCTGACTTGTTCAACAGAATTTCTATTAAACAGAACTTAGTTCAGAAGCAGGCATTAAACAGACAAACAACATTGTTCATTAATCAGGCAAACTGTAGTAGACATTGTTGTTGTTCAGTACACTTCTCTTCTCCCCCTTGTTAGACAGAAATTTGGGGCCAAACATTACACAAGCAGAGATAAAAACAAAATATTCAAAATTACAAAGCCAAAATTACAATGCTGAAACAGGCAGTACACTTTCCACACACATTTTCACTCAGATTCATCATATTCAGTATCCTCTTCATCTTCAGACTCATCATCAGACTCATCAGCATTCTGAGCAACCTCTTCCAGTTCCAGCCTTTGAATTACTTCCTCAAGCTTTTTCTTCCTGGCATCCATCTCTTTGCAAGTGTTCTTGAGTTCTGCAATCAAGGCAACTTTGGATATAGGAGTCTTTGCATTTGATGGTCCAGCAGATGTCCCACTAGGAGCTTCAACATCTGCAGCATGATGGCTCAAGAATAGTTTGTAGTGGAAGGCCAGTGGACTTTCTCTCTTGCAGACTGAATCTTTCTCAGTGAGGATGCCTGGATATTGGTTGAGGATGATTCCACAGAGCAGAGAGGGAAAAGCTATGGGAAGCTTGGTTGCTGATGTTCCTGCATGCTTTAGGGTTTGATCAAAGATGTAAGCCCCAAGGTCCAACTTTGTTTGGGTGCCTATAGCATAGATGAATCTTCCCAATCCAGTAGCTATTGAAGAAGTATGGTTGGTAGGGACCCAGTTAACAGTACCAATTCTATGCAGCATAGCATACTTCCTTGTTAGCAGGCTGACAGAAAGTTTGCCTTTGACTGGCCAAGTTTTGACCTGGTTGACAGTGATGATCTTGCAGACTTAGTTGTCAGTTTTCCCTAGCTCATTAGGCCCATCAGATTCTCTCCCTAGGTAATGATTTATAACCCTAGGAGAGAATTCAACACATCTCCCTCTTACATAAACCTTTCTGAATTCTTCTGACTTTCCATCAGCACAGTCTTCTTGCAAATTGACAATGAACTCCTTGACCAGCAGCTCATAGCAGGGTGAAAAATTTGAAACAGTCTTGAATAAGCCAGCAGAGGATATTAAGTCAATTATCTCAGTGCACTCCAATGCATTGCTGCCCAGCTCTCTTTCCAGTGCCACCCTTCTTTTGTAGACATACTTCCATTTGCTCACACTTGACACATGATGAAAGGACACATTGTCCAGAGGAGCTTCTAGAACAGCAGAGGTAGACCTGGGAGGTGCTGGTTTCTTCCTTGGTTGGGATGTTGGGACATCCTCCTCAACATCTGAGTCAGGTGGAGTAGCAGCTTTCCTCTTTTTGGTACTCACCTTGCTCCATTGCTTAGTAGGTCCAAATGAAACTTTGACCTTGTCTTTCTTTGGAGTTTATTGTTTCTTTTCAGGTGTTGCATGTGCAACAGGCTTCTTCTCCTTCCTAGCCCTAAGCCTCTTGGCTATGCTAGGGTCAACAGATGCAATGATCTCTGTGTCAGAGTCATCATCTAGGGTTTCAACAGGAGGAGGTTGGGAAGCCTCCTTTTCAGCAGGTGGATCAACAGAAGCTTGGTCATCAGTGGCTTCATCGTCATCAGTTGAGGCCTTGTTCTGGTCCTCAGATGTTTCAACATTTATTGGGACATCCTGTTGAGAAGGAGTGTCCTCTTCAGCCTGATTGCTTTGTTCTTCTTGTGGAGCAGGCATGCTGTTCAGGGGAACAGATACCCCACGCACCACTCTTTGTTCAGATAGAATCCTGTTCACAAGATGCTTGATGGATGCATCCACATAGTCAGAAGCTTTGGGGTTGGTGCTTGTAGATGAAGGAGTTCCTTTGCTTTTGCTGAACACAGGTTCCTTTGCTCTTCTTACGTTTGGAGTTCTAGGTTTTTGAGAAGGAGGGACACTTCCTCTGATTTCGTCTATGGGAGTAGTATCTATTGGTACCATAGAGATTGGGGTTGCATGCACTACATCTTTTGGTTGAGATTTTCATCAGTGAAGTTTGGGTTTTGATGTTGAGACATTTTTCGAATGTAGTGGAAGAAGAGTTTAGGTTTGATTGATTTTGATGAGCTCAGAAAATCAGCTTTAGCATGCAAATGGTTTTGAGGAGATAGTGAAGAGATGAAGAGCTGAAAGCACGTTTGAGATTTTATAAAATCCATTACAAGTGGAATTCTTAAGAGTGGAATACACAGAGTTACTGACCAGACTGGTGCTGCCATCTGGTGCTCATGCCACACGATGTCATAGGACATGTTGGCACTTCTCCATAACTGCTATATTTCACATAAGCAGATTCCCAATTTACCCCTTAGGTTTTCAAATTGGGTAGCATCCAAGGATTTAGTAAATATGTCAGCCAATTGCAGATCTGTGGCTACATGTTCTAATGAGATCACCTTCTCTTCCACAAGATCTCTGATGAAATGATGCCTGATATCAATGTGCTTAGTCCTGCTGTGTTGGATAGGATTTTTTGAGATGTTGATAGCACTTAAATTGTCACGGTACAATGTCATGACATCTTGTGGGACATTATATTCTGTGAGCATTTGCTTCATCCATACCAACTGTGAACAACTGCTACCAGCTGCAATATATTCAGCTTCAGCAGTGGATAAGGATACACAATTTTGTTTCTTACTGAACCAAGAAATCAAATTGTTTCCTAGAAAGAAGCATCCTCCTGATGTGCTCTTTCTATCATCAGCACTTCCAGCCCAGTCAGCATCACAAAAGCCAGTTAGAATTGGTTCACATCCATGAGAGTACATTATGCCATAGTCACAAGTACCATTGACATATTTCAAAATCCTCTTAACTTGGTTTAGATGGCTTACTTTTGGCTCAGCTTGATATCTTGCACATACACCTACTGCAAAAGCTATATCTGGTCTGCTAGCAGTCAGATATAATAGGCTTCCAATCATGCTTCTGTATAAGCTTTGGTCCACATTCTCACCCTTGTCATCCTTTGTCAGCCTTAAATGAGTGGGGTCAGGTGTTCTTTTGTGACTTGCATTGTCCATCCCAAACTTTTTAACAATGTTCTTTGCATACTTGCTTTGGGATATGAACATGGAGTCCTCCATCTGCTTGATTTGCAGTCCAAGAAAGTAGGTTAGTTCTCCTACTAGGCTCATCTCAAACTCAGATTCCATTTGAGTAACAAAATGTTTAACCATCCTGTCTGACATCCCACCAAAGACTATGTCATCTACATATATTTGAGCAATCATGACATTTCCTTCTTCATCCTTCACAGACAAGGTTTTGTCTATTCCACCTTTCCTGTACCCTTGTTTTATGAGAAAAGTGGTCAGTCTTTCATACCATGCTCTTGGGGCTTGCTTCAGACCATAAAGAGCCTTCCTTAGTTTGTATACATGATCTGGACAGCTTGGATCAACAAATCCCTTAGGCTGCTCAACATATACCTCCTCATTAAGATACCCATTTAGAAAGGCACTTTTGACATCCATTTGAAATAGCTTGAACTTTAGGATACAAGCAATTCCTAAAAGTAGTCTGATTGATTCAAGCCTTGCTACTGGTGCAAAGGTTTCATCAAAGTCTACTCCCTCAATTTGTGTGTATCCTTGAGCTACAAGTCTAGCCTTGTTCTTTGTAACAACTCCCTGCTCATTTGACTTGTTTTTGTACACCCATTTAGTGCCAATCACATTTATGTCATCAGACCTAGGAACAAGATCCCACACTTCATTCCTTGTAAACTGGCCTAATTCTTCTTGCATAGCAGAAATCCAGTACTCATCATTCAGAGCTTCCTTGATGTTTTTAGGTTCTATCTTTGAAACAAAACAAGAACCTGAAATAATCTCTCATGATCTAGTGATTACACCACTGTTGGGATCACCAATTATCAGATCTTTAGGATGATCCTTCTGGATTCTGATGGAGGGAGGTTTGTTGGATTGTTCTGTCCTTGCCTCAGTTAGAGTGAAGTCAGGATTATCACTCTTTATTTCAACTTCAGTCTGATTGTCAGCAGATGTTCCAACATCATCTGCAACATCTGCAGGGGCATCATCAATAATCACATTTATTGACTCCATTATAACCTTGGTTCTGGAGTTAAATACTCTATAGGCTCTGCTATTTATGGAGTATCCAAGGAAAATCCCTTCATCACTTTTAGGATCCATCTTCCTTTTTTGATCCCTATCAGCCAGAATGTAACATTTACTTCCAAACACATGAAAGTACTTGACTGTAGGTTTTCTGCCCTTCCAGACGTCATAGATGGTGGACAAGGTTCCCTTTCTTAGAGTGACTCTATTGTGAATGTAACAAGCTGTGTTCATAGCTTCAGCCCAGAAGTACAGTGGTAATTTTTTAGCATGAATCATAGCTCTTGCTGACTCTTGGATAGTTCTGTTTTTCCTCTCAACAATCCCATTCTGTTGAGGGGTGATAGGAGAAGAATATTCATGATTGATTCCTTCTGAAGAACAGAAATCTGAGAATTTTTTATTCTCAAACTCCTTTCCATGGTCACTTCTTATTCTGACCACACAGCTTGCTTTTTCCCTTTGTATTCTTTGGCACAGATCTTTGAATACATCAAACACATCAGACTTTTCTTTGATGAAACATATCCATGTATATCTTGAAAAGTCATCAACAACCACATAGGCATACCTTTTTCCACCAAGACTCTCAACCTGCATTGGTCCCATAAGATCCATATGCAATAATTCCAAAACTTTGGAAGTTGTCAGATGTTGGAGCTTTGGATGTGACATCTTGGTTTGCTTGCCTATTTGACATTCACCACATACTTTGCCTTCATCAATCTTCAGTCTTGGAATACCTTTTACAGACTCCATAGATATGATCTTCTTTATTCCTCTGAGATGAAGATGACCCAGTCTTTGGTGCCACAACTTCACTTCTTCTTCTTTGGCTAAGGAGCAAGTTGAAGTGAGACTGAAATCTTGAGGTTCCCACATATAGCAGTTGTCTTTAGATCTGGCTCCTCTCATGACAACCTTTTATTCTTTATCAGACACTATGCATTCAGTTTTGGTAAAGTTTACACTGTAACCTTGATCACATAATTGACTTATGCTGATCAAGTTAGCAGTCAATCCTTTTACCAGCAGCACATCATCTAGTCTTGGTACATCTGGGCAGTCCAAAGTCCCTACTCCCTTGATTTCTCCTTTTGCTCCATCTCCAAAGGTTACATATCTGGATGAGTGTGACTTTAAGTCTACCAGCAGATTCTTCAATCCAGTCATGTGCCTTGAGCATCCACTATCAAAGTACCAGTCTTCCTTAGTTGATACTCTGAGAGATGTATGAGCTATATAGGCAACAACCTTCTTTGACCATTTTTGCCTGTTGTGAGGTTTCCTTTGATGCCTCTGCCCTGTGTAGTGTCCATCTTTAGAGCTCCAAGGTTGTTTGTTGAACTTGTTCTTGGGCATGTATTTGTAGCTTTGATCAGCATGAAGACTAGCTTTAGGTACCCATATTTTCTTGATGACCTCTGTCTTCTGCTTAGGGGGTTGCTGATATCTTTGATTTTGATGTCCATGCAGCACTTTCTTGGTGACCTCTGTCTTCTGCTTAGGGGGTTGCTGATACCTCTGATTTGGATGTCCATGCAACTTGTAGCAAAAAGGTTTGATGTGACCAAACCTTCCACAATGATGGCATCTCCATCTTTGATACTTCTTTTTCATAATGTTCTTTTCATGATGTTGGGACATCTGTTGGGACATCTTGTTTGACTTTATGGGATTTGAAGTTGTTTTGCTGGTGCTAGCCTCAAACTTTTGAGCTTTATTAAATCCCAGCCCAGTCCTATCCCCTGAGTGCTTATTGTTGTTGAGAATGACATCCAGTGTGTTTGAGCTACTGTTCAGCATTCTGACAGATTTGGACATATGCTCCAATTTGGAGTTGAGTAGGCTTACTTCACTTTTCAAAGTGTCAATGATCTCTAGATTACTTGTCTTTTCAGCCTTCAATCCCTCAATCTGCTTCTTCTGATTTATATTCTCCATGCATACTTCAGTGCTCCTTTTACACATCATCTTGTATGATTCTTCAAGCTCTTCAAATGTCAGCTCCTCATCACTGGATCCCCCTTCAGATTCACATACTCCAGCTAGAGCAGTGATGTGCTTTGCAGATTCTTCTTCTGACTCACATCCTGAGTCTTCATCTGACCAGGTCACAGAGAGACCTTTCTTCTGCTTCTTTAGATAGGTTGGGAATTCATTTCTGATGTGTCCATATCCTTCACATCCATGACATTGAATCCCTTTTCCTTGGTTGGTCTTCTCATCATAATTTGACCTTCAATCATAAGGTCTTTTATTCTCAGAAGAGTTTGAGTTTCTTCCACTTGGTCTGGACCTGTTATCCATTCTTTTGAGAATTTTGTTGAATTGTCTTCCAAGCATAGCAATTGTTTCTGATAAATTTTCTTCAGGGTCTGCTTCATGACTTTCTTCTTCTTTATCAGTATTTGAGACCAAGGCTATGCTTTTGTTTTTCTTCACAATTGTATCATTCATTCCCATCTCAAATTTTTGAAGGGAACCAATGAGCTCTTCAACCTTCATTGTGCATATGTCCTAAGCTTCTTCTATTGCAGTAACCTTCATGTCAAATCTTTTTGGTAAAGATCTGAGAATCTTTCTTACCAACTTTTCATCACTCATCTTCTCTCCCAAAGCACCAGAAGTATTAGCTATTTCCAAGATGTTCATGTAAAACTCATGAATTATCTCATCTTCCTTCATTCTCAAGTTTTCAAACTTGGTGGTGAGAAGTTGAAGTCTTGACATCTTCACCTTTGATGTTCCTTCATGAGTGGTTTTGAGAGTGTCCCAAACATCCTTGGCCAGCTCACAGTGATGCACACGTCTAAATATGTTCCTATCAATGCCATTGAATAAGGAATTTAAGGCTTTGGAATTTCCAAGTGCTGAATCTTCTTCCTCCTTGCTCCACTCATCTTCAGGCTTCAACACTTTTGCCCCATCCTTATTGTCTTGGACAGGGTGCTCCCATCCTTTGTTGACTGCTTTCCAAGCCCTGCTATCAAGTGATTTTAAGAATGCTACCATTCTTGGCTTCCAGTAGTCATAGTTAGATCCATCCAATATAGGTGGTCTATTCACAGATCCTACATCTCTGTCCATGTTCCCAAAATTTGCAGTCCCTAGATCTCACCCAGTTAAACAGGCAGGGTGCCTGCTCTGATGCCAATTGAAATTCTGGGATCAGGTACGTGATGTCGAATGAGATGTTTAAACACTTGAAGACTTAAACAAAACTTAAAGTGCAGGTAAATTAAATAACACAGGAAATTGTTAACCCAGTTCAGTGTATCTCCACACTTACATCTGGGGGCTACCAAGCCAGGAAGGAAATCCAATATAAGTAATATTAATTCTGGACTTAAACCAATCAGTTTAATCCTTCACTTAATATCTACCCAAGGAAATTTCTACCTAAGACACAACTTAGATATGAGTACCAACTCACTCCCCCTCAATCACACAGTGATATGTTACAATGTTTAATAAAATTGAAGTCACACTTCAAACACAACAACTTGATTTTACTTAACAGTTTCAATCAAGACACAATACATTTTTTGCTTAAAAGCTCATAAAGTGATACACATCTAAAACCTGCTATTAAACACAAACACCCTTCACAATATTCTTAATTTAGTACTCTATTCTGAGAGTTTCTGTTTCTTAAATAGATGCTTGGTTTTTCGGCTTTCTGTAGATTATCCAGTCCTGATAAGTCATACTGTCATCACCTTGAATTAGGGTTTGTTACTTCCTTGATTCTAGGTGAGGTAGTTATTCTGTTATACTGAAATCAGATAACTAAGCTCCCTACAGATGCTCCTTGTATTGTTTATCTATTCACAATTAATTCCAGATAAATTCCCTGAATTTACTCAGTTCTGTTATGCATCATTTAAGTTTGGTAGCAGGTTTAAGATGTCACAACATCTGGTGTGACATCCTGATGTCTGAACTTAATTCAGTAACTTATACAATGTCACAACATCTGGTGTGACATCCTGAACTAAGTTCATTAACTTATACTCTGTTTGACAATGTCACAACATCTGGTGTGACATCCTGAACTAAGTTCAACACTTCTTGTCGGTCAAAAATTCTGCCAATTCTTAACATCTACAAGGGGGTTGGTTACAACCTGGGAAGGTATTAGCACCCAGATTGTCCGTCGTACTCGACGGGATCCACGCTTGAAAGTTTGTGTTTAAAGGGGTAGTGTCAGTGCTATCTGTGTGCAAAAGGCTGGAAAAGAATACAAGTGTCAGTGCAAAAAGAAATGTGAAGAAAAGGAGTGTTAGTGTAAGAAAAGAGTGCAATGCTCAAGACAATGAGGCTTAAAAGAATAAAGCTGGAAGAGGGGGAATATACAGAGACTTTTGTTCGATAACAATTAAGTTATGCCTACGCATCCTCTCGTGCAATGAGGAAGTCAGAACATCGTAGTTCGAATCAAAGAGACTGAAAGATAAATTGACTGATGAACTGCTTTCTTGTCTATGCTCAAGTGTATGACCTGTCTGGCTCAGGTGCTAACTGTATTGCATTAGACGGAAGAAGCGAGTTCTCGTTTATGAGTGAAGATAATGAGAAAAGAATCCCGAAGGAGACGATTATTGTTTGTTTTTGATGTTTTCAATCTTTTATTGCTTTTTGTGTTTGTCATAAGAAAATGAGCTTAAGCCTAAACCAAGGGTTAGTAAACTTATCACATCCTCCCTCTGATTAGGGGTAATGAGAATACCTTAAGTATGAAGTAAACACCTCAAACTTAATTACCATGATGTAGGATTAAGATCATTAACCTACTTGCAATTATTTAGATGTTTTTGGAGTCTTTGTTTAGTGTTAAGTAATGAGTTTAAGCCATAATCAAGGATTTAATGGACCCATTACACCATCCTAATAGAAGGATAATAGATGAGCACACTTAAGCTAAGGAAGATACCTCAACTTAATCCATGATTAGGGATTAACCTCATGACAAAACAAGCCTTTATTAAAATGGATTTTAATTAAGGGTGACATTAAGAAATGAGTTTTATGATTTGTAAGACAACTTGAGGGGGACTTGTCCATTAACACTAGGGTTAGTCCTTCTTAACCAATTAAGGAAGAATTAGAACCCTAATGGAAGGCCCAAGTTACAAGCTTGATGTCTTAGTGATTGTTAGATGAATTGATTAAGATATTTAGACACATTAAGGGTTTAACACTTAGGATTAAAGTTATACACTCCATCCTAAGAGAAGGATGCATGCATAACCTTAATCACAAAGCCTTAAATCCTTAAAGGTTTAGTTTTTGATTATGAGATGAGAAGAGAGACACAAAATATGACACAAAGGTAAGACTAATGGGGAACTAATTAAACCCTAATTGTGATCATGCTTGGGTGTTCCTAGGGTTTATGAGGCTTGCAAGAGATCTTCAAGAAGAGCCACCAAGGAAGAATCAGATGGAAGGAAGAGAAGCAGAAGAAACAAGTCAACTTACTTCACTTAAGAAGATAAGTTGCTTGAAGAAAGAAGGTGAAGAAGGAACATGAATGAGCAAGCCCACTCTAATACAAATAACAATTGCAACAATGAATGCATAAGACAGAGGATAAGAGATTGTGAGAAGTGAAGGCAAATTCACTTCTCAAAGTAACTTACCACCTGAAAAGTTAGTAAAAGGAAATGAAATGAAATGAAAATGAAATGAATGCAAGGATGCAAACCAAAACCAGAAGCATATTCATGATGTTAATGATTCTAAGAGATGATACAAATGTATATCAAGAGTTGTGAATGATCATACAAGGGATGAGGATGCAAATGAAACATGAAAGGAGCATGAAAGTTCATGAATGCACATGAAATGAAATGAATACATAACATGGCAAGTGGATGATGCAATGATAAAACATGATTCTAATGTGTCCTAAGATGTCTTACATGTCATGTGAATTCATAAAATATCATGGCAAGTTCATGAATGCAAGCATATGCAAGATATATGCAAAGGAAGATGAGAGATTAGGGTTTCCATGCAACATGAGATGCAAAACTAAAAAATAGAAGCAAATGACAAGATAAAAAATTGAAAATGCAATCAAAAGAACCCTAACCCCATGTGATATCACACCCCAAAGGAGGAGACCTAACTCTTAACCCTAAGGAAGTTATGATTTTTCTAAGTTTTCTAGGGTTTTATGGTATCTAAAGGGAAAAAATGCCAATCAATTCAAAAGGGCAGAAGAAAATCATGAAGAAATTATGTTAGAAACTAAAATTCAAATTAAGATCAATGCAAAAAGAACCATTGTCATACCATTCTTAGTTAGGCAGAAAATAATTCTTGAAGTTAGGGTTCAAAAATAGGATTTTATGAACCCTAAATTCAAAGAAAAATGTCAAAATGATTCAAAACCAAAAGGAAATTTGTGTGGATGGTATGACAATGTCTCTAAATGTTTAAAGATGCAACATGAATTTTTTGGGATTTTTTTAGAAACCTAAATGATATTTTAATTAATTAATTTTCATTAATTAATTAAAATAAACAATTAAATGTCTAAAAAATGATTTTTTAATGCAAAAAATAAAAATAAAAATATTTTTGGGTTGAGAAAATTATTTGGAATTAAAATGCTGAAAAAAAATATTTTTAGGGTTTTCTAAGTATTTTAAATAAAATATGCAAAATAAATGAGTAAAAAAATGAATTAAAACTGAATTAAATAAAAGTATTATGATCTAAGGGACATGATTCAATCTGGATAAATGTCTGTTGACCACGCGCCACATCCTATGGCTGGAATTCAAACTGAGCTAATCTCACTTAATTAATTATATAATCCAGGTTAAATGTGAATGAAGAGATCTTGGCCACACAACACACGCGGGAAACCCTAATCTAACGGCTCAGATTCAAAAGATGCCATAACCCTAATTAAAACTGCTAATGACTTTCAGATCACCGGAGAAGAGCTCCGGTCGTCTTCTCCGGTGACACCCTCCCCTGAAAACTTTCAACTCACTCCCTGGGTCATTTCTGGAGCTCTAAAGCTCCAGATTGACTCCTCCCACTCCCCTAAGATCAAATCCACCCTCAAAAACAATTTCTTTTCACTCAATCTCTTGATTCGAAGAAGAACATAAATATGTCAAAAAATTTAGACAAACAATACATTCTCATTTCTTCATCATTTTCAAAAATAACAAGTTCAGTGTACTCAGGGAAACATGCTTAATCATTTAGTAACATAAAATAAAGGTTCTGGAAAAATTAATTCGCATGGCTACCTGAGATGGAGCTTTCAACCCTTGAGCTTTCTGGCTTCTTCCTTGGTGCAAAATGCCTCCAATGAACTCCCTAAAGAAGCTTTGATGCTTGGAGAGCTTTGAGGAAGGCTGGTTTGTGAGTTTGTGCTCCACTGGTCAGAAAATCGTGTTTGGCTTATGGTGTGTTCTTGGCTGTTTTGATGGGTGGTTTATGATCAGTGAATGATTTAAGAATGAATGGTGGTATTTGTTTGAAGAATGAGCAAGTGTGTTGTGTGTTTCAAAGGAAAATGCAAGAGGGATGATTTTTGTGAACTTAAGAATGCTGAGGTTTTTGGCTGTGTTCTTGTGTGTTATGGCTTGCATAAAGTCCACATATCAAGTTGTGATAGGTCTGTGGAGTTGGTGTGGGCTATGCTGATTGGTATGGGGTGATTTGCAAAAAGTCAAGGTTGGTTGTACTTGAGGTATGGGCAAGAATGCAGCTGGCTTTTTGGCATGTCCATGTGCAGCTGAGATCAAGGATGACCATAGAATCAATCTTGAGGCAATTCAGCAAGTTGAAACAAAGTTATGGGGTGTTTTGCAATTTGGAGAAAGTTTGGCTCCTTTGAGATTTCTTCATGGGCAAGGCATGAAAACTTGAGATTCTTTGGGCAATTCTGAGTTTTAGACATTGCATAATGTTTGTATGATGCTTAGAAGTGTTTTTGAAGTCACAAAATAAATTGGCAAGAGGTTTTGCAAAAATCCCTCTTTGGTGCACTCTTGAAAATTATGTGATTTTTGCCAACTTTGACAAGCCATATCTTGAGTTCCAAAATGAATTAGAACATGTTCTTGTACTTTTTGAAAAGGGAATGATCCAATCTACAACTTTCATGACCAACAATTTTTCATTTGAAGCATTTTTGGTTGAGAAAGAGGAGGTTGAAAAACTTTCCCAAAATGGAAAGTTTACATTACAAGTCATTTCCATTTTTGGAAACTTTTGGTTTAGCTCACTTTTCTTCAAATTTGTGAACTTATAAGCACTTCAATGATCAAATAAAGACCATATAACTTCAATTTGATGAAAAATCCACTTTGGTTCCATTGTTGGGGGCCTCAGATGCCCTGATTTTGCTCTGACTTGCTCAAGAAGTTAACTAGTGATCAGATGACTTCCACAATGAATTTCTTCATCAAACTTGGTATGCATGATCCTTATAACATATTGAGACCAATAGAAACAAGAATAACCAAAAAATTTGGAGTTATGGCCTCTGAAACCAAAACTCGAATTTTAGGTCATCTGTGTAGTTAAACCCTAGCTCTGCTTCCATGCTTTGCCAGTTCTTTTGATTCTTTGACTTCCTTGATCTTTGGTGGATATAATATGATGATTGAACATACATGAAACCTCTTGAAATGATTGATTGCCTTTGGAGTGGCTCAAATGGATCTTGGATGGCTCAAGTCACAAACCCTAGATGCAGATGAACTTGAACTAATGCAGTGAAGCAAAAATGCAATATGATATGATATGATTGAACTAATGTAAATAAGAAAGATCACAAGCCATGGTGTGAACTTAGTGAGGGCATATTTGGGGTGTTTACAGGTACAAAAATAACCTTCATGTACTTCGTGCATCAGTAGGTATGCTTCCTTCTTGTCAACATATCTGAGCAAGACCATGTCGAAGTTCGCTTGTACAAAGAACCTTCAGTATTGAGGAAGAAACTGTCGGCTAGCCTTCTTAATGTCTTCTTATCAGTTGATGACAATGTCCAAAGAGAATACATATGTCGGTCTGTCCATTCTAGATACCAAAATCCGAGGTACATAATTGGTGACATGTACTTTGATCATGGATGAAATGGTATCCAAAGCATCTACAAACTGATTCTCATCTCGAGGGATGTATTCAAGCTTAACTGTTGTGAAGAAGGTCAACAATCTCCTCGTATAGTCATGGTAGGGAATCAGATGCTCCTGATGAGTGTACCAGATGCTACTGAATCTCCGAATACATTCAAGGTTTTGATCCTGAGGTCAATGGCTTCCTCAAGACCCATGATACAAGCTTCGTATTCGGCTTCGTTGTTAATGCAGGAAAAGGTGAGCCTTGCTGAGAAAGGCATATGAACCCCTTTAGGTGTAATAATCACTACACCAACCCCACGACCGTTGCAATTAACTGCCCCATCAAACATCATAGTCCATGCTTCTTCTGGGTCAGGCCCTTCAGTGTGAATAGGCTCTTCATAATCTTTTGCTTTTAATAACATGATGTCTTCATCAGGGAAGTTAAATCTCATAGGCTGGTAATCATCAATGGGTTGCTCAGCCAGATAGTCAGACAATACACTGCCCTTGATGGCTTTCTGAGAGGTATACTGAATGTCATATTCTGTTAGAATCATTTGCCACCAGGAAATCCTTCCGGTAAGTGTTGGCTTCTCAAATATGTACTTGACTGGATCCATCTTTGAGATCAATAAGGTAGTATGAGTCAACATATACTATCTTAGTCGGTGAGCCGCCCACGCTAAAGCACATCAAGTTTTCTCGAGCAGTGAATAACGTTGTTCACAGTCGGTAAACTTTTTGCTTAGGTAGTATATTGCATACTCTTTTTGACCAGACTCGTCATGCTGGCCCAACACACACCCCATCGACTCTTCTAATATTGTCTGGTACATGATTAGAGGTCTTCCTTCGACTGGAGGCATGAGAATTGGAGGTTCTTGCAGATATTCTTTGATCTTGTCAAAAGCTCTCTAACAGTCATCGTTCCACCTGACTGTTTGCTCTTTTCTTAACAACTTGAACAAGGGTTCGCAGGTTGTAGTGAGATGAGATATCAACCTTGATATGTAGTTCAATCTACCTAAGAACCCTCGAACTTCTTTCTCAGTCTTAGGTGCAGGCATTTCCTGAATAGCTTTGACTTTATCGGAATCAACCTCAATTCCTTTTTCACTTACAATAAAACCCAATAGCTTACCAAAACGTACCCCAAATGTGCATTTGTTGGGGTTCAACCTTAACTGATACTTTCTCATACGCTTGAACATTTTCAATAGGTTTACCAAATGCTCTTCCTCTGTTTGGGACTTGGCAATCATGTCATCCACGTAGCACTCAATTTCTTTATGGATCATGTCATGGAATAACGTTACCATAGCCCATTGATATGTTGCATCGGCGTTCTTCAGACCGAACGGCATTACCTTGTAGCAGAACGTGCCCCAAGGTGTGATGAAGGTTGTCTTCTCCATGTCTTCAGGAGACATATTAATCTGATTTTATCCAGAAAATTCGTCCATGAAGGAAAATACCGAGAACTGAGTTGTGTTGTCTACCAATACATCAATGTGAGGTAATGGGAAATCATCCTTCGGGCTTGCTCTATTCAGATCCCGGTAATCGACACACATATGCACCTTGCCATCCTTCTTAGGTACGGGTACAATGTTAGCAACCCACGGCGGGTAACTAGTTACAGCAAGAAAACCGGCGTCCCACTGCTTTTGTACTTCCTCTTTAATTTTCATGGCCATGTCCGGGTGAGTACGGCGCAATTTCTATTTAACTGGCAGACAATCCTCCTTCAATGGCAGCTTATGCATGACAATATCTGTATCCAAGCCCGACATATCTTGATAAGACCAAGCGAACACATCGACATATTCCCGAAGCATACTGATAAGTTGTTCTTTCACTGGAGCTTGTAGACTGGCCCTTATCTTCACTTCTTTCACATCTTCCTCGGTACCAAGATTGATAGTCTCAACCTCCTCCTGATGAGGAGCAATCACCTTTTCCTCTTGTCTCAATAACCTGGAAAACTCTTCAGGCAAATCATAGTCTTCATCAACCCCTTCATCTGCTTGATTAATCGGATTATCGAAGTCATACGAGGTCATAGTAGTGTCATTGTCGGTGCATTTTGGAGGGCTATCTCTACAAGGGTTGAGAGTTGTTCATTTTAGTGATTGATTTTAGCTTATTTAGAAAAAGTGAATGAAGTTTATTAAGAAAACATTGCCATTTATTGTTTTGTGCGAAAATAACAAAAATGAAAGATAGTGAGCGAAACGATTGTTTGCAAAAAGATGTCCATTATTCATTAATTTCAATTTACACAAAATACATATATGGCCATATTACAAAATGAGTCCTGACACCTTGGGCAAGATGCAGGACTTGATGCATGCTTAAACAGGAAATAATAATTACTATGCAGCAGTAACCCTTATAATTTCCTGGGAAGACCAGTTGAGTACTTGTTGGCCCAGGACTCTTGGACAAATCCAGCTTTCCAGGTTGTAGTCGCTTTCAGCCCCGTCTTCCACATTGTTGATAGCATCCGAGGTCAGCATTCCCCCACTTATGAACTTGGGAGTTTCAGCAGCCTCCTCTCGAGCCTGTCTGGATGGTCTGTAACCCAACCCGAACTTGTCTTCCTTTATCTGAACTTGCAGCAGCTTGCCCCATCCTTGGGCATTCCCGTCTTCAACAACCTTTCGAGGTTGTTTGTAAGAGGCAATTGAAGTACCTGATACTTCAGCTGTTGCTTCATTGACATTAAGAGCTTCGAAACCCTGACTTGTCTCATGGATCTCCCCATCCATCTCTATATATTTATAAGTGGCCAAGTGACTGACAAAGATGTCCTCCTCTCCACAGATGGTGATAATTTGGCCTTCCCACTCATATTTTAACTTCTGGTGAAGGGTAGACGTTACTACGCCAGCGGCATGAATCCAAGGTCTACCCAACAAACAGTTGTAGGCAGTCTGAATGTCCGGGTGGTTTTGAAAATCTGTGGGCCAATTACCACAGGCAGCTCAATTTCTCTGAGAACCGATCTCTTAGAACCATCGAAAGCTCTGACAACTAGGTTGCTCAGACGGAGTGCAAGACCATCATATTCAAGCTTGACCAAGGCTTTCTTTGGAAGAACATTGAGAGATGACCCAGGGTCAACCAAGACATGAGAAAGTACAACACCTTTACATTCCAAGGTGATATGTAAAGCCTTATTGTGATAACGACCCTCCATAGTTAGATCAGCATTGGTGAAACCTAGTCCATGACTAGTATTGACATTTGAAACCACCGTCTCTAATTGATTAACTGTAATCTCCTCAGGCACATAAGCTGCGTGCAAGACTTTGAGTAGTGCATTCCGGTGAGCCTCGGAACACATGAGCAGAGATAGAATGGAGATCTTGGAGGGTGTTCTGTGGAGCTGATCCACAACCTTGTAGTCACTTCTCTTGATAATCCTTATAAACTCGTCTACATCCTGATCAAAGGGTGTCTTCTGAGTTTCTCTTACAGCAGGTTCCTCTGGCACCACACTCTTGCCTTTTGCTTTGGCAGCGGCTTCTGCTTCAGCATTAACTCTGGGAAACTATGAAGCAAAGAGACGTCCGCTCCGAGTGAAGCCTCCGCCTCCCCCGATATTATCAATCTATGGTGTAGAAGTGGAAGAATCAAGAGTAACTTTCTTTCCGTTGCAGTAGAGATTTGAACCATAGTGCCAGGGCACAACACTGATGTTGTCATAGGGAACTGGTGATGGGGCGAAGACGCGATATGTGTCTAGCGGTATCTGAACTGCAAGCGCACAGCCTATCGAAGTAATATAAAAGATTGTC
Source organism: Lathyrus aphaca (assembly GCA_963966055.1). Classification (NCBI taxonomy): domain Eukaryota; kingdom Viridiplantae; phylum Streptophyta; class Magnoliopsida; order Fabales; family Fabaceae; genus Lathyrus; species Lathyrus aphaca. The sequence goes on along the minus strand of OZ014519.1, from coordinate 499,944,441 downwards.
GAACCCACAGGGACTTTGTAATCACTCTAGTGCTAGAAGGTCTGCTAGTTTAGCTAAGGTGGATATTTGTCACGATTATGGTTTTAAGGATTAAAAACGGGAATTAAACTTAGTTTAAAGAAATAATGAGAAGGCGGTCGGTATGTAATTATATTTAACCTATGCGGGTCAATCTTACCTAAGCTTATAAAGATGGTTCACTTAAATTATTCTGTAGAGATTACCAGTTTAAAAACCCTCGACTCACACTCTCGTGGTCTTATCTCAGATCTTACTCCTAAAGCCCTATGCCTGCTCTCGCTAGCCCATAAGTGTTTAGAGAATAATTTTTGAAAACTTAAAAAGTCTAATTCATTTTAAAGCGCTCTCGCTGTATTTAAATCAAATGCCTAGCTTTAGCTATCCGGTTAAAATCCCACACTCTCGTGGTCTCGACCTAACCTATTTCACTTTTCTTACTCTCGTAACAAAAAGATTTTGTTTTAATTATAAAAAGCCACAGCCAGAATATAAGTTCTTAATTATTTTTAGCTTAGATTTGATTTATCCGTTTTGGTTTGGTTTATTACATACCGACTAATTAATTTAGCTACTCATTTTTATTATACCAACAGACAGATACAGATTGAAATAAACAAATATTAAAGTATGCATTATAAAATAATAATAGAAACTTAACATAAATAAATAAATTCAATATAAATTGCAAAAATAAAAACCTGGATAATTTAATTCATAAACTCCTTCTTCCATAAGTTGGCAAGCTCGGAGTGTCGGAATCGGAATCGAAATACAATAAACAAATTCTGAGGCTAAAAAGAAATTAATTGAAATAACAATTTCCTAATGTTGGAAATTGTTATTGAATGGGTTGGAAATAAAAAGCAGAAAAATACAGCAAGAACAAGGTTGGAAAAATAAAAGGGTTCAAGAAAATATACGGCAGAGCTTCCGCGTAAAAATCAAATAATAAACTCTGTGTCCTTTCATTTGCAGCTTGGGTATTTATAGAAGATGATTTAGGCAGTTGAATTGGTAGCAAGCATGGGCTTCGTTCCGAAATGAGAAAATCCAGCAAAAGTGGCATACTGGGTATTGCTTCAGTTGAGTAAAAATAGGAGTCCTCGAAGACTCGTTGCACGTTCTTATGAATATCTTCAAATAAATCAAATAAATTTTCCTTGTCACGTTCGTGACATGATGTAACGGTCAGATTCTTCAATTTAAGCGCGTCACGATCGTGATAAGGCTGTGACGATCGTGAGACCACAAAATAGCGTGTCACGGTCGTGAGGAAGTTGTGACGACCGTGAGTGCAACAAAAAAATGCAGACTTAGCAGAATTGTTCTCTTCATCTTCTTTTCATGCTAGATTTGGTTCATTTGATCTTTTTCTCATAATTTAGCTAGACATGTTATACCTGCAATGTGACATAAAAAACTCGAACAATCGGGAGTTAATAGGATCAATGTATGATAAAACAGACTAAAAACATAGTAATAATGTGATACGATTTCTCGTTATCAACTGGTCCAGGTACCGTGATGGTAACCGGACTGATTGTTGCGGAAGAATGAGTTGTGACAGTTTGTGGATCATAATAGATTGTGACAGGGGGTCTGATTGTAAGTGATGTAGTTGCAAGAAGTTGTTGATGTTGATGTGAGTTGTTGTCAAGAGAATCAGGAACATGAACTGTGACTGGGTCATAATAAATGGTGACCGTTGAGATGTCTTCATTGATGGTTGCTGTTGTTGTAGTAGACTCCGTTGGAATGATGTTTGCTGATGTTGTAGGAGATACCTCTGAAATGGTGTTTGTTAATGTTGTAGGAGAGATGTTTGTTGAAGTTATAGGAGTGGGAACTATTGATGTGATTTGCAGGATGCCTTCTCTAATTAGACTGCTGATACCAATCTTCAGGTTTGCACAACCATTGGTAGAAATCTTGCAAGCTTCACAATGGGCCTCACAACCTGGGAACACCTGGCACTTCAATAGCTGAGCTTTAATTTCATCCAGTGGTGTTTGAATGTTTGCAATGTAATCAATCATAATTCCTAGTTGGTCTTCCTCAATAGAATTAATCCTCGGCCCACCGTGATTCGGTATTGGATTCTTTGTGACATTTGGTGGAGGTGCGAAATTCAAAGCTTTGGAATCAACTAAGTCCTGAACTTTCATGTGCAATGCCCTACATTTCTCTGTTGTATGGCCAGGTGAATTGGAGTGGAAGGCACATCTGGAGTTGACATCATAGTTCCTTGGGAGATTCAGAGGATCAGGTGGAGTCAAGGTTCTCAATTCAATCAGGTTGAGCTTCAATAACAGTGGAAGTAGAGCTGCATAGGGCATCGGGATGGGATCGATATCCCTGTTGATTTGCGAAGTCCTTTGATGGAATGGACATTGTTGTTGGTTATTGTTGTTGTTGTAAGATCTCTGTTGTTGCGGGAAGTGTTGTTGCTGTGGGAAGTGTTGTTGCTGAGGAAACTGTTGTTGCTGAGGTGTTGGAGCAGGAATGGTGACTGCGACCACTGATCTTTGCAAGTATTAGGGCCTACCTCTGTTAACATGGATTGAATTAGTTTCACCTTTTCTACAAGGTCCTGAGAAAGGTTTCTTTGCCTTGTTGGAGCTAGTACCATTGTCAAAGATCTTACCCATCTTCAATAGGCTTTCAATTCTCTCTCCCGCTATAACCACATCAGCAAAACTGGTGGAAGAGAAAGTAACAAGTCGGTCAATGTAGGTACCCTGTAAGGTGTTCATAAACATGTCAGTTATTTCTCTTTCAGACATAGGTGGCTGGACAACAGCAGCGAGTTGTCTGCACCTTTGAGCGTATTCGTGGAAACTTTCCCTCGGGGATTGAGGCATACCCATTAACAAAGTCCTGTTAGGTGCCATATCCAGGTTGTATTGATATTGGCGTATAAAGGCCTCAGCTAAGTCCTTCCAGCTTCTGACCGTGGCTCTAGATAAGTGAGAATAACACTCTCGGGATGCCCCGGTTAAACTGTCTTCGAAGTAGAACATCCACAGTTTTTCATCCATGGTATATGCTTTCAATCTTCCCAGAAAAGATTGCAAGTGGGTACGAGGGCAGGAGGTACCATTATACTTTTCAAAGCAATGAGGCTTGAATTGATGAGGAATCCTTACTCCTTCAACTAGGCCCATATCCATCACATCAAATCCCAAAGAGTTTTGGGATTCCAAGGATCTTAACTTATCTTATATCTCGTCCAGACGATGATCATAAACTTCATCAGCCCCAACACCTAATACTGTAAACTGTTCGTCCTGAGGATCTTCCCGTAGAACACGATCTCCAGTGTTTCTCTGGGTATTTCCAATAACATTTACTTCAGGGTTGATGTGGGGCCCAAACTCTGGTGGATTAGTTTACGGTTGATCGCGCGCGTTGTTACTAGTGCCTCCAGTGCCTGCATGGTTATCTTCTGGAGCTTGCCGCTCAACTAACTCCCTTAATCTTTCCTGGGACTGTGCTAGCCCAGTCATCACAACCATGAATTGATTCATCTGAGTCCTCACTTATGTCCTTACATCATTCATCTGAATCCTCACATCTATCAGTTCTTGCTGTAACTGATCCATTTGTAGACTCAGAAGGTTGTGTCTAGTTGGGTATCTGTGGATGTGATTGATGGGAAAGACCCACCTGCGAGCAATATTTCCTAAAACAAGCAGCAAAGTGAGAAAACAACAACTAAACACCTGCAAAAACAAAGAAGATGAGGTTAGCATGCAATGCAATATGTCTATTTGTCTTCAGAGGGTATCCGGTTTGGCTCTTAGGTTTTGACCTTCCAGACCTCTGGGCATGATGGAGATGTTGAAGTAAACGAAGTTCAAAAGAAGATCCAGGTAATACATAAACCATACATTACAAATGCCAAAATACATAGTTTATGATTACAACAAGCTCCCATGGTGGGTCAAAATACAATCAAGTTAAGAATATAAACAAAATAACCATGGTAAGTCACAGTACAACCATAATAAAATACAAGTTAAGGAAATCAAACATCCAGCCCAAAGTCATCCGCATTGACTTCCTTCAAGAGAGCATCAATCACTGGTCCAACTGGATGCCCTGTGATGGTCTTGATAAGAAGGTTCCTGGTTGCAATGGCGTTTGTCAACTTCTGGTACTTGTCTTGTTCTTTTGATCTCTTTAAACCTGCTCGGATTTTCAGCTCAGAGATTTCCTTCTGTGCTGCTAGGAGTACTTCTTGACTCTTTTTCTCATTGGCTTCTAACTGCTCGATCTTTGCTTGCATTTTCTGATCTTCTTGCAAGCGAGCTTCAGTTATTCTGATCCATCTAGCCTGAATCTCTTCCAGATAGTGCTCAGCTTTAGCTTTCTGAATCTTGGCTTCTTTGCAAGCATTCTTCAATACCAGTTCTCATGCTCGGGCTTTTCTGATGAAGTCCTCTGTTTTCTCAATCTTGGTCACATATTCGAGGCATAGCTTCTATAGCCTCTCAATGTCCAGACGACCATCGTTCCTTTCCCAAAGGGTCTTCTTTAGAGCTTCAGAAAGTTGAGCATTCCTTTCCTTCAACTTCTCAAATTCCTTCAGACTGACTGTAGCTATGGGCTCCACCGCTGATGGTCCTGGTACATCCTCCAGGGTAAATGGCATGCGAGTGATCTGTCCTATGATGCGTGACCATTCAAGGTACTGTGCTGAAGCTACGTTGTTACACTTCCTCAGAATAGCAGTCCCTTTTGTCTGTCTGTGGTCCCAAGCCCAGGCTGCTTGTCGGAGAGTGGTAAGATTGCTTTGAATAGCACAATAAAAGGACTCTGCTAAGTCTTGCTCTCGAGGTGGATGTACCAGGGCGTATCCCAACTGTCTTCTAAAAAGTAAAGGATTGTAGTTGATGCAACCCTTCACTCCAATAAGTGGCACATTAGGATAATGTCCACAACTTGTAATTATGTCCATGCCCTTGGTGTTCTGAGCACACCACCTGATGTCTTCTGATGTGAGGGAAATCATTCTCTTAGCCCAATTCCTTGTCTGATGTGGATTCAGGAAAGCTTCCGCCTTCGGCATATGCTTCATCAACAAACTGTAGAAGAAGGGCGCACAACATCTGACTAGTCTCCCTCTCTGCTTCTCATTCCACTAATGAACTGAGTAGTAGAAATCTTCTAACAAGGTAGGGATTGGATTCCTAAGCATAAAGATGTGGATGGCATTCTTACTTACAAACTTAGGCTCGTCTGCAAACAAGATGGCACCATATATGCTGAGAACCAGGAGAGCACAAACAGATCCCCAATTCCCTATTGCAGCTTGCTTTGTAGCCTGAGTGATCAAGAAATCTAGATGAAGTTCTGGGATTCTAGCCTTAGAAGTTAGGTGCTCATCGATAGTAGCTACTTCCAGATGTAGTGCCTTAGCTATGTCTTCATTTTTTGGAGGGGTCATTTCAGGGTTGAAAGGGATTCCTCTTCTGATAGGGAAACCCAATAACATAGAATACTCTTCCAGCAAAGGATCTATCTGAAAATCCGGGAAAGTGAAGCAACGGAGAGGAGGGTGTCGCTCCCAAAGATTTGCATCCAGGTACAAGCGCGAACGGTCGGCGAAGGGAACAGTGAGAACACACAGCCGTGAACTCACTGGAGAATGAATAGAGTCGCCAGCTAGGCATTTTTATCCCGAGGGAAAGGTAATGCTGCATAGACCTAGAAAAGGATGGATAAGACGGTTGCGAACCAGAGAGACTGAGAAAGGGGGTTGGTTACAACCTGGGAAGGTATTAGCACCCAGATTGTCCGCCGTACTCGACGGGATCCACGCTTAAAAGATTTGTGTTTTAAAGGGGTAGTGTCAGTGCAATCTGTGTGTAAAATGGCTGGAAAGCAATATGTACAGGTGTCAGTGTAAAGTGTATAAGTGATATGAAGTATGAAAGTGTCAGTGTAAAGACAAGAATAAGATGCTCATGATAATGAGGCTCAAAGAATAATGCTGGAAGGAGGGGGAATGTACAGAGACTTTTGTTCGATAACTGTTAAGTTATGCCTACGTATCCTCTCGTGCAATGAGGAAGTCAGAACACCGTAGTTCGACCCAAAGAGACTGAAAGATGAATTGACTTGTGAATTGCTTACTTGCCTATGCTCAAGTGTATGACCTGTCTGGCTCAGGTGCTTACTGTCTTGCATTAGACGGAAGAAGCAAGTTCTCGTTTGTGAATGAAGGTGATGAGAAAAGAATCCCGAAGGAGACGATTATTGTTTGTTTTTGAGTTTTCAGTCTTTTATTTCTTTTTGGATTTTGTCATAGGATAATGAGCTTAAGTCTAAACCAATGGGTTAGTAAACTCATCACATCTTCCCTCTGATTAGGGGTAATGAGAATACCTTAAGTGTGAAGTCAGATTCTCACACTTAATCACCTTTTGATGTAGGATTAAGATCATTAACCTACTTGTGATTATTTAGATGTTTTTTGTGATTTTTGTGTAGTGTTGAGTAATGAGGTTAAGCCATAATCAAGGATTAAACAGACCCATTACACCATCCTAAAAGAAGGATAATAGATGAGAATGTTTAAGTTGAGAAAAACTCCTCAACTTAATCCATGATTAGGGATTAAACCCATGCCAAAACAAGCCTTTATTAAGTGGATTTTAGATTAATGATATGATGATGAAGTGAATTTTATGGTTTGTAAGACAACTTGAGGGGGACTTGTCCATTAACACTAGGGTTAGTCTTTCTTAACCACTTAAGGAAGAATTAGAACCCTAATGCAAGGCCCAAGTTACAAGTGTGATGTCTTGATACTTATTAAATGAATTGATTAAGAGATTTAAACATCTTAAGGGTTTAATACTTAGGATTAAAGTTATACACTCCATCCTAAAAGAAGGATACAGGCATAACCCTAATCACAAAGTCTTAGAGCCTTGAGGGTTTAATCTCTGATTATGAGATGAGAAGAGAGACACAAAGAGACATAAAGGTAAGAACTATGGGGGACTAATCAAAACCCTAATTCATTATCATGCTTGGTTGGTCCTAAGGTTTGTGAGGTTTTCAAGAACAATCTTCAATGGAACCACCAGGAAGCAGATGAACAGGATCAAGAGAAGCAAAGTGACTTGCTTCATTCAAGAAGTCAAGTCACTTGAAGGAAGAAAGTGGGAGGAGCAAGAATGAGCAAGCTCAAACTCAAACACATGTATAAATGCAGCATGCTATGCAAGAGAGATAAGAAGAAAAGTTATGAGAAGTGAAGGCAAATTCACTTCTCATGTTTACTTACCACCTGAAATGTTAGAAACAAATGCAATGCAATGCTAAATGAAATGAAATGACATGATGCTAGGCCAAACCAGAAGCATGCACATGATGATTATGATGTTATGAAGTGTTGCAAACATGAGACAAGGCATAGGGATGCTCATACAAAGTCATGGATGCAAATGATGCAAGTTAAGGAACATGAAATAACATGAAATGTTATGAAGCATACAAGACAAATGGCATGGCAAAGATGTAATGCAATGATCAATGATGCTTCATACATGTCTTAAGAGGTCAAATGAATCATAAGAATGCACAAAATGCAATGGCAAGTCATGTTATGCAAGGAAATGCAAGAAGGATGCAAGAGAAAGCCCAAATTAGGGTTCATGGATCAAACATCAAACACAGACTAAAACAGAAGCAAACCCTAAGACAAAAAAAATGGAAAATGGCACCCAAAGAAACCCTAGACCTATAACAAACCACTGCCCAAAGGGGAGCTCTCAACTCTCAACCAAACTCAAGATATGGATTTTGCAAGTTTTTAGGGTTTTTTAGGGTTCTCATCAAAATAAATGCCAATCAATTGGAAAATGCAAGATCAAATCATGGCCTTTTTAACCTTGAAAATACATGTCAAATGGAAAACAATGCAAAAAGAATCAATGTCTCAACCTTCACCAATAGGCAGAAATGAATTTTTAAACTTGTGATCAAAATAATGCACAAAATGAGATTTAATTCAATGAAGAATTCTTAAAATGCATCAAGATCAAAAAAGAAATTTGGTTTGAAGGTTGGACAATGTTTCTAAATGTCTTAGAACATTTCATGAATTTTTTTGTAATTTTTAAATACTTAAAAGTATTTTTAATTAATTAATTCCCATTAATCAATTAAAAATAAACTTTTAAATATTTAAAAATACCTTTTTAATGATAAAAAATAAAATAAAAATATTTTTGTGTCATAAAAATTAATAAAACCTTAAAGAAAAAAGTTTCATAATTTTTATGATTTTTTAACTATTTTAAAATAAATGTACAATTTAAATGAAAAAGAAATGAATTAAAATTAAAAGAAAATGAAAGTAATCAGATTGGGTGGTTGGGATTGATCCTGGATTCAAACACGTTGACTGCGCGCGCTAGTGGAGGGCCAGGATTGCTTCTGGTCAGATTAAATTAATTGTGGATTAATTAAACCTAACACGTGGATTAGGGCATAAACAGCTAATCTGGGCCATTCAAAAGAGAGGGAAGTCAGCCGGTCAACGCTCATCAACGCTCAGCATTCAAACTTGACTTAATTACGAAATTAGGGCATAAACACTCTCAGGTGGCCGGAGAAGACTTCCGGTCGTCTTCTCCGGCCAGAAGCTCACCTGAAAATCTCAAAACCTCTCAAAACGTAATATAAATGAAATCTATGAATTGGGAAACGTTTCTAACACCCTCACGAATCAAACCCCTAACCCAAAACAAATTTATCTTTCCTAAATCATCTGAATCGAAGAGGGAAAGTTCTAGGGTTCGTAAGCTTCAAACACAAATTAAATTCTCAAAACACAACCATTTCAAAAACTAAAAGCATCAGGATGATCAGGAGAGCATAAAGAACAAGTTTGTAACAAGAAAAATCATTTCTGGAAAAATTAATTTCGAGCTACCTGAGATTTGCAACTTTCAATTTAGGAACTTTCAGGCCTCTTCCTTCAGTGCAAGCTGCTCCTCTTGGTCCCCCAAGTGTGTTTGAATGCTCAAAATGAGTTGGTGTTGGCTGGAGAAGAAGATTCGAAAGGAACTGCTTCAGTTCAGTCAACAATGGCAGATGAGATTCTGGCACTCTCAGGCTGTGAAAAGGGGTTGTTTGTGATCTATGAAGTGTGTTGAGAAGGTTTGAGGTGTTGGTTGGTGTGTTTGTGAACTAGGATAAGAGTTTCGAATGAAACTGCAGTTTGAGGTGAATGATGGCAATGGAGTTTTCAGGCTTGTTTCAGGCTTATGCTTGGGGTGTTTCTTGTCTATGAGGTGTGGTGAGTTGAATGATGATGAGAGTTTGAATGTTTGATGGCTGTGGAGAGTGATTCGAATGAACTTGCAATGTGGGAGGTTTTTGTGTAAGTGTTGAATGTGTGTGTTTCAGCCCTGGTTTTCATGTGTTATGGCCAGCAAACTGATTCAATAAACAAATGCAAGTGGCTGATGGATGTGACCTGGCCTGCAGAGATAGGTGTGGCTACTTTTGCTCAAAGTCCACTTTTGTGTAAGATAGGGCATGGCTCAAGTTTAGGCAAGTACAAGTTGGGTTCTGGTGCAGCATGGTGAGTGTGAGAGGCTGGCTTGACCCAAGGCTCAATGCAGCAAGTTGGTGAAAAGCTCATGAGTGTTTTGCAACTTGGTTAGCTTTATGGATTTTCATGATAAAAATGTCTTGTTACATGAACTAAGCACATGTGAACCTTGGTCAAATTCTGATTTTTGTGACTTAGAGAATGTTTACATAATGGTTTGACATGAATTAGAGGCTGCATAATGCATTTGTTCAAGACTTTGCAAAATTTCCTTTTTTATGCATAACTTGAAAATCAATGATTTTTGCTAACTTTGCAATGCCATAACTTTTGATCCATGAAGAGTTTGATCATGTTCTTGTACTTTTTGAAAAGGGAAAGATGAGATCTACAACTTTCATGACCAAAGTTTTTCCATTTGAAGCATTTTTGGATCAAGAATCAAGGCTTGAAAAATGACCTAAAATGATGCATTCTTGAAAAGTCAACTATGCCCAAAAAGTCAACATTTGCAAAAACCCTAAATTCTTGATTTTTATGAACTTCAACCTTCTTCCATGATCAAATAAAGATTATATACACTCAAAATGATGAAGATCAACCATTGGTTGGGTCATTGGGGGCCTCAGATGCCCTGATTTTGCACTGACTTGTCTGAAAAGTCAACTCTTGATCAGATGACTTCCCCATGGAATTTCTTCATGAAAATTGATATGCATACTCCCTATACCATATAGAGACCAATGGAAACAAGAATGACCAAAAAATTTGGAGTTATGGCCTTTGAAACCAAAACCCTAATTTTCAGTCAACTGTGCAGTTCATCCTGGCTCTGCATCCTCTCAAACCCTAGTTCTTGTGATTCCTCTGCAATTTGGACTTTGTGAGGATGTAACATGATACAAGAACACACATGGACCCCTTTGAGTTGATTGGTGGCCTTTGGAATAGCTCAAGATGCTTTGGGATTGCTCAGATCACAAACCCTAGGTGCAGATGCCTAGAAACTATGCAGTGAATTAAACATGAGATATGAGATTGTATGATTGTGTTTATGCATATGAGATGATCACAAGCCATGGTGTGACATGTATGAGGGCAAATTTGGGGTGTTTACAGCTGCCCCTATTCAAACATGAGTTAGCTGTGCAGGGTGTAAGCGACGGCTTAACAGGCAAGCAAGATAACTTGTGGTTGAATACCAAAGACAGTCCAAAATTTGCACTCACAGAATGAAGAAGAAAAAAAAAGTATATTGATTGCAAAGGAAAATAAAGTATATTGTAAAGTGAGCGACGGAGGACGACCGTCGAGCAGAGGACGACTGCTGGGTAAATAGTAATGACGGGGACGGCCGACATGCTGGGGAGAATGTATGAAAATAAAGCAATGACGGGGACGGCCGACATGCTGGGGATAAAAGGTAAAGCTAAGACGGGGACGGCCGATTAGCTGGGGAAAATAATATCATGATGGGGACGGCCATCACTGTAAAATTTCTGAGGATTAATGAAACATGACGGGGACGGCCATCAAGTTCATAAAGGTAAAGTAAACAACGATGGGGGCGGCCATCGGGCTAAAAAGGAAAAGGGACCACGACGGGGACGGCCATCGGGTTAAAGAATAAATGAAATAAACAGATGATGGGGTACGGCCATCAAAGGTGAAGGACGATCACCTAGCAGGAGACGGCTGCTCTGTTGGGGATAAAAGAAATATGATGGGGACGGCCATCAAAGGTGGAGGACGACCACCTGGCAGGGTACGGCTGCCGAAAATATCAACGATGGGGACGGCCATCGGATAGAAAAGGTCAACGATGGGGACGGCCATCGGACGAGCAAGATGGAGGACGACCATCAAGAAGTGGAGGACGACCACTCAGCAGGGGACGGCTGCTCTCGGGGTTTATCATAACACAGGACGAGTGTTAGATAACCAAAATCAACAATGGGGACGGCCATTGGATAAAGTGATGAAGGACGATCATCAAAAGGTGGAGGACGACCACCTAGCAGGGGACGGCTGCTAAAATCAACGATGGGGACGGCCATCGGATGAGCATGATGGAGGACGACCATCAAGAAGTGGAGGACGACCACTCAGCAGGGTACGGCTGCTCTCAGGGTTATCATAACACAGGACGAGTGTTAGATAAAAAGGAAAGATTTGCTTTGTTGGCGATCTACTGGGGAGATAGTAAACACGGACGAGCGTTTACATCCAAGAAACAAAAGGGTATAAGTGTTTGGTATTGTGTATAGATTAAAGATGCGGACGAGCCTCCTTAAGACCATGATACGGACGAGTATCATGTAGAAACAAACTGACACATGTTCAGAGATGATGATACGGACGAGTATCAACTGGTTAACAAAGAACACGGACGAGTGTTGCATCTGAAGGGACTCTTCTGGGGAATAGTAGACACAGACGAGTTTCTATATTCAGGAAGACATAAGTGTTTGACACGGTGTATGGATTTAAAGATGCGGACGAGCATCCTTAAGACTATGATACGGACGAGTATCATGTAGAACAAACATTAGACGCAATGCTCTGAGATGATGGTACGGACGAGTACCAACTGGTTAACAAAGAACAAGGACTACTGTCGAATCTGTGGGGATATGAGCGACGGTGTATACAAGATACGGACGAGTATCTGTATAATTGTACCAATGAGTAGCGAGTGTATATATAATGTATTGATGAGTGTTTATCTGCTGGGGAGAGTGACACGGACGGGTGTCAAGAGAGAAAAGTGTAATATTAACAAGTATCTTCTATACAAAGTCTAGGCGACTGCGCTGGGGATATGACACGGACGGGTGTCAAAAAGGGTGTATATGTGAGTGCAAAGAGGATGTCTTTGGCTTTTCGCTGGGATATGCCACGGACGGGTGTCAGGACGTATCTGTAATGAGGGTGATTTGTTTGTAAAGGGTGTTCAGGCGGCTTTATTGGGGAAAAAATGACACGGACGGGTGCCAAAAGGTGTATACACTGGTGTTTGTGATTTGTGAGGCAGCTGCTTTTGCTGGGACTCTGATGGGGACTCTTGGGGAAAGTAATCTGTATTCACAAGCGTTCAATTCACAACATGACTCATGATTATGCTATGCATTTGATTTTTGCCGTAATGCTCCGTATTAGACGGAATGCTACGCTCTGGGGGATGGTATGATGCAAATGCCATGATTATGCAAAGGGGCACAGATCCGGGATTCGGATCCCAATGCTGCGAAGATCTCTGGATGATCTGCTTGAAATGGACACCCCAGCTGGGGATGAGATCATTGGTGTATCTGCTTGGGGGATATAGGTCACTGATCGACATATCCTTATAATATGGGAGACCCAGCTGGGGTTTGCAGAAGCTTTCTATACTCTGTTGTGACTTCTTCGTGCGTTGCCCTTCTGAATAGAAGCTGGGGCTCTGTGGGGAGATGATCCCCTGATTTTTGTACTCGGCTGAGGGCGAGATGACAACCCGGCTGGGGAGAGCTGTTGATAACTCAGCTGGGGAGAGCAACAGGAGGCAACTCCGCTGGGGAGAGAGCATCTTGGATGCTGATATCTTTTGTTGATTAGCCAGCTTGCTGGGGAAAGCAATGGGGAGCAACTCAGCTGGGGATAGAGCATCTTGGATGCTGGGATTGAGTGCATGTTGATTTGGCAGCTCCGCTGGGGAAATGGGCATCCTCCAGTGCCATGTGGAAGATAGACCGAGTTGATAATGATTCGCCTACTTGCTGAGACGTAACCTGCATGCCCCAGGTTGCGTTCTGGATACCTGCAATCCTGCAAAGATAATGGGACGTACAAAAGGTCCCGAGGTATCCCCTTCTGGATTCCGTCATAGGAGTTAAGTACTTTCGAGAATAATCACATTCCCTGTAAGCATGTGTTTTTTTTTCTTTTTATTTTTAAAGAAAGGCATCTGTACTTATGCAATTGTATTTTTAGAGATATCAGACAACTCTTTGCAAAACATAAATGTAAAAACGAAACATGACCGAAAATCTGATTTTATTAATTCATGTGCCCTGAATTGGCAAGATACAGTCAAGGAAACATATCTCCTGAAATGAAGAGATTGTTACAAATTGAGAAACAAGATGCTGGCGATGTTGACGACGCCTTGAGGAGCTTCCTCTCCTGCTATGACTCGTATGACAATGACGTTCTTCTCGTCTTGCTTTCTGGAGAGAGTTGATTCTGATTGAAGCTTGATCCTTTGGAAGCTTACCCAGTTGCAGGTGATACAGACGAACTCAGAATGCAGTTGTTCGCTTATTCCCTTATTTTGCATGGATCGCCCTTTCGGGTTTTCAATCCATCGGGATACCCATTTTTGCCTGAGCTGTCCAATGCGGCTTTTCAACTCAACGGGTGTACATTTTTTCATTTATTTCCCTTACTTTTGCCCGAGTCTTTTATTCTGTTTTTGACTCGCCAGGATGCCCTATTTTTGCCTGGACTTACATTCTGTTTTTATGTCCAGCGGGTCATTTTATGCGAAGTATTTTTTAACTGCATCTGAATTCACAGGGGACGGGAAATCTTCACCATCCATGGTGCTGAGCATCAGTGCCCCACCAGAGAAAACTTTCTTTACAACAAATGGTCCTTCATAATTTGGAGTCCATTTGCCCCTGTGGTCTGTATGAGGAGGGAGGATTCTTTTCAGCACAAGATCTCCCACTTGGTACTCTCGATGCCTGACTTTCTGATCGAAGGCCCTCTTCATTCTCTTCTGATATAACTGCCCATGGCAGATTGCAGCCAATCTCTTCTCTTCGATCAGACTCAGTTGCTCGTATCGGGACCGAACCCATTCTGCTTCACTCAGTTTGACATCCATTAATAACCGCAGCGAGGGTAATTCAACTTCAACTGGTAGGACTGCTTCCATACCATACACAAGCTGATACGGTGTTGCCCCAGTGGATGTTCTGATTGACGTGCGGTACCCATGCAAGGCAAACGGTAGCATTTCATGCCAGTCTTTGTAAGTGACTACCATCTTTTGCACAATCTTCTTGATATTCTTATTTGCTGCCTCGACAGCGCCATTCATCTTTGGCCTGTAAGGAGAAGAATTGTGATGTTGGATCTTGAAGTCCCGGCACAGCTCTGCCATCATTTTGTTGTTGAGATTGGAACCATTATCAGTAATGATTCGCTCGGGCACTCCATATCTACAGATGATATCTCTTTTCAAAAATCGCGCTACCACTTGCCCGGTGACATTTGTATATGAGGCTGCTTCAACCCATTTGGTGAAATAGTCAATGGCGACCAGGATGAATCTGTGGCCGTTTGAAGCAGTCAGCTCAATCTTGCCAATCATATCAATGCCCCACATGGCAAAGGGCCATGGTGAAGACATGATGTTCAAAGGATTCGGAGGTACATGCACTTTATCTGCGTAGATCTGGCATTTGTGGCATTTCCTGGCATAGGCACAACAGTCTGCATCCATTGTGATCCAGTAATAGCCTGATCTTAACAATTTCTTAGCCATGGCATGCCCTCCAGCATGGGTACCAAAAGAGCCTTCATGCACTTCATGCATCAGTAGATCTGCTTCCGTCCTGTCAACACATCTGAGGAGTACCATATCAAAGTTCCTTTTGTATAAAGATCCATCAGTGTTCAGAAAGAAACTCCCAGCAAGCCTTCTTAAAGTCTTCTTATCATTGGAAGATGCCCCAGGTGGGTATGTTTGATCCTCCAAGAAGCACTTGATGTCATGGAACCAAGGCTTATCATCTTTAGCAATATCTGCTGCAAATACATATGCTGGTCTATCAAGTCTAGACACTGAAATCTGAGGTACAAAGTTGGCAGCCTGAACTTTGATCATGGACGAAATGGTAGCCAGAGCATCCGCAAACTGATTCTCGTCCCGAGGGATATACTCAAGTTTGACTGTTGTGAAGAAAGTCAATAACCTCCTTGTATAGTCCCTGTAAGGTATCAGATGATCTTGGTGTGTGTACCATTTTCCGTTGGTTTGATTGACTACCAAAGCTGAATCTCCGAATACGGTCAATGTCTTGATCCTGAGGTCAATAGCTTCCTCAAGACCCATAATGCAAGCTTCGTATTCAGCTTCGTTGTTAGTGCAGTTGAAAGTGAGTTTTGCCGAGAAAGGCATGTGAACTCCTTTTGGTGTAATTAGTACTGCACCAACACCACGACCATTCATGTTAACAGCCCCGTCAAACGTCATGGTCCATTCTTCTTCTGGGTCGGGCCCTTCAGTGTGAATAGGCTCTTCATGATCTTTTGCTTTAATGAACATGATGTCTTCATCAGGGAAGTCAAACCTCATTGGCTGGTAGTCATCAATGGGTTGCTCAGCGAGATATTCAGATAGTACACTGCCTTTGATGGCTTTCTGAGATGTGTACTGTATGTCGTATTCTGTGAGAATCATCTGCCATCTTGCAACCCGTCCGGTAAGAGCTGGCTTCTCAAATATGTACTTAACTGGATCCATTTTTGAGATTAATAAGGTAGTGTGGGTCAACATATACTGCCTTAGTCGGCGAGCAGCCCACGCTAAAGCACAGCAAGTTTTCTCGAGCAGTGAATAACGCTGTTCACAGTCGGTAAACTTTTTGCTTAGGTAGTATATTGCATACTCTTTTCGACCAGACTCGTCATGCTGGCCCAGCACACACCCCATCGACTCCTCTAATACTGTCAAGTACATAATCAGAGGTCTTCCTTCAACTGGCGGCATGAGGATTGGAGGTTCTTGCAGATATTCCTTGATCTTGTCAAAAGCCCTTTGGCAGTCTTCGTTCCACCTGACCGTTTGTTCCTTCCTTAACAGTTTGAACAAGGGTTCACAGGTTGCTGTGAGGTGAGATATGAACCGTGAGATGTAGTTCAATCGACCTAAGAACCCTCGAACTTCTTTCTCAGTTTTCGGTGCAGGCATCTCTTGGATGGCTTTGACTTTATCAGGGTCAACTTCAATCCCTTTCTCGCTTACAATAAAGCCCAGCAGCTTACCGGATCGCACCCCGAATGTGCATTTTTTGGGGTTCAACTTCAGTTGGTACTTTCTCAGACGCTTGAACAACTTCAGCAGATTCACCAGATGGTCTTCTTCAGTAAGGGACTTGGCGATCATATCATCCACATAACACTCGATTTCTTTGTGGATCATATCGTGGAATAATGTCACCATAGCCCGTTGATACGTTGCGCCAGCATTCTTCAGTCCGAATGGCATCACTTTGTAACAGAACGTGCCCCAAGGTGTAATGAATGTTGTCTTCTCCATGTCTTCAGGTGACATCTTGATCTGATTATATCCTGAAAATCCATCCATGAAGGAGAATATCGAGAACTGAGCCGTGTTATCCACCAATACGTCAATGTGAGGTAATGGGAAGTCATCTTTCGGGCTGGCTCTGTTCAGATCCCGGTAGTCAACACACATTCTTACTTTGCCATCCTTCTTTGGCACAGGTACTATGTTAGCAACCCACGGCGGGTAACTTGTCACAGCAAGGAAACCGGCGTCCCATTGCTTTTGTACCTCTTCTTTGATTTTCATAGCCATGTCTGGGCGAGTTCGGCGCAGCTTCTGTTTCACTGGTGGGCATTCTTCCCTCAGAGGCAGCTTGTGCACAACAATGTCGGTATCCAACCCTGGCATGTCTTGGTACGACCAAGCAAACACATCAACATACTCTTGAAGCAGATCTGTCAGTTGTCTCTTCACTGAGTCTTGCAGGCAGGCCCCGATTTTAACTTCTTTCACGTCTTCGTCAGTACCAAGATTAATCACTTCAACTTCCTCCTGATGAGGAGTAATAACCTTTTCCTCCTGTCTTAACAACCTGGCTAGCTCTTCAGGAAGCTCATATTCTTCATCAACCCCTTCATCAGCTCGATTGATTGGATTGTCAAAGTCATGCGATGTCATAGCCGTGCTGTTGTCGGTGCGGTCAGGAAGGCACTCTCTGCAAGGGTTAAGTTGGTTCATTTTAGTGATTGATTTTAATCTTGCTTTAGAAAAAAGTAAAATGAAGTTATCATTTTGAAAACACCGCCATTTATTTTTGTACAAAAAGAAAAAAAATGGAAAAACAGTGAGCAGAAAAGAAAAAGACTTGTTTGCAAAAAGATTGTCTGATATTTCATTAATTTAATCTTGTTTGCACAAAAGTACAGATGGCCCTGATTACAAAATGAGTCTTGTCATCTTGGGCAAGATGCAAGACTTGGATGCATGCTACATAAAAATACAGGAAATAATAATTACTCTGCTCGAGTAACACTTATAATTTCCTGGGAAGACCAGTTCGAGACACTGCTCCCCGGGATCTTCGGACGAATCCAATTCTCCAGGTTGCGCTCCTCTTCCAGCTCGTCTTCCAGACAGTTGATAGCATCGGGGGTAAGCATCCCCCCACTGACAAAACCAGGCTCTCCAGCAGCCTTTGCTTGATGTTGAGTTGGTCTGTAACCCAACCCAAATTTGTCCTTCTTCTCCTTCACAGCTAAAACCTTGCCCCAGCCTAGGGCCGTTCCTTCTTCAACAACCTTCCGGGCTTGTTGGTAAGACGACATTGGGGTACCAGATACAGCAGATGCTTCATTCACATTCAACGCTTCAAACCCCTGGCTCATTGTTTCATGGATCTCTCCATCCATTTCAATGTACTTGTAGGTTGCCAGGTGGCTGACAAAAATGTCCTCCTCTCCACAGATTGTGACAACTTGACCTTCCCACTCAAATTTTAACTTTTGGTGAAGGGTAGACGTTATTGCGCCAGCGGCGTGAATCCAGGGTCTACCCAACAAACAGCTGTAGGCGGGCTGAATGTCCATCACATAAAAGATAGTTTTAAAGGTCTGTGGGCCAATTGTCACGGGCAGCTCAATCTCTCCCAGAACCGATCTCTTCGAGCCATCAAAAGCTCTAACCACCAGGTTGCTGGGTCTTAATGCCAGTCCATCATATTCAAGCTTCACCAGAGCCTTCTTTGGTAAGACATTCAGGGATGATCCTGTGTCCACCAGCACATGTGAAAGGACAGCTCCTTTGCATTCCATGGTTATGTGCAAGGCTTTGTTGTGATTGCGGCCATCCACTGTCAGGTCAGAATTGGTAAACCCTAGCCCATTGCTAGCAGTAACATTTCCAACAACGGTTTCCAATTGGTTGACAGTAATCTCCTCGGGCACGTAAGCTGCGTGCAGTACTTTCAGTAGTGCATTCCGATGGGCTTCGGAGCACATAAGCAGTGAGAGGATGGAGATTTTGGATGGCGTCTGGTGAAGTTGATCCACAATTTTATAGTCACTCTTTTTGATGATCCGCATAAACTCATCAACTTCCTGATCAAATGGAGTCTTCAGGGCTTCTTTGGCAGCTAGATCTTCCTGCACCGGGCCTTTACCCTTTGCCTTGGCAGCAGCTTCTGCTTCGGCAGTAGGTCTTTGAACTTGTGAAGCAAAGAGACGTCCGCTTCGAGTGAAGCCTCCGCCTCCCCCCACATTATCTACTTGTGGTGCAGGTGCTGATGTTTCAAGAGTGATTCTTTTTCCTTCGCAGTACACGTCAGAGCCATAGTGCCAAGGGATGGCCCTATCGCTTTCATATGGTACAGGTCCAGGCACCGTGACGGTGACCGGACTGATTGCTGCTGCTGAAGGGATTGTTATTGTTTGTGGATCATAAAAGATTGTGACTGGTGCTCTAGCGGGAGCAGCACCTTCTGAATGGTAGGCGGAATTATTTTCTGGATCGTAGAATATGGTAACTGTGGAGACATCTTCATGATTGTTCGCTGGTGTTGTAGGAGGTTCCGTTGGAAGGAATGTTGTTGTTGTTGATGGAGAGTCGAAATGGAATGAAGCTGAAGTTGTAGCAGGAGAAACTGTTGAAAACTGATCATTCGGAAAGACAGGTGAAGTACTTGTTGATGGCGCTGATGAATTGTCGGGAACAATAGTTGTTGCATTTGTAGGAGGTTCTGAAACCGTTGTTGACGAAGTTGCTGGATTTGTTGGGAATGATGTAGTGATCTGTAGCAGGCCACTCTGAATGAGGCTGTTAATGCCATTCCTCAAGTCCTCACACCCATTCCATGAAATATTGCAGTATGGGCATCCTAGTTCACACCCCGGAAATATATTGTTTTCACGGAGCTGAGCTTTGATTTCCACCAATGGTGTCCTGATCTGATCCACACTAGTTATCAAATAAGACTGTTGGTCTTCTTCAATAGCATTAATTCGAGGACCACCATGGTGTGGCATTGGGTTTTTGTTGACATTGGGCGGAGGTGCAAAGTTCAGAGCCTTGGAGTCTACCAAGTCTTGTACCTTCATATGCAGAGCTCTGCATTTTTCTGTACTGTGACCAGGTGCGTTGGAATGAAAAGCACACCTAGCATTGGAGTCATAGTTTCTTGGTAGACTATTGGGGTCCGGAGGTGCCAACGTTCTTAGCTCAACCAAGTTGAGTTTCAGAAGTTGTGGCAGCAAGGCAGCATACGGCATTGGGATCGGGTCGATCACTCTGTTAGCTTGGGATGGCCTTTGTTGGAATGGCCTTTGTTGATTGTTGTTGCTATTGTTGTTGTTGTAGTTGTTTCTTGGAGGATATTGATTCTGATGATACTGAGGTTGTTGTTGGAAATTTTGTTGAGGAGGTTGATAGACCGGCTGAGGATGAGCTGGAGCAGGGATTGTGACTGCTGCTATTGTTCTGGGAACATAATGGGGCCTACCCCTGTTGGTGTGAATGGCATTGGTCTCGCCAGTTCTTCTCGGGCCTGCAAAAGGCTTTCTTGTACTGCTGGACGAACTTGCACCATTATCAGATATTTTGCCCATTTTCAACAGGCTTTCAATTCTCTCCCCAGCTATGACAACATCTGCGAAGCTGGTGGAAGAGAAAGCGGCCAACCTGTCAATATACGTTCCCTGGAGAGTGTTCATAAACATGTCTGCCATTTCCCTTTCAGACATAGGGGGTTGAACGGCAGCAGCCAATTGCCTCCATCTTTGAGCATATTCTCTAAAGCTCTCCCTCGAAGACTGTGACATTCCCATTAGGAGGGTCCTGTTGGGTGCCATGTCTAGATTATACTGATACTGTCTGATGAAGGCTTCTGCCAGGTCCTTCCAGCATCTTACCGTTGCCCTTGTCAAGTGGGAATACCATTCCCTCGACGCTCCAGTCAAGCTATCTTCAAAGTAGAACATCCAAAGTTTCTCATCCATTGTATAGGCCTTCAGCCTTCCCAGAAATGATTGCAGATGAGTCCGGGGGCATGAAGTCCCATTATACTTCTCGAAACATGGAGGCTTGAACTTGTGGGGAATCCTAACCCCGTCTACCAGCCCCATGTCCATGACGTCGAAGCCCAAAGAGTTCTGAGATTCTAGGGACCTTAACTTCTCAGCTATTTCATCCAATCTCCTATCATAAGCATCCTCTCCAGCGCCCATTACTGTAAATTGGTCCTCCTGAGGATCCTCTTGAAGTACTCTGGCTGCGGTGGCTGTTCCTTGAACATTTGCAGGGATGTTAACCTCAGGATGTAGATGTGGACCAAACACAGGAGGATTCACATGTGGTTGCACCCTTTCATTATTACTGGTGCCTGCAGTTCCTACATGAGGCTCCTCTTGATTCTGCCTCTCCACCATGGCCCTCAGTCTCTCCTGGCTCTGAGCCATGTTGTTCATAACCTCCATGAACTGCGTCATCTGCGTTCTCATCTCTAACCTTTCATTGGCTAGCTGATTTCTGACATCAGCAAGATCTTGTTGAACTTGATCCATCTGAATTTCCGGAAGGTTGTTTCTAGTTGGATACCTGTGTGGCCTGTTGAGAGGAAATACCCGGCGACGAGCAATAATGCCTGAGATTTACAACAGAGGTTAGCAACAACAAAACAAAAACCTACAAAAACAAACAAAGGGGTTAGCATGCAATGCAGTTATGCTTATTTGCTCTCAAGGTATCCGGTTTGGTCTTCAGTTTTGACCCTTCCAGACCCTTGAAGATGATGCTGTTGCAGTTGCTTTTGATGTGAGCCCAAATATAAACCAACACAAATATATTACAAAGGGTGAAATAATACAACTTGTTCATTTTTACAACACAAACCCTCAAAGGGGCCAAAATACATCACAAAAGCAAAAGTACATGGAAAAGGAACAACAACAAGCAAATGATCAAACTCCAAGGCCAAACTCATCCTCACGAACTTCCTTGAGAAGTGCTTCGGTCACAGGATCAGCCGGACGCTCCGTGAGACTTCTGATGAGAAGGTTTCTTGTTGCAACAGCTGCAGTCAATTTCCTGCTCTGACTTTGGTCCTTAGACCTCTTCAATCCTGCTTTGATTTTCATCTCTGATATTTCTTCCTGGGCTGCTGCCAGGGCCTTTTCCATCTGCTCCATCTTGTCTTGAACTCTCTTGTCTTCTAGGGTACGGGCCTCAGTGATCCGGACCCACCTGGCCTGACTTTCTTTCAAATACAAGTCTGTTCTTGCTCTTTGGAACTGGGCTTCTTTACAAGCATTCTTCAGAATCTGTTCACCAGCTTTAGACTTGTTGATATAATCTCCAGACTTCTCAATCTTAGTCAAGTGTTCCACTCTCAACTTCTCCAATCTCTCAATCTCCCTCACACCTTCACTCCTCTCTCTGAGGGTCTTCTGCAAGGCTTGAGTTAACTTCTCATTTCTTTCCTTCAAACTCTCAAACTCCTCCAAACTGATAGTGACAGGGGGTGGTGCTGAAGATGACTCAGGCATGTCTTCTATGGTGAAGGGCAATCCAGAGAATTGGGCCCTGGCATAGGACCACTCATGATATTGGGCTGAGGCCACATTATTGCACTTACCCAGAATGGTAATTCCCTTAGTCTGAACATGATCCCAGGCCCAGGCAGCCTGCCTAACAACAGCCAAACTAACCTTGTTCTCACAATAGAGGGTCTCCACCAAGTCCTGTTCCCTAGGAGCATGCACCAGTGCATAGCCTAACTGCCTCTTGAACAGCAGAGGGTTGTAATTGATACTTCCCTTAACTCCTATCAGAGGCACATTGGGAAAGTGCCCACAGCTGGTGATCATATCTCTGCCCTTGGTGCTTTGAGTGCACCATCTGATGTCTGCTGAAGTGAGAGTAGTGAGCCTCTTAGCCCAGTTGCTTTGCTGATGAGGGTTTAGAAATGCATCTGTCCTGGGTAGATGCCTGAGGAGCCAAGCATGGAATAATGGAGCACAAATCCTCACTAATCTTCCCCTTTGCTTCTCACTTCTCTGATGTACTGAGTAATAGAGATCACCCAGTAAAGTTGGCACTGGGTTCTTCAGGATGAACAGATGGATTGCATTTTTGCTAATGAATCGAGGCTCATCTGCAAACAACACAATTCCATATACACTTAAGGCCAACAGAGCACAAACTGCTTTCCACTCCCCCAAGGAGGCCTTCAAACTAGCTTGAGAAATCAGGAAGTCCAGATGAAATCCAAGCATCCCAGCTTTAGAGGTCAAGTGTTGTTCAATCAACAGAGGTTCCAGGTGCAAAGCTTTTGCTATCTCTCCATTGCTGGGAAAGACCATTTCAGGGTTGAAAGGGATTTCTCTCTTGATAGGCAAACCAACCAAATATGAGTATTCTTCCAAAAGAGGACCCAACTGAAAGTCTTGAAAGGTGAAACATCTCAATGGAGGATCATAAAACTGAATGCAGGTGTGGATGAGGCTCCTCTGAGAAGGGTCCAGATCCATAACCATGTCCAGTATATCTCCATAACTCTCCCTGAACAAAGGAATGTGATCTGGAGTGATCAGGGTTTGGATCCTCCTGATGTCTGATAAGTCTGGTTGGAAGAAATGATAGGTGATGTTGCTTTTCTTTGGAGCCATGATGCTGAAGACTGAATGGAGTGCTGATGAAGATGCTGAAAGAGTGAACCACTGATTGGCTGGTGCTAGTGACTGAAGTATATGACTGACAAACTGATGCAAGTGCTGGTGGAGATAGGTCAAAACTGCAGATGGGGTCAAAACCAAAACCAGATAAAGGTGGATACCCTGAAACACAAATAAGCACATGTTATTATGATGCAATGAGTATGAATGCAGATGATATGCAAAGGGTTTGTGACTGAGCTGGATCTGATTAACTGCCTTGGTATAGATCCATGTGTGTTCAAGAATTCCTGATGGAGGTCTATAAATCCAGTAACCAGGGTAGGGGGCTCAAATAAAGAGCCACATGTCCAGGGTTTTAGAATCACAAGAACTATCCAACATGGTGCATTCTTAACAAAGTCAAAGTAACAGGGTATTCTGAGGTCAAGGTACCTGCAAACCTGTAAACAGCCCAACCCCCTCACAGGTGGTGATCTAGAACAAGGATCCTCAGACTTGGATCAGTTATGAGAAGTGTAAACACTTCTAACCCGGAGGTACAGTGTTTACAATAACCATAACAATTCCTCCTCTAATTCACCTCAGTTTCTGAAGGTCAAACTAAAAGGTCATCCAGACTTAGCAGGCTTCCCAGATCCCCCTAGCATTGCAGGAAATCCGCAACACAGAGTTCTCAAGAAGAAACCCATATCTGAACCGTGTTTCATATTCCCGCACCAGACCGAAATGGAATGGGAAAGAATATGATTCACTCTAGCCTAGGTGTCACTCAGGTCCCAGGAGTAGGACCTTAACTCTCAATGAAACACCCACCCACCAAAAAACAAGGAAACCAGATCCAGCCAGCAACAGTGACAGTATGATATATACAAATGCAATAAAGAAAACGGTAAATAAAGCTGTACAGAAAGCAATAAATAAAGCAAATATATAAACACAAATAACACATAACACCCCAATAAACACAAATCAATCAAGCGCTAGGAGGAACCCACAAAAAGAACCAGAAGCCCTGGTTGCAGTATAAGGGTCCCCAGCAGAGTCGCCAAGCTGTCGCTCCCAAAGATTTGCATCCAGGTACAAGCGCGAACGGTCGGCGAAGGGAACAGTGAGAACACACAGCCGTGAACTCACTGGAGAATGAATAGAGTCGCCAGCTAGGCATTTTTATCCCGAGGGAAAGGTAATGCTGCATAGACCTAGAAAAGGATGGATAAGACGGTTGCGAACCAGAGAGACTGAGAAAGGGGGTTGGTTACAACCTGGGAAGGTATTAGCACCCAGATTGTCCGCCGTACTCGACGGGATCCACGCTTAAAAGATTTGTGTTTTAAAGGGGTAGTGTCAGTGCAATCTGTGTGTAAAATGGCTGGAAAGCAATATGTACAGGTGTCAGTGTAAAGTGTATAAGTGATATGAAGTATGAAAGTGTCAGTGTAAAGACAAGAATAAGATGCTCATGATAATGAGGCTCAAAGAATAATGCTGGAAGGAGGGGGAATGTACAGAGACTTTTGTTCGATAACTGTTAAGTTATGCCTACGTATCCTCTCGTGCAATGAGGAAGTCAGAACACCGTAGTTCGACCCAAAGAGACTGAAAGATGAATTGACTTGTGAATTGCTTACTTGCCTATGCTCAAGTGTATGACCTGTCTGGCTCAGGTGCTTACTGTCTTGCATTAGACGGAAGAAGCAAGTTCTCGTTTGTGAATGAAGGTGATGAGAAAAGAATCCCGAAGGAGACGATTATTGTTTGTTTTTGAGTTTTCAGTCTTTTATTTCTTTTTGGATTTTGTCATAGGATAATGAGCTTAAGTCTAAACCAATGGGTTAGTAAACTCATCACATCTTCCCTCTGATTAGGGGTAATGAGAATACCTTAAGTGTGAAGTCAGATTCTCACACTTAATCACCTTTTGATGTAGGATTAAGATCATTAACCTACTTGTGATTATTTAGATGTTTTTTGTGATTTTTGTGTAGTGTTGAGTAATGAGGTTAAGCCATAATCAAGGATTAAACAGACCCATTACACCATCCTAAAAGAAGGATAATAGATGAGAATGTTTAAGTTGAGAAAAACTCCTCAACTTAATCCATGATTAGGGATTAAACCCATGCCAAAACAAGCCTTTATTAAGTGGATTTTAGATTAATGATATGATGATGAAGTGAATTTTATGGTTTGTAAGACAACTTGAGGGGGACTTGTCCATTAACACTAGGGTTAGTCTTTCTTAACCACTTAAGGAAGAATTAGAACCCTAATGCAAGGCCCAAGTTACAAGTGTGATGTCTTGATACTTATTAAATGAATTGATTAAGAGATTTAAACATCTTAAGGGTTTAATACTTAGGATTAAAGTTATACACTCCATCCTAAAAGAAGGATACAGGCATAACCCTAATCACAAAGTCTTAGAGCCTTGAGGGTTTAATCTCTGATTATGAGATGAGAAGAGAGACACAAAGAGACATAAAGGTAAGAACTATGGGGGACTAATCAAAACCCTAATTCATTATCATGCTTGGTTGGTCCTAAGGTTTGTGAGGTTTTCAAGAACAATCTTCAATGGAACCACCAGGAAGCAGATGAACAGGATCAAGAGAAGCAAAGTGACTTGCTTCATTCAAGAAGTCAAGTCACTTGAAGGAAGAAAGTGGGAGGAGCAAGAATGAGCAAGCTCAAACTCAAACACATGTATAAATGCAGCATGCTATGCAAGAGAGATAAGAAGAAAAGTTATGAGAAGTGAAGGCAAATTCACTTCTCATGTTTACTTACCACCTGAAATGTTAGAAACAAATGCAATGCAATGCTAAATGAAATGAAATGACATGATGCTAGGCCAAACCAGAAGCATGCACATGATGATTATGATGTTATGAAGTGTTGCAAACATGAGACAAGGCATAGGGATGCTCATACAAAGTCATGGATGCAAATGATGCAAGTTAAGGAACATGAAATAACATGAAATGTTATGAAGCATACAAGACAAATGGCATGGAAAAGATGTAATGCAATGATCAATGATGCTTCATACATGTCTTAAGAGGTCAAATGAATCATAAGAATGCACAAAATGCAATGGCAAGTCATGTTATGCAAGGAAATGCAAGAAGGATGCAAGAGAAAGCCCAAATTAGGGTTCATGGATCAAACATCAAACACAGACTAAAACAGAAGCAAACCCTAAGACAAAAAAAATGGAAAATGGCACCCAAAGAAACCCTAGACCTATAACAAACCACTGCCCAAAGGGGAGCTCTCAACTCTCAACCAAACTCAAGATATGGATTTTGCAAGTTTTTAGAGTTTTTTAGGGTTCTCATCAAAATAAATGCCAATCAATTGGAAAATGCAAGATCAAATCATGGCCTTTTTAACCTTGAAAATACATGTCAAATGGAAAACAATGCAAAAAGAATCAATGTCTCAACCTTCACCAATAGGCAGAAATGAATTTTTAAACTTGTGATCAAAATAATGCACAAAATGAGATTTAATTCAATGAAGAATTCTTAAAATGCATCAAGATCAAAAAAGAAATTTGGTTTGAAGGTTGGACAATGTTTCTAAATGTCTTAGAACATTTCATGAATTTTTTTGTAATTTTTAAATACTTAAAAGTATTTTTAATTAATTAATTCCCATTAATCAATTAAAAATAAACTTTTAAATATTTAAAAATACCTTTTTAATGATAAAAAATAAAATAAAAATATTTTTGTGTCATAAAAATTAATAAAACCTTAAAGAAAAAAGTTTCATAATTTTTATGATTTTTTAACTATTTTAAAATAAATGTACAATTTAAATGAAAAAGAAATGAATTAAAATTAAAAGAAAATGAAAGTAATCAGATTGGGTGGTTGGGATTGATCCTGGATTCAAACACGTTGACTGCGCGCGCTAGTGGAGGGCCAGGATTGCTTCTGGTCAGATTAAATTAATTGTGGATTAATTAAACCTAACACGTGGATTAGGGCATAAACAGCTAATCTGGGCCATTCAAAAGAGAGGGAAGTCAGCCGGTCAACGCTCATCAACGCTCAGCATTCAAACTTGACTTAATTACGAAATTAGGGCATAAACACTCTCAGGTGGCCGGAGAAGACTTCCGGTCGTCTTCTCCGGCCAGAAGCTCACCTGAAAATCTCAAAACCTCTCAAAACGTAATATAAATGAAATCTATGAATTGGGAAACGTTTCTAACACCCTCACGAATCAAACCCCTAACCCAAAACAAATTTATCTTTCCTAAATCATCTGAATCGAAGAGGGAAAGTTCTAGGGTTCGTAAGCTTCAAACACAAATTAAATTCTCAAAACACAACCATTTCAAAAACTAAAAGCATCAGGATGATCAGGAGAGCATAAAGAACAAGTTTGTAACAAGAAAAATCATTTCTGGAAAAATTAATTTCGAGCTACCTGAGATTTGCAACTTTCAATTTAGGAACTTTCAGGCCTCTTCCTTCAGTGCAAGCTGCTCCTCTTGGTCCCCCAAGTGTGTTTGAATGCTCAAAATGAGTTGGTGTTGGCTGGAGAAGAAGATTCGAAAGGAACTGCTTCAGTTCAGTCAACAATGGCAGATGAGATTCTGGCACTCTCAGGCTGTGAAAAGGGGTTGTTTGTGATCTATGAAGTGTGTTGAGAAGGTTTGAGGTGTTGGTTGGTGTGTTTGTGAACTAGGATAAGAGTTTCGAATGAAACTGCAGTTTGAGGTGAATGATGGCAATGGAGTTTTCAGGCTTGTTTCAGGCTTATGCTTGGGGTGTTTCTTGTCTATGAGGTGTGGTGAGTTGAATGATGATGAGAGTTTGAATGTTTGATGGCTGTGGAGAGTGATTCGAATGAACTTGCAATGTGGGAGGTTTTTGTGTAAGTGTTGAATGTGTGTGTTTCAGCCCTGGTTTTCATGTGTTATGGCCAGCAAACTGATTCAATAAACAAATGCAAGTGGCTGATGGATGTGACCTGGCCTGCAGAGATAGGTGTGGCTACTTTTGCTCAAAGTCCACTTTTGTGTAAGATAGGGCATGGCTCAAGTTTAGGCAAGTACAAGTTGGGTTCTGGTGCAGCATGGTGAGTGTGAGAGGCTGGCTTGACCCAAGGCTCAATGCAGCAAGTTGGTGAAAAGCTCATGAGTGTTTTGCAACTTGGTTAGCTTTATGGATTTTCATGATAAAAATGTCTTGTTACATGAACTAAGCACATGTGAACCTTGGTCAAATTCTGATTTTTGTGACTTAGAGAATGTTTACATAATGGTTTGACATGAATTAGAGGCTGCATAATGCATTTGTTCAAGACTTTGCAAAATTTCCTTTTTTGTGCATAACTTGAAAATCAATGATTTTTGCTAACTTTGCAATGCCATAACTTTTGATCCATGAAGAGTTTGATCATGTTCTTGTACTTTTTGAAAAGGGAAAGATGAGATCTACAACTTTCATGACCAAAGTTTTTCCATTTGAAGCTTTTTTGGATCAAGAATCAAGGCTTGAAAAATGACCTAAAATGATGCATTCTTGAAAAGTCAACTATGCCCAAAAAGTCAACATTTGCAAAAACCCTAAATTCTTGATTTTTATGAACTTCAACCTTCTTCCATGATCAAATAAAGATTATATACACTCAAAATGATGAAGATCAACCATTGGTTGGGTCATTGGGGGCCTCAGATGCCCTGATTTTGCACTGACTTGTCTGAAAAGTCAACTCTTGATCAGATGACTTCCCCATGGAATTTCTTCATGAAAATTGATATGCATACTCCCTATACCATATAGAGACCAATGGAAACAAGAATGACCAAAAAATTTGGAGTTATGGCCTTTGAAACCAAAACCCTAATTTTCAGTCAACTGTGCAGTTCATCCTGGCTCTGCATCCTCTCAAACCCTAGTTCTTGTGATTCCTCTGCAATTTGGACTTTGTGAGGATGTAACATGATACAAGAACACACATGGACCCCTTTGAGTTGATTGGTGGCCTTTGGAATAGCTCAAGATGCTTTGGGATTGCTCAGATCACAAACCCTAGGTGCAGATGCCTAGAAACTATGCAGTGAATTAAACATGAGATATGAGATTGTATGATTGTGTTTATGCATATGAGATGATCACAAGCCATGGTGTGACATGTATGAGGGCAAATTTGGGGTGTTTACAGAGGGTCATAGAACTGAAGACAGGTGTGAATCACGCTCCTCTGTGATGTGTCCAAGTCCATGATCATGTCCAGGATCCCACCATAATGCTCTCTGAATAAGGGAACATGATCAGGGTTGATAAGAGCTTGTATTTGCCTGATGCCTGCCAGAGGATACTCAAAGAAGTGGTAGGTGATGTTGCTCTTTCTGGTTGAATCCATACTGAAGATATGCTGATGAAGAGGATGGCTGAAGCAGATATCTGAGCAGAAGAACGGTCAAAACCAAACCAAAGAAGATGTGGATACCCTGTAAAACAAATAGACAAATGTTAAATGATGCAATATGATGTATGTTGAATGATATGCAAGGGTTTGTGATCAGGTGTTGGATTATCTGGTGCTCTTGATAGGGTCCATGAGTGGTCAGAATTCCGGATGAAGGTCTGAGAACCAGTAACCAGGTGGGGGACTCAAATAAAGAGTCACTTATCTAGGGTTTCAAAGGATCAGTCCAAAATAGTACAACCTTATAACATTCCAGTAGCAAGGTATGATGAGGTCAAGTGTTCCTACAAACCTGTAAACAACCCAACCCACTCACATGTATTGTTCTAGAATAAGGATCCTCAGGTTTGGATCTATTATGAGAAGTGTAAACACTTCTAACCCTGAGGGTACAGTGTTTACCACAATCATAAAGAATCCTCCTCTAATTCACCTCAGATGCTGAAGGTCATCTAAAAAGGTCATCCAGACTTAGCAGGCTTCCCAGATAGCCCTAGCACTACAAGAAATCCATAGCACAGAGTTCTCAAAAAGAAACCCATGTCTGAACCGTGTTTTCATATTCCCGCACCAGACCGAAATGGAATGGGAAAGAACATGAATCCACTCTAATCCTATGTCTGTCACTCAGGCCTTTGTGTTGGACCTTTCTCACTAGAATACCCCTTCTACCAAAGCAAACCAGCAAACTAGCATAGATGATATGATAATAAAATGAAATGCAGAAAGCAATAAATGAAAGAGATAAAGTAAATGCAGTAAATAAAGTTGTACAAAAAGCAATAAATAAAGCAAAAACAAAAGCCCACATAGCATATAACACCCCCAATAAACACAAACAAGCAAGCGCTAGGAGAAACCCTCGAAAGAACCAGAAGCCCTGGTTGCATCTTGATTCCCCGGCAAAGTCGCCAAGCTGTCGCTCCCCGGACTTTCGTCCCGGTGCAAACGCGAACGGTCGGCGATGTTGGAGGTTGAGGTTGAATAGAGTCGCCAGCTAGGCATTTTTATCCCGAAGGAAAAGTAATGCTGCATAAACCTGGAAGGGTATGGATAAGACGGTTGCGAACCAGAGAAACTGAGAAAGAGGGTTGGTTACGACCTGGGAAGGTATTAGCACCCAGATCGTCCGTCGTACTCGAAGGGATCCACTCTTACTTGATTGTGTTTAAAAGGGGGATAATATATGTACTAAACTGTGCATGAAAAGCTAGGAAAGAATGTACAATGTGTCAGTGCAAAGGAAAGGGTGAAATGCTCAAGATTGAGGCTTAGAAAGAAAGCTGGAAGGAGAGGGGGAAGACAAAGAGACTTTTGTTCGTTAACCGTTAAGTTATGCCTACGTATCCTATCGTGCAATGAGGAAGTCAGAACACCGTAGTTCGACTCAAAGAGACTGGGATAATTTGTTGTGAACTGCTTGCTTGTCTATGCTCAAGTGTATGACTCGTCTGGCTCGAGTGCTAACTGTCTTGCATTAGACAGAAGAAGCAAGTTCTCGTTTTCAGAGTGAGTGTGATGAGAAAAGAATCCCGGAGGAGACGTTTATTGTTTGTTTTTGTGTTTTCAGTTTTTATTGTTTTTGGTGTTTTGCATAAGATAATGAGCTTAAGCCTAAATCAAGGGTCATAAACTCATTATATCACCCCTGATTAGGGATAATGAGCCTACTTAAGCATGAGATGAAGATCTCAACTTAATTACCCTAATGATACAGGATTAAGATCATTAACCTACTTGTGATTATTAAGTGTTTTTGTGTTTTTGTTTAGTGTTAAGTAATGAGTTTAATCTCTAATCAGGGATTAATGAACTCATTACACCATCCTAAGAGAAGGATGATAGATGAGAACACTTAAGCTGAGGAAGACTCCTCAACTTAATCCATGGTTAGGGATTAAATTCATTATATAACAAGCCTTTATTAAAGTGGATTTTAATTAAAGGTGAGATTAAGAAATGGATTTTAGGTTTGTAAGACAACTTGAGGGGGACTTGTCCATTGAACACTAGGGTTAGTCCCTCTAAACCATAAGGAAGAGATGTAACCCTAATATAAGGCCCAAGTTACAAGCTTAAGTCTTAATGATTATTAGGTGTTTTGATTAGAAGGTGTAAACAAATTAAAGGTTTAACACTAAGGATTAAAGTTATACACTCCATCCTAAGATAAGGATGTAGGCATAACCCTAATTCAAAGTCCTAAAGCTTTAAGTGTTTAGCCTCTGATTATGAGATGAGAAGAGAGACTCAAAGGTAAAAAGCTAGGGGGGACCATATACAACCCTAAAGTTATCATGATTAGATGTTCCTATGGTTTGTGAGGCTTAAAGAAAGATCTTCAGATGGCCACCAAGGATGAACAAGCAGATGAAAAGAGAAGAGAAAGAGAATAGGTTACTTACTTCCTGAAGAAGTTAAGTAACCTAAAAGGAAGAGATAAGAGTAAGGGAGAACAAGTGAAACAAGTTCACTTCAAAGACATATAAAAGATGCAAATGAAAAAGATGAGAAGAGGTGGGATGTGAAGGAAAATCCACATCCCAAACAACTTACCATAAGCCCCTGAAATGTTAGTGTGAGATGCATAGGAAATAAATGAAATGAAATGCAACAAGTAATGATGCAATGACCAAGACCAGAAGCAATCATGGAATGTAAATGTGTCATGAGATGATGCAAAGTCAAATATGATGCATATGAATGATCATACAAGGGATGAGATGCAAAACAAAGCATGTTAGATGCTTAGAAACACATGGATACACATGAAAAACAATGAATGCAAAGCATACCAAATGAATGAAGAAATGATCAAGCAATGTTCAAACATGTCTTAAGATGTCTAAAATGGCATACAAGTGCATGCAATTTCATGGAAAGATCACATGATGGAGATATGCAAAGATGAATGCAAATGAACATAGAAAATTAGGGTTTTATGAAAGTATGAGATGCACATGACCAAAACAGAAGCATACATCATGATAAAAATTTGAAAATGAACTCAAACAAACCATAAACACACACAAGAACACTCCCCAAAGATAGAGGTCAGAAGCTAAACCTAAAGGAAGTTATGAATTTTCTAAGTTAACTAGGGTTTTTGGGTGATTCTTCATGAAAAATGCAAGACAATTTAAAAATGAAATGCAAAATTATGAGTTAAATAACCTAGATACTAGATGCAAAGTATGAAACAATGCAAAAAGAACCAAATGCAAATTCATCTTGGTTGATCAGAAATGATTTTTTTAAGTTAGGGTTAGAAAATAGGCAATTTTAGAAACCCTAATTCAAAGTAAATTGTGAAAACATGATCAAACCTAAAAAGTAAATTGTGTGAGAATGCTTCATGATTTTTTTGTGATTTTTAGATACCTACATGTAATTTTAATTAATTAAAATCAATTAATTAATTAAATAAAACATTTAAATGATTTAAAAATACATTTTTAATGCAAAAAATAAAAATAAAAATGTTTTTGCGTTTTGAAAAATATTTGAAATGAAAATGCAGAAAATGATGATTTTAGAAATATTTTTGCTATTTTAAATAAATATGTAAAATAAAATGCAAGAAAATAAAAAGATAATTAAAAAGTATGCAAAAGGAGAGGTCAGGATTGAATGTTGAAGGGATCAAGATCCCAGATGCAAAGTCCACGTGACTTGAGGTAGGAAAGATCAATGGCTTAGGTTCAAACTCCCATTTGGCGCGTGATCTAATTGCTAGGATTTCATTTGACTAAATTAATTTAAATTAAACTAATTAATTATAATTAGGGTTTTAGTGAAGAATCTGGACCATTCATGTGCACGGTAAACACAAGATCCAAGGGCCACAATTTAAACCTGGCTAATTAATGAGATTAGGGCTAAATGAATTTCAGTGGACCGGAGAAGAGCTCCAGTCGTCTTCTCCGGCACCCCTCTCCCCTGAGCTCACTTAAAACACCACCCCAAGCCCCAAAAACTTCCAAAATCAATCATTAAACACCATAGAACATGAATCCAGCAACAAAAACAATTTATCATGCACATACAAAGAGAATCGAATTAAACAAGTTTTAGGGTTAAACTTTCAGAAGCTTCATACATACTTGTTTCTCAACCATTTTCAAAAATAGAAAGCACAGAATGATCAGTGGAGCATGCTTTTTGACATTGGAACTTAAAATAGGAGTTCTGGAAAAATGATTCAAGAGAGCTACCTGAGCTGAAGCTTTTCAGTTTGGTGCTTTCTGGCCCTCTCCCTTGTGCAATCCAACCCCTTTGAGTCCCCTGGTGCTATTGAGAAGCTTTGCAAGAGCTTAAATGGCCTCCTTTAAGAGTTTCAGTTCTGATGAGGCATAACTCGTGTTTGTGATTCAGTGCCTTTTAAGCCATTGTGAAGGGTGGTTTATGATCTATAGGTTATGTGGAGATGATTGGTGGAAAAAGATTTGAGTTTTGAGGCTTGTGTGATGAAATTCGAAGGAATGAATGTTTTTGCAAATTTTTGGCAATCTGAATGTATGAATGCTTTCAGCCTTGTGTGTTGTATGCTTTTGAGGTCCTTAGGGTTCACATAATGTAAGCTGATTGGCCAGAGAGTGGGTGGTGGCATAGTGTGATTGGTATGGGACAATTTGCAAAAAAGTCAAGATTGTATCATAGAAGGCATGGTTGTGGGACAGAACTTGTTTGAAGGATTTTCTTGCCTCAGCTAAGTTTATGGAGGTCCCTTGGATTGAGTTTGATGATATGTACCACTTGATTCATGAGATAGCAAGACTTTTGCATTTTCACAACTTTGGATTTTCTTGAAGAATAAGGCATGAAATCTTGTGAAACAAGGCATGAATTTGGTCCAAATATGTTGCATGATCATGTTATGGTATGTAGAAGTCAATTAGAGGGCATTATAAGTCTTGGAAATCAAATTTGCAAAATTCCCTCTTTGGCATGAACTTGAAATTTATAAGATTTTGGCCAACTTTGAATCATCATATCTTAAGTTCTAGGATGAATCAAGAGAAGTTCTTGTACTTTTTAAAAATAGGAAGATCCAATTTACAACTTTCATGTTTAAAGATTTTTCATTTGAAGCCTTTTTGATCAAGAAAGAGGAGTTTGAAAATCTTTCACAAAATGGAAAGTTTTCATTACAAGTCATGTCCAAAAATGGAAAGTTTGCAAATGGCTCAAAATTCTTCAATCTTGTGAACTTCTAACCACTTCTAAGATCAAATAAAAATCATGGAACCTCAAAATGATGAAAATGACCCTTTGGTACCATTATTGGTGGCCTCAGATGCCCTGATTCTGACTTTTCTTGCACAATAAGTTACCAGTTGGTCAGATGACTTCCACAATTAATTTCTTCATAAAATTTGGTATACATGCTCCTTATAACATATTAAGACCAATGGAATCAAGAATGACAAAAAAAATTAGATTAAGGGCCTCAAACCCAAAACCTTAATTTTTGGTCATCTGTGTTGGAACTGCTCAGTCTGCTTGAACACCTTTGCAATGCTTTGTGATTTTTTTGACTTTAATGAAATTTGGGGAGCATAAGATGATCATAAAACACACATGGACCCTCTTGACAAGATTCAATGCCTTTGAGACAGCTCAGATCACTTCTTGGATTCTCCTGATCACAAACCCTAATTGTGCAACTTATGCAGTGAAACAAAATATGCAATGTGAGATGATATGCTTATGCAATGTGTAAACACCCCAAATTTTCCCTCACTAAGATCACACCATGGCTTGTGATCTTTCATTTTCGCATAAGCAATAGCATACCACCTCATATTGCATTTTTGTTTCATCTGCATAGTTCAAGTTCATCTGCATCTAGGGTTTGTGATCTGAGCAATCCAAGATCCATCTGAGCCACCCCAAAGGTCCTCAATCATCTCAATAGGGTACATGTATGTTAAATCATCATATTATATCCTCCCAAGATCAAGGAAGTCAAAGAATCACAAGAACTGTGGAAGCATGGAAGCTGAGCTAGGGTTTAATTGCACAGATGACCTAAAATTAGGGTTTTGGTTTCAGAGGCCATAACTCCAATTTTTTTGGTAATTCTTTCTTCTATTGGTCTTAATATGTTATAAGGATCATACATACCAAGTTTGATGGAAACATTCATTGTGGAAGTCATCTGATCACTGGGTAGCTTCTTGAGCAAGTCAAAGCCAAATCAGGGCATCTGAGGCCCCCCAACATGGAACCAAAGTAGATTTTTCATCAAATTGAAGTTATATGGTCTTTATTTGATCATTGAAGTGCTTAGAAGTTCACAAATTTGAAGAAAAGTGGGCTAAGCCAAAAGTTGCCAAAAATGGAAATGACTTGTAATGTAAACTTTCCATTTTGGGAATGTTTTGCAACCTCCTCTTTCTTAACCAAAAATGCTTCAACTGAAAAATTGTTGGTCATGAAAGTTGTATATTGGATCATTCCCTTTTCAAAAAGTACAAGAACAAGATCTAATTCATTTTGGAACTCAAGTTATGGCTTTCCAAAGTTGGCAAAAATCACATAATTTCATGTTTCATGCCAAAGAGGGATTTTTGCAAATCCTCATGCCAAGCTATTTTGTTACTTCAAATGGACTTATAATCATCATAATTTTATAATTCATTGCCTAAAACTCAAAATTGGCCCAAGAATTTCCAAATTCCATGACTTGCACATAAAGAAATCTCAAAAGGGCCAAAGGTTCATGAATTTGCAAAACCTCCCATAACTTCTCACAAACATGCTGAATTGCCTCAAAGTGATTTCTATGGCTATCCTTGATCCTTGCTGCACCAGACACCCCTTTGTACCTGGCCAGAACCAGCCCATACCTCAAAGTACAACCAATGTTGACTTTTTGCATTTTGCACCATACCAATCAGCATAGCCCACACCAACTATTCTGATCTATCACAGCTTCACATACATGCTTTATGCAAGCCATAACACACAAGAACCAAGCCTGAATCCTCAACATTGCCATAGTTCACAAAAACTCCCTCCTTTGCATTTTTCTTCGAAACTCTCAGCACACTTAACAAAACTTCAAACTTCTTCCACTATTCATCTTCAAATCAATCACTAATCACAAACCACCCCTCAAAACAGTCTGAAACCACCTCAAACAAAAATACGATTTTCATCACCTCTGAACTGAAACCTTCAATACACTCCATACAAACTTGTTTCAAGCTTACCAGAAGCATCAAGGGGTTCATTGGAGTGGAAAAACACAAAGAAGGAGGCCAGAAAGCCCAGAATTCGAAAGCTCAACCTCAGGTAACATGATGAACTTTTTTCCAGAACCTTGTTTTCTTGTTAAAATGTTGTTCTATGTGTTGCCCTGAACATGGGGATGTGTTCATTTTCGAAAATGAGCCAGAAACAAGCATTTCATGTTGCTCCGAAACTTTTGCCCTAAACTTGTTCTTCTTCGATTCTCTTTGTATGGTTGAAATAAATTGTTTTTGTTGCTGGATTTGTGTTTGATGATGTTCATTGTTTGATTCTGGAGAGTTTGGCACGTTTTCATGGCTTTTTAAGAGAGATAGGATGAGAGGAGCGCCGGAGAAGGCGACCGGAGCTCTTCTCCGGTCGCCTGAATCAGATTAGGGTTAATCCCATTAATTAGGCAACTTTGAATATTGGCCTTTAGATTAGGTTTCCCGCGCGCGTGTGAATAGTCCAGATGTCTCATTAAACCCTAATCCTAATTAATTAAATAAAACATAATTAATTAAGCCTGCTTTGAACCTCAGCCCTCAGATTGCGCGCGTTTAACAACTTTAAATTCCAGTCCTTGATCCTAACTACCTTGGGTCATCTTGACTTGTGTGCAGAGCCTATAGATCTCTCAACTTTTGATCTGAGCCACTCATATTGCATACTTTTCATTTTTATTTTATTTTCTTTGTATTTTATTTCTTGTATTTATTTAAAATAGCAAAAATGATTTAAAAATTCTGAAAATTTTTGTCAAGACTTTTATTAATTTTCAGGAACCAAAATTTTTTTTTTTTGCATAAAAAATATATTTTTAAATAATTTAAATGTTTTATTTAATTAATTAATGAAAATTAAATAATTAAAAATACATTTAAGTATTTAAAAATCACCAAAAAAATCAGAGAACATATTTGAACATTTAGAAGCATTTACAAACTCACCACACAAATTTCTTTTTGGTTTTGATCACACTTTGACATTTTTTCAAAGAATTAGGGTTCTTAAATTTGTACATTTTTAACCCTAACTTCAAAAATTCATAACTTTTAAACCAAGTTGAGTTTGTGAATGATTCTTTTTGCATTGTTATATGCATAACTTCTAGCATCTAAAAACATTTTTGCTACATTTTTATCTTTCATTTCCAATTTGTTTGGCATTTTACATTGAGGATCACCCAAAAAAACCCTAGAAACTTAGGGAATTCATAACTCCTTCTAGGTTTAGCTTCTGACCTCCCCCTTTGGATATTAACCTAGTATAGGTTTAAGGTTCCTTTGAGTGCATTTTCAATTTTTTATCTTATGATTTGCTTCTGTTTTTGAGTTTTGCATCTCACATGTTCATATAACCCTAATTTCTCATCTTCATTTGCATCCATCTTGTATATGCTTGCATCCATGAACTTGCCATGACATTTTATGCATTCACATGACATAAAAGACATCTTATGACACATTAGAATCATGTTTGATCATTGCATCATTCATTTTCCATGTTATGCATTCATTACATTCCATGTGCATTCATGAACTTTCATGCTCCTTTCATGCTTCATTTGCATCTTCATCACTTGTATGATCATTTACATACATTTGCATCATCTCTTTGCATCATTTGCATCATGAACATGCTTCTGGTTTTGGTTTGCATCTTTGCATTCTTTTCATTTTCATTTCCTTTTAATACTTTTCAGGTGGTAAGTTACCTTGAGAAGTGAATTTGCCTTCACTTCTCATAATCTCTTCTCATCTCTCTTATGCATCTTTGCTGCATTTTATATGTGAATTAGAGTGAGCTTGCTCATTCATGTTCCCTCCTTACTTTCTTTCTTCAAGCAACTTATCTTCTTAAGTGACGTAAGTTGACTTGCTCCTTTCTGCTTCTCCTCCTTCCATCTGCTTCTTCCTTGGTGTTTCTTCTTGAAGATCTCTTGCAATCCTCATAAATCCTAGGAACATCCAAGCATGACAAAAATTAGGGTTTTGATTAGTCCCCCTATTAGTTTTACCTTTGTGTCATCTTTTGTGTCTTCTTTTTCTCATCTCTTAATCAGGGACTAAACCTTAAAGGTTTTAAGGCTTTGTGATTAAGGTTATGCCTGCATCTTTCTCTTAGGATGGAGTGTATAACTTTAATCCTAAGTGTTAAACCCTTAATGTGTTTAAATCTCTTAATCAATTCACCTAATAATCACTAAGACAATAAGCTTGTAACTTGGGCCTTGCATTAGGGTTCTAATTCTTCCTTAATTGGTTAAGAAGGACTAACCCTAATGTTAATAGACAAGTCCCCCTCAAGTTTGTCTTACAAACCATAAAATCCATTTCTTAATCTTACCATTAACTAAAATCCACTCTGATAAAGGCTTTGTTTTGTCATGAGGTTAATCCCTAATCAT
Source organism: Lathyrus aphaca (assembly GCA_963966055.1). Taxonomy (NCBI): domain Eukaryota; kingdom Viridiplantae; phylum Streptophyta; class Magnoliopsida; order Fabales; family Fabaceae; genus Lathyrus; species Lathyrus aphaca. The sequence continues at coordinate 499,904,806 of OZ014519.1, read as the reverse complement.
GGATTAAGTTGAGGAGCCTTTCTCAGCTTAAATGTTCTCATCTATCATCCTTCTATTAGGATGGTGTAATGAGTCCATTAAATCCTTGATTATGGCTTAATCTCATTACTTAACACTAAACAAAAACTCCAAAAACATCTAAATAAATGCAAGTAGGTTAATGATCTTAATCCTACATCATGGTGATTAAATGTGAGGTGCTTACTTCACACTTAAGGTATTCTAATTACCCCTAATCAGAGGGAGGATGTGATGAGTTTACTAACCTTTGGTTTAGGCTTAAGCTCATTAACTTATGACAAACACAAAAAGAAATAAAAGATTGAAAATACCAAAAACAAACAATTCCGTCTAATGCAAGACAGTTTGCACCTGAGCCAGACAGGTCATACACTTGAGCATAGACAAGTAAGCAGTTCACAGGTCAATTTATCTTTCAGTCTCTTTGAGTCGAACTACGGTGTTCTGACTTCCTCATTGCACGAGAGGATACGTAGGCATAACTTAATTGTTATCGAACAAAAGTCTCTGTATATTCCCCCTCCTCCAGCATTATTCTTTAAGCCTCATTGTCTTGAGCATTGCACTCTTTCCTTACACGGACACTCCTTTTATTCACTTCACATTTCCTTTGCACTGAAACTTGCATTCTTTTCCAGCTTTTGCACACAGAATAGCACTGTGTAACCCGGTGAACTGACTTTAAGGAATGTTGCGGATAGCAAGAGTCGCCACCGACTTTTATTTTATCCATATGGAAAGGTTATAAAAGAACAGGAAAGACCTTAGAGAATATTTTGGGTCCGGGGGGTAGGTTATGAAAAGGGAAGGTGTTAGCACCCTTTTCATCCATGGTTATCCATGGGCTCTTAGGTACTTAAGCTCACTTTTGAATTGTTTTGAAAGTGTAGTGTGTGAATAGCAAAAATTTCAGAATAGTTTAATAATAATCCATGTACGGATGTGTAAAAAAACTTGTTTGAAAATTTGTTTAAAAATGTTAAGTGTTTGGAAAATTTTTGAAGTGAGCAAGTACCTAGGAGTAATCTACCCTAATGTTTAAGGTCTTTCTTATTCTTTATCCTTTCCTTAGTAAGACTATCCCTACTATAATGGAGTAGGTAGTCCTTACTTTGGAAGTTAAGGGACATGTGAGGGACAATTTGATTTTTAAGGCAATGGTGGGGTGTAATAAGCAAACTGGAGGGACTATCATCATTTTTTGAAAGGGACTCGATTCGTAAAGGCAACCATAAGGGACTTTGATGATTTTCTTTCGAGGGACTTGCTTTATACACCCCACTTAACCATTATTCGTAGGCAACGAGAGGGATACCCTTAGAAAGTGAGACGGCGATTAAAATCGACTTACGTGTGTGGCGTGTTTAATTTAATTATCTTATATTAAAAATGATCTAAATTTATTTTAACAACATACATGTTTTTACACTCCCTAAATTACTAACCACAACAATAATAATTAATTAATTACAATTACATCCAGGAAACAATTACAATATAATTATAATAAATAAAATAAATAGCAAAATATAATAAATAAATAAGCAAATAAAATATTGGGGTTAGTAAATAATAAAAATTAATAATATAAAATTAATAAAGCAAAATAATATGGTTAGTAAAATAATAAGAATAATTAGAAGAAATAAGGTTAGAAACATAAAAATAACTAATAACATGGTTAGTAATAAAAATTAATTAAAAGTTAATAAAATTTTAATAAGCAAAAATTAGTAACAATATAGTTAATAATAATAATAGAAACCAAAAATAATGTAAGAAGAAATTAACATGCATAACTAAATAAATTTTTTATTCATATACTAATTATTAAATTATTCTCAAATGTATTATAATTACAAAATTATTATAAACATATATTCATATTTATATACATATTATAAGAAAAAGATAGATTTTAAATATCATATTAAAAATTTAATTCTATTAGTTATTATATTTACAAATTATTTTTAACTATATACAAAAATATAATTGTCCTAAATTAAATTATTTCTAAACATTAAAAGAAAATTAATTTGAAGTATAACTATATTTACAAAATAAAAAAAAAACAAAATTAAATTCTTATTTAGAAAAATATTTTAGGGTTTCATAAAATTAGGATTTTATTTTTAGGGTTTATGAAAATTAGGGCTAACTTATATATAAAAAATTTATTTTTTTAATAATCATACAATAATATCTTAATTAATATAAACTATACAAATGAAATTAAAATTAAAGAAAATCAAGAGTTTTTATATTTTTTTTTAGAAAAATTGTTTTGAGAGTAATTTAGACTATATAATATATACATATTTTATAATAATAATATATTAATTATTTAAATCACTTAAATTAAACTAGAAAACAAAAGAAAATAAAAGAAAGGAAAAGAAGAAGAACCTGGTGGGATTCGATCCCAGGTCTTCACCCTTGCAAGCAACAACAACATCCACTGGGCCACAAGCGTTTGTGTGATACCAAAAGCAATTCACTTGGTTTTGTGCCTTAAATCAATGAATCAGGAAAATAAATGAGAAAAATAAAAGGCCTGGGGTGGTTTCGTACCCAGGACCTTAAGGATATTCATACGCATGCTTGACCACCTGGCTGGGAGAGCCTAACTGATTATTGAATGGCTATGATTAATAATATATGAAGTTTCTCTTTATCCTGCAAAAATAAAACAAAATATTGCCATGGCCAAGAATCGAACCAGGCATCTTTCAATATACACAAGCAACGCTTACCACCAGGACACACGCCTGTGCGTGTTAATGAAACAACCAAACAACATAAAATATATTATTAATATTTGAATTTTGAAACTGGCGCGCACTGGTCTTCTTCTTCCTCCCATTACCTGCGAATTTTGTAACGATTTCTCCTGCGAATATTGTTACGAGTTCTTCCACCCTGCGAAACACAAACTTCATCCAAACGGCAAAATTTCACAAAATTGATTGTACCATTGTATTGCTACTGAGTTTTGCAATCGTCCTATGTTTCTCAAATCCATTTATCATTTGAAAATCGTAAAACCCTAAAGAGGGCCGAAAACCCTAAACATGGTGGATTCTTATACCTGCAATGAAAATCCAATTGAATCACCCATAATCGTTCTAGGGTTCATTCTAAACATCATACAATGATCAAAAACAGTTTAAACATGATAAATCAATGGATTCGAAAACAAAATATTCAAGGTCAAGATGAACTCGGGTTTAGCCATTGAGTGAGTATGTGATGCATATGGATAATGGTTTATGATCAGAAGAGTCCAAGGAAGCTTGCTATGTCTTCCAAATACCTTGCAATGCTCTGAATTTGAGAACCCGAATATGACTTTTTTGAAAGATTTTTGTGCTTTTGATCTTACCTTTAGGCTGCTGCAAATTCGTCCATGAGCTAGGGTTTGTGATCAGTATATATGTGTGATGGATTTAGGTCAGAAACATTGATGTCTTGTGTGGATATTTGATCCAAAAAATATTCAAAAAGATCCTTGTGTAAATTTCAAATATTTGATCATAAGGCCTTGCTATTTTGGGAGGGATCACATGATTTCATTCCTCTTTGACTCCAATCACCCTTTATGACTTTCTAGATTCAATTAAAAAATATATCTCCATGTTTAATATTTTATTTAAATTTAAAATGATTTTAAATGTAATAAATCATAATAAATTAATTAAATAGAATAAAAAATATGAAAATATCATGGAAATTTCGTGCATGTTATTATTGTATGGGTTGGGTCATAATTTGGCCAGCCCATTTGGAGAAAATTGCTTTTGGGCCCCTTTTTTCAATATAAACCATCACCAAATTGCCCAACTTTGCAAGGACACATCTCCCTCAATTTTAAAGGTATGAGGGTGTTCTTGGACTTTTTGGAAAGCTTGAAGAGTCCTCTAAACAACCCCATTGGTTTCAGGTCCATATCATTTACCAATCTCAAGTTATGCCCTTTTGAAGTTGTTGACTTTTTGTTGACTTTTGAAATGACCTATAATGTCTTAGATCATATCTTTCAAATGAAGCATTTTTGGGCTTAACTTTCAACATCAAAGTTGTATAGAATTCAATTTCCTTCAAAATGAGCTTTGGATGGAGACTTGGTGATGAAGTATGTGAAAGTTATGCCTGGTCAAAGTTCAGTTGACTTTTACTGAGGAAACCCTAATTTAGAAACTCCTGATTATTGATGATCTGGAATCTCCTTGATGAATTATGATCAACCCTTGATCAAATGATGAATTTTACTTCATATACTTGATGTTGGCAAAAAAATCATGAAGTTTGACTTTGGTTTGACCACAATTGACCTCAGTTTGACTTTTTAACTGCACTGACTGATTTTGACTTATCTGATCATCTGACTGAGCAAACTTTTGAGAAAAGTCTTGAAACTTGACATGGGGGTTCTTACACACATATAAGATGTCATGAAACTCACTTGAGGTATTGGAAGTCCATTTAGCCTGATTAAAGTCAAAACCCTAGTTATGGATGCACTGCTTAGGAGGTGCATTGTCTGAGGGAATTGTCAACTTCTTTGACCAATTGTGAACTTTGTGAACCTTGTGAACCTTCATAAAATGCCTTGTGATGCTCATGGGAAGTATTGTGAAGCTTGTGAATCTTGTGAACCTCATGAAGTGGCTTTGTAGACCTCATGAATCTTAGGAAAGCTTTGTAAACATTGTGTAACTTGTGAACCTTGTGAACCTTCAAGAAGTAACTTGTAGACTTCCTGAACTTCATGAAAGGTATTGTAAATGTTGAGAAGCTTGTGAACCTTGTGAACCTCATGAAGTGGCTTTGTAGACTTCATGAACCTCATGAAAGGTCTTGAAAGCATTGTGGGTCTTGTGAACCTTGTGAACCTTCTTAGAACACAAAGTCTTGTATTGTGAGGGCAAATTTTGGGGTGCAACAGCTGCCCCTGTTCAATTTTCTGAAACCTGAGGGGTTAGATTGGTATATTTGCCAGTCGTAACCTGGAAGGTTGAAGGGGATTGAACACAAAAGCCCAAAAATTTGCACTCACCAGTGCATGGAGTGATATTGATGGTTGGTTGAACATGATTGAATGGGCTTAAAGATGCCACTAGGGGAAAATTCTTCAGTAGTATAATGAGAGATGTCAGGAGCTTGGAGTAATACTGATGTATGAGCATGTCTTCATGAAGATAGAGCAATCAATAGTGATAACCCTAAAGCAATCTTGAAGTACTGATATGATCTCAGGAGGATAGAGCAATGAATGGCTCTAAAGCAGTCTTGAAATAATAATGTGATATGTCTTCAGGAGGATAGAGCAATGAATGGCTCTAAAGCAGTCTTGAAATAATAATGTGATGTGTCTTCAGGAGGATAGAGCAATCAATAGCTCTAAAGCAGTCTTGAAGCCAAATGATAACTCTAAAGCAGTCTTGAAGTAATGAGATGATTTCAGGAGGATAGAGCAATGGATAGCTCTAAAGCAGTCTTGAAATAATAAGATAACTTCAGGAGGATAGAGCAATGAATAGCTCTAAAGCAGTCTCGAAGTAGTACTATGACCTCAGGGGGATAAAGCAATCAATAATGATAACTCTAAAGCAGTCTTGAAGTAATAAGATGATTTCAGGAGGATAGAGCAATGGATAGCTCTAAAGCAGTCTTGAAGTAATGATATAATTGTCTTCAGGAGGATAGAGCACTGGATAGCTCTAAAGCAGTCTTGAAGTCATGAGAAGTTATCAGGAGGATAAAGTAACCCTGAGGTTACAATAAAGCAGTCCCAAAAATAAGAAGTTCATCAGGAGGATAAAGTAACCCTGAGGTTACAATAAAGCAGTCCTGGAGACCATAATTTTGTTTGTTGGATAATTAACCTGAAACAAGGTAGCTTTTGTATAATAACATTAGTTTATGCTTTATGTATGCATGTATGATATGATGTACTTAGGTAATGTACTATATGTCTATGGATATATATGCTATGGTATGATGTAAATGATGTATGTATGATATGATACTGCCGGAAGCGTCTGGATATCTTCGTATAATAACTGCTGGCCAGGGAAAATAAATCCCGATTCGTTGCTGAAGAATATATAACCCTCCGTCTGCTGGGGATAACAGGGTATAGATAACCTCCCGCATGCTGGGGATAGTAAAGTATAGATAACCTCCCGTGTGCTGGGGATGGTAGGGTATACATAGCCTTCGTTTTCGTTTGGTAGTAGGATAAGTATAACATCCCGTCTTCGTTCGTCGTACCCTTATTGGAACGTAATTTCCCGAATATCCGTATGAGGATAAAAGAGATGGATATAAATTCCAGAGGGGATGAGACCTTATGAAGATGGATTAGTCCTACTGAGAGTTTTGTGATTGTTTTGTAAAGATGAACCGGCGAAGTTTCGTTGAAATCCTTCCCTTGTTCGTCCTTAGTAAACACTATTACTGCATTTTCATGCATTTCTGGTAAACATTAATCATATTAAGAGTATACATGTATTTCTGGTATTAATCATATTCAAAAGCATACATACATTCAAACACAACCAATGGACATTTCGCTTATGTAAATAGGGTAAAAGTAAATCTGGATTCAAAAGATGGAATTTATTTATATCAAAAAGTGACCCATACACAGGTAAGTTTGTACAAGGAGACATAAACCCTAGTAAGAGGATTTTGCCATAAAGTTTTACAAAAAGAATCAGCTATATGGGAAACAATCCTATTGAGTTTCAATTCTACTATTGCCACTCAAGTATCTCATCTTCTTGCTGTTGAGACGGAAGCGATTGAATTGAGCTTTAACTGTTCGAGCTTGAGTAAGTAGTACAACTGGTTGCAGTTTCATGGGTGATCCAAACGAGACATAGTCATACGCTTTAATCCCTAACTTTTGCCTGGATTGCCCTTTCAGGTTTTCAATCCACCGGGATACCCTTTTTTGCCCAAGCCGCCTTTTCAGGTTTTCAACTTGCCGGGTGTACATCTTTTTATATATATCCCTAACTTTTGCCCAAACCCTTTTGGTTTGCCGGGATGCCCTTATTTTTGCCTAGGCCTGTCAACCTAGCGGGTCTCTTTTTATGCGTAGTATTTTTTAACTATGTCTGCGTTTACAGGCTGTGGGAAGTCTTCACCATCCATTGTAGTCAGTATCATGGCACCTCCTGAGAATACTGTCTTGACTACGAATGGACCTTCATATGTTGGAGTCCATTTACCCCTAGGATCACCTTGTGGTAATATGATACGCTTGATTACCAAGTCACCAGCCTGATATACCTTTGGCTTAACCTTCTTGTTAAAAGCCTTGATCATTCGCTTTTGGTACATCTGGCCATGACAAACTGCTGCTAACCTCTTCTCATCAATCAAATTTATCTGGTCCAGTCGAGTCTGAATCCACTCATCTTCATCCAAGTCTGCATCCTTCATAATTCTCAAGGAGGGGATCTGAACTTCAATGGGCAGAACTGCTTCCATACCATAGACTAAGGAGAATGGGGTTGCCCCTGTTGAAGTACGTATTGTGGTACGATAACCATGAAGAGCAAATGGTAACATCTCATGCCAATCCTTGTAAGTAACAGTCATCTTCTGTACAATCTTCTTAATGTTCTTATTAGCAGCTTCAACTGCCCCATTCATCTTTGGACGATACGGAGAGGAGTTGTGATGCTTAATCTTGAACTGCGTGCAGAGATCAGTGATCATAGTGTTGTTTAGATTAGAGCCATTGTCAGTGATAATCCTTTCAGGGATGCCATACCTACATATGAGATTATTCTTAATGAACCGAGCCACAACATTCTTAGTCACAGATGCATATGAAGCTGCCTCTACCCACTTCGTAAAATAATCAATAGCCACCAGAATGAAACGATGCCCATTTGAAGCAGTGGGCTTGATCTCACCAATCATATCAATGCCCCACATGGCAAAAGGCCAAGGAGCAGTCAACACATTCAAAGGTGATGGAGGTACATGAACTTTATCAGCATAGATTTGACACTTGTGACAAGTTCTGGAGTATTGATAGCAATCAGCTTCCATGGTAGACCAATAGTAACCTGCTCTCAATATCTTCTTTGCCATAGTATGACCACTAGAATGAGTGCCAAAGGTCCCATCATGCATCTCTTCCATAATTTCTGTAGCTTCATTCTTATCCACACAACAAAGCATAGTTGAATCATGATTACGCTTATACAGAATGCCATTACTCAGAAAGAACTTAGCAGAAAACCTTCTCAGGAACTTCCTATCTTTGACAGATGCCCCTTCAGGGAACTCCTGAGCTTCAAGATAGTTTTTCACTTCATAGAACCAAGGCTTCTCCTCTGCCCCTTCTGTATCAATCTCATTGCAGTATGCAGGCTTCTCAAATCTATCAATAGTAATCTTGGGAGCTTCATCATCCCAGCTAATCTCAAACATAGATGCCATGGTGGCCAAAGCATCTGCCAACTGATTTTCTCTTCGTGGAATATGTCCAAAGGTAATCTCTTTGAAATGTGGGATCAAAGACAACACATGTTCTCTGTAAGGAATGAGATTATCATGCTTGGTATCCCAATCTCCTTTAATCTGACTCACTACCAGGGCTGAATCTCCATACACATCAAGGAACTGAATCTTCATATCAATAGCAGCTTTCATACCCAGGATACATGCCTCATATTCAGCCATGTTATTGGTACAATGGAAACAAAGTCTGGCAGTAATCGGGGTATGACAACCTTCAGGGGAACTAATCACAACACCAACACCATTACCAAGTGCATTAGAGGCACCATCAAAAACCATAGTCCATCGGGATCCTTGTTCAGGTCCGTCATATTGTCCAGGTTCTTTGGTAACAGTCATAATGTCTTCATCAGGGAACTCAAAATTCATTGACTGGTAATCATCTACTGCTTGATGAGCCAAATGATCAGCAACAACACTTCCCTTAATGGCCTTCTGAGTAGTATACTGTATATCATATTCTGTCAAGATCATTTGCCATCTTGCAATTCTTCCGGAGAGAGCAGGTTTCTCGAATATGTACTTGATTGGATCCATCTTCGAAATCAATAAGGCAGTATGGGTCAACATATACTGTCTTAGTCGGCGAGCAGCCCATGCCAAAGCGCAGCAAGTTTTCTCGAGCAGTGAGTATCTTGTTTCACAGTCGGTAAACTTTTTGCTAAGGTAGTATATTGCCTGTTCTTTTCGACCAGACTCGTCATGTTGCCCCAACACACACCCCATTGAGTTGTCTAACACTGTTAAGTACATAATCAAGGGTCTTCCATCAACTGGTGGCATCAAAATTGGTGGTTCCAGCAGATATCTCTTAATTTCATCAAAGGCAGTTTGGCACTCATCATTCCATTCCATTACCTGATCTTTCTTCAATAACTTGAAAATTGGCTCACAGATGGTAGTTAACTGGGAAATAAATCTTGCGATGTAGTTCAATCGTCCCAAGAAACCTCTAACCTCCTTCTCAGTACGGGGAGCTGGCATCTCTCGTATAGCTTTCACTTTTGCAGGATCCACTTCAATACCTTTTCCACTGACAATGAAACCCAGGAGTTTTCCAGACCTAACTCCAAAAGTACACTTGTTTGGATTCAACCTCAACTTGTATTTCTTCAACCTCTCAAACAACTTGTGCAGATGATCAAGATGTTGCTCTTCATTCTGAGATCTGGCTATCATATCATCCACATATACCTCTATCTCATGATGAATCATATCATGAAACAAAGCCACCATAGCACGCTGATATGTTGCCCCTGCATTCTTCAAACCAAATGGCATTACCTTATAACAAAAAGTGCCCCACTGTGTCACAAATGTTGTCTTCTCCATATCTTCAGGTGCCATCTTGATCTGATTATAACCAGAGAAACCATCCATAAAAGAGAATACCTTATGCTGAGCAGTGTTGTCTACCAGAATATCAATATGAGGAAGTGGAAAGTCATCTTTGGGGCTAGCCTTGTTCAAATCTCTGTAGTCCACACACATACGTACCTTACCATCTTTCTTTGGAACCGGTACCACATTTGCAACCCACTGAGGATAAGAAGTCACTGCTAAGAACCCTGCATTGAACTGTTTCATTACCTCTGCCTTGATTTTTTCTGACATTTCAGGACGCATCCGACGAACCTTCTGCTTCTTTGGACGACAATCTTCTTTCACTGGCAAACGGTGAACCACAATGTCTGTATCCAACCCGGGCATATCTTCATAAGACCAAGCAAAGATCTCCACATAGTCACGTAACATCTGAATCAACCTGCTCTTGACACTGTCCTCTAAATCAGCCCCTACCTTGACCTCTTTTCTGTCTTCCTCAGTTCCCAGATTCACAACTTCGACTGGCTCTTCATGTGGCTGTATAGCTTTCTCTTCCTGTTGTAACAACCTAGCAAGCTCTACAGGTATTTCACAATCGTCCTCATTTCCGTCTTCAGTTTGATAGATCGGATTCTCGAAATTGTAATTGGCAATAGTAGAACTGTTATCAATAGGATCCAGAGTGGATGAGGATCTGCATTTAGTGATGTGGGTGTGTGTAAGAACACATAGCTGATAAAGCAAAAATAAAAGAAAAGAAAGACAAGGGACACAATATTTACTAAAACGAAACGTCCACTGATTTTATTGAATAATGTATGCAAATGAAATGACAGCCCGTAACAATCACACCATTGTGCCCCGGGTAAGGCACATGGCTTGAAAGTTTTATTGTTCAGAAATTACAAATGTAAAAAACACAACACAGTAATAGTATTTACTCCTGACTAAAGGAGATAGGGATAACATCTTCAGCTTTCCAATTATTGAGTCCGGCACCCACAGTAGGAAAAATCCATGCCTCCAAGTTGTAGTCTTCATCTTGATCTCCCACAGCATTAATCACCCCTTGATTGGTGATACGAGCAGCACGAGCACGACGAACAGCCTTCTGGGACTTTGCAGTGAAACCCAAACCAAACTTGTCAGACTTGTACGGAATATCAGGAAGCTGACCCCAAATAGTACAACCACCTTCATCCACCACAGCTCTAGCATCATTGAGGGAGGCCATTGCCATTGTTGGAGATTTCCTGATGACCACAGGAACTTTCTTCACAGCAGGAGGAGCCACACAATCATTACCAACCCAGGGAACCACTTCAAATGACTGACATGGAGTCTCAATGTATTCACCTTCTACTTCCAGATACTTGAAAGTGTTTACATGGCTGACAAAGTATTCTTCCTCTCCAAAGACAGTAACAACCTTTCCATTCACCGGATATCTCAACTTTTGGTGTAATGTAGAGGTCACAGCACCTGCCCCATGGATCCAGGGACGACCAAGCAGACAAGAGTATGAAGGACGAATATCCATCACATAAAATGTAGCAGTAAACACCTGAGAGCCAACCTTGATTGGAAGATCAATTTCTCCATGCACTACTCTTCTAGAACCATCAAAAGCCTTTACCACAATATTACTGGGCTTCAACACAGTATCTTCAGGACTCAGCTTATTCAGGACTTCCTTGGGCAACACATTCAGAGATGAACCATTGTCTATTAGCACATGTGACAGGGTAGTGCCCCTGCATTCAATTGAAATATGCAAGGCCCTGTTATGATCTCTCTTGGCAGGGGTTAAATCAGCATCAGAGAATCCTAACCCGTTGTCATAGGTCAGGTGAGCAACACAGTTTTCAAATTGGTCTACAGAAATTGCACTGGGCACATGAGCAGACTTCAGAAACTTGATCAAGGACTTGGCATGAGCCTCAGAACACAGCAACAAGGACAACATAGAGATCTTTGAGGGAGTATGCCCCAACTGATCCACAATGTCATAATCACTCATGCGAATGATTTTCAATACTTCTTCCATCTGTTTAGAGAGATCATCAGCAGCTGGCACATCAGTAGATACAGGCTCAATAACAGGACCTTTGCCCCGAGCATCAGTGGTGGAAGTAGCAGCAGGAGTAACTGCACTCTTAGAAGCAACCGGAGGAGAGAAGACTCTTCCACTACGAGTGATTTTGCTAGATCCAGCAATATTATCAATGTCAGCAGGCACGTCAGGTAAAGGCTCTTGCTTAACACCATGGATGTAAACATCAGACCCATAGTGCCAAGGCACAGCTTTGTCAGATGTATAAGGAATAAGGCCAGGAGTGGTAATGATCAGAGGAGCCACTCTGGCTTCAGCAACAACTTTCACAGGACCTTCAGCAGTAATCTTGATTGGGCCCTGACGAGTAATTTTAATAGGACCCTTTGAAGTGATCCTTACCGGTACTTTGTCAACCATGTCAACTTCTTCAATCTTCTCACCCCGTGTCAGATGATCCACCATACTTTCTACAGATGCTGGTCTTCTTTCAAACACTATAGTATACTTATCCATGAGACGTTGAATTCCATCTCTCAAAATGAAGCAACTATCCGGCTTATAGGTACAATACAAACAATCTTCACGACAACCTGGAAAGATCCCAGCTTGTACTAACCTCTTTTTGATAACAGACAATGGTGTGGTCAACTCCATAACTGAATAGACATGTAGGTCTTCCTCAATGTCTTCATCAATGGCATTGACAGTCTTCTCGTGATTTGGCAGTGGTGCTGTAATCACATTTGGTGGATCAAACTCAATTTCTCCAGCATCAATCATATCTTGAATTTTGTTCTTCAAGACCCAGCAGTTATTAGTATCATGTCCTGGACAGTTTGAATGATATGCACATCGCGCATTGGGATTGTACTTGGGAGAGGTAACATTGGGATTCTGAGGAGCCTCCCTCAGGGTAATAAGTTCAGCCTTCAACAAGTGTTGCAATGCCTGAGCCATTGACATGTTGATCTTCGTGAACTGTCTTCTAGCCCTCTGTTGGTTGCCTTGAGGCTGCTCCGTTGTTGCAGGAGTTGGATTTGAAATATGAACTGCACTAACAGACTGATGCCTTCTATTACGATCAGGTTGACCATAAACAGCATTGGATTCCTTCTTCCCAGTGGGAGGCTTCTTTGCAGCACCTGATGAAGAAGTGCCCACTTGGATCTTACCATTCTTGATACCATTCTCTACCCGTTCTCCTGTCATGATCAACTCAGTGAAGCCAGATGATGAGCTTCCAATGAGATGACTGTAAAACGGACCATTCAGCGTACACATGAACATATCAACCAATTCCCTGTCAGTCAAAGGGGGTTGAACTCTTCCAGCTAAGTCTCTCCACTTCTGAGCATACTCCTTAAAACTTTCTTTGGCACCCATAGACATGCTCTGAAGCTGCATGCGAGTGGGGGCTAAGTCAGCATTGTATTGATACTGCTTATAGAAAGATTCAGCAAGATCATTCCAGTCTCTGATGTTGACACTCTCCAACTGATAATACCACTCCAGCTGAGCTCCAGACAAGCTCTCTTGAAAAAAATGGATCCACAACTTCTTATCAGCAGTGTGAGGTTGAATCCTTCTGACATAAGACCTCAAGTGCAGCTTGGGACAAGAGACCCCATCATAAACAACAAAGGTAGGAACTTTGAAACCAATGGGTATCACAACCCCAGATATCAGACTCAAATCTTCAAAATCCAGCCCAGATGATTTCTGCAACTCCATGGCATCCATCCTATCCACCAGCATCTTGAACTTGTCTTCATTAGGCTCATGGTAGTAATTAGCCTCAGAATCAGAGTCCCCTATAGTGTTGTGGAGACTGCCTCTCTCTTTCTCAGATTCCTCAGATTCATAGTCTTCAACCTGTTCCTTGGTCTTGACAGGACCCTTGAACCTTCTTCCCATGTTGAGCAACCCAGCAGACCTTCTAGTCTTCTTAGTCTTCTTGGCCAGCAGTGCCTTCAATTCATCCTGCCCCTTGGACAGGTTCAAGATCAGCTCTTGGAACTGTGCATTTTGTGCCTGGAGATCCTTAACTGATTGTTCAAGTGCCATTGCTGAAATAAACAGCGAGAAGATGAGAAACCTGTGCGCAATTATAAACCTGTGATGCAATGAAATGACATGGTAATGCATATGCAATGCTTTCAAGGACCGCAGGATTTAAATTTGCTTAAACAAACAAGAAAGTAACTTTTTATTAGTAATAACTTGTTTTGCCTTTTAGGCTTACAAAAATGGAAATGAAATAAGTACAAAAGATGGGGTTTTAAGTCTCCCATGGACGTTTCCTCTTTGTGTTGAGGTATGAGTTGAGGTTTCGTTCCTCGTGAAGTTGCTTTGTGAGCTCTAGGATTCTTGCTTGGCTTGCTTTGTAATGAGCCTCGAAAGTATCCCTTTGCTCCTTCAGTTGGATCCATGATCTCTGCAAGTCTTCCTTATCAGTAGGCATGTCTGGGTGAAGGATGGTATAAGCTGTGTCTCCTTCAGCAACAGGTTCCATGGTAACTGGTAGGACGGCAGGATATGGCATCATGAGTGTCTGAGCACGAGATCGTACCCATCTGAGATAAGCCTCCATAGGAATAGTGTACTTAGGCTCCAGTGTATTGCTGTCAATCCTGTTTACCTTTCCCCAAGCTCGTATGAATCTCTGACGGTAACCCTGAAGATCGTTGTCATAATCAAACACAATGCCCTGAATCAACATGTCATGTGGACCATCACTTCGGGCGTAACCAAACTGTCGTAAAGCTAGAGATGGGTTGTAGGTGATGCCTCCTCTTATGCCTAGAAGTGGCACATTAGGAAACTCCCCACAACGGTCAATGATGGTGACATTCTCCATAGATCTGGAGCACCAATGGATGTCTGAGTGAGACAGTGACATGATCCTCTTGGACCATCTGAACCCTTGCTCATTCTTCATTACTGAGCGAGGAAGGTGAGAAATAAACCACCTAGAAAGTAAAGGTATGCAGCACATCAAGGTTCCTCTTGCCCTTGTAGTACGGGTATGAAGAGAATGTAGAATGTCTCCAAGCAATGTAGGCACTGGATTGTGACTCAGGAATATGTTGATGGCATGAACGTCTATGAACTGATCTGGATTGGGGAACAACACTAAGCCATATATCAGCAAGGCTAAGATCTCCTCAAAAGCATCATAGCTCATGGCCTTCAAGAACATTTGAGCCTTATCCATTAGTACCTTGGCAAGAATACCCTTAACTCCACTTCTCGTCTCTAGAACAATGTCAGACTTCTTCAGATGTAGAGCTGCAACAATAATCTCTGGTTTAAGCTCCTTCTCCAAACCTGTGAATGGTTTCTGATCAAGAACAGGGATACCCAGAAGTTTAGAGAACTCCTCCATGGTAGGAACCAACTGGTAGTCGGGGAATGTGAAGCAATGGTGCTTAGGGTCAAAGAACTGAAACAGGACACTCATCATGTCTTCACTGAACCCTGAAGTAACTAGGTCCAATAGGTGACCATGTCTCTTGTTGAACCGGGAGTGATCAGACACTTCAGAAACCAACTCTTTAAGCTTGGGAGGTATCCCCACAAAGTTGATCCTGATGGTGTTTCTACGAGCTGAAGCCATGACCTGCAACAAAGAACAAAGATAAATCCCTTGGTCCTTGAAATGGTTAGGAAAAATGGTATGCTCATGATGCATGATGATGTCATGATGCTATGCTCAATCACAAACATGTGGCACACACAAACAAGTCACACCATAGCCCTATGTTTAAAGGCTTGCATGAGGTTTAAGGTAAGTACCCTCCCCTGAAGTTAGATGGTTCATCCTGTCCTACAAAAGTAACCAGGTTCTAAGGGATCTCAATATCATTGATCCTTCACAAGGGTGGTTGATCAGAAGGCAACTTACTTGCCAACCAAAACCCTCCAAGTTTAAGATCTCAATGAGCGTAGCATCGAGTGTCAACCAACTTCAGTCTGCACCAAAGTCGGTTACCTCACTACTTTCTAAAGGCCAAGATGAGTTAACTAGGGTTCTAAAAGTTAGTTAGTGCATTGACAACATATGGCAGCCTCAATATTATCCTCAACTTGACTTAAGGAATATAAGCACCAACCAAGAAGTCGCACTAACTATGGCCACCAGATCAACCGTATCGATATACGTCGTACAGTTTCCTTGGTCTATTGCCATTTACCTAAGGTACACCAGATCCGGGTTAGGACCTTTCACACATAAGAGCACCCCAACAAGTAATATAAATCAAACAAGGCAAGCAATTCAAAGTGATCTAATTCCTAAGGGTACCCCTCTTAAATTTAGATCCCCAGCAGAGTCGCCAGTTCTGTAACCCGGTGAACTGACTTTAAGGAATGTTGCGGATAGCAAGAGTCGCCACCGACTTTTATTTTATCCATATGGAAAGGTTATAAAAGAACAGGAAAGACCTTAGAGAATATTTTGGGTCCGGGGGGTAGGTTATGAAAAGGGAAGGTGTTAGCACCCTTTTCATCCATGGTTATCCATGGGCTCTTAGGTACTTAAGCTCACTTTTGAATTGTTTTGAAAGTGTAGTGTGTGAATAGCAAAAATTTCAGAATAGTTTAATAATAATCCATGTACGGATGTGTAAAAAAACTTGTTTGAAAATTTGTTTAAAAATGTTAAGTGTTTGGAAAATTTTTGAAGTGAGCAAGTACCTAGGAGTAATCTACCCTAATGTTTAAGGTCTTTCTTATTCTTTATCCTTTCCTTAGTAAGACTATCCCTACTATAATGGAGTAGGTAGTCCTTACTTTGGAAGTTAAGGGACATGTGAGGGACAATTTGATTTTTAAGGCAATGGTGGGGTGTAATAAGCAAACTGGAGGGACTATCATCATTTTTTGAAAGGGACTCGATTCGTAAAGGCAACCATAAGGGACTTTGATGATTTTCTTTCGAGGGACTTGCTTTATACACCCCACTTAACCATTATTCGTAGGCAACGAGAGGGATACCCTTAGAAAGTGAGACGGCGATTAAAATCGACTTACGTGTGTGGCGTGTTTAATTTAATTATCTTATATTAAAAATGATCTAAATTTATTTTAACAACATACATGTTTTTACACTCCCTAAATTACTAACCACAACAATAATAATTAATTAATTACAATTACATCCAGGAAACAATTACAATATAATTATAATAAATAAAATAAATAGCAAAATATAATAAATAAATAAGCAAATAAAATATTGGGGTTAGTAAATAATAAAAATTAATAATATAAAATTAATAAAGCAAAATAATATGGTTAGTAAAATAATAAGAATAATTAGAAGAAATAAGGTTAGAAACATAAAAATAACTAATAACATGGTTAGTAATAAAAATTAATTAAAAGTTAATAAAATTTTAATAAGCAAAAATTAGTAACAATATAGTTAATAATAATAATAGAAACCAAAAATAATGTAAGAAGAAATTAACATGCATAACTAAATAAATTTTTTATTCATATACTAATTATTAAATTATTCTCAAATGTATTATAATTACAAAATTATTATAAACATATATTCATATTTATATACATATTATAAGAAAAAGATAGATTTTAAATATCATATTAAAAATTTAATTCTATTAGTTATTATATTTACAAATTATTTTTAACTATATACAAAAATATAATTGTCCTAAATTAAATTATTTCTAAACATTAAAAGAAAATTAATTTGAAGTATAACTATATTTACAAAATAAAAAAAAAACAAAATTAAATTCTTATTTAGAAAAATATTTTAGGGTTTCATAAAATTAGGATTTTATTTTTAGGGTTTATGAAAATTAGGGCTAACTTATATATAAAAAATTTATTTTTTTAATAATCATACAATAATATCTTAATTAATATAAACTATACAAATGAAATTAAAATTAAAGAAAATCAAGAGTTTTTATATTTTTTTTTAGAAAAATTGTTTTGAGAGTAATTTAGACTATATAATATATACATATTTTATAATAATAATATATTAATTATTTAAATCACTTAAATTAAACTAGAAAACAAAAGAAAATAAAAGAAAGGAAAAGAAGAAGAACCTGGTGGGATTCGATCCCAGGTCTTCACCCTTGCAAGCAACAACAACATCCACTGGGCCACAAGCGTTTGTGTGATACCAAAAGCAATTCACTTGGTTTTGTGCCTTAAATCAATGAATCAGGAAAATAAATGAGAAAAATAAAAGGCCTGGGGTGGTTTCGTACCCAGGACCTTAAGGATATTCATACGCATGCTTGACCACCTGGCTGGGAGAGCCTAACTGATTATTGAATGGCTATGATTAATAATATATGAAGTTTCTCTTTATCCTGCAAAAATAAAACAAAATATTGCCATGGCCAAGAATCGAACCAGGCATCTTTCAATATACACAAGCAACGCTTACCACCAGGACACACGCCTGTGCGTGTTAATGAAACAACCAAACAACATAAAATATATTATTAATATTTGAATTTTGAAACTGGCGCGCACTGGTCTTCTTCTTCCTCCCATTACCTGCGAATTTTGTAACGATTTCTCCTGCGAATATTGTTACGAGTTCTTCCACCATGCGAAACACAAACTTCATCCAAACGGCAAAATTTCACAAAATTGATTGTACCATTGTATTGCTACTGAGTTTTGCAATCGTCCTATGTTTCTCAAATCCATTTATCATTTGAAAATCGTAAAACCCTAAAGAGGGCCGAAAACCCTAAACATGGTGGATTCTTATACCTGCAATGAAAATCCAATTGAATCACCCAGAATCGTTCTAGGGTTCATTCTAAACATCATACAATGATCAAAAACAGTTTAAACATGATAAATCAATGGATTCGAAAACAAAATATTCAAGGTCAAGATGAACTCGGGTTTAGCCATTGAGTGAGTATGTGATGCATATGGATAATGGTTTATGATCAGAAGAGTCCAAGGAAGCTTGCTATGTCTTCCAAATACCTTGCAATGCTCTGAATTTGAGAACCCGAATATGACTTTTTTGAAAGATTTTTGTGCTTTTGATCTTACCTTTAGGCTGCTGCAA
Source organism: Lathyrus aphaca (assembly GCA_963966055.1). Classification (NCBI taxonomy): domain Eukaryota; kingdom Viridiplantae; phylum Streptophyta; class Magnoliopsida; order Fabales; family Fabaceae; genus Lathyrus; species Lathyrus aphaca. Next base: position 499,885,775 of record OZ014519.1, on the reverse strand, counting down.
ATTCGTCCATGAGCTAGGGTTTGTGATCAGTATATATGTGTGATGGATTTAGGTCAGAAACATTGATGTCTTGTGTGGATATTTGATCCAAAAAATATTCAAAAAGATCCTTGTGTAAATTTCAAATATTTGATCATAAGGCCTTGCTATTTTGGGAGGGATCACATGATTTCATTCCTCTTTGACTCCAATCACCCTTTATGACTTTCTAGATTCAATTAAAAAATATATCTCCATGTTTAATATTTTATTTAAATTTAAAATGATTTTAAATGTAATAAATCATAATAAATTAATTAAATAGAATAAAAAATATGAAAATATCATGGAAATTTCGTGCATGTTATTATTGTATGGGTTGGGTCATAATTTGGCCAGCCCATTTGGAGAAAATTGCTTTTGGGCCCCTTTTTTCAATATAAACCATCACCAAATTGCCCAACTTTGCAAGGACACATCTCCCTCAATTTTAAAGGTATGAGGGTGTTCTTGGACTTTTTGGAAATCTTGAAGAGTCCTCTAAACAACCCCATTGGTTTCAGGTCCATATCATTTACCAATCTCAAGTTATGCCCTTTTGAAGTTGTTGACTTTTTGTTGACTTTTGAAATGACCTATAATGTCTTAGATCATATCTTTCAAATGAAGCATTTTTGGGCTTAACTTTCAACATCAAAGTTGTATAGAATTCAATTTCCTTCAAAATGAGCTTTGGATGGAGACTTGGTGATGAAGTATGTGAAAGTTATGCCTGGTCAAAGTTCAGTTGACTTTTACTGAGGAAACCCTAATTTAGAAACTCCTGATTATTGATGATCTGGAATCTCCTTGATGAATTATGATCAACCCTTGATAAAATGATGAATTTTACTTCATATACTTGATGTTGGCAAAAAAATCATGAAGTTTGACTTTGGTTTGACCACAATTGACCTCAGTTTGACTTTTTAACTGCACTGACTGATTTTGACTTATCTGATCATCTGACTGAGCAAACTTTTGAGAAAAGTCTTGAAACTTGACATGGGGGTTCTTACACACATATAAGATGTCATGAAACTCACTTGAGGTATTGGAAGTCCATTTAGCCTGATTAAAGTCAAAACCCTAGTTATGGATGCACTGCTTAGGAGGTGCATTGTCTGAGGGAATTGTCAACTTCTTTGACCAATTGTGAACTTTGTGAACCTTGTGAACCTTCATAAAATGCCTTGTGATGCTCATGGGAAGTATTGTGAAGCTTGTGAATCTTGTGAACCTCATGAAGTGGCTTTGTAGACCTCATGAATCTTAGGAAAGCTTTGTAAACATTGTGTAACTTGTGAACCTTGTGAACCTTCAAGAAGTAACTTGTAGACTTCCTGAACTTCATGAAAGGTATTGTAAATGTTGAGAAGCTTGTGAACCTTGTGAACCTCATGAAGTGGCTTTGTAGACTTCATGAACCTCATGAAAGGTCTTGAAAGCATTGTGGGACTTGTGAACCTTGTGAACCTTCTTAGAACACAAAGTCTTGTATTGTGAGGGCAAATTTTGGGGTGCAACAGCTGCCCCTGTTCAATTTTCTGAAACCTGAGGGGTTAGATTGGTATATTTGCCAGTCGTAACCTGGAAGGTTGAAGGGGATTGAACACAAAAGCCCAAAAATTTGCACTCACCAGTGCATGGAGTGATATTGATGGTTGGTTGAACATGATTGAATGGGCTTAAAGATGCCACTAGGGGAAAATTCTTCAGTAGTATAATGAGAGATGTCAGGAGCTTGGAGTAATACTGATGTATGAGCATGTCTTCATGAAGATAGAGCAATCAATAGTGATAACCCTAAAGCAATCTTGAAGTACTGATATGATCTCAGGAGGATAGAGCAATGAATGGCTCTAAAGCAGTCTTGAAATAATAATGTGATATGTCTTCAGGAGGATAGAGCAATGAATGGCTCTAAAGCAGTCTTGAAATAATAATGTGATGTGTCTTCAGGAGGATAGAGCAATCAATAGCTCTAAAGCAGTCTTGAAGCCAAATGATAACTCTAAAGCAGTCTTGAAGTAATGAGATGATTTCAGGAGGATAGAGCAATGGATAGCTCTAAAGCAGTCTTGAAATAATAAGATAAATTCAGGAGGATAGAGCAATGAATAGCTCTAAAGCAGTCTCGAAGTAGTACTATGACCTCAGGGGGATAAAGCAATCAATAATGATAACTCTAAAGCAGTCTTGAAGTAATAAGATGATTTCAGGAGGATAGAGCAATGGATAGCTCTAAAGCAGTCTTGAAGTAATGATATAATTGTCTTCAGGAGGATAGAGCACTGGATAGCTCTAAAGCAGTCTTGAAGTCATGAGAAGTTATCAGGAGGATAAAGTAACCCTGAGGTTACAATAAAGCAGTCCCAAAAATAAGAAGTTCATCAGGAGGATAAAGTAACCCTGAGGTTACAATAAAGCAGTCCTGGAGACCATAATTTTGTTTGTTGGATAATTAACCTGAAACAAGGTAGCTTTTGTATAATAACATTAGTTTATGCTTTATGTATGCATGTATGATATGATGTACTTAGGTAATGTACTATATGTCTATGGATATATATGCTATGGTATGATGTAAATGATGTATGTATGATATGATACTGCCGGAAGCGTCTGGATATCTTCGTATAATAACTGCTGGCCAGGGAAAATAAATCCCGATTCGTTGCTGAAGAATATATAACCCTCCGTCTGCTGGGGATAACAGGGTATAGATAACCTCCCGCATGCTGGGGATAGTAAAGTATAGATAACCTCCCGTGTGCTGGGGATGGTAGGGTATACATAGCCTTCGTTTTCGTTTGGTAGTAGGATAAGTATAACATCCCGTCTTCGTTCGTCGTACCCTTATTGGAACGTAATTTCCCGAATATCCGTATGAGGATAAAAGAGATGGATATAAATTCCAGAGGGGATGAGACCTTATGAAGATGGATTAGTCCTACTGAGAGTTTTGTGATTGTTTTGTAAAGATGAACCGGCGAAGTTTCGTTGAAATCCTTCCCTTGTTCGTCCTTAGTAAACACTATTACTGCATTTTCATGCATTTCTGGTAAACATTAATCATATTAAGAGTATACATGTATTTCTGGTATTAATCATATTCAAAAGCATACATACATTCAAACACAACCAATGGACATTTCGCTTATGTAAATAGGGTAAAAGTAAATCTGGATTCAAAAGATGGAATTTATTTATATCAAAAAGTGACCCATACACAGGTAAGTTTGTACAAGGAGACATAAACCCTAGTAAGAGGATTTTGCCATAAAGTTTTACAAAAAGAATCAGCTATATGGGAAACAATCCTATTGAGTTTCAATTCTACTATTGCCACTCAAGTATCTCATCTTCTTGCTGTTGAGACGGAAGCGATTGAATTGAGCTTTAACTGTTCGAGCTTGAGTAAGTAGTACAACTGGTTGCAGTTTCATGGGTGATCCAAACGAGACATAGTCATACGCTTTAATCCCTAACTTTTGCCTGGATTGCCCTTTCAGGTTTTCAATCCACCGGGATACCCTTTTTTGCCCAAGCCGCCTTTTCAGGTTTTCAACTTGCCGGGTGTACATCTTTTTATATATATCCCTAACTTTTGCCCAAACCCTTTTGGTTTGCCGGGATGCCCTTATTTTTGCCTAGGCCTGTCAACCTAGCGGGTCTCTTTTTATGCGTAGTATTTTTTAACTATGTCTGCGTTTACAGGCTGTGGGAAGTCTTCACCATCCATTGTAGTCAGTATCATGGCACCTCCTGAGAATACTGTCTTGACTACGAATGGACCTTCATATGTTGGAGTCCATTTACCCCTAGGATCACCTTGTGGTAATATGATACGCTTGATTACCAAGTCACCAGCCTGATATACCTTTGGCTTAACCTTCTTGTTAAAAGCCTTGATCATTCGCTTTTGGTACATCTGGCCATGACAAACTGCTGCTAACCTCTTCTCATCAATCAAATTTATCTGGTCCAGTCGAGTCTGAATCCACTCATCTTCATCCAAGTCTGCATCCTTCATAATTCTCAAGGAGGGGATCTGAACTTCAATGGGCAGAACTGCTTCCATACCATAGACTAAGGAGAATGGGGTTGCCCCTGTTGAAGTACGTATTGTGGTACGATAACCATGAAGAGCAAATGGTAACATCTCATGCCAATCCTTGTAAGTAACAGTCATCTTCTGTACAATCTTCTTAATGTTCTTATTAGCAGCTTCAACTGCCCCATTCATCTTTGGACGATACGGAGAAGAGTTGTGATGCTTAATCTTGAACTGCGTGCAGAGATCAGTGATCATAGTGTTGTTTAGATTAGAGCCATTGTCAGTGATAATCCTTTCAGGGATGCCATACCTACATATGAGATTATTCTTAATGAACCGAGCCACAACATTCTTAGTCACAGATGCATATGAAGCTGCCTCTACCCACTTCGTAAAATAATCAATAGCCACCAGAATGAAACGATGCCCATTTGAAGCAGTGGGCTTGATCTCACCAATCATATCAATGCCCCACATGGCAAAAGGCCAAGGAGCAGTCAACACATTCAAAGGTGATGGAGGTACATGAACTTTATCAGCATAGATTTGACACTTGTGACAAGTTCTGGAGTATTGATAGCAATCAGCTTCCATGGTAGACCAATAGTAACCTGCTCTCAATATCTTCTTTGCCATAGTATGACCACTAGAATGAGTGCCAAAGGTCCCATCATGCATCTCTTCCATAATTTCTGTAGCTTCATTCTTATCCACACAACGAAGCATAGTTGAATCATGATTACGCTTATACAGAATGCCATTACTCAGAAAGAACTTAGCAGAAAACCTTCTCAGGAACTTCCTATCTTTGACAGATGCCCCTTCAGGGAACTCCTGAGCTTCAAGATAGTTTTTCACTTCATAGAACCAAGGCTTCTCCTCTGCCCCTTCTGTATCAATCTCATTGCAGTATGCAGGCTTCTCAAATCTATCAATAGTAATCTTGGGAGCTTCATCATCCCAGCTAATCTCAAACATAGATGCCATGGTGGCCAAAGCATCTGCCAACTGATTTTCTCTTCGTGGAATATGTCCAAAGGTAATCTCTTTGAAATGTGGGATCAAAGACAACACATGTTCTCTGTAAGGAATGAGATTATCATGCTTGGTATCCCAATCTCCTTTAATCTGACTCACTACCAGGGCTGAATCTCCATACACATCAAGGAACTGAATCTTCATATCAATAGCAGCTTTCATACCCAGGATACATGCCTCATATTCAGCCATGTTATTGGTACAATGGAAACAAAGTCTGGCATTAATCGGGGTATGACAACCTTCAGGGGAACTAATCACAACACCAACACCATTACCCCTCTTGGCCCGGTGTCATCAGGTGGGAGCGACAGCTTGGCGACTCTGCTGGGGACCCTTATACTGCAACCAGGGCTTCTGGTTCTTTTTGTGGGTTCTTCCTAGCGCTTGTTTGATTTGTGTTTATTGGGGTGTTATGTGCTAATTGTGTTCATTTATTTGCTTTATTTATTGCTTTATGTACAGTTTTATTTACTGCTTTCTTTACAGTTTTCATACATCATACTGTCATTATCATTGTTGGATCTGGATTCTGTTTTGGTGGGTGGAGTTTCATGAGTGGTTAAGGTCCTATACCTGGGACCTGAGTGACACCTAGGCTAGAGTGGTTCATGTTCTTTCCCATTCCCTTTCGGTCTGGTGCGGGAATATGAAACACGGTTCAGATGTGGGTTTCTTCTTGAGAACTATGTGCTACAGATTTCCTGTAGTGCTAGGGCTATCTGGAAAGCCTGCTAAGTCTGGATGACCTTTACTATGACCTCCAGAATTTGGGGTGAATTAGAGGAGGATCCTTTATGGTTATTGTAAACATTGTACCTCCAGGTTAGAAGTGTTTACACTTCTCATAACTGATCCAAGTCTGAGGATCCTTGTTCTAGAACATTACATGTGAGAGGGTTGAGTTGTTTACAGGTTTGCAGGAGCCCTTGGTCACATCATACCCTATTACTGTTTTGTTTAAGAATACTTCACTTTGGACAGTTCTTGTGATTAACCCTGGACATGTGACTCTTTATTTGAGTCCCCCACCCTGGTTACTGGATTTCTGAGCCTCCATCCGGACCTTTGAACATACATGGGCCTTATATCAAGACAGATAATCAGATCCAGCTCTTGATCACAAACCCTTGCATATCATTTGCATATATCATCATTGCATCATTTAACATTTGTTTATATGTTTTTCAGGGTATCCACCTCATTATATCTTGGTTTTGGTTTTGACCCCTTCTGTTTCTTAAACCTCTCCTTCAGCATCTCCTTCAGTCTGTCAGAGACTCACCAGCATCAGTCTGTCAGAGACTTACCTCCGGCTTCTCAGTCGGTGATCTTCATCAGCATTCGATTTCAGTTTCTTCACCAGCACTCATGGATATTCCAAGGAAAAGCAACATATCTTATCACTTCTTTGATCCCATATTGACTGGTATGAGGCAGGTCCAGCCACTCATCACACCTGACCACATCCCATTGTTTAGAGAGCACTATGGGGGTATTTTAGACATGGCCATGGATCTTGATTCTTCTCAGAGAAGCATGATCCACACATGCTTGCAGTTCTATGACCCTCCACTCAGGTGCTTCACCTTTCCTAACTTTCAGATGGGGCCCCTGTTGGAAGAATTTTCTTTGTTGATTGGAGTACCTATCAGAGGAGGGATCCCCTTTAACCCATAGATGACTGCTCCCAGAAGTGAAGAGATAGCAAGGGAATTGTACTTGGAGCATGCCCTTATTGAGCAAAACATGACAACAAAAGCTAGGATTCCTGGTTTACATCTGGACTTCTTGATTTCTCAGGCCATCCTGAAGGCTACATTGGGAGAATGGAGGGCAGTCTGTGCACTTTTAGCCCTCAGCATATATGGGGCTATATTGTTTGCAGATGAGCCTAAATTTGTGAGTAAGAATGCCATCCACTTGTTTCTGTTGAGAAACCCAGTGCCTACATTGCTAGGAGATTTTTACTACTCCATCCATCAGAGAAATGAGAAACAAAGTGGGAAGTTGGTCAGATGTTGTGCTCCCTTGTTCTACTCTTGGCTACTCAGACACCTGCCTAAATCATATGCTTTCTTGAACCCACATTAGCAGAAGAATTGGGCCAAGAGGTTCATTGCCTTAACATCAGATGATATCAGATGGTGCACCCAGAGCACCAAAGGCAAGGATATTATTACCAGCTGCGGGCAATACCCTAATGTGCCTCTAATAGGAGTAAAAGGTTGCATCAATTACAACCCTTTACTGTTTAGGAGACAATTGGGATATGATTTATTTCACCCTCCCAAAGGACAGGATTTAGTTGAGACCCTATACTGTGAAGTGCAACCTAATTCAGCTGTTGTCAGGCAAGCTGCCTGGGCTTGGGACAACATCCAGACCAAAGGGACAACCATCCTTGGAAAATGTAACAATGTTGCTTCAACTCAGTACTATGATTGGTCCCGTACTAGAGCTCAGATCACCAGGATGCCTTTCACCTTGGAAGACACACCTGGACCATCTACAGTACAGCCTGCAGCAACTGTTAGCCTGGAGGAATTTGAAAAGCTAAAGGAAAGGAATGAGAGGCTATCTGAAGCTCTAAAGAAGACTCTTTGGGAAATAAGTGACGGTCGTCTGGACATTGAAAGATTGGAAAAGCTCAAGATTGAGCATCTGACCAAGATTGAAAGAACGGAGGACTACATAAGGAAAGCAAGAGCCAGGGAACAAATATTGAAGAATGCCTGCAAGGAGGCCAAAATTCAGATAGACCAGAAGACTAAGGCCAAGATTGAGCAGTTGGAGGCCAATGAGAAGAAGCAGCAGGAAGCTTTGTTAGCAGCTTAGAAGGAAATATCAGAATTGAAGCTCCGAGCGGGGTTAAAGAGATCAAAAGATCAAGACAGGCATAAGAAGCTGACTAAGGCTATTTCTACCAGGAACCTCCTCATTAGGACCATTACAAAGCATCCGGCTGGTCCAGTGACTGAGGCACTCCTGAAGGAAGTCAGGGAAGATGACTATGGGCTGGATGTCTGATTCCTCTTTGCTTGTATTTCTTTCTTTTTGATGTACTTTTCCTTTTTGTTGTATTTTTGACCCACCATGGGCATGTATTGTAAACAGACTATGTATTTTTCATCATTTGTAATATATTTAGTTTGTTTCATTGGGCTTCTTTTCTCAACATCATCAAACATCTCCTCGAGGTCTGGAAAGGTCAAAACCAAGAACCAAACCGGATACCTTGGAAAACAAATAAGCATACTGCATTGCATACTAACATTTTTCTTTGTTTTGTAGTTTTTTTTGTTTATTATTTGTTACTCACTCTGTTGTGCTTTCAGGAAACATTGCTCATCGCCGAGTGTTCCCTGTCAACCGCACACACCGGTACCCAACGCGTAACAACCTTCCAGGCATTCAGATGGATCAGGTACAGCAGGACCTGACTGAAGTAAGAAATCAGATGGCAAACGAAAGGGTCGAGATGAGAAACCAAATGTCTCAGTTTATGGCTGTAATGACTGGCTTAGCCCAGAGCCAAGAGAGGTTGAGAGAGCTGGTAGAAAGATAGACATCTGAAGAGCCTCACCTTGGGACAGGAGGAACCAGCAATAATGAACGGGGGCAGCCTCGTATCGACCCACCAGAGTATGGGCCCCATTTGAATCCAGATGTTAATATCCCAAGGAATGTTCAAGGTAATACTGCTGGGGGCAGAATCCTGCAAGAGGATCCCCAAGAAGAACAATTCACTGTTATTGGAGTTGGGGATGAAGTGTATGACAGAAGACTGGATGAGATTGCTGAAAAGCTAAGGTCCTTGGAATCTCAGAACTCTTTAGGCTTTGACGTGATGGATATGGGGCTGGTAGATGGGGTGAGGATTCCCCACAAATTCAAACCCCCTTGCTTTGAGAAATATAATGGTACCTCATGCCCGCGTACTCATCTGCAATCCTTCTTAGGAAGACTCAAGGCTTATACCATGGATGAGAAATTATGGATGTTCTATTTTGAGGACAGCCTGACTGGGGCATCAAGAGAATGGCATTCGCATCTGACGAGGGCTACTATAAGATTTTGGAAAGACTTGGCTGAAGCCTTCATCCGGCAATACCAGTACAACCTAGACATGGCTCCCAATAGAACTCTTCTAATGGGCATGTCTCAGTCTTCAAGGGAGAGCTTTCGGGATTATGCTCAGAGGTGGAGACAGCTTGCTGTTGCTGTCCAGCCACCCATGTCAGAAAGAGAGATGGCTTACATGTTTATGAACATCTTGCAGGGAACTTATATTGATAGACTTGCTTCTTTCTCCTCTACGAGTTTTGCCGATGTAGTTATAGCTGGTGAGAGAATTGAGTCTTTTGAAGATGGGAAAAATCTCTAACAATGGTGCAAGTTCCTCCAACAACCCCAGAAAACCTTTTGCAGGACCCCGAAGGGCGGGTGAAATAAATGCCATCCATGCAGGCAGGGGAAGACCCCAGTATTCTCATAGATCAATAGCAGTTGTTACCATTCCGGCTTCAGTTCCACAGCATCCATTATATCCTCAACAACAACAACAACCTCACTACCAGCAACAATCTCACTTTCTGCAGCAAAGAACGTACAACAACAACAACAACAACCAACAACAACGCCCCTTTCAGCAGAGGCCATCTCAAGCAAATGGGGTGATTGACCCAATCCCTATGCCTTATGCTGCTTTACTGCCACAACTCCTGAAACTTAACCTGGTTGAGTTAAGGATGTTGTCTCCCCCAGATCCTCTCAATCTCCCGAAGAATTATGATGCTAGTGCCAGATGTGCTTTTCACTCCAATGCACCTGGTCACAATACTGAGAAGTGCAGAGCCTTACAGATGAAGGTTCAAGATCTGGTCGATTCCAAAGCTCTCAATTTCGCACCTCCTCCGAATGTCAACAGAAATCCTATGCCTAATCATGGTGGACCCAGGATTAATGCAATAGAAGAGGACCAACCATCTGTACTGATTGACAATGTTGCACAGATTCAAACACCGTTGGCAGAAGTCAAAACTCAACTCTTAAGATGCCAAGTGTTCCCGGGCTGTGGGGCCTGCTGTGAATCGTGCAAAACTGCTATTAATGGTTGTGAGAAGCTAAGGCTTGGCATGGATGGCCTTATCAAAGACGGAATTTTGCAGATTACCACAACAGCTCCTTCAATAGCTCTTTCTTCAGCAAAAACGGATTCTCCTACAACATCAACAATTCATCCTTTAGCAAATCCTCCTACAACAGCAACAACTATTATTCCCACTGATTCATCAACAACTCCAGCAATTACTCCATCCATTATTTCAACAGATCAGAGTTCAACAAAACTTTCTTCTACAACATCAACACCCATCTTATCAACGGAATCTCCTACAGCACCAACGAACATTAATGAAGATGTCTCAACGGTTACGATCTATTATGACCCGGCAAATGATCATCCCAACAACATTTTCCAATAATAAACTGCAACACCTCCTGTCAAATCTCTAGTCACAATCTATTACGACCCACATACCATCATGTTTCTTTCCGCTGCAACAATCAGTCCGGTTACCATTACGGTACCCGGACCTGTTCCTTATGAAAGCAGTAATGCCATACCCTGGCACTATGGCTCTGATCTCTACTGCGGCGGGAAGAAAATCACTCTAGATTCGGCAACCTCTTCACCGCAAGTTGACAATGTTGGGGGAGGCGGAGGCTTCACCAGAAGCGGACGCCTTTTTTCCTCATAAACACCGAGACCCAATGCTGAAGCAGAAGCTGCTGCTAAGGCAAAAGGGAAGAGCGTGGTGCCCGAAGAGCCAACTGCTAAAGAAACTTCGAAGACGTCTTTTGAACAAGAGGTGGACGAGTTCATGAGAATAATCAAGAAGAGTGATTACAAAGTAGTGGACCAGCTTCATCAGACACCCTCCAAAATCTCTATATTATCACTGTTAATGTGTTCCGAAGCTCACAGGAATGCATTGTTGAAGGTCCTGCACGCAGCATATGTGCCAGAAGAGATTACTGTTAATCAGTTAGAAACTGTGGTTGCAAATGTCAACACCAGTCATGGACTGGGCTTTACAAATGCTAATTTAACAACGGAGGGGCGCAACCATAACAAGGCTTTGCACATCACCTTGGAATGCAAAGGTGCTGTTCTTTCTCATGTGCTGGTGGACACTGGCTCTTCGCTCAACGTCCTCCCAAAGAAAGCCTTGGTGAAGCTAGAGTATGATGGTTTGGCTCTACGTCCAAGTAATTCGGTGGTGAGAGAATTTGATGGCTCTAAGAGATCAGTGCTTGGAGAGATTGATTTACCTGTGTTGATTGGCCCACAGACCTTTAAAACTACCTTCTTTGTGATGGACATACAGCTGGCCTACAACTGTCTGTTGGGTAGACCCTGGATTCACGCCACTGGCGTTGTTACATCTACCCTTAACCAGAAGTTAAAATTCGAGTGGGAAGGCCAGATCATCACAATCTGCGGAGAAGAAGACATTTTCGTTAGCCAGCTGGCTACTTACAAGTACATAGAGATGGATGGTGAGATCCATGAGACTATGAGTCAGGGGTTTGAAGCCCTTAACATCAATGAAGCAACTGCTGTATTTGGAACTTCCATCACTTCATATCAACAAGCCCGGAAGGTTGTTGAGGAGGGTACCGCTCAAGGCTGGGGCAAGCTGCTTCCAGTAGAAAAGAAAGAAGACAGATTCGGGTTGGGTTACAGACCAACTCGACAGGATCAACCAGAGGCTACAACAGAGCCCAAATTTTTCAGTGGGGGAATGCTCACCCTGGATGCTGTGAATAGTCTGGAAGACGAGGAAGAAAACGAACGCAACCTGGAAAGATGGATACGTCCAAGGATCCCGAGGAACCGAGTATCAAACTGGTCTTCCCAGGAAATTATAAGAGTTACTCCTGCAGAGTAATTATTATTTCCTGTCTTTAAGCATGCATCAAGTCCTGCATCTTGCCCAAGATGTCAGGGCTCATTTTGTAATCGGGGCATCTTATATTTTGTGTAAACGAACAATTAATGAATATCAGAACATCTTTTGCATATGAGTCTCTTTTTTTTCCTGCTCACTGTTTTTCATTTTTTATTTTTTGTACAATAATAAAATGGCAATGTTTTTCAAAATAATAACTTCATTTTCACTTTTTCTAAGCAAGATAAAACTGATCACTAAAATGAACCAATCTAAACCCTTGTAGAGAATGCCCTCCAGACTGCACCGACAACGACACTTCTATGACTTCGTATGACTTCGACAATCCGATTAATCACGCTGATGAAGGGGTTGAAGAAGATTATGAGCTACCCGAAGAACTAGCCAGGTTGTTAAGGCAAAAGGAAAAGGTTATCACTCCTCATCAGGAGGAGGTTGAGACAGTTAATCTTGGTACTGAAGAAGACTTGAAAGAAGTAAAGATCGGGGCCCGTCTGCAGGATTCAGTGAAGGAACAACTTATTGACATGCTTCGGGAGTATGTGGATGTTTTTGCTTGGTCTTATCAAGATATGCCAGGTCTGGATACCGACATTGTTATGCACAAGCTGCCTCTAAAAGAAGACTGCCCTCCAGTAAAACAGAAGTTGCGCCGCACTCGCCCGGATATGGCCATGAAAATAAAAGAAGAGGTACAAAAACAGTGGGACGCCGGTTTCCTTGCTGTAACTAGTTACCCGCCGTGGGTTGCTAACATTGTACTTGTGCCTAAGAAGGATGGCAAAGTACGGATGTGTGTGGATTATCGGGATCTGAATAGAGCTAGCCCGAAAGATGACTTCCCATTACCTCACATTGATGTATTGGTCGACAACACAGCTCAGTTCTTGGTGTTCTCTTTCATGGATGGATTTTCAGGATATAATCAGATCAAGATGTCACCTGAAGACATGGAGAAAACAACTTTCATCACACCCTGGGGCACATTCTGTTATAAGGTGATGCCATTCGGACTGAAGAATGCTGGTGCCACTTATCAACGGGCTATGGTAACATTATTCCACGACATGATCCACAAAGATATTGAATGCTATGTGGATGACATGATTTCCAAGTCCCTCACAGAAGAAGACCACCTGGTGAATCTGTTAAAACTATTCAAGCGTCTAAGAAAGTATCAGCTGAAGCTAAACCCCAACAAGTGCACATTTGGGGTGCGGTCTGGTAAGCTGCTGGGGTTCATTGTAAGCGAAAAGGGATTTGAAGTAGACCCTGACAAAGTCAAAGCCATTCAAGAAATGCCTGCACCAAAGACTGAAAAAGAGGTTAGGGGGTTTCTAGGTAGATTGAACTACATTTCAAGGTTCATATCTCATCTCACTGCAACCTGTGAACCCTTGTTCAAGTTATTAAGAAAAGAACAAACGGTCAGGTGGAATGAAGACTACCAAAAGGCTTTTGACAAAATCAAGGAGTACTTACAAGAGCCTCCAATTTTTATGCCTCCAGTTGAAGGAAGACCTCTAATAATGTACTTGACAGTATTAGAAGAGTCAATGGGGTGTGTGCTGGGCCAGCATGACGAGTCTGGTCGAAAAGAGTATGCAATATACTACCTAAGCAAAAAGTTTACCGACTGTGAACAACGTTATTCACTGCTCGAGGAAACTTGATGTGCTTTAGCGTGGGCTGCTCGCCGACTAAGACAATATATGTTGACCCACACTACATTATTGATCTCAAAGATGGATCCAATCAAGTACATATTCGAGAAGCCAGCACTTACCAGACGGGTTGCAAGATGGCAAATGATTCTGACAGAATACGACATTCAGTACACATCTCAGAAAGCCATCAAAGGCAGTGTATTGTCTGACTATCTGGATGAGCAACCCATTGATGATTACCAGCCAATGAGATTTGACTTCCCTGATGAAGACATCATGTTCGTAAAAGCAAAAGATCATGAAGAGCCCGTTCACACTGAAGGGCCTGATCCAGAAGAGGAATGGACAATGATGTTTGACGGGGCTGTTAATATGAATGGTCGTGGGATTGGTGCAGTACGTATTACACCTAAAGGAGTTCACATGCCTTTCTCGGCAAAACTCACCTTTAACTGCACTAATAACAAAGCTGAATACGAAGCCTGTATCATGGGTCTTGAGGAAGCCATTGACCTCAGGATCAAGACTTTAACTGTATTCTGAGATTCAACTCTAGTAATCAATCAAACCAACGATAAATGGTACACTCACCAGGAGCATCTGATTCCATACCGGAATTATACGAGGAGATTACTGACTTTCTTCACTACAGTCAAACTTGAGTATATCCCTCGAGATGAAAATCAGTTTGCAGATGCTCTGGCTACCATTTCATCCATGATCAAAGTTCAAGTTGCCAACTTTGTACCTCAGATTTCAGTATCCAGACTTGACAGACCAGCATACGTATTCTCTGTAGACATTGCTAAAGATGACAAGCCTTGGTTCTATGACATCAAATGCTTCTTAGAGGATCAAACATACCTACTTGGGGCATCATCCAATGATAAGAAGACATTAAGAAGGCTAGCTGGTAGTTTCTTCCTGAATGCGGATGGTTCATTGTACAAAAGAAACTTTGACATGGTACTTCTCAGGTGTGTTGATAAAGCAGAGTCAGACTTGTTGATGCACGAGGTGCATGAAGGATCTTTCGGTGCCCATGCTGGAGGACATGCAATGGCTAAGAAATTGTTACGATCAGGTTACTACTGGATCACAATGGATGAAGACTGTTGTTCCTATGCCAGAAAGTGCCATAAATGCCAGATTTATGCAGACAAAGTGCATGTGCCTCTGAATCCTTTGAATGTGATGTCTTCACCTTGGCCCTTTGCCATGTGGGGCATTGATATGATCGGAAAGATCGAGCCGACTGCTTCAAATGGCCACAGATCCATCCTGGTAGCCATTGATTACTTTACCAAGTGGGTTGAAGCAGCTTCGTATGCAAACGTCACCAGGCAAGTGGTAGCCCGATTCCTAAAGAGAGACATCATCTGTCGGTATGGAGTGCCCGAGCGAATCATTATTGATAATGGTTCCAACTTGAACAATAAAATGATGGCAGAACTATATCGGGACTTCAAGATTCAACATCACAACTCTTCTCCTTACAGGCCAAAGATGAATGGCGCTGTTGAGGCAGCTAACAAGAACATTAAGAAGATTGTGCAAAAGATGGTGGTCACCTACAAATACTGGCATGAAATGCTACCATTTGCCTTGCATGGGTACCGTACATCAATCAGAACATCTACTGGGGCAACACCGTATCAGCTTGTGTATGGTATGGAGGCAGTCCTACCTGTTGAAGTTGAATTACCCTCCTTGCGGGTACTGATGAATGTCAAGTTGAATGAAGCAGAATGGGTCCGTTCTCGGTACAATCAACTGAATCTGATCGAAGAGAAGAGATTGGCTGCAATCTGTCACGGGCAGCTGTATCAGAAAAGAATGAAGAAAGCCTTCGATCAGAAAGTCAGGCTTCGGGAATACCAAGTAGGAGATCTTGTGCTGAAAAGACTCCTTCCTCCTCATACAGACCACAGAGGCAAGTGGACTCCGAATTACGATGGTCCGTTCATAGTGAGGAAAGTTTTCTCTGGTGGAGCACTGATGCTCACTACTATGGATGGTGAAGATTTCTTGTCCCCTGTGAATTCAGATGTAGTTAAAAAATACTTCGCATAAAATGACCCGCTGGACATAAAAACAGAATGTAAGTCCAGGCAAAAATAGGGCATCCCGGCGAGTCAAAAACAGAATAAAAGACTCGGGAAAAAATAAGGGAAAATAATTTAAAAAAACTGTACACCCGCCGAGTTGAAAAGCCGCATTGGACAGCTCAGGCAAAAATTGGTATCCCGGGGGATTGAAAACCCGAAAGGGCGATCCACGCAAAAATAAGGGGATAAGCGAACAACTGCATTCTGAATTCGTATGTATCTCTTATAACATGGCAAGCTTCGAAAGGTTAAAGCATCGGTCATAATCAGCCTTCTTCAGAAAGCAAGATGAGAAGAACGTCAAGGTCATACAAGTCATAGCAAAGGGAAGCACTAAAGCGTCGTCAACATTGCCAGCACCTTCTTGTTTCTCAATTTGTAACAATCTCCTCATTTCAGGGGATTTGTTTCTTTGACTGTACTTGCCAATTCAGGGCACACAAATTAATAAAATCAGATTTTTCAGTCACACTTCGTCTTGTACATTTTATTTCATTTGCAAAAATGTCTGATATCCTTGATATAATGTTTGCATAAAAATAGATGTGCCTTTCTAATCACATGCTTACAGGAAATATATTACTCTCGGGAGTGTCTAAATTCCTACGACGAGATCCGGTAAGGGATACCTCAGGGTACTTGTGTGTCTCTTTGTCATAACAGGATTACAGGTATTCAGAGTGCAACATGAGGCATGAAAGGCTTTCCCCAGCAAAGCTGCCAAATCATTATTTCCTTAGCACATCTTCCAAACATTACCAGAGAAGCTCCCTCTCCCCATCAGAGCTGCCAGGCATCACTTCTCCAGCACATCTGTCAGAGCGGTACCAGAAGGTGCTCATATCCCCAGCTAAGTGGTCAAGTATCATCCTCAACAGGATCCCCACAGAAATCTCTAGGAAGATCGTTCAGTGATCTTTTTTTCATCCCCAGCCGAGTACTAGACAGGGAACCATCCCCCGCAGAGCTCCAGCCTCTCCCGAAAGAGCAATGTCTGAATTTCTCGCACAACAAAGTGATGAAAGCTTCCACGTCCCCAGCTGGGCTCCTCCTTACAAAAATGGGTCTATCAATGACTTATTTCCCCAAGAAGAGTCATACATCATATCAGATCTACCAATGAACTCATCCCCAACTGGGATATTCTTCCAAGCTGATCAATCGGAGATCTTCACAAGCAGCGGGATCCGAGTCCCGGATTGGTATCTTTGTATAATCATAGCATTCGCATCATATTTCCCCTCAAAGCGTAGAATTCTGTCTAATACGGAGCATTACGGCCAAAATCAAACATATTGCATAATCACAAGCCAGATTCGAATCAGTCACCTATAAGTACCAACGTCCCATCAGCAACGTATATAAAGACTCACAGTCCCTGCAAAACGCCAAAGCATCCCTTTTCACTTCTAAAAATACAGATACATGCTCCTTTTGGCACTCGTCCGTGTCATCTTTCCCCAGAAAGTCACCAGAACACTCTCTACAAACAGATACTTATACATAACTTATTCTCCTCGACACTCGTCCGTGTCATCTCACATTTCCCCAGTAGAAAGCCAAAGCGTCCCCTTTGCACTCACAAATACATGTTCATATTATCCCCTGCAGATATATCTATACACTCTCGGGACACTCGTCCGTGTCACCACTCCCCAACAGGTTTGTCAAACACTTGTTTGTAATACACTTCTCTCGACACTCGTCCGTGTCATCCTACCCCCACAGATCGCCAGAATATTTTTACACTTATATGTTCTTAACTTATACATTTTCTCTTATGACACCCGTCCGTGTCATACTCTCCCCAGCAAGTTGAACACTCATTTGTGTCTCACTCAAGTTTTTACTCATACAGATACTCGTCCGTATCTTGAATACACCACTTATATCCACACAGATCCGACACTCGTCCGTGTTCTTTGTTAACCAGTTGGTACTCGTCCGTACCATCATCTCTGAACATGCGTCAACGTTGTTTCTACCGATACTTGTCCGTATTGTAGTCCTAAGGATGCTCGTCCGCATCTTTAATCCATACACAGTGTCAGACACTTATACCATTTTATTTCTTGGGTGTAAACACTCGTCCGTGTTTACCATTCCCCAGCAAGTCCCTAGCAAAATTTCTATCTGACATTCGTCCTATGTCATTATACTTTTGGCAGCCGTCCCCTTCCAGGTGATTTTCCTTCACCTTTTGATGACCGTCCCTCATCATTCCCCCAGCGGAGTCTCCATTATTGGAACCCTTTTCTATCCGGCATTCGTCCTATGTTGTGATATTTAGCAGTCGTCCCCTACTAGGTGATCGTCCTTCACCTTTTTGATGATCGTCCTTCATCATTATCCAATGGCCGTCCCCATCGTTGATCTTGTTATCTGACATTCGTCCTATGTCGTGATAAACCCCGAGAGCAGTCGTACCCTGCTAGGTGATCGTCCTTCACCTCCTGATGATCGTCCTTCATCATGCTTATCTGATGGCCGTCCCCATTGTCGATCGTTTCTATCCGGCATTCGTCTTATGTCGAGATACTCTCGGCAGTCGTGCCCTGCCAGGTGATCGTCCTTCACCTTAGATGATCGTCCCTAATCTTTTCTCCCCAACAGAGCAGCTGTCCCCTGCTAGGTGATCGTCCTTCACCTTTGATGACCGTACCTCATCATTTATTTCATTTATACTTTACAAACCTGATGGTCCTCCCCATCATTGTCATTACCTTTAATCCCCATAGAATCTTGTTTCTTTGCTTGATGGTCGTCCCCATCATGATCCCTCTATTTCCCCAACATATCGGTCGTCCTCGTCATTGCTTTATCCCCAGCAGTCGTCCTCTGCTCGATGGTATTCCTCCATCTCCCGCACTTTTATAATCATATTATACTCTTCCTTTTACAATCTATATCCCTTTTCTTCTTCACCCAGTGAGTGCAAATTTTGGACTGTCTTTGGTATTCAACCACAAGTTATCTGGTATGTCTGTTAAGCCCGTCGCTTACACCCTGCACAACTAACTCATGTTTGAATAGGGGCAGCTGTAAACACCCCAAATTTTCCCTCACTAAGTTCACACCATGGATTGTGATCTTTCATGTTTGCATAAGCAATAACATACCACCTCATATTGCATTTATGTTTCATCTGCATAGTTCAAGTTCATTTGCATCTAGGGTTTGTGATCTGAGCAATCCAAGATCCATATGAGCCACCCCAAAGGTCCTCAATCATCTCAAGAGGGTCCATGTATGTTCAATCATCATATTATATCCTCCCAAGATCAAGTAAGTCAAATAATCACAAGAACTGAGGAAACATGGAAGCTGAGCTAGGGTTTAACTGCACAGATGACCTAAAATTAGGGTTTTGGTTTCAGAGGCCATAACTCCATTTTTTTGGTAATTCTTGATTCTATTGGTCTTAATATGTTATAAGGATCATACATACCAAGTTTGATGGAAAAATTCATTATGGAAGTCATCTGATCACTGGGTAGCTTCTTGAGCAAGTCAGAGCCAAATCAGGGCATCTGAGGCCCCCCAACATGGAACCAAAGTGGATTTTTCATCAAATTGAAGTTATATGGTCTTTATTTGATCATTGAAGTGCTTAGAAGTTCACAAATTTGAAGAAAAGTGGGCTAAGCCAAAAGTTGCCAAAAATGGGAATGACTTGTAATGTAAACTTTCCATTTCGGGAAAGTTTTTCAACCTCCTCTTTCTTGACCAAAAAAGCTTCAAATGAAAAAATTTTGGTCATGAAAGTTGTAGATTGGATCATTCCCTTTTTAAAAAGTAAAATAACAAGATCTAATTCATTTTGGAACTCAAGTTATGGCTTTCCAAAGTTGGCAAAAATCACATAATTTCATGTTTCATGCCAAAGAGCGATTTTTGCAAAACCTCATGCCAAGCTATTTTGTGACTCCAAATGGACTTCTAATCATCATAATATCATAATGCATTGCCTAAAACTCAGAATTGGCCCAAGAATTTCCAAATTCCATGACTTGCACATAAATAAATCTTAAAAGGGCCAAAGGTTCATGAATTTGCAAAACCTCCCATAACTTCTCACAAACATGCTGAATTGCCTCAAAGTGATTTCTATGGCTATCCTTGATCCTTGCTGCACCAGACACCCCTTTTTACCTGGCCTGAACCAGCCCATACCTCAAATTATAACCAATGTTGACTTTTTGCATTTTGCACCATACCAATCAGCATAGCCCACACCAACTATTCTGACCTATCACAGCTTCACATACATGCTTTATGCAAGCCATAACACACAAGAACCAAGCCTGAATCCTCAGCATTGCCATAGTTCACAAAAACTCCCTCCTTTGCATTTTTCTTCGAAACTCTCAGCACACTTAACAAAACTTCAAACTTCTTCCACCATTCATCTTCAAATCAATCACTAATCACAAACCACCCCTCAAAACAGCTTGAAACCACCTTAAACCAAAATACGATTTTCATCACCTCTGAACTGAAACCTTCAATACACTCCATACAAATTTGTTTCAAGCTTACCAGAAGCATCAAGGGGTTCATTGGAGTGGAAAAGCACAAAGAAGGAGGCCAGAAAGCCCAAAATTCTAAAGCTCAACCTCAGGTAACATGATGAACTTTTTTCCAGAACCTTGTTTTCTTGTTAAAATGTTGTTCTATGTGTTGCCCTGATCATGGGGATATGTTCATTTTCGAAAATGAGCCAGAAACAAGCATTTCATGTTGCTCTGAAACTTTTGCCCTAAACTTGTTCTTCTTCGATTCTCTTTGTATGGTTGAAATAAATTGTTTTTGTTGCTGGATTTGTGTTTGATGATGTTCATTGTTTGATTCTGGAGAGTTTGGCACGTTTTCATGGCTTTTTAAGAGAGATAGGATGAGAGGAGTGCCAGAGAAGACGACCAGAGCTCTTCTCCGGTCGCCTGAATCAGATTAGGGTTAATCCCATTAATTAGGCAACTTTGAATATTGGCCTTTAGATTAGGTTTCCCGCGCGCGTGTGAACGGTCCAGATGTCTCATTAAACCCTAATCCTAATTAATTAAATAAAACATAATTAATTAAGCCAGCTTTGAACCTCAGCCCTCAGATTGCGCGCGTTTAGCAACTTTAAATTTCAGCCCTTGATCCTGACTACCTTGGGTCAGCTTGACTTGCGTGCAGAGCCTTTAGATCTCTCAACTTTTGATCTGTGCCACTCATATTGCATATTTTTCATTTTTATTTTATTTTCTTTGTATTTTATTTCTTGTATTTATTTAAAATAGCAAAAATGATTTAAAAATTCTGAAAATTTTTGTCAAGACTTTTATTAATTTTCAGGAACCAAAAATATTTTTATTTTTATTTTTTGCATTAAAAAAATATTTTTAAATCATTTAAATGTTTTATTTAATTAATTAATGAAAATTAATTAATTAAAAATACATTTAAGTATTTAAAAATCACCAAAAAAATCAGAGAACATCTTTGAACATTTAGAAGCATTTACAAACTCACCATACAAATTTATTTTTGGTTTTGATCACACTTTGACATTTTTTCAAAGAATTAGGGTTCTTAAATTTGTACATTTTTAACCCTAACTTCAAAAATTCATAACTTTTAAACCAAGTTGAGTTTGTGAATGATTCTTTTTGCATTGTTCTATGCATAACTTTTAGCATCTAAAAACATTTTTGCTACATTTTTATCTTTCATTTCCAATTTGTTTGGCATTTTACATTGAGGATCACACAAAAAACCCTAGAAACTTAGGGAATTCATAACTCCTTCTAGGTTTAGCTTCTGACCTCCCCATTTGGATGGTAACCTAGTATAAATTTAGGGTTCCTTTGAGTGCATTTTCAATTTTTTATCTTATGATTTTCTTCTGTTTTTGAGTTTTGCATCTCACATGTTCATATAACCCTAATTTCTCATCTTCATTTGCATCCATCTTGTATATGCTTGCATCCATGAACTTGCCATGACATTTTATGCATTCACATGACATAAAAGACATCTTAGGACACATTAGAATCATTTTTGATCATTGCATCATTCATTTTCCATGTTATGCATTCATTACATTCCATGTGCATTCATGAACTTTCATGCTCCTTTCATGCTTCATTTGCATCTTCATCACTTGTATGATCATTTACATACATTTGCATCATCTCTTTGCATCATTTGCATCATGAACATGCTTCTGGTTTTGGTTTACATCTTTGCATTCTTTTCATTTTCATTTCATTTTCATTTCCTTTTACTAACTTTTCAGGTGGTAAGTTACCTTGAGAAGTGAATTTGCCTTCACTTCTCATAATCTCTTCTCATCTCTCTTATGCATCTTTGCTGTATTTTATATGTGAATTAGAGTGAGCTTGCTCATTCATGTTCCCTCCTCACTTTCTTTCTTCAAGCAACTTATCTTCTTAAGTGAAGTAAGTTGACTTGCTCCTTTCTGCTTCTCCTCCTTCCATCTGCTTCTTCCTTGGTGTTTCTTCTTGAAGATCTCTTGCAAGCCTCATAAATCCTAGGAACATCCAAGCATGACAACAATTAGGGTTTTGATTAGTCCCCCCATTAGTTTTACCTTTGTGTCATCTTTTGTGTCTTCTTTTTCTCATCTCTTAATCAGGGACTAAACCTTAAAGGTTTTAAGGCTTTGTGATTAAGGTTATGCCTGCATCTTTCTCTTAGGATGGAGTGTATGACTTTAATCCTAAGTGTTAAACCCTTAATGTGTTTAAATCTCTTAATCAATTCACCTAATAATCACTAAGACAATAAGCTTGTAACTTGGGCCTTGCATTAGGGTTCTAATTCTTCCTTAATTGGTTAAGAAGGACTAACCCTAATGTTAATAGACAAGTCCCCCTCAAGTTTGTCTTACAAACCATAAAATCCATTTCTTAATCTTACCATTAACTAAAATCCACTCTGATAAAGGCTTTGTTTTGTCATGAGGTTAATCCCTAATCATGGATTAAGTTGAGGAGCCTTTCTCAGCTTAAATATTCTCATCTATCATCCTTCTATTAGGATGGTGTAATGAGTCCATTAAATCCTTGATTATGGCTTAATCTCATTACTTAACACTAAACAAAAACTCCAAAAACATCTAAATAAATGCAAGTAGGTTAATGATCTTAATCCTACATCATGGTGATTAAATGTGAGGTGCTTACTTCACACTTAAGGTATTCTCATTACCCCTAATCAGAGGGAGGATGTGATGAGTTTACTAACCTTTGGTTTAGGCTTAAGCTCATTAACTTATGACAAACACAAAAAGAAATAAAAGATTGAAAATACCAAAAACAAACAATTCCGTCTAATGCAAGACAGTTTGCACCTGAGCCAGACAGGTCATACACTTGAGCATAGACAAGTAAGCAGTTCACAGGTCAATTTATCTTTCAGTCTCTTTGAGTCGAACTACGGTGTTCTGACTTCCTCATTGCACGAGAGGATACGTAGGCATAACTTAATTGTTATCGAACAAAAGTCTCTGTATATTCCCCCTCCTCCAGCATTATTCTTTAAGCCTCATTGTCTTGAGCATTGCACTCTTTCCTTACACGGACACTCCTTTTATTCACTTCACATTTCCTTTGCACTGACACTTGCATTCTTTTCCAGCTTTTGCACACAGAATAGCACTGACACTTCCCCTTTAAACACAAACTTTCAAGCATGGATCCCGTCGAGTACGGCGGACAATCTGGGTGCTAATACCTTCCCAGGTTGTAACCAACCCCCTTTCTCAGTTTCTCTGGTTCGCAACCGTCTTATCCATCTCTTTCTAGGTTTATGCAGCATTACCTTTCCTCCGGGATATAAATGCCTAGCTGGTGACTCTTTTCAGTTCATCTTCATGTTCTCTCTTTCGCCGACCGTTCGCGTATGTACCCCTCTTGGCCCGGTGTCATCAGGTGGGAGCGACACAATGCAATATGAAAGATCACAAGCCATGGTGTGAGAGAGATGAGAGGGCAAATTTGGGGTGTTTACAGTGTGCGTGTGATCCTGATGGTATATCTGGTTGACTGCTTGATTTGGTTGAATGCATTAAAAGCGCTTGATTGATCTAATGGCTTTGATTGAGAGTCAATGTTGATTGAGTTCCATATTATTTTGCTTTAGTGTGCTGCGTAATGGATTGGATTTTGTTTTTCTATTAACACCCCTCACCTTGGGCCCATTGTGTCTCTGAATGTGTGATTTACTTTGGGTGCACCCCCTGGCATTGTTTTCTCTTATTTTTATTTCCTTTTTACATAGTTTTCAATCTTAATTTCTAAAATCATTTTTAATCATCCAAAAATCACAAAAATATTCATGAAGCATATTCACTCATTAAAATAATTTTTCATATTTTTTATTTCTGACTTTCTTTATTTTTCACCATATTATGAATATTTTCTCTTATTTTCTTAAAAATTGTTTCTATTTTGTTAGTTCAACTTGGAAAATTTCTTTTGCATATCTTATAAAACTTTTTCATCCAATCTATTTGCATCACTTCATACACACTTTAAAGTGTTTAAAAACATTTTCTCCTATTTTTAGAATCACTTCATAGTGCATTTTGGTCATCCTCTTATGCATTATTCTTGTTTGTTCTTTATGCAACTTTGAGGCACTGTTTGAACTAGTTTACTTTTGATTTTTTTTGTGAGCTTTTAAAAATTAATTATCCTCTGACCTAGGTCACTTGAGGTGCATTTTATTAATTTTTTAATGTTATTTGGTGTTTGTTTTGTGCCTTGTGTTTGAAGTTAACTTTTGTGATCTTTCTTTTCATCCCTTAACCCTAATTTCATGAAGGCATTTATGCCATTATGTGAGGTCACTTTTGGAAGTTTGTATGGTTTGTTTAAACATTTATATGTCTTATTTGGTCATTCATATCTCCTTGTGGTTTATGTTTGACTTTGGTTTATGTTATGCATCTATGTTCAACTTTGACCTAATTTACTCATGCCTTCTTCCCTTATGCTTAATGTGCTACTTGTTTGTCTGTAACATGTCCATTCATACATCTCATATGAATTACATATCATGTATACTACTGACCTCATGCATATGCATCCATCTTTGTATGTCATCTTGCAAATTTAACTTGCATTTCAGGTATGTATGACATCTTTTCCTTATATACTCACCTTTTACACGATTGCTTGACTTGTTTGCTATGTGCATTTGGTATGTTTATATGTGCATTATCATAATCTCATATTGGTTATATGCTACTGACTTTCATCAATTCATGATCATTTTTTTTATCTTTAACTTTCATCGTTAATTTGTTTGTTTTCTTCTTATGTGAACATGACTTGTTTTCTTTTCTTCATCTCATCTCATTATGAATTAACACATGCATCTTTGTATGTTTATTTAGTATCATATTAGGAATTCTAATATGTCATACCATTCTTAATTTGATGATCTATGTGTGTTTTCATACATGTCATACCTCATTTGCATTCATACTTCTTCATATATGACTCTTATAAACTTTGTTTGCTCCCTTGGTGCTTCTTTGAACTAGTTTGGTTTTGTTTGAGTTCCTTGAGCTTCTTAAAGATTATTTGTGTTTTGGTTCTGACTTGTAGGGTTCTTGAACCTTAAGATCCATTTCATTTTCTTTCTTTGATTACATGGTTTCCATTTCTCTTCTTATGAATGTTTGTGGTTCATTTGCTAATTTTTCAGGGGCTTTGGTATGTCATAGGAGTGTGGATGTATATCCACATTCCAATTTATTCTCTCTCTCTCTCTATCTCTTTTATTTTTCAATATTGTGTTTGTTTAAGCATTTAAGATTCTTTGGTTTGTATAATTCTCACTCATTCCCCTTAGAAACAACTTAACTTCCATCTTGGAAGTAAGTTGCTTTCTTCCTTTCTTTTCCTTCTTCTTCTTCTTTTTTCTCTCCTTCTTATTTATTTTAGGATAGAGATATCATACCACACTAACCCTAGGACATCCAACCATGACAACTCTTAGGATTGTTAGTTTCCCTTTAGACTTTTACCTTTTGAGTCTCTTTTGAGTCTTTATCTTTCTCATCTCAAAACAAAAACCAAAGACACCTAATAAAGGTTGAAATGACTTCTTGTTCCATAGCCATATTCCATGGGGCACTTGCATCTATCCCATCTTGGGGTAATGTGAGCTTGTCTAGCATGATGCACATAGTCTTCAATATGAAGTTGTTTCACAAAGAAAATCTAAAAAACACTTCTTCATCAAAAAACAACAAAACATTTAATAAATAAAGTAGGCTAGTATGCTTGAGCCTCAATACTTGTAAATAAGTTTGGGGATCTTCTTCATACTTAGTTGTGCTTCTTATTCATTCCAACTTGGAGTGATGTAACAAGTACACACTCCATTGAATGAGACTTGAATACACTCTCCTATGCAAACTCTCAAACAAAAAGCTTCTAAAAAACTTCAAACAAACAATAAGAGTCTTTTCTCAGGGAATTCTCTTATCGTCTCCTTCACTCTAATCTAAATAACTTGCTCCTACTTGTCTTTTCCAAGACAGTAAACAGACTCGTTCCAAATGAGCCTGCAACACCTGAGCATATGCATAAGCAGTTCAATCCCCCCCAAAAAAAACAAGTTGTGTCAGTCTTATTAAGTTGAACTACGGTGTTCTGACTTTTCCATTGCACAAAGGGAATACATAGGCACAAGCAACGACGCTTGGAGAAAAATTCCTTCCTTCGGGATAAAAATTCCTTGCTGGAGACTCTTCTTTTTCTGCGCCACTTTCATGTTTGTACAAGGATGGGAATCCCGGGAGCGATACATACTTAGTGTGCTTCTTCTTCATTCTATCTTGGAGTGATGTAGGAAGTACACATTCCATTAAATGAGACTTGAACACACTCTTCTATGAAAACTCTCAAATAAAAAGCTTCTAAAGCTTTAAACAAACAATAAACGTCTTTCCTTCAGGAATTATTTTCTCATCTCCCTCATTCTAAACGAAAGAACTTGCTCTTACTTATCATTTGCAAGACGGTATGCACTCGAGCCAGACGAGTTAGACACTTGAGCATAGTCATAAGAAGATCAAACCCTAAAAAAATCAAGTTGTGTTAGTCTTATTGAGTCAAACTACGACGTTCTGACTTTCCCATTGCAAAGAGAGAATATATAGGCACAAGCGACGACGCTTGGAGAAAACAATCCTTCAGTCTCTTTCCTTGTTCTTCGTGCCATTTCATCTCCTTATCCTTTCATATCATTTCTTCTTTATTTCTTTTCATTCATTTCCAATAGTAGATGCAGTAGTAGCAGATACCCTCATCCTTTGAAAGAGTGTTAGCAAGTGTGGATCCCGTCGTGTACGACAGACGATCTAGGTGCTAATACAATCCCATTTCGTAACCGACTCCCTTACCCTTTCTCTGTGGTTTGTGAGACCCCGACCATCAGGATAAAAATGCCTGGCTAGCAACTCTTCCTTTTCCACGTCACTTTCGCGTCTATACCAGGATAGAAATCCCAGTAGCGACAGTTGGCGACTCTGTTGGTGACCCTGCCTTCCCCTATGCGAGTAAATCCTAGCGCTTATCTGTTTTTGTTTCTTTGATTGTATATTGGTTTGCTGATGTATGCTTTTAGTTTAGCTTTACTGTTGATTGCTTTACTTTATTTACTACTTTCTTCATTTACATTTAATGCATCATATTATACTGGATTGTCTGGTTTTCTTGATGGGATAGGAGTTACTGTGAGATGAGCCTAATACCCAGGCTCGAGTGCACCATAGACTTTAGCATGTACAATCACTTTTCTTTCATGATATCTTGTCATGTGAGTAGTAGTGAGTTCCACATCCAGATAACGATCGTCTTGGAAATGTTCTGTTATAGGGGTCTTCCTTATTCCAGGATACTACCTTGATAATTATGTGCATCTAGGTACCAATCACCGAGGACCTTTGTGGAAACATCCATCTCCAGTGGTGACAGTGGCATACCATGTTTACATGGCAAACCCATTCACACCTGAGGGCCCATTGAGAACTTGTATAGGATGGCCTTTTATTTTAGTGAATTAGATGTTAATCTCTTTCTATGGAGGTAGTATTGTATCCTAAGGGTTGAATGTGCTTTTTCTTCTCATTCCAAGATCTAATTCTAAGGATTCTACTTTTCTAGGACCACACCTGTAAGAATGGGCGGGACTGTTTATAGGTTTGCAGGTAACTGTGACTTCCTACATACCTTGGTTATGATTCTCCTATTTAATGATATTGTTACTATGTTCTGAATATTGTTATTCTGGATACTGGTGTTCTTGATATCTTGATATTATCTCACGTGGCTCACTACTTAACACAAACATCAGACACATGTCACTGATCACATGCCTTTCATTGCATCATAACATCATTAACCATTTGTGTTTTCTTTCTCAGGTTATTATCCAGTGTTCCCAATTCCGGTGGTGTTCTATGCTTTTATTCTAGATGGATGAAAGTGGTCCCAAAAAGAACAATGTTCATTATACTTTCCCAAAGAATGAAACAAAAGATATCCAAGAGTTGATTAGCCTAATGGATGACAAATTGTTGGACAACTTCAGGAAGAAGTATGGACTGATTCTGAGTTATATGGATAAGGTTACTCTATAGCAACACGACGGTTTGCATACACTCCTTCAGTTCTACGATCCTCGGCTGAGATGTTTTATTTTCATTGATTACATCTTGATGCCTACCCTGGAAGAACTTGTCAGTATCTTGAGGGTTCCATTCAGGGAAAGTCTTCCTTTCTACAGTTCTACGAGAGTTCCTCCGAGCAAAGACATTGCCAAAGCAACTCATTTGAGCATGGCTCTGATTGTTGACAACATTAAAGAGAAGTGGGAAAATAAAGGGTTTCACTTGGAGTTTTTGATCTCCAAAGCTAAACGATGTGTTGGGAAGCAAGTGTGGGTATTCTTCAGTGCAGTTCTGGCTTTGATTGTGTATGGGTTTGGCTTGTTCCTAAACGAGAAGGATTTTGTGAGTATGGATGTTATAGCCATCTTTATCAAAATGAATCCCATTCCAACTTTGTTGGGAGATTTTTTCTATGTCGTCCATTACAAGAATGAGAAAAAGTATGGGGTTGGTATCTTGTTGTGCATCCTTCTTCTATATTTTGTTTGTTTTCCACCTTCCGAAGACAGGATCCTTTGTGGAACTCAAAAGTAATGTTAAGTGGTCCAAGATATTGATGGATTTGAATGTTACTCATATTACTTGGTTCTTAAAAAAGGACATGGTTGGAATGGATCTTCTTATTGGTTGTGGTGATTTGCCCAATATGCCTTTGCTCGAAAGAAAAGGGGGAATGAACTACAAACCTTTGTTGGCCATCAAACAATTTGGATACCCATTGAAGGCACCTCTAAAGGAAGAAAAGGTAGAAGAGTCCTTGTACTTTCCAGCTAAGGGAAAAGAAGTAAGATCTATTCAGATTTCTTAGGCTAGGACTGTCAGAGTCTAGAAAGGAAATAAGGAATTTGAGAAGATAGATCCCAAGACATATTCACCTTATTCTGACTTGTTGAGGCATTGTGTCAAGCTTATGCTTATTCCATTCTCAATGGAGCCACCTCTGTATCTTAAAGTGGTTTAGCCACGAATCACTGTGCCCATTGAAGAATACCAAAAATTAGAATCTTTGCTCCATGAGGTCAGAGTTGAAAATTCTGAAATCAATGGTCTTCACCAACACTTGGTCCATGTCAATCGGGCATTAGAAGAAAAAGTTAAATTTGCTCAGAAGGCCATGAAAGACAAACATAAAGAGTTTGAAGAAATAGAGTCTTATTTCTGGAAAAAGGATCTGGCTAAGATAAACAAGGCTAGTGAGTGGCAAAGGATTAACAAATCCTTAGCTAAAGCAAACAAAGTTATTACCCTTTAGCAGGAACAATGGGAAGCCAACCAGAGGCAACAAATGAAGATAAAAAAAGAGTATAAACTGAAGATTGAAGGTTTTCAAGGCTAGGTGGAGAGTAAAAGTGAAGACCTTCAAAGGTCCCATGAACAACATCAAGAATATATTCAAAAGCTTGAATAGAATCAGAGATTGATGGAGGATGCTCAAAGGGAGATTGTTGAACTCAAGATTCGGGCTGAGACTAAGAAGGCTAGGTCATATCCAAATTCTAATGGGGCGGACCAAGAATTGTTTCATCCGTAAATTAGTTCCTTGCACGCATCTTTTGATCAGAGAGACCTCCTTATCCAGAGACTTATTAAGGATCCTTGAAACCCGGATGCTGCTCAGTTGTTCGAAGCTCTCAAGAAGTATAGTTGGAGATTGAAAAATGTAGAGTTTCGTAGGACTTTATTTCTTGATATACCTGATTACTCACAGGTTTGTTGTGGGAATCATTGTTTTTACTTTTTTTTTCCGAATGTTGAATGTTGTAAGACTTTTAACCCTCTGGGGAATATTTCGTTGATTTATGAGCTTCTTTATGTCACTAAGTATTGCTAGTATTCTGATTTGTTGTCCATGCACTGACACTTGTTCTAGACTCGACTTCATCAGGGAAATCATATATGAGCCATGTGCAGATGTTTCTTCTCAAAAGTCAGATCCCAAAGAGCCATCTAGATTTCTCTATTCTTATTGAATACCAGAATTAAGACACAAATGACCTTGAGAATGAAAAGCACAACATTTGCATAGCATGCATATCACATTTTTGCTTTTCTCAGGTATAGGTGTGGATTTCTGATCTCTCTTCACTTTGAGGAACTATAGCTGGTAGACAAGTTCATCGATATCCAACCAAGGAAAATATACCAGGGATAATTGAGCAAATTCAAGTTGAATTAGCTGAGTTGAGAAAAAGGATAGACAAGTTCATGACGCTTATGACTGGTATGGCTTAAAAATAGGAAAGGCTTCGGTTAGTTGTCGAGAGGACATAGGAAACTCTAGAAGGTAATCAGGGAAACCCATGCAATCCGATAAATCCAAATGGTACTCCTACTCCACACAAAAACCCGCAGGTCATCCCTATTACAAATCCAACCGGAGCTCCAGGTGGAAAGAATGTTTGTAATGCTGGTTATTCCCATCATGTAGATATGGACGGGCAAGATGAGCAATTTAACTTGATTGATGGAGGGTTGGACACTGAGAATGCTGCGATAAACATGAAATTTTAGGAAATGGATGAGAAGATCCGATCCATTGAATCTCAAAATACCCTAGGCTTGGATGTTGATGACTTGGGCTTGGTCCTTGGGGTGAGAATTCCACGCAAGTTCAAACCACCGTCCTTCGACAAGTATAATGGCACTACTTATCCTAAGACTCATATACAATATTATGTGGGAAGGATTGTCTCTCACACTGACAATGAGAAACTATAGATGTACAACTTTCAAGACAACCCACATAGGGCATATCTCAAGAGTTGTATACAAAGTTGAGTCGGGTTTCTGTCAAGAAATGGAAAGAGCTAGCTAAGGATTTTGTTAAACACTACCAGTATAATATGGATATGGCTCCTAATTGTACTCAGATGCAGAGTATGCCTCAGAATGCAAAGGAGAGTTTTATGGAATGTGCTCAGAGATGGCGCCAGCTTGCTGCCATGGTTCAACCCCCCATTGTTGGACTGTAAGATGGAATATATGTTTATAGGAACTCTTCAGGGAGAATTTCTTGATAGGATGGCTGCTTGTCCCTCGACTGGGTTTGCGGATATAGTGGTTTCTAGAGAAAGAATTAAAAACTTATTGAAACTCGGAAAGATACAAGATGCCAGTGGTGCCAGCTCTTCAGGGACAAAGAAACCGTTTGTCGATCCTCAAAGAAGAAGGGAAGGCGAGACCAGCGCTGGTTATGGAGGAAGAGACAGGGGAAGAAGTCGTCCTAATTCTTATTCTCATGTAGCTACGGTCACTATTCCAACTCTATCTGATCAGCCACAACAATAACCACATTATAATTAGCAACAAAACAATTAGCAACAACAAAGATCGTATTAACAATGGCCCAGGAAATTTGACCGTGTTATTGACCTAATTCCTATGACTTGCATTGTCTTGTTGCAAAGGTTATTAGAGCTGAATATGGTTCAGTTAAGGACATTGTTCATTTCATTCAGGTGCTCCGGGGCATACCATTGAAAGTGTAGGGCTCTCCAGTTGAAAGTTCAGGATTTGATTGATTCAAAGGCTATTAACTTCTCTCCCCCTCAAAATGTGATTCAAAACACTATGTCAAACCATGGCGGGACTAGGATTAATGTTGTTGAGGATGGTGAGGGTTTGAATTTGGTGTTAGATGTGAACAAAGTGAAAACTCCTCTTATGGTTGTGAAGGTCATATTGTTGAAGGGGTGTGTGTTCCCCGGATGTGAAGAAGGTTGTATTGATTGTGTTAATCAAAGCAACGTGTGTGATAAACTGAGGGCTGGTATTCAAAGTTTGATTGATGAAGGTTGTCTACAGTTTGATCAGATAAATCGAGAGAATGATGATGTATCTACTATCACCATTTATTTCACACCAGTTGAGATTCAAGTGCCAGCTAGGCCACCACCTGCTACTATCATTGTGCCTAATATAGTGAGTCATGTTACCATCACGGTACCAGGACCAGTTCCTTATACAAGTGAGAGGGCTATCCCCTAGAACTATGGTGTTGATGTATACTACCAAGGACAAAAAAGAAGAAGTGGAGACTCCGGTTGTGAGTAGCTCTGGTGTTGATAATGTTGGAGGTCTTGGCGGTTTTACCAGAAGTGGATGATTGTTTGCTCCACAAACTTTGAGAACCAATGCTGAAGTTGAGTCATCAGCTAAAGCTAAGGGGAAGCAAGTGGCAACAGAAGAGGTTGTTATTCCGAAACTCGTTCAGAAAAGTACTTTCGAGAAAGAAGTTGAAGATTTTATGATGATAATAAAAAAGAGTGATTATAAGATGGTCGATCAGCTGAACCAAATGCCATCAAAGATTTTTATCCTGTCATTTTTTATGTGTTTTCAGTCTCATCGGAAAGCACTATTGAAAGTACTAAACATGTCATTTGTACCCCAAGAGATCACTATCAATCAATTGGAGTTTGTTGTTACTAACGTTAATGCTAGCCATGGGCTAGGTTTTACGAATTATGATTTGACTTCTGAGGGTCGAAATCACAAAACAAACCCTACATATCACCATGGAGTGTAAAGGCGCAGTTCAATCCCACAGGATGGTAGACACGGGCTCTTCCCTGAATGTTTTACCGAAAAAGGATCTAATGAAGTTAGACACCGAGGGGAATATTCTTAGGCCAAGTGACTTAGTGGTGAGGGCCTTCGATGGTTCAAAATTATTTGTATTTGGAGAGGTAGAGATCTCGGTTAAGATTGGTTCTCAAGTCTTTAAATGTGTACTATACGTAATGTATATACAACCAACATACAATTGTTTGTTAGGCAGACTGTGGATTCATGATGCAGGAGCAGTGACATCCATGTTGCACCAAAAGTTGAAGTATGTGGTTGACAACCAGGTTGTGACCGTATACGGGGAAGAAGATATTTTTTCAGTCACTTATCGACTTTCAAATATGTTGAGATGGATGGAGAAATCCATGAGATGTTGTGTCAAGAATTTGAGGCAGTGAACGTCAGCGAACATCTCCAAAAGCAGTAGTTCCGAGTAAAGAGAAGACTGGAACTTCTATTACTTCCTACAAGTAGATGGTGGAAGTGGTTAAAGTTGGTAACGCCCAAGGCTGGGGAAAAATTGTTGAAGCCTTTGTGAAGTAAGACAAGTTCGATTTGGGCTATCAATCGTATCAAGCTGATGCGACAAAGCACAAGGGGCCGATTACCTTCTATGGTGGAGGTATCATCAATCCAGATCAGATGCATGCTACTAATTAAGATGGTGTCGACAACTACAATGATCTCGACAACTGGGTGCTTCTGCGTGCTCCAGGGCAGGAGCTCAACAACTGGTTTGTTGAAGACATTGTCCAAGTTACTCTTCAGACAAAGTAATTTTCCTTGTTTTTCTCATAATCATATGCATGTCAAATCTTACATCTATCTAAGGTGTAAAGATCCATTATTGGGCCACCTGTTGCATTTGCAATTATTTTTATCATGAATAAGGACGTTCTTGCATTCAAAAATTGTGTTCCTTTTCTTGCATTTGTAATTTTTCACAAAAAACATAAAATAAGGCATGATTCATCAATCATGCAGACTTGATCACTCGGATTCCACTGATAAAGATTTTTCTATGGCCAAGTATGACTTTGATAATAAAATTTATCAAGCCGAAGAAAAGGGTGAGGAAGATTGTAAACTCCCTGAAAAATTGGCTAGGTTGTTGAAACAAGAGGAAAGGGTCATTCATCCTCACCAGGAGACAATTGAGGGTATCAATATTGGTTCTGAGAACGGAATGAAAGGGATTAAGATTTGGGCCAGTCTGCAGGCTGATATGAAGGAAGAGCTGATCAGCATGCTACGTGAATATGTCGACATCTTTGCTTGGTCGTTTCAAGAAATGCCATGTTTGGATACTGACATTGTTGTGCATAAGCTGCCTTTGAGGGAGGATTTCCCTCCATTCAAACAGAAGCTTCATTGGACTCATCCTAATATGGCCATGAAAATCAAAGAAGAGGTTCAGAAATAGTGGGA
Organism: Lathyrus aphaca; assembly: GCA_963966055.1. Taxonomy (NCBI): domain Eukaryota; kingdom Viridiplantae; phylum Streptophyta; class Magnoliopsida; order Fabales; family Fabaceae; genus Lathyrus; species Lathyrus aphaca. Next base: position 499,851,213 of record OZ014519.1, on the reverse strand, counting down.
TGTGGGGTTTCTTGCTGTAACTAGTTATCCATCGAGGGTTGCTAATATTGTGCATGTGCCAAAGAAAGACGACAAAGTTAGAATGTGTGTTGATTTCTAGGACCTCAATAGAGCAAGTCCAAAAGATGACTTCCTTTTACCTGACATTGATGTATTGGTTGACAACACCGCTCATTTCTCGGTATTATCCTTTATGGATGGCTTCAGATTAAGATGGCACCATAAGACATGGAGAAGACAACTTTTATTACCCCGTGGGGTATCTTCTATTACAAGGTGATGCTTTTGGTTTGAAGAACGTCGGGGCAACATATTAGCAAGCTATGGAAACCTTATTCCATGATATGATTCATCAAGAGATTGAATGTTATGTGGATGACATGATTTCCAAGTCAAAAACAGAAGAAAACATCTGGTTAATTTGAAAAAGTTGTTTGAAAGGTTGAGAAAGTTTCATTGAGGCTGAATCCAAACAAGTGCACTTTCGGAGTGCGTTTCGGTAAATTGATGGGTTTTACTATGAACCAAAAAGGAATTGAGGTTGATCCAACCAAAGTGAAAGCTATACAAGATATGCCTGTATTGAAAACAAAAAAAGAAGTGCATGGTTTCCTGGGTAGATTGAACTACATTGCAAGGTTCATATCTCACCTAACGTTCAATTCTCATGCCTCCGGTTCCAGGGAGGCCGCTCATCATGTATTTGACGGTACTTGAAGGATCCATGGGTTGTGTTCTTGGTCAACACGGCGAGACAGGTAGAAAAGAAAATTGCATCTACTACATGAGCAAAAAGTTCAATGATTGTGAATCTAGATACTCAATGCTTGAGAAGATATGTTGTACACTTGCATGGGTTACTAAGTGATTGAGACAGTATATACACACTCATACAACATTGCTACTTTAAAAAATGGATCCTTTCAAGTATATTTTTGAGAAACCAGCATTGACCGAAAGAGTTGCACGTTGGCAAATGGTGCTGACTGAATATGATATCCAGTACACTTCTCAGAATGCCGTCAAAGGAAGTATTTTGTCAGAATATCTTTCACAACAACCTATTGATGATTGCCAAACAATGAGGTTTGACTTTGCCGATGAGGACATCATGTTCCTCAAAGCTAAAGATGGTGAGGAACCACTCGTGGAGGAGGGGCCTGACCCTGAATCCGAATGGAGTTTGATGTTTGATGAGGTTGTCAATATGAACGGCCACGGAGTTGGTGCAGTACTCATCACACCTGAAGGTGTTCATTTTCCATTTGCTGCCCGAATAACTTTTGGCTTCATCAACAATGAAGCGGAATACGAAGCTTGCATTATGGATATAGAGGAGGCGATTAATTTGAGAATTAAGACCCTCAATATATTCAGAGATTCAGCTTTTATGATTAATCAGATCAATGGAAAATGGTTCACTCACCAACCTCACTTAGTTCCATACCAGGATTATGCGATAGACTGTTGGCATTCTTTACAATAATAAAGTTACACTATGTACCCTGTGAGGAGAACCAGTTTATCGATGCATTGGCAACTTTGGCTTCTATGATCAAAGTGATGCAATGTAATTATGTGCCTAAGATTGATGTATCTCGCCTTGATATACCTGTATACTTGTGTGTTGTTAATGCAATGTCTAATGGAAAGTCGTGGTTTTATGACATCAAATGCTTCCAGAAGAGTCAGGAATATCCAAATGGGGCATCTTCTAATGATAAGAAGACTTTGAGAAGACTTGCTGGTAGTTTCTTCTTGAATTCAGATGATGTGTTGTACAAGAGAAACTTTGACATGGTGCTGCTCAGATGTGTGGATAAGCAAGAAGCAGGCCTGTTGATACAAGAAGTGCACGAAGGCTATTTCGATACCCATGTTAGAGGGCATGCCATGGAAAATAAATTACTGAGAGCGGGGTATTAATGGATGACCATGGGTTCAAACTATTGTCCATACGTCCGCAAATACCACAAATGCCAAATCTATGCAAACAAAGTACACGTACCTCCGAGTCTATTGAATGTCATGTCTTATCCTTGGCCCTTTGCTTTGTGGGGCATTGACATGATCTGAAAAATTGAGTCTACCGCTTCGAACGACCATCATTTTATATTGGTAGCCATTGATTACTTCACTAAATGGGTGGAAGAAGCATCGTATGCCAATGCCACTAAACAAGTGGTAGCCAAATTTCTGAAAAGAGATATAATTTGTCGATATGGAGTTTTCGAGAGAATCATTATTGATAATGGTTCCAATCTTAACAACAAAATAATGGCAGAGCTGTGTCGGGATTTCAAAATTCAGCATCACAATTCTTCACCATATCGTCCAAAGATGAATGGCGATGTTGAAGTGGCCAGTAAGAACATCAAGAAGATTGTGCAAAAGATGGTAGTGACCTATAAAGACTAGCATGATATGTTATTGTTTTCTTTGCATGGGTACCAAACATCAGTAAGGACATCTACTGGGGCAACCCCGTTCTTGCTTGTGTATGGTATGGAGGCAGTCCTACGGGTGATGATGGATGCCAAGCTTAATAAGGCAGAATGGGTGAACATCCGCTTCAATGAACTGAGCCTGATTGAGGAAAAGAGACTTGCAGCTATATGCCATGGTCAATTGTATCAGAGAAGGATGAAACATGCATTTGATCAGAAAGTGTGTCCTCGAGAGTATCAAGTTGGTGAATTGGTACTCAAAAGGATCCTTCCTCCCAACACAAATCACAGGGGAAATGGACTCCCAACTATGAAGGTTCATACATGGTTAAAAAGGTTTTCTCTGGTGGAACCTTAATGCTTACAACCAAGGATGGCAAGGACTTTACATCCCCTGTCAACTCAGACGCAGTAAAAAAATACTACGCATAAAAGACCAGCTAGACAAAAAAAAGAGTTCGGGCCAAAAAGGGCATCCCGACGAACCTAAAAAAAAGAAAAAAGAAAAAGGTTCAGGAAAAAGTTAGGGAGAGTTGAAAATCTGCAAGAACAACTTAGGTAAAAAAGGGTATCCCGGTGGATTGAAAACCGGAAAAGGGCGGTCCCCACAAAAGTAGGATTAAGTGAACGACTGTGATCTGAGTCATTTGTATTACATCATTGTTTCATTCAAACTATAAATCTCCAAAAGATAGTGTAACACCCTAAAACTGTCCCTCCCATTTTCATAACATTTAGCATACTATACTCATGCATTGCATTGCATATAAATCAAAAGAAATCAAAGCATACATTCATTAATTAAGGCCTAAGGTATGTGTTTAGTGGTTCATCAAGTTTATGGTCATTCAAAGTCAAAGATCAAGATCCAAGTGTCTCAACAAGTTTCAAGGATCCCATACACCCCATACAATCTCAAATGATACTTCAAGTCACCAAGAGAAGTGGTTTGATCAAAAGCTCAAGCAGTGCATAACCTACTATACACCTGTCCCAAATTAGGGTTTTAGTGTAAAGGGGTCAATTGAAGGATTTTTGGTTCTAAATTGTTACCATGGTATTCTATGTATTACCAAGTGTCTATGAATGAAATTTGGTGCATTGGTTCCTTGAGGAGGGTTTTCAATCACGTAGTTGCTTGTGATATAAGGAAAGGTCAATTGTGGAGGAAGAAAAGTCAACTATGGTTTTTTAGGGTCCAAATCATGATTTTCAAGGTCTCATGCCTTCATGCGGTCTTAAAATGTCAATATTTCCATCATTAATCAAGAATCAAGACTTAGGGCAAAAGTTACCAAAAATGGAAATGACTTGTAATTTGAACTTTCCATTTTTGGAAGCTTTCTAAGCCAACTTCAACTTGACTTTACACCATAAAAAATGATTCAAATGTAATTTTTCCAAACATGAAAGTTGAAGATCATTCTCTCCCCTTTTCAGAAAGTATCAGATCATCCTCATACCATTTGTGAATCTCATGATATGATCAAAACACCAAAGGTGGTGATTTAGGGTTTTCACATGAACCATATTGTGCTACTTTTGCAAAAATCCTCCTACATGACTTATATTGTTTCCAATTGCCAAATTCAGCTCACATTATCCATGTACATCCCATCTGACACAAGTTTGGTGTTTAAATCATGGCCTTTGGTGCATTTTATCTCATTTATTTCATAACATGCAAAAATGCAAGAAAGATCAAAAAACTAAAACCAAGAAACCACAAGCCTAATACTCAACCCTTTGCTGATCAGGGATCCAAGTGAAAACAATGAATGACCATTATATCTCCTATGCATGTGTGAACCATGGTGAACATTCAAAGTTGCATTTTTGCAAAATCTCTTCAAACTAACTAACCATGGATCCAATGGATCCCTAACCATGGTTAGGCTCAAAATCCATCAAATATAAGCCATTAACTGCACTGGTTAGAGGGGAGGATTAACAGAATTTCATATTTCACCAAAATTTCACAAAACCTCATTCCTTTGATTCTCTATCATCTCAAGGAATTTTTATATTTCTATTCCATATTCATGATCAGTGGAGTGTGTTGAACAAGAAGCAACGATCATTTGAAGTTAGGATCAAGGTTTTCATCAAGTTCGAATTTGGACGCCACTTCTAAAAATCTCAAGATTCAAGCCTTAATCAAGCTCTAATTGCATTTATTTTGTAATTAGAGGTGCTAAGGACTTGATTTGCAGCTTCTAGAGGTTTTTCTTGGTGTATTTCAAGCTCTGCAAGTTTCAGGTAGGAGTAATCTGTGATCTCTTAAATCTTGTTTATTTTCTATGCATTGTGTTCATGATGATGTGATGGTCACTCTGATGTGTTTAGATTAAAGATTGGACGTATATTATGGCAGTTTTGTAGATCTGAAATTTTTCAAATCAAACTTGTTGCTTTCGATTCTCTTAATTCATGCATGATATGCGAAAATGGATGTGATTTTTGAACTCAAGAGATCATTTAGAGTAGAACCATGATACAATCTTGCATTTCTAGGTAGTTTTATGGAGGAGCTCACCGGAGAAGATGACCGGGGCTAGGGCTCCGGTCACCTGAGTTTGTTTCAGTTGGCCTGAGTTCAGAGGCTGGAGATGAAATCTTAACCCTCCACTGTTTTGATCCAATGGCGTGTGTGAAGCCAATGTATTAAAATTCACATGGCTTGCACGTTTTTTTTTTAAATTTCACAATTAATCTTATTATGTGCCATCTCATACATGTTACCATGCGTGTGCCATCCTAGCCCTTGATCTAGAATATTATGTGATATCTTTGACTTATTTGAGCCTGTTGGATTGATCCTAGGGTTTTGATTGAGTCAGTCATTTTGAATGAAGACCACTATAATTTGTTGACTTTAGCGCATTTGGGTTGGGCTCAAATGCCTTTCCCCACCCCCTTTATCTGAGTCCAAGGCATTTTGAACTTGTATTTTGCTAGTGTAGCACCCCCTGGTCCATTTCTCATATTTTTCCATTTTTATTTCATGCAATTTTCATTTTTAATTTTTTAAAATCACCTCCAAGCATCCAAAATTCATAAAAATATTCATGGATCATGATGAGACATTAAAACAATTTTGTACATTTTTTGTTTCTGATTTTATGCATTTTCCCCATATTTTGAATATTTCCTTTTATTTTCTTCTTAAATTGTTTTCATTCTAACACCTCAATTTCAAAGATTTATTTCACATAGTTCCTTAATCATTTTTCAAATGCTTCTTTTTGAATTAATTTCATAAATCATTAAACCTCATTAAAAATATTTTTGTATATTTTTAAACTCTCTCTAATTGCATTTTGGTCCCTCATTTTTGCATACTTGTCCATTGATCCATTGTGAATTTTTGCATGAACTTTTAGAACATGTTTAGCCTCTGACTTAGGACCTTAGGGTTTTAATTTGACAATTTTTTAATATTGGGTGATGTATGTTTGATTACTTGTAAGTGAAGTAACATTTTCATGAACTTTCTTAATCACTTCTAACCCTAATTGCTTGTGGAAATTTATGCCATCATTATAGGTCACTTGTAATTGTTTTCCATGTTTTATTAGGGTATTATAGGTATTTATGATCAATTATAGGTCCTTTTGACTTAGTTTTTCCTCTTTGATTTGTTTGATGCATTTTTGTACATGTTTGACCTAATTCTTCCACACCCTTCATCTCATGCTTCTTATACTAACTTGTATGCCTCTAATATGTTCATGCCAATCATCTCATTTTCATTATACATCATGTATTCCTCTGACTTCATGTATAATAATTCATACTTGCATGATATGTTGCATCATTGGCCATTCATTTCAAGTATGACATACCTTTGCATTAGGTGACGACTTTTGCATCTTTTTGTAACTTGTTTGACATGTGAACCTAAATTTATTGTGTGTGAATCTTTAACATGTAATTCTAATCATGTATCACTTACTTTCATCATATTATGATCACTTTGGTTCATTTGACCTTCATCTTAACTTGTGTTCATGCTTACATGGTTATATGCCTACCTCTTCTCCATCTTAATCCCTCAATCACTCAAGTTCTTATTAACATGATTTGTATGTTCATGAATAGACATTATAGGACACTAATAAGTGATGTATGCTACTGACTTTTAGCATCTCATTTCATACATTCATGTTTGATTTGTACTTTGTCTTTACTTGTCTAATCTCTTATGAACATGTGAATGCTTTCTTCTCTTCATCTCTCACTCTACCATGAACTAACACATGAAGTTTGGTATGATACTTTAGGGTATCATTAGAAATTCTAATTTGATATGAAATTATGACTTTGGTGTTTTTCAAGTGCCCTCATCCATGTTTGCACACTTGTGCATCATTACTTCCTCAGTTGCAAGTCCTTAGAACTTCTTTACCTCTTAAGGTTGTCTTAGAACTTTTTTGATTTATTTTATATACTTTGAACTCTTTAAGTTGACATAGAATTAGGTTATGACTTGTGAGGTTTGTGAACCTTAAGATGCATTCACCTTGTTCACATTGTGTGTGTAGCTTTCATTTTATGTCTTATGATGTATTATGATCATTTATGTTTCATTTGCTAACCTTGTAGGAGCTTTGGTAAGTCTTAGGAGTGTGGAAATGCTTCCACATTCATACCTCTCCTTCTATTTTTACATTTAAATATTGTGTTTGTGCAAGCATCTAAGATGCTTTGATTTGCATAATTGCTCATCGTCCCCTTTAGAAATGACTTATCTTCCTTCATGGAAGTAAGTTGTCTTCTATTCCTTTTCTCCTTCTTCTTTCTTCTTCTTTTCTCTCCTCCTTCTTCATTAGGGTAGAGATCCTTAAACCTCACTAACCTAGGCTATAAAAGAATGATAAATTCATTAGGTTTAGTCTCCCTTAGACATTTTACCTTTGGAGATCCTGTAGATGTTTAAGAATTGGCAGAATTTTTGACCAAACAAGAAATGTTGAATTCAGTTCAGAATGTCCTATCAGATGTTGGGACATTAGCAAACAGAGTGTGTGAACTTATTTCAGGATGTCCTACCAGATGTTGGGACATTATGTAAATATCTTAAGTTCAGTTTTCCAGGATGTCCCAACAGATGTTGAGACATCTCAGACCTGCTTCCAGAATTAATTATTGATTAACAGATCAGAGATATTTAAGGAGAGTTATCTGGAATAAATTAATGATGGATAAAAACAGAACAAGGCGCATCTGTAGGGAGTTTTATATTGAAGATTCAGATTAAAACAGAAGACCTAATGCACCTAGAATATAGGAGGTAACAAACCCTAAATTCAAGGTGACAGCTGCTGCACATTAGGGCTGGATCATTCTACAGAAAGCCCAAAATTCAGATACCTATTTAAGCAACAGAAACTCATAGAATTGAGCAAGAATTTCAGAAGTTAAAATAGGGTGTCTAGTGTTTTTAATAGCAGGTTGTTTTAATTGTACCACTTTATGAGCTTTTAAGCAAAAATGCATTTGTGACTTGATTGAAACTGTTAAGTAAGATCAAGCTGTTTTGTTTGAAGGATGTCTTCAATTTCAGTAAACTTGTAAACTTGATCACTGTGTGATTAAGGGGGAGTGAGTAGGGTACTCTTATCTAAGTGAGTCTTAGGTAGAAATTGCATTGGGTAAGTATTAAGTGATAGATTAAACAGGGTGGTTTAAGTCTAGAATTAATATTACTAATAGTGGATTTCCTCCTGGCTTGGTAGCCTCCAGATGTAGGTGTGGTTATACACTGAACTGGGTTAACAAACTTCTGTGTTGTTTACTTTTCTTGCTGTTTAAGTTTTGGTTAAATTTGTCAAATGTCCTATTAAGTGTTGGGACATCTCTTAGGACATCTCATACCTGATCACAGAATTTCAATTGGCATCAGAGCAGGCACCCTGCCTGTTTATACTGGGTGAGATCTAGGGAATACAAATTCTGTAACATGGACAGAGATTTAGGGTCAGTAAATAGACCACCTATACTGGATGGATCTAATTATGACTACTGGAAGCCAAGAATGATTGCATTCTTAAGGTCACTTGACAACAGGGCATGGAGAGCAGTTAATGTTGGATGGGATCATCCTGTCCAAGACACCAAAGATGGATCAAAAGTGCTGAAACCAGAAGAAGAATGGAGTAAGGAGGAAGAAGACTCAGCACTAGGCAACTCAAAAGCCTTAAATGCCTTATTCAATGGCATTGATAGGAACATTTTCAGACTTGTACATCATTGTGAGCTGGCCAAAGATGTTTGGGATACTCTCAAAACAACTCATGAAGGAACATCAAAAGTAAAAATGTCAAGACTTCAACTTCTCACCACCAAGTTTGAAAACTTGAGAATGAAGGAAGATGAATCAATTCATGAGTTCTATATGAACATCTTGGATATAGCCAATACTTCTGGAGCTTTGGGAGAAAAGATGACTGATGAAAAGCTTGTAAGAAAGATTCTCAGATCTTTGCCAAAAAGATTTGACATGAAAGTCACTGCAATAGAAGAAGCTCAAGACATATGCTCCATGAAAGTTGAAGAACTCATTGGTTCTCTTCAAACTTTTGAGATGGGAATGAATGACACAAATGTCAAAAAGAACAAAAGCATAGCCTTGGTGTCAAATACAGATGAAGAAGAAGATGATGAATCAGCAAATGACAAAAGCTTATCAGAAAACCTTGCCTTGCTTGGAAGACAATTCAAACAGATTCTCAGAGGAATGGAAGGCCAATCCAAATCCAGTGGAAGAAACACAAACTCTGAGAACAGGAGACCATATGATGTCAACAGAAAGTCAAAGTTTGCTGAAAAGACCAGTCAAGATAAAGGAGTCAAATGCCATGAATGTGAAGGATATGGACACATCAAGTTTGAATGTCCTACCTACTTAAAGAGGCAAAAGAAAGGACTCTCTGTGACCTGGTCTGATGAAGACTCAGGAGAGTCAGAAGAAGAATCAGCTAAGCATATTACTGCTCTAGCTGGACTGTGTGAATATGATAGTGATTCCAGTTGTGGAGAACTTACTTATGAAGAACTTGAGCAAGCATTCAAAGATCTATACAAAAGAAGCTCTGAAATATGCAGTGATGTTATAAAGCTAAAGAAGCAGAATGAGACTTTAGAAGATGACAAAGCAAATTATCAGGAGATCATTGAAACCTTAAAAAGTGAAGTAAGCCTTCTCAACTCTAAATTGGAACATATGTCCAAATCTGTTAGAATGTTGAACAGCAGCTCAAACACACTGGATGTTATTCTCAGCAATAATAAACATTCAGGGGACAAAAGTGGACTGGGATATGACAGAGATGAAGCAAGCTCTAGCAGAACTACTTCAAAAACTACACAGTCAAACAAGATGTCCCAACAGATGCTCCAACATCAGAACACAAAGACAAACATAATGTTCCAACAGATGTCTCAACATTCTGGAAAGAACAAAATGAAGAAAAAATATCAAAGATGGAGATGCCATCACTGTGGAAGATTTGGGCATATCAAACCTCACTGTTATAAGTTACATGGATATCCAAATCAGATGTGTCAGCAACCTTCCAAGCAGAAAGTGGAAGGTACCAAGAAAGTGCTGCATAGAAATCAGCAACCTCCTAAGCAGAAGACAGAGGTCATCAAGAAAGTTTGGAGACCAAAAGCTGACATTCAGACTGATCTAAGCCACATATCCAAGAACAAGAACAACAATCAAGCTTGGAGATCAGCTGAACAACACTCAGAGCAGAGGCATCAAAAGAAATCTCATCTCATCTGGTCAAAGAAAAGTACTGCTTACATAGCACATACATCTCTGAGAGTATCAGCTAAAGAAGACTGGTACTTTGACAGTGGATGCTCAAGACACATGACTGGATTAAAGAATTTGCTAGTAAACTTAAAATCACATTCATCCAGGTATGTTACCTTTGGAGATGGAGCTAAAGGAGAAATCAAGGGAGTTGGAACCTTGAATTGTCAAGATGTTCCAAGACTAGATGATGTGCTGCTAGTTAAAGGTTTAACTGCTAACCTGATCAGCATAAGTCAACTATGTGATCAAGGATACAGTGTAAACTTTACCAAATCTGAATGTATAGTGACTAACAAAGAACAAGAGGTTGTCATGAAAGGAGCCAGATCTAAAGACAACTGTTACATGTGGGAATCCCAAAATCTCAGCCTCACTTCAACCTGCTCTCTAGCTAAAGAAGAAGAAGTGAAACTGTGGCATCAAAGACTAGGTCATCTTCATTTCAGAGGCATAAAGAAGATCATATCTATGGATGCTGTAAGAGGTATTCCTAAACTGAAGATTGATGATGGCAAAATATGTGGTGAATGTCAAATAGGCAAGCAAACCAAGATGTCCCATCCAAAGCTCCAACATCTGACAACTTCCAAAGTTTTGGAACTTCTACATATGGATCTTATGGGACCTATGCAGGTTGAAAGTCTTGGTGGTAAGAGGTATGCCTATGTTGTGGTTGATGACTTTTCCAGATATACATGGATAAACTTCATCAAAGAAAAGTCAGATGTATTTGATGTATTCAAAGAATTATGTCAAAGATTGCAAAGGGAAAAATCCAGCTGTGTGATCAGAATTAGGAGTGATCATGGAAAAGAATTTGAGAATCAAAAGTTCTTAGATTTCTGTTCTTCAGAAGGAATTAATCATGAGTATTCTTCACCTATCACTCCTCAACAGAATGGGATTGTTGAAAGGAAGAATAGAACCATTCAAGAATCAGCAAAAGCTATGATTCATGCTAAAAAGTTGCCTCTATACTTTTGGGCTGAAGCTATGAACACTGCCTGTTACATCCATAACAGAGTTACTTTAAGGAAAGGAACTTTGTCCACAATATATGAAGTATGGAAGGGCAGAAAACCCACTGTGAAGTACTTTCATGTGTTTGGAAGTAAATGCTATATTCTGGCAGATAGGGAGCAAAGGAGAAAAATGGATCCTAAAAGTGATGAAGGGATTTTCCTTGGATACTCTATAAACAGCAGAGCATATAGAGTATTTAATTACAGAACAAAGGTTATCATGGAGTCCATAAATGTGGTAATTGATGATGTTTCTACAGATGTCCCAGAAGATGTTGGAACATCTGCTGATATCAAGATTGAAGCTGAAGAAAAGAATGATCAATATAACTTCACTCAAAATGATACAAGATCAGAAGATTCAAGCAAACCTCCCTCCATCAGAATACAGAAGGATCATCCTAAAGATTTGATAATTGGTGATCTCAACAGAGGTGTGAGCACTAGATCAAGAGAAGTGATTTCAGGTTCTTGTTTTGTTTCCAAAATAGAACCTAAAAATGTCAAGGAAGCTCTCACTGATGAATACTGGATTTGTGCTATGCAAGAGGAATTAGGTCAATTCACAAGGAATGAAGTGTGGAATCTTGTACCTAGACCTGATGACATAAATGTGATTGGTACAAAATGGGTGTATAAGAACAAGTCAAATGAACAAGGAATTGTTACAAAGAACAAAGCTAGACTTGTGGCTCAAGGATACACTCAAATTGAAGGGGTAGACTTTGATGAAACCTTTGCACCAGTAGCAAGGCTTGAATCAATAAGACTACTGTTGGGAATTGCTTGTATCTTAAAGTTCAAGCTATTTCAAATGGATGTGAAAAGTGCCTTTCTTAATGGTTATCTTAATGAAGAGGTATATGTAGAACAGCCTAAAGGATTTGTTGATCCAAGCTGTCCAAATCATGTATACAAATTAAAGAAAGCACTTTATGGTCTGAAGCAAGCTCCAAGGGCATGGTATGAAAGACTGACCACATTTCTTATCAAGCAAGGATACAGAAAAGGTGGGATTGATAAAACCCTATTTGTTAAAGATGAAGAAGGAAATGTCATGATTGCACAAATATATGTTGATGACATTGTGTTTGGTGGGATGTCTGATAAGATGGTCAAACATTTTGTCAAGCAGATGGAATCTGAATTTGAAATGAGTCTAGTAGGTGAATTAACCTACTTTCTTGGTCTGCAAGTAAAGCAAATGGAAGACTCAATGTTTATTTCCCAAAGTAAGTACTCCAAGAACATAGTGAAGAAATTTGGAATGGAAAATGCTTCTCATAAAAGAACTCCTGCTCCCACACATTTAAAGCTGACTAAAGATGAAAAGGGTGAGAATGTAGATCAAAGTTTATATAGAAGCATGATTGGAAGCTTGTTATACTTGACTGCTAGCAGACCAGACATTGCATTTGCAGTAGGAGTTTGTGCAAGATATCAAGCTGATCCAAAAGTCAGTCATCTCAATCAAGTCAAGAGAATCCTTAAATATGTTAATGGTACTTGTGACTATGGCATAATGTACTTTCATGGGTGCAAACCAATTCTCACTGGCTTCTGTGATGCTGATTGGGCAGGAAGTGCTGATGACAAAAAAAGCACTTCAGGAGGATGCTTCTTTCTAGGAAACAATTTGATTTCTTGGTTCAGTAAGAAACAGAATTGTGTATCCTTATCTACAGCTAAAGCTGAGTACATAGCAGCAGGTAGCAGTTGTTCTCAGTTGGTTTGGATGAAGCAGATGCTCACTGAGTACAATGTCCCACAGGATGTCATGACATTGTACTGTGACAACTTAAGTGCAATCAATATATCAAAGAATCCCATTCAACACAGCAGGACTAAGCATATTGATATCAGACATCATTTCATCAGAGATCTTGTAGAAGAAAAGGTGATTTCATTGGAGCATGTAGCTACAGATTTGCAATTAGCTGATATTTTTACCAAAGCATTGGATGCTACTCAATTTGAGAATTTAAGGGGCAAACTTGGAATCTGTTTATGTGAGATTTAGCAATTAATGAGATGTGCCAACATGTCATATGACATTGCATGGCATAAGTTCCAGATGGCAAAACCAGTCTGGACAAGATTCTTGGGAACTCCTTCTCTCATCATTTGCACTGTAACGGCTACTTACTTAGTAACTGTTTATAATCAGCTATCAAGATTCTCATCATACTATCATAATCGAATCACATTCACCAGCTATTCTCCAGAGATCATAAACCCTAAAGTTTTTCTTTCATCTTCTTCAACAATGTCTCAAAACCCTAAAGCTACTGAGGAAATTCTCAACAAGGAGGACGTGGTTCATGCCACTCCAATCTCTGTTGTGCCAATGTCATCAACACCATTGGACGAGCTCAGGGGAAGTGCCTCTCACACTAAAAAGGCAAGAACACCAAAGAGATGTAAAGATCAAATCAGAAGCAAAGCTAAAGGCAATCCCTCTCCTGCTAACATGTCCACAAAATACTCCAAATATGTTGATGATTCCATCAAGAAGATTGTCAACCAAGTTTTCTCTGAACAAAGAGTGGTGAGAGGAATCTCTGTTCCTTTGAACACCATTCCTGCACCTCAAGAAGAACCAGCTCAAGATACAGAGAACACTGCTGCAGAACAAGATGTCCCAACAGATGTTGGAACATCTGAAGATAAGAAAAAGAACTCATCTGATGTTGATCTGGAACAAACTGAGGACAAAGCCTCAAAAGAAAATGATGAAGAAGTCTCTGAAGAACAGGCTCAAGGCTCAAATGAAGATCAAATCCCTGCTGACCAACCAGCTGAAGAGGAGGCTGCTCAATCTCCTCCAGTGGTCAATCTGGAGCAGGACTCTGATGCAGAGATCATATCATCTGTGAAACCCAGCATTGCTAAAAGACTAAGGTCCAGGAAAGGAAAGATGCAAGCTGAACCTGTCATCCCTGAGAAGAAGAAGGCTAGTCCAAAGAAAAGCAAAGCTAAAGCTACCTTTGGTCCATCAAAACAATGGAGCAAAGTTCAAACCCAGAAGAGAAAAGCTGCAACACCATCAGATTCAGATGTTGGATCAGATGTCCCAACATCTCCTCCCAAGAAGAAACCAGCACCAGCCAGAGCTTCAAATGCTGTTCCAGAAGCTCCCCTGGACAACATATCCTTTCATCATGTCTCCAGTGTCAACAGATGGAAATATGTGTATCAAAGAAGGGTTGCCTTGGAAAGAGAACTAAGCAGCAATGCACTTGAGTGCACAGAACTGATAGACCTCATCTCTGCTGCAGGACTATTCAAAACAGTCTCAGACCTCTCTCCCTGCTATGAACTTCTTGTTAAAGAGTTCATTGTGAATCTTCAGGAGGATTGCTCAAATGGTAAGTCTTCTGAGTTTAGAAAAGTTTTTGTTAGAGGTAAATGTGTACAGTTTTCTCCTCAAATCATCAATGAGTATCTAGGAAGAGAAACAGATGGACCCAATGAATTAGGTAAGACAGATAATCAAGTCTGTAAAGTGATCACTGCAAACCAGGTCAAGGCATGGCCTGTGAAGGGAAAGCTCTCTGTGAGCATGCTTACCAGAAAGTATGCCATGCTGAACAGAATTGGAACTGCTAACTGGGTACCTACCAACCACACTTCCTCAATCTCAACTGGTCTAGCCAGATTCATCTATGCTGTGGGAACTCAAACCAATCTGGACTATGGAACTTTTATCTTTGATCAAACCATGAAGCATGCCAGCTCCTCAGCAACAAAGCTTCCCATAGCCTTCCCATCTTTACTGTGTGGGATAGTGCTCAATCAATACCCTGGCATTCTCACTGACAAGGATACAGCATGCAAAAGAGAAAGCCCCCTGGCTTTTCACTACAAATTATTTCTCAGTCACCATGCTGCAGATGTTGAAGCACCTGCTGGGACATCTGCTGGTCCCTCAACTGCTAAGAATCCAATCTCCAAGAAGGCCCTAATTGCTGAACTCAAAAGCACCTGCAAAGAGCTTGAAGCTAGAAAGCAGAAGCTTGAAGAAATAATTCAAAGATTGGAAAGTGAAGAAGATCAGAATGTTGCATCTGATGAAGACAGTGAAGCTGGTGAAGACAGTAAGGCTGATGAAGAAAGTGAAGCTGATAAAGATGAAGACACTGAAGTGGAGGAAGCAACTGAGAGTGATGCATCTGAGTGATCAATGTATGTGAGGCAAATGTAATGACAGCAATGTAATGACAGTAATAGTGTATTTGGACCCTAATTTTGTGTCTACCAAGGGGGAGAACAACATCAAATGTAATTGCTGTTTAAATGAATGAAAAATTCTGTTTGTTTGCTTCTGAACTGAATAAGTTTTTCTGTTGAAACAAGACTGGATAAAGACTGGACACATATTTGTTTGAGGGGGAGTAATCTCAAATAAAAATCAACAGAAAAGTAATGATATACTCTGATAAAAAGAACTTCTGCTGCACTCTGAAAACCAGGAAAGATGTTAGCCAAAAATTAGCCAAAGGGGGAGTTTGTAGATGTTTAAGAATTGGCAGAATTTTTGACCAAACAAGAAATGTTGAATTCAGTTCAGAATGTACTATCAGATGTTGGGACATTAGCAAACAGAGTGTGTGAACTTATTTCAGGATGTCCTACCAGATGTTGGGACATTATGTAAATATCTTAAGTTCAGTTTTCCAGGATGTCCCAACAGATGTTGAGACATCTCAGACCTGCTTCCAGAATTAATTATTGATTAACAGATCAGAGATATTTAAGGAGAGTTATCTGGAATAAATTAATGATGGATAAAAACAGAACAAGGCGCATCTGTAGGGAGTTTTATATTGAAGATTCAGATTAAAACAGAAGACCTAATGCACCTAGAATATAGGAGGTAACAAACCCTAAATTCAAGGTGACAGCTGCTGCGCATTAGGGCTGGATCATTCTACAGAAAGCCCAAAATTCAGATACCTATTTAAGCAACAGAAACTCATAGAATTGAGCAAGAATTTCAGAAGTTAAAATAGGGTGTCTAGTGTTTTTAATAGCAGGTTGTTTTAATTGTACCACTTTATGAGCTTTTAAGCAAAAGTGCATTTGTGACTTGATTGAAACTGTTAAGTAAGATCAAGCTGTTTTGTTTGAAGGATGTCTTCAATTTCAGTAAACTTGTAAACTTGATCACTGTGTGATTAAGGGGGAGTGAGTAGGGTACTCTTATCTAAGTGAGTCTTAGGTAGAAATTGCATTGGGTAAGTATTAAGTGATAGATTAAACAGGGTGGTTTAAGTCTAGAATTAATATTACTAATAGTGGATTTCCTCCTGGCTTGGTAGCCTCCAGATGTAGGTGTGGTTATACACTGAACTGGGTTAACAAACTTCTGTGTTGTTTACTTTTATTGCTGTTTAAGTTTTGGTTAAATTTGTCAAATGTCCTATTAAGTGTTGGGACATCTCTTAGGACATCTCATACCTGATCACAGAATTTCAGATCCTTTTGGTGCTTTCTCGTCTCTCATCTCAAAACAACTCAAAAAAGACGTAATAAGGGTTAAAATGACTTCTTGTGTTATGGATTTATTCCATGGGGAATTTGCATATATCTCATATTGGGGTAATGTGAAATTGTCTAGCATGATGTACAAGTCTAAACTTGAAGTCATTCTCACAAAGAAAAGCCTAAAATGCACTTCTTCACTTCAAAATACAAAAACACTTAATAAGTACAATGAGCTTGTATACTTAAGAAATAATCTTTGGAACCAGGTCTTGGGGATCTTCTCCTTACTTGGGTGTGCTTCTTCCTCATTCCATCTTGGAGTGACGTAAGAAGTACATACTCCATGGAAAAGGACTTGAATACACATTCTCATGGAAATTCAATAAAAAGATTTTAAAAGCTCCAAACCAACAATAACCGTTTTTCCTGCGGGAATTCTCTTCTCATCTGCTTCACTCCAAATGAAAGAACTTCCTTCGACTTGTCTCTTTGCAAGACGGTAAACTCACTTTTTCCAGACAAGCATACAACACCTGAGCATATGCATAAGCAGTTCAATCATAAAAAACACGAACAAACAAATTTCTTCCCTAGTTAGGAGAACTACGTTGACTCTAATTCTCATTCCCCATGAGATACGTAGGTAGTGGGGTAGGGCCCATTCGAGCAAATTCTTTATTTCCCCTACACTTTTCCCAGTCATTCTTCTATTTCTAGTTAAGTAGCAGTTTATTCTCACCCTTTGAAATAGTTCAAGAAAGCGTGGATCCCGTTGAATACGATGGGCGTAAAGGGGTTCTAATACCTTCCCATCACATAACCGACTCCCTTACCCAGTCTCTTTGGTTCACAAGACCTTGTTCTTTCCTTTTCTTCGATTTGTGCAGTACTACCTTTCCATTTCCTTGGGATAAAAATGCCTGGCTGGCGACTCCGTTTCATTTCCGCGCCACTTTCGCATTTGTACTAGGATGAAAATCCCGGGAGCGGCAGATAGGAATCAGTCCAATCATCCTCTTCAAAAAGCAAAGATAATCATACAAATCTTGAAGACATACTGTTATACCCCAAAATTTGCCCTTCCCTAGTTAAGGAATTGTGTACCAAGGTGTCCCAAGAGGTTCACAAGGTTCAAAAGGTATCCCAAGAGGTTCACAATTAGTCAGAAAGCTTGGAAGTTCCCACAGACAAAGCCTCCTCCTAAGCAATGCACCCTAAACTAGGGTTTTGGATTTCATCAGGCTAAATGGACTTCCAAGGCTTCAAGTGATCTTAATAACATCCTATATAACTTCAAGAATCCCTATGACAATTTTCAAGGCTTTCCCAAAAAAGTTTGCTCAGTCAGATGATCCGATATGCAAAAATCAGTCAAAGTGGTTAAAAAGTCAAACTGAGGTCAACTGTGGTCAAACCAAAGTCAAACTTCATGATTTTTTCCAAAATCAAGTTTATGAAGTAAAATTCATCATTTTATCAAGGGTTGATCATGATTCATCAAAGTAATTTCAGATCATCAAGAATCAGGAGTTTCTAAATTAAGGTTTTCATAGGAAAAGTCAACTGAACTTTGACCAGCCATAACTTTCACATGCTTCATCAAAGGTTTCCCATACAAATCTCATTTTGAAGGAAATTGAATTTTTTACAACTTTGTGTCTCACAAGCCAAGCCTAAAAATGCTTCATTCGGAAGGTATGAGCTAAAACATTATAGGTCATTTCAAAAGTCAACAAAAAGTCAACATCTTCCAAAGGGCATAACATGAAAATGGTAAACGATATGGACATGAGACCAAAGATGTTTGTTAGAGGACTCTTTAAGCTTTCAAAAATGTCCAAGAACACCTTCATAGCCTTAAAATTGAGGGATTTATGCCTTGTCAAAGTTGGGAGATTTTCAAGGGGTGTATGAAGAAAATAAGGGCTTAAATCTAATTTTTTCCAAATGGGCCTATCATTTTGCAACCCAATCTTCATGATAACATCAAGCACGACCCAATTCAAATATTTTCTGATTTTTATAATTTATTTATTATTTATTTGGATTTTATTCATTAAAATTCGTTTTAAATCAAAATAAAATATGAAAATACAAATATTTGATTTGATTCTTCTTCTAGAAGCTCTTAAACATCATTTAAGTTGATTTGATACTCTCCAATTTTGTGCACAACCAATTTGGAAACATATCATTTGATTTTTTTTATATTTTTGACCATAACTTTCTTCACCTTCAAGCAACCATACAACTCCAACCAAGGCCCAAATTCTTAACCTAATTACATTATTATATAACCACAACAACATCACAAGACAAAAAAAAAGGATGGAGAGCAAGAGGATGATATTCGTACTTTAAAATTTCACATAATTCAAAATTAGGTTTCCACAATCCACCACTTTTACAAGTTGATTAAAGGTTGCAAATGAATCCTTGAGGTTTCCTGAACCTATTCCAATCATCCTCATCATCAAATTCATGCCAAATCATACAAATCAAATTCATATTCTTGTTTTTCTTTTGATTTTTTTCGATTTCAATGATTTATGCATGATTAATTGATTTTGATCACATAATATGTTTGTTTGATTGTGTAGATGGTTTCTGGATAGTTGGATTTAAGTTTTGATGTAGGAATCATAGGGCACCATGGAGAATTAAACTATTGGTTAGTCTACTGTAATCTGTTTTCGTTGATATTTTGAAGGTTGCATTAGTGATAAGCATTCCAGACTAACAGGTAAGTCAGGTATGTACTATTGTGTCGATTTATTCCGAATTTTTTCCAGAAGTTCAGAAAAACATCGACAAACAATACTCTTTTAGATAGAATTCTAAAAGATTTCGACCCTCAAAATCGCAAATTTCTCTTTTTTCTATTTTATTTGATTTATTTTCTATTTTCATATTCTCAAAAAAATCTAAAAAAAATTGTGCGTTCTTTATTTGATTTTATTAGATTTTTAGCATCGTTTTAATATTTTTTAGATTTTATTTTAATCGCTTTTCTTATTTTTCATTATTTTAAAATCTGCAGCGATTTTATTTGATCCTGTTTATTTCTTTTTTTATTCTTCCAATAGAATATACTAAAAATATGCAAGTGGGAGGAAGAAGATGGTGTGTGGCATGCGCTGATTCGCCTAGTGACAAAGACCTAAGGTTGAAAGTATGAGGGTGTGGGTTCAACACTCATTCCCAACATTTTGGCAAAGAAACGTGGGTTCAACACTCATTCCCAATATTTTGGCAAAGAAACGCGGCGTAGCGTAGTGGCTGAAGGTTTTTGTTGGCAAAGGCAAAGTCAGGGGTTCAACACCAACCCCCAATATTTTGGGTATCTCTAACTTTATTTTTCCGTTTTTCATCAAATTATGTATTTTCTTTGAATTTCCTTATTATTATTATTAAACTAATTTCTAAAAGATAAAACAAAATCTTTTTTTTTAACTTATATTTTATTATAAACCTTAATTTTTTTCATAAACCTTAATTTTTTCCCTAAACCTTAATTTTAAACCCAAGTCTTAATTTTTTTCATAAACTTTAAACCCTAAAAATTTAGCCCTAATCTTTATCTTAAAACCCAGATTTCGCCCTAATTTTTACCCTAAAATTATTCCTAAACCTTAAATTTTTTTTTAAACCTTAAAATTTTTCTCAAACCCTAACCCTAATTGTTTTCTTAACCTAGTTTGCAAATTTTTTTTCTTCTAATTTATTCACTCATTTTTATGTTATTCATTCATTGTTTGCCTGATTATGTAACTGCTTCGCATTTGTAATAATTGGTTTTTTAATAATTTTCCGCCATTATTATTATTATGTAACTGCCCCTAAGCCATGTAATAGTGTAGGAATTTTATTTTCTGCCTTTTAATTTCTGCCATTTATTTTTCATATTAACTGCGTGGTTAGTAAATAGGGTGTGGAAACTATTTGTAATTAAAATTAATTTAGATAATTAAATTTAAAAGATAAATATTTGAAAATAAACACTCACACACGTAAGTCGATCTTTGATCGCCATCTTGCACTTCCTAGGGTATTCCTTTTGGTTGCCTTAAAATAAAATGGTCAAGTCCCTCGAATATAGGGGTGTCTTAAGTAAAGTCCCTTCACGTATAAATCATCAAGTCCCTACAGATTTAAAAGATCAAGTCCCTTCGAGGTTACCTACGGAATAATGATCTTGTCCCTTCGAATAAATGATGATAGTCCTTACGAATTGCTAAAGACACCCTTCAAGTTTCCTTCGTTGACCATACGATGACCCTACGCTCGTCCCTTAACAAATCCAAGGTAATGACTACCTATTCCTTAATAATAGGGATAGTCTTACCATTGAAAGAACATAAGAACAGTAAAGACTTAATATAGGGTAGGTTTCTCTTAATTACTTGCTCACCTTTCAAAATACTCTTCACACCACACTTTTCAAACAAATTTTCAAAAACAAGGCTTTGTATACATCCGTACGAGGATCATTACAAAGTACTTAGAAAGTTTTTAATCACACACTACACTCTTGCAAACAAACAAAGTGAGCTAAGTAACTAAGAGCCCATGGATAACCATGGATATAAATGGTGCTAACACCTTCCCTTTGTATAACCTACCCCCCCGAACTCAAGTCTTTTAAAAATAGGTATTTCATGTTCTTTTATGTCCTTTCCTTTTGGATAAAATAAAATTCGGTGGCGACTCTTGCTATCCGCAACATTTATAGAAAGTCAGTTCTCCCACCGTGTTACACATACTAGTCATAGCTAAATTGAAACTCAGTTGAATATCGTTTTCACATTGTCATTAGGATAGTTTCTTTTCTAAATTTGCAGCGATCACCTCTTTCCAAGGATTGCTTCCTAATTTACTTTCCTATTTAGGGCCTTTGAATCAATAAAGAGGATTACTCAGTCAAAAAGCTTCATCTTTGTTTTCATTTTACTATTTTGTTTGCAAAAGCATCCATGTTTTGATATAAAAAACATTGCATATGAAAACATTGTGGCTTTACAATAACATATGCAAGAAAAACATTTAAAATTGCTTTGAATGTTAAGTAATACCAGGCGGTAAATTCAAACCATGCAATTCATTGGGACATGTGTGTGCATTTTGTTGCAGGGTTTTGATAACACTAAAATTCACCGTATTTCTGACTCCGATTTCGCATGCATTCTTAGCTTTTATTGTTATTTTGTTATGTTATTACTTTTTTTTCTTTTTTTTCAGGATTTCTATGTAATCGGGGCCTAAATCGAGAAAAGGACCGAAAAAGGAGTGGAAACGGACGAAAACCAAGAAATTCAGCGTTTTACACTTACGGCATCCACCATAGCGGGCGCCATGGGGTCTGCCATGACGTGGCTACGTATCAAGACCATCCATAACTACCAAGACCCACGATATCCACTCTCTCATCCCACATTAGTCTCATGGCGGGCGCCATGGCCTTGTGGCGGGCGCCACAAGGCAAAAACTTTTCCCTCCACTTTTTAGTGGAGGGGGCATCCTGGTTTTTTCCTGCTTTTTGTTTTTCTATAAATAGGACCTTAGATTTTCGTTTTCAATCATCCAAAATTAGAATCTCTTAGGCATATATCAGTTTTAAAGTAGTTATCATTCCACATCGGGGTGTTACTGCAATCGAGTGATCGAGTATGTATACGTCTGTGTGATCGAGTTTTGGAGCACTCTGGAGGAAGTTAATCCTGCCGCCATTTTAATTCCAATTCATATTTTATCTTTCTGCATTGCTTTACTTTATTTATTTCCCGCACTCGCACTTTATTTTATTTATTTCCTGCACTGCTTTACTTTATTTATTTCCCACACTCGCTTTAAATACTTTTATTTCTCGCACTCGCACTACTTTTATTTACTTTCCGCACTCACACTACTTTTATTTACTTTCCGCACTCGCACTAAATTACTTTTATGAAAAATTATAAAAAGAACTTTTACTTTACCATGTCTAACTAAATCCATAAAGGTTAGAATGTAAGGATCGTAATTGAACCAGTAATCCGTACAATTGTTCGTGGAAACACTTAAGGGCTATTCTATCTTTCAATTTAAGTAATTGTTTTTAACTATTTCAAAAACAGCCAAAAGCGCTTTGTCTTGTTCATTTGGAGTTTTTAGATTAAAAAGAAAAGAGATTTTAAAACGATTTGCAGACGCGTTAAGAAGTTTAGAGTTTGGTTCGTGAGAACCTCTTTTTGCTAAGAAATCCAGGTTAAAGTACTTTTCAACTTAGTTAAGATACTATATTTCTTAAAAATAGGTTTACTACTCTAACGCAGTACGCACCTTTTTATCTGTGACAATAGGAGGGGTTGATTAGAGGGTACAACACAGTTCTGAATACGCGAAAGTGACAGTTCCTGTTAAATTAGTTCTTTTCAAAGTGGAAAACATTTCCCATAAGTAGTTCTATTAACAAGTACCGGATTATCAATTGATTACGTGAATTACATTCGAGCCTGTCTTTTATTAATTGTTTAAAATTATTATTTTATTTACCATTGCGCACTCCTTAAAACCCTTATATTCAGTTGCCTTAGATACACACCATAACAACAGGTACGATAGATTGACACTTGGTCTCTGTGGATTTGACAATCTTTTATATTACTCTGACGTGTTCGTACACTTGCGAAAAACACGCATCATGTTTTTGGCGCCGTTGCCGGGGACCAATTTCGTCAAATTTCATACCCTGTACTTATACCGTTTAGACTAAGGTTGTTACCCACCGGTCAATGCGAAAGACTCGCAGTGCCGGAAGTTTAGTAGACCCTCTAGCTGAACCTGAACGTTACGCTCGCGCACGTTTGTTTTTCCATAGGAATAGGAGAGCTATGGCCGAAGATCAAAACCGAAGACCTCTTAAGGACTTCGCCCAACCATCAAACGAGGAACCTAGTTCTAGTATAGTAAACCCCGCTATCCCAGCCAATAATTTTGAACTTAAACCATCCCTGCTGCAATTAGTGCAACAGAGACAATTCGCAGGTCTTGCTACTGAGAACCCAAACCAACATTTAAAAAACTTTCTTCAGTTAGCAGACACCTTTAAAACCAATGGAACTCCTCCTGAGGAGATACGCTTAAGATTATTTCCCTTTTCCCTCAGAAATAAAGCTCTATCATGGTTAGATTCCCTTCCACCCAATTCCATAACAACTTGGGAAGACCTTAGAAAAGTTTTCCTTGCTAGATATTTTCCCCTAAGTAAGACCGCTCTTCTTCGAAACGTAATAACCAAATTTACCCAACACCAAGGAGAGTCGTTGTTCGAAGCCTGGGAGAGATATAAAGAGCTATTAAGAGGATGCCCTCATCATGGCTTAGAGAATTGGCTAATCATTCAAACCTTTTATAATGGACTTCATTATAACACTAAGATGACCATCGACGCTGCCGCTGGTGGCGCACTGATGAACAAACCTTACCCTGAAGCTAGTGCCCTTATCGAGGATATGACCCAAAACCATCAATCATGGGGAGTAGAACGAGCGACAGTGGAAAAGAAGGAAACCCAAGGAGGAATACATGAGCTAAGCTCTATGGACATGATGCAAGCTAAAATGGACTCATTGGGCCTTAGAGTCGAACATATGTGTACAACCCCGAATACTGTAGCCGCAGTTTCTCCGAATTGTGAGATATGTGGGACGCAAGGACACCAATCCGCCGAATGCAATCTGTTAAATGAGACCAACCCTAAGAAAGTGAACTACACCCAAGGGAACCCATTTTCAAACACATATAACCCTGGATGGAGGAATCACCCAAACTTCTCCTACAAAAATAATAACCCTATTCAAAATACCGCACCTCCGAGACAACAAGGTTACCAAGCCCCAAGAACAAATTAACCTATGCAACCTGTACCACCAAGTTCGAGCCTTGAGAAAATTGTAGAAAATTTTATCACCGCTCAAACACAACAAAACAAAGAGTTCATGAACCAAAAAGTCCATGTTAACGAACTAATTACCCAGTTAGGAACCAAGGTTGATCAAATTATTACTCATAATAAGATGCTTGAAACCCAGATCTCTCAAGTAGCTTTAAACCAAGCCCCTCAGACTACACCTGGAGGACAGTTCCCTGGACAACCTCAACAAAACCCAAAAGGGCAAGCAAATTCCATTACTCTACGAAGTGGAACCGCTTATAAGGAACCTTCAAACCCTAGATTAAGTGATCCCGAGACTTGTGAGAGAAATGAAGAGAAGGAACCAGAGGAATCTGAAAACCCAGAAAGTCAAGAAAAAGGAGAAGAACCTAAAAATAAAACCTATGTACCCCCACCGCCATACAAACCACCAATACCATACCCTCAATGATTAAAGAAAACCCAAATCGATAATCAGTATCAAAAATTAGTTAAGGTTATAGAAAAACTTCACGTAGAAATCCCCTTTACAGAAGTCATCACCCAAATACCTTCTTACGCTAAGTTTCTCAAAGACATACTTACAAATAAACGTAGACTTGAAGATCCGAAACCCGTGGAATGTAATTATATTTCCGAAAATAGGTTAGCAAAGAAAGATAAAGATCCCGGAAATTTTTCCATTCCTTGTGTTTTGGGGAATCATGTCATCGAAAAAGCTTTTCTAGACTTAGGAGCTAGTGTGAGCTTAATGCCTTTAGCAGTTTGTGAGAGATTAAACTCAGGAGAATTACAACCTACTAAGATGTCACTTCAATTAGCCGATAGATCCGTTAAATACCCTATAGGCATACTTGAAGACGTCCCTGTTAGGATAGGTCAGCTGTTTATACCTACTAATTTTGTTGTCATGGACATTAAAGAAGATGACGACATACCAATCCTCCTAGGTAGACTGTTCTTATCGACTGCTGGAGCCATAATAGATGTTAAAAATGGGAAACTAACCTTTGAGGTAGGTGACGAGAAGATAGAATTTATACTTTCGAAATTCCTTATGGCACCTGTAATAGGAGATGCTTGTTATGCCTTAGATATCATTGATGAATGCATTAGGGAATTAGAACAAGAAGAAGAAACTGAATCTATAAAATTGCCATCAACCCTTATTTTGGAAGATGACAATTATAAAAAACCCTACATTGATGATAACCTTCACGAATTTTTATCTCTTACCCCATATCCTATGCCTTGCCCTATGAAACCAACCGTAAAACTTAAGGAACTGCCTAAAAACCTGAGATATGAATTTCTCGATGAAGAAATGAACCGTCCAGTTATAGTCAGTGCTACCTTAAACCAAGAGGAAACAAACCAATTATTAGATGTTTTACGAAGGTATCCCTCAGCCATAGGATATAAGATCTCAGATCTAAAAGGAATAAGCCCATCCGTATGCATGCATCGGATTTTGCTTGAAGAAGATTCAAAACCCTCCAAAGAACACCAACAAAGAATAAATCCTATAATGAGTAATGTAGTTAAGACTGAAGTTCTTAAGTTACTAGAGGTAGGTATAATATATCAGATCTCGGACAGTAAATGGGTGAGTCCTGTGCATGTAGTACCTAAAAAGGGAGGCATCACAGTCGTGCAAAACAAGAAGGGCGAACATGTAGCAAAAAGAACCGATGGAGGTTGGCGTATGTGCATAGACTATAGAAAATTAAATAAAGCAACTAGGAAGGACCATTTCCCATTACCATTCATAGAATAAATGTTGGAGCGCCTAGCCAGACACTCTTACTTTTGTTACCTGAATGGATATTCAGGATTCTTCCAAATACCTATTCACTCCGAAGATCAAGAAAAAACTACCTTTACCTGCCCAGTTGGAACTTTTGCCTACAGAAGAATGCCTTTTGGACTCTGTAATGCCCCTGCCACTTTCCAATGTTGCATGATGTCTATCTTTGCAGACTACTTAGATGGAATCATGGAAGTATTTATGGACGATTTCTCAATTTGTGGATCTGATTTCAAAAATTGCCTTATCAACCTTGAGAAAATCCTAGAAAGATATGTGGAGGTAAACCTTGTGCTAAATTGGGAAAATGTCATTTTATGGTCACCGAAGGGATTGTTTTAGGACATATAGTTTCCGAAAAAGGTACAGAGGTAGATAAAGCTAAAATAGAAGTCATAGAGAATCTAAAACCGCCGAAGATTATCAGGGAGATAAGAAGTTTTCTTGGACACGCCGGATTTTACCGACGTTTTATCAAGGACTTCTCCAAAATAACAAAGCCCTTAACTGGTCTTTTAATGAAAGATGCTGAATTCATCTTCGATGAAAAATGTACTGAAGCATTTAATCTTCTGAAGCAAGCTCTAATTTCAGCACCTATAATGAAACCCCATGATTGGTCAGAACCGTTTGAGATAATGTGTGACGCTAGTGACTATGTTGTTGGAGCCGTTCTAGGTCAGAGAAAAGATAAAAAGTTACACGTAATTTATTATGCCAGTAGAACCCTAGACGCTTCACATCTCAACTACGCAACAACCGAAAAAGAGCTCCTAGCTGTAGTTTTCGCCATAGACAAATTTAGATCTTATCTAGTAGGAGCCAAAATTATAGTTTACACGACCATGCTGCCATTCGTTACTTACTAAGTAAAAAGGATGCCAAACCTAGGTTACTTCGATGGATTCTACTACTGCAAGAGTTTGATTTAGATATCCGTGATAAGAAAGGCACAGATAATGTAGTGGTTGATCACCTATCTAGGCTAGAATACCTGAAACCTGACTCAGTGCCAATAAATGACGATTTTGCCTATGATAGACTGATAGCCCAACTAGAAACTATTGAAGATGATAACCCAGACACACATGAGCATCCTCATAAATCCTTAGCTATAAGTAATGCACCTTGGTATGCAGACTTTGTTAATTACCTAGCCGCTGACATCATACCCCCTGATCTAAACTACCACCGGAAGAAGAAGTTCTATAGTGATGTGAGAAACTTCTATTGGGACGAACCATTTCTTTTCAAGAGAGGTAAAGATGGCATTTTCCGCCGTTGTGTTCTAGAAGAAGAGGTACATAATATAATTGAGCATTGTCACTCTGCACCCTATGGTGGACATGCAAGCACATCTAAGACCTACGCCAAGATTCTTCAAGCTGGCCTTTTCTGGCCTACTATGTGGCGTGATGTCCATGTTTTCATTGTCAAGTGTGACAGATGCCAACGCACAGGAAATATTTCAAGACGTAATGAAATGCCTCTAAGAAATATCCAAGAAGTAGAACTCTTTGACGTATGGGGTATAGACTTTATGGGACCGTTCCCACCATCTTTTGGAAATCAGTACATCTTAGTAGCTGATGACTACGTGTCTAAATGGATTGAAGCTATCGCCGCACCCACGAACAACACCAGAGTAGTCATCAAATTATTCAAAAACTATATATTTCCCAGGTTTGGAACCCCCGTTTAGTCATAAGTGATGGAGGATCACACTTCATATCGAGAATATTTGATAAACTTTTAAGCAAGTATGGAGTTAAGCATAGAGTAGTAACACCATACCACCCACAGACTAATGGAAAAGTGGAAGTATCTAATAGGGAGATCAAACAAATTCTTGAGAAGACTGTCTCTATATCTAGAAAAGATTGGTCGCAGAAACTTCAAGAAGCATTATGGGCCTATAGAACCGCTTTCAAAACCCCTATAGGAACAACCCCTTATCAACTGGTCTATGGAAAATCATGTCACTTACCTTTTGAATTAGAGCATAAGGCCTATTGGGCCATCAAAACTTTGAATTTGGATTACTTGACTGCTGGTGAAAAACGTATCCTTGATATCCACAAATTAGAAGAGCTCAGACAATCTGCCTACGAAAATGCCATCATATACAAATAAAGAACAAAAGCTTGGCATGACAAAAGAATCATAAGAAAACACTTCAAAATAGGCGATCCTGTTCTCTTGTTCGATTCTAGGATACGACTTTTTCCAGGGAAGCTTCGTTCGAGATGGACTGGCCCTTTCGAAGTATCTAAGATTCTAAGATCTGGTGCTATTGAAATCAAGAACCAAAATTGTAAACCGTTCATCGTCAATGGACAGAGGTTGAAGCCCTACGAAGGAGGTGACATCCCAACAACATACACATGCCATACTCTGAGTGATCCACCATATCCTTCAGATGATGTATAAAATTCGGTCGTCGAGCTAATGACGTTAAACAAGCGTTGCATGGGAAGCAACCCATGGTTTTCTTATTTACGTACTTTTTTATTTATTTTTCCTTTATTTTAATTTGTTTTACTTTATTATTATGTCAGGACTAACGATTGAATGTTTTATGTGATTTCAGGACTTGTTTGCTAACCTTGTGCAGAATGCAGAACCCCGATGACATGCACGTGGCCTTTAGAGACGACGCACAGAGAGAGCGTTACTATGTCCACATGAGACGCCCTATATCTCCTACCAGGTACCCTGACCATGATTGCATGGATGCCTTGGGTATAGAGCCAAGCGTCAGATTCTTATGCCATCAACTCCAGTGGGACCAGTTTGACGATAGGAACAACACTTACAGGAACTTGACTCTAGAGTTCCTCAGCTCGTTTCATTATGATCCTTGGGCTGGACCCGATGGATATGCCATTTTCAGGTTGTTTGGGATTGACTACTCCTTCTCTCACAAAGAGTTTGGTGATTTACTAGGTTTTCAGACTACTCCTGATGCTATTCCAGAGACACCGATGGGGTATTTTATGAGCAGAGAAGTTGAAAAGTTTTGGTCTAACATTTTAGGTGGAGGGAGCCAAGATCCTTCCACCCAGTTTTCTCAGGTAATCCACAACCCTGCGTTAAGGTAATTCCAGATGATTCTGGCACATTCTTTCCTCGGTTTGCCAGATACAGAGACTCTGCTAAGTGAAGAGGAGATTTTCCTACTGTGTTGTGCAACTCAGTCACGCCCAGTTTCTTGTGGCAACTTTCTGTTGAAGGGCCTTGCTAGTGTTTCCAGATCATCTGTAGGAATTATACATGTCAGTAGGATTGTTACACAGATAGCTACTGCATTGGGTTTGTCTCGCAAATTATTACACCTCAGGACCTTCTGCTGCTACACCACCCTGGATGTTGACTTTTGTCTTGACAGAGGACTGAAGAGGAGAGCCTCTTTTGAGCCCAACACGTTTAGATTGATGATCGACGGTGAAGGGATACATTACTTTACATTACCAGACCCGCTGATGACTAGTGTCCATGATCCTGCTAATTGGAGTTATGCTCTAGAGGGTTATGGAGAGACTGTCGAATAGCCGAAATCACCTCCCGCCGCTGAGTACACTCCTACACCTCTTTCTCCCCGAATCACTGTTATGTATAACAATATGTCTTTGCAGCCGCCTGATCTTCAAACTCAGATTTATGAGCTCCGCAAGGAGACTGCCCTGCTCAAGCAGGAAGTAGCGGACTTGGAATTACAGATTCAGGTACCTGATCTCACTCATGCCTCAGAGGCCGATGCTCTATATCAGGAGATTGAAGAGCTTCGGAGGGAGATTACTGAGATTCATAGATCAAACCAGGAAGAGAAGCCTGCCACATGATTCGTTTTACACTGACGTTATTACCCTAGTATTTGATTTCTTTTTCATGCTTTATTTTATTTCTCGCATCTCCAGACATATCTTATATTATTGCATCTATTACATTTTCTTTTTTCATGTACTTTGAGTTTATCTTATATATATATATATATATATATATATATATATATATATATATATATATATATATATATATATATATATATATATATATATATATATATATATTATTTCGTGCACTAATGTCATTTTTTCTCTTTTCTTTTGATTTTTATTTTATTTTATTTTTGTCGAGCAAAGAAAAAAAATATAAAGACAAAAATATATTCATTTTTGTCTTCATAAAAAAATATGCAAGCCTCATGCCTTGGAAGAGAGAAGAAAACGCTATTCGGACCCCCCCCCCCCCCCCGAAGACCGAAGGTGCAAGAAGGCCCAAAAGAAGATTTGAAAATCCAAGGCCCAGCAGGAAATGGCCTTGTGGCGGGCGCCACACCGTCCTCATCAAATACGGGGCTGATTCCCCATTTCCTCCATTTTTACACCTTCCAACCTCAAAAACCCATTTTTACAACTTCCAAAAACCCCATTGAACCCCATTAAAGCTCCCTCATTTCCAAAATATTCACCATCTATAAAACCTATCCAAAATCCATTTTCATTTTCATCCACCACAAACCATAAAAATCAAACCTTTATCATTTCTCTCATAAACCATTTTTACCACTTTTTCACTTCTCAAGGAGCAACAACAATGGAGTTCAATGGATTTCTTCTTCGCGATGGAAGACCGGGTGATAGGCAAAGGAAAATTATTCAAAGGCTTCAGAGTCGAGAAATTCTCTCGACTAGGTACGTCGATGATAACTGTCTGTATGCTTTGGGTCTATATCATAGTGTTTTTCATTTATTAGATTTTTTAGGCTTGAATAATATTTTTGTTAACCAGGAACCTACCTATGAGAGGCTGACAGTTGAGTTTCTAAGTTCATTGATATACATTGTCAGTCCTAACGCTGCTAGCACAGTCGGTACTATTAATTTTAGACTGTTTGGAAATGAATACGAATACAGTACCGACAAACTAACATGCTTGTTAGGAATCCCTCATAGGGAAGGTGCGATTTGTGAGGCACATTTGGATGCGGAATGGTCGGCCGAGGTATTTTCCTTCTGGCAGAGGCTGTCAAGTACTTCAATAAATTCTTTTGAAGGAATATTTGCGTCGACCATCCATAACCCGGCCATAAGAGTTTTCAGATATCTTTTGGCATGTACTATTTTTTGCCGGGAGAGTCCAAATAAGGTAAACGCTAGAGAACTCCTATTTTTGCAAGGATGCCTCACTAGTGCCCATATCAATCCGGTCCCGTTTATGCTTGCACACATGGCTTTACTTACTAATAAAACAGGACCGATTATTTTTGGAGGACTTGTTACGTCTATTGCTTGGGCTCTTGACCTGAACAATGAGATAGCTACACTTGAACCACTACCTCCTCGCACAATTAATTTAAAATTTCTAAAAGACATGAAATTGTGCCGAACAAGGAGAGAAGGTGGTTATGAGTTGATGGTTCATGGGGTAGCTATCTCATCTGTTGCTTTACCTTGCAGTAGACGTACTGATGTACGTAATGAAAGGAACTGGACCTATGATCTGAATGCTCCACCTGTTTTGGGTCCACTTCCTCCTAATATTCCTGATGGGGAGGCACATGAGACTAATGAAGAGTATGATCGAAGAGAGCAGTCTCCCATACCTCACATGTCCCCCCATCGTCCTTCACAGTCACACACCGCACCATCTTCCTCTAACCCTGTTGTAGGTGCTGCTCCTGGATTCTATGTCACTGAGGAGATGTGGCGTGATATGACGGCTAGAGAGGAAAAGCGAGACAGCCTTCTCTCTACTATTTCACAACAACTGACAGATAACATGAGCTTCATGCAACAATCGCGATCGGTTTCGGATCGTGCTTACAGTAACGTTTTTCGTACCTTGAACGATATCACATCAGAGCAGGCCCGTCAGCGAGAAGTCAACCGCCGGAACTATCAGCTTATGGAGGCCACTCAGGGTTCCATCCTAGGTAACCTTCGAGAGGTCCGGGGTGTCCAGGCTGCCTTATCGGCACGACTTGACCGGAGGGACCAGCAGCGCAGTAGATCCCATCGTTCCAGACCATCACAGCAGGACGGCGAGGGCACCAGTGCTCCTCCGCAGTAGTTTTTCCAGGTTACCCTCCTTATCTTATTTCAAAACATTGGGGACAATGTTCGATTTAAGTGTGGGAGGGGATTTTATTGCTTTCTGTCATTTCCCTTTTTGTTATTTATTTGCTTTCTGTTATTTCCCTTTTCCAGTAAGTTATTTAGTTTAATTTTCTTAGATAATGCATGAGTCTGAAGAGTCACCAGTATAGTGTAATTTTAGTACATCCTCATTTTTTTTCCATTTCCTTAGCCTTACCGAAAAAATTTTTTAAAAAGAAAACAATGTTGTTTCACATGTTTTTTGGGCTTTGAGACAGGTTTAGATTAGGATGTGGTGACTTAGGTCAACTTTTTGAAACATCAGTACCATTTTAGCACCATAGACCTCTTGAATATAGGAATCACTCCTAAACCCCACACCATGGCCTTTATCATCATTCAAAAAATTGTCCTAAGTAGTTTATTCTACCAGTCAACTCCGGCCTAAGCATGCTCTACGTAGGGGGCCGATGAACATAAGTGAATGATCCAGTGCTAATAAAAAAAAGGCAAACTCTGGGATAGGTGACCCTCACAAAGTCATTTAAACCGAAAAAAGAGAAGAAAAATTTTTTTACACAAAAAGAAAAAAAATTGCAGTCACCTATTGTAAGTTGGTTCAGAGGTATCTGGCACTGAACTTGGTAGGGCGGATTACGATCCGATCCCCCGCAGCTACAATTAGGTCAAATAAAACAGGTTTATACATGCTTATGTGCCAGAAACCTTATGTTATGGATCAGAATCACTAACCGGTCACTCTACTATGAAGCATGTACGGATAACGGGCTTAATGTGATTGCGCCTGAATGAAAAGGACCCAAAAAGATGAGAAGATAGGCCTAGGTATTGTGGGATGACATGGGGTGGTTAATATAGGATTGAAGTTTGTGTTTGTGTTATTATGGTACCCTTGGTTCACTTAGTTAGTACCTGTCACTGCATCCTGACTTGAACTTAGAAGCCCTCTAGCCCAAATCACGTGTTGACACCATTTTTTCTTCTTAAGCTTTAATGTTTGCTTGAGGACAAGCAAAGGTCTAAGTGTGGGAGAATTTGATAACACTAAAATTCACCGTATTTCTGACTCCGATTTCGCATGCATTCTTAGCTTTTATTGTTATTTTGTTATGTTATTACTTTGTTTTTCTTTGTTTTCAGGATTTCTATGTAATCGGGGCCTAAATCAAGAAAAGGAGCGAAAAAGGAGTGGAAACGGACGAAAACCAAGAAATTCAGCGCTTTACACTTACGGCATCCACCATGGCGGGCGCCATGGGGTCTTCCATGACGTGGCCACGTCTCAAGACCACTCCACAACTGCCAAGACCCACGATCTCCACTCTCTCATCCCACATTAGTCTCATGGCGGGCGCCATGGCCTTGTGGCGGGCGCCACAAGGCAAAAACTTTTCCCTCTACTTTTTAGTGGAGGGGGCATCCTAGTCAGTTTTCTCTCTTAGGCATATATCAGTTTTAAAGCAATTATCATCCCACATCGGGGTGTTACTGCAATCGAGTGATCGAGTCTGTATATGTCTGTGTGATCGAGTTTTGGAGCACTCTAGAGGAAGTTAATCCTGCCGCCATTTTAATTCCAGTTCATATTTTATCTTTCCGCATTGCTTTACTTTATTTATTTCCCGCACTCGCACTTTATTTTATTTATTTCATGCACTGCTTTACTTTATTTATTTCCCGCACTCGCTTTAAATACTTTTATTTCTCGCACTCGCACTACTTTTATTTACTTTCCGCACTCGCACTACTTTTATTTACTTTCCGCACTCGCACTAAATTACTTTTATGAAAAATTATAAAAAGAACTTTTACTTTACCATGTCTAACTAAATCCATAAAGGTTAGAATGTAAGGATCGTAATTGAACCAGTAATTCGTACAATTGTTCGCGGAAACACTTAATGGCTATTTTATCTTTCAATTTAAGTAATTGTTTTTAACTATTTCAAAAACAGCCAAAAGCGCTTTGTCTGGTTCATTAGGATTTTTTAGATTAAAAAGAAAAGAGATTTTAAAACGATTTATGGACGCGTTAAGAAGTTTAGAGTCTGGTTCGTGAGAACCTCGTTTTGCTAAGAAATCCAGGTTAAAGTACTTTTCAACTTAGTTAAGATACTATATTTCTTAAAAATAGGTTTACTACTCTAATGCATTACGCACCTTTTTATCCGTGTGAATTACATTCGAGCCTGTCATTTATTAATTGTTTAAAATTATTATTTTATTTACCATTGTGCACTCCTTAAAACCCTTATATTCAGTTGCCTTAGATACACACCATAACAACAGGTACGATAGATTGACACTTGGTCTCTGTGGATTCGACAATCTTTTATATTACTCTGACGTGTTCGTACACTTTCGAAAAACACGCATCAGGTTTATAGTCAGAGGCATGAAAGACATAATCATTTTCAGCACAAAGCATTGTTGAGATCTTTTCCCCAACATGTTTGTATAGATCTCAATCATTCTCAAATGCTTCTCACATCAGAGTGTTAAAGGGTTGGTGTTCCCCAAGCATAGGGTATCCCTATCAAGAGATGCAATATATCTCTTATGCCTAGCAGAAGGTGCCTTATTTGGTCATCCCCGACAGAAGATGTTCCAGACATGTTGTCTCTAGGAGAATTACTTACAGCCAGAGCAGGATTTTGCAGTAACCCGACATAAGGTTTGTGGTTTTCGCACCAGAGTTCATGGTTAAGGAATTTCCCCAATTGAAAATGCATAATTGTTGTATTCCTAGTAGAGTCCTGAGTTGAAGTGCCCAACCAAGACTAAAGTTTGTAATATCCCCAATGGTGTCGGAATTGAAGGGTTCCTCTACTTATACAAAAGGGGATTCTCCCT
Source organism: Lathyrus aphaca (assembly GCA_963966055.1). Classification (NCBI taxonomy): domain Eukaryota; kingdom Viridiplantae; phylum Streptophyta; class Magnoliopsida; order Fabales; family Fabaceae; genus Lathyrus; species Lathyrus aphaca. The sequence goes on along the minus strand of OZ014519.1, from coordinate 499,815,738 downwards.
ATCAATGTCATCATTTGTTTCCCAACTAGAGTCTGATTATCATCAGCATCTTTTTGTTTCTTTCCTCATCAGAATGTCATTCAGCAAGTTCTCATCCCCAGCGGAATTCTACACACATAATCCTTCTCCAAAATCGGAGTCATACTAGTAGAGACTTCCCCAACAGGGTCATTACTGCCCAGCACATCCTCAGCCAATTTATATCTGGTAGCTTGTAGCAAGTATTACCCCTAGTAGAAGGGTTAATCTACAAAACACGGAAGGATCGAGACATCGATCTTTTCCTCACAAAGTTCGACTCTTCAATCAGATTCTCTTTTGAATTTGCATATAATCATCGCATTCACATGCATTCCCTTGACAAGAAACGTTGCTACAATTCAAGCATACGCATTTGAAACATGAGCTAGTTTTGGTACTTTGTGTGAAAACCAAAACATCATGGCAAAAATCATCTAGGTGCAGTTCTAGCCAGCAGAACAAATGTGAGATCCAATGTGTGGATTAACCTTGGAATGCATATCTAGCCCGCAAATTGAATGCATACTCCAGGACGATGGTCATTACAGCGCATATCTAGAAAGCTAATTAGATGTGAGATCCTGGTAGTGGGATTTATCATCGAAACAATGTAGATCTAGCCAACATATCAAGTGCATCATCTAGATAGTGGACCAATAGTCGAGTATCTAGCCAGCAGCTCAGATGTGAGGTTCAATGCATGTCTATCCCATAGACTAAAATGCACAATCCAGATAGTGGACCAATGGGAGGCGTATCTAGCCAGCAGATCAGACGCAACATTTGTGCAGTGAATCACCCATATTACATATCCAACAAGTAGATTAGATGTAAGACCTATCCAATAGGCTAACCATGTGCATATCTAGCCATCAGGTAAAGCGCAAGATTTAGCCAGATATTCAAAGGTTTGCATATCTAGCCAACTGATTGAGTGCAGAGTCCAGCCAAAGGATAAGAAGATCGCATATCTAGCCAGCAAATTGAATGCGAGCTCCAGCCAGAATATCATTTTGATCAGTTACTTGAGAATCAAGAAAGTTAAGAAAAGTCAACTATGCATGGGGGAAAGTCAACTCCTTACCTTTGAGGTCAAAATCATGTTCTTCATGTCAAATATGGTTTATGATAAAAAATTTGATCAAGAAATGTCAATTGATTCATCAAAAAATCAAGAAATGTACAAAGTTGCCAAATTTAGAAACTTAGGGTTTCTAAAAATGGCAAGTTTTAACCATTTTGCACCTCACTTCAAGGAATTCTTTCTTCAATATAAAGGCCTTAAACTTCAGGCCTAAGTTTAGCCAATTAAATATCACATCCTAAGCTTCAAATCCATAACAAGAACACCTCCATTGGATCAAAATTGAGAGAGATATGATCAATCAAAGTTGAAGCAAAACTAGGGAAACTTTGATGACAACCAAGTCATGGGCGAGCCAGAGGCCCTGCATTTTATCAAACATGTGGTGTGCTGAATGTCAAGCCATTTTTCTCCATCAAGAAAGCTTCAAATGAAATTTTTATGAACATCAAAGTTGTTCATCTTGAACTCCTCTACAACTTTCATAATGCGAGAGATTTCATTTGATCAATGTATGAAGAGATATGAGGGCTCGGAGGAGAGGGTGTCATGCTGAATTTGTCATAGGCCCAAGCCCAAGCCTGAGGCCAATCTCACACGCCCATGGTTTAGTTTTATCCACTTGATTCTAAGTCACTTTTAAGCATCTTACAAGCCTTCATTCAATTTTATTCCAACATAACACTTGTTCTATCATATGTCCTATTTCCATAGGCCTCAAAACCATCTCATTTTTTGCATTATACTTGGAGGAATCCATCTCCAAACATGAACATTTTCACTGAAGTTGCTTCTAGGCCAAGTATGAGATTTGTGGTGTTTTTCTCACATGTTGATCATTTCATATACATAAGACATCCCACCATTCATTCTTTTCCTCATTTGAGCACCCAGAGTCTTACATGATCATGTAGGCATGCATCACCATACATGGATATGGAAAAACGTTCAAAAATGAGCGTAATACCTCAAACTTTTCCCTCTCATTTCCCCAACATTTTGCATAGCATTTTGCATACATAGATTCATAAAATAATCAAAAACATTGCATCATGTGTAGCATAGCTGAGGCATAGGTATGTGATCAATGATTGGAGCAACTGAAGGCTATACAAAGGCAATCAAAGGGGCACAAAGCTTCCCAACATTGTGCAAAGGGTTCACAACATCCCACAAGTTCTCATTTGAAGCCACAAGCCATGGAAAGATTTGATTTGATCAAAGGAGGCAAGCAATGCAACATCTCCTAATGAAAAAGGACAAATTAGGGTTTCACTTCTACTGGGCTTCTCCATGAAGTTATGATTCAAAGTGGATTCCTTTGTCTTACATATGATGTCAAGTTCCTAGGGTTCAAATTTCATCCACAAATTCATTTTGGAAGAGGTTCAACTGGCCAGATGACTGAAAATCAAGGAATCGGGGAAAAGGCAACCGAGCTAGGTAAAAAAGGTCGACTCCTGACTTTTAAGATTAGAATTGTGAAATTAGGGTTGCAATGATCCTATGGTTCAAATTTGGTCAAGAAATGATGGAGGAATCATAAAAAAATCAAGGGGAGAAAGATCATTTGAAAAATGGTTGATTTCACCTTTCCCTCCACTTTTCCTTCCACTTTCCTTCCACATTTCCTTTCCTTCTTTCCATCTTGTTTTTCCACTTCAATTCCACTCATTTTCCTTTGGATGCTTCTACCATGTTCCACAATCTTCTAGAGTATTCCATGGAATATTCCAAGGAATATTCCCTCTCCAACCCTAACCCTAACTAACTACAAACCTAACTCCATTCCTAAACCTAACTCCATTCCCAAACTTAGCTCCAAGCCTAGCCCCTATATAATCATTAATCACTTCAATGCAAAGGGTTCCCAATTTTTTCACTCTCCCACAATTTCTAGAATCACTTTTTCTCCATTTCCCTTTTCACCAAAGCTTTTTTGAAGAAGCTCTTCAAGTTTCACATTGAAGCTTGAAGATCTTAAAGTTTAGTCTCCAACCTCCATTGAATTGTGGATTGTAGAAGAAGAAGCTACTAATTTGTGTGAAGATTTCGACTTATCGGAAGTGCAAGAAGTCACAAGCATCAAGAACGCATTTATTTTGCGGATTCGCGGTTGTCTTGGTTTTCTCTTCGATCAAGCTCCGATTCTTGCAACATTTACCGAAGCACTTTTCTGCTTCGTAGGTTGGTAATCTATAACCATGCTAGCTTTAAGTTATTCTCTCCATCTCACCATTTCGGAATTCTTTAAGTGCTTTTCGTATTGCTTGTGTTTGATTATGTTTTCTTTACGTTTTGCTTGCGATTTGTGGAGTTTAATGGATTAGAAGCTAGGTTGTAGCTTGTTATAGGTTCTAGCATGTGTTAATAAGCCCTAATTGAGTAGAAATTTGTGTTAACAAGATTAGATGTGTGTTAGGGTTGTTTATAAGTAAAATTGTGGCCAAAAACACTTATTTTAAAACAATTTTTCACTTTCTGTTCAGTGTTAACCGACTCCCGAACCCAGATCTTTGGTTCGCAAGGCCTCGTCCTTTCCTTCTTCCTTAGGTTTGTGCAATATTACCTTTCCCGTTCCTTCGGGATAAAAATGCCTGGCTGGTGACTCTACCTTTTCCGTGCCACTTTCGCGTTTGTACTAGGATGAAAATCCCGGGAGCGACAATGAGAAACCTTTGTTACAAGCTCTATGATGCACCATCATCATCATCATCATTTATAACATTGCATCCGAACCATAAAGCTCCATGAACTTTTCCATGTCATGAACACAATAACAACACATAGCTTTCCCCATTTTCAAAAATTTTCATCCACCTTCATTGCTTAACCCACCCTCTCATTAACCTAACCATGGTTCTAAATACCAACTGAGGTTAGAACCTAACCATGAATATATAAGGAAATCCTTACATAATTTCAAGTTGGCTTCATCATTTGGATCGTTTTCACAAAATTCTCACGTTTTCACTCTCACAATTCTATGAGTTTCTCTGGTTCTCGAAGCTTCTTAACTTCATCTTCTTCAATCTTCATCATTATACATCAATGAGGGATTGAATAAGATTGCTCAATTTTCCTCATCATTAAACTTCAGTTCCTTCTAGTTGAATTTTCTCAAGAATCAAAGCTTTATATAGTGAAATTCTGGGATCAGATACGTGATGTCAAATCAGATGTTTAAACACTTGAAATCTTTAAACAAAACTTAATGAGCTTGTAAATTAAATAACACAGGAAATTGTTAACCCAGTTCAGTGTATCTCCACTCTTACATCTGGGGGCTACCAAGCCAGGAAGGAAATCCAATATAAGTAATATTAATTCTGGAGTTAAACCAACCAGTTTAATCCTTCACTTAATATCTACCCAAGGCAATTTCTACCTATGACTCAACTTAGATATGAGTACCTACTCACTCCCCCTCAATCACACAGTGATCTTTTACAATGATTAATAAAATTGAAGTCACACTTCAAACACAACAGCTTGATCTTACTTAAAAGTTTCAATCAAGACACAATTCACTTTTTGCTTAAAAGCTAATAAAGTGACAAACAATTAAAACCTGTTATACTTTACAAACACCCTTTACAGTCTTCTAAAATTCGTGCTCTTTTCTGAGAGTTTCAGTTCCTTAAATAGATGCTTGGTTTTTGGGCTTTTTGCAAATTATCCAGACCTTGGTCAATCCCACAGTCATCACCTTGAATTAGGGTTAGTTAGTTTGTTATCTCCTTGAATCAAGGTGAGTTAGTTATTCTGTTACACTGAAAACAGATAACTAAGCTTCCTAAAGATGCGCCTTGGAGTGCTTATCTCTTTACAATTAATTCCAGATAAATTCCCCTGAATTTACTCACTTCTGCTATGCATCATTTAAGACAGATAGCAGGTTTGCGATGTCACAACATCTGGTGTGACATCCTGATGTCTTGAACTAAGTTCATTAACTTTTACTTTATTTGTCAATGTCACAACATCTGGTGTGACATCCTGAACTAAGTTCACTTATTCTTGTTTGTCAAAAATTCTGCCAATTCTTAACATCTACAAACTCCCCCTTTGGCTAATTTTTGGCTAACACAATCTTCTGGTTTTATCAGAGAGCAGCAGAGTTCTTTTATCAGAGAGCAGCAGAGTTCTTTTCTGTTGAATCATGTGAGGGCTAATAATTTGCTCCCCCTCAAACCTGTATGTATACTGCCATGACTTGTTCAACAGACTTTGATATACCAATGAGCATTCAAAAAAACTTAGTTCAGAAGACAGAAATTAACATCAGCATTGTTCATCAAACATGCATTAACAGTAGCAGGCATTTTTCATTAACTTCTCCCCTTTGTTAGACAGAAATTTGGGGCCAAACATTACATAAGCAGAAAAAAAAAACATTCAAAATTACAAAGCAGAACAGGCAATACATTTTCCACCACACACAACTTCACTCAGACTCAGTGTACTCTGTATCTTCTGCATCCTCCACATTTCCAGCAGCTTCCTCCAGCTCTAGTCTTTGAATTATGCTCTCAAGATTTTTCTTCCTTTCATCCATCTCTTTGCAAGTAGTCTTGAGCTCTGCAATAAGGGCAGCCTTTGATATGGGAGTCTTAACAGCAGATGGCCCAGCAGATGTCCCACTTAGAGCTTCAACATCTGCAGCATGATGGCTCAGAAACAGTTTGTAGTGAAAGGACAGTGGACTCTCTCTCTTTTGCAGATAGAATCCTTGTCAGTAAGGATGCCTGGATATTGGTTGAGAATGATTCCACAAAGCAGTGAGGGAAAAGCTATTGGAAGCTTGGTTGTTGAGGTTCCTGCATGCTTTAGTGTTTGAACAAAGATATAAGCCCCATAGTCCAACTTGGTTTGGGTGCCTACAGCACAGATAAATCTTCCTAGCCCAGTAGCTATAGAAGAGGTGTGGTTGGTGGGGACCCAGTTGACTGTTCCAATCCTGTGCAACATAGCATACTTCCTTGATAGCAAGCTGACAGATAGTTTGCCTTTGACTGGCCATGACTTTACCTGGTTGGCAGTGATGATCTTGCAGACTTGGTTGTCAGTTTTACCCAGCTCATTTGGCCCATCTGATTCTCTCCCCAGGTAGTGATTTATCACCCTAGGAGAAAAATCAACACATATCCCCCTGACATATACCTTCCTGAAATCCTCAGATTTCCCATCAGCACACCCCTCTTGCAGATTGAGTATGAATTCTTTGACCAGCAGTTCATAGCAAGGGGAAAAGTTGGAGACAGTTTTGAATAAACCAGCATTGGAGATTAAATCTATTACCTCAGTGCACTCCAAAGCATTGCTGCCCAGCTCTCTTTCCAGAGCCACCCGTCTTTGGTAGACATACTTCCACTTTCTCACACTAGAGACATGGTGGAAGGACACATTGTCCAGAGGTGCTTCAGGAATAGCAGTGGCAGTCCTGGGAGGTGCTGGCTTCTTCCTGGGTTGGGATGTTGGGACATCCTCCTCAACATCAGAGTCAGATAGAGTTGTAGCCTTCCTCTTCTGGGTGCTTACCTTACTCCATTACTTGGTAGGTCCAAAGGCAACTTTGACCTTGTCCTTTTTAGGAGTTGACTGTTTCTTCTCAAGAGTTGCATGTGCAACTGGCTTCTTCTCCTTCCTAGCCCTAAGCCTCTTGGCTATGCTAGGATTAACAGAGGCTATGATCTCTGTGTTAGAGTCATCATTTAGGTTTTCAACAGGTGGAGGTTAGGAAGCCTCTTTCTCAGCATCTTGATCATCAGGGGCTTGAACATCAGTATCTTGATCATTATCAGTTGGGGCTTTGTCCTGGCCCTCAGATGCTTCAACATTTCTTGGGACATCCTATTGAGCAGGTATGTCCTCTTCAGCCTGGTTGCTTGAGTCATCTTGAGGAGCAGGCATACTGTTCAGTGGAACAGACACCCCAGGCACAACTCTTTGTTCAGAAAGGATCCTGTTGACAAACTGTTTGATGGATGCGTCCACATAAGCAGAAGCTTTGGGGGTGCTGCAAGATGAAGGAGTTCCCTTGCTTTTGCTGAAAACTGGCTCCTTAGCTCTTCATGCATGGGGAGTCCTGGGTTTTTGAGCAATAGGAATGCTTCCTCTGATCTCATCTATAGGAGTAGCATCCATCGGTACTACAGAAATTGGAGTTGCATGCACTACATCTTCTTGATTGAGACCCTCATCAATGGAGTTAGGGTTTTGATGTTGAGACATTTTTTTTTCGATTGTAGTGGAAAAGGAGTTAGGTTTGATAGATTTGGATGAGTTTAGAAATTCAGCTTTAGCATGCAAAACGTTTAGTGGATCTAATGAGGATGTGAGGAGTTGAAAGCACGTTTGTACATTTATAGAATCTGTTACTAGTGGAATTTTTAAGAGTGGAATACAAACAGTTATTGGCTAGATTGGTGCTGCCATCTGGTGATCATGCCACACGATGTCATAAGACATGCTGGCACTTCTCTATAACTGCTATATTTCACATATGCAGATTCCCAATTTACCCCTTAGGTTTTCAAATTGGGTAGCATCCAAAGCCTTAGTAAATATGTCAGCTAATTGCAGCTCTGTGGCTACATGCTCTAATGTGATCACCTTCTCTTCCACAAGGTCTCTAATGAAATGATGTCTGATATCTATGTGCTTAGTTCTGCTGTGTTGGATAGGATTTTTGGAGATGTTAATAACACTTAAATTGTCACAGTACAATGTCATGACATCTTGTGGGACATTGTATTCTGTGAGCATTTGTTTCATCCATACCAGCTGAGAACAACTGCTACCAGCTGCAATATATTCAGCTTCAGCAGTGGATAAGGACACACAATTTTGTTTCTTACTGAACCAAGAAATTAAATTGTTCCCTAGAAAGAAGCATCCTCCTGATGTACTCTTTCTATCATCAGCACTTCCAGCCCAGTCAGGATCACAAAATCCAGTGAGGATTGGTTCACAACCATGAGAGTACATTATGCCATAATCACATGTACCATTTACATATTTCAAGATCCTCTTCACCTGGTTTAGATGGCTCACTTTTGGTTCAGCTTGATATCTTGCACACACACCTACTGCAAAAGCTATATCTGGTCTGCTAGCTGTAAGATATAGTAGGCTTCCAATCATGCTTCTGTACAAGCTTTGGTCCACACTCTCACCTTTGTCATCCTTTGTCAGTTTTAAATGAGTGGGGGCAGGTGTTCTCTTGTGACTTGTATTGTCCATCCCAAACTTCTTGACAGTGTTCTTTGCATGCTTGCTTTGGGATATGAACATGGAGTCCTCCATCTGCTTGATTTGCAGTCCAAGGAAGTAGGTTAGTTCTCCCACTAGGCTCATCTCAAACTCAGAATCCATTTGAGTAACAAAATGTTTAACCATCTTGTTTGACATCCCACCAAACACTATGTCATCCACATATATCTGAGAAATCATAACCTTTCCTTCTTCATCCTTTACAAACAAGGTTTTGTCTATTCCACCTTTCCTGTATCCATGTTTAGTGAGAAAGGTGGTCAATCTTTCATACCATGCTCTGGGAGCTTGCTTTAGACCATACAGAGCCTTCCTCAACTTATATACATGGTCTGGACAGCTTGGATCAACAAATCCCTTAGGTTACTCCACATATACTTCCTCATTAAGGTACCCATTTAGAAAGGCACTTTTAACATCCATCTGAAATAGCTTGAACTTTAGGATGCAAGCAATTCCTAGGAGTAGTCTGATTGATTCAAGCCTTGCTACTGGTGCAAAGGTTTCATCAAAATCTACTCCCTCAATTTGTGTATATCCTTGAGCTACAAGTCTAGCCTTGTTTTTTGTAACTACTCCCTGCTCATTAGACTTGTTTTTGTACACCCACTTAGTGCCAATCACATTAATGTCATCAGGCCTAGGAACAAGATCCCATACTTCATTTCTTGTAAACTGGCCTAATTCTTCCTGCATAGCAGAAATCCAGTACTCATCATTCATAGCTTCCTTGATGTTCTTAGGTTCTATCTTTGAAACAAAGATGGAGCCTGAGATCACCTCTCTTGATCTAGTGATGACACCTTTGTTGGGATCACCAATTATCAGTTCTTTAGGATGATCTTTCTGGATTCTGATGGAGGGAGGTTTGTTGGATTGCTCTGGCCTTGCCTCAGTTAGAGTGAAGTCAAGATTATCACTTTTTATTTCAACTTCAGTTTGATTGTCATCAGATGTTCCAACATCATCAGCAACATCTGCATGGGCATCATCAATAATCACATTTATTGACTCCATTATAACCTTGGTTCTGGAGTTAAATACTCTGTAAGCTCTGCTATTTATGGAGTATCCAAGAAATATCCCTTCATCACTCTTAGGGTCCATCTTCCTTCTTTGATCCCTATCAGCCAGAATGTAGCACTTACTTCCAAACACATGAAAGTACTTGACTGTAGGTTTTCTACCCTTCCAGACTTCATATATGGTGGATAAAGTTCCCTTTCTTAGTGTGACTCTATTGTGGATGTAACATGCTGTGTTCATAGCTTCAGCCCAAAAGTACAGTGGTAACTTTTTAGCATGAATCATGGCTCTAGCTGACTCCTGAATAGTTCTGTTTTTCCTTTCAACAATCCCATTCCGTTGAGGGGTGATAGGAGAAGAATACTCATGATTGATCCCTTCTGAAGAGCAGAAGTCTGAGAATTTTTGATTCTCAAACTCCTTTCCATGATCACTTCTTATTCTGACCACACAGCTTGCTTTTTCTCTTTGGATTCTATAGCACAGATCTTTAAATACATCAAACACATCGGACTTTTCTTTGATGAAACTTATTCAGGTATATCTTGAGAAGTCATCAACAACCACATATGCATATCTTTTTCCACCAAGACTCTCTATCTGCATTGGTCCCATAAGGTCCATATGCAATAATTCCAAAATTTTGGAAGTTGTCAGATGTTGGAGCTTTGGGTGTGACATCTTGGTTTGCTTGCCTATTTGACATTCTCCACACACTTTACTTTCATCAATCTTAAGTCTTGGGATCCCTCTTACAGCCTCCATAGATATGATCTTCTTTATTCCTCTGAGATGAAGATGACCCAGACTTTGATGCCACAGCTTCACTTCTTCTTCTTTGGCTAAGGAACAAGTAGATGTGAGGCTGAAATCTTGGGGTTCCCACATATAGCAGTTGTCTTTTGATCTGGCTCCTCTCATGACAACTTTCTGTTCTTTATCAGAAACTATGCACTCAGTTTTGGTGAAGTTGACACTGTAACCTTGGTCACATAATTGACTTATGCTGATCAAGTTAGCAGTTAATCCTTTTACCAACAGCACACCATCTAGACTTGGTACACCTGAGCAGTCCAGGGTCCCAACTCCCTTGATTTCTCCCTTTGCTCCATCTCCAAAGGTTACATAGCTGGATGAGTGTGACTTTAAATCTACTAACAGATTCTTCAGACCAGTCATGTGCCTTGAACAGCCACTGTCAAAATACCAGTCTTCTTTAGCAGATACTCTGAGAGATGTGTGTTCTATGGAGGCAACAACCTGCTTGGACCATTTGTGCCTGTTGTGAGGTTTCCTTTGTTGCATCTTCCCTGGGTAGTGTCCATCTCTAGAGTTCCAATGTTGTCTGTTGACCTTGTTCTTAGGCATGTACTGGTAGCTTTGATCAGCATGAAGACTAGCTTTAGGTATCCAAATTTTCTTGGTGACCTTTGTCTTCTGCTTAAGAGGGTGCTGAGACTTCTGATTGGGGTATCCATGCAGCTTGTAGCAAAAATGTTTGATGTGACCAAACCTTCCACAGTGATGGCATCTCCATCTTTGATATTTCTTTTTCATCATGTTTTTGTCATGATGTTGAGACATCTGCTTGAACATCTTGTTTGACTTCATGAGATTTGAAGTTGTTTGGCTGGTGCTAGCCTCAAAGATTTGAGCTTTATTAAAACCCAGCCCATTCATATCCCCTGAGTGCTTGTTGTTGTTGAGAATGACATCCAGTGTTTTTGAGCCACTGTTCAGCATTCTGACAGATTTAGACATGTGATCCATTTTGGAGTTGAGTAGGCTGACTTCACTTTTCAAAGTGTCAATGATTTCTAGATGAATTGCCTTTTCAGCTTTTAATTCCTTAATCTGCTTCTTCTGCTGTTTATTTTCCATGCATACTTCAGTGCTCCTTTTACACAGCATCCTGTAAGATGCTTCAAGCTCTTCAAATGTCAGTTCCTCATCACTGGATCCCTCTTCAGTTTCACATACTCCAGCTAGAGCAGTGATGTGCTTTGCAAATTCTTATTCTGACTCACAACCTGAGTCTTCATCTGACCAGGAGACAGAGAGACCTTTCTTTTGCTTCTTTAGATAGGTTGGACATTCACTTCTAATGTGTCCATACCCTTCACATCCATGACATTGTCTTCCAAGCATAGCAATTGATTCTGATAAGTTGTCCTCAGAGCCTGCTTCATGACTTTCTTCTTCTTTATCAGTGTTTGAGACCAGGGCTATGCTTTTGTTTTTCTTCACAATTGTATCATTCATTCCCATCTCAAAGGTTTGAAGGGAACCAATGAGCTCCTCAACCTTCATTGTGCAGATGTCCTGAGCTTCTTCTATGGTAGTAACCTTCATGTCAAACCTCTTTGGCAGTGATCTGAGAATCTTCCTTACCATCTTTTCATCACTCATCTTCTCATCCAAGGCACCAGAAGTATTAGCAATTTCCAGGATGTTCATGTAAAACTCATGAATGGTCTTATCTTCCTTCATCCTCAAGTTCTCAAACTTGGTGGTGAGAAGTTGAAGTCTTGACATCTTCACCTTTTATGTTCCTTCATGAGTAGTTTTAAGAGTGTCCCAAACATCCTTGGCCAGCTCACAGTGATGCACAAGCCTAAATATGTTCCTGTCAATGCCATTGAATAAGGCATTTAAGGCTTTGGAATTTCCAAGTGCTGAATCTTCTTCCTCCTTGCTCCACTCTTCTTCAGGCTTCATCACTTTTGCCTCATCCTTATTGTCTTGGACAGGGTGCTCCCATCCTTTGTTAACTACTTTCCAAGCCCTGCTATCAAGAGATTTCAAGAATGCTACCATTCTTGGCTTCCAGTAATCATAGTTGGATCCATCCAAGATAGGTGGTCGATTCACAGATCCTACATCTATGTCCATGTTCCCAAAATTTGCAATCCCTAGATCTCACCCAGATATACAGGCAGGGTGCCTGCTCTGATACCAATTGAAATTCTGGGATCAGATACGTGATGTCGAATCAGATGTTTAAACACTTGAAATCTTTAAACAAAACTTAATGAGCTTGTAAATTAAATAACACAGGAAATTGTTAACCAGTTCAGTGTATCTCCACACTTACATCTGGGGGCTACCAAGCCAGGAAGGAAATCCAATATAAGTAATATTAATTCTGGAGTTAAACCAACCAGATTAATCCTTCACTTAATATCTACCCAAGGCAATTTCTACCTAAGACTCAACTTAGATATGAGTACCTACTCACTCCCCCTCAATCACACAGTGATCTTTTACAATGATTAATAAAATTGAAGTCACACTTCAAACACAACAGCTTGATCTTACTTAAAAGTTTCAATCAAGACACAATTCACTTTTTGCTTAAAAGCTAATAAAGTGACAAACAATTAAAACCTGTTATACTTTACAAACACCCTTTACAGTCTTCTAAAATTCGTGCTCTTTTCTGAGAGTTTCAGTTCCTTAAATAGATGCTTGGTTTTTGGGCTTTTTGCAAATTATCCAGACCTTGATCAATCCCATAGTCATCACCTTGAATTAGGGTTAGTTAGTTTGTTATCTCTTTGAATCAAGGTGAGTTAGTTATTCTGTTACACTGAAAACAGATAACTAAGCTTCCTAAAGATGCGCCTTGGAGTGCTTATCTCTTTACAATTAATTCCAGATAAATTCCCCTGAATTTACTCACTTCTGTTATGCATCATTTAAGACAGATAGCAGGTTTGCGATGTCACAACATCTGGTGTGACATCCTGATGTCTTGAACTAAGTTCATTAACTTTTACTTTATTTGTCAATGTCACAACATCTGGTGTGACATCCTGAACTAAGTTCACTTATTCTTGTTTGTCAAAAATTCTGCCAATTCTTAACATCTACATATAACATTTATTTTGATCCATACAAACTCAAGCTATCAAAGAACTCTCTAGTTTTTCTTGCAACATAATCTTCTTCAAGCTTCAGGTTCAATCTTCATCCATACTTTTTGAATCGTTTGGACTTGATCTAAATCTGTTTTGATGTTTGTTGAGCTCAATAGGAGAAATGTGAATGCTGGCTAGTTGATATTCACCTTAGGTGCTTAGATCTAAATTTTTAGGGAAATTTTGTATGCTTTGATTCTCTCTGCTCATGCTTAATTTGTTATTTCTAATGGTGGATTTGGATTAAGAATGATGTAAGCTTTCGATTGGTACATTTTTTAATCATTAATGGAAAATTTCTCGAGGATGTGGCCGGAGGTCCACCGGAGTAGATTACCGGATGTCTTCTCTGGTCACCTGAAATTGTTTCAGGTTCATAAACCCTAGGGTTTTAGGAATTAAGTCGTGGCCATTGGATTCCTTTGATCCAATGTTTCATATTGAGCCAACTCATTAATGAACCACACGCCCTAGCACGTGATTATGACTTCCATGGTTATTAACTTTGACCTTTGTGTGTGTGTGTGTGTGTGTGCATTCATGATTACATGTGTGTGCATGCGTTATCATCCATTGGGTAAACATACTTTCATGATCATAATTCATTGACCGGATCCTATGGCTCTCGTTGAGTCAAGTTTGTTGACTGAATTCCACCCTAATTCTATACGCGCACAATAATTGGACTGGACTCTTTTGTGTTATTCGCACACCCACACTTTAAGCCCAATCACATTTGAACTCTAAAATTGTTATGTGTGCACCCCTAGTTTTCTTTTTCACAATTTTATTTTTTATTTTCATACTCATTTTATTTTTAATTTTTAAAAATACTTTTACACACTTAAAAATTACAGAAAAATTGCCATAGCATTAAAACACATTTTGTTAACTTTTCACAATTTTACTTTCTAATTTTATCAGTTTTTGGATTTTTAATTTGAATTTCCTTTCTATTTCTTTTTCACTTGACTTCTTCCTTGATACTTTAACTTTCAAAATTTATCTTCTTGAAGTGTTTGAAAATATTTTTCATGCATTTTTAAAATCATTTTAGCATGCCTTTTGAGGTTCATCTTTGAGCATATGCATTGTGTGATCCTTTGTGACTTTGAGGTCTCTTTTGACATAGTTTCTTTTGGAGTCTTGAGTTGCTATTTTAACATATTATTTGCTTCTGACTTAGGTATTTTATGACTAATTTTCATAATTATTTATTGGGTTTTGCTAATTGTTGGATGCCTTGTGATTGATGTAACATTTGTGAACCTTTTCTTTCTTTTTTTTAATCCCTAATCCATAGAAGGAACTTGTGCCATTATTTTAGGATCTCCTTTTGTGGTATTATAGGTCATCTTTAGACATTTTATAGGTCATCTCTTGCACATTATAGGTCATGTTGATTTGTGTGTGATTTTGGTTTGTGTTTGTGCCTCCTAATTTGATATTTGACGTAAATGAGCATCCATTCTCTTCTCTAACACTTGACATGCTTCTTTTGTGAATAAAATATGATCATAAACTCATCTCATATGCATCTCATCTTATGTATGCTACTGACTCATACTCATTTCATCCCTGTTTGCATTTCATACATCATTTATGACTTGCATCTCAAGTAGTTATCATTTGTTCCTTATGTGACATCTTTTACCTATTTCTTGAATTGTCTTGACATGTTTTACTTATGCATTTGGTATGATCCTACTTTAATTCTCATAAAATCATATATGTCATATGTTATTGACTTGCATTCATTTGCATCCATTTTTCATTTTTGACTTGTTTCTTTCTTCTTATGTGAACATGAACTTGACTTTTTCCTTTTCATCTCATCTCTTTATGAACTAACACATCCATGCTTTGTATGATTATATCATGTAATCTTTAAGCACTCCTATATGTCATTATATTCTTACTTTGGTGATTATTCATGCATTAATTCAATTTATATGTCATATGAATTCATACTTCATAAGTTGTGCATTGTGTGAACTTGTTTGATCCTTTGGCTTCCCTCTCGACTTAGTTTGAATTTCTTTGGGTACCTTATACCTTTTAGATAATTGACAGGATTAAATTCTGACTTAGAGGGTTCTCATACCATAGGATCTTTTTCATTTGGTTTCTTAACTTATTTGAGTTCTCATTACTTCTTATTTGCAATTATGGTTTTTGTTGCTAACTTTTCAGGGGCTAATGGTAAGTCACTTGAGCGTGGGTGGGCATCCACACTCTAGCTTATTCCCTCATCTTTTAATCATTCAATTTGTGTTTGATTAAGCATTTAAAGATGATATGTTTGTACAATATTTTCTCATCCCTCTTAGAAACAACTTAGCTTCCATCTTGGAAGTAAGTTACTTTCTTCTTCTTCTTCTTCTTCTTCTTCTTCTTCTTTCTTCTCTTCTCCTTCTCCTCTCCTTCTCCTTTAATTTTAGGATAAATCTTTTAAAACCACACTAACCCTAGGGCATCCATGAATGATAACTCTTAGGATTGAGACTTGAATACACTCTTCTATGCAAACTCCATTGAATGAGACTTGAATACACTCTTCTATGTAAATCTCTCAAATAAAAAGCTTCTAAAAACTTCAAACAAACAATAAACGTCTTTCCTTTGGGAATTCTCTTCTCATCTCTCTCATTCTAAACAAAATAACTTGCTCCTACTTGTCATTTTCAAGACGGTATGCACTCGAGGCAAATATATGATGATAAAAATTGTTTATTTAATTCATTTAATATATGTAGAAATTAGATAAAACATGTTCATATGATGATGTTTTATAATTTATGGCGAATGAGAGGTAAATAAAAAAAATCTTCAGTTCTTTACTCTCTTTTGATTACCAATTTGTAACTCTCTTCCATTATGTATTTCTAATTCATATTTAAAATGCATATGTCTTTCTTTACCATTTAAAAACATTCATTAAAAGTTGAAAGACAATGGTCAATATATGACTACTTTGTTTCTTCTTCTTTTTTTATGTTTATTTTTTCAAATATCATTTATTAACATTGGAATAAATGAACACCCAAAAAAAGGTTTTCCCCATTTAAGATTATATTTGTTTATATTGTAAAAATGTAATACTATTTAAATGAAAGAGAAAAAAATTCATACTCATTAGAATAGTATCAAAAGACATCAATGAGGTATTTGTATTTTTTTATCCTCTGTATCTTGGCAGTAGAATCAATGGTATTATTAACCATGAACTATTTGTTTCTATCAAAAGGGTGAATTCTTGGGCGGTTTGTTTAAATATGTTTATGAAGGAATTGTTGTTTTTTTTAGTTGCACTTTTACTTTTTTCTATACATGTACTTTGTCTATGACAATGTTTCTTTGTAGTAAACGAGCCAATTATTTTAACAATTCTTTACAAAGACAAGGAAAGTGTAAATAGTTTGAGAGTATAAAGATAAAATTTAGTTTTTTTAAATGTATTTTTTTTACCGTAATACCTCTTTCTAACCTCTAAATTATTCCACTCATATTATTGATTTAATTGAAAAAAATTGGTTGAATAATGGTATGTCACAATACGATCCTTGGTATTCATAAAAAAAATTAATTTGCAAATATTACGTATTACAATTTTTTTGGTAAGTATCTGAATAAATATGTTAGACCTCATCATATAAATAGTTTACGTTAAAGGGGATACACCATTTTGGAGTGGACAACTTTTTTCCCCATATTATCATTTGATAACTGCATTTTTATTTTTAAAATAAAGCATTTTTTCTTTTAAAAATATAACAAGTTACAAATGAGAGGTGAGCCGGTTGAGCGGTTATTAGTTATATTGTTTCTTATATATGGGTGAATGAGAGATAAAATATAAGAGAATAAAATTTATGGGAGAAAGTAACATAACAGATGCCGATGGAATAACAAAAAAGAAGAGATCTGGTTATATTCATCTTCATGCCTATAGAAAATCTTTTATTTATATTTGTTCTCACTCTCTTAATTTCTTATCTCCATATATTCTTTTATCACATGTTCTTTTCTATTTATTTGATATTTATTTTTATTATTTCCATTGATAGTAAAGAGTTTTGAAGAAATATAAAAGTTATGGATAAAGAGTAAACTTATTTTTATACCTTAAAGTCATGTATTGTTGAACCACAATATCAATTAATTACCAACCAATGATATAATATGATCTTCATCTTGCTCCTACAATATCTTACCATGAATAAAAACTTATATTTCGTCCTATTTTTAAACTATAGAATGACCATAAAGTAAAGTTACAAATAAATTAGGAAGATGATGGCTTTATCAGTGCAAAGATTGAACATAGGAAGATGATGGATTTATCAGAGCAAAGATTGAACATGCCAGTGTCGCTCCCCGGACTCTCGTCCCGGTGCAGACACGAACGGTCGGTGATGTTGGAGGTTGAGGTTGAATAGAGTCGCCAGCTAGGCATTTTTATCCCAAAGGAAAGGTAATGCTGCATAAACTTGGAAGGGTATGGATAGGATGGTTGCGAACCACAGAAACTGAGAAAGGGGGTTGGTTACGACCTGGGAAGGTATTAGCACCCAGATCGTCCGTCGTACTCGATGGGATCCACACTTACTTGATTGTTTTTAAAAGGGGGTAGTGTATATGCTGACTGTGTATGAAAAGCTAGGAATGAATGTACAGTGTGTCAGTGCAAAAGAGGGTGAATGCTCAAGGATGAGGCTTAGAAAAGAAAGCTGAAAGAGGGGGGAGACAAAGAGACTTTTGTTTGATGACCGTTAAGTTATGCCTACGTATCCTCTCGTGCAATGAGGAAGTCAGAACATCGTAGTTTGACTCAAAGAGACTGGATGATTTGACTGTGAACTTCTTGCTTGTCTATGCTCAAGTGTGTGACTCGTCTGGCTCGAGTGCTAACAGTCTTGCATTAGACGGAAGAAGCAAGTTCTCGTTTATAGATTGAGTGTGATGAGAAAAGAATCTTGAAGGAGACATTTATTGTTTGTTTTGGTGTTTTCAGTTTTTTTATTGTTTTTGGTGTTTGCATAAGATAATGAGCTTAAGCCTAAATCAAGGGTTAGTAAACTCATTATATCATCCCTGATTAGGGATAATGAGCCTACTTAAGCATGAGATGAAGATATCTAATTAATTAACATGATGATATAGGATTAAGATCATTAACCTACTTGTGATTATTAAGATGTTTTTTGGGTTTTGGTTTAGTGTTAAGTAATGAGTTTAATCTCTAATCAGGGATTGGTGAACTCATTACACCATCCTAAGAGAAGGATGATAGGTGAGAACACTTAAGCTAAAGAAGAATCTTCAACTTAATCCATGGTTAGGGATTAAATTAATTATATAACAAGCCTTTATTAAGGTGGGTTTTAATTAAATGTGGGATTAAGAAATGAGTTTTATGTTTGTAAGACTAGCTTGTGGGGGACTTGTCCATTAAACACTAGGGTTAGTCCCTCTTAACCATAAGGAAGAGATGGAACCCTAATATAAGGCCCAAGTTACAAGATTAAGTCTTTATCATTATTAGGTGTTTTGATTAAGAGGTGTAAACAAATTAAAGGTTTAACACTAAGGATTAAAGTTATACACTCCATCCTAAGATAAGGATACAGGCATAACCCTAATTCAAAGTCCTAAAGCTTTAAGTGTTTAGCCTATAATTATGAGATGAGAAGAGAGACTCAAGGAGACTCAAAGGTAAAAAGCTAGGGGGGACCATATACAACCCTAAAAATTATCATGCTTGGATATCCTATGGTTTGTGAGGCTTAAAGAAAGATCTTCAGGAGGCCACCAAGGAAGAGAAGCAGATGAAAAGAGAAGGAGAAAGAGAATAGATTACTTACTTCCTGAAGAAGATAAGTAACCTGAAAGAAAGAAAGTAAGAATGAGAGAGCATAAGTGAAGCAAGTTCATTTCAAAGACAAACAAGATATGCAAATGAGGAGAAGATAAGAGGTGGGATGTGAAGGCAAATCCACATCCCAATCAACTTACCATAAGCCCCTGAAATGTTAGTATGAATGTATAAGATGCAAAGCAAAAAGAAATAAATCAAATGGAAGTGCAATGACAAAAACCATAAGTGAATATGCTAAGCAAATGTGTTATAAGATAATGCAAAGTCATACATGATGCATATGAATGTTCATACAAGAGATGAGATGCAAAGATGGCATGTTAGGAGCTTAGAAACACATGGATACATATGAGATGTAATGAATGCAAAGCATACCAAATGAATGAAGAAATGATCAACAAATGTTCTAACATGTCCTAATATGTCTAAGATGACATACAAATTAATAAAATGCTATGACAAGTTCATATGATTGAGATATGCAAAGATGAATGCAAATGAACATAGAAAATTAGGGTTTTATGAATGTATGAGATGCAAATGACCAAAACAGAAGCATACATCATGATAAAAATTTGAAAATAAACTCAAACAAACCCTAAATACATACAAGATCACTCACCAAAGATGAAGGTCAAAAGCTAAACCTAGAGGAAGTTATGAATTTTCTAGGTTAACTAGGGTTTTTGGGTACTTCTAAAGGAAAAATTCAAATCAATTTGAAAATGAAATGAAAAATTATGAGTTAAATAACCTAGATACTAGAGTAAATATATGAAACAATGTAAAAAGAATCAAGTTCAAACTCATCATGGTTGATCAGAAATGATTTTTTCAAGTTAGGGTTAGAAAATAGGAATTTTATGAACCCTAATTCAAAGATAATTGTGAAAACATGATCAAACCTAAAAAGAAATTTGTGTGATGAGTTTGTAAATGTTTCTAAATGTATGAGAATGCTTCATGATTTTTTTTTGTGATTTTTAGATACCTAAATGTATTTTTAATTAATTAAAATCAATTAATTAATTAATTAAAATATTTAAATGATTTAAAAATACTTTTTTAATGCAAAAATTAAAAATAAAAATGTTTTTGATTTTAGAAAAATATTTGAAGTAAAAATACAGAAAATGGTATTTTTATAAATGTTTTTGCTATTTTTAATAAATGGATGAAATAAAATGTGAAAAATAAAAAGAAAAATGAAAGTATGCAAGATCTAAGGCTGAGGTTTAAAGTTGGGGTGACTGTGTGCGTTTTTGGATGGCTGGGATTGAACCTGACTAATTTAAATTAATTAGATTAATTAATTGAGATTAGGGCTAACTGGAATGATTTGGGCCATTCGTACGCGCGGGTAAACCCAGATCCTAGGGCCTAAATTCAAACTAACCTAATTAATGAAATTAAACCCTAATAACTCTCAGGCGGCCGAAACAGTGTTCCGGCCACTCTCTCACTCTAACTCTCTCCATAGGCCATGAAAACACATCAAACTCTCCAGAATTGATCATTGAATATCACATAACACAAATCAAACATCAAAACTCATTTATTTTTCATGAATCAACTGAATCGAAGCAAACAACAAAGTACGGGCAAAGTTTCAGAAGCCTATGAAATTATTAAAACTCAACCATTTTCAAAAGTAAACATATCACAATAATTAGCACATCATGTAGAATCAATTTGTAACTTAAAAAGCATGTTCTGGAAAAAAATGTTCTTGGTGACTACCTGAGTTGGAGCTTTCTCAATCTGAGCTTTCTGGCCTCTTCTTTGGTGCTAACCCACTCCACTTGATCCCCTTGTGCTTCTAAAAGGCTTAGAACAAGTTTAGGTAGCTTGGTTTGTGTGTTTCAGTTCTGATAACTCGAAAATCGTGTTTGTGTTGTGGAGTGTTTCAGGCCATTGTAATGGTTGGTTTGTGTTCTATGATTGATTTTGAGATGATTGGTGGAAGAAGTTTGAAGTTTTAAGGCTTGTGTTGAGAGATTCAAAGGAATGAAGGTTTGGAGGATTTTTGTGATTCTGAGTCTATGGATGTTTCAGGCTTGAATGTTATGTGAAATGAGTTGCTTGATGTTTGCATAAGAGGTTGTGATTGGTCAAAAAGTTGGTGGTGGCATAGTGTGATTGGTATGGGTGATTTTGCAAAAAAAGTCAATGAATGGCAACTAAGAGTATGACACGGGTCAGAGATGGTTCTTTGGCTTGTCCTACCTCAGCTTCATTCAAGGATGGCCCTTGGATTGGATTTGAGGATCTGTACCACTTGGATCAAGAGATTGCAAGACTTTTGCATTTTTCCCTCTTTGAGAATTTTGTGAAAATGGTTAATAGAAACTTGTGATCCAAGGCATGATTCTTATCCAAATGTCTTGCATTATCATGTTATGATGCTTAGAGATCAATTAGAGGTCACAAGAGTGCTTAAAACTTGGTTTTGCAAAAATCCCTCTTTGGCTTGAACTTGAAAATTATAAGAATTTTCCCAACTTTGAAACATCATATCTTGAGTTTTAGGATGAATCAAGAGGAGTTCTTGTACTTTTTGAAAATGGGAAGATCCAATATACAACTTTCATGTTTAAGGATTTTTCATTTGAAGCATTTTTAATCAAGAAAGAGGAGGTTGAAAATCTTTCCCAAAATGGAAAGTTTTCATTACAAGTCATGTCCAAAAATGGAAAGTTTGCAAATGGCTTGAAATTCTTCAATCTTGTGAACTTCTAACTACTTATAAGATCAAATAAAGATCATAGAACCTCAAAATGATGAAGATGACCCTTTGGTGCCCTTGGTGGTGGCCTCAGATGCCCTGATTCTGACTTTTCTTGCACAATAAGTTACCAATTGATCAGATGACTTCCACAATGAATTTCTTCATCAAATTTGGTACACATTCTCCTTATAACATATTAAGACCATTAGAATCAATAATGACCAAAAAATTTGAGGTAAAGGGCCTCAAACCCAAAACCCTAATTTTAGGTCATCTGTGTAGGAAATCTTCAGTTTGCCTATGTGCCTTTGCAATGCTCTGTGACTTTTTGACTTTAATGAACTTTGGGGAGCATAAGATGATCATAGAACAATCATGGACACTCTTGGAATGCTTCAAGATCTTTGAGATGGCTCAGATCACTTCTTGGATTCATCTAATCACACACTCTAACTATGCAACTTATGCAGTGGTATAAATATGCAATGTAAGATGATATGCTTATGCAATGCAATATGAAAAGATCATAAGCCATGGTGTGAGAAAAAGTGAGGGCAAATTTGGGGTGTTTACAGCCAGCAAATGACATCTTTTCAAGATAAATTATCATATTATCATTATAAAATTTTGACGTTGAATGAAACTACTTTAGTGCAGATGTTGTACACTTTAATGTTACATAATTGATTCATTTAGAATAGTCTACAATACGTACTTTAATATGTAATTAAAATAGATAAACTATTTTATTTGTCTGTTATATTTTATTTTTCTGATATTTTTATTTGATAGAAAATAGAGTCATCATATATTTTTTATGAGATAAACCATTTCGTATTAATTAATTGTTTAATAATTTATATTTTATTCAATGAGGATGATACAATAGAAATGCAACTTTTATCAAACTATAAAATAAAATAGTAAAATAGGGAGAGGAAAATAGAGATATTCAATATTTTGAGGTTCAACATGATTTATTCAACGAGTCTTTTTCATTTCTATTTTACTCTTTAAAATATAATTTAATTAATTCTAAAAAATGCTAATAATGAGTGCAGTTTTTTTCCCATGAAAATGGTAGTTTTCTTTTTTTAAATGGTTATAACTGCATACAAAAGTTAATTGCATTATACAAGTATAAATTAATGGCACGTGGATAAAATAAAATCATATAAAAAAATCTTCATGTTTATTTTTTTATTAAATATTTTATTCTCTCTCATTTTTCTTGAAAGATCACTAAACTCATATTGAAGCATTCATGGTTGGAATTGTTAATGCTACTTTTAAAATTGAGAAAAATTACACCTCAATGAATGAGTATGTCAATTATACTCATTTCTAAATATTATTTTCTTTTAATACTATGCATGTGTCAATGAATTGTATTAGATCAAAATTCTCATTTACCATTCACTGAAATCCCACTTGATCACTTGAACTTTTAAAATAGCAATTGTATTTGATGTCTAATTTTAACTCTTTTTAAATTATGTAATATGGTTTAATTTAAATTGTAGTATGCTTCAAGTTAAATTACCATTGGTTCAATTATGTAATATTTTTCCAAATTGAAAGTATTTTTTTCACTTTTCCCTAAATTGAAATTACATTGTGTCAATTAAACGTAATATTTTGTTCAATTAAATTCTTTCCATATTGAACATAATTTGTTGTAGTCCAACAATTATCACTGTGTGTAACTGTTTGGACCGACCATAATACATACCCATCGACCGACCACCCTGAAGGGAGTCATAATTCATTCAAATGGTTCGTAGCGAATATAAATTATCCTATGGAAGAATACAGGTGATCCCTAACCAAGATACATCCAACCGCTCTCCAGATTTCACGCATTAAAAATAATAGGTTGTTATAATCGCTCCCTTTATAAAGAGCACACATGTCAATTCTGTGTACACATTTTCAAATTTAAAATTCATTCATTCTTTTCCCACACATACTGACTTGAGCGTTGAAGTGATAACCTTGCAAATTAGTACCTCCTCCTTCGTATCAAGCTCATATCCACCATATAGTTCATCACGATCACTAATTTTTCGATTAATTCTGACTCCACTGCCAAATAATTTTTGAAGTTTTAGTCCCTAAATTTTAAGGTCTTAAAAGTTAGACTCTAATTTTTAAGAGTCACGTATAGTCCTATACCATGTTTCATTATTGTAAAATATCTTAAATACATTCATAAAAATAAAATATCTAAAAATATTAATATTATTCTTGATTTCGTTAGTTTTATATTTTATTTGTATAATCTATGACTAACTATTGTCTTTTTTATATTGAATCTGTAGGAATACGTCATGCTAAAACTCTTGTCTTTTTTATAGCAATCTTGATAATTATATAGTACAATTTTTCTTCTTCTTAATTTATGAATTAATATCATTAGTTCATATAAATCATTAAGATTAAAATCAAACTTATAAAAATTGACACTATTAATATTTTCACGCGGTGCACCTTAAAAAAGCGGACAAACGGACACTGGACGCTAGTATATATAAAAGACATCCAAAGTAAAAAAATCTTAATAAAAAGGAAATTTAAAGAGTTTGTAAATAATGCAGCATTTTCAAAAACAATATAAAAAAGTTTCTTTTAAAATGAAATACTTGGAACCGCATATTTTACACATTTATAAATCACTTCAATAAATATATCTTGATATCAAAATAATAAAGGTTTATAAGACAAACACTCTTAAAATCTAAACATTCACAACCACAAAGATGATTGGCTTTGGTCTTTAAAAAAATCATAGTTTACAAAATAGTGTTTTGAGCCAATAATTTAAGAAAATATAAATCAATATTGAAAAATTATTACACAATGTCACTTTGACGCATGTTCACCGTGTCTAACTAATAAGCATTGTGACAATAACTTTTTTATCTAATTATTTTCAATCAATTGATAGTTACTGAAGTTATTTATGTTAGACCCTCGTGCCCGTTTATCCGCTTTTATTTACGCGCACACACATCAAAATATAAATGTGTATTTTTAATTTAATTTTGATTTTAATTTAAACTATTTTTGTATTAAATTTGTAATATTCACTCTCCCTCTCTCTCGCTCATGTTCTTATATGAATTTAACGGATCTTCCACTTAGAATGCAATTTTTTTCCAAAATTAAAAATGAAATGCATGAAAATTATAAGAAATATGTGATTTGTAAATGACAAAAAAAAATGAGACAATAAATTGAAAATTATAATCACATGGCCAAATGATCATTTAGTGGACTAAAATCATCCCCAATATAAATATATAAGTTCAACTTACCCTCCTCCATCTTGTGTATCTTGAATACAAATATGATACCAAATTCCAAATTCTAAACGTTAGAAACAAATAAATTGATTATATCTAACAATATTGAACTTTTGTACAATACAATGTCACAATGACAAATCAATATCAATGATACAAATTGTATAAATAAGACACATTAATCATAACTATTATACAAATAAAAATTGAAAAGAAAAAAAAAACAATTTGAATATTGAATTGGCCAAAATCAAAATCTATGGATTACTTTTTTCTGTTACAATGAGAAGAAGAAAGCCATCGGAATATTGATATTAATAATAGTGTTCATAATAGTGCAGGAGAATCATTTTCTTTCTCTCTAATTTATTTTGTCTTATATTTTTTCTGTATGAACCAATCTTTTTTCCCTTACTTTCTTTACTTTAAACCATGATAAAGAAAAGTAGCCATATTGTATCAACCTTCTTTGCTAAAATCAAAAAACAAAATCACTCTGGCTTGTTTGTGTAACTGCTACAATTTTTTATGCAGGTATTATAATAATTATTAATAAGCAAGAAGTGTGTGTAATTTATATAGTGGTTAAATGGTATAATGAAAATAAAAATAGGCTAACCCAAAAACTCATTCTCATGTAGTTATTGATAATAAACTTTGTGAATAGAGTAGAACTCTCTCACTGAAATTTTAAAAGATAAATTTTTTGTTAAGTAAAAAACCAAGATGGAAAAACAATTGGGAATTGAAAATAAAAAATAATATGTTCAAACAAATAAATTAAAATCAACATTTGTCAATAACTTACAAATAATAATAAATTTAAAAAGAGCCATCAACTAAGACATTAAATAAATAGCAATTGTGACCCTCTTCTTTCTTAACCGCTTCATTAATATTTAATGAGTTATATTAGTGGCAATAAGTGGTAATTGAAAGATATAACACAATGTGAAAATGATTCAATAAGCATAAACAAAATGCAAAATTATAACTTTCAAATAAATAGATCATTTAGTTTTGAATATATTGGTATCAAAAGTTTGGTTTATCACCGTTCCTATAGAACAAAACTCAAAACATATTTGTTGATCATATTTAATACATATATTAACAAATAATACATAAAAAGTGCAAAGAGATACATAAATTTCAGTGACTCATTCAGAGTTCCTCAAAAGTATTATTTTTACATCCTATTCCTATTTGATGTAAGAAAATTATACAATTACAATAAGTAGTAGTAAGAAGTTGTTAATAATAAAAATAATATATATTCAAATATATAAAACTATCATAGATTAATAATTTATAAAACAGTTTTAATGTAGTAAGAATTTTCATGTGAGAGAGAATTGTGTAGAAACTAACAATGGGGAGAGAGAAGAAAAAGAGAGACAAAGAGAAATAACTTACATGTGAAAGAGATAGAATTGAAAGGTTTATTGACAAAAACTGATATTGAGAGGGAAAAAAAAGATTTTTTGAACATCCATTGTGTCTTTTGAAAAATAAAAATATAGTTTATATTGGAAAAAAATGATGTTAAAGGTGCTACTATGTAAAGAAGTAAGAGAGGTTATCATATGCAGTTAATAATATATAAGCATATAAGTAATTAATAATAATAATAATAATAATAATAATAATAATAATAATAACAATAATAATAATAATAATAATAATAATAATAATTTTTTTTTTTTAAATTGAAATACTTAGAAAATATGATAACTGCGGAGATGAAGTTGAAAACTAATAGAAGTTATTAACAACACTATTTTTTTTATTTTTTTTATTTATTAAAAAAGAAAATAAAGGGTATTTTTGGAACAAAAATAGTTCACTCCAAAATGATGTATCCTCTTTATATATATAATAGAAGTATAGATTATTAATAAGCAAGAAGTGTGTGTAATTTATAAAATGGTTAAAGGGTATAATGGAAAAAAAAAATAGTCTAATCCAAAAACTCATTTCCCATGTAGTTATAGATAATAAACTGTGTGAATAAAGTAGATCTCTCTCACTAAAATTTCAAAAGATAAATTTTTTGTTAAGTAAAAAAAACCAAGATGTAAAAACAATTGGGAATTGAAAATAAAAAATAATATGTTCAAACAAATAAATTAAAATCAACATTTGTCAATAACTTACAAATAATAATAAATTTAACAAGAGCCATCAACTAAGCCATTAAATAAATAGCAATTGTGACCCTCTTCTTTCTTAACCGCTTCATTAATATTTAATGAGTTATATTAGTGGCAATAAATGGTAATTGAAAGATATAACACAATGTGAAAATGATTCAATAAGCATAAACAAAATGCAAAATTATAACTTTCAAATAAATAGATCATTTAGTTTTGAATATATTAGTATCAAAAATTTGGTTTATCACCGTCCCTATAGAACAAAATTTAAAACATATTCGTTGATCATATTTAATACATATATTAATAAATAATACATAAAAAGTGCAAAGAGATACATAAATTTCAGTGACTCATTTAAAGTTCCTCAATAGTATTTATTTTTACATCATATTCCTACTTGATGGAAGAAAATTATACAATTACAATAAGTAGTAGTAAGAAGTTGTTAATAATAAAAACTATATATATTCAAATATATACAACTATCATAGATTAATAATGCATAAAACAATTTTAATGTAGTAAGAAGTTTCATGTGAGAGAGAATTGTGTAGAAACTAACAAAGAGAAATAACTTACATGTGAAAGAGATAGAATTAGAAGGTTTGTTGACAAAAACTGATATTGAGAGAAGAAAAAAAATTGTTGAACATCCATTGTGTCTTTAAAAAAAGAAAATATAGTTTACATTGGAAAAAAATGACGTTAAAGTTGCTACTATTTAAAGAAGTAAGGGAGGTTATCATATGCAGTTAATAACATATAATCATATAAGCAGTTAATAATAATAATAATAATAATAATAATAATAATAATAATAATAATAATAATAATATTTTTTAAAATTGAAACACTTAAAAAATATGATAACTCCATAGATGAAGTTGGAAACTAATAGAAGTTATTAACAACACTATTATTTTTATTTTTTTATTTATTAAAAAAGAAAATAAAGGGTATTTTTGGAACTAAAATAGTCTACTCCAAAATGGTGTATCCTCTTTATATATATTATAGATTATAGATATCACAAAAGTTATTCATATGAACCATAGCGATACATCTTTTAATTGACACAAGGTTCAAAGCCTGGCAACAACATTTTTTTCATTTTACATAATTATTTGTTCACGGTTATAATAAGCAATCGTTGTAATATTATAACATTTGCTCTTCCCGGAAGAGAGAAACCTCATCCTAAGTATAATAATGATTTAAAATTTTCTTTGTTTTTCAAAAATAGAATTCAAGTATATCAATCATTACAAGTTATCGTCATTGCAAGCATTAAACTATCATACTTTTTATCTTCAACCTCATCTATAATATAAACAGTTTTACATTTCTTCATAATATTTTTCGTAACAATGAGTTCTACAAATGTGAATGCTAACAGAAACATCACCAATGTGGTCACCATTGAACAACATCATCAGCGGTCGAATGTGGAGGTCTAACCATCTGGACAATTGTCTGTCAGAGATGCATTAATGGTGAGAAAGGCCAAGAAGAAGAAGAAGAAACTGAAGAAGAAAAAACAAAAATAAGTAAAGGAGGAATTTTTATTATGATTCTGATGAGGGTAGTGAGGAGAGAGTCCTAGATTATGAAGATACATTTGTTTCTATGGGCTCAGACATTTGAAAAATATATGTAATGATATTAAGAATGTACTCTTCTTTTTTGAATTTTAATGAAGTTTTCTATTATATATACTCTTCTCTTTCACTTTTTTTTATCAAACTCTTCTCATTCACTTAAAAATAGAAAAAAAAAACATGAATGGTAAACAATCGTTGGTCTTCTAAAAATACTAAAATATTCTCAGTTACTCATATGATCGACCAGATTGATCCTAGGACATGTGCTATAAATCGTTTTATTTAGTGTCTGGTAAAATATCATAAACACTTCGACGGAATTTATGAAAAGGATTGGCAAAAAGATAAAATAAACAAGACAAGACTCAAAATACTTAAAGTCAAAAGTAGAATGCAAAAAGATAAATGTGCAAGCAGAATGTAAATGAAAGCAATTAAAGAAAATAATAAATTGCTGAAGAAATGTAACTTGCTTGAAATTAAAAAATGCAAAGTAGAGACTTCAAAGTAAAGACTTTAATGAAAATTGCATTGAAGTAAAAGATGGTGGTGTTTACATTCTAAGACTAGAACTGACTTATTTATAGTAATCGAAGATAACCGCTACTTAGGGTTACTCCTAGAAAAACGCCACTTGTCACTTTACATGTCTTCAAATTCCAAATATGTGACACTTGTCTCTTTTGAAATTAGAAGAGATATAAGTTTCCCTTCAACATTTAATTTCAACTGCAGCGCGTCGAACACCCTTAGTGGCGTTTAGTCCAACTACACTTCCTTGCACTTAAAAATATTCTAAGTCCATAAATCCTGACTTACACATAAGTCTTCGACTCAGGCCTCTCACAAGAATTCCATCGAAACATTTTTTAGTTATTCTAAGGAATATAATCCTTAAACCAATATTTCTTGAAATCAGGTGGGCGTCGAAATTATGAGCTAACACTTGTAACACTAAAAAATGAAATAAAATATATGTTTAAAATGGAAAAAAATGTAGTTGATAGGAATCGAAGCTTGTTACACATAATTTATTACTACGGTTTTAAAAAAAAATCATCATTAAATTACTATATATAAATCCAGCTGCGAAAATTTTAACATATTACAACAGTGTATACAAATCTGTTGTAAATCTGACGTTGTTGTTTGCCCGTTTTGTAATAGTGTAAACAATTATAAAATGGGTTGAATGAGAAATGTTTGATATAAATGAGAAATACTCTAATTATATTTAAATTATTTTTTTATTACTTAAAACTTATTTACTACAATTTATGAGTGTTAAAACAATAAAATTGGTAGCTTAGTATTAAACCATATCACATAGATGATTATAAAGTAAGAATGATAGTTAGAGATTCTTAAGAACATTTAATTTTCTTATATAATTATAATAATAATAATAATAATAATAATAATAATAATAATAATAATAATAATAAATCATGGACATTTGATATATAAGATACAAATTCAAATTTGTATATTTATCTTCAAAAAGTTATAGCTAGCTTTACAAGAAACCAAAGTTATCTTTCTCTTAACTCTCAAGAGATGAGTGGGAAAGCACAATTAATGGCACCTCATGGGTCTTCAAAATGCACTGTCACATGGTCCCTAATGAATCTATCAAAGTATTCACCATGTGATTTGCTACAGAGGCATAATTGTTTTCCTTATAAGGTTAGACACATAGCCTCTTTCTTCTTTGTTTCACATGCCACTAACCTTATAGTTTACTTCACTCTTTTTTATTACACATTTACATATAAACCCTTCATGTGTGATTATTTTACTCATTTATGTTGGAGAATTATGTCAAACCCTATCTCAAATATTTGTAAATAAATAATCAAGAATATTGAAGATGGAGATTTGAAGATAAGACATGGAAAATATAATGGACCACTAACAATTGTGGTGATCTAATCTTTATGCTATGAATTAGTGTGTGGTCCATTATTGAATTGCAATAACTGGTTCTTTTCTTTCTCTCTTTTTTTGTTTTGCTTTTTTGAATTATTCTTAATTTTATTTTAGATATATAATTTTTATTATGTTATTCTTTTTATTTTTATGTTCTTGGACATGTCGCTAGTAAATTATGGGGAAAAGGTTTGACAAGAGGTAAAAGTTATTGTTCGTAAATGATTATAAATGTAATTTTTTATAGACATATTTAAAATATTATATAAAGTATTTTTTTTAAATAAAATATGAGCTCAATGTTATTTTTATATTTAAATTTTAGTTATTTTTATCTTGAATTAAATTGAAAAACTATATATTTAATTTATTTCATGTTTAAAAAAATTAAATTTTTTGGATGAGATATTTATAATGTTTCAAATGCACCAATTAATTAAAAATAATTCAAAATTTTTATCTTTGACTAAAACTAATTGCAGAATAATTTTGTAATGATTTAAAAAATCAAATTTCTTATGAGATCAAAAAGTAAAATTTAAAATTTATAAATTCTAAAAGTATATTTAATGTTAAAAATATTATATTAAATTAACAACTAATTTTAAAAATAAAAATTATAATAATAAATTGTTCCAACATAATAATAATAATGATTAAATATGTTTTTGGTCCCTATAAATATCTCAATTTTCATTTTTAATTCCTATTAAAAAGTCATATATTTTAGTTCCTACAAATTTTGTATGTCTACAATTTTAGTCTCCATTGTTGTGTAAAATTTTAAAAACGCTTTAATTACTCTTAAATTTTTAAGTTTTTGAATAATTTTTTTCATCAATGTTTAGAATTCTATAAAATATTTCTTTACTAAATTTTAATTTTTTTTAAAATTAGAAGAATTAAATATGAATTTTTTAAATTTCAAAATACAATGAATAAAGTAATGAAATCTCGACATAGAAATCAAATTTTGAGGTCTTTATTTTTTCCGAGAAACTTTTTATAACATTTTAAAGATGTATGCATAATAATCATTTAAAAATACACATTGCTTTAACAGAAGAGGTTAAAACTACGTTGTGCATAACAATTTTAGGGATTAAAATGTATTATTTTTTTAATAGGGACTAAAAATGATTTTGAATAATTTTTTTCATCAATGTTTAGAATTCTATAAAATATTTCATTACTAAATTTTAGAATTTTTTAAAATTAGAAAAATTATATATAAAATTTTTAAATTTCAAAATACAATGATAAAAGTAATGAAATCTCAACAGAGAAATCAAATTTTGAGTTTTTTTTATTGAGAAACTTTTTATAACAATTTAAAGATGTATGCATAATAATCATTTAAAAATACACATTGCTTTAACTGAAGAGACTAAAACTACGTGGTGCATAACAATTTTGTAGGGATTAAAATATATTATTTTTTTAATAGAGACTAAAAATAAAAATTAAGATATTTATAAGAACTAAAAACATATTTAATCCTAATAATAATAATAATAATAATAATAATAATAATAATAATAATAATAATAATAATAATAATAATAATAATAATAATAATAATAATAATAATAATAATAATACAATAAATGAGTATAATGAGTATAACATTTTATGCGGTCAACTCTTTAATTCAACTTTTTTTTTAGTTAAAAAAAATTGAAATCGAATCAAATTTAAATGTTTTTGACTTATGGAGAACCAAAAACATCTAATCAAATGAATTTTGTGTCATTTTGAATTCTTTCAAGTGTGGTAGTAGTTATGGATTGGTAATGAATGAATGTGTCACTTAAACTCAAGTGTTTCTCTTGTTGGTCTTGAGTTATGCTTTTTGATAACTTTCCATTGAGTTATTTGTATAGCCGTAATATATTCTTATATCTATTTTCTTATATCAATACATACATTAAATATATTATTCACCATATATATACGGTGAACAATGTATTTTTCAATAAATTTTTTAATGGACAGTGTCTGTAAAACCGTACATAAACAGTGTCATATGAATAATATCATCGCATGAACAGAACATAAACAATATCTATGAACAGTGATTTTAAAATAGAGAAATAAAGATGGTTAATGCAGTGTAAAAACTTGGGTAATACAGTAGCAAAATTGATTAATAAATGTCCATGTATTAAAAATAATTTTTAGCAGTCACTAAAATTGATTAATGCATTGTAAAAACTTGATTAATACAATAATGAAGTTGATTAATAAATGTTGAGGTATTAAATAAAAAATATTAAAAATATTAAAATAATAATTTTTTATATTAGTTTTTAAAAAAGTACTATTATTATAATATTTCAATGTTCACCGTATTGGTGAACAGTGAAATACGGTGTATGGTTTTTGTGTAAAAAATAACATTTTTCTTATTTGTATCTTGGTATTTTTTATGGATAAACAATAGAAGAGTCCCCCTTTAAGCATTTCTTTGGAAGTTGTTTTAAGAAGGATCTCAACAATCATGATTTCTTATGGGAAAAGACTTAATTAATTTAATTAAAATTAAAATTTTGAGTATATGTTGGTACATCATTAAAATTTTAGACATTAATAAGAGATGAAGTCATCAGTGTCAAAGCATGAACAACCTCTTTATTTTGTTTTCTAATGAATTTAACATGAGAGTTCCTAAATAAAATGACTTAACTTGAGCCTCATTCAAGACTTTGCTCGCATAGTGTATGGCATGAAAAAAAATTGGCCTTTGTTTGCTCAAACACCGCTCCTACCGCATAATCACTTGCATCGCACATTAACTCAAAACTGAGAGACCAATTTGGAGCAATGATTATGGGAGTCATGGTCAATTTTTCCTTTAAAATTTGAAAAGCACTAAGACACTCCTCATCAAAGTTAAAAGATTTATATTTGGCGAGAAGATTTCTCAAGGGCTTCACAACTTTGGAGAAGTCTTTTATAAACCGTCGGTAGAATCCTGCATGCCAAAGGAAACTCCAGACTCCTTTCACATTGTTTGGAGGAGGAAACTTCTCTATTACTTCAATCTTTGCCTTGTCAACTTATAGGCCTTTGGAAGAGACTTTATGCCCAAGCATTATCCCTTTTGTTACCATGAAGTTGTATTTTTTCCAATTCAAGACCAAGTTAGTCTCCACACATCTTTCCAACACCGTTTCAAGATTTTTAAAGCACAAATCAAATGAAGCACCTAAAATGGAAAAGTTATCCATGAAAACCTCCATTGTCTTTTCAATGACATCGAAAAATATGGCTTGAACACACCGTTGAAAAGTTGTCGGTGCATTATGTCATACCCTAAATTTTGACCATAAATTTTCTTTTTTTGTATACACTAGATTGTATCCTTATTTACATCAGGTGCATAACATTTTACATTACATATGCATATCGCTGATCCCATTGAGATTACTATCTTTGTTACTTTCATTTCCTTTTTGTTCAAATCAAGTTCTGGGTTGAAGTGCAGACATGCTTATTAGGTCAAATGTGTATGTGCGCTGATGGACAAAATTTAAGTTGAGACCGATCTAATTTTGGTCAAAACGATAGTTTTGTTTCATTTTTAAAGTCATCAATTTGTGTTGGATTCCAAATGTCTCATGATAGAAATATTTAGGTTTGATTCCAGCCAAAGCCAATTTCAAGCAATTAAGGTGGTTATAAAGAAACATCCATTCTTTAGGCCCATTTCATCCTTTGCTACTAAGGACTCAGTTATGTGTTCAAGTGAAATGGAAGATTGCGAAGAAACGTGTTAAGTTCAAAGTACATGGAAATTTGATTCAAAATTCATATATTGTCTTCATGGGTGGTTTGAAACCAAGAGAATTTAAATTCATTTTTGAAGTCATAAGAATTCATTCTATTTTCAATTCAATTAATTTAAGCCATGTTGATTACGTGGGCCAAACTTTGTTTTGTTGAGATCGCTAAAACCAAGCTAGAACTTGTGGCCATGCAGGGCCATTTGTTTTTTTGCTTTGAAGTTAGTATGAAGATTTTGTTCTCACAAATTTGATCATGTCTTAATGTCAATTAGGTTATGTGATACCATGTCAAATACGGACTACATTGTTGAAGCCACAAAGTTCTCCAAGGCAAATTTCAAAAGGAATAAAGGTGTCATTTACAAGTTTCAATTTTTGGTACAAAGATTTGTAAAATGGGAAAAAACAAAGCATATATTTTAATAATAGGATTTTAACTACATGGCACCACTTGAATCACACAAAAAAATTGTTAGTTGTTGACGCCAATTAGAATAAGTCATAACGTGTTTTACATTTTTCTTGACCTTGAAACAATAAAGAAAGCCTTCATACTTCAACTTAAAGCTTGACTCCACAATACTTTTAGATGACGCCATCTACCATCCCCCTTCCAAGAAGAAGACCCTGCAACACATAATACGCCAAGGTGTGTAAGCCTGCCTCAGCCACATTAACAAGCAAATGTACAAATACCTGTTGAAAAACAAAAGGAAACAGACATCATAAAAGGTTATATCAGAACCTGCAAAAGCAAAAGTTAAGAAGGGATGAAGTGACTTATCAAAGCATAGCAAGCCAAGGTTTGGAGATCTGCCTCTATCCCTACACATAGACCTAAAGGGTACTCTACGCCACTGTCTTTATGACAGGAAGCATACACCAAAATGGAAAAAAAAACATGCGAAAGGAAAAGCCTCGATTATAAGTTATTCACTAAAATAGAATCACCTTATGCTTCAGACTAGCCTCAAAAACTTCACAAAAAGGATTCAACCCAAAACAAACTGAGGGAGTCATAACCCAACTAATTCATTTCAATTCGAATAAGAACCTTTCAATTTGCAAACCCTAATGTTTTTGGCTATAAAAGAAAGGCCAGAAATTCATACAGGGGGGATGAAGAGGGATAACGGAACAAAATAAACCACAACAGAACAAATTATTCATCAAAAAAACCTTACCTCACCAAAACAGCCACCAACATACAACCCACCCCTGAATCTACTGCGAGAACCCTCCAATACAAAACGGACCTCCATCCTACCTCGCCTTCAACAATCTCCAAACCGAAATACCCGGCCACAACGGAACAAACCACCACTCCGTTTGTTTCTAAAACCGTTTTCATCACCACTAAAACCGTTTTCATCACCACTAAAACCTTCATCATAAACCGAAAAAAAAAACTCAGAAAGAAGAAGTTTTGAACAGGAAACTGAAACAAAATCCGCCGCGGAACCGGACACCACCACCTTCAAGAGAACTTAGCGACAACTACCTTCTCCGCCCTTTTCCACCCTTCACCGAAAAAGCTGAACAAACGCCGCCGTAACCCTTATCCAACACCCCACCTTCAAACTTCAAACCAATCGCCACTTCATCAAACCGCCACAAACTCGTCACCATCGGCGAACCACTACAAGACACAATCACTCACCTTCACAAAACTCACCTTCATCAATCTGAAACCCAAACAGGACAACCAAGATGAAGGCATTGTGAGAAATCGCAACACATCCTTTTCCTCAAACCGGACCTTCAATAAAACCTTCATCATCATCTTTCAACAAACCCTCCGCCATAACCACCTCCTCAAAACCGCACCGCATCATCGCCAACCACTCATCACCAACATTAACAACCGCCGCTACAACCACTGAGCAAAACCCCAAACACAAACCAACAAACCATTTCCGCCGGCGAAACCATCATTCCCGTTTCGGCCATCACCCTTCCCAACAATCGAACCACTCTGATACCACACAACCATCCCCTCAATCCTTAACCCACGAACCTTTGTTTCTCATAAACCTACCATCGTTAAACCGCCACCGTAAAAATCGCAACCCACCGCTTCCATCACACAACAACCACCCTCAGTAAACCATCCAAAACCCTGAACCCTCTCTTCTCTTACCCTTCGGCTCTCTCTCCAATCAAAGTCATCGCCGCCTCCAATCCCTAAACCTTCAACCTTTCCGAACCACAACCCACCGCCGAATCACCACCACCCATCACCTTAACCCTTCGACCCTCTCCTTCAACACCCATCCCGCGAATCCGCCGTTTCTACCACGCTCTTCCACGAAAACACCTTTCACCCTAAAATCCGTCACGACTTTGGAGTCAAAAATGCATGAACGGACCCGACGCGATTTGAACCGAGAGGTTCACTAGAGTGAGATCACGAACGCGGACGGAGAGGTTCGAAACTGAGATGGAGACGTCGTCGCCGTTTGAAGCAGTGAGGGTGGGTATCCCTGTGTTTCGCAAAGCGCGTCTCAAAGAAGAAGGGGATCGTGAGAATGAGATGAGTATTTCGTTTGAACCCTTTTTTTTTATTATTTCTTTTATTATTTCATTTTAACCTTTTTGTCTATTTTAT
This sequence comes from Lathyrus aphaca, assembly GCA_963966055.1. Taxonomy (NCBI): domain Eukaryota; kingdom Viridiplantae; phylum Streptophyta; class Magnoliopsida; order Fabales; family Fabaceae; genus Lathyrus; species Lathyrus aphaca. The sequence goes on along the minus strand of OZ014519.1, from coordinate 499,778,416 downwards.
TATTTTATTTTCTTTTATCCTTTATTTTATTATTATGGACAGGTCTTGCTTTTGGTTGTTGATGGGCCTCATAGTCCACATTGGCTTGTTATTTGGACCACCAGTTTCAGCGCATACCCACCGTTTCTTTCTTGTTTTATATTTTAGTTTTAGTTAAGATATTCGGGCTTAGTACTTACTTTGATAATTGTTAGATTAGTATCTCTAAGTTTGGATTAGTATAGGTTTTTTTAATTTAATTTTGGTGTTTAGCTTTAATTATTATTATTATTATTTTTTTGTTTCGTATTCGATTGAATTTTAATTGAATCCTGTAGACTTTAATTAATTTCTAATTAATTTCCCGACTATATATTACTAACTTTTCTTGTGAGATTCTTGTTGATGGGTTGATTAATTTTTGATTGAGCATTACACCCCTAAGTCTTATTAGATTGATCGTGTGAAGTTTCTACTTGTGTTCTTAAACTTCTTTTGCATGTATTGAAGAGGCAACGGACCTCCTCCGTTAGGTATTGTTAAAACTTAACTTTATATCTCTTGCGTTTCAATTTAATCCTGATGTCATATTTGTGCTTATCCGATTAATTGTACCTCACTATCGTATATAATCCATAGAACACGTAAAAAACTTTCAAGCTAATTAAATTAACAAGGAATAGAGCTCCGGAGTCTAGCACTCCGCACGTTCTAGAACGAACTACAAATGGGCTAGTCCCACGCGTATCGTTTTGTTCACTCCTTCGTTTTAAAACACATCGATTCTAAAACGTCTAAAAACAATTATTCAATTTATTTAAATTAAATTACGAAAACAGAACTCCGGAGTCTAGCATTCCGCACGTTCTGGATTGGACCGCAACTGGGCTAGCCCCACGCGATGGTTCAATCATCATTCGTATATCAATTATCTTTTTTTAAATTAAATTACGAAAACAGAACTCCGGAGTCTAGCATTCCGCACGTTCTGGATTGGACCGCAACAGGGCTAGCCCCACGCGATGGTTCAATCATCATTTGTATATCAATTATCTTTTTTTAAATTAAATTACGAAAACAGAACTCCGGAGTCTAGCATTACGCACGTTCTGGATTGGACCGCAACTGGGCTAGCCCCACGCGATGGTTCAATCATCATTCGTACCAAAATATTCAAATCATTTATTTAAATTAAATTACGAAAACAGAACTCCGGAGTCTAGCATTCCGCACGTTCTGGATTGGACCGCAACTGGGCTAGCCCCATACGATGGTTCAATCATCATTCGTACCAAAATATTCAAATCATTTATTTAAATTAAATTACGAAAACAGAACTCCGGAGTCTAGCATTCTGCACGTTCTGGATTGGACCGCAACTGGGCTAGCCCCACGCGATGGTTCAATCATCATTCGTACCAAAATATTCAAATCATTTTTATAAATTAAATTACAAAAACAGAACTCCGGAATCTAGCATTCCGCACGTTCTGGATTGGACCGCAACTGGGCTAGCCCCACGCGATGGTTCAATCATCATTCGTACCAAAATATTCAAATCATTTTTATAAATTAAATTACAAAAACAGAACTCTGGAATCTAGCATTCCGCACGTTCTTGATTGGACCGCAATTGGACTAGCCCCACGCGATGTGTTCAATCACCATTCGTATTCAAAACAATTCAACAACCTTAAAGGATCATGCATGATTCATCTCCATAGGAAAGTTGTTCCTCCTATCCCCACAAACACAAACAAAAAGCTTACAAACAATTACTTTCAAAGGAAGAACGTGGCATTGCTTGACGATACTTATATCCAAGTTTAAAGCTTCTTCCAATTTTATTTATTCTCAAAGAAAGAATGTGGCATTGCTTGTCGATCTTATATCCATGTTTAAAGCTTCTTTCGATTTCTCATTTTTCTCAAACGTTTGTGGTGGAATAGGTTAGATACTTCTCTTAAAGATGACGACTTGTCTCTTTCTTTCAAATACAATTTAAAACTTACCAACCAATACAAACTATTTTCCATAATCAGCGAGTAACTGAACTCCGGAGTCTAGCACTCCGCACGTTCTTGAATGCAACCGCTCCTGGGCTAGCCCCACGCGACGTGGTTCATTCGCCCTCTCGTTTTAAAACACCCTTAACAAAGATCAAACATCTTTTCTCAAAACGAACATTGTTTAAATCTTTCTATCTCGCAAACAAGCTAGCGCTTCAGCCTTCTATCGCTAGCAGATAAGCCAATGCTTAGCAATAGAAATCATTTCAAACAATCGTTCAATTAAAAATCACAAATCGCAGAAGCACGAACTACGAAGCTCTGACTTTCCCATTGCATAGGGGAATACGTAGGCACGGGGATTTTAATCCTTCGCGAGCACAATAATAAAAAACTTAACCTTTCCCTATTGCAAATAATAAACAAATATCGATACTTAATCATTAAAAGAAGACAATAATACGAGTTAACATTTAAAGCGCAAATTAGACTAAGAGGTTCCCGTTGAGTACAACGGACGTGAGGGGTGCCTAATACCTTCCCCTTGCGTAGCTGACTCCCGAACTTAGATTAGTGGTTTCGTTGACCATTTATTATCCTTGATTTATGTTGTGTCTATATCTCCCTTTTCTTTAATTAGAATAAATAGAATTAGGTGGCGACTCTGTTGTTTATTTTAGGATCGTATTTTTCGAGGTGCGACAGCTGGCGAATCTGCTGGGGAGTTAATATGCTTGATGCATAAGAGAGTCGAGCCTAGCTTAGGATAGTTTGTGTTTGTTTGCTAACTTGTTTGATTGTCTTCTTTATTTGCTGTTGATATTCTATCTATTACTTCCTTCTTTATTATTTTCTCATTATGTCTGCCTCTTGGATCTCGGGATATCACGGGTTTGAATTTGTACTTAAGTTCTGAAAAAGAAGAGGGAACACCTAAGTTTAGAAATGGATGTTATTAGTGTTAGTCTCCAAGGACTCGCTCCTTGCACGCCTAGCATGAAAGCTCCCCCAGATAGTTAGACTTTTCGTAGATCTTGTCACAACACAGCTAGCCTGTCGCGTGACCTGATTCACGAAAGGGCTGTGATTCTGGGACCCCCTAGAACCTGTTTCAATTTTGGTAGTTGTGTAATGTTAGGCTCCGAGGGCTCACCCCTTTGTTAGCCTAGCATGAGAACTTCACTCAAGGTAGACATTATCGTTATTATCGTCACAATGCAGCTAGCCTGCGGCGGGGCGTTAGTACGATAAACGTCCGTGACCTTGAGTATCCCTTATACCATCACCATAGAAGCTACCCTGTGAGTGAGATTTATGGGTAAAGAATTTAGAACTCTCCACTTAAGGCTTACCAGTTAAGAGATTCCGAGTTATTTGTACCTTGGATCCAACACCTTGCCTTTATATCCAATTCTAGAGCTGTTTATGTTTGTGATTTTGAGCATTCTGAGCTTTGCATTCATTCGCATACCATTTGCATTTGCATTTGCATTGCATATCATCTTCCAACAATCCAACTCACACATGTCTTATTCTCCGTTAGTCAATTGTACTCGACCAGTCACCAGGGAAAGATGGACCAACTTGAGCAGGAAAACAGAGGACTTAGGAATGAAGTCACTACTTTGAGAAATCATATGGAAATATTCTCAACTACAATGAAGACTCTAGTAGACAACCTTGTACAGGAGAACATCGAACTCCAAGAAGAGATTCACAGCTTGAAGATTGATAGAGGGCGACTGATTTCTTTGGTCAAAGATCTGGTCATTTCTCAGCGTCGGTCAAATTCTACTTCTACTCGTCAGCGGCGTCAGAATCAGCGGAGGTCTCCAAACAGTCCTGGAGGAGCAACCCACAAGTTTGACCCAATCCCAATAACTTACAGTCAATTGTGGTCTCATTTTGCCCGGAACTCAATAATGACACCCAAAAAGACCAGAGTCACGAGGTCTCGGCCCCGCGAGATCAATCCAAATACCAGAGTTGAGTTTCATAATGGAGTACTGGGGCATCCGATTGAAGAGTGCAAAGTCTTCCAGGAAAAGGTTCAAGAGATGATCGACTACGGGGTGTTGACCTTCAATGGAGGAATCCCATCTGTGGACGGAGTGCCTTTGTGCTGATAGAAAACTCAAGAGAGTCTTGTCCAAGTCAATTTGTTGCTGGAGCATAGGACAAGGTCCTCAACGTATATGATCGTTTGATGCTTTGAAGTTTATCTTCACAGATGTTTAGTTCATTCTCTGCTTTTCATATGTATTTTTCTTTGTTTGTTAATGCATTTGTTTTGGCATGTAAGAACTTATTTGTTTGAATGATTAATGCAATGAATATGTTTGTCTTGAAGTAGTCCATTCGTATTCACTCATATGCTTTTCTTACTTTATAATGCCAACATTATTCCATCTCTTGCTTAGGTAGAGAATTGGAGGGAGAATGACGAAATTAAAACACAAATTCTCTATTTGAATGCTTTTGAATAAAATCCTACTGACAATGTATATGCATTGTTTCAAATTCCCAAACACTGGAGAAATAAGGAGTTAATCCCTAGTCAACCACTTCGAGCCTAGAAGTAGGAGTTTCTTTCAGATATTTCAAAACCCTTACGCTTAACCTGGGGCAGGGTAGTGTTCAGTTAATCTGGTTACACATTCAAATCATAAGATGAAACATCCCATCAGGGAATCCACTACAATTAATGACTTGACAGTCACAACTTTCAACCTTCCATTGATTTAAAAAAAAAGGGAGAAAATAAAATCCCGCTAAGTCAAGCACCCAAAAGGAGACTTAGGCAAAAATCAGGGACCAAAGAGAAAGTTGAGTTAGAAGAGGCCTTTAAAATCCTCAACCTAAAGTTTACGATTTAGTGACCACCATACCGAAATCAAGGGGTCACTGATATCCATAGAGGACAAATAAGATGACTGTCATTTCAAGTAAACCTTGGATCTTCATCTTCACTACAAAGCCATCAAGACAAATGTATATGTCAATTTAGCTGAACCTAGGATTGGAGAACATCACGGAGAGTGGGTGGGCACCAAATAAACTTTGAGCCTTTATCCTTTGTTTCTAAAACCGTGAACCAAACCACATTACAACCCTCAAAAGTCCTAATTGAAGTAGGGTTTATTTCGAAAGCACACTCGATGAGATAGTGTTTCCCGACTCCTATGAGCTATGCTCAAAATTTGTGTTGGCTTTATAAAAAAAATGAATGAATATCACATCTTAGCTAATGATTCAGTCACAGGCTATTGTGAAAATCTTTTCAAAAACATAAAAAAAACATTTCGAGGCAAACATGTGTGTTGCATTAGCAGTCCCAACATTAACATTTTGCTTGTCAGCATTTGCTTGACGTCATGGAAGCCTATGTATGAGTACCAGTGATAAGCTTAATCTCTTGAGATTTGAAACTTTGATGAGTAGTTAAACAACCATTTCAGAGAATGATCATCCCCAGGGGAAATTTGTTGGAATACTTTGCCAGATAGGGGCATGTTGCTTGAAGACTTTGCTAAACAGGGGCAAGTCATTTCCCAATTTGTGCTTACACAGTCTGACCATCCCTAAAGGACAAACATTGAATACTCGTTTGTGCCAAACACAGTTAATCTGAGGCAGTGACGTCGAGATTCGACGAATCTCTACAAGAGTTTGAAGACACTGGGGCATCTTGAATGCCAAGCCTTCTATAAAATCCTCTTGAGATGATCTCTTCTCACAAACCATTTTGTGGGCGCATGACCACGTGTTCTCCTAAGCAAGACGCTCTTGAGATTTGCCTTGCAAATATCTCCAGATGACGGGGTCCTTACGCCAAGTTTCTATGATGTGTCAGGGGCATGACTCATTATTTTCTGGTGGATTTCTTTTACTACTTAGTGCTTCAAGTGAGATACTAAGTCTAGTATCCCCGTTTGAGCTTTGATTCAAGCTTCTCCATCTGAATGTCATTTTCTCCCCCCAACGGAGTACAACTTTACTTCATCCTAAGAAAAAGTAGTTTGTATGGTTGCTTCCTTCTGATAGATGTTGAAGTTAGAAGACTTGTCTGGGTTTATTTCCCGAATGAAGTGTCTTTCTCTCCTCGAAGAGATTTGAGCCTTGTTGCAGGACTTTGTTCCATGGATGGCTCTTTACCTTATCCTCAGTGTTTGTGTACACTTTGACTAGATTGGTCGAGTATCCGTTTGTTGTGATGTTTATTTCATCACCAGTATATCTCTTGTGTCTGTTTTGTCTGTTTGTCAGCATAAACATAACGCATATACATACATGTACATCATAATTGAATTCATATTAATATTCATATTCATGTTGCATTCATTAATGCATACCTCCTCCACATTGGTCGTGTTTATCCCCAAGTGATGTGTCTCTCTCCAAATAGAGTTGTCAGCCTTATGCAGAAAATGTACACTCTTTCTAATTCCCCACTAAGATTCTACCCTCGTGGAAGATTTTTGCTTTAGTTCTCCTTTCCACACTTGGATAGGATAAATCACCGGTTGAGTTCATTCCACATGGGTTGGTGTCTTTCTTGACAGTTTCTCTCCAGCTCATTCCTGGATTGAATTTAGTCTTTGACAATTTTTGACGATTGAATTTCAAGATTGGAAAGTGCATTTATTTTGCACCCTTGAATACTTAGTTTCCCAGAAGGAATTTGTCGGAGGCTCCCATTGAAGACAAATTTTGCTCTCCAGCAGTGTTGCAACATTCTCTTGGAATATTTATACCTGACAACAGTGGCAGTCTCTTTATTCGAGAAGCTGGTTTCGTCCTTGAAATTCTAAGTGGAATCAAAGAGTGGCCGTATCCTTAGTTGAGAAGCTTGTTTCTTATCCATGGATTTTCCAGTAAATTAACAGATGGCAGTCTCTTTTCGAGCAGTTTGTTCATCTTCAGCAAGGTTTCTGTTCTATCAAATGGCATCTCCCCTGTTCGGCGGAGAAGTTTGATATGAATCTCTTATACTTTTTCAACAAATGGCATCTCATCCAGACAAGGTGGGAAGTTTGTCGTGATTCCAATTTTCAACAAATGGCATCTCATCCAGACAAGGTGAGAAGTTTGTTCGGCAAATGGCATCTCATCCAGACAAGGTGGGAAGTTTGTCGTGATTCCAATTTTCAACAAATGGCATCTCATCCAGACAAGGTGAGAAGTTTGTTCGGAAAATGGCATCTCATCCAGACAAGGTGGGAAGTTTGTCGTGATTCTTTATATTTTCAACAAATGGCATCTCATCCAGACAAGGTGAGAAGTTTGTTCGGCAAATGGCATCTCATCCAGACAAGGTGGGAAGTTTGTCGTGATTCCAATTTTCAACAAATGGCATCTCATCCAGACAAGGTGAGAAGTTTGTTCGGCAAATGGCATCTCATCCAGACAAGGTGGGAAGTTTGTCGTGATTCCAATTTTCAACAAATGGCATCTCATCCAGACAAGGTGAGAAGTTTGTTCGGCAAATGGCATCTCATCCAGACAAGGTGGGAAGTTTGTCGTGATTCTTTATATTTTCAACAAATGGTATCTCATCCAGACAAGGTGAGAAGTTTGTTCGGCAAATGGCATCTCATCCAGACAAGGTGGGAAGTTTGTCGTGATTCCAATTTTCAACAAATGGCATCTCATCCAGACAAGGTGAGAAGTTTGTTCGGCAAATGGCATCTCATCCAGACAAGGTGAGAAGTTTGTTCGGCAAATGGCATCTCATCCAGACAAGGTGAGAAGTTTGTTGTGATTCTCTTTATTTTCAACAAATGGCATCTCATCCAGACAAGGTGAGAAGTTTGTCGTGATTCTCTTTATTTTCAACAAATGTCATCTCATCCAGAAAAGGTGAGAAGTTTGTTCGGCAAATGGCATCTCATCCAGACAAGGTGGGAAGTTTGTCGTGAGTCCAATTTTCAACAAATGACATCTCATCCAGACAAGGTGAGAAGTTTGTTCGGCAAATGGCATCTCATCCAGACAAGGTGAGAAGTTTGTCGTGAATTTTCCAATTTCCGTCAAATGGATATCTCTTCCATACAAGTCGAGAAGTTTGAGCGTGAAGTTTTGTTTTCTCCATCATATGGCTGTCTCTTTCAGAAGAAAGGAAGTATGGTGAGTGTTCCAACAAATGGCTATCTCTTCCAGACAAGTTGAGAAGTTTGTTGAGAATTTTTCCAATTTCCGTCAAATGTCTATCTCTTCCAGACAAGTTGAGAAGTTTGAGCGTGAAGTTTTGTTTTCTCCATCATATGGCTGTCTCTTTCAGAAGATGGGAAGTATGGTGAGAATTCTATCCAATGGCATCCTTAGTTAAATCTCGGCAGAAGATTTGGCAACGGATGTATCATCAGTTAATCCTCGGCAGTAGGAACTTCATATTGATACCTCGGCAGAAGGTATCTAATTCTTAGAATCTCTGGTAATCTCGGCAGTAGACTTCCAGCAGACTTCAACAGGATTTATTTTCTTACCAAGATCTCGGCAGTAGATTTTTGGTTCATTTTGATACCTCGGCAGAAGGTATCTCATTCTTAGAATCTCTGGTAATCTCGGCAGTAGACTTCCAGCAGACTTCAACAGGATTTATTTTCTTACCAAGATCTCGGCAGTAGATTTTTGGTTCATTTTGATACCTCGGCAGAAGGTATCTCATTCTTAGAATCTCTGGTAATCTCGGCAGTAGACTTCCAGCAGACTTCAACAGGATTTATTTTCTTACCAAGATCTCGGCAATAGATTTTTGGTTCATTTTGATACCTCGGCAGAAGGTATCTCATTCTTAGAATCTCTGGTAATCTCGGCAGTAGGTCTCCAGCAGATTTCAACAGAATTCGTTTCCATTCCAAGATCTCGGTAGTAGATTTTTGGTTCATTTAGGATACCTCGGCAGAAGGTATTCCATTTTTAAATTCTCTGGTAATCTCGACAGAAGATCTCCAGCAGATTTCGTTAGAATTTGTTTTCTTACCAAGATCTCGGAAATAGATTTTTGGTTCATTTTGATACCTCGGCAGAAGGTATCTCATTCTTAGAATCTCTGGTAACCTCGGCAATAGGTCTCCAGCAGACTTCAACAAAATTCGTTTTCGTTCCAAGATCTCGGCAGTAGATTTTTGGTTCATTTAGGATACCTCGGCAGAAGGTATTCCATTTTTTAAATTCTCTGGTCATCTCGGTAGTTAGGTCTCCAGTAGACTTCAGAAGAATTGGTTTTCGTTTCAGAATCTCGGCAGTAGATTTCTGTTTCGTTTCGATACACCAATAAAAGGTATTTCCAAATGAGGTTTCAAATCTCGGGAGTAGATTTCCTCAGGATGGAATTTTGTTCGAAGATCTCGAATCATCTTAGGACTTGTAGACAATTGTCATCTGGCTTCGTTCAAGAGAAAATTCCTCGTGTTGATTGTACTCCAGTCATGTGTGTCTAATCCCCAAAAGTGTCAATTTTCTTTCCCAGTAGCGTTGCAGCCTTTGTCTTGCATTTTACATTGCATATTATATCATTCCATCTGTATTTTAGGCCAAAATTTTAGGTATTCTGATATTTAATCATCTTCCACCTTGAATGTCAAAAAAAATTGTTTCTTATACATTCAGGTTCAGAATGATTAAATAGGGGCAGTTGTCATACCATAAATTTTGACCATAAATTTTCTTTTTTTGTATACACTAGATTGTATCCTTATTTGCATCAGGTGCATAACATTTTACATTACATATGCATATCGCTGATCCCATTGATATTACTATCTTTGTTACTTTCATTTCCTTTTTGTTCAAATCAAGTCCTGGGTTGAAGTGCAGACATGCTTATTAGGTCAAATGTGTATGTGCGCTGATGGACAAAATTTAAGTTGAGACCGATCTAATTTCGGTCAAAACGATAGTTTTGTTTCATTTTTAAAGTCATCAATTTGTGTTGGATTCCAAATGTCTCATGATAGAAATATTTAGGTTTGATTCCAGCCAAAGCCAATTTCAAGCAATTAAGGTGGTTATAAAGAAACATCCATTCTTTAGGCCCATTTCATCCTTTGCTACTAAGGACTCAGTTATGTGTTCAAGTGAAATGGAAGATTACGAAGAAACGTGTTAAGTTCAAAGTACATGGAAATTTGATTCAAAATTCATATATTGTCTTCATGGGTGGTTTGAAACCAAGAGAATTTAAATTCATTTTTGAAGTCATAAGAATTCATTCTATTTTCAATTCAATTAATTTAAGCCATGTTGATTACGTGGGCCAAACTTTGTTTTGTTGAGATCGCTAAAACCAAGCTAGAACTTGTGGCCATGCAGGGCCATTTGTTTTTTTGCTTTGAAGTTAGTATGAAGATTTTGTTCTCACAAATTTGATCATTTCTTAATGTCAATTAGGTTATGTGATACCATGTCAAATACGGACTACATTGTTGAAGCCACAAAGTTCTCCAAGGAAAATTTCAAAAGGAATAAAGGTGTCATTGTAAACACCCCAAATTTTCCCTCACCCATTCACACCATGGCTTGTGATCTCTTCATATGCATAAATTCAATCATAGCATCTCATACCACATTTTTGATTCACTGCATTGGTTCAAAGTCATCTGCATCTAGGGTTTGTGATCTGAGCAATCCAAGAGCTTCTTGAGCCACTCCAAAGGTCATCAATCACTTCAAAGGGGTCCATGTATGTTCAAGCATCATATTATATCCCCTCAAAGTCAATAATGTCAAAGAATCACAAGAACTGAGAATGGCATGAAAGCAGAGCCAGGTTTAACTACACAGATGACCTAGAATTAGGGTTTTGGTTTCAAAGGCCATAACTCCAAATTTTTTGGTCATTCTTGTTCCTATTGGTCTCTATATGGTATAGGGGTCATTCATATCAATTTCCCTGAAGAAATTCAATGGGGAAGTCATCTGATCAAGGGTTCACGTTTTGAGCAAGTCAGTGCAAAATCAGGGCATCTGAGGCCACCAATGACCCAACCAAAGGGTGTTCTTCATCATTTTGATTGTGTATGATCTTTATTTGATCATAGAAGGTGTGGTAAGTTCACAAACTTGAAGAATTTCAAGCCATTTGCAAAGTTGACTTTTTGGGAAAGTTGACTTATAATGAAAATTGCCATTTTGGGAAACTTTTTCAACCCTTGCTTTTTGATTCAAAAATGCTTCAAATGGAAAAACTTTGGTCATGAAAGTTGTAGAATGGATCATTCCCTTTTCAAAAAGTACAAGAACTTGACCTAATTCATTTTGGATCAAAAGTTATGGCTTGTCAAAGTTGGCTAAAATCACATAATTTGAAGTTTTCTACCAAAGAGGCATTTTGCAAAATGGTATGATCAAGTGTTCTAAAGGCCTCAAATGTGTACAAATTCTTCACAACATGATCACATGACCTCTAAAAATCAGAATGGGCCAAAGAACATTGCATTTTGATGCTTGAATCTCAAGAATTTCCAAAGGGGCCAAACTTTGTGAAATTTGCAAAACACTACACAAACCTTGATCAACTTGCTGATTTATCTCATAAACAATTCCATGGTTCTCCCTAAACTCAGCTGAACCAAGACAAGCCAAAACGCAAGTTGTACCATTGCCCATACCTCAAGTACAAGTCAAGTTGACATTTTGGCCAAAGACCCATACCAATCACAATAGGGCACACCAACTCCTCTGACCTCTCTAGTTGTGATAAGTGGACCAAAGCCAGCATAACACACCACACACTTCATGCTGAAACACACTCCAAGCCATAGTTATCAAAATTGCTCCAACTTGCAAAACCATTCGAAACTGACTCCACAAGCATCCAACACAAAAACAAACTTCACCATTGATCTCAGCATGTTCCATTGATCACAAACCAGCCATTAAAACAGCCTGAAAGTCACTGAAACCAAAACACGATCACCACCCCCCCTTGAACAGAACTTCTGCAATCTCCCAAATCAGCCATCAACAAGAGTTGTGAAGCATTCCATTGAGCTCAGGAGGACCAGAGGAGCCAGTTTGCATAGGAGAAAGGCTCAGAAAGCTCCTGTTCGAAGGACTTCAGTTCAAGTATCCATCAAGAACAAATTTTCCAGAACTTCATTTACTTGTTATAAATTGATTCTACATGTTATCCTGATCATCATGATGTGTTTAAAAATGAAAATGGTGGAGTATTGAGTATGTATGAGCTGTCTGAAACTTTCTGCCCTAAATATGTTTTGCTTCGATTTGCATGATTAATGAATGAAAAATGGTTTTTGTTTGGGGGTTTTGATTCAGTGTTGAATGGGGTTTGATTCTGGGCAGTTAGGTTTCATTTTCATGGAGTTTAGAGAGAGTTAGAGATTTGGCTCGTCGGAGAAGACAACCGGAACCACTGTTCCGGTCGTCTGAAAGTCATTAGCCCTAATTTTGTCATTAAATGAAGTTTGAATGTGGAGCGTAGATTAGGATGACTTAGTCAATTCCCCGCGCGTTTCAATGGCCCAGATTCCTCACTTAGCCCTAATCTCATTTATTTAAATTTAATTAATTAAGATTAGCCAATTTGAATTTCAACCACTGGATCACGCGCGCAGTCAACTCCCGCGCGTCCAGTTTGAATGCCAGCCCTTGATTCTGATTACTTCTCATTTTATTCATATTTATTTTCATTTTATTTCATTTGTTTTGTTCATTTATTTAAAAATAGTAAAAATCATTGAAAAATTTTGAAAATTTTTATTAAACCTTTTATTAATTTTCAGAAACCAAAAACATTTTTATTTTTATTTTTTGCATTAAAAAATATTTTTAAATCATTTAAAAGATTATTTTTAATTAATTAATGAGAATTAATTAATTAAAAATACTTTTAGGTATTTAAAAATCACAAAAAAATTCATGAGACATTTAAAATCATTTAGAAACATTGTCCAACTTTCAAACCAAATTTCTTTTTTTGATCTTGATGCTTTTTGACAATTTTCAATGGATTTAATTTCATTTCAAGGCATTATTTTGATTCAATCTTCAAAAATTCATTTCTGCCTAGCCTTTAAGAGTTGGATAATGATTCTTCTTGCATTGCATCTTGTATAGCATGTAGTTTATAGGATTAAATTGGTATGAATTGATCTTGCATTTCCTTTTTGCTTGGCATTTTTCTTGACAAGGTACCTTAAAACCCTAGCAATCTTAGGAAATTCATAACTCTCATTAGGTTAAGAGTTGGGTCCCCTCCTTTGGGCAGTGAGTTTGTATAGGTTTAGGGTTCCTTTGAATGCATTTTCAAATTTTTATCATGATGTTTGCTTCTGGTTTTGAATTTTGTTTTGTGCATTGATCATAAACCCTAATTTGGGCTTTCTTTTGCATCCATCTTCTATTTGCTTGCATACCATGACTTGCCATGACATTTTGTGCATCCAATGGATTCATAACACATCTTAGGACATGTTAGAATCATGTTTGATCATTGCATCTTCCATTTGCCATGTTGTATATCATTTTCATTTCATAACTTTTCATGAACATCCATATTTCTAAGCATGCCTCATTTGCATCCATATGTTTGTATGATCATTCTCATGCCTTGCCTCATATTTGCATCATCTCTTAGCATCATTAACATTATACATTTGCTTCTGGTTTTGGTTTGCATCATGCCATTCCATCCCATTTGCATTGCATTTCATTCCTCTCACTAACTTTTCAGGTGGTAAGTTACTTTGAGAAGTGAATTTGCCTTCACTTCTCACAATCTCTTTTCATCTCTCTTATGCATCATTGCTGCATTTTGTCTTGTGCTTTGGATTGAGCTTGCTCATTCTTGTCCCTCTTACCTTCTTTCTTCAAGTGACTTGTCTTCTTAAATGAAGCAAGTTACTTTGATTCTCTTTGCTCCTTTCATCTGCTTCCTGGTGGTTTCTTTGAAGATTTCTCTTGTAAACCTCACAAACCTTAGGAACAACCAAGCATGACAATAATTAGGGCTTTGATTAGTCCCCCGATTTAGCTTTTACCTTTGTGTATCATTGAGTCTTCTCTTCTCATCTCATAATCAGGGACTAAACCCTAAAGGCTTTAAGGCTTTGTGAGTAAGCTTATGCCTGCATCCTTCTATTAGGATGGAGTGTATAACTTTAATCTTAAGTGTTAAACCCTTAATGTGTTTAGATCTTTTAATCAATCCATCTAATAATCATCAAGACATCAAACTTGTAACTTGGGCCTTACATTAGGGTTCTAATTCTTCCTTAATTGGTTAAAAAGGACTAACCCTAGTGTTAATGGACAAGTCCCCCTCAAGTTGTCTTACAAACCCTAAAAATCATTTCTTCATCTCATCATTAACTAAAATTCACTTAATAAAGGCTTTGTTTTGGCATGAGTTTAATCCCTAATCATGGATTAAGCTGAGGAGTTTTCCTCAGCTTAAACATTCTCATCTATTATCCTTCTATTAGGATGGTGTAATGAGTCTGTTTAATCTTTGATTATGACTTAATCTCATTACTTAACACCAAACAAAAACAACAAAAACATCTAAATAATCACAAGTAGGTTAATGATCTTAATCCTACACCATGGTGATTAAGTGTGAGATGCTGACTTCACACTTAAGGTATTCTCATTACCCCTAATCAGAGGGAAGATGTGATGAGTTTGCTAATCCATTGGTTAGGCTTAAGCTCATTTACTTATGACAAACTTTCAAAAGCAATAAAAGACTGAAAACTCAAAAACAAACAATAATCGTCTCCTCCGGGATTCTTTTCTCATCTCACTCACTCGTAAACGAGAACTTGCTTCTTCCGTCTAATGCAAGAAAGTTTGCACCTGAGCCAGACAGGTCATACACTTGAGCATAGGCAAGTAAGCAGTTCACAAGTCAATCCATCTTTCAGTCTCTTTGGGTCGAACTACGGTGTTCTGACTTCCTCATTGCACGAGAGGATACGTAGGCATAACTTAACAGTTATCGAACAAAAGTCTCTGTATATTCCCCCTCTTTCCAGCATCATTCTTTTAGCCTCATTGTCCTGAGCATTTCACTCCTATTCTTACACTGACACTTCATTTATACACTTCACATTCTTTTACACTGACACTTGCATTATTTTCCAGTTTTGATACACAAATTGCACTGACACCACCCCTTTAAAACACAAATCTTTTAAGCGTGGATCCCGTCGAGTACGACGGACAATCTGGGTGCTAATACCGTCCCAGGTTGTAACCAACCCCCTTTCTCAGTCTCTCTGGTTCGCAACCGTCTTATCCATATCTTTCTAGGCTTATGCAGCATTGCCTTTCCTCAGGGATAAAAATGCCTAGCTGGCGACTCTTTCTTTCTCTTGATTTCACTCCTGTGTGTTCTAATCCCTCTTTCGCCGACCGTTCGCGTCTGTACCCCTTCTGACCTAGGTGTCATTTTGGTGGGAGCGACAGCTTGGCGACTCTGCTGGGGACCCTTATACTGTAACCAGGGCTTCTGGTTCTTTTTGTGGGTTCCTCCTAGCGCTTGTTTGATTTGTGTTTACTGGGGTGTTATATGCTATTTGTGTTTGTATATTTGCTTTATTTACTACTTTATGTACAGTTATTTATTGCTTTCTTTACAGCTTCATATACATCATACTGTCATACTGTTATCTGGCTGGATCTGTTTTCTGTCTTGGTGGGTGGGATTCTATTGAGAGTTTAAGGTCCTATACCTGGGACCTGAGTGACACCTAGGCTAGAGTGGTTCATGTTCTTTCCCATTCCATTTCGGTCTGGTGCGGGAATATGAAACACGGTTCAAATATGGGTTTCTTCTTGAGAACTCTGTGCTACAGATCTCCTGTAGTGCTAGGGCTATCTGGGAAGCCTGCTAAGTCTGGATGACCTTTACTATGACCTTCAGAAACTGAGGTGAATTAGAGGAGGATCCTTTATGGTTATTGTAAACACTGTACCTCCAGGTTAGAAGTGTTTACACTTCTCATAACTGATCCAAGTCTGAGGATCCTTGTTTTAGAACACCACCTGTGAGGGGGTTGGGCTGTTTACAGGTTTGCAGGTACCCTTGACCACAATATACCCTGATACTTTGTTTTGAAAAAGAGTACTCCATTTTGGACAGTTCTTGTGATTTAACCCTGGATATGTGACTCTTTATTTGAGTCCCCCACCTTGGTTACTGGACTTATGAACCTCCATCTGGACTTCTTAGACATACATGTACTCATATCAAGGCAGTAATCAGATCCAGCTTGATCACAAACCCTTTGCATATCATTTGCATACATCATCATTGCATCATTTAACATTTGCTTTTTTGTTTTTCAGGGTATCCATATTACATTTGGCTTGGTTTTGACCACTTCATCTGCATAGACCCCTGTTCATCAGTATCTGCTTCAGCTATCTTCATCAGCTACCTGCTTCAGTCACCAGCATCACCAGTATCAGCCTATCAGTGGCTCATCTCCAGTGTTAGTCTCCATCATCAGTATTTGTTTCAGCTCTTCATCAGCAGACATGTCACCCAAGAAGAGCAACATCTCATACCATTTCTTTGAGCCTGAGCTGACTGGCATCAGGAAGGTCCAGGCCCTTATCACTCCAGACCATATCCCACTATTCAGAGAACATTATGGAGGCATCCTTGATGTGGTTATGGATTTGGACCCTTCTCAGAGGAGCTTGATTCACACTTGCCTACAGTTCTATGATCCTCCTTTGAGATGCTTCACCTTCCAGAATTTTCAGTTGGGACCTCTGTTGGAGGAGTTTTCATCACTGATTAGTGTACCTGTCAGGGGTGGAGTCCCCTTCAACCCAGAAATGGCTTTTCCCAGCAATGAAGAAGTGGAAAAAGCACTGTATCTGGAACCTGTTCTGATTGAGCAGAACATGACAACAAAGGCTGGAATCTCTGGTCTACACCTGGATTTCTTGACTTCTCAGGCTATCCTGAAGGCCTCCTTGGGAGAATGGAAGGCAGTCTGTTCATTGTTAGCCCTCAGCATATATGGGGTTGTATTATTTGCAGATGAGCCCAAGTTTATCAGCAAGAATGCCATTCATCTTTTCATTCTAAGGAACCCAGTGCCCACCTTGCTGGGAGATTTCTACTACTCTGTTCACCAAAGGAATGAGAAGCAAAGAGGGAGGTTGGTGAGATGCTGTGCTCCCCTATTTCATACCTGGCTGCTTAGACACTTGCCCAAGACTGATGCATTCTTGAATCCTCACCAACAGAAGAATTGGGCTAGAAGACTTATTGCTTTGACCTCATATGACATCAGGTGGTGTGCCCAGAGCACCAAGGGCAGGGACATCATTACTAGTTGTGGGCAGTTCCCCAATGTACCTCTGATAGGAGTGAAGGGTTGCATCAACTACAACCCTTTTCTATTCAAAAGACAGTTGGGCTATGCTCTGGTTCACCCTCCTAAAGTACAGGACTTGGATGAAACCCTTTATTGTGAGATTAAGCCTAATCTAGCTGTTGTCAGGCAAGCATCCTGGGCTTGGGACAACATCCAGACCAAGGGGATGGCCATTCTTGGGAGATGCAACAATGTGGCCTCAACTCAGTATTATGAGTGGTCCCATGCCAGGGCTCAAACTTCTGGGATGCCTTTCACCATTGAGGATGCACCTGGACCATCCACAACACCACCTCCAGCCACTGTCAGCCTGGAAGAGTTTGTGAAACTGAAAGAGAGGAATGAGAATCTGTCTCAAGCCCTGAAGAGAACCCTCTGGGAGAGGAGTGATGGTCGTCTGGACATTGAAAGGTTGGAAAAGCTTAAGGTGGAGCATCTAGCCAAGATTGAAAAAGCAGAGGACTACATCAAGAAATCAAGAGCAGGAGAGCAGATTTTGAAGAATGCCTGTAAAGAGGCCCAGTTTTAGAAGGCTAGGACTGATCTCTACCTGAAAGAAAGTCAAGCTAGGTGGGTCAGGATCACTGAAGCTCGCACTCAGGAAGATAAGAGAACCCAGGACAAGATTGAGCAGTTGGAGGCTAATGAAAAGAAGCAACAGGAGGCTCTGCTAGCAGCCCAGAAGGAGATTTCAAAGTTGAAGCTTAGGGCTGGTGTGAAGAGGTCAAAGGACCAAGACAGGCACAAGAAGCTAACCACTGCTATCGCCACCAGGAATCTTCATATCAGAAGCCTCACAGAGCATCCAGATGACCCTGTAACTGAAGCACTTCTGAAGGAAGTTAAGGAGGATGAGTTTGGTCTTGATGTCTGACTTTTTGCTTGTTGTTGCTTTCATTTCATGTACTTTTCTTTTATGTTGTATTTTTTGACCCCTCAGGGGCATGTATTGTAAAAAACAAACTATGTATGATTCACCATTTGTAATGTACTCATTAGTTTGTTTCATCTGAGTTCTTTTTTCTCTCAAGCAACATCAAAGCACCTTCCTCAGGGGTCTGGAAAGGTCAAAACCAAATGCCAAGCCGGATACCTTGGAAATAAATAAGCATACTGCATTGCATACTAACTTTTGTTTTGTTTTGTAGGTTTTTGTTTTATTTGTTACTAACTCTGTTGTGGTTCAGGAATTATTGCTCGCCGTCGGGTGTTTCCACTCAACCGTCCGCACAGATATCCTACTCGCAACAACCTTCCGGGTATACAGATGGACCAAGTACAGCAGGATCTTACAGAAGTCAGGACTCAAATGGCCAATGAGAGGTTGGAAATGAGAAACCAGATGACCCAGTTCATGGAGGTGATGAATGGCTTGGCTCAAAGCCAAGAAAGATTAAGGGCATTGGTAGAAAGGCAGACCCAGGAAGAACCCCATCTGGGGGCTGGAGGAACGAGCAACAATGAGAGGGTTCAGCCTCATGTTAATCCACCAGTGTATGGGCCTCATCTTCATCCAGAGATTAACATCCCTGCTAATGTGCAAGGGAATGCTACTACGGGCAGAGTATTACAAGAAGACCCCCAAGAGGATCAATTCACTGTGATGGGAGCTGGGGATGAAGCCTATGATATGAGGCTCGATGAAATTGCTGAGAAATTGAGATCTCTGGAGTCTCAGAATTCCCTGGGCTTTGATGTCATGGATATGGGATTAGTGGACGGGGTAAGGATTCCCCACAAGTTTAAACCCCCGTGCTTCGAGAAGTACAACAGAACTTCCTGTCCACGAACCCACTTGCAATCCTTTCTGGGAAGGCTGAAGGCATACACCATGGATGAAAAACTGTGGATGTTTTACTTTGAAGATAGTTTGACAGGGGCTTCAAGGGAATGGTACTCTCACTTGACCAGAGCAACCATCAGATGCTGGAAGGACCTAGCTGAGGCCTTCATCAGACAGTACCAATACAACTTGGACATGGCTCCTAACAGGACCCTCCTGATGGGAATGTCTCAATCATCCAGAGAAAGCTTCCGTGAATACGCCCAGAGGTGGAGACAACTTGCTGCTGCTGTCCAGCCACCCATGTCGGAAAGGGAAATGGCCGACATGTTCATGAATACCCTTCAAGGGACATATATTGACAGGCTAGCTGCCTTTTCTTCCACCAACTTCGCTGACGTAGTCATAGTTGGAGAAAGGATTGAAAGCCTATTAAAGATGGGCAAAATTTCTGATAATGGTGCGAGCTCGTCCAACAACCCCAGAAAACCTTTTGTGGGGCCTAGGAGAACCGGTGAGACTAATGCTATTCATGCCAACAGGGGCAGACCGCAGTATGTTCATAGGTCAGTGGCAGCTGTCACTATTCCAGCTCCAATTCCTCAGCAACCAGCATACCAACCGCAGCAACAACAAGTTCAATATCCGCCTCAAAGAAACTACAACAACAACAACAACAACAATCAACAAAGACCTTTTCAGCAGAGACCATCTCAGGCCAATAGGGTGATTGATCCAATCCCTATGCCTTATGCCGCTTTATTGCCACAACTCCTGAAGCTCAACTTGGTTGAGTTAAGGACATTGGCACCACCAGATCCCTCCAGTCTTCCAAGAAATTATGACGCCAACGCCAGATGTGCTTTCCATTCCAACGCACCTGGCCACAGTACAGAGAAATGCAGGGCTTTACAAATGAAAGTACAGGATCTAGTGGATTCCAAAGCCCTCAATTTCGCACCCCCGCCAAATGTCAACAAGAATCCCATGCCCAACCATGGAGGACCAAGAATTAATGCTATTGAGGAAGATAAGCCGTCTTTCTTAATAACCAGTGTTGGGCAAATTCGGACACCTCTGGTAGAAATTAAAGCTCAGCTCTTAGAATGCCAGATGTTCCCCGGGTGTGAGCTCGGTTGTGGTTATTGCAACATTTCGGTAAACGGGTGTGATAACTTGAGAAGCGGCATAGATGGTCTTATCCAGAGTGGCCTACTTCAAATCACAACATCAGCACCTGCAAATCCAGTAATCTCTTTGACAACAATTCCTGAGTCTTCTACAACTGCAACAACAATCATTCCAAACAATTCATCAATTTCATCAACCAGTGCTTCATCTATCACTTCAACAAACCAGGTATCAACAACCATCTCTTCTACAACATCAACACCCATCCATTCAACGGAATCTTCTACAACGCCAACAGATATTTCAGCAGTCACCATTTATTATGATCCGTCATATGTTCCTCCTAGCAATAATTTTCAACAACAAGCAGTGGCATCTCCTGCCAGGTCACCAATTACCATCTACTACGATCCGCACACTATTTCAACACCCTCCTCTTCTGCAGTCAGTCCGGTTACCATCACGGTACCTGGACCAGTTCCATATGAAAGCAGTAATGCCATACCTTGGCATTATGGCTCTGACCTTTACTGCAACGGAGAGAAAATCACTTTGGACTCTTCAACTTCCTCTCCACAGATTGATAATGTCGGGGGAGGCGGAGGCTTCACCAGATGCGGACGCCTTTTTGCCTCACAATCACAAAAACCTAATGCCGAAGCAGAAGCTGCTTCCAAAGCAAAAGGAAAGAGTGTAATATCTGAAGAACCCATTCTCAAGGAAACTCAGAAGACGTCTTTTGAGCAAGATGTAGACGAGTTCATGAGAATTATAAAGAGGAGTGATTACAAAGTGGTGGATCAGCTTCACCAAACTCCCTCAAAAATCTCCATATTATCCCTGCTGATGTGTTCCGAAGCTCACCGGAATGCATTACTAAACGTCTTGCACGCAGCATATGTGCCAGAGGAGATCACCGTTAATCAGCTGGAGACCGTGGTAGCAAATGTCAATACCAGCCACGGATTGGGTTTTACCAATGCTGATTTAATAACTGAGGGATGTAACCACAACAAGGCTTTACACATCACTCTAGAATGCAAGGGTGCTGTTCTATCACATGTACTGGTAGACACTGGGTCTTCACTCAATGTTTTACCAAAGAAAGCCTTGGTGAAGCTGGAGTATGATGGCTTGGCATTGCGTCCAAGTAATTTGGTGGTGAGAGCATTTGATGGCTCTAAGAGATCAGTGCTAGGAGAGATTGATCTGCCTGTGATGATTGGCCCGCAGACTTTTAAAATTACCTTCTATGTGATGGACATTCAGCCGGCCTACAGCTGTTTGTTGGGTAGACCCTGGATCCATGCCGCTGGCGCAGTTACGTCTACCCTTCACCAGAAGTTGAAATTCGAGTGGGAAGGCCAGATCATCACCATCTGTGGTGAAGAAGATATCTTTGTTAGCCATCTGGCTACGTACAAATACATCAAGATGGATGGAGAGATCCATGAAACCATGAGCCAGGGGTTTGAGGCCCTAAACATTAATGAAGCATCTGCTGTACTTGGAACTTCCATGACATCTTATCACCAAGCCAGGAAGGTTGTTGAAGAGGGGACTGCCCAAGGCTGGGGCAAGTTGCTGCCCGTGGAGAAGAAAGAGGACAGATTTGGGTTGGGTTACAAACCAACTCAACAAGATCAATCAGAGGCTGCTAAGAAGCCCAGTTTTGTTAGTGGGGGGATGCTCACCCCTGATGCAGTAAACAACTTGGAAGATGAGTCGGAAGATGAGCGCAACCTGGAGAGCTGGATACGTCCAAGGATCCCGGGGAGCCGTATCTCAAACTGGTCTTCCCAGGAAATTATAAGGGTTACTCCTGCAGAGTAATTATTATTTCCTGTATTTTTAAGCATGCATCAAGTCTTGAATCTTGCCCAAGATGACAAGACTCATTTTGTAATCGGGCCATCTTGTAATTTTGTGCAAACAGATCAATCAATGAATATCGGACGTCTTTTGCAAATGAGTCTTTTTCTTTTCTGCTCACTGTTTTTCATTTTTTCTTTTTGTACAAAAATAAAATGGCAATGTTTTCCAAAATGATAAACTTCATTTCACTTTTTTTTCTAAAAAAAGATTAAAATCAATCACTAAAATGAACAATCTAAACCCTTGCAGAGAGTGCCTCTCAGACTGCACCGACAACAACACAGCTATGACATCGTATGACTTTGACAATCCAATCAATCAAGCTGATGAAGGGGTCGAAGAAGATTATGAGCTTCCTGAAGAGCTAGCCAGGTTGTTAAGGCAAGAGGAGAAGGTTATCACTCCTCATCAGGAGGAGATTGAAACGGTTAATCTTGGTACGGATGAAGATGTGAAAGAGGTTAAGATCGGGGCCTGCCTACAAGATTCAGTGAAAGAGAAACTGATTGATATGCTTCGGGAGTATGTGGATGTGTTTGCTTGGTCTTATCAGGACATGCCAGGGTTGGACACCGATATTGCCATGCACAAGCTGCCTTTGAGAGAAGACTGCCCGCCAGTAAAACAGAAGCTGCGCCGTACTCGCCCAGATATGGCAATGAAGATAAAAGAAGAGGTACAAAAGCAGTGGGACGCCGGATTCCTTGCTGTAACTAGCTATCCGCCGTGGGTCGCTAATATAGTACCTGTGCCTAAGAAAGACGGAAAAGTGAGAATGTGTGTTGACTACCGGGATCTGAACAGAGCCAGTCCGAAAGATGACTTCCCATTACCTCACATTGATGTATTGGTTGATAATACGGCTCAGTTCTCGGTGTTCTCCTTCATGGACGGATTTCCAGGATACAATCAGATCAAGATGTCACCTGAAGACATGGAGAAGACAACTTTCATCAAACCCTGGGGCACATTCTGTTATAAGGTGATGCCATTCGGACTGAAGAATGCTGGTGCAACATATCAACGGGCTATGGTAACATTATTCCACGATATGATCCATAAAGAAATCGAATGTTATGTGGATGACATGATTGCCAAGTCCCTCACAGAAGAAGACCACCTGGTGAATCTGTTGAAGCTATTCAAGCGTCTGAGGAAGTACCAACTGAAATTGAACCCCAACAAGTGCACATTCGGGGTGCGATCTGGTAAGCTGCTGGGATTTATTGTAAGCGAGAAAGGGATTGAAGTTGACCCTGATAAAGTCAAAGCCATTCAAGAAATGCCTGCACCAAAAATTGAGAAAGAAGTTCGGGGGTTTCTAGGTAGATTGAACTACATTTCAAGGTTCATATCTCACCTTACAGCGACCTGTGAACCTTTGTTCAAGCTATTGAGAAAAGAGCAAACGGTCAGGTGGAACGAAGACTGCCAGAGGGCTTTTGACAAAATTAAGGAATACTTACAGGAGCCTCCAATCCTTATGCCTCCAGTTGAAGGAAGACCTCTGATAATGTACTTAACATTATTAGAAGAGTCAATGGGGTGTGTGCTGGGCCAGCATGACGAGTCTGGTCGAAAAGAGTATGCAATTTACTACCTAAGCAAAAAGTTTACCGACTGTGAACAACGTTATTCACTGCTCGAGAAAACTTGCTGTGCTTTAGCGTGGGCTGCTCGCCGACTGAGACAGTATATGTTAACCCACACTACTTTATCAATATCAAAGATGGACCCAGTTAAGTACATTTTTGAGAAGCCAACACTTACCGGACGGGTTGCAAGATGGCAAATGATCCTCACAGAATATGACATCCAGTACACATCTCAGAAAGCCATCAAAGGCAGTGTATTGTCTGATTATCTTGCTGAGCAACCCATTAATGATTACCAGCCTACGAGATTTGACTTCCCTGATGAAGACATAATGTTCATAAAAGAAAGAGATCATGAAGAGCCTGTTCACACTGAAGGGCCTGACCCGGAAGAAGAATGGACTATGATGTTTGATGGGGCTGTTAATATGAATGGTCGTGGCGTTGGTGCAGTACTCATTACACCTAAGGGAGTTCACATGCCTTTCTCGGCAAAACTCACCTTTAACTGCACTAACAACGAAGCTGAATATGAAGCTTTCATTATGGGTCTTAAGGAAGCCATTGACCTCAGGATCAAGACTTTGACTGTGTTCGGAGATTCAGCTCTGGTAGTTAATCAAACCAACGACAAATGGTACACCCACCATAACCATCTGATACCGTATAGGGATTATACAAGGAGGTTATTGACTTTCTTTACAACGGTCAAGCTCGAGTATATCCCTCGGGACGAAAATCAGTTTGCAGATGCTCTGGCTGCTATTTCATCCATGATCAAAGTTCAAGTTGCCAACTTTGTGCCTCGGATTTCAGTGTCCAGACTTGACAGACCAGCATATGTATTTGCAACAGACGTTGTCAAAGATGATAAGCCTTGGTTCCATGACGTTAAGTGCTTCTTGGAGGATCAAACATACCCACCTGGGGCATCTTCCAATGATAAGAAGACTCTAAGAAGACTTGCTGGTAGTTTCTTCCTGAACACTGATGGTTCCCTGTACAAGAGAAACTTTGATATGGTACTCCTCAGATGCGTTGATAGAACAGAAGCAGACTTGTTGATGCACGAGGTGCACGAAGGATCCTTTGGTACCCATGAAGGAGGGCATGCCATGGCTAAGAAGTTATTAAGATCAGGCTATTACTGGATCACAATGGATGCCGACTGTTGTGCCTATGCCAGAAAGTGCCATAAATGCCAGATTTATGCGGATAAGGTGCATGTGCCTCCCAATCCTCTGAATGTGATGTCTTCTCCCTGGCCCTTTGCCATGTGGGGCATTGACATGATTGGCAAGATTGAGCCAACTGCTTCAAACGGCCACAAATTCATCCTGGTTGCCCTTGACTATTTCACCAAGTGGGTCGAAGCAGCTTCATATGCAAATGTTACAAGGCAAGTGGTAGCCAGATTTCTGAAGAGAGATATCATCTGTCGATACGGAGTTCCCGAGCGAATCATTACTGATAATGGTTCCAATTTAAACAACAAAATGATGGCAGAGCTATGCCGGGACTTCAAGATCCAACACCACAATTCTTCACCTTACAGGCCAAAGATGAACGGCGCTGTTGAGGCAGCTAATAAGAATATCAAGAAGATTGTGCAGAAGATGGTAGTCACCTACAAAGACTGGCATGAGATGCTACCATTTGCCTTGCATGGGTACCGTACGTCAATCAGAACATCCACTGGGGCAACACCGTATCAGCTTGTGTATGGTATGGAAGCAGTCCTACCAGTTGAAGTTGAACTACCCTCCCTACGGGTACTGATGGATGTTAAGCTGAACGAAGCAGAATGGGTCCGATCCCGATACTAACAACTGAGTCTGATTGAAGAGAAAAGATTGGCTGCAATCTGTCATGGGCAGTTGTATCAGAAAAGAATGAAGAAAGCCTTCGATCTGAAAGTCAGGCTCCGAGAGTACCAAGTAGGAGATCTTGTGCTGAAAAGACTCCTCCCTCCTCATACAGACCACAGGGGCAAGTGGACTCCGAACTATGAAGGGCCATTCGTAGTAAAGAAAGTTTTCTCTGGCGGAGCACTCATGCTCAGCATTATGGATGGTGAAGACTTCCCGTCCCCTGTGAATTCAGATGCAGTTAAAAAATACTTCGCATAAAAAATGACCCGCTGGACATAAAAAACAGAATGTGAGTCCAGGCAAAAATAGGGCATCCCGGCGAGTCAAAAACAGAATAAAAGACTCGGGCAAAACTAAGGGAAAATAAACAAAAAAAAATGTACACCCTCTGAGTTGAAAAGCCGCATTGGACAACTCAGGCAAAAAATGGGTATCCCGATGGATTGAAAACCCGAAAGGGCGATCCATGCAAAATAAGGGAATAAGCGAACAACTGCATTCTGAATTCTTCTGTATCACTTACAACTTGGTAAGCTTCGAAAGGATCAAGCCTCTTTCAGAATCAACCTTCTTCAGAAAGCAAGACGAGAAGAACGTCAAATGTCATACGAGTCATAGCAAAAGGGAAGCTCCTTGAAGCGTCATCAACATTGCCAATATTTTGTTTCTCAATTTGTAACAATCTCCTCATTTTAGGGGATATGTTTCTTTGACTGTATCTTGCCAATTCAGGGCATATGAATTAATAAAATCAGATTTTCAGTCATGTCTCGTCTCGTACATTTTATTTTCATTTGCAAAATGTTCGATGTCTATAAGATACTGATTGCATAAATATAGATGTTTCGCTTCTAAAGAATACGTGCTTGCAGGAAATATATTTACTCCCGGGAGTGTCTAGACTCCTATGATGGAATCCGGTAAGGGATACCTCGGGATTACTTGTACGTTTCTATCTTTACAGGATTGCAGGTATCCAAAACACGACATGGGACATGTAAGCTCCGCCCCAACAAGCTGGCTAATCACTATCCACTTAGTCTATCTCCCAATTAGCACCGGAAATGGTTTCTCCCCAGCTGAGTTGTCAAGTATCATCCTCAGCAGACCCCTTACAGAAATTTCCAGGAAGACCTTCCCTTGGTCTTTCTTCTTCCCCAGCCGAGTTGCCATTTACTATTCCTCCAAAGCCAAGTGCAAAAGCCAGGGAACCATCTCCCCACAGAGCCTCAGCCTCTATCCCGAAGGGCAACGCACGAAGGAATCACAACAGAGTAATGGAAGTTTCTACAAACCCCAGCTGGGTCCCTCGTTACCAAGGATGGGTCTATCAGTGACCTATTCCCCCAAGCAGATACATCTCATCAGATCTACCAATGATCTCATCCCTAGTTGGGATGTCCACTTCAAACAGATCGACCAGAGATCTTCGTGGCAACGGGATCCGAATCCCGGATCGTTATCTTTTACATAAACATAGCATTCGCATCATATTCACCCCACAAAGCGTAGCATTCCGTCTAATACGGAGCATTACGGAAAAAATCAAACATATTGCATAATCATAAGCCATGTTCTGAATAATGACAATCCATCAACAATATACAGAATGCTCCCCAGATTCCCCGGCAGAGAGCCCAAACTTTTCTCTCACAAAACAAATATATATCCTTCCTGACACCCGTCCGTGTCATATCCCCAGTAGAAAGCCAAAGCGTCCCCTTTGCACTCGCAGATACATATATATATATATATATATATATATATATATATATATATATATATATATATATATATATATATATATATATATATATATAACTTTCTTGACATCCGTCCGTGTCACTTTCCCCAGCATAATTACCTAAACACTTTGTAAAGCATACTTGTTTATAATATACCTCTTGACACTCGTCCATGTCACTCTCTCCAGCAGGTTGAACACTCAACTATACACCACTCATACTTATTTCACTTATACAGATACTCGTCCGCATCTTGTATACACCACTTATATCCTCTCAGATTTGACACTCGTCCGTGTTCTTTGTTAACCAATTGGTACTCGTCCATACCATCATCTCAGAACATGCGTCAAGCGTTTGTTTCTACCTGATACTCGTTCGTATCATAGTCTTAGGGATGCTCGTCCGCATCTTTAATCCATACACTATGTCAAACACTCTTGTCTTCTTGAATATAGACACTCGTCTGTGTGTACTATTCCCCAAAAGAGTCCCTCAGAATCAACGCTCGTCCGTGTTCTTTAACCAGTTGATACTCGCTCGTATCATCATCTCTGAACATGTGTCAGTATTTGTTTTTACCCGATACTCGTCTGTATCGTAGTCTTAGGGATGCTCGTCCGCATCTTTAATCTATACACAACACCAAAACACTTATACCTTTTATTTCCTGGATGTAAACACTCGTCCGTGTTTACTATTCCACAGTAGGCCGCGAGCAAAGCAAAATTTCTTTGTTATCTGACATTCGTCCTATGTCATGATAAACCCTGAGAGCAGTCGTACCCTGCTAGGTGATCGTCCTTCACCTCTTGATGATCATCCTTCATCATGCTCATTCGATAGCCGTCCCCATCGTTGATCCTTTTTATCCGGCATTCGTCCTATGTTGTGATATTTGGCAGCCGTCCCCTGCTAGGTGATCGTCCTTCACCTCTTGATGATCGTCCTTCATCATTTTATCTGATGGCCGTCCCCATCATTGATATTGTTATCTGACATTCGTCCTATGTCATGATAAACCTTGAGAGCAGCCGTCCCCTGCTAGGTGATCGTCCTTCACCTCTTGATGATCGTCCTTCATCATGCTCATCCGATGGCCGTCCCCATCGTCGACCTTTTATCCGGCATTCGTCCTATGTCGTGATATTTTTGGCATCCGTACCCTGCCAGGTGATCGTCCTTCACCTTAGATGACCGTCCCTCATCTTATCCCTTTCAGAGCAGCCGTCCCCTGCTAGGTGATCGTCCTTCACCTTTGATGACCGTCCCTCATCATTTATTTCATTTATTCTTTAACCCGATGGCCGTCCCCGTCGTGGCCCCTTTTCCTTTCCCTGATGATCGTCCTTCATCAGTTTAACCCGATGGTCGTCCCCATCGTTGTTTACATTACTTTATGAACCTGATAACCGTACCTCATCATTTATTTCTACCTATAATCCCCAGAGAGTCCCGATGGCCGTCCCCATCATAATCTCTTATATCCCCAGCATGTCGGCCGTCCCCGCACTTTATAAATATACTTTATTTTCCTTTACAATCTATATCCCTTTTCTTCTTCATTCTGTGAGTGCAAATTTTGGACTGTCTTGGGTATTCAACCACAAGTTATCTTGTTTGCCTGATAAGCCGTCACTTACATCCTGCACAGCTAACTCATGCTTGAATAGGGGCAGCTGTAAACACCGCAAATTTTCCCTCACCCATTCACACCATGTATTTTGATCTCTTCATATGCATAAATTCAATCATAGCATCTCATACCACATTTTTGATTCACTGCATTGGTTCAAAGTCATCTGCATCTAGGGTTTGTGATCTGAGCAATCCAAGAGCTTCTTGAGCCACTCCAAAGGTAATCAATCACTTCAAAGGGGTCCATGTATGTTCAAGCATCATATTATATCCCCTCAAAGTCAAGAATGTCAAAGAATCACAAGAACTGAGAATGGCATGAAAGCAGAGCCAGGTTTAACTACACAGATGACCTAGAATTAGGGTTTTGGTTTCAAAGGCCATAACTCCAAATTTTTTGGTCATTCTTGTTCCTATTGGTATCTATATGGTATAGGGGTCATGCATATCAATTTTCCTGAAGAAATTCAATGGGGAAGTCATCTGATCAAGGGTTGACTTTTTGAGATAGTCAGTGCAAAATCAGGGCATCTGAGGCCACCAATGACCCAACCAAAGGGTGTTCTTCATCATTTTGATTGTGTATGATCTTTATTTGATCATAGAAGGTGTGGGAAGTTCACAAACTTGAAGAATTTCAAGCCATTTGCAAAGTTGACTTTTTGGGAAAGTTGACTTATAATGAAAATTGCCATTTTGGGAAACTTTTTCAACCCTTGCTTTTTGATTCAAAAATGCTTCAAATGGAAAAACTTTGGTCATGAAAGTTGTAGAATGGATTATTCCCTTTTCAAAAAGTACAAGAACTTGACCTAATTCATTTTGGATCAAAAGTTATGGCTTGTCAAAGTTGGCTAAAATCACATAATTTGAAGTTTTCTACCAAAGAGGCATTTTGCAAAATGGTATGATCAAGTGTTCTAAAGGCCTCAAATGTGTACAAATTCTTCACAACATGATCACATGACCTCTAAAAATCAGAATGGGCCAAAGAACATTGCATTTTGATGCCTTGAATCTCAAGAATTTCCAAAGGGGCCAAACTTTGTGAAATTTGCAAAACACTACACAAACCTTGATCAACTTGCTGATTTATCTCATAAACAATTCCATGGTTCTCCCTAAACTCAGCTGAACCAAGACAAGCCAAAAAGCAAGTTGTACCATTGCCCATACCTCAAGTACAAGTCAAGTTGACATTTTGGCCAAAGACCCATACCGATCACAATAGGGCACACCAACTCCTCTGACCTCTCTAGTTGTGATAAGTGGACCAAAGCCAGCATAACACACCACACACTTCATGCTGAAACACACTCCAAGCCATAGTTATCAAAATTGCTCCAACTTGCAAAACCATTCGAAACTGACTCCACAAGCATCCAACACAAAAACAAACTTCACCATTGATCTCAGCATGTTCCATTGATCACAAACCAGCCATTAAAACAGCCTGAAAGTCACTGAAACCAAAACACGATCACCACCCCCCTTGAACAGAACTTCTGCAATCTCCCAAATCAGCCATCAACAAGAGTTGTGAAGCATTCCATTGAGCTCAGGAGGACCAGAGGAGCCAGTTTGCATAGGAGAAAGGCTCAGAAAGCTCCTGTTCGAAGGACTTCAGTTCAGGTATCCATCAAGAACAAATTTTCCAGAACTTCATTCACTTGTTATAAATTGATTCTACATGTTATCCTGATCATCATGATGTGTTTAAAAATGAAAATGGTGGAGTATTGAGTATGTATGAGCTGTCTGAAACTTTCTGCCCTAAATATGTTTTGCTTCGATTTGCATGATTAATGAATGAAAAATGGTTTTTGTTTGGGGGTTTTGATTCAGTGTTGAATGGGGTTTGATTCTGGGCAGTTAGGTTTCATTTTCATGGAGTTTAGAGAGAGTTAGAGATTTGGCTCGTCGGAGAAGACGACCGGAACCACTGTTCCGGTCGTCTGAAAGTCATTAGCCCTAATTTTGTCATTAAATGAAGTTTGAATGTGGAGCGTAGATTAGGATGACTTAGTCAATTCCCCGCGCGTTTCAATGGCCCAGATTCCTCACTTAGCCCTAATCTCATTTATTTAAATTTAATTAATTAAGATTAGCCAGTTTGAATTTCAACCACTGGATCACGCGCGCAGTCAACTCCCGCGCGTCCAGTTTGAATGCCAGCCCTTGATTCTAATTACTTCTCATTTTATTCATATTTATTTTCATTTTATTTCATTTGTTTTGTTCATTTATTTAAAAATAGTAAAAATCATTGAAAAATTCTGAAAATTTTTATTAAACCTTTTATTAATTTTCAGAAACCAAAAACATTTTTATTTTTATTTTTTGCATTAAAAAATATTTTTAAATCATTTAAAAGATTATTTTTAATTAATTAATGAGAATTAATTAATTAAAAATACCTTTAGGTATTTAAAAATCACAAAAAAATTCATGAGACATCTAAAATCATTTAGAAACATTGTCCAACTTTCAAACCAAATTTCTTTTTTTGATCTTGATGCTTTTTGACAATTTTCAATGGATTTAATTTCATTTCAAGGCATTATTTTGATTCAATCTTCAAAAATTCATTTCTGCCTAGCCTTTAAGAGTTGGACAATGATTCTTCTTGCATTGCATCTTGTATAGCATGTAGTTTATAGGATTAAATTGGCATGAATTGATCTTGCATTTCCTTTTTGCTTGGCATTTTTCTTGACAAGGTACCTTAAAACCCTAGCAATCTTAGGAAATTTATAACTCTCATTAAGTTAAGAGTTGGGTCCCCTCCTTTGGGCAGTGAGTTTGTATAGGTTTAGGGTTCCTTTGAATGCATTTTCAAATTTTTATCATGATGTTTGCTTTTGGTTTTGAATTTTGTTTTGTGCATTGATCATAAACCCTAATTTGGGCTTTCTTTTGCATCCATCTTCTATTTTCTTGCATACCATGACTTGCCATGACATTTTGTGCATCCAATGGATTCATAACACATCTTAGGACATGTTAGAATCATGTTTGATCATTGCATCTTCCATTTGCCATGTTGTATGTCATTTTCATTTCACAACTTTTCATGAACATCCATATTTCTAAGCATGCCTCATTTGCATCCATATGTTTGTATGATCATTCTCATGCCTTGCCTCATATTTGAATCATCTCTTAGCATCATTAACATTATACATTTGCTTCTGGTTTTGGTTTGCATCATGCCATTCCATCCCATTTGCATTGCATTTCATTCCTCTCACTAACTTTTCAGGTGGTAAGTTACTTTGAGAAGTGAATTTGCCTTCACGTCTCACAATCTCTTTTCATCTCTCTTATGAATCATTGCTGCATTTTGTCTTGTGCTTTGGATTGAGCTTGCTCATTCTTGTCCCTCTTACCTTCTTTCTTCAAGTGACTTGTCTTCTTAAATGAAGCAAGTTACTTTGATTCTCTTTGCTCCTTTCATCTGCTTCCTGGTGGTTTCTTTGAAGATTTCTCTTGTAAACCTCACAAACCTTAGGAACAACCAAGCATGACAATAATTAGGGCTTTTATTAGTCCCCCCATTTAGCTTTTACCTTTGTGTCTCATTGAGTCTTCTCTTCTCATCTCATAATCAGGGACTAAACCCTAAAGGCTTTAAGGCTTTGTGAGTAAGCTTATGCCTGCATCCTTCTATTAGGATGGAGTGTATAACTTTAATCTTAAGTGTTAAACCCTTAATGTGTTTAGATCTTTTAATCAATCCATCTAATAATCATCAAGACATCAAACTTGTAACTTGGGCCTTGCATTAGGGTTCTAATTCTTCCTTAATTGGTTAAGAAGGACTAACCCTAGTGTTAATGGACAAGTCCCCCTCAAGTTGTCTTACAAACCCTAAAAATCATTTCTTCATCTCATCATTAACTAAAATCCACTTAATAAAGGCTTTGTTTTGTCATGAGTTTAATCCCTAATCATGGATTAAGCTGAGGAGTTTTCCTCAGCTTAAACATTCTCATCTATTATCCTTCTATTAGGATGGTGTAATGAGTTTGTTTAATCTTTGATTATGGCTTAATCTCATTACTTAACACCAAACAAAAACAACAAAAACATCTAAATAATCACAAGTAGGTTAATGATCTTAATCCTACACCATGGTGATTAAGTGTGAGATGCTGACTTCACACTTAAGGTATTCTCATTACCCCTAATCAGAGGGAAGATGTGATGAGTTTGCTAATCCATTGGTTAGGCTTAAGCTCATTTACTTATGACAAACTTTCAAAAGCAATAAAAGACTGAAAACTCAAAAACAAACAATAATCGTCTCCTCCGGGATTCTTTTCTCATCTCACTCACTCGTAAACGAGAACTTGCTTCTTCCTTCTAATGCAAGACAGTTTGCACCTGAGCCAGACAGGTCATACACTTGAGCATAGGCAAGTAAGCAGTTCACAAGTCAATCCATCTTTCAGTCTCTTTGGGTCGAACTACGGTGTTCTGACTTCCTCATTGCACGAGAGGATACGTAGGCATAACTTAACAGTTATCGAACAAAAGTCTCTGTATATTCCCCCTCTTTCCAGCATCATTCTTTTAGCCTCATTGTCCTGAGCATTTCACTCCTATTCTTACACTGACACTTCATTTATACACTTCACATTCTTTTACACTGACACTTGCATTTCTTTTCCAGTTTTGATACACAAATTGCACTGACACCACCCCTTTAAAACACAAATCTTTTAAGCGTGGATCCCGTCGAGTACGACGGACAATCTGGGTGCTAATACCTTCCCAGGTTGTAACCAACCCCCTTTCTCAGTCTCTCTGGTTCGCAACCGTCTTATCCATATCTTTCTAGGCTTATGCAGCATTGCCTTTCCTCAGGGATAAAAATGCCTAGCTGGCGACTCTTTCTTTCTCTTGAGTTCACTCCTGTGTGTTCTCATCCCTCTTTCGCCGACCGTTCGCATCTGTACCCCTTCTGACCTGGGTGTCATTTTGGTGGGAGCGACAGTCATTTACAAGGTTCAATTTTTGGTACAAAGATTTGTAAAATGGGAAAAAACAAAGCATATATTTTAATAACAGGATTTTAACGACATGACACCACTTGAATCACACAAAAAAATTGTTAGTTGTTGACGCCAATTAGAATAAGTCATAACGTGTTTTACATTTTTCTTGACCTTGAAACAATAAATAAAGCCTTCATACTTCAACTTAAAGCTTGACTCCACAATACTTTTAGATGACGCCATCTACCATCCCCCTTCCAAGAAGAAGACCCTGCAACACATAATACGCCAAGGTGTGTAAGCCTGCCTCAGCCACATTAACAAGCAAATGTACAAATACCTGTTGAAAAACAAAAGGAAACAGACATCATAAAAGGTTATATCAGAACCTGCAAAAGCAAAAGTTAAGAAGGGATGAAGTGACTTATCAAAGCATAGCAAGCCAAGGTTTGGAGATCTGCCTCTATCCCTACACACAGACCTAAAGGGTACTCTACGCCACTGTTTTATGACAGGAAGCATACACCAAAATGGAAAAAAAACCTGCGAAAGGAAAAGCCTCGATTATAAGCTATTCACCAAAATAGAATCACCTTATGCTTCAGACTAGCCTCAAAAACTTCACAAAAAGGATTCAACCCAAAACAAACTGAGGGATTCATAACCCAACTAATTCATTTCAATTCAAATAAGAACCTTTCAATTTGCAAACCATAATGTTTTTGGCTATAAAAGAAAGGCCAGAAATTCATACAGGGGGGATGAAGGGGGATAACGGAACAAAATAAACCACAACAGAACAAATTATTCATCAAAAACACCTTACCTCACCAAAACAGCCACCAACATACAACCCACCCCTGAATCTACTGCGAGAACCCTCCAATACAAAACGGACCTCCATCCTACCTCGCCTTCAACAATCTCCAAACCGAAATACCCGGCCACAATGGAACAAACCACCACTCCCTTTGTTTCTAAAACCGTTTTCATCACCACTAAAACCGTTTTCATCACCACTAAGACCTTCATCATAAACCGAAAAAAAAACTCAGAAAGAAGAAGTTTTGAACAGGAAACTGAAACAAAATCCGCCACGGAACCGGACACCACCACCTTCAAGAGAACTTAGCGACAACTACCTTCTCCGCCCTTTTCCACCCTTCACCGAAAAAGCTGAACAAACGCCGTCGTAACCCTTATCCAACACCCCACCTTCAAACTTCAAACCAATCGCCACTTCATAAAACCGCCACAAACTCGTCACCATCGGCGAACCACTACAAGACGCAATCACTCACCTTCACAAAACTCACCTTCATCAATCTGAAACCCAAACAGGACAACCAAGATGAAGGCATTGTGAGAAATCGCAACACATCCTTTTCCTCAAACCGGACCTTCAATAAAACCTTCATCATCATCTTTCAACAAACCCTCCGCCATAACCACCTCCTCAAAACCGCACCGCATCATCGCCAACCACTCATCACCAACATTAACAACCGTCGCTACAACCACTGAGCAAAACCCCAAACACAAACCAACAAACCATTTCCGCCGGCGAAAACATCATTCCCGTTTCGGCCATCACCCTTCCCAATAATCGAACCACTCTGATACCACTCTGATACCACACAACCATCCCCTCAATCCTTAACCCACGAACCTTTGTTTCTCACAAACCTACCATCGTTAAACCGCCACCGTAAAAATCGCAACCCACCGCTTCCATCACACAACAACCACCCTCAGTAAACCATCCAAAACCCTGAACCCTCTCTTCTCTTACCCTTCGGCTCTCTCTCCAATCAAAGTCATCGCCGCCTCCAATCCCTAAACCTTCAACCTTTCCGAACCACAACCCACCGCCGAATCACCACCACCTATCACCTTAACCCTTCGACCCTCTCCTTCAACACCCATCCCGCGAATCAGCCGTTTCTACCACGCTCTTCCGCGAAAACACCTTTCACCCTAAAATCCGTCACGAGTTTGGAGTCAAAAATGCATGAACGGACCCGACGCGATTTGAACCGAGAGGTTCACAAGAGTGAGATCACGAACGCGGACGGCGAGGTTCGAAACTGAGATGGAGACGTCGTCGCCGTTTGAAGCAGTGAGGGTGGGTAACCCTGTGTTTCGCAAAGCGCGTCTCAAAGAAGAAGGGGATCGTGAGAATGAGAAGAGGATTTCGTTTGAACCCTTTTATTTATTTATTTATTATTTCTTTTATTATTTCATTTTAACCTTTCTGTCTATTTTATTATTTTATTTTCTTTTATCCTTTATTTTATTTTACTTTTTATCTCTTTATTTTATTATTATGGACAGGTCTTGCTTTTGGTTGTTGATGGGCCTCATAGTCCACATTGGCTTGTTATTTGGACCACCAGTTTCAGCGCATACCCGCCGTTTCTTTCTTGTTTTATATTTTTGTTTTAGTTAAGATATTCGGGCTTAGTACTTACTTTGATAATTGTTAGATTAGTATCTCTAAGTTTGGATTAGTATAGGTTTTTTTAATTTAATTTTTGTGTTTAGCTTTAATTATTATTATTATTATTTTTTTGTTTCCTATTCGATTGAATTTTAATTGAATCCTGTAGACTTTAATTAATTTCTAATTAATTTCCCGACTATATTTTACTAACTTTTCTTGTGAGATTCTTGTTGATGGGTTGATTAATTTTTGATTGAGCATTACACCCCTAAGTCTTATTAGATTGATCGTGTGAAGTTTCTACTTGTGTTCTTAAACTTCTTTTGCATGTATTGAAGAGGCAACAGACCTCCTCCGTTAGGTATTGTTAAAACTTAACTTTATATCTCTTGCGTTTCAATTTAATCCTGATGTCATATTTGTGCTTATCCGATTAATTGTACCTCACTATCGTATATAATCCATAGAACACGTAAAAAACTTTCAAGCTAATTAAATTAACAAGGAATAGAGCTCCAGAGTCTAGCACTCCGCATGTTCTAGAACGAACTACAAATGGGCTAGCCCCACGCGTATCGTTTCGTTCACTCCTTCGTTTTAAAACACATCGATTCTAAAACGTCTAAAAACAATTATTCAATTTATTTAAATTAAATTACGAAAATAGAACTCTGGAGTCTAGCATTCCACACGTTCTGGATTGGACCGCAACTGGGCTAGCCCCACGCGATGGTTCAATCATCATTCGTATATCAATTATCTTTTTTTAAATTAAATTACGAAAACAGAACTCCAGAGTCTAGCATTCTGCACGTTCTGGATTGGACCGCAACTGGGCTAGCCCCACGCGATGGTTCAATCATCATTCGTATATCAATTATCTTTTTTTAAATTAAATTATGAAAACAGAACTCCGGAGTCTAGCATTCCGCATGTTCTGGATTGGACCACAACTGGGCTAGCCCCACGCGATGGTTCAATCATCATTCGTACCAAAATATTCAAATCATTTATTTAAATTAAATTACGAAAACAGAACTCCGGAGTCTAGCATTCCGCACGTTCTGGATTGGACCGCAACTGGGCTAGCCCCACGCGATGGTTCAATCACCATTCGTACCAAAATATTCATATCATTTATTTAAATTAAATTACGAAAACAGAACTCCGGAGTCTAGCATTCCGCACGTTCTGGATTGGACCGCAACTGGGCTAGCCCCACGCGATGGTTCAATCATCATTCGTACCAAAATATTCAAATCATTTTTATAAATTAAATTACGAAAACAGAACTCCGGAATCTAGCATTCCGCACGTTCTGGATTGGACCACAACTAGGCTAGCCCCACGCAATGGTTCAATCATCATTCGTACCAAAATATTCAAATCATTTTTATAAATTAAATTACGAAAACAGAACTCCGGAATCTAGCATTCCGCACGTTCTGGATTGGACCGCAATTGGGCTAGCCCCACGCGATGTGTTCAATCACCATTCGTATTCAAAACAATTCAACAACCTTAAAGGATCAGACATGATTCATCTCCATAGGAAAGTTGTTCCTCCTATCCCCACAAACACAAACAAAAATCTTACAAACAATTACTTTCAAAGGAAGAACGTGGCATTGCTTGACGATACTTATATCCAAGTTTAAAGCTTCTTCCGATTTTATTTATTATCAAAGAAAGAATGTGGCATTGTTTGTTGATCTTATATCCAAGTTTAAAGCTTCTTTCGATTTCTCATTTTTCTCAAACGTTTGTGGTGGAATAGGTGAGATACTTCTCTTAAAGATGACGACTTGTCTCTTTCTTTCAAATACAATTTAAAACTTACCAACCGATACAAACTATTTTCCATAATCAGCGAGTAACTGAACTCCGGAGTCTAGCACTCCGCACGTTCTTGAATGCAACCGCTCCTGGGCTAGCCCCACGCGACGTGGTTCATTCGCCCTCTCGTTTTAAAACACCCTTAACAAAGATCAAACATCTTTTCTCAAAACGAACATTGTTTAAATCTTTCTATCTCGCAAACAAGCTAGCACTCCAGCCTCCTATTGCGAGCAGATAAGCCAACGCTTAGCAGTAGAAATCATTTCAAACAATCGTTCAATTAAAAATCACAAATCGTAGAAGCACGAACTACGAAGCTCTGACTTTCCCATTGCATAGGGGAATACGTAGGCATGGGGATTTTAATCCTTCACGAGCACAATAATAAAAAACTTAACCTTTCCCTATTGCAAATAATAAACAAATATCGATACTTAATCATTAAAAGAAGACAATAATACGAGTTAAC
Source organism: Lathyrus aphaca (assembly GCA_963966055.1). Taxonomy (NCBI): domain Eukaryota; kingdom Viridiplantae; phylum Streptophyta; class Magnoliopsida; order Fabales; family Fabaceae; genus Lathyrus; species Lathyrus aphaca. Next base: position 499,739,677 of record OZ014519.1, on the reverse strand, counting down.
ATTTAAAGCTCAAATTAGACTAAGAGGTTCCCGTTGAGTACAACGGACGTGAGGGGTGCCTAATACCTTCCCCTTGCGTAACTGACTCCCGAACTTAGATTAGTGGTTTCGTTGACCATTTCTTATCCTTGATTTAGGTTGTGTCTATATCTCCCTTTTCTTTAATTAGAATAAATAGAATTAGGTGGCGACTCTGTTGTTTATTGTAGGATCCAAACGGACAAGTGACAACAATATTATCATTCTCATCTTTATGCCATTGTTCCAAAACAAACTCCTTAAAATCCGGTTCAGTTAACCAAGTGTTCTTGAATTTGAATCCCTTACGGGGCCTATACTACGACGAGTTCACTTCACAACTAAGCAAAATTGGTAGTAATCCGAAGAGGTAGCCATTAAACATTTCACATTTGCATCCGGGAAGAGCGTACACCAATCGTTGTTAGACATAACTCTATCTAGTTTTTCTTCAACAACTTTATATGTTCGAAGACTCTTGAACCAAGTAAAAAAAATACCCCTTTGTAGGGGCGTCTACCAAACCTGTATCTTGAACAGCTTGCCTAAATCCACTGATTAACCAATTTGGTCTTTCCACTCTCCCTTTCTTCTATTCTAATGAAAGAATATCATTAAAGTCATCCAAGATACACTGTGGTAAGTGTGAGATATTGGATCGAACTCTAGTTTTAGGTTGTCATCGAAGTTTGCTCACATGCTGATGTCGAAGTAATGCATGTTGTAGTCGAAGTTTGTTCTAACATGCATTAGTTAATATTGCTAGGTTTGTTAGCATGTTGAATCGGGTCTTTCTTGTAAGCCCAATTGTTTAAGTTAGCTTGTACTCTAAGTTATCTTGTAATGGGTAATTTTTAAAAGGCTCATTAGGTTAATGTGTTAGTTTTCTTATAAATGTATACTAGTCTCTCATCTTTGAATAAGGAAAAATAGGAAGATAAAATCCTAATTAAAAGTGAGAGGGTTATTTGTTATTCTTGTACACTTGAAATCTTTTTTTAAGAGAAAGGAAAGAATAACAATTTATAACCAAATTCTTGTTGTTTTCCTTGTGCTTTTCATAAACCCTAACCCTTGTGAGTTTCTTGATCCCAAAGAAATCATTTATACTTTGTTTCTAGGGCATCCTATTTCACAACTAATTGGTGCAGTGAGCATGGAGAAGATGCCTTCAACAAAGTATGAGATTGAAAAGTTCACCGAAGTGAACGACTTCAGTTTATGGTGCTTGAAGATGAGAGCCATATTGGTTCAACAGGGTTATTTGGAACCATTGAAGGGAGCGACAACCATGAATGTTGTAACGCCCCGAAAATCTAAATTAATCATTTATCTATTTATTTAATTAATTTAGGAGGAATTAAGAAGTTTTGGTGATTTTTGGAGAATGTGGATCATGAAAGAGTATTTTTAAATAATTTAATTGAATTAATATTTAGTGTATTATTTATACTATTATTATTATTAAAAATATTATGAAAGGGCAAAGTGGTCTTAAAGGAAAAAGAGTAAGGATAGAAGTGAAAGTTCATTAACTGGGATAATTGTCTAAAGAGGGGAAGACGATAAATTTCTTATTTTTTTATCATGTGTTGTGAAGAGTTCAGAGGAAGAGAAGGAGGGGAGCCCTAAGACTTGAAGAGTTGCTAGGAAATCTTGGAGAAAGAAGGAAAAGCTACGAAATTCTCTAAGGTATGAGGATATTTCATAGTTTATTATAGTTCTAGAAGATTTTCAGATATGAGCTACGCATAATGTTTTGAAAATATCAGATTAAGCATTCTCGAGATAGTAAGCAATTCATGACTGAAAAGAAATTTCATTGATGAAAACTGAATACAATGAACAATAACAAAAATGATTGACAAACAAAGAAGGAAATGATAGGCAACAAGCAAAACAAACACATACTCAATAAGTTAAGATGATCCAGATCCTATAGACTGTGAAGAATTCACAAGTGGTTTTCAACAAGCAGTTTTTAGGACAGTTTCCAGGTCCTTCTGCTTTAAGCATCATCTTGACCATATCAATGATTCCATCTCTAAAGAAAACTACAAACAACACTCTGGCATAAGGAATGTAGGACTTATGGTGAGACTTAGATTCCATGATGGACTTCTAGAGGCAATGGAAGATGGATCTGGGTAGATTCACCATGTTTTCACTCATCAATAGATAGATAAACGCTTGATCATCATATATATCAGAAGATCCCTATTTTCTCCCATAGGAAGAAAATTGGACAACACAGGTTAATACCAACCTTTGGGCACAAATTGGAGATTCTATGGGTTAATGGGTTGATATCCTGAAGATACATCATAAAGAGAAATAAATTTCTCCGACATAATGAACCTAGATTTGATATAATCAACAGTGACTCCTCGGTCCTCACATCCAGTGGCGATAACAATGGAGAAGAGAGTTATCTGAATGAGAATTATGAAAATGTAGTACTTGATGGTACCAATTTCATAGTCGACCCAAGCATTCAACCAAAAATACTGGACCATGTTAACATACATTGGTTTGTTCAAAATATTAAAATACCTATTCCAGCCTTGAAAACGAGTAAATCGATGAAACTTCTATACATAGCACTCTCAACAGGTAACTCCTTAACTTGTTGTTCAAGGATAAGTTCAAGAAGATATTTGTTTCCATAGAAGGTTCAAGGCATAGTGACAAAAATTTGAACAAGCTTAGATGTGTTTGGAAGGGATGAGGAACACATCATGAACAATTATGACTTATATACACCCAAGGAGGTGATAAATTCCATAGCAGATTAAGAAACAAATTTAGGCCAAAGACACAAGAAAAGACAAGAATATCAATAGAAGGGAATGACGTGTTGTGACACTTGAAGATTTGAACATACTAATAGATTGAAAAAATAGACTCTCGAATAAATGAGCATCTATTATTAGCAACACAGAGACTGACTCAAGAAAATGATTATAAACATAACTGCTTGATCTCTTAGAAATGCATATATCTTGCATATGTCATTCATTATTCGTTTAATATTTTTCTGCTCAGTCTCATGAAAATTTATGTTCTCCATGTGATCTCTCATGATTATATGAGATTCATAATAATGATTGATGTCACACCCTGTGTGAGCATAGTCTAGAGAATCAATCCAAAAGATTGTCTTTATGGATAGAGAATGATTCTAATTATGAAATTTTTATTGACTGAAAAATTCACAACTAGATTAACACTAACACCTATTAAACTTATAATTAGTATATCTCCTAACATGTAGAGGTATTCTATAATATAGTCAAATAGGATAAAAGGAATCATACCTTGATGTTTTGAGGATCTTCATATTGATTCTTTTATCTCAGTGCTTTTTATTATGCTTCTGACTTGAGCTTCTTCTTGTAGAGCTTATGATAAGTTTTTCTTCATCCAGGTTCTGAAGGTTCTTCTTCTTATGAATGTTGACTCTGAGCTTGACGATCAAAACTAGTCTTCAGATCAGAACAAATCTTAGAACTTCTAAAGTTTTTCCTTGCAGCGTCCTTAACATCTGAACATTCGTCATTTTATCAAGAAATTCTTGACAAGAAACTGAATATCAGAATATCAATAATTCTATTAGCTTGATCATAACTTTTGAGGGGTTATGTGCTAGGGAGAATTGATTGACATCTTCTGATCTTCTGATTATGCTTCCTTGTACAGATGCAAATCTTTGTCAGATACAAGTATTAACAAACCTTAGATAAGTGTGAGTGACAACCCTTTTCTTAAAATACTGAGCTAACTTGATTAGAGTTAGTTCAACAAAGATTGAAAACATATCTGCTTCTGAAAAGAATATCTACTGATTTCTTCAAGGTGAATAATATCAGTGATTTAAATTCTTTCAACTCAGAACAAATGAATTTTTTCCAAGCATCTCTGATTCTAGAATCCATTCATCATGAATTTCTGAGTAGAATTTGCATAACATTCTGAAAAAATTTAGTTTATTAAATTGAGATAGAGACTCAATTTAACAGAACTTTAACTATCAGAGTTACTTCCATAAAGTTCTCAAAATATTCCATTAATGAAGTTCTCTAGGAACCACTTAGCTTTCTTCTTTTAAATACACCAAGTATTACTTAGAAGTATAGCAAAGGAAACACTTATTCAATCTGCATTGGATCTTCTAACTGTTGAAGATGCTAGGTATTGGACGTTTTGAAAAAATCATTTTCAGAGTTTGACATCCTTTGTTCATGATTTCTGACTTCTTCTGCAAACTTCTGCATGAAGTTCTTTATTGTAGATGTTTAAGAATTGGCAGAATTTTTGACCAAACAAGAAATGTTAAATTCAGTTCAGAATGTCCTATCAGATGTTGGGACATTATCAAACAGAGTATGTGAATTTATTTCAGGATGTCTCATCAGATGTTGGGACATTGTGTGAATAAATTAAGTTCAGTTTTTCAGGATGTCCCAACAGATGTTGAGACATCTCAGACCTGCTACCAGAATTAATTAGTGATTAACAGATCAGAGATATTTAAGGAGAACTATCTGGGATTAATTAATGCTGGATAAAAACAGAACAAGGCGCATCTGTAGGGAGTTTTAAATTGAAGATTCAGATTAAAACAGAAGACCTAATGCACCTAGAATATAGGAGGTAACAAACCCTAAATTCAAGGTGACAGTTGCTGCACATTAGGGCTGGATCATTCTACAGAAAGCCCAAAATTCAGATACCTATTTAAACAACAGAAACTCATAGAATTGAGTACGAATTTCAGAAGACCAAATAGGGTGTCTAGTGTTTTAATAGCAGGTTGTTTTTATGTACCACTTTATGAGCTTTTAAGCAAAAGTGCATTTGTGACTTGATTAAAACTGTTAAGTAAGATCAAGCTGTTTTGTTTGAAGGATGTCTTCAATTTCAGTAAACTTGTAAACTTGATCACTGGGTGATTGAGGGGGAGTGAGTAGGGTACTCTTATCTAAGTGAGTCTTAGGTAGAAATTGCATTGGGTAAGTATTAAGTGATAGATTAAACAGGGTGGTTTAAGTCTAGAATTAATATTACTAATAGTGGATTTCCTCCTGGCTTGGTAGCCTCCAGATGTAGGTGTGGTTATACACTGAACTGGGTTAACAAACTTCTGTGTTGTTTACTTTTCTTGCTGTTTAAGTTTTGGTTAAATTTGTCAAATGTCCTATTAAGTGTTGGGACATCTCTTAGGACATCTCATACCTGATCACAGAATTTCAATTGGCATCAGAGCAGGCACCCTGCCTGTTTATACTGGGTGAGATCTAGGGAAAACAAATTCTATAACATGGACAGAGATATAGGGTCAGTAAATAGACCACCTATACTGGATGGTTCTAATTATGACTACTGGAAGCCAAGAATGATTGCATTCTTAAAGTCACTTGACAACAGGGCATGGAGAGCAGTAAATGTTGGATGGAAACATCCTGTTCAAAACACCAAAGATGGATCAATAGTTCTGAAACCTGAAGAAGAATGGAGTAAAGAGGAAGAAGATTCAGAACTAGGCAACTCAAAAGCCCTAAATGCTTTATTCAATGGCATTGATAGAAATATTTTCAGACTAGTGCATCATTGTGAGCTGGCCAAAGATGTTTGGGATACTCTCAAAACAACTCATGAAGGAACATCAAAAGTAAAAATGTCAAGACTTCAACTTCTCACCACCAAGTTTGAAAACTTGAGAATGAAGGAAGATGAATCAATTCATGAGTTCTATATGAACATCTTGGATATAGCCAATACTTCTGGAGCTTTGGGAGAAAAGATGACTGATGAAAAACTTGTAAGAAAGATTCTCAGATCTTTGCCAAAAAGATTTGACATGAAAGTCACTGCAATAGAAGAAGCTCAAGACATATGCTCCATGAAAGTTGAAGAACTCATTGGTTCTCTTCAAACTTTTGAGATGGGAATGAATGACACAAATGTCAAAAAGAACAAAAGCATAGCCTTGGTGTCAAATACAGATGAAGAAGAAGATGATGAATCAGCAAATGACAAAAGCTTATCAGAAAACCTTGCCTTGCTTGGAAGACAATTCAAACAGATTCTCAGAGGAATGGAAGGCCAATCCAAATCCAGTGGAAGAAACACAAAAGCCCTAAATGCTTTATTCAATGGCATTGATAGAAATATTTTCAGACTAGTGCATCATTGTGAGCTGGCCAAAGATGTTTGGGATACTCTCAAAACAACTCATGAAGGAACATCAAAAGTAAAAATGTCAAGACTTCAACTTCTCACCACCAAGTTTGAAAACTTGAGAATGAAGGAAGATGAATCAATTCATGAGTTCTATATGAACATCTTGGATAAAGCCAATACTTCTGGAGCTTTGGGAGAAAAGATGACTGATGAAAAACTTGTAAGAAAGATTCTCAGATCTTTGCCAAAAAGATTTGACATGAAAGTCACTGCAATAGAAGAAGCTCAAGACATATGCTCCATGAAAGTTGAAGAACTCATTGGTTCTCTTCAAACTTTTGAGATGGGAATGAATGACACAAATGTCAAAAAGAACAAAAGCATAGCCTTGGTGTCAAATACAGATGAAGAAGAAGATGATGAATCAACAAATGACAAAAGCTTATCAGAAAACCTTGCCTTGCTTGGAAGACAATTCAAACAGATTCTCAGAGGAATGGAAGGCCAATCCAAATCCAGTGGAAGAAACACAAACTCTGAGAACAGGAGACCATATGATGCTAACAGAAAGTCAAAGTTTGCTGAAAAGACCAGTCAAGATAAAGGAGTCAAATGCCATGAATGTGAAGGATATGGACACATCAAGTTTGAATGTCCTACCTACTTAAAGAGGCAAAAGAAAGGACTCTCTATGACCTGGTCTGATGAAGACTCAGGAGAGTCAGAAGAAGAATCAGCTAAGCATATTACTGCTCTAGCTGGACTGTGTGAATATGATAGTGATTCCAGTTGTGGAGAACTTACTTATGAAGAACTTGAGAAAGCATTCAAAGATCTATACAAAAGAAGCTCTGAAATATGCAGTGATGTTATAAAGCTAAAGAAGCAGAATGAGACTTTAGAAGATGACAAAGCAAATGATCAGGAGATCATTGAAACCTTAAAAAGTGAAGTAAGCCTTCTCAACTCTAAATTGGAACATATGTCCAAATCTGTTAGAATGTTGAACAGCAGCTCAAACACACTGGATGTTATTCTCAGCAATAATAAACATTCAGGGGACAAAAGTGGACTGGGATATGACAGAGATGAAGCAAGCTCTAGCAGAACTACTTCAAAAACTACACAGTCAAACAAGATGTCCCAACAGATGCTCCAACATCAGAACACAAAGACAAACATAATGTTCCAACAGATGTCTCAACATTCTGGAAAGAACAAAATGAAGAAAAAATATCAAAGATGGAGATGCCATCACTGTGGAAGATTTGGGCATATCAAACCTCACTGTTATAAGTTACATGGATATCCAAATTAGATGTGTCAGCAACCTTCCAAGCAGAAAGTAGAAGGTACCAAGAAAGTGCTGCATAGAAATCAGCAACCTCCTAAGCAGAAGACAGAGGTCATCAAGAAAGTTTGGAGACCAAAAGCTGACATTCAGACTGATCTAAGCCACATATCCAAGAACAAGATCAATAATCAAGCTTGGAGATCAGCTGAACAACACTCAGAGCAGAGGCATCAAAAGAAATCTCATCTCATCTGGTCAAAGAAAAGTACTGCATACATAGCACATACATCTCTGAGAGTATCAGCTAAAGAAGACTGGTACTTTGACAGTGGATGCTCAAGACACATGACTGGATTGAAGAATTTTCTAGTAAACTTAAAGCCACATTCATCCAGGTATGTTACCTTTGGAGATGGAGCTAAAGGAGAGATCAAGGGAGTTGGAACCTTGGATTGTCAAGATGTTCCAAGATTAGATGATGTGCTGCTTGTTAAAGGTTTAACTGCTAATCTGATCAGCATAAGTCAACTATGTGATCAAGGATACAGTGTAAACTTTACCAAATCTGAATGCATAGTGACTAACAAAGAACAAGAGGTTGTCATGAAAGGAGCCAGATCTAAAGACAACTGTTACATGTGGGAATCCCAAAATCTCAGTCTCACTTCAACCTGCTCTCTAGCTAAGGAAGAAGAAGTGAAACTGTGGCATCAAAGACTAGGTCATCTTCATTTCAGAGGCATAAAGAAGATCATATCTATGGATGCTGTAAGAGGTATTCCTAAACTGAAGTTTGATGATGGCAAGATATGTGGTGAATGTCAAATAGGCAAACAAACCAAGATGTCCCATCCAAAGCTCCAACATCTGACAACTTCCAAAGTTTTGGAACTTCTACATATGGATCTTATGGGACCTATGCAAGTTGAAAGTCTTGGTGGTAAAAGGTATGCCTATGTTGTAGTTGATGATTTTTCAAGATATACATGGATAAACTTCATCAAAGAAAAGTCAGATGTATTTGATGTATTCAAAGAATTATGTCAAAGATTGCAAAGGGAAAAATCCAGCTGTGTGATCAGAATAAGAAGTGATCATGGAAAAGAATTTGAGAATCAAAAGTTCTTAGATTTCTGTTCTTCAGAAGGAATCAACCATGAGTATTCCTCTCCTATCACTCCTCAACAGAATGGGATTGTTGAAAGGAAGAATAGAACTATTCAAGAATCAGCAAGAGCTATGATCCATGCTAAAAAGTTACCTCTGTATTTCTGGGCTGAAGCTATGAACACTGCATGCTACATCCATAACAGAGTTACCTTGAGAAAAGGAACCCTGTCCATAATATATGAAGTCTGGAAGGGCAGAAAACCCACTGTGAAGTATTTTCATGTATTTGGAAGTAAATGCTATATTCTGGCAGATAGGGAGCAAAGGAGAAAAATGGATCCTAAAAGTGATGAAGGAATTTTCCTTGGATACTCTATAAACAGCAGAGCATATAGAGTATTTAACTACAGAACAAATGTTATCATGGAGTCCATAAATGTGATAATTGATGATGCTCCTACAGATGTCCCAGAAGATGTTGGAACATCTGCTGATATCAAGGTTGAAGCTGAAGAAAAGAATGATCAATATAACTTCACTCAAAATGATACAAGGTCAGAAGATTCAAGCAAACCTCCCTCCATCAGAATACAGAAGGATCATCCCAAAGATTTGATAATTGGTGATCTCAACAGAGGAGTGAGCACTAGATCAAGAGAAGTGATTTCAGGTTCTTGTTTTGTTTCCAAAATAGAACCTAAAAATGTCAAGGAAGCTCTCACTGATGAATACTGGATTTGTGCTATGCAAGAGGAATTAGGTCAATTCACAAGGAATGAAGTGTGGAATCTTGTACCTAGACCTGATGACATAAATGTGATTGGTACAAAATGGGTGTATAAGAACAAGTCAAATGAACAAGGAATTGTTACAAAGAACAAAGCTAGACTTGTGGCTCAAGGATACACTCAAATTGAAGGGGTAGACTTTGATGAAACCTTTGCACCAGTAGCAAGGCTTGAATCAATAAGACTACTGTTGGGAATTGCTTGTATCTTAAAGTTCAAGCTATTTCAAATGGATGTGAAAAGTGCCTTTCTTAATGGTTATCTTAATGAAGAGGTATATGTAGAACAGCCTAAAGGATTTGTTGATCCAAGCTGTCCAAATCATGTATACAAACTCAAGAAAGCACTTTATGGTCTGAAGCAAGCTCCAAGGGCATGGTATGAAAGACTTACCACATTTCTTGTCAAGCAAGGATACAGAAAAGGTGGGATTGATAAAACCCTGTTTGTTAAAGATGAAGAAGGAAATGTCATGATTGCACAAATATATGTTGATGACATTGTGTTTGGTGGGATTTCTGATAAGATGGTCAAACATTTTGTCAAGCAGATGGAAGCTGAATTTGAAATGAGTCTAGTAGGTGAATTAACCTATTTTCTTGGTCTGCAAGTTAAGCAAATGGAAGACTCAATGTTCATCTCACAAAGCAAGTACTCCAAGAACATAGTGAAGAAATTTGGAATGGAAAATGCTTCTCATAAAAGAACTCCTGCTCCTACACATTTAAAGCTGACTAAAGATGAGAAGGGTGAGAATGTAGATCATAGTTTATATAGAAGCATGATTGGAAGCTTGTTATACTTGACTGCTAGCAGACCAGATATTGCATTTGCAGTAGGAGTTTGTGCAAGATATCAAGCTGATCCAAAAGTCAGTCATCTCAATCAAGTCAAGAGAATCCTTAAATATGTTAATGGTACTTGTGACTATGGCATAATGTACTTTCATGGTTGCAAACCTATTCTCACTGGCTTCTGTGATGCTGATTGGGCAGGAAGTGCTGATGACAGAAAAAGCACTTCAGGAGGATGCTTCTTTCTAGGAAACAATCTGATTTCTTGGTTCAGTAAGAAGCAGAATTGTGTATCTTTATCTACAGCTGAAGCTGAGTACATAGCAGCAGGTAGCAGTTGTTCTCAGTTGGTTTGGATGAAGCAGATGCTCACTGAGTACAATGTCCCACAGGATGTCATGACATTGTACTGTGACAACTTAAGTGCAATCAACATATCTAAAAATCCTATCCAACACAGCAGGACAAAGCATATTGATATCAGACATCATTTCATCAGAGATCTTGTAGAAGAAAAGGTGATTTCATTGGAGCATGTAGCTACAGATCTGCAGTTAGCTGATATCTTTACCAAGGCATTGGATGCTACACAATTTGAGAACTTAAGGGGCAAACTTGGAATCTGTTTATGTGATATCTAGCAGTTAATGAGATGTGCCAACATGTCATATGACATTGCATGGCATAAGTTCCAGATGGCAAAGCTAGTCTGGACTAGATCCTTGGGAATTTCGTTCCAAATCATTTGGACTGTAACGGCTACTTACTTAGTAATTACTTATAAGCAGCTATCAAGAGTCTCATCACACCATCACAAGCGAATCACATTAACTAGTAATCCTTCAGAAATCATAAACCCTAAAGCTGTTCATCCTTCTTCCTCTACAATGTCTCAAAACCCTAAAACAGCTGAGGAAATTCTCAACAAGGAAGACGTGGTTCATGCCACTCCAATCTCTGTTGTGCCAATGCCATCAACACCATTGGACGAGCTCAGGGGAAGCGCCTCTCACACTAAAAAGGCAAGAACACCAAAGAGATGTAAAGATCAAATCAGAAGCAAAGCTAAAGGCATTCCCTCTCCTGCTAACATGTCTACAAGATACTCAAAATATGTTGATGATTCCATCAAGGAGATTGTTAACCAAGTCTTTTCTGAACAAAGAGTGGTGAAAGGGATCTCTGTTCCTTTGAACACCATTCCTGCACCTCAAGAAGAACCAGCTCAAGCTACAAAGGACACTACTGCAGAACAAGATGTCCCAACAGATGTTGGAACATCTGAAGACAAGAAAAAGAACTCATCTGATGCTGAACAAACTGAGGATAAAACCTCAAGTGAAAGTGATAAAGAAGTTTCTGTGGAACAGGCTAAAGAATCAAATGAAGATCAAATTTCTGCTGATCAACAAGCTGATGAGGAGTCTGCTCAATCCCCTCCAGTAGTCAATCTGGAGCAGGACTCTGATGCAGAAATCATAGCATTTGTCAAACCCAGCATAGCCAAAAGGCTAAGGTCCAGGAAAGGAAAGATGCAAGATGAACCTGTCATTCCTGAGAAGAAGAAGGCTAGTCCAAAGAAAGGCAAGGCTAAAGCCACTTTTGGTCCAGCAAAACCATGGAGCAAGGTTCAAACCCAGAAGAGAAAAGCTGCAACACCATCAGATTCAGATGTTGGATCAGATGTCCCAACATCTCCTCCCAAGAAGAAACCAGCACCAGCTAGAGCTTCAACTGTTATTCCAGAAGCTCCCTTGGACAATATATCCTTCCATCATGTCTCCAGTGTCAACAGATGGAAATATGTGTACCAAAGAAGGGTTGCTTTGGAAAGAGAACTAAGCAGCAATGCACTTGAGTGCACAGAACTCATTGACCTAATCTCTGCTGCAGGACTATTCAAGACAGTCTCAGAGTTCTCTCCCTGTTATGAACTTCTTGTCAAAGAGTTCATTGTGAATCTTTAGGAGGATTGCTCAAATGGTAAGTCCTCTGAGTTTAGAAAAGTTTATGTTAGAGGTAGATGTGTGGAGTTTTCTCCCCAAATCATAAATCAGTATCTAGGAAGAGAAACAGATGGACCAAATGAGCTAGACAAGACAGATAATCAAGTCTGTAAGGTGATAACTGCTGACCAGGTCAAGACATGGCCTGTGAAGGGAAAGCTATCTGTAAGCATGCTTACCAGAAAGTATGCCATGCTGAACAGAATTGGAACTGCTAACTGGGTGCCTACCAACCACACTTCCTCAATCTCAACTGGTCTAGCCAGATTCATCTATGCTGTGGGAACTCAAACCAATCTGGACTTTGGAGCTTTTATCTTTGATCAAACCATGAAGCATGCCAGCTCCTCAGCAACAAAGCTTCCAATAGCCTTTCCATCATTGCTATGTGGAATAGTGCTCAATCAATACCCTGGCATTCTCACTGACAAGGATACAGCATGCAAAAGAGAGAGCCCCCTGGCTTTTCACTACAAATTATTTCTCAGTCACCATGCTGCAGATGTTGAAACACCTGCTGGGACATCTGTTGGTCCCTCCTCTGCTAAGAATCCAATCTCCAAGAAAGAATTAATTGCTGAGCTAAAGTGCACCTGCAAAGAGCTTGAAGCTAGAAAGAAGAAGCTGGAGGAAATAATTAAGAGGTTGGAAAGTGAAGAAGATCAGACAGCTGCATCTGATGAAGACAGTGAAGCTGAAAGTGAAGCTGATAAAGATGAAGACACTGAAGTGGAGGAAGCTACTGAGAGTGATGAATCTGAGTGATCTGTGTATGTGAGGCATTTGTAATGACAACAATAATTTGTAATTCTGGATAATAGTTCTTTGGCCCTTAATTTTGTGTCTACCAAGGGGGAGAACAACAACAAATTTGTACTGCTGTTTAATTTTTGAATGAAATCTGTTTGTTTCTGTCTGAACTGAATCAGTGTGTATTTCTGTTGCAACAAGACTGGACTCATATTTGTTTGAGGGGGAGTAATCTCAAATAAGAATCAACAAAAAAGTAATGATATACTCTGATAAAAAGATCTTCTGCTGCACTCTGAAAACCAGGAAAGATGTTAGCCAAAAATTAGCCAAAGGGGGAGTTTGTAGATGTTTAAGAATTGGCAGAATTTTTGACCAAACAAGAAATGTTAAATTCAGTTCAGAATGTCCTATCAGATGTTGGGACATTATCAAACAGAGTATGTGAATTTATTTCAGGATGTCTCATCAGATGTTGGGACATTGTGTGAATAAATTAAGTTCAGTTTTTCAGGATGTCCCAACAGATGTTGAGACATCTCAGACCTGCTACCAGAATTAATTAGTGATTAACAGATCAGAGATATTTAAGGAGAACTATCTGGGATTAATTAATGCTGGATAAAAACAGAACAAGGCGCATCTGTAGGGAGTTTTAAATTGAAGATTCAGATTAAAACAGAAGACCTAATGCACCTAGAATATAGGAGGTAACAAACCCTAAATTCAAGGTGACAGTTGCTGCACATTAGGGCTGGATCATTCTACAGAAAGCCCAAAATTCAGATACCTATTTAAACAACAGAAACTCATAGAATTGAGTACGAATTTCAGAAGACCAAATAGGGTGTCTAGTGTTTTAATAGCAGGTTGTTTTTATGTACCACTTTATGAGCTTTTAAGCAAAAGTGCATTTGTGACTTGATTGAAACTGTTAAGTAAGATCAAGCTGTTTTGTTTGAAGGATGTCTTCAATTTCAGTAAACTTGTAAACTTGATCACTGGGTGATTGAGGGGGAGTGAGTAGGGTACTCTTATCTAAGTGAGTCTTAGGTAGAAATTGCATTGGGTAAGTATTAAGTGATAGATTAAACAGGGTGGTTTAAGTCTAGAATTAATATTACTAATAGTGGATTTCCTCCTGGCTTGGTAGCCTCCAGATGTAGGTGTGGTTATACACTGAACTGGGTTAACAAACTTCTGTGTTGTTTACTTTTCTTGCTGTTTAAGTTTTGGTTAAATTTGTCAAATGTCCTATTAAGTGTTGGGACATCTCTTAGGACATCTCATACCTGATCACAGAATTTCATTTATAAATCGAAATCATACTTTAATAATCATCCTTTTTACTTCAGAAAAACTTCCAATTATCTTAATATGAGAAAGTCAAGGGTGGACTAATCCATTTCTTGAAAACATCCCATACTCATTTAGAAATAATCTTCAGCAAACAAGATTTCTTGTTTTTTGATGATTTGATTCTTTGAGCAAAATGCGTTGATCAACCAATCATATTTGAGATAATCATTCAACAACAAATATATAACCTTATCTGAAGAATCTATCTTGTCAACTGATTCCGCCAAATCAGTGACTTACTCAAAAGTAATCCATCTGGCTATAATTTAGTACCCTCTCAATATCATCAACTAATATGAGACTAAAATTGTTAGTGGATTCACCTCAGGTGTTTTCAACACACAACAATGGATCTCTATCTAACATTATTAAGTGTTTGATATCCATCAATAACAGAATTGGGGCTCTGAAACCATTGAAGGTGTGATAAAAACACAAGAAATGGGGGATTGAATTGAGGTTTTCACTCTTGGATACCTTTTTCACTTAGATGAGTTGCGTCAAGCAATGTTATAAATGCGTTGCATAACAAACTGTTTCAAGTTCATGCTCCAGAACTAATTGCTATGAATTGCACCAGAACCTTATCCCCAAAACATATCATCAGAACACATAGATCTATGAATGCAGTGGCCACGAACTTTAGTGCCTTCCTAAAGTTCTGGCCTTCACCAAGTCCTTTAGGGAAAAGGTTGTTTACAAATGTTGTGCTTCTTAATAAACAGATTGTAAACTCACTTAAGTACATCAGAAGAACATAATACACACTAATAATATTACATTTTATTCTTGCTCCGTTGTGTGGTCTTCTGATTCTTCAAGTTACTTCTTCTTTGAGCACTTGAAGGTTGAAGTCTTCTTATTCTTCAAAAGCATCACTAGCTTGATCTTCTTTAAGGCATAAGAAGGATTTCTTTGTATTGATTCACATAAGAACGTTTTTGGACATCCGCCTAAGTTCTTCTTCAATCCAATGATCACTTCAGTAGTTGATTTGTTGTTAAAGCTTCCGTGATCATCTTCATTGTCTTCTGCGCTTTGCAAGTCTTCTGCAACATATGAAGTTAAACACATTATGAATTAAAGATATCTCTGCTTTTAGCAGATTGTTGTTAAAGAGTAATCATCTAGAAGAGTTGCATATTCAGGTAGACTCTTTATGTCTTGTTCCAATATTATCTTTGTTTATCATCAACCTTACGTGATTGTATGACAACATCAAAAACATGGTTCAAATACCATTTGACAACTTGGTTTTATGTGTGTTTAGAAACCTTTTGATTATATAAATCAACATAACACACATAAACCAAAATTGTTTGTATCATTGATTACTTCATATATAAGAATATTCAGTTTGTGGATAACCAACCAGACTTAGTTCCTATTCAAAATCAACATCACTCAAGAGTATGGTTGTTCGTTTGAATTCAATATGAATCAACAACATCACAAAGCATGTGATGTTTTCCTTTTATAGCCAAACATAAAAGAGTCTTACATCCAATTTTGGCTAATAAGAAATCTGTTACACAAGGAATCAAATAATACAACCACATATTGTCCTTTTCCACAATTCAAAGATAGTGGAGAGGTAGTGGGATAAAGCATTATCATACTGTGTACTATCCTTGCCAACAATTGTTATCTAAACTTTAAAGGCCTCAGATTATAAATCAATGAATGAAGCATGAGTTAGAGACAATGCTACTTGGGTATTCAAAGAACCTAAGTATTTAGTTTTCAGAACTTGTGCACCTAAAACTACGTTCTTCAGGACTTCAACACTTGGCATGAATCCCATGGTCTTCAGAACATCAAGCCTTAGAGTCTTCAAAACTTTGTTCACATAGAACATTGTCTTCAGAATCTTCATCACTTGGTTCTTTAAAACCATTCTTAAAAACTTTATGTCTTAGAGTCTTTAGAATTTTGTTCACATAGAACATTATCTTCAGAGTATTCAAACTTAGTTCTTCAGAATCTTAATCTTCAGAACTCGTAAGTCTTCAGAATCTTTCAGGCACTTGGACTTTAGACGTTAAGTCTTCATAACTTCAAGTCATCGGAGTCTTCAGAACTTAGTTCTCTCAGAAGATTAATTTCAAAAGCTTTGCTTCTCTATCTGATCAAAACCACGTTCAGAACAACATCCATAAGAGCATTGCCAACGCAACATCCGCTTCTTTGGATCTTTCTGATTGTGTTCAAATTCAGAAGCACGCTTTCTTCTTCAGCACGCTTGCGACTAATGTTACACATAGTAACTTTGCATAATAGACTTTGCATACACATTCGTAATGTTTGTTTGATCTTAATATATAAAATATTCATGATCTGCACTTTAACAAATATCATAACATAAAATGGTTCTTTCATAAATACTCTATTGTTATCATCAAAACATAGAGATGGAATGCATAGATAACTCTTGTTCTTACAGTAACACCCTAACTTCGCCCGCATTATTTAAAAGAAAAATAATAGTAAAATAATTTCCATAAGAAGTTAGGTATTACTTTCATCACAAGAATTTGCTCTTTATAAGACATTTAACATACTCTGTAATCCATAAATTAATTTTTATTACGCAGCGGAAAAAATCAATCAAAGTAATTAATAATGAAGTATAACAGTTTTAGAAAATAAACTTCATTTGAAAAACTATATAGACAACAAAAATCTCTTTTATTGAAATGACTCATGCAAATAGAGTTCCCAAATCCCAATGTTACATATCATAGAAGATGCCACACCACTAATTCGAAGTACTTCGACTTCACCGACCATAAACTCTAACTAATCCTGATCACCTGCATGTTACCCACATAGAGACAACATTAAAACATAAGGGGTGAGATTCTTAAATCAACAAAAGAGAAAGATTATATAAATACAAAGCATACATCATTAGGTCATCCATTCACATCACAACAATCAACAACATTACACCCTTCAATTCATACATAGATAATTACATCAACATCATGCACCACGACTATCATTAATTCAATGAGACACAACCAGACTCAATGTATGTAGTACTAATTCAATCCCTATTTAATGATCACAGTTACCTGTCGGAACGTCTACTAGTCGCTCACACCCCACATGGACACACAACAATTGTGATTACTCACACCCCACACAGGCACACAATCACCTCAACTAAAATAACATCATGAAAATGATATGCACCTAAACGACAACATACAATGACTAATTGCACACCTATAGCATACTCATCATCATACCAATACTGCTCAACTATCACATGTATTCATCGAACATACATCATCATGTCAATACGACAACTACACATCTCTACATCATTAAATCATGCATCACTAGGGCAAAGTGACGAATATAATTTTAAATTTACATTCATTATACTGAAAACGGGTGTAAATGTGCAAAATGACGAATATATTTTAAAATTTACACCCATTATACTAAAAACGGGTGTAAATAAAAAACACGGTGGTAAATTTGTAAATAAAATGTCATTTAAAATAATAGTACGTGACAATAGACACCTTATTTTTAAAAAAAGGGTGTAAATAAAAAATATTATTATAATAAATTAAAATTATTATTAGACTAATATCTTTATTACCCCCCTTGTTAAAGGGAAAACGAATGTAAATTAATTTTGGCTGAAAAATTATTTTATATTTTAGTGATTCTAAATATTAGTGTTAAACATATTAATAAACCATAATATATTTTTTAAGTATTATTTGGATAAATAAATGAATTATAGGGTGTAAATTAGTTAAATTTATAGTATAAATTAAATAATAAAAAAATTACTTATCAATATCAAACTAAGTAGGTTTGATCAAAACCCATTCAAACATCATGTCGTTTCTATGAAACGTTATTCTCTCAGAAACCCATTCTTTCTGAAACCACTACATCTCTTTCCTCATCCCACATTCGAAAATTTCAGATTTCCATCGATCTAAACACAATCTTTCTCAACAATCATTAGAAATAATTTAAGATTGAAAAGCTCAGATTTCCTCTCATCGTACATCCATTCTCTCAGAAACCCAGATTCCCATTGATCAAAACACAACCTTTCTCATCTCTCATTGTACCCTTAGATATCTTTAGAAATAATTTAAAATTGTTATAATATTTATGAAAAAACTATATTTAGATTGATAAATTAAATATTAATTATTGTTTTTACAATCTAACATTTAAATATTAAAAATTCATTGTTTTAATTTTTGGATAAAAAATATATTTGTTTACTAATTACATTTATAAAAAAATTATTCAATTAAATAACAATAAGCTCATTTTTTTAAAGGAGAAAATTGAACTTGTTTTAAGTTGATTAAAATAAAAATCATATATACAAAGAAATAAAGACAGCGACACAATAGAAAAGGAAACCCTTATCGTGAAACATTAACCCTAACCCAAAGCCTTCCCACCCCACCTTGACCTAGAATAAAGCTCTCTCATCTTGAGGCTTATTTCACATTGCCACACATTGAAACTGATTCACTAGACCTATCAACATCGGTCGAGATCTGTTCGTATTGTCTATATCTCTCCCTAAGTGTGTATCGTGTGCCTCTACATTTTTGCGAAGATCAATTAGTAAGTTCTTCTTCATTCCCCTACGTTGTTGGTTTGTCATTCTCTTTTCATAATCTAAATTTAAGTTTTATTGTATGATAATGCTTATTGTTTTGTTGTGTTTTAGTCATTTTTCTTCCAAATGCTCTCGCAAACACCTCTCCCAATATTCTTGTTCTGTTTAGCGCTTCATACTCCTTCAAATTTAATAAATTGAAAGTATAAGATGATTAAAAAGAAAAAAAAATAATAACTCCAATTCAAAGTATAACTTGGTATAGGAGTTAGTTGTTGAGGGATTAATTTGGTACTTTCTTATTTGCACTCAAGCTGTTTGATAAAATGTCTATTTGAGTGTGAATGAGTCTTTCCAAGTAAGAGTAAAAATAGGCAAGTGGAAAATCATTAAATTATATATGTTGATAGAATGATTATCATAGAAAAGAAGTTGTTAAAGATGGAGCATGCTCCACTTCTTTTTAAGTTTCACATTTCACTTATGTGAATCAAATTCGTATCTAATATAATATATAAACATATTCGGTTAATTTTATAGTTTTTTCTCAACTTTTCCTACAATGGTACTACTATATATTTGACCTAAATCATCACAGTTTTGTAGGGAACAATTTTTTCATGGTTCATATTAAAGAGTTGTGTACCAATCCTAGTTCTCTGAGTTTCCATCAGCAAATTCACAGTGTTATCATGTTCCTCAAGCAGTTTGAGGGTCTCTCTGAGCATGTAGATTCGCTTATGCAGATAATATCGTTGGTGTAGTTCAATGACACACCACCTTTTGTTTTGACTCCGATGCTACTTGACTAGATGCATGGGGATGATTTGTTTTGCGGTGGGAAGTTATTTAGTTATCCAAGTCACTTAGTGCTAAAACTGAAAAGGTAATTGATTTTGTTCAGTATCTTACACTATGGTGATCAACCGATGCGATTAGATCCAAATTTGATGAAACTTGAAAGAAGATTGGGATGCCCAAAGTAACTACACATCAAGCTTCAAAATTCGTGACTCTAATGCAAATGATTAACCACCTTGGGATGACACGACCAACACGAGGTCCAGTCCATGAAAATGCATTTACCCAATGGTATTTTTATTCCAAAGTAGGGACATATTTAGGTCTATGTTAAGCAATCTCTGAGTAATTTACGAAGTAATTACCCTACAAATGAGGCTGGCTGTCGCTCCTTGGATTTTCATCCTATACAAACACGAAAGTGGCGCAGAGAAATGTAGAGTCTCCAGCCAGACATTTTTATTCCGAAGGAACGAGAATGGTAATGCTGCACAAACCAAAGAAAAGAAAAGGAAGGACAAAGGTTCTGCGAACAAAAGAGACTGGGTTTAAGAGTCGGTTAAGACCTGAGAAGTTATTAGCATCCCAGATCATTCGCCGTACCCGAAGGGACCCACATTTGCAAAGAAAATGTTTCAAAGGGTGAAAAAAGAAAGTCGATGCAAAAGAAAGACTGAAACTGGATAAGAAAAGAAAAGAAAGGGGTAAAATGTAGGGAAAATAAAAGAGTGCTCGAATGGGCCCTACCCCGCTACCTACGTACCTTATCTGGACATGAGGATCAGAGTCGTTGTAGTTCCCCTAACTAGGGAGGAAAATGGCTTGTGTTTTAAAGCTTGAACTGCTTATGTCTATGTTCAGGTGTTGCAGGCTTGTCTGGAACGAGTGCGTTACCGTCTTGCAAAAAGACAAGTAAGAGCAATTTTGTACGTTATGAGTGAAGGTGATGAGAAAAGAAGTCCCGAAGGAGAGACGATTATTCTTTGTTCAATGTTTTTTAGAAGCTATTATTTGGGTTTGGCACAAGTAAGTGAACTTAAGTCCTTTTCCATGGAATATGTACTTATTACTACATCCCAAGATGGATTGAGTAACAAGCACACCCAAGTAAGGAGAAAACCCCCAAGACTTGGTTCCAGAGGTTAGGGCCTAAGCTCACTAACTCATTGAATTTATTAAGTGTTTTTGTAATTTGAAATGATGAAGTATTTTTTTATAATTTTCTTTGTGAATGTAGCCTCGTGATTAGACTTGTACATCATACTAGACAAGCTTGTACTATCCCAAGATGGGATAAATACAAGAGCCTCGTGGAATAAGTCCATACACACAAGACTACCTCATCCATTATTAAATGTCTTTTAGGTTTTTGTTTGAAGATGAGAAGGAGAGAGCACCAAAAGGATATCAAAGGTAAAAACTAAAGGGGGACTAACAATCATAAATGTTATCATGCATATGAGTTTTAGGTTAGTCTAGTTTGAGTTTTATCCTAATGAAGAAGAAGGAAATAAGAAAAGAAAGAAGAAGAAGAAAAAGAAGAAGAAAGGAGTAAAGGATTCAACTTACTTCTTAAGAGAAGATAAGTTGATCCTAAAGGGGGATGAAGGAGTTAAACATTTATGGCCTAAATACATCAAAAAAATGAGTATGGAAACTTAAAGGAGATGAAATAAGAAGTTGGGATGTAGAAGAAATAAGTGTGCAAGTGAAGAAAGAGCAACATCAGGTAATCAGACAATCGCAGACAGAACCTACATGAGGTAGGACTTCGGATGCAACCAATATGCTTTTATCATGGAATCGGGACTAGAATGAGGCATGAGATAAAGTCGAGCTCATGGGTACCTAACGAAGAAGGTAATTTGCCTCTTCAATTCATACCAAAAAGTTCAAGAATACTTGTCAGAAGATTTCGAACTTAGGATGGGCATCCAGATTACCAATCAAATAGAATATTCATCCAAATGAGTCATCATGTCTAAGAAATAATCCACTAAGCATCATAACTTGCATCAAGAGTTTCACGAACAACTAACAACAAGGTTGTCGCTCCCCCGAAAAGACACCAGGGTCCCAGGGTGCAGACGCGAACGGTCGGCGAAAAGAGAAAATGAAAATGAACTGAAAAGAGTCACCAACTAGGCATTTTTATCCCGAAGGAAAGGTAATGCTGCATAAACCTAGAAAAAAGATGGATAAGATGGTTGCGAACCAGAGAGACTGAGAAAGGGGGTTGGTTACAACCTGGGAAGGTATTAGCACCCAGATTGTCCGTCGTACTCGACGGGATCCACACTTACAAGATTGTGTTTAAAAGGTGTAGTGTATGTGCTGACTGTGTATAAAAGCTAGGGAGAAAATAATGTACAAAGTGTCAGTGCAAAAAAGAGAGTGAGTGATGCTCTGGAACTAAGGCTTATGAAAGAATGTTGGAAGGAGGAGAGGGGGAGACAAAGAGACTTTTGTTCGATAACTGTTAAGTTATGCCTACGTATCCTCTCGTGCAATGAGGAAGTCAGAACACCGTAGTTCGACTCAAAGAGACTGAAAGAAAATATTTGATTGTGAACTGCTTACTTGCCTATGCTCAAGTGTATGACTCGTCTGGCTCGAGTGCTAACTATCTTGAATTAGACGAAAGAAGCAAGTTCTCTTTTGTGAATGAAAGTGATGAGAAAAGAATCCCGGAGGAGACGATTATTATTTGTTTTTGTGTTTTCAGTTTTGTTATTGTTTTTTGTATTTTGTATAAGTTAAAGAGCTTAAGCCTAAATCAAGGGCTTGTAAACTCATTATATCCTTCCTGATTAGGGATAGTGAGCCTACATAAGTATGAGATAAGTATCTCAACTTAATTGCCATGATGATGTGGGATTAAGATTATTAACCTACTTGTGATTAATTAGATGTTTTCTTGGGTTTTTGTTTAGTGTTAAGTAATGAGTTTAATCTCTAATCACAGATTAGTGGACTCATTACACCATCCTAATAGAAGGATAATAGATGAGCACACATAAGCTGAGGAAGATACCTCAACTTAATCCATGGTTAGGGATTAAATTCATTATATAACAAGCCTTTATTAGATGGATTTTAATTAAAGGATGAGATTAAGAAATGGATTTTATGTTTTGTAAGACAACTTGAGGAGGACTTGTCCATTAAACACTAGGGTTAGTCCCTCTTAACCATAAGGAAGAGTTAGAACCCTAATGTAAGGACCAAGTTACAAGGTAAAGTCTTGATGATTATTAAGTGCTTTGATTAAGAGGTTTAAACAAATTAAAGGCTTAACACTTAGGATTAAAGTTATGCACTCCATCCTAAGAGAAGGATGCAGGCATAACCCTAATTCCAACGTCCTAAAACTTTAAGAGTTTAGTCTCTGATTATGGAGATGAGAAGAGAGACTCAAGGAGACTCAAAGGTAAAAAGCTAAAGGGAACTAAACACAACCCTAATCATTATCATTCTTGGATATCCTATGGTTTGTGAGGCTTAAGAAAGACCTTCAAGGAAGCCACCAATGGAAGAAACAGATGAAGGGAGGAGGAAGCAGAAGAATAAGTTACTTACTTCCTAAGAAGATAAGTAACTTAAAGGAAGAAAGTGAGAGATATCGAACACAAGTGAATCCAATTCACTTCAAAGACAAGTTAAAATGCATATGAAAGAGATAAGAATAAGTGAGAGGTGAAGGCAAATCCACCTCCCAAAATAACTAACCAAAAGTTCCTGAAAAGTTAGTATGAATGCATAAGGTATAAAGCAAAAGGAAATGAAGTGAAATGAGATGCAATGGTCAAAGTCAGAAGTGTTTATGCTATGCAAATGTCATGTGAGATGGTTCAATGTAATACAATGTGCATACGAATGATCATACAAGGATGAGATGTTATGAAAGCATGCTTTGAAGTTTGAAAACACATGAAAGTTTATGAAATGAAATGAATGCTAAACATGGAAAATGAATGAAGAAATAATCAAGCAAGGTTCTAACATGTCCTAAGATGTCTAAGATGACATATGAATGCTTGAAAAGTTTTGACAAGATCATGTAATGAGGAATATGCAAGGTGAATGCAAATGAACATGAGAAATTAGGGTTTTATGGACATATGAGATGAAAATGACTAAAACAGAAGCAAACAACATGATAAAAAATTGAAATCAAGCTTAAACAAACCCTAATCCCATACTAGGTCACACCCCAAAGGAGAAGGTCAGAAGTCTAACCTATCAAAAGTTATGATTTTCCTAAGTTTTCAAGGGTTTTTGGGTGGTTCAAAAGGAAAAATGCAAATAAAATTGAAAATGCAAGATAAATTCCTGAGGAAAATGACCTATAAACTACATGCAATATGTAACACAATGCAAAAATAATCAAGTTCAAACTCTTCTTGGTTAGGCAGAAATGATTTTTCAAAGTTAGGGTTTAAAAATGTGATTTTAATGGCCCTTAATTCAAAGAAAATTTGGAAATTATGATCAAACCTAAAAAGAAATTTGTGTGAAGAGTTTGAAAATGTTTCTAAATGTATTGGAATGGTTCATGATTGTTTTGGTGACTTTTAGAAACCTAAATACATTTTTAGTTAATTAAAATACTTTAATTAATAAAAACTAACATTTAAATATTTTAAAAATAATTTTGTAATGCAAAAAATAAAATAAAAATGATTTTTGGATTGAGAAAAATATTTAAAGTCAGAATGCAAAAGAAAATAGTTTTTTAAAGTTTTTTAGCTATTTTTAATAATTTTGTGAAATAAAATGTAAAGGAAAATAAAATAAAAACAAAAGTATGCAAGATGAAAGGTTGTGATTGGAAGTTGAGGGATCCAATGGTCAGGATGGAAAGTCCACGTGACTTGTGGTAATCTGATCCTAGGGACATGATTTAAACTTATTAATTAAATGAGATCCAATGGTCACGTTTTAAACTGACTTAAATTAAATAATTAATTAGGTTTAGGGTTTTAATGATCAATCCTGGCCATCCAAAACGCGCGACAAACACACATCCAAGGGTCTACATTTAAACTCAACTATTTAAATGAAATTAGCCCTAATCACTTTCAGACGGCCGAAACAGTGTCCCGGTCGTCTTCTCCGGCAAGGTCTCAACCCTATCTCTCTCCACATGCCATAAAAACCTCCCCAACTCTCCAGAATCACTCCCCAAGCATCAATAAGCAAGAATCAACCATCAAAAACAATTTATTTCACGCATACATGATGAATCAAAGCAAGAACAAATTCACGGGCAAAGTTTCAGAAGAACAATACATGCTCATTTCTCAATCATTTTCGAAAATAAACATATCTCAATGATCAGCTAAACATGTAGAATCATTTAGAAACTTAAAACAAGAGTTCTGGAAAAAATGTTCATCATGGCTACCTGAGTTGAAGCTTTGCAAACTAGAGCTTTATGACCTCTTCCTTTGTGCAAAATGCTTCCAATGATCCCTCTGATGCTTCTGGAAAGCTTGAATGGAGTTTAAATGGCCTCCTTTGTGAGTTTCAGTTCTGAGGGGTGAGAAATCGTGTTTGTGTTGTGGGGTGTTTCAGGCTATGGTGAGGGGTGGAAAATGATCGTTGGGTGTTTTTGAGTTGATTGGTGAAGAAAGAAACAAAGTTTGTTGGTTGTGCAGTGTGATTCGAAGAGATGAAGGTATGAGGTGAATTTTGGAAATCTGAGTGTTGAGTGGTTTTCAGGCTTGTGTGTTGTGATGTTTGAGGTCCATGAGGTTCACATAAATCATGCTGATTGGTTTAGAGAGTTGGTGTGGCATAGTTTGATTGGTATGGGCAAAAATGCAAAAAGTCAAGATTATGTGTACTTGAAGCATGGCACGGGTCAGAGGTGTTTTCATGGCTTGTCCTGCCTCAACCTGATTCATGGAGGGCCATGGGATTGAATTTGATGAGATGGAAGGCTTGGATCATGAGATAACATAGATTTTGCAACTTTCCCTCTTTGGTGTTTCTTGGATCACAAGCCATGAAAACTCTATATTCAAAGTCCAATTCTGATCTTTTGAAGCTTCTTTGACATGTTATAACATATTTCTGCACATTTGAGGTCATTAGAATGCTTTAATATGCCAAAATGCAAAATCCCTCTTTGACATGAAACTTGAAATTATGGGATTTTTGCAAACTTTGAAAGGCCATATCTTGAGTTCTAGGATGAATCAAGACATGTTCTTGTACTTTTTGAAAAGGGAAAGACCTAATCTACAACTTTCATGCCCAAGAATTTTTATTTGAAGCTTTTTTGGTTATGAAAGAGGAGGATGAAAATCTTTCCCAAAATGGAAAGGTTGCATTTCAATTCATTTCCAAAAATGGCAAGTTTGCAATTGGCTCAAAATTCTTCAATCTTGTGAACTTCCAACCACTTCTAAGATCAAATAAAGATCATTGAACTTAAATTTGATGAAAATACCCCTTTGGTTCCATTGTTGGGGGCCTCAGATGCCCTAATTTTGACTTAACTTGCTCAGGAAGTTACCTAGTGAACAAATGACTTTCAGAATGAGTTTCTTCATCAAACTTGGTACACATGATCCTTATAACATATTAAGACCATTATAAACAAGAATGGCCCAAAAATTTGGAGTTAAGGCCTCTGAAACCAAAACCCTAATTTTGGTCATCTGTGTAGTGAAAACCCTAGCTATACTTCCATGCTTTTGCCAGTTCTTGTGATCTCTTGACTTCCATGAACTTTGGGGAGCATGATATAATCATAGAACACACATGGACACTATTGGAAAACTTCAAGACCTTTGGGATGGCTCAGATGGATTCTTGGATTGCTCATATCACAAACCCTAGAGGCAGATGAACTTGAACTATGCAGTGAAACAAAAAATGCAATATGAGATAGTATGCTTATGTTAATGCAAACATGAAAGATCACAAGCCATGGTGTGATAAAGAGTGAGGGAAAATTTGGGGTGTTTACAGCTGCCCCTATTCAAGCATGAGTTAGCTGTGCAGGGTGTAAGCGCATGGCTTAACAGACAAACAAGATAACTTGTGGTTGAATACCAAAGACAGTCCGAAATTTGCACTCGCTGGGGAGAAGAAGAAAAGGGATATAAATTGTAAGAGGTAGTATAGTATGATTATCAAATGAAGGCGATGGAGGACGACCATCGAGTAGAGGGCGACTGCTGGGGATAAAGTGGTAAGTAAAGCAATGACGGGTACGACCGACAAGCTGGAGAAATAAAGAGATCATGATGGGGACGACCATCGGGTAAAGAAATAAGATTCTCTGGGGGTTAGAGAAATGAGAAAAGCAATGATGGGGACGGCCATCGGCCTAAAGAATAAATGAAATAATGATGAGGGACGGTCATCAAAGGTGAAGGACGATCACCTAGCAGGGGACGGCTGCTCTGAAAGGGATAAGATCACGACATAGGAAGAATGTCGGATAGGAGGTTCCAACAATGGAGGTTCCAATGGTGAAAGGATGGGGGACGATCATCCGAAGGTGAAGGACGATCACCTGGCAGGGGACGGCTGCCGAAAGTATCACGACATAGGACGAATGTCGGATAAAAGAAAGTTGTTTTGTTGGCGGCTTACTGGGGAATGGTAAACACGGACGAGTGTTTACGCTTCCAAGGATAAAATATATAAGTGTTTGACACTGTGTATAGATTAAACATGCGGACGAGCATCCTTAGGACCATGATACCGACGAGTACCGGTAGAAACAAATGCTGACGCGTGTTCGAAGATGATGATATGGACGGGTATCAACTGGTTAACAAGGAACACAAACGAGTGTCGAATCTATTGAGGAGTGATATAAACAAGTTACGGACGAGTATCCAAGACTTCTGTATAATTATGTAGAGGAATGATCTGCGGGTGAGGTATGTGCAAGACATGAACGAGTGTTCGATTTGCTGGGGAAGAATGACACGGACGAGTGTCAAATATGTATAAATATAAACAGGAATCTGTTTTGAGAGTGTAAAGGATATGCTTTGGATTTCTGTGGGGAATAAGATGACACGGACGGGTGTCAAGAAGAACATGTTATAGACAAGTATCTGCTTGCAGAAGGTGTTCGAGTGACCTGTGGGGATAGGATGACACAGACGGGTGTCGAAAAGAGTGTGTTATGAGAAAGTATTTGTACTTGAGAGTGCAAAGGGGACGCTTTGGATTTTACGTGCAAGGGATGTATTTTGTATATTGCTGATGAAATATTGATGGTAGTTGCAGGTGACTGGCTCGAACCTGGATTGTGATCATGCAAATGTTTGATTTTTGCCATAATGATCCATATTAGATGGAATGCTACACTTATTTGGTGAATATGATGCAAATGCTATGATTATGCAAAGGGGAGAAACTGATCCGGGACCCGGATCCTGCTGGGATGAAGATCTCTGGCTGATCTGCTTGGAGGAACAACCCGACCGGGGGAAGAGATCATTGGTAGATCTGTTAGGAGGGAGAAATCTACTTAGGGAATAGATCATTGGCATATCTATCCATAAGGACAACTCAGCTGGGGAGTAAGAAGCTTCAGCTTCTTTGTTGGTGATGGGTTTCAGGCATTGCTCTTCTGGGGAGAGAATGGAGACTCTGTTGGGAGGTAGTTGCATTGACTTTGCTGAGGATGAGAGAGATCTGACACTCTGGTGGGGAAGAAGAAATTCCTTGCTCATCTTGTTGTGAAATAGTTGTCAGGCACTGCTCGGGAGGTCCTGCTTGACATGCCCCATGCTGTGAAAGATTGTTTGCAACCTGTTAAGACAAAAGAAAACGCACAAGTATCCCGAGGTATCCTTAACCGGATTCCGTCATAGGAGTTAGACTTTCCCGAAAGCAATACATTTCCTGCAAGCATTTATTAAAAATGGCTCATTTGTTTTATGCAAGTGTTGTATTATGAATATTGGACATTTTGCAAACGAAACAAAAAATGTACAAAACGAGGTGTGATTGAAAAACTCTGATTTTATTAATTTGGGTGCCCCTAATCGGCAAATACAGTCAAGGAAACAAATCCCCTGAAATGAGGAGATTACTGTAAATTGAGAAAATAAAAGTGTTGGAAATGTTGACGATGACGCTCCATTGAACTTCCTTTGCTATGACCTGTATGACCCTGGCGTTCTTCTTATCTTGCTTTCTGAAGACGGCTGATTCTGACCGATGCTTTGTCCTTTTAAAGCTTGCCATGTTGTGAGTGATACAGACGAATTCAGAATGCAGTTGTTCACTTATTCCCTGATTTTGCGTGGATCTACCTTTCGGGTTTTCGATCCACCGGGATACCCATTTTTGCCTGAGCTGTCCAATACGGCTTTTCAACTCAGCCGGTGTACATTTTTTTGATTTTTCCCTTATTTTTGCCCGAGTCTTTCATTCTGTTTTTGACTCGCCGGGATGCCCTATTTTTGCCTAGACTCACATTCTGTTTTTATGTCCAGCGGGTCATTTTATGCGAAGTATTTTTTAACTGCATCTGAATTCACAGGGGATAAGAAATCCTCGCCATCCGTAGTAGTGAGCATTAGTGCTCCACCAGAGAAGACTTTATTTACTATGAATGGACCATCATAGTTCGGTGTCCATTTTCCCCTGTGGTCTGTATGAGGAGGAAGAAGTCTTTTCAAAACAAGGTCTTTCACTTGGTATTCCCGAAGCCTGACTTTCTGATCGAAGGCTTTCTTCATCCGCTTTTGATATAACTGCCCATGACAAATGGAAGCTAGCCTTTTCTCCTTGATCAAATTCAGCTGATTGTACCGAGACCGGACCCATTCTGCTTCGTCCAGCTTTACATCCATCATTACCCATAAGGAGGGTAGCTCAACTTCAACAGGTAGAAGTGCCTCCATACCATACACGAGCTAGTAAGGTGTTGCCCCAGTGGACATTCTGATTGAGGTTCGGTACCCATGCAAGGAAAATGGTAGCATTTCATGCCAGTCTTTGTAAGTGACCACCATCTTCTGCACAATCTTCTTGGTGTTTTTGTTAGCTTCCTCAACAACACCATTCATCTTTGGCCTGTAAGGAAAAGAGTTGTGATGTTGGATTTTAAAGTCCCAACATAACTCTGCCATCATTTTGTTGTTCAAATTGGAACCATTGTCAGTAATGATTAGCTCGGGAACTCTATATCGACATATGATGTCTCTTTTCAGAAATCTGGCTACCACTTGTCTGGTGACGTTTGCATATGAAGCTGCTTTGACCCATTTGGTAAAGTAATCAATGGCTACTAGAATGAATCTGTGGCCATTCGAAGCAGTCGGTTCAATCTTTCCAATCATGTTGATGCCCCACATTGCAAAGGGCCAAGGTGAAGACATCACGTTCAAAGGATTCGGAGGCACATGCACTTTATCTGCGTAGATCTGGCACTTGTGGCATTTTCTGGCATATGCACAACGGTCTGCATCCATTGTGATCTAGTAGTAACCCGATCTTAACAATTTCTTTCCCATTGCATGTCCTCCAGCATGGGTACCAAAAGAACCTTCATCCACCTCGTGCATCAGTAGGTCTGCTTCTTTCTTGTCAACACATCTGAGCAGGACCATGTCAAAGTTTCCCTTGTATAATGAACCATCAACATTAAGGAAGAAACTACCGGCCAGCCTTCTTAATGTCTTCTTATAATTGGATGATGCCCCTGGTGGGTAGGTTTGATCCTCTAAGAAACATTTGATGTCATGGAACCAAGGCTTGTCATCATTAGTAGTGCCCACAGAGAATACGTATGCTGGTCGGTCTAGTCTGGATACCAAAATCCGAGGTACATAATTGGCAGTTTGAACCTTGATCATGGAGGAAATGGTAGCTAAAGATCAAATAAAGATTAAAGAACCTCAAAATGATGAAGATGACCCTTTGGTACCATTGGTGGTGGCCTCAGATGCCCTGATTCTGACTTTTCTTGCACAATAAGTTACAAGTTGATCAGATGACTTCCACAATGAATTTCTTCATCAAATTTGGTACACATGCTCCTTATAACATATTAAAACCAATGGAATCAAGAATGCCCAAAAAATTTGAGGTTAAGGGCCTCAAACCCAAAACCCTAATTTTAGGTCATCTGTGTAGAAAAAACCCTAGCCTACCTGAACACCTTTGTAATGCTTTGTGATATTTTTACTTTTAAGAACCTTGGGGAGCATAAGATGATCATAGAACACTCATGGACCATCTTGGCATGCTTCAAGGCCTTTGACATGGCTCAGATCACTTCTGGGATTCTCCTGATCACAAACCTTAGTTGAATATGCAATGTGAGATGTAATGAGATGTTTATGCAAAATGCAATATGAAAGATCATAAGCCATGGTGTGAGAAAAAGAGAGGGCAAATATGGCGTGTTTACAGCTTGACCTATTCAAGCATGAGTTAGCTATGTAGGGTGTAAGTGCCTGGCTTAACAGACAAACAAGATAACTTGTAGTTGAATACCAAGATAGTCCAAAATTTGCACTCTTTATTAAAAGAAGAAAAGGGATATAAATTGTAACAGGAAGTATAGTATGAGTATCAAATGAAAGTGATGGAGGATGACCATCGAGCAGAGGACGACTGCTGGGGATGAGAAACGGTAAGTAAATCAATGACAGGGACGACCATCATGATGGGAAATAAAGAGACCGCGACGGGGACGGCCATCGGGTAAACTGATGAAGGATGATCATCAGGATAAAGGAAAAGACCACGACGGGGACGACCATCGGGTAAAGAAATAAAACTCTTTAGGGTTTAAAGAAATGAGGCAAGCACCGACGGGGACGGCCATCAGGTTAAAGGGTAAATAAACCGCGACGGGGACGACCATCGGGTAAAAGAATAAATGAAATAATGATGAGGGACAATCATCAAAAGGTGAAGGACGATCACCTAGCAGGGGACGACTGCTGAAAATATCACGACATAGGACGAATGTCGGATAGAAAAGATCAACGATGGGGACGGCCATCAGATAAGCATGATGAAGGACGATCTTCAAGAGGTGAAGGACGATCACCTAGCAGGGTATGACTGCTCTGTTGGGGATTATCTCGACATAGGACGGATGTCGGATAAGAAAGATCAACGATGGGGACGACCATCAAATAAATGATGAGGGACAATCATCATAAGGTGAAGGACGATCACCTAGCAGGGGACGGCTGCTGAAAACATCACGACATATGACGAATGCCAGATAGAAAGTTCCAATCAATGGGGATTCCACTGGGAGAAAGGATGAGGGACGCTCATCTAAAGGTGAAGGACGATCACCTGGCAGGGGACGGCTGCCGAAAGTATCATGACAATGGATGAATGCCGGATAAGAGGATCAACGATGGGGATGGCCATCGGATAAAATGACGAGGGACGGTCATCAAAAGGTGAAGGACGATCACCTGGCAGGGGACGGCTGCCGAAAATATCACGACATAGGACGAATGCCGGATAGAAAGGTTGTTTTGTTGGTGACTTACTGGGGGATGGTAAACACGGACGAGTGCTTACGCTCTAAAATAAACGGTATAAGTGTTTGACAGTGTGTATAGACTAAAGATGCGGGAGATAATCCTTAGGACCACGATACAGACGAGTATCGATAGAAGCAAACACTAACACATGTTTAAGGATGATGATACGGGCGAGTATCAATAGGTTAAGCAAGGAACACGGATGAGTGTTGATCTGCAGAGGAGATGATACATACAAGATACAGACGAGTATCAGAGGATTGTGTATAAGTTTGTACAAGTTTTTGATATGCTGGGGAAATATGTGCAAGACACGGACGAGTGTCAAAAAGATTGAGCAAGGGACACTGATGAGTGTTTGACTTGCTGGGGAAGTGTGACACAAGTGAGTGTCAAAAAAGAATATGTACAAGTATGAACAAGTATCTGTATTGAGAGTGCAAAAAGTATTCTGGCTTTGTCTGCAAGGGATAAGTTTTGTATATTGCTGGTGAAGTGATTCTGATGCTTGCAGGTGATTGGCTCGAACCTGGCTTATGATCATGCAAATGTTTGATTTTTGCTGTAATGCTCCGTATTAGACGGAATGCTACGCTTTTTGGGAAAATGATGTGAATGCTATGATTATGAAAAATGAGAGAACCGATCCGAGATATGGATCCTGCGGGGAGAGAGATCTCTGAGCGATCTATTTGGAGGGAGAACTCTGCTGGGGAAAGAGATCATTGGCCGATCTGTAGGGAGAGAGGATCACCGAACAATCTTCCTAGGGAACTCTGTGGGGATCACGGCTGGAGAAGCTTCTGTCGAAGAAACTCATGCTGGGTGTCGCTCCCACCAAATGAAGCCGGGTCAAATGGGGTACAGACGCGAACGGTCGGCGAAAGGGACAGTGAGAACACACAGCCGAGAACTCACTGGAGATGAATAGAGTCGCCAGCTAGGCATTTTTATCCCGGAGGAAAGGCAATGCTGCATAGACCTAGAAAGACATGGATAAGACGGTTGCGAACCAGAGAGACTGAGAAAGGGGGTTGGTTACAACCTGGGAAGGTATTAGCACCCAGATTGTCCGCCGTACTCGACGGGATCCACGCTTGAAAGATTTGTGTTTTAAAGGGGTAGTGTCAGTGCAATTTGTGTATAAAAGAGCTGGAAAAGATGTACAGGTGTCAGTGTAAAAGAAGTGTAAAGTGTGATATATACAGTGTCAGTGCAGAACAAAGATGAAATGCTCAAGATCATGAGGCTTAAGAATGAAGCTGGAAAGAGGGGGAATATACAGAGACTTTTTGTTCGATAACTGTTAAGTTATGCCTACGTATCCTCTCGTGCAATGAGGAAGTCAGAACACCGTAGTTCGACCCAAAGAGACTGAAAGGTGAATTGACTTGTGAACTGCTTGCTTGTCTATGCTCAAGTGTATGACCTGTCTGGCTCAGGTGCAAACTGTCTTGCATTAGACGGAAGAAGCAAGTTCTCGGTTACGAGTGAATGAGATGAGAAAAGAATCCCGGAGGAGACGTTTATTGTTTGTTTTTGAGTTTTCAGTCTTTTATTGTTTTTGAAAGTTTGTCATAAGTTAATGAGCTTAAGTCTAAACCAATGGATTTAGTAAACTCATCACATCTTCCCTCTGATTAGGGGTAATGAGAATACCTTAAGTGTGAAGTCAGATTCTCACACTTAATCACCTTTGGTGTAGGATTAAGATCATTATCCTACTTGTGATTATTTAGATGTTTTTGTTGTTTTTGTTTAGTGTTAAGTAATGAGATTAAGCCATAATCAAGGATTAAACAGACTCATTACACCATCCTAATAGAAGGATAATAGATGAGAGTGTTTAAGCTGAGGAAAGCTCCTCAACTTAATCCATGATTAGGGATTAAACTCATGACAAAACAAGCCTTTGATTAAGTGGATTTTATTTAATGATATGATGATGAAGCGAATTTTAGGGTTTGTAAGACAACTTGAGGGGGACTTGTCCATTAACACTAGGGTTAGTCCTTCTTAACCAATTAAGGAAGAAATAGAACCCTAATGCAAGGCCCAAGTTACAAGTGTGATGTCTTGATGATTATTAAGTGAATTGATTAAAGGATTTAAACACATTAAGGGTTTAACACTTAGGATTAAAGTTATACACTCCATCCTAATAGAAGGATGCAGGCATAACCTTAATCACAAAGCCTTAAAGCCTTTAGGGTTTAGTCCCTGATTATGAAATGAGAAAAGAAGACTCAAAAGAGACACAAAGGTAAAACTAAGAGGGGAGACTAATCAAAACCCTAATCATTGTCATACATGGTTGTTCCTAAGGTTTGTGAGGTTTTCAAGAGAAGTCTTCAATGGAACCACTAGGAAGCAGATGAAAGGATCAAGAGAAGCAAAGCAACTTGCTTCACTCAAGAAGTCAAGTCACTTGAAGAAAGAAAGTGGGAAGAAGAAGAATGAGCAAGCTCAATCTCAAACACAAGATAAAATGCAGCATGGATGCAAGAGAGATGAAAAGAAAAGTTATGAGAAGTGAAGGCAAATTCACTTCTCAAAGTCACTTACCACCTGAAAGGTTAGAAAAGAAATGCAATGCAATGCAAAATGGGATGGGATGACATGATGAGAAACAAAACCAGAAGCATGTACATGATTCTAATGATGCCATGAGATGCTACAAACATGAGGCAGCACATGGAAATGATCATACAAGCTCATGAATGCAAATGAAGCAAGTTAAGAATCAAGAACATACATGAAAAGTTATGAAGTGCACATGACATACAACATGGCAAATACATGATGCAATGCTCAAACATGCTTTCAATATGTCTTATGATGTCAAATGAATCACATGGAAGCATGGAATGTCATGGAAAGTCATGTTATGCAAGAAGATGCAAGATGGATGCATATGGAAGCCCAAATTAGGGTTTATGAACAAAGCAACAAACACAAACCAAAATCAGAAGCAAACAACATTGCAAAAAATTGAAAATGCACTCAAAGGACCCCTAATCCTATACTAAACCAATGCCCAAAGGAGAGGTCTCAACTCCTAACCTAACTCAAGATATGAATTTCACAAGTTTTTTAGGGTTTTAGGGTTTCCAAACAAGAAAATTACCAAACAAATTGAAAATGAAAGATCAAATCATGGCCATTTAATCTCACAAACTACATGCTAAACACAATGCAATGCAAGAAGAATCAATGTCCAACTCTTCATGGATAGGCAGAAATGATTTTTTGAACTTTGGATCAAATTAATGCATAAAAATGATTTTAATTCAATGATAAATTCTTAAAATGCATCAAGATCAAAAAATAAATTTGGTTTGAAGGTTGGACAATGTTTCTAAATGTCTTAGAACATTTCATGAATTTTTTTGGTGATTTTTAAATACCTAAAAGTATTTTTAATAAATTAATTTTCATTAATCAATTAAAAATAAACTTTTAAATATTTAAAAATACATTTCAAATGCTAAAAATGAAAATAAAAATATTTTTGTGTCTTAAAAATTAATGAAACTCAGGATAAAAAATTTCATAATTTTTAGACAAGTTTTGCTATTTTAAATAAATTGGACAAATTAAATGAAAAGAAATGAAATAAAAATTGAAATAAATGGAAGTAATCAGAAGGAGAGGTTGAGATTTGTTCTGGGTTCAAAGGGTTTGACTGGGCGCGCATCTGGACGGCCCAAATTCAAACCTCCCTAATTCTAATTAATTAATTATTAATCCATAATTAAATCTTAATGAAATGATCCAGGCCCTCCAATTGCGCGCGGGAAACACAATCCATTGGCTCACATTCAAACCTGGTGCCCTAACCCTAATTAGGAGTTAATGACTTTCAGGTGGCCGGAGAAGACTTCCGGTCGTCTTCTCCGGCCAGCACCCTCCCTGAAAAATGCCAACTTTCAACCTAGCTCACTAAAACCTAATTTCTCTGCCCAGAAACCATCCCCAAACATCATAGAGCAAGAATCAACAGCCAAAACTCATTTATTTTACACAACAAAGCTGAATCGAAGCAAAAGGGGTTTAGGTCAAAAAATTTCAGGAACACCATACATGCTCAAAACTCAATGATTTTCGAAACCAAACATATCATCATGATCAGTGGAACATAGAGAACCAATTAAGAACTTAAAAACAAGCTCCTGGAAAAAATGTTCATGAAGCTCACCTGAACTGGAGCTCTGATCTTTGGCACTTTCTGGCTAGTTCCTTGGCTCAAACAGGTCCCAATGATCCCCCTTTGAAGCTTTGGATACTTGGTTGGAGTTTAAACAGCCTCCTGAGTGAGTTTGCAGAAGCTCTGACCAAGGGAGTGTGAAAATCGTGTTTGTGATATGGAGGGTCTTAGGCCAAAACAAGGGTTGGTTTCTGGTCCATGAAGCAAGGTGAGTTGATTGGTGAAACTTGTTTGGATGTTTGTGAGTTGAGCAGAGAGATTCGAATGGTTTTGCTCTTGGGAGTGAAAATGGAGAAGTGGTGTTCTTGCTTGGTTCAGGCCTAAGTCTTGTTGGTTTAGGCTCAGTGAAGCAAGGTGATTTGATCTATGGAAATGGTTTTTGTGTTTGTGTGTTGTGGAAGATGATTCGAAGGCTTTTGGCTTGAGGGAGTGTTTTTGTGAATGTGATGTTGTGATCTGCTTCAGCCTTGCTCCTTGGGTGCTATGGCCAGCATTTTCCTTGCATAAAGAACTCCCATTGGTCAGGTGATGTGACCTGGCCTGCTGTGATTGGGATGTCTACTTTTGCAAAAAGTCCACTTTGTTGTAAGAGAGGCATGGGCTAAGTTCTAGCTTGGTACAAGAGCATGGGCTGGCGCAGCATGGTGTGTGTGGAGTGCTAGGAAGGTTCAGCAGCCAAGACAACTAGTTGGTGAAGTGTGATGAGTGGTTTTGCAAGTTGGTTCCTTTTGAAACTTCATGAAAATCCCTTGCCTTGCCAACCATGAACATGTGAAATCTTGGTCCAAATCTGATTTTTAGGTCACATGTAATGTTTATGCCTTGGTTTGATATGAACTAGAAGTTACAATTTGCCTTGGTTCATGATTTTGCAAACTTTTCAATTGGTGCATATCTTGAAAATTAGTGATTTTTGCCAACTTTGTCACACCATAACTTTTGATCCAAAGTGAATTAGGTCATGTTCTTGTACTTTTTGAAAAGGGAAAAATGTGATCTACAACTTTCATGACCAAGGTTTTTTCATTTGAAGCATTTTTGGATCAAAAAGCAAGGCTTGAAAAATGGCATAAAATGACAAATTCTTGAAAAGTCAACCATGCCCTAAAAAGTCAACTTTGCAAAAACTTCAAATTCTTGATTTTTGTGAACTTCAACCTTCTTCCATGATCAAATAAAGATCATATACACTCAAAATGATGAAGATCACCCCTTGGTTGAGTCATTGGGGGCCTCAGATGCCCTGATTTTGCACTGACTTGTTCAGAAAGTCAACTCTTGATTAGGTGACTTCCCCATGGAATTTCTTCATGAAAATTGATATTCATACTCCCTATACCATATAGAGACCAATGGAAACAAGAATGACCAAAAAATTTGGAGTTATGGCCTCTGAAACCAAAACCCTAATTTTAGGTCAACTGTGCAGTCAAACTTGGCTCTGCATCCACACCAATCCCAGTTCTTGTGATTCTTTTGCATCCTTGACTTTGAGGGGATATAATAAGATATAAGAACACACATGAACCCCTTTGAAGTGATTGTTGACCTTTGGAGTGGCTCAAGAAGCTCTTGGATTGCTCAGATCACAAACCCTAGATGCAGCTGACTTAGAAACTATGCAGTGAATCAAAAATGGGATATGAGGTGATATGATTGTGTTTATGCATATGAAATGATCACAAGCCATGATGTGAATTGGTGAGGGCAAATTTGGGGTGTTTACACTGGGTATGAGGAGGCTTCGGCAAACCGCTGGGGAACAACTGGCAACTCTGATTGGGAATAGAAAGTCCTGGTGACTGGCTGAGGAAGGTGACTCTTCCCACTCTGCTGAGGATGAGAAAATCCTGGCGACTCCGTTGAGAAAAAGAAGATCCTGGAAAATCTGTTGGGGAAAACGTTTGGCAACTTGCTGGAGATGAGAGGATCTTGGCAACTCAGCTGAGGAAAGCTCTGGCAACCTCACTAGGGAAAAGAAGACTCTGGAAACTCTTTGGGGAAAAAGATGTTCCTGGCGACTTTGCTAGGGAGAAAGAGTTCCTGGCAACTTCGCTGGGGAAGAGCAGTTCAGACATTGCTCGGGAGATCCTACTTTGGGGAGAAGAGAACTTTTGGGAAGTAATCTGTTGTAACTTCTTCGTCCAAGCGACATGCTAGGGATCTAATGAGTTTCTTGAAGGATCCTCTGAGGGGATGACAACTTCGTGGGGGGAAACCCCTGTCAAGTAACCCTGCTGATGAGGTGATTGTTGACTTGAATGGAGATACGAGGCTTGACATACCCCATGTTGTTAGATTGTCTGTCTATAGTACCTGCAACCTTTTAAAAAGAAACGCACAAGTGTCCCGAGGTATCTTCAACCGGATTCCGTCATAGGAGTTAGATTTGCTCAAGAATGCATATTTCCTACAAGCATATATTAAAATGGCTTATATGTTTTCATGCAAGTGTTGTATTATGAACTTTGGACATTTTGCAAACGAAACAAAAATGTACAAAACAAAGTGTGACTGAATATTCTGATTTTATTGATTTGTGTGCCTTGAATGGGCAAGTACAGTGAAGAAGCGAATCCCTGAAAGGAGGAGATTGCTGTAAATTGAGAAAATAAAGGTTTTGGAAATGTTTAAAGTTGACACTCCAATGAGCTTCCTTTGCTATGACCTATATGACCTTGACGTCCTTCTTATCTTGCTTTTTAAAGAAGGTTGATTTTGACCGACACTTTATCCTTTCGAAGCTTGCCATGTTGTGAGTGTTACAGACGAATTCAGGATGTAGTTGT
This sequence comes from Lathyrus aphaca, assembly GCA_963966055.1. Taxonomy (NCBI): domain Eukaryota; kingdom Viridiplantae; phylum Streptophyta; class Magnoliopsida; order Fabales; family Fabaceae; genus Lathyrus; species Lathyrus aphaca. Next base: position 499,700,466 of record OZ014519.1, on the reverse strand, counting down.
TCGTTTTTTCCCTGATTTTGTATGGTCGCCCTTTCGGGTTTTCAATCCATCGGGATACCCATTTTTGCATGAGCTGTCCGATGTGGCTTTTCACCTCAGCGGGTGTACCTTTTTTTCAATTTTTCCCTTATTTTTTGCCCGAGTCTTTTATTCTTTTTTTGACTCGCCGGGATGGCCTATTTTTGCCTAGACTTACATTCTGTTTTTATGTCAAGCGGGTCTTTTATGCGAAGTATTTTTTAACTGCATCTGAATTCACAAGAGATAAGAAGTCCTCTCCATCCATAGAAGTGAGCATCAGTGCCCCACCAGAGAAAACTTTCTTTACTATGAATGGGCCTTCGTAATTTGGCGTCCATTTGCCCCTGTGGTCTGTATGAAGAGGAAGAAGTCTTTTCAGAACAAGCTCTCCCACTTGATATTCCCGAGGTATGACTTTCTGATCGAAGGCTTTCTTCATTCGCTTTTGATATAATTGCCCATGACAGATGGCTGCTAATCTCTTTTCTTCAATCAGACTCAGTTGATTATATCGAGATCGAACCCATTCTGCTTCATCCGGTTTCACATCCATCATTACCCGTAAGGAGGGTAGTTCAACTTCAACAGGCAGGACAACTTCCATACCATACACAAGCTGATAAGGTGTTTCCCCAGTAGATGTTCTGATAGAGGTTCGGTACCCATGCAAGGCAAATGGTAGCATTTCGTGCCAGTCTTTGTAGGTGAATACCATCTTCTGCATAATCTTTTTGATATTCTTGTTAGCGGCCTCAACAACGCCATTCATCTTTGGCCTGTAGGGAGAAGAGTTGTGATGTTGAATTTTGAAGTCCCGGCAAAGTTCTACCATCATCTTGTTGTTCAAATTGGAACCATTATCAGTAATGATTCGCTCGGGAACTCCATATCGACATATGATATCTCTTTTTAGAAATCGAGCTACCACTTGCCTGGTGACATTTGCATACGAAGCTACTTCAACCCATTTGGTGAAGTAATCAATGGCTACCAGGATGAATCTGTGACCATTTGAAGTAGTCGGTTCAATATTTCCAATCATATCAATGCCCCACATGGAGAAGGGCTAAGGTGAAGACATTACATTCAAAGGATTCAGAGGCACATGCACTTTATCTGTGTAGATCTGGCATTTGTGGCATTTTCTAGCATAGGCACAACAGTCTACATCCATTGTGATCCAGTAGTAACCTGATCTTAATAGCTTCTTTGCCATTGCATGTTGTAAACACCCCAAATTTGCCCTCACTCATTCACACCATGGCTTGTGATTCTTTTCATGTGCATAAATTCAACCATATCATCTCATACCATATTTTTGATTCACTGCATTGATTCAAAGTCATCTGCATCTAGGGTTTGTAATCTGAGCCATCCCTGAGCCATTTGAGCCACTCCAGAGGTCTTCAATCATCTCAAGGGGGTCCATGAATGTTCAAGCATCATATTATATCCTCACAAGGTCAAGGAAGTCAAAAATCACAAGAACTGAGAAAGGCATGGAAGCAGAGCTAGGTTTAACTGCACAGATGACCCAGAATTAGGGTTTTGGTTTCAAAGGCCATAACTCCAATTTTTTTGGTCATTCTTGTTTCTATTGGTCTCTATATGTTATGAGGATCATGCATATCAATATTCATGAAGAAATTCAATGAGGAAGGCATATGGTCAATGGATGACTTCTTGAGCAAGTCAGTGCAAAATCAGGGCATCAAAGGCCCCCAATGACCCAACCAAAGGGCATTCTACATCATTTTGAATGTGTATGATCTTTATTTGATCATATAAGATATTAGAAGTTCACAAAATTGGAAAATTTCAAGTCATTTGCAAAGTTGCCTTTTTGGGAAAGTGACTTGTAAAGAAAACTTGCCATTTTGGGAAAGTTTTTCAACCTCCTCTTTTTGATTCAAAAATGCTTCAAATGAAAAAACTTTGGTCATGAAAGTTGTAGAATGGATCCTCCCATTTTCAAAAAGTACAAGAACTAATTCTAATTCATTTTGGATCAAAAGTTATGGCTTGTCAAAGTTGGCAAAAATCACTTAATTTTCACTTTTGTACCAAAGAGGCAAAGTTGCAAAACCTCATGCCAAGGCAAAATGTGACTTCAAATGGACTTCTATGCATTACACAAACATGAACCATGACCTAAAATTCAGAATGCACCAAAGAATTGTTCATTTTCATGCCTTGATCTTTAAGAAACTTCAAAAGGGCCAAACATTGTGAAAATTGCAAAACCTCACATAAACCCTAATCCACTTGTTGCATTGTCTCAAATTCATTTCCATGGTTCTCCTTGATCACAGCTGAGCCAAGCCATGCCCTTGTACCATGACTGAACCAGCCCATACCTCTTCTTACACAAAAGTTGACTTTTGGCAAAATGGCCCATACCAATCAAGCTAGGCCAGCAACAAATCTCTGACCTATCCAAACTTGATACATGGAAAAAATGGGACTCAACACATAACACAAAACATCCTAATCTCTCCCACAAGTCAGCATCCCCAAAACTCACCTCTTATGCATTTTGTTTCGAAACTCAGCACTCAAGCCAAAAACATCAAAACAAACTTCATAGAATCACTCACCATGGTCCTCTGATCATTTCCCAACCATTGCTTTGGCTTGAAACCCTCCCAAATAGAAACACGATTTTTCACTTCCCTTGAACAAAACTTCTTCAAACTCTTAAACCAGCCATAAGAAATTCCAAAAAAGCATTGCAAGCTTCTCAGGAGGTTCATTAGAGGCGTTTTGGATCAAAGAAGCAGCCAGAAAGTTCCAAAGATCAAAGCTCCAGTTCAGGTGAGCTCAAGAACAATTTTTCCAGAAACTTGTTTTTAAGTTACTAATTGGTTCTTTATGCTTCACTGATCATGTTGATGTGTTTTGTTTTGAAAATGGTTGAGAAATGAGTATGTATTCATGTTCTGAAATTTTTTGACCTAGAACTGTTTTGATTCGATTCTCACTTTTGATGTGTTTTAAATGTTGTTTGTTTGATGATTTTTAATGTATGATGTATGGGGATCATTTCTGGGAAGAGAGATTGGATTTTAAAAGCCTAGGGAAGAAGTTAGCAATTTTCAGGGAGGGGTGTGGCCGGAGAAGATGACCGGAGGTCATTTCCGGCCACCTGAAAGTCATTAATTCATTAATCACGTTTAGGGTTCAGTTTGAATGTGGACCATGGATTCTGTTGACCAGTGTTGACTCCCGCGCGTTCGTGTGGCTCAGATCACCCCATTAAGCCCTAATCCACGTCATTAGCATAATTAATTAAGTTTAATTTTAATTTCAGCCAATTTGAATCTGGGCCACTGGATCTGGCGCTAGTCAATTCCCTCCAAAACCATTTAAACCTCAGCCTCAGGATCTGTTGACTTTCTCTTTATTTCATTTTTTATTCATTTTATTTGTTTTATCTTTTACGAATTATTAAAAATAGTAAATCACATTTAAAAATTCTGAAAATTTTTGTCAAGCATTTCATTAATTTTCAGAACCCAAAAATATTTTTATTTTTATTTTTTGCATTAAAAATCATTTTTAAATCATTTAAATGTTTATTTTTAATTAGTTAATGGAAATTAAATAATTAAAAATGCATTTAGGTATTTTAAAAAAAAAAATTTCACATTGCATTTTAAAACATTTAGAAACATTATCAAACTCTCAAAACAAATTTATTTTTGGTTCTTGATGCATTTTTACAATTTTCATTGGAATTAAATTCATTTAAAGGCAATATTTTTGTTCAAACTTGGAAAAATCCATTCTGCCTAACCCTTGAGAGTTTGATAATGATTCTTCTTGCATTGCATCCATCATGGCATGTAGTCTATAGGATAAATTTGGTTTGAATTCATATTTCATTTTCAATTTGTTTTTGCATTTTTCTTTGTGAGGTACCTTGAAACCCTAATTGACTTGAGAAATTCATAACTTGCACTAGGTTAAGAGTTAGGTCCCCTCCTTTGGGCAGTGAACTTGTGTAGGGCTAGGGTTCCTTTGATCCCATTTTCAATTTTTTGTCATGTCATTTGCCTCTGGTTTTGAATTTTTGCATTGCATGTTGTATGTAAACCCTAATTTGTGCCTTCCTTTGCATCCATCTCTCATTTGCTTGCATTCAATAGCTTTCCATGACATTTTGTGCATCCACATGATTCATAATACATCTTAGGACATATTAGAATCATGTTTTATCATTGCATCTTTCATTTACCATGATTATATGTCCATTGCATTTCATAAACTTTCATGAATTTCCATGGTTCAAAGTATGCTTCATTTGCATCTTCATGCTTGTATGATCATTCTCATTTCTTGTCTTGTGTTTGCATCATCTCTTAGCATCATTAACATCATGTTTATGCTTCTGACTTTGGTTTTCACCATGGCATTTCATCTCATTTGCATTGCATTTCATTTCTTTTGCTAACTTTTCAGGTGGTAAGTTGTTTTGAGAAGTGAATTTGCCTTCACTTCTCACAATCTCTTTTCATCTCTCTTATGCATCATTGCTGCATTTTATCTTTGTATTTGAGTGAGCTTGCTCATTCATGCTCTTTCTTACTTTCTTCCTTCAAGCAACTTGTCTTCTTAAGTGAAGAAAGTTGTCTTGTTTCTCCTTTCTTCTTCCCCTTTCTATCTTGTTCCTCTTGGATGGCCTTTGAAGTTTCTTTCTCTCTTAAGCCTTACAAAACCTAGGATCTCCAAGTATGATAATAATTAGGGTTTGATTAGTCCCCCATTTAGATTTTACCTTTGTGTCATCTTTGAGTCTTCTCTTCTCACCTCATAATCAAGGACTAAACCCTAAAGGTTTTAAGGCTTTGTGATTAGAGTTATGCCTGTATCCTTCTATTAGGATGGAGTGTATAACTTTAATCCTAAGTGTTAAACCGTTAATGTGTTTAAATCCTTTAATAAATCCATCTAATAATCACTAAGACATCAAGCTTGTAACTTGGGCCTTGCATTAGGGTTCTAATTCTTCCTTAATTGGTTAAGAAGGACTAACCCTAGTGTTAATGGACAAGTCCCCCTCAAGTTGTCTTACAAACCATAAAATTCACTTCTTAATCTTACCATTAACTAAAATCCACTTTAATAAAGGCTTTGTTTTGTCATGAGGTTAATCCCTAATCATGGATTAAGTTGAGGAGTCTTTCTCAGCTTAAATGTTCTCATCTATTATCCTTCTATTAGGATGGTGTAATGGGTCCATTAAATCTGATTATGGCTTAAGCTCATTACTTAACACTAAACAAAAACTACAAAAACATCTAAATAAATGCAAGTAGGTTAATAATCTTAATCCTACATCATGGTGATTAAGTGTGAGGTGCTTACTTCATACTTAAGGTATTCTCATTACCCCTAATCATAGGGAAGATGTGATGAGTTTACTAACCCTTGGTTTAAGCTTAAGCTCATTAACTTATGACAAACACCAAAAAGCAATAAAAGACTGAAAACTCAAAAACAAACAATAATCGTCTCCTCCGGGATTCTCTTCTCACCTCATTCACTCATAAACGAGAACTCGCTTCTTCCGTCTAATGCAAGACAGTTAGCACCTGAGCCAGACAGGTCATACACTTGAGCATAGACAAGTAAGCAGTTCACAAGTCAATTTACCTTTCAGTCTCTTTGAGTCGAACTACGGTGTTCTGACTTCCTCATTGCACGAGAGGATACGTAGGCATAACTTAACAATTATCGAACAAAAGTTTCTGTATATTCCCCCTCCTTCCAGCATTATTTTTAAGCCTCATGGTCTTGAGCATTTCATTCTTGTCCTTACACTGACACTTCACATATTTCACTTCATTTTCCTTTTACACTGACACTTGCATTCTTTCCAGCTTTGATACACAGATTGCTCTGACATTACCCCTTTTAAACACAAGTCTTTTAAGCGTGGATCCCGTCGAGTACGGCGGACAACCTGGGTGCTAATACCTTCCCAGGTTGTAACCAACCCCCTTTCTCAGTCTCTCTGGTTCGCAACCGTCTTATCCATCTTTTCTTAGGTCTATGCAGCATTACCTTTCCTCCGGGATAAAAATGCCTAGCTGGCGACTCTTGTCTTCTGAGTTCACCCTTGTGCGTTCTTTCTCCTCTCGCCGACCGTTCGCGTCTGTACCCCATTTGACCTGGCCTCATTTGGTGGGAGCGACAGCTTGGCGACTCTGCTGGGGATCCTTATACTGTAATCAGGGCTTCTGGTTCTTTTCGTGGGTTCCTCCTAGCGTTTTCTTGATTTGTGTTTACTGGAGTGTTATGTGCTATTTGTGTTTATTTTACTTGCTTTATTGCTTTATGTACAGTCTTGTTTATTGCTTTCTTTACAGTTTTATATACATCATACTGTCATTATCATTTCTGGATCTGGTTTCTGTTTGATGGGTGGGGTTTCATTGAGAGTTTAAGGTCCTATACCTGGGACCTGAGTGACACCTAGGCTAGAGTGGTTCATGTTCTTTCCCATTCCATTTCGGTCTGGTGCGGGAATAGGGAACACGGTTCAGATGTGGGTTTCTTCTTGAGAACTCTGTGCTACAGATTTCCTGTAGTGCTAGGGCTATCTGGGAAGCCTGCTAAGTCTGGATGACCTTTATTATGACCTTCAGAAACTGAGGTGAATTAGATGAGGATCTTTTATGGTTATTTTAAACACTGTACTTCCGGGTTAGAAGTGTTTACACTTCTCATAATTGATCCAAGTCTGAGGATCCTTGTTCTAGAACACTACCTGTGAGGGGGTTGGGCTGTTTACAGGTTTGCAGGTACCTTTGGCCACATCATACCCTGTTACTTGTTTGATTAAGAGTACCTCACTTTGGAAAGTTATTGTGATTTAACCCTGGACATGTGGCTCTTTATTTGAGTCCCCCACCTTAGTTACTGGATTTCTGAACCTCCATCTGGACTTCTTGAACATACATGGGCCTTATATCAAGACAGATAAATCAGATCCAGCTTGATCACAAACCCTTGCATATCATTTGCATACATCATCATTGCATCATTTAACATTTGTTTATTTGTTTTTCAGGGTATCCACATTATATCTGGCTTGGTTTTGACCCCTTCATCTGCATAGACCTCTGTTTCATCAGTTATCTGCTTCAGCTATCTTCATCAGTTGTCTGCTTCAGCTGCCTTCATCACCAGCACTAGCCTATCAGTGGCTCATCTCCAGTATCAGTCTTGGTCCTCATCAACACTTGTCTTCAGCTCTTCATCAGCATTCATGGCTACACCCAGGAAGAGCAACATTTCATACCATTTCTTTGAGCCTGTGTTGACTGGTATCAGGCAGGTCCAGTCACTTATCACCCCTGACCACATCCCATTATTCAGAGAGCATTATGGAGGTATCCTTGATATGGTTATGGACCTGGACCCTTCTCAGAGGAGCATGATCTATACCTGCTTACAGTTTTATGACCCTCCTTTGAGATGTTTCACTTTCCCAGACTTTCAGCTAGGACCTCTGCTGGAGGAGTTTTCATCATTGATTGGAGTACCTGTCAGGGGTGGAGTCCCCTTCAACCCAGAGATGACTTCTCCCAGCAATGGAGAAGTGGCAAAAGCACTATACCTAGAGCCTACTTTGATTGAGCAGAATATGACAACAAAGGCTGAGATCCCTGGTTTGCACTTAGATTTCTTGATTTCTCAGGCCATCCTGAAGGCCTCTTTGGGAGAATGGAGGGCAGTTTGTGCATTGTTAGCCCTCAGCATATATAGGGTTATACTGTTTGCAGATGAGCCCAAATTTATCAGCAAGAATGCCATTCATCTTTTCCTTCTGAGGAACCCAGTACCCACATTGCTGGGAGACTTCTATTACATCATTCATCAGAGGAATGAGAAACAAAGAGGGAAGTTGGTGAGATGCTGTGCTCCTTTGTTTCCCACTTGGCTGCTCAAACACCTACCTAAGATAGATGCCTTCTTGAATCCCCACAAACAGAAGAATTGGGCTAAGAGACTTATTGCTTTGACTTCAGATGACATCAGATGGTGCACCCAGAGCACCAAAGGCAGGGACATAATCACTAGCTGTGGGCAGTACCCAAATGTACCTCTAATAGGAGTGAAGGGTTGCATCAACTACAATCCTTTGCTGTTTAAGAGACAACTGGGCTATGCTTTGGTCCACCCTCCTAGGATGAAAGATTTAGCTGAGACCTTGTATTGTGAAATAAAGCCTAATCTAGCTGCTGTCAGACAAGCATCTTGGGCTTGGGACAACATCCAGACAAAAGGGATGGATATTCTTGGAAGGTGCAATAATGTTGCTTCAGCTCAGTACTATGACTGGTCCCATGCTAGATCTCAGATTACTGGAATGCCCTTCACTTTGGAGGACACACCTGGACCATCTACAATATAGCCAGTAGCCACTGTCAGCCTGGAAGAATTTGAGAAGCTGAAGGAAAGGAATGAGAATCTGTCTCAAGCTCTGAAGAAGACCCTCTGGGAGAGGAGTGATGGTCGTCTGGACATTGAGAGGTTGGAGAAGCTTAGGGTGGAACATCTGGACAAGATTGAGAAAACAGAGGACTACATCAAGAAAGCAAGAGCTGGGGAGCAAATATTGAAGAATGCCTGTAAATAGGCCAAGCTTCAGAAGGCTAGGACTGATCTCTATCTGCAAGAAAGTCAGGCTAGGTGGGTCAGGATCACTGAAGCCCATACTCGAGAAGATCAGAGAACTCAAGCCAGGATTGAGCAGTTAGAGGCCATTGAAAAGAAGCAACAGGAAGCTTTGCTGGCAGCCCAAAAGGAGATTTCAGAGTTGAAGCTTAGGGCTGGTTTGAAGAGATCAAAGGACCAGGACAGGCACAAGAAGCTGACCACTGCCATTGCCACTAGAAACCTCCTCATCAGGACTATTACAGAGCATCCAGCTGGTCCAGTGACTGAAGCACTTCTGAAGGAGGTTAAGGAGGATGAGTTTGGACTAGATGTCTGACTTTTTGATTGTTGTTATTTCCATTTGATGTACTTTTCTTTTGTGTTGTATTTTGACCCTTCAGGGGCATATGTTGTAAAAACAGACTATGTATTATTCATCATTTGTAATATATTTTAGTTTGTTTCCATTTGTGGGGTTTCTTTTTCTCAACAACATCAGAGCATCTTCCTCGAGGTCTGGAAAGGTCAAAACCAAAAACCAAGCCGGATACCTTGGAAAACAAATAAGCATACTGCATTGCATACTAACTTTTGTCTTGTTTTGTAGGTTTTGTTATTATTTTGTTTGTTTCTAACTCTGTTGTGGTTCAGGAAATATTGCTCGCAGAAGAGTGTTCCCTGTCAACCGTGCACACCGGTATCCTACTCGCCACAACCTTCCGGGTATCCTAATGGAGCAAGTACAGCAAGACCTGACTGAGGTCAGGACCCAAATGGCTAACGAAAGAGTGGAGATGAGGAACCAAATGGCCCAATTCATGACAGTGATGACTGGCTTGGCTCAGAGCCAAGAAAGGTTAAGGGCATTGGTAGAAAGACAAACCCCCGAGGAACCTCGTCCTGGGACTGGAGGAACTAGCAATAATGAGAGAGGTCAGCCTCATGTTAATCCACCTATATTTGGACCACATCTAGATCCGGAAGTCAACATCCCGGGTAATGTGCAAGGAAATACTACTGGGGGAGAATCTTGCAAGAAGATCCCCAAGAGGAGCAGTTTACTGTCATGGGAGCTGGAGATGAAGTCTATGATAGAAGGTTTGATGAAATTGCTGAGAAATTGAGATCCTTGGAATCTCAAAACTCTTTGGGTTTCGATGTAATGGATATGGGGTTAGTGGATGGGGTAAGAATTCCCCACAAGTTCAAACCTCCGTGCTTCGAGAAATACAATGGAACCTCCTATCCACGAACTCACCTGCAGTCCTTTCTCGGAAGACTTAAAGCATATACCATGGATGAGAAGCTGTGGATGTTCTATTTTGAAGACAGTTTGACTGGGGCTTCAAGGGAGTGGTACTCACACCTGACCAGAGCTACTATCAGATGCTGGAAGGACCTAGCTGAGGCCTTCATCAGGCAGTACCAATACAATCTGGACATGGCTCCTAACAGGACCCTCTTAATGGGAATGTCTCAATCCTCCAGAGAAAGCTTCAGGGAATATGCCCAGAGGTGGAGACAGCTTGCTGCTGCTGTCCAACCACCCATGTCGGAAAGAGAAATGGCCGACATGTTCATGAATACTTTGCAAGGAACATACATTTAGATTGGCTGCCTTTTCTTCCACTAGCTTCGCAGACGTAGTTATAGCCGGTGAAAGAATTGAAAGTCTATTAAAAATGGGCAAAATTTCTGATAATGGTACAAGTTCGTCCAGTAATCCCAGGAAGCCTTTTGTGGGACCTCGAAGGACCGGTGAGACAAACGCCATCCATAACAGCAGGGGCAGACCTCAGTATGTTCACAGATCAGTAGCAGCTGTCACTATTCCAGCTCCGATTCCTCAGCAATCAGCATATCAACAACCACAACAACCATATTATCAACAGCAAGTCCAGTACCCGCCACAAAGAACCTACAACAACAATAACAATAGCAATCAGCAGCAAAGACCCTTTCAGCAAAGACCGTCACAGGCAAAAAGGGTGATTGACCCTATCCCTATGCCTTATGCTGCCTTATTGCCACAACTCCTGAAGCTTAACTTGGTTGAGTTAAGGACATTGGCACCACCAGATCCCTCCAATCTCCCGAAGAATTACGATGTCAACGCCAGGTGTGCTTTCCATTCCAATGCACCAGGCCACAATACAGAAAAATGCAGGGCTTTGCAAATGAAAGTTCAAGATCTGGTGGATTCTAAAGCCCTCAACTTCGCACCTCCTCCAAATGTCAACAGAAATCCTATGCCTAATCATGGTGGGCCAAGGATTAATGCCATTGAGGAAGACAAGCCATCTACTCTGATCACCAGTGTTGCACAAATTCGAACACCTCTGGTCGAAATTAAAGCTCAGCTTCTAGAGTGCCAGGTGTTCCCCGGGTGTGAGCTCGGTTATGGGTATTGCAACATTGCAGTCAACGGGTGTGATAACTTGAGAAGCGGCATAGATAGTCTTATCAAGGACGGTATCCTTCAGATCTCAACAACGGCACCTACAAATCCAGCAATTCCTTTGACAACAATTCCTGATTCTTCTACAACAGCAGCAACAATCATTCCAACCGATTCATCAATATCATCAGCAATGGCTCCATACATCACTTCAACAAATAAAATTTCAACAACCATTTCTTCTACAACATCAGCATCCATTTTATCAGCAGAATCTTCTACAACGCCAACAGAAATTAATGAAGATGTCTCAGCAGTCACCATCTACTATGATCCATCAGATGTTCCTCCAAACAACAGTTTCCGACAACAAATAGTGGCACCCCCTGCCAGGTCACCAGTCACAATTTACTACGATCCGCACACCATTACAGTACCCTCCTCTGCAGTAGTCAGTCCAGTTACTATTATGGTACCTGGACCCGTTCCCTATGAAAGCATTAATGCCATACCTTGGCATTATGACTCTGATCTCTACTGCAACGGAGAGAAAATCACTATGGATTCATCAACCTCTTCTCCACGAATTGATAATGTTAGGGGAGGCGGAGGCTTCACCAGAAGCGGACGCCTTTTTGCCTCACAAGTGCAAAGACCTAATGCCGAAGCAGAAGATGTTGCCAAAGCAAAAGGAAAGAGTGTGGTACTTGAAGAGCCAACTGTCAAAGAAACTCAGAAGACATCTTTTGAGCAAGATGTAGACGAGTTTATGAGAATCATAAAGAGAAGTGATTACAAGGTGGTGGATCAGCTTCACCAAACTCCCTAAAAAATCTCCATATTATCACTGTTGATGTGTTCCGAAGCCTACAAGAATGCATTATTGAAAGTCTTGCATGCAGCGTATGTGCCGGAGGAGATTACTGTTAATCAGCTAGAGACCGTGGTTGCAAATGTCAATACCAGTCATGGACTGGGTTTCACCAATGCTGACTTAACAACAGAGGGACGTAACCACAACAAGGCTTTACATATCACCCTGGAATGCAAGGGTGCTATTCTATCTCATGTACTGGTGGACACCGGGTCGTCACTCAATGTTCTACCAAAGAAAGCCTTGGTGAAGCTGGAGTATGACGGCTCAGCACTGCGTCCGAGTAATTTGGTGGTGAGAGCATTCGATGGCTCTAAAAGATCAGTGCTCGGGGAGATTGATCTGCCTGTGATGATTGGCCCGCAGACTTTTAAAATTACCTTCTATGTGATGGACATTCAGCCAGCCTACAGCTGTTTGTTGGGTAGAACCTAGATCCACGCCGCTGGCGCTGTTACGTCTACCCTTCACCAGAAGCTGAAATTCGAGTGGGAAGGCCAGATCATCACCATCTGTGGGGAAGAAGACATCTTTGTTATCCATCTGGCTACGTATAAGTACATAGAAATGGATGGAGAAATCCATGAAACCATGAGCCAGGGGTTTGAGGCCCTGAACATTAATGAAGCATCTGCTGTACTGGGAACCTCCATAACGTTGTATCAGCAAGCCCGGAAGGTTGTTGAAGAAGGTACTGCCCAAGGCTGGGGCAAGCTGTTGCCCGTGGAAAAGAAAGAAGACAGATTTGGGTTAGGTTACAGACCAACTCAACAAGATCGATCAGAGGCTGCGAAAGAGCCCAATTTTGTCAGCGGGGGAATGCTCACCCCGGATGCTGTAAACAACTTGGAAGACGAGGAGGAAAGCGACCGCAACCTGGAGAGCTGGATACGTCCAAGGATACCGGGGAGCCAAGTCCTTAACTGGTCTTCCCAGGAAATTATAAGGGTTACTCCTGCAGAGTAATTATTATTTCCTGTATTTTATAAGCATGCATCAAGTCTTGCATCTTGCCCAAGATGTCAAGACTCATTTTGTAATCGGGCCATCTTGTAATTTTGTGCAAATGGATTAATCAATGAATATCGGACATCTTTTGCAAATGAGTCTTTTCCTTTTCCGCTCACTGTCTTTCATTTTTCTTTTTGTACAAAAATAAAATGGCAATGTTTTCCAAAATGATAACTTCATTTCACTTTTTCTAAACAAGATTAAAATTGATCACTAAAATAAACCAATCTAAACCCTTGCAGAAAGTGTCTTTCAGACTGCACCGACAACAACACTGCTATGGCTTCGTATGACTTTGACAATCCGATCAATCAAGCTGATGTAGGGGTTGAAGAAGACTATGAGCTACCTGGAGAGCTAGCCAGGTTGTTAAGGCAAGAGGAGAAGGTTATCACTCCTCATCAGGAGGAGATTGAAACGGTTAATCTTGGTACGGAAGAGGACGTGAAAGAAGTTAAGATCGGGGCATGACTACAAGATTCAGTAAAAGAGCAACTGATTGATATGCTTCGGGAGTATGTGGATGTCTTTGCTTGGTCTTATCAGGATATGCCAGGGTTGGACACCGATATTGTCATGCACAAGCTGCCTTTAAAAGAAGACTGCCCACCAGTAAAATAGAAGTTGCGCCGTACTCGCCCAGATATGGCAATGAAGATAAAAGAAGAGGTACAAAAGCAGTGGGACGCCGGTTTCCTTGCTGTGACTAGCTATCCGCCGTGGGTTGCTAATATTGTACCTGTACCTAAGAAAGACGGCAAGGTGAGAATGTGTGTGGATTATCGGGATCTGAACAGAGCCAGCCCGAAAGATGACTCCCCTTTACCTCACATTGATGTATTGGTTGATAATACGGCTCAGTTCTCGGTGTTCTCCTTCATGGATGGATTTTCGGGATACAATCAGATCAAGATGTCACCTGAAGACATGGAGAAGACAACTTTCATCACACCCTGGGGCACATTCTGTTACAAGGTGATGCCATTCGGACTGAAGAATGCGGGTGCAACGTATCAACGGGCTATGGTAACATTATTCCATGACATGATCCATAAAGAAATTGAATGTTATGTGGATGACATGATTGCCAAGTCCCTCGCAGAAGAAGACCACCTGGTGAATCTGTTAAAGCTATTCAAGCATCTGAGGAAGTACCAACTGAAGTTAAACCCCAACAAGTGCACATTCGGGGTACGATCTGGTAAGCTGCTTGGATTTATTGTAGTGAGAAAGGGATTGAAGTTGACCCTGATAAAGTTAAAGCCATTCAAGAGATGCCTGCACCGAAGTCAGAAAAAGAAGTTCGGGGGTTTCTAGGTAGATTGAACTACATTTTAAGGTTCATATCTCACCTTACAGCAACCTGTGAGCCTTTGTTCAAGCTGTTAAGAAAAGAACAAACGGTCAGGTGGAACGAAGACTGCCAGAGGGCTTTTGACAAAATCAAGGAATACTTACAAGAGCCTCCAATCCTTATGCCTCCAGTTGAAGGAAGACCTCTAATCATGTACTTGACAGTATTAGAAGAGTCAATGGGGTGTGTGCTGGGCCAGCATGACGAGTCTGGTCGAAAAGAGTATGCAATATACTACCTAAGCAAAAAGTTTACCGACTGTGAACAACGTTATTCACTGCTCGAGAAAACTTGTTGTGCTTTAGCGTGGGCTGCTCGCCGACTAAGACAGTATATGTTGACCCCCACTACTTTATTGATCTCAAAGATGGATCCAGTTAAGTACATTTTTGAGAAGCCAGCACTTACCGGACGGGTTGCAAGATGGAAAATGATCCTCACAGAATATGACATTCAGTACACATCCCAAAAGGCCATCAAAGGCAGTGTATTGTCTGATTATCTTGCTGAGCAACCCATTGATGATTACCAGCCTATGAGATTTGACTTCCCTGATGAAGACATCATGTTCATAAAAGCAAAAGATCATGAAGAGCCTGTTCACACTGAAGGGCCTGACCCAGAAGAAGAATGGACTATGATGTTTGACGGGGATGTTAATATGAATGGTCGTGGTGTTGGTGCAGTACTCATTACACCTAAGGGAGTTCACATGTCTTTCTCGGAAAAGCTCACCTTTAACTGCACTAACAACGAAGCTGAATACGAAGCTTGCATTATGGGTCTTGAAGAAGCTATTGACCTCAGGATCAAAACTTTGACTGTATTCGGGGATTCAGCTCTGGTAATCAATCAAACCAACGGAAAATGGTATACGCACCAGGATCACCTGATACCTTACCGGGATTATACAAGAAGGTTATTGACTTTCTTCACAACGGTCAAGCTTGAGTATATCCCTCGAGACGAAAATCAGTTTGCAGATGCTCTGGCTACCATTTCATCCATGATCAAAGTTCAAGCTGCCAACTTTGTGCCTCAAATTGCAGTGTCCAGACTTGACAGACCAGCATATGTATTTGCAGCAGATGTCGTTAAAGATGATAAGCCTTGGTTCCATGACATTAAGTGCTTCTTGGAGGATCAAACATACTCACCTGGGGCATCTTCCAATGATAAGAAGACGTTAAGAAGGCTAGCTGGTAGTTTCTTCCTGAATACTGATGGTTCCCTGTACAAGAGAAACATTGATATGGTGCTCCTCAGATGTGTTGATAGGGCAGAAGCAGACGTGTTGATGCACGAAGTGCATGAAGGATCCTTTGGTACCCATGCGGGAGGGCATGCTATGGCTAAGAAGTTGTTGAGATCAGGCTACTACTGGATCACAATGGATGCGGACTGTTGTGCCTATGCTAGAAAATGCCATAAATGCCAGGTTTATGCGGATAAAGTGCATGTGCCCCCGAATCCTCTGAATGTGATGTCTTCACCTTGGCCCTTTGCCATGTGGGGCATTGATATGATTGGCAAAATTGAACCAACTGCTTCAAATGGCCACAGATTCATCCTGGTAGCCATTGACTATTATACCAAGTGGGTTGAAGCAGCTTCTTATGCAAATGTTACAAGGCAGGTGGTAGCCCGATTTCTGAAGAGAGACATCATCTGTCGGTATGGAGTGCCCGAGCGAATCATTACTGATAATGGTCCCAACTTAAACAATAAAATGATGGCAGAACTATGTCGGGACTTCAAGATCCAACACCACAATTCTTCTCCTTACAGGCCAAAGATGAATGGCGCTGTTGAGGCAGCTAACAAGAATATCAAGAAGATTGTACAGAAAATGGTAGTTACCTATAAAGACTGGCACGAAATGCTACCATTTGCCTTGCATGGGTACCGTACGTCCATCAGAACATCCACTGGGGCAACACCGTATCAACTTGTGTATGGTATGGAGGCAGTCCTACCTGTTGAAGTTGAATTACCCTCCTTGCGGGTACTAATGGATGTTAAATTGAAAGAAGCAGAGTGGGTCCGATCCCGATACGAACAACTGAATCTGATTGAAGAGAAGAGATTGGCTGCAATTTCTCATGGGCAGCTATATCAGAAGAGAATGAAGAAAGCCTTCGACCAGAAAGTCAGGCTTCGAGAATACCAAGTAGGAGATCTTGTGCTGAAAAGACTCCTCCCTCCTCATACAGACCACAGGGGCAAGTGGACTCCAAATTATGATGGCCCATTCATAGTAAAGAAAGTTTTCTCTGGTGGAGCATTGATGCTCAGTATTATGGATGGTGAAGACTTCCTGTCCCATGTGAATTCAGATGCAGTTAAAAAATACTTCGCATAAAAAAATGACCCGCTGGACATAAAAACAGAATGTAAGTCCAGGAAAAAATAGGGCATCCCGGCGAGTCAAAAACAGAATAAAAGACTCGGGCAAAAATAAGGGAAAATAAATAAAAAATGTACACCCGCTGAGTTGAAAAGCCGCATTGGACAACTCAGGCAAAAATGGGTATCCCGGTGGATTGAAAACCTGAAAGGGCGATCCACGCAAAATAAGGGAATAAGCGAACAACTGCATTCTGAATTCGTCTGTATCACTTACAACTTAGTAAGCTTTGAAAGGTTCAAGCATCGGTCAGAATCATCCTTCTTCAGAAAGCAAGATGAGAAGAACGGCAAAAGTCATACGAGTCATAGCAAAAGGGAAGCTCCTTGAAGCGTCATCAGCATTGTCGGCGTCTTTTTTGTTTCTCAATTTGTAACGATTTCCTCATTTCAGGGGATCTGTTTCTTTGACTGTATCTTGCCAATTCAGGGCACACAAATTAATAAAATCCGATTTTTAGTCATATTGCGTCTCGTACATTTTATTTTCGTTTGCAAAATGTCCGATGTCGTTAATATATTGATTGCATAAAATACAGATGCGTCTCTCCTAAACTACATGCTTGAAGGAAATATATTGACTCCTGGGAGTGTCTAAACTCCTATTATGGAATCCGGTAAGGGATACCTCGGGGTACTTGTGCGCTTCTTTGTCTTTACAGGATTGCAGGTATCCAAAGCGTAGCATGGGGCATGAAAGCTTCTCCCCAGTAGGCTACCAAACCATTGTTTCCTCAGCACACCTTCCCAAACAACACTGGAGATGCTTCCTCCCTATCAGAGTTGCCAGGCATCACTTCTCCAACATTTCCTTCAAAGAACAGCACCTGAAGGTGTTCATATCCCCAACTGAGTTGTCAAGTATCATCCTTAGCAGGATCCCCATAGAAATCTCTAGGAAGATCTTTTAGTGATCTTTCTTCTTCCCCGACCGAGTGTAAGACAGGGAACCATCTCCCCACAGAGTTTCAGCCTCTATTCAGAAGAGCAACGCCTGGAGATCTCGCAACGGAGTGACGAAAGCTTCTACAAACCCCAGCTGGGTTCCTCATTACCGAGATAGGTCTATCAATGACCTATTTCCCCAAGCAGAATCATACATATATGTCAGATCTACCAATGATCCCCTCCCCAGCTGGGATACCCACTTCAAGCAGATCAGCCAGAAATCTCTACAGCAACGGGATCCGAATCCCGGATTGGTATCTTTGCATAAACATAGCATTCGCATCATATTTTCCCCACAGAGCGTAACATTCCGTCTAAATACGGAGCATTACGGCAAAAATCAAACATGTTGCATGATCATAAGCCGTGTTCTGAACACTTGTAAATACTGACAATCCGTCAACGATATACAGAACATTCCCCAATTCCTCACCAGAGAGCCAAAGCATTTCCCTTACAAATACGGAAACACACTCCTTTTGGCACCTGTCCGTGTCATCATTCCCCAGTTAAGTTGCCCGAGCAAATAGACACTTATACTACAGAGGCTTCTTGACACCCGTCTGTGTCATACCTCAGCAGAAAGCCAAAGCGTCCCCTTTGCACTCACAGTACAGATACATATATATACAATTCCTCGACACCCGTCCGTGTCACCCTCCCCGGCATAGTTACCTAAACACTTTGTAAATCAAATACTTGTTTATAATACACTTTTTCCGACACTCGTCCGTGTCGCACTCTCCCCAACAAGTTAAATACTCGTCTATGTTTCACTCTCACTTTTCACTCATACAAATGCTCGTCCGTATCTTGTATAAACCACTTATATCCCCTAAGATTCGACACTCGTCCGTGTTCTTTGTTAACCAGTTGGTACTCGTCCGTATCATCATCTCTGAACATGCGTCAAGCGTTTGTTTCTACTGATACTCGTCAGTATCACAGTCTTAAGGATGCTCGTCCGCATCTTTAATCCATACACAATGTCAAACACTTATTTTCTCGAAATTTGGACACTCGTCTGTGTCTACCCCTCCCCAGGAGAGTCCCCAACAAAACTTGTTAAACTATTTTCTTTCTATCTGACATTCATCCTATGTCATGATACCTTTCGGCAGCCGTACCCTGCTAGGTGATCGTCCTTCACCTTTTTGATGATCATCCTTTATCACCCCCAGTGGAGTCTCTATTCATTAGAACCCCTTTCTATCCGACATTCGTCCTATGTCGTGATATTTTCGGCAGCCGTCCCCTGCTAGGTGATCGTCCTTTACCTCTTGATGATCGTCCTTCATCATTCTATCCGATGGCCGTCCCCATCATTGACCTTGTTATCTGACATTCGTCCTATTTCATGATAAACCCTGAGAACAGCCGTACCCTGCTAGGTGATCGTCCTTCACCTCTTGATGATCGTCCTTCATCATGCTTATCCGATGGTCGTCCCCATCGTCGACCTTTTTATCCGGCATTCGTCCTATGTCGCGATACTTTTGGCAACCGTACCTTGCCAGGTGATCGTCCTTCACCTTAGATGACCGTCCCTCATTTTATCCCCAACAGAGCAGCCGTCCCCTGCTAGGTGATCATCCTTCACCTTTGATGACCGTACCTCATCATTTGTTCCATTTATTTCTTCAACCCGATGGCCGTCCCCATTATTACATTTAATCCCCAGAGAGTCTTATAGCTTTACTTGATGGCCGTCCCCATCATAATCTCTTATATCCCCAGCATGTCGGTCGTCCCCGTCATTGCTCCATCCCCAGCAGTCATCCTCTGCTCGGCGGTCGTCCTCCGTCGCCCGCACTTTATAAACATACTTTATTTTCTTTTACAATCTATATCCCTTTTCTTCTTCATTCAGTGAGTGCAAATTTCATACTGTCTTTGGTATTCAACCACAAGTTATCTTGTTTGTCTGTTAGGCCAGGCGCTTACATCCTGCACAGCTAACTCATGTTTGAATAGGGGCAGCTGTAAACACCCCAAATTTGCCCTCACTCATTCACACCATGGCTTGTGATTCTTTTCATGTGCATAAATTCAACCATATCATCTCATACCATATTTTTGATTCACTGCATTGATTCAAAGTCATCTGCATCTAGGGTTTGTGATCTGAGCCATCCCTTAGCCATTTGAACCACTCCAGAGGTCTTCAATCATCTCAAGGGGCTCCATGAATGTTCAAGAATCATATTATATCCTCACAAGGTCAAGGAAGTCAAAAATCACAAGAACTGAGAAAGGCATGGAAGCAGAGCTAGGTTTAACTGCACAGATGACCCAGAATTAGGGTTTTGGTTTCAAAGGCCATAACTCCAATTTTTTTGGTCATTCTTGTTTCTATTGGTCTCTATATGTTATGAGGATCATGCATATCAATTTTCATGAAGAAATTCAATGAGGAAGGCATCTGGTCAAGGGATGACTTCTTGAGCAAGTCAGTGCAAAATCAGGGCATCTGAGGCCCCCAATGACCCAACCAAAGGGCATTCTACATCATTTTGAATGTGTATGATCTTTATTTGATCATAGAAGATATTAGAAGTTCACAAAATTGGAAAATTTCAAGTCATTTGCAAAGTTGCCTTTTTGGGAAAGTGACTTGTAAAGAAAACTTGCCATTTTGGGAAAGTTTTTCAACCTCCTCTTTTTGATTCAAAAATGCTTCAAATGAGAAAACTTTGGTCATGAAAGTTGTAGAATGGATGCTCCCATTTTCAAAAAGTACAAGAAATCATTCTAATTCATTTTGGATCAAAAGTTATGGCTTGTCAAAGTTGGCAAAAATCACTTAATTTTCACTTTTGTACCAAAGAGGCAAAGTTGCAAAACCTCATGCCAAGTCAAAATGTGACTTCAAATGGACTTCTATGCATTACACAAACATGAACCATGACCTAAAATTCAGAATGCACCAAAGAATTGTTCATTTTCATGCCTTGATCTTTAAGAAACTTCAAAAGGGCCAAACATTGTGAAAATTGCAAAACCTCACATAAACCCTAATCCACTTGCTGCATTGTCTCAAATTCATTTCCATGGTTCTCCTTTATCACAGCTGAGCCAAGTCATGCCCTTGTACCATGACTGAACCAACCCATACCTCTTCTTACACAAAAGTTGACTTTTGGCAAAATGGCCCATACCAATCAAGCTAGGCCAGCAACAACTCTCTGACCTATCCAAACTTGATACATGGACAAAATGGGACTCAACACATAACACAACACAGCCTAATCTCTCCCACGAGTCAGCATCCCCAAAACTCACCTCTTATGCATTTTGTTTCGAAACTCAGCACTCAAGCCAAAAACATCAAAACAAACTTCATAGAATCACTCACCATGGTCCTCTGATCATTTCCCAACCATTCCTTTGGCTTGAAACCCTCCCAAACAGAAACACGATTTTTCACTTCCCTTGAATAGAACTTCTTCAAACTCTTAAACCAGCCATAAGAAATTCCAAACAAGCATTGCAAGCTTCTCAGGAGGTTCATTAGAGGCGTTTTGGATCAAAGAAGCAGCCAGAAAGTTCCAAAGATCAAAGCTCCAGTTCAGGTGAGCTCAAGAACAATTTTTCCAGAAACTTGTTTTTAAGTTACTAATTGGTTCTTTATGCTTCACTGATCATGTTGATGTGTTTTGTTTTGAAAATGGTTGAGAAATGAGTATGTATTCATGTTCTGAAATTTTTTGACCTAGAATTGTTTTGATTCTATTCTCACTTTTGATTTGTTTTAAATGTTGTTTGTTTGATGATTCTTAATGTATGATGTATGAGGATCATTTCTGGGCAGAGAGATTGGATTTTAAAAGCCTAGGGAAGAAGTTAGCAATTTTCAGGGAGGGGTGTGGCCGGAGAAGATCACCGGAGGTCATTTCCGGCCACCTGAAAGTCATTAATTCATTAATCACGTTTAGGGTTCAGTTTAAATGTGGACCATGGATTCTGTTGACCAGTGTTGACTCCCGCGCGTTCGTGTGGCTCAGATCACCCCATTAAGCCCTAATCCACGTCATTAGCATAATTAATTAAGTTTAATTTTAATTTCAGCCAGTTTGAATCTGGGCCACTGGATCTGGCGCCAGTCAATTCCCTCCAAAACCATTTAAACCTCAGCCTCAGGATCTGTTGACTTTCTCTTTATTTCATTTTTTATTCATTTTATTTGTTTTATCTTTTACGAATTATTAAAATAGTAAATCACATTTAATAATTCTGAAAATTTTTGTCAAGCATTTCATTAATTTTCAGAACCCAAAAATATTTTTATTTTTATTTTTTGCATTAAAAATCATTTTTAAATCATTTAAATGTTTATTTTTAATTAGTTAATAGAAATTAATTAATTAAAAATGCATTTAGGTATTTAAAAATCACAAAAAAATTCACATTGTATTTTAAAACATTTAGAAACATTATCAAACTCTCAAAACAAATTTCTATTTGGTTCTTGATGCATTTTGACAATTTTCATTGGAATTAAATTCATTTAAAGGCAATATTTTTGTTCAAACTTGGAAAAATCCATTCTGCCTAACCCTTGAGAGTTTGATAATGATTCTTCTTGCATTGCATCCATCATGGCATGTAGTTTATAGGATAAATTTGGTTTGAATTCATATTTCATTTTCAATTTGTTTTTGCATTTTTCTTTGTGAGGTACCTTGAAACCCTAATTGACTTGAGAAATTCATAACTTGCACTAGGTTAAGAGTTAGGTCCCCTCCTTTGGGCAGTGAACTTGTGTAGGGTTAGGGTTCCTTTGATCCCATTTTCAATTTTTTGTCATGTCATTTGCCTCTGGTTTTGAATTTTTGCATTGCATGTTGTATGTAAACCCTAATTTGTGCCTTCCTTGCATCCATCTCTCATTTGCTTGCATTCAATAGCTTGACATGAAATTTTGTGCATCCACATGATTCATAATACATCTTAGGACATATTAGAATCATGTTTGATCATTGCATCTTTCATTTGCCATGATTATATGTCCATTGCATTTCATAAACTTTCACGAACTTCCATGGTTCAAAGTATGCTTCATCTGCAGCTTCATGCTTGTATGATCATTCTCATTTCTTGTCTTGTGTTTGCATCATCTCTTAGCATCATTAACATCATGTTTATGCTTCTGACTTTGGTTTGCACCATGGCATTTCATCTCATTTTCATTGCATTTCATTTCTTTTGCTAACTTTTCAGGTGGTAAGTTGTTTTGAGAAGTGAATTTGCCTTCACTTCTCACAATCTCTTTTCATCTCTCTTATGCATAATTGCTGCATTTTATCTTTGTATTTGAGTGAGCTTGCTCATTCATGCTCTTTCTTACTTTCTTCCTTCAAGCAACTTGTTTCTCCTTTCTTCTTCCCCTTTCTATCTTGTTCCTCCTGGATGGCCTTTGAAGTTTCTTTCTCTCTTAAGCCTCACAAACCCTAGGATCTCCAAGTATGATAATAATTAGGGTTTGATTAGTCCCCCATTTATATTTTACCTTTGTGTCATCTTTGAGTCTTCTCTTCTCACCTCATAATCAAGGACTAAACCCTAAAGGTTTTAAGGTTTTGTGATTAGAGTTATGCCTGTATCCTTCTATTAAGATGGAGTGTATAACTTTAATCCTAAGTGTTAAACCCTTAATGTGTTTAAATCCTTTAATCAATCTATCTAATAATCACTAAGACATCAAGCTTGTAACTTGGGCCTTGCATTAGGGTTCTAATTCTTCCTTTATTGGTTAAGAAGGACTAACGCTAGTGTTAATGGACAAGTCCCCCTCAAGTTGTCTTACAAACCATAAAATTCACTTCTTAATCTTACCATTAACTAAAATCCACTTTAATAAAGGCTTTGTTTTGTCATGAGGTTAATCCCTAATCATGGATTAAGTTGAGGAGTCTTTCTCAGCTTAAATGTTCTCATCTATTATCCTTCTATTAGGATGGTGTAATGGGTCCATTAAATCCTTGATTATGGCTTAAGCTCATTACTTAACACTAAACAAAAACTACAAAAACATCTAAATAAATGCAAGTAGGTTAATGATTTTAATCCTACATCATGGTGATTAAGTGTGAGGTGCTTACTTCATACTTAAGGTATTCTCATTACCCCTAATCAGAGGGAAGATGTGATGAGTTTACTAACCCTTGGTTTAAGCTTAAGCTCATTAACTTATGACAAACACCAAAAAGAAATAAAAGACTGAAAACTCAAAAACAAACAATAATCGTCTCTTCCGGGATTCTCTTCTCACCTCATTCACTCATAAACGAGAACTCGCTTCTTCCGTCTAATGCAAGACAGTTAGCACCTGAGCCAGACAGGTCATACACTTGAGCATAGACAAGTAAGCAGTTCACAAGTCAATTTACCTTTCAGTCTCTTTGAGTCGAACTACGGTGTTCTGACTTCCTCATAGCACGAGAGGATACGTAGGCATAACTTAACAGTTATCGAACAAAAGTCTCTGTATATTCCCCCTCCTTCCAGCATTATTTTTAAGCCTATGGTCTTGAGCATTTCATTCTTGTCCTTACACTGACACTTCACATATTTCACTTCATTTTCCTTTTACACTGACACTTGCATTCTTTCCAGCTTTGATACACAGATTGCACTGACATTACCCCTTTTAAACACAAGTCTTTTATGCGTGGATCCCTTCGAGTACGGCGGACAATCTGGGTGCTAATACCTTCCCAGGTTGTAACCAACCCCCTTTCTCAGTCTCTCTGGTTCGCAACCGTCTTATCCATCTTTTCTTAGGTCTATGCAGCATTACCTTTCCTCCGAGATAAAAATGCCTAGCTGGCGACTCTTGTCTTCTGAGTTCACCCTTGTGTGTTCTCTCTCCTCTCGCCGACCGTTCGCGTCTGTACCCCATTTGACCTGGCCTCATTTGGTGGGAGCGACACATGTCCTTCGAAATGGGTACCGAAAGAACCTTCATGTACTTCGTGCATATGCAGGTCTGCTTCCTTTTTGTCAACACATCTGAGGAGGACCATGTCGAAGTTTCGCTTGTATACAGAACCATCTGTATTGAGGAAGAAACTGCCTACCAGCCTTCTTAATGTCTTCTTATCATTTGACGATGCCCCAGGCGGGTATGTCTGAGTTTCCAAGAAGCTTTTGATGTCGTGGAACCAAGGCTTGTTATCAGTGACAGTGTCCACCGAGAATACATATGTCGGTCTGTCCAGTCTGGATACCAAAATCCGAGGTACATAATTAGCAGTCTGTACTTTGATCATGGATGAAATGGTAGCCAAAGCGTCTGCACACTGATTCTCATCTCGAGGTATGTATTCAAGCTTAACTGTTGTGAAGAAGTTCAACAATCTCCTCGTATAGTCACGGTAGGGAACCAGATGCTCCTGATGAGTGTACCACTTGCCATTGGTCTGGTTGATTACCAAATCTGAATCTCTGAATACATTCAAGGTTTTGATCCTTAGGTCAATGGCTTCCTCATGACCCATGATACAAGCTTCGTATTTTGTTTCGTTGTTAGTGCATGCAAAGGTGAGCCTTCTTGATAAAGGCATATGAACCCCTTTAGGTGTAATAAGCACTGCATCAACCCCACAACCGTTGCAATTAACTGCCCATCAAACATCATAGTCCATGCTTCTTCTGGGTCAGGACCTTTAGTGTGAATAGGCTCTTCATAATCTTTTTCTTTTAAGAACATGATGTCTTCATCAGGGAAGTCAAATCTCATAGGCTGGTAATCATCAATGGGTTGCTCAGCTAGATAGTCAGACAATACACTGCCCTTGATGGCTTTCTGAGAGGTGTATTGAATGTCATATTCTGTTAGAATCATTTGCCATCTTGCAACCCTTCCGGTAAGTGTTGGATTCTCAAATATGTACTTGACTGGATCCATCTTTGAGATCAGCAAGGTAGTATGAGTCAACATATACTGTCTTAGTCAACGAGCAACCCACGCTAAAGCACAACAAGTTTTCTCGAGCAGTGAATAATGTTGTTCACAGTCGGTAAACTTTTTGCTTAGGTAGTATATTGCATACTCTTTTCGACCAGACTCGTCATGCTGGCCCAACACACACCCCATTGACTCTTCTAATACTGTCAGGTATATGATTAGAGGTCTTCCTTCGATTGGAGGCATGAGAATTGGAGGTTCTTGTAGATATTCTTTGATCTTTTCAAAAGATCTCTGATAGTCATCGTTCCACTTGACTGTTTGCTCTTTTCTTAATAGCCTTAACAAGGGTTCGTATGTTGTAGTGAGATGAGATATGAACCTTTAGATGTAGTTCAATCTACCTAAGAACCCTCGAACTTCTTTCTCAGTCTTAGGTGCAGGCATTTCCTGAATGGCTTTGACTTTATCGGGATCAACCTCGATTCCTTTTCCACTTATAATAAAACCCAGCAGCTTACCAGAACATACCCTGAATGTGCATTTGTTGGGGTTTAATCTCAGTTGATACTTCCTCAGACGTTTAAACAGTTTTAGCAAATTCACCAGATGATCTTCCTCTGTAAGGGACTTGGCAATCATATCATCCACATAGCACTCAATTTTTTTATGGATAATGTCGTGGAATAATGTTACCATAGCCCGTTGATATGTTGCACCGGCGTTCTTCAGACCAAATGACATTACTTTGTAGCATAACATGCCCCAGGGTATGATGAAAGTTGTCTTCTCCATGTCTTTAGGTGACATCTTAATCTGATTGTATCCATAAAATCCATCCATAAAAGAAAATACTGAGAAATGAGTTGTGTTGTCTACCAATACATCAAAGTGAGGTAATGGGAAATCATCTTTCGGGCTTGCTCTGTTCAAATCCCGGTAATCAACACACATACGCACCTTGCTGTTGCTCCCAAAGATTTGCATCCCGGTACAGACGCGAACGGTCGGTGAAAGGAGAAAATGAAGGTGAAGTGAATAGAGTCGCCAGCTAGGCATTTTTATCCCGAAGGAAAGGTAATGCTGCATAAACCTAGGAAAAGATGGATAAGACGGTTGCGAACCAGAGAAACTAAGAAAGGGGGTTGGTTACAACTTGGGAAGGTATTAGCACCCAGATTGTCCGTCGTACTCGAAGGGATCCACGCTTAAAAGATTGTGCTTAAAGGGGGTAGGTATATGTACTATCTGTGTGCAAAAACTGGATAAGAAATGTACAAGTGTCAATGCAAAAGGGTGAATGCTTTGGAACTGAGGCTTTGAAAGAATGCTGGTTGGTCCAGTCTGGATACCGAAATACGAGGCACATTATTTGTAGTTTGAACCTTGATCATGGAGGAAATGGTAACTAGAGCATCTGCGAACTGATTTTCGTCTCTAGGGATGTACTCAAGTTTGATTGTTGTGAATAAAGTTAATAATCTCCTCGTATAGTCACGGTATGGGATCAGTTGCTCTTGGTGAGTGTACCATTTGCCGTTGGTCTGATTGATTACCAAAGCTGAATCTCTGAATACATTCAAAGTCTTGATCTTGAGGTCAATGGCTTCCTCAAGACCCATGATACATGATTCGTATTTGTAAACACCCCAAATTTTCCCTCACTCATTTCACCATGGCTTGTGTTTCTTTTCATTTTCATCAGTTCAAACATATCATCTCACATTGCATTTTTTGCTTCACTGCATTGGTTCTAAGTCATCTGCATCTAGGATTTGTGATCTGAGCCATCCCTGAGCCATTTGAGCCACTCCAAAGGTCTTCAATCACTTCAAAGGGGTCCATGTATGTTCAAATATCATATCATATCCTCACCAAGTCAAGGAAGTCAAGAAATCACAAGAACTGAGAAAGGCATGGAAGCAGAGCCAGGCTTAACTGCACAGATGACCTATAATTAGGGTTTTGGTTCCAGAGGCCATAACTCCAAATTTTTTGGTCATTATTGTTTCTATTGGTCTCTATATGGTATAGGGATCATTCATATCAATTTTCATGAAGAAATTCCATGGGGAAGGCATCTGATCAAGAGTTGACTTCTTGAGCAAGTCAGTGTAAAATCAGGGCATCTGAGGCCCCCAATGACCCAACCAAAGGATGTTCTTAATCATTTTTAATGTGTGTGATCTTTATTTGATCATAGAAGATGTTAGAAGTTCACAAAAGTGAAGAATTTCAAGCCATTTGCAAAGTTTCCTTTTTGGGAAAGTGACTTGTAATGTAAACTTGCCATTTTGGGAAAGTTTTTCAACCTCCTCAAATTGATTCAAAAATGCTTCAAATGAGAAAACTTTGGTCATGAAAGTTGTAGAATGGATCATTCCCTTTTCAAAAAGTACAAGAACTTTTTCTAATTAATTTTGGATCAAAAGTTATGGCCTTGCAAAGTTGGGAAAAATCATGAAATTTCCATTTTTGGCACCAAAGAGGGATTTTTGCAAATTCCAATTCCAAGCATTTTCAAGACCTATAAGTGACTTCTTTGCATCATTATAACATGTTACAACTTAAAAAAGTCAAGTTTATGCCAAGATTTTTTCATTTCCATGCCTTGGATCACAAGTTGCATAAGGCATTTTTCATAAAAGCTACAAAATTGAAACTTTGCAAAAAGGGACTTCTCATGTTTGAATTGAACTCCAATTGGTATCAAAACATCATAACAATACTACAAGACTCATTTTGTCACATTTTTGCCCAAAGTATCACAAGTTTCCTTGCCTTAGTTCATGAGAAAATCCAAAGAGGGAAATGTGCAAGAACCTTGGAAACCCTTGATCAAGGCTAGCCAGCTCACAAAGTCAGATCCAAAGGCCTTCCTTGACTCGAGATGAGGCAGGACAAGCCCTAAGATCTCCTCTGACCCGAGCCATACTCATGGTACACAAGATCTTGACTTTTTGCATTTTTGCCCATGCCAATCCCACAGTGCCACCACCAACTCTCTGCCCAATCAGAGTCAAATATGTGGACAACAAGCAACCCTAAACACACCATACACAAGCCAGAAGCTCCCACATTCCAGCACACACAAAAATCTGCCAAGAACTTCCCTTCTTCGAATCTCTACACACAGCCTTCAAACATCAACAATTCCTTCACACACAAACCACAAATCACTCATTGAACAAAATCCACCCCCTGAAACTGCTTGAATCATCACCCACAGAGACCTCCATTTCTGCTACACCAGAGTTGAATCACTCAAACCAGCCATTCCCCAAGCTTTCTAAGCTCCATTCCATCATCAGGAGGTTCAAGGGAGAAGGATTGCACAAAGGTTGAGGCCATAGAGCTCAGAATCAGGAAAGCTTCATCTCAGGTAAGAGGAAGAACATTTTTCCCAGAAATTGATTTTTAAGTTCATTTATGATGCTATGTGCTCTCCTGATCATGAATATGTATTTATTTTTTGAAATGGTGAAGAAACCAGCATGTATGGCATCTCTGAACATTTGCCTGTGTTTTGTGTTTTGATTCGATTCAGGCTTGTGAGTGAAGATAAATGAATTTGAGATGAGGGGTTGGGTTTAGATTGATGAGAGGACCATTTTGGTGGAAGAAATTTCATGTTTGGTAACCTGTAAAAGATTCTAGGGTTTGTGCTCGCCGGAGAAGATGACCGGAACCACTGTTCCGGTCATCTGAATGTCATTAGCCCTAATTAGGGTTTAAGCCAGTTTTAAATTGAGACCCTTGGATCTGCCTTCCCGCGCGTGAATGAATGACAAGATCTTCCCATTAACCATTAATCAGTCATTAATTAATTAAATCCAAGATTAATTAAATATTAAATAAGTTTAGCCAGGTTTGAACCTGGGCCCTTGGATGTGGCGCCAAGTCAACCCTCACAAGCCCAGAACCAATCTGATCCATTCATTCAGTTTACTTTTCATTTTATTAAATTTTAATTCATTTTGTTTATATTTTATTTGCACGAATTATTTAAAATAGTAAAAAGCATTTAAAAATTCTGAAACTTTTTGTCAAACATTTCAATAATTTTTAGAACGCAAAAATATTTTTATTTTTATTTTTTGCATTAAAAATTATTTTTAAAACATTTAAATGTTTATTTTTAATTAGTTAATGAAAATTAATTAAGTAAAAATGCATTTAGGCATTTAAAAATCACAAAAAAATTCACATTACATTTCAAAACATTTAGAAACATTATCAAACTCTCAAACCAAATTTCTTTTTTGTTCTTGATGTATTTTGACAATTTTTGTTGGAATTAAATTCATTTTAAGGCAATATTTTGGTTCAAACTTTGAAAAATCCATTCTGCCTAACCCTTGAGAGTTTGATGATGGTTCTTCTTGCATTGCATCCTCTATAGCATGTAGTTTATAGGATAAAATTGGCTTGAGTTCATATTCCATTTTCAATTTGTTTTGCATTTTTCATGATGAGGTACCCCAAAATCCTAGCCAACTTAGGAAAATCATAACTTTCACTAGGTTAAGAGTTAGGTCCCCTCCTTTGGGCAGTGAACTTGTGTAAGGTTAGGGTTCCCTTCATCCCATTTTCAATTTTTTGTCATGTCATTTGCTTCTGATTTTGAATTTTGTTTTGTGTATTGATCATAAACCCTAATTTGTGCCTTCCTTTGCATCCATCTTTCATTTGCTTGCATCCAACAACTTGCCATGACATTTTGTGCATCCACATGATTCATAATACATCTTAGGACATATTAGAATCATGTTTGATCATTGCAACTTTCATTTTCCATGTGATATGTCCATTGCATTTCATAAACTTTTCTTGAACTTCCATGGTTCAAGCATGCTTCATCTGCACCCATATCCTTGCATGATCATTCTCATGTATTGCCTTGTGTTTGCATCCCCTCTTAGCATCATTAACATCATGTTTATGCTTCTGACTTTGGTTTGCACCATGGCATTTCATATCATTTGCATTGCATTTCCTTTCTTTGCTAACTTTTCAGGTGGTAAGTTGTTTTGAGAAGTGAATTTGCCTTCACTTCTCACAATCTCTTTTCATCTCTCTAATGCATCATTGCTGCATTTTATCTTTGTATTAGAGTGAGCTTGCTCATTCATGTTCATCTCTTACTTTCTTTCTTCAAGCAACTTGTCTTCTTAAGTGAAGCAAGTTGTCTTGCTTCTCTTTGCTTCTTCCTCCTTTCATCTGCTCCCTTCCTGGTGGTTTCTTTGAAGATTATTTCTTTCTTAAGCCTCACAAACCCTAGGATCTCCAAGTATGATAACATTTAGGGTTTGATTAGTCCCTCATTTAGTTTTGCCTTTGTGTCATCTTTGAGTCTTCTCATCTCATCTCATAATCAAGGACTAAACCTTAAAGGTTTTAAGGCTTTGTGATTAAGCTTATGCCTGCATCCTTCTATTAGGATGGAGTGTATAAATTTAATCCTAAGTGTTAAACCCTTAATGTGTTTAAATCCTTTAATCAATCCACCTAATAATCACTAAGACATCAAGCTTGTAACTTGGGCCTTGCATTAGGGTTCTAATTCTTCCCTAATTGGTTAAGAAGGACTAACCCTAGTGTTAATGGACAAGTCCCCCTCAAGTTGTCTTACAAACCATAAAAATCACTTCTTCATCTTATAATTAACTAAAATCCATTTAATAAAGGCTTTGTTTTGTCATGAGGTTAATCCCTAATCATGGATTAAGTTGAGGAGTCTTTCTCAGCTTAAATGTTCTCATCTACTATCCTTCTATTAGGATGGTGTAAAGGGTCCATTAAATCCTTGATTATGGCTTAAACTCATTACTTAACACTAAACAAAAACAACAAAAACATCTAAATAATTACAAGTAGGTTAATGATCTTAATCCTACAATCATGGTGATTAAGTGTGAGGTGCTTATTTCATGCTTAAGGTATTCTCATTACCCCTAATCAGAGGGAGGATGTGATGAGTTTATTAACCCTTGGTTTAGGCTTAAGCTCGTTAACTTATGACAAATACAAAAAGCAATAAAAGACTGAAAACACAAAAACAAACAATAATCGTCTCCTCCGGGATTCTTTTCTCATCATCTTCACTCACAAACGAGAACTCGCTTCTTCCGTCTAATGCAAGACAGTTAGCACCTGAGCCAGACAGGTCACACACTTGAGCATAGACAAGTAAGCAGTTCATCAGTTTTTTTTTCTTCTTCTTTCAGTCTCTTTGGGTCGAACTACGGTGTTCTGACTTCCTCATTGCACGAGAGGATACGTAGGCATAACTTAACTGTTATCGAACAAAAGTCTCTGTATATTCCCCCTCTTTAAGTATTATTCTTTGAGCCTCATAATCTTGAGCATTGTATTCTTTCTTTACAGTGACACTTCTCTTATACACTTCACATTCCTTTTACACTGACACTGGCATTCTTTTCCAGCTTTTGCACACAAATAGCACTGACACTACCCCTTTAAAACACAGATCTTTTAAGCGCGGATCCCGTCGAGCACGGCGGACAATCTGGGTGCTAATACCTTCCCAGGTTGTAACCAACCCCCTTTCTCAGTCTCTCTGGTTCGCAACCGTCTTATCCATATCTTTCTAGGTATATGCAGCATTACCTTTCCTCCGGGATAAAAATGCCTAGCTGGCGACTTTTTTCTTCCTGAGTTCACCCTTGTGTGTTCTCACCTCTTTCGCCAACCGTTCGCATCTGTACCCCTCTGAACATGTGTCATCAGGTGGGAGCGACAGTTTGGCGACTCTGCTGGGGAACCTTATACTGTAACCTGGGCTTCTAGTTCTTTTTGTGGGTTCCTCCTAGCGCTTGTTTGATTTGTGTTTATTGGGGTGTTATGTGCTATATGTGCTATGTATTTATTTTTGCTTTATGTACAGTCTTATTTACTGCTTTCTTTACAGTTTTATACATCATACTGTCATATTGTCATCTTGCTAGATCTGGTTTCTGTTTTTGTGGGTGGGGTTCTACTGAGAGTTTAAGGTCCTATACCTGGGACCTGAGTGACACCTAGGCTAGAGTGGTTCATGTTCTTTCCCATTCCATTTTGGTCTGGTGCGGGAATATGAAGCACGGTTCAGATATGGGTTTCTTCTTGAGAACTCTGTGCTACAGATCTCCTGTAGTGCTAGGGCTATCTGGGAAGCCTGCTAAGTCTGGATGACCTTTATTATGACCTTCAGAAACTGAGGTGAATTAGAGGAGGATCTTTTATGGTTATTGTAAACACTGTACCTCCGGGTTAGAAGTGTTTACGCTTCTCATAACTGATCCAAGTCTGAGGATCCTTGTTTTAGAACATCACCTGTGAGGGGGTTGGGCTGTTTACAGGTTTACAGGTACCCTTTGCCACATCATATCCTGTTACTGATTTTGTTTAAGAGTACTCCACTTTGGACAGTTCTTGTGATTTAAACCTGGACATGTGGCTCTTTATTTGAGTCCCCATATTGGTTACCGGATTTCTGAACCCCCATCTGGA
This sequence comes from Lathyrus aphaca, assembly GCA_963966055.1. NCBI lineage: Eukaryota > Viridiplantae > Streptophyta > Magnoliopsida > Fabales > Fabaceae > Lathyrus > Lathyrus aphaca. Next base: position 499,667,366 of record OZ014519.1, on the reverse strand, counting down.
CTTCTTGAACATACTGGGACTTATATCAAGACAGTTAATCAGATCCAGTTTGATCACAAACCCTTGAATATCATTTGCATACTCATCATTTGCATCATTTAACATTTGTTTATTTGTCTTTCAGGGTATCCACATTTTATTTGGATTGGTTTTGACCTCTTCATCTGCATAGACCTCTGCTTCATCAGTTATTTTCTTCAGCTATCTTCATCATCACCAGCATCAGCCTATCAGTGGCTAATCTCCAGTACCAGTCTTGATCTTCATCAGCACTTGTCTTCAGCTCTTCATCAGCAGTCATGGCTACACCTAGGAAGAGCAACATTTCATATCATTTCTTTGAGCCTATGTTGACTGGTATCAGGAAGGTCCAGTCACTTATCACTCCAGACCACATCCCATTATTCAGAGAGCATTATGGAGGTATCCTTGATATGGTTATAGACCTGGACCCTTCCCAGAGGAGCATGATCCATACCTGCCTACAGTTTTATGACCCTCCTTTGAGATGTTTCACTTTCTCAAACTTTCAGCTAGGACCTCTGTTGGAGGAATTTTCATCATTAATTGGAGTACATGTCAGGGGTGGTGTCCCCTTCAACCCAGAGATGACTTCTCCCAACAATGGAGAAGTAGCAAAAGCACTGTACCTGGAGCCTACTTTGATTGAGCAGAATATGACGACAAAGGCTGGGATCCCTGGTTTGCACTTAGACTTCTTGATTTCCCAGGCCATCCTGAAGGCCTCCTTGGGAGAATGGAGGGCAGTTTGTGCATTGTTAGCCCTCAGTATATATGGGGTTATACTATTTGTAGATGAGCCTAAATTTATCAGCAAGAATGCCATTCATCTTTTCCTTTTGAGGAACCCAGTACCCATATTGCTGGGAGACTTCTATTACTCCATTCATCAGAGGAATAAGAAGCAAAGAGGAAAGTTGGTAAGATGTTGTGCTCCTTTGTTTCACACTTGGCTGCTCAAACACTTGCCTAAGACAGATGCCTTCCTGAATCCCCACCAACAGAAGAATTGGGCTAAGAGACTTATTGCTTTGACTTCAGATGACATCAGATGGTGCACCCAGAGCACCAAGGGCAAGGACATAATCACTAGCTGTGGGCAATACCCAAATGTACCTTTAATAGGAGTGAAGGGTTGTATCAACTACAATCCTTTGCTGTTTAAGAGACAACTGGGCTATGCTTTGGTCCACCCTCCTAAAATGCAAGATTTAGCAGAGACTCTGTATTGTGAGATAAAACCTAATCTAGTTGTTGTCAGACAAGCATCCTGGGCTTGGGACAACATCCAGACAAAGGGAATGGCTATTCTTGGAAGTTGCAATAATGTTGCTTCAGCTCAGTACTATGACTGGTCCCATGCTAGAGCTCAGATTACTGGAATGCCCTTCACCATTGAGGATACACCTGGACCATCTACATCTCAGCCAGCAGCAACTGTCAGCATGGAAGAATTTGAGCAACTGAAGGAAAGGAATGAGAATCTGTCTCAAGCTCTGAAGAAAACCCTTTGGGAGAGGAGTGATGGTCGTCTGGACATTGAAAGGTTGGAGAAGCTTAGGGTGGAGCATTTGGCCAAGATTGAGAAAACAGAGGACTACATCAAAAAAGCAAGAGCTGGGGAGCAAATATTGAAGAATGCCTGTAAAGAGGCCAAGCTCCAGAAGGCTAGGACTGATCTCTATCTGCAAGAAAGTCAAGCTAGGTGGGTCAGGATCACTGAAGCTCGTACTCAAGAAGATAAGAGAACTCAAACCAGGATTGAGCAGTTAGAGGCCACTGAAAAGAAGCAGCATGAAGCTTTGCTGGCAGCCCAGAAGGAGATTTCAGAGTTGAAGCTTAGGGCTGGTTTGAAGAGGTCAAAGGACCAGGATAGGCACAAAAAGCTGACCACTGCCATTTCCACCAGAAACCTCCTCATACGGACTATTACAGAGCATCCAACTGGTCCAGTGACTGAGGCACTTCTGAAGGAAGTTAAGGAGGATGAGTTTGGATTAGATGTCTGACTTTTTGATTGTTGTTGTTTTCATTTGATGTACTTTTCTTTTGTGTTGTATTTTGACCCTTCAGGGGCATGTGTTGTAAAAAACAGACTATGTATTATTCCTCATTTGTAATATATTGTAGTTTACATTTGGGTTTTCTTTTCTCAACAACGTCAAAGCATCTTCCTCGAGGTCTGGAAAGGTCAAAACCAAGAACCAAGCCGGATACCTTGGAAAACAAATAAGCATACTGCATTGCATACTAACTTTTGTTTTGTTTTGTAGGTTTTGTTATTATTTAGTTTGTTTCTAACTCTGTTGTGGTTCAGGAAATATTGCTCGCAGAAGAGTGTTCCCTGTCAACCGTGCACACCGGTATCCTACTCGTAACAACCTTCCGGGTATTCTCATGGAGCAAGTACAGCAAGACCTGACCGAGGTCAGGACCCAGATGGCTAATGAAAGGGTGGAGATGAGAAACCAAATGGCCCAATTCATGACTGTGATGACTGGCTTGGCCCAGAGTCAGGAAAGGCTAAGGGCATTGGTAGAGAGACAAACTCCCGAGGAACCTCATCCTGGGACTGGAGGAACAAGTAACAATGAGAGGGGTCAGCCTCATGTTAATCCACCTGTATTTGGACCACATCTAGATCCAGAAGTCAATATCCCGGGTAATGTACAAGGAAATACTACTGGGGGGAGGATTTTACAAGAAGACCCCCAAGAGGAGCAATTCACTGTCATGGGAGCTGGAGATGAAGTCTATGATAGAAGGTTTGATGAAATTGCTGAGAAGTTGAGATCTCTGGAGTCTCAAAACTCCTTGGGTTTCGATGTAATGGATATGGGGTTAGTAGACGGGGTGAGAATTCCCCACAAGTTCAAACCTCCATGCTTCGAGAAATACAATGGAACCTCCTATCCACGAACTCACCTGCAGTCTTTTCTGGGGAGACTGAAAGCCTATACCATGGATGAAAAACTGTGGATGTTCTATTTTGAAGACAGTTTGACTGGGGATTCAAGAGAGTGGTATTCACACTTAACCAGGGCTACTATTAGGTGTTGGAAGGACCTAGCTGAAGCTTTCATCAGGCAGTACCAATACAATCTGGACATGGCTCCTAACAGGACCCTCTTGATGGGAATGTCTCAATCCTCCAGGGAAAGCTTCAGGGAATATGCCCAAAGGTGGAGACAGCTTGCTGCTGCTGTCCAACCACCCATGTCGGAAAGAGAAATGGCCGACATGTTCATGAATACTTTGCAAGGAACATACATCGATAGATTGGCTGCCTTTTCTTCTACTAGCTTCGCAGACGTGGTTATAGCCGGTGAAAGAATTGAAAGTCTGCTAAAAATGGGAAAAATTTCTGATAATGGTGAAAGTTCGTCCAGTAATCCCAGGAAGCCTTTTGTGGGACCTCGAAGGACCGGTGAGACAAATGCCATCCATGCCAGCAGAGGCAGACCTCAGTATGTCCACAGATCAGTAGCAGCTGTCACTATTCCAGCTCCGATTCCTCAGCAATCAGCATATCAACAACCACAACAACCACATTATCAACAGCAAGTCCAGTACCCGCCACAAAGAACCTACAACAACAGCAATAGCAATCAACAACAAAGACCCTTTCAGCAAAGACCGTCACAGGCAAATAGGGTGATTGACCCTATCCCTATGCCTTATTCTGCTTTATTGCCACAACTCCTAAAGCTTAAGTTGGTCGAGTTAAGGACATTGGCACCACCAGACCCCTCCAATCTCCCGAAGAATTACGATGTCAACGCCAGGTGTGCTTTCCATTCCAATGCACCAGGCCACAGTACTGAGAAATGCAGGGCTTTGCAAATGAAAGTTCAAGATCTGGTGGATTCTAAGGCCCTCAACTTTGCACCTCCTCCAAATGTCAACAGAAATCCTATGCCTAATCATGGTGGGCCAAGGATTAATGCCATTGAGGAAGACAAACCATCTACTCTGATCACCAGTGTTGCACAAGTTCGAACACCTCTGGTCGAAATTAAAGCTCAGCTTCTAGAGTGCCAGGTGTTCCCCGGGTGTGAACTCGGTTGTGGGTATTGCAACATTGCAGTCAACGGGTGTGATAATTTGAGAAGCGGCATAGATGGTCTTATCAAAGATGGTATCCTTCAGATCTGAACAACGGCGCCTTCAAATCCAGCAATTCCTTTGACAACAATTCCTGATTCTTCTACAACAGCAGCCACAATCATTCCTACCGATTCATCAATATCATCAACAATGGCTCCATCCATCACTTCAACAAGTCAAAATTCAACAACCATTTCTTCTACAACATCAACATCTATTTTATCAGCAGAATCTTCTACAACGCCAACAAAAATTAATGAAGATGTCTCAGCAGTCACAATCTACTACGACCCATCGAATGTTCCATAAAATAACTACTTTCAGCAACAAACAGTGGCACCTCCTGCCAGATCACCAGTCACAATTTACTACGATCCGCACACCATTACGGTGCCATCCTCTGCAGCAGTCAGTCCAGTTACTATTACAGTGCCTGGACCAGTTCCATATGAAAGCAGTAACGCCATACCTTGGCATTATGGCTCTGATCTCTATTGCAACGGGGAGAAAATCACTCTGGATTCTTCAACCTCTTCTCCACGAGTTGATAATGTTGGGGGAGGCGGAGGCTTCACCAGAAGCGGACGCCTTTTTGCCTCACAAACTCAAAGACCTAATGTTGAAGCAGAAGCTGCTGCCAGAGCAAAAGGAAAGAGTGTGGTATCTGAAGATCCAATTATTAAAGAAACTCAGAAGACATCTTTTGAGCAAGATGTAGACGAGTTTATGAGAATCATAAAGAGAAGTGATTACAAGGTGGTGGATCAGCTTCACCAAACTCCCTCAAAAATCTCCATATTATCCCTGTTGATGTGTTCTGAAGCTCACAGGAATGCATTATTGAAAGTCCTGCACGCAGCATACGTGCCAGAGGAGATCACTGTTAATCAGCTAGAAACTGTGGTGGCAAAGGTGAACACCAGTCATGGACTGGGCTTCACCAATGCTGACTTAACAACTGAGGGACGTAACCACAACAAGGCTTTACATATCACCTTGGAATGCAAGGGTGCTGTTTTATCTCATGTACTGGTGGACACTGGGTCTTCGCTCAATGTTCAACCAAAGAAAGCCTTAGTGAAGCTGGAGTATGATGGCTTGGCACTGCGTCTGAGTAATTTGGTGGTGAGAGCATTTGATGGCTCTAAAAGATCAGTGCTTGGGGAGATTGATCTGCCTGTGATGATTGGCCCGCAGACTTTTAAAATTACCTTCTATGTGATGGACATTCAGCCGGCCTACAGCTGTTTGTTGGGTAGACCCTGGATCCATGTCGCTGGCGCTGTTACGTCTACCCTTCACCAGAAGCTGAAATTCGAGTGGGAAGGCCAGATCATCACCATCTGTGGGGAAGAAGATATCTTTGTTAGCCATCTGGCTACGTATAAATACATTGAGATGGATGGAGAGATCCATGAAACTATGAGCCAGGGGTTTGAGGCCCTGAACATTAATGAAGCATCGGCTGTACTGGGAACCTCCATAACATCTTATCAGCAAGCCCAGAAGGTTGTTGAAGAGGGTACTGCCCAAGGCTGGGGCAAGCTGCTGCCCGTGGAAAAGAAAGAAGACAGATTTGGGTTGGGTTACAGACCAACTCAACAAGATCAATCAGAGGCTGCCAAGAAGGCCAATTTTATCAGCGGGGGAATGCTCACCCCAGATGCAGTAAACAACTTGGAAGACGAGGAGGAAAGTGACCGCAACCTGGAGAGCTGGATACGTCCAAGGATCCCGGGGAGCCAAGTCCTTAACTGGTCTTCCCAGGTGTCGCTCCCGATAAATGGGGAATGGGCCCAGATAAAGGTACAGACGCGAACGGTCGGCGAGAGGAACAATGAGAACACACAGCCGTGAACTCACTGGAGAAGAAAAGAGTCGCCAGCTAGGCATTTTTATCCCTGAAGGAAAGGCAATGCTGCATAGACCTAGAAAGAGATGGATAAGACGGTTGCGAACCAGAGAGACTGAGAAAGGGGGTTGGTTACAACCTGGGAAGGTATTAGCACCCAGATTGTCCGCCGTACTCGACGGGATCCACGCTTGAAAGATTTGTGTTTTAATGGGGTAGTGTCAGTGCAATTTGTGTGTAAAAAAGCTGGAAAACAAAATGTACAGGTGTCAGTGTAAGAGAAAGGTGAAGTATATAAGTGAAGTGTCAGTGTAAGGATAAGAGTGAAATGCTCAAGATCATGAGGCTAAAGAATGAAGCTGGAAAGAGGGAGAATATACAGAGACTTTTGTTCGATAACCGTTAAGTTATGCCTTCAGGGTAGCTTGAGAGATCAAGAAATCTAGATGCAGGCCAGGGATCCCAGCCTTAGAAGTCATATGCTGCCCAATCAGAACAGGTTCCAGATGCAATGCCTTTGCTACTTCTTCATTACCAGGAAAGACCATCTCAGGGTTGAAAGGGATTCCACCCCTGATAGGTATACCAACCAATGATGAGTATTCTTCCAATAAAGGGCCCAACTGAAAGTCTTGAAAAGTGAAACCTCTCAGCGGGGGATCATAAAACTGAAGGCAAGTGTGGATCAGGCTTCTCTGTGAGGGGTCCAGATCCATAACCATATCAAGTATATCTCCATAGTGTTCCCTGAACAGTGGTATGTGATCTGGAGTGATCAGGGTCTGAATCCTCCTGATGTCAGATAGCTCTGGCTGGAAGAAGTGGTAGGTGATGTTGTTCTTTTTAGGTGCCATGATGCTGAGACTGAGTAGAGACAAGTGTTGATGATGATACTGAAGAATGGGCCACTGATTGGCTGAAGTAGATAGCTGATGGCTGAAGCAAGTGTTGATGAAGATAGGTCAATACTGAAGATGGGGTCAAAACCAAAACCAAATGAAGATGGATACCCTGAAACACAAATAAGCAAATGTCAATATGATGCAATGATTATGTATGCAAATAATATGCAAGGGTTTGTGACTGAGCTGGATCTGATCAAATGCCCTGGTATAGGTCCAAGTATGTTCAAGAATTCCAGATGAAGGTCTATAAATCCAGTAACCAAGGTGGGGGACTCAAATAAAGAGCCACATGTCCAGGGTTTTAGAATCATAAGAACTGTCCCAACATGGAGTATTCTTAATCAAATCAAAGTAACAGGGTATTCTGAGGCCAAAGGTACCTGCAAACCTGTAAACAGCCCAACCCCCTCACAGGTGGTGTTCTAAAACAAGGATCCTCAGACTCGGATCAATTATGAGAAGTGTAAACACTTCCAACCCGGAGGTACAGTGTTTACAATAACCATAAGAGTTCCTCCTCTAATTCACCTCAGTTTCTGAAGGTCAATACTAAAGGTCATCCAGACTTAGCAGGCTTCCCAGATAGCCCTAGTATTGCAGGAAATCTGCAACACAGAGTTCTCAAGAAGAAACCCATATCTGAACCGTGTTTCATATTCCCGCACCAGACCGAGATGGAATGGGAAAGAATATGAGTCACTCTAGCCTAGGTGTCACTCAGGTCCCAGGTATAGGACCTTAACTCTCAATGGAACACCCACCCACCAAAGCAAACAACAGATCCAGCCAGCAGCACAGTATGACAATATGATATAATGCAAGGCTATAAAGAAAGCAGTAAACAACTGTTCATAAAGCAAAAATAATCACAAATGTACAAACACAAATAAGCACACAACACCCCAGTAAACACAAATCAATCAAGCGCTAGGAGGAACCCACAAAAAGAACCAGAAGCCCTGGTTGCAGCATAAGCATCCCCAGCAGAGTCGCCAAGCTGTCGCTCCCGATAAATGGGGAATGGGCCCAGATAAAGGTACAGACGCGAACGGTCGGCGAGAGGAACAATGAGAACACACAGCCGTGAACTCACTGGAGAAGAAAAGAGTCGCCAGCTAGGCATTTTTATCCCTGAAGGAAAGGCAATGCTGCATAGACCTAGAAAGAGATAGATAAGACGGTTGCGAACCAGAGAGACTGAGAAAGGGGGTTGGTTACAACCTGGGAAGGTATTAGCACCCAGATTGTCCGCCGTACTCGACGGGATCCACGCTTGAAAGATTTGTGTTTTAAAGGGGTAGTGTCAGTGCAATTTGTGTGTAAAAGAGCTGGAAAACAAAATGTACAGGTGTCAGTGTAAGAGAAAGGTGAAGTATATAAGTGAAGTGTCAGTGTAAGGATAAGAGTGAAATGCTCAAGATCATGAGGCTAAAGAATGAAGCTGGAAAGAGGGAGAATATACAGAGACTTTTGTTCGATAACCGTTAAGTTATGCCTACGTATCCTCTCGTGCAATGAGGAAGTCAGAACACCGTAGTTCGACCCAAAGAGACTGAAAGATGAATTGACTGATGAACTGCTTGCTTGTCTATGCTCAAGTGTATGACCTGTCTGGCTCAGGTGCAAACTGTCTTGCATTAGACGGAAGAAGCAAGTTCTCGCTTATGAGTGAATGAGATGAGAAAAGAATCCCGGAGGAGACGATTATTGTTTGTTTTTTGAGTTTTCAGTCTTTTATTGCTTTTGAAAGTTTGTCATGAGTTAATGAGCTTAAGCCTAAACCAACAGATTTAGTAAACTCATCACATCTTCCCTCTGTTTAGGGGTAATGAGAATACCTTAAGTGTGAAGTCAGATTCTCACACTTAATCACCTTTGGTGTAGGGTTAAGATCATTAACCTACTTGTGATTATTTAGATGTTTTTGTTGTTTTTTTGTTTAGTGTTAAGTAATGAGGTTAAGCCATAATCAAGGATTAAACAGACTCATTACACCATCCTAATAGAAGGATAATAGATGAGAATGTTTAAGCTGAGGAAAGCTCCTCAACTTAATCCATGATTAGGGATTAAACTCATGACAAATCAAGCCTTTGATTAAGTGGATTTTATTTAATGGTATGATGATGAAGTGATTTTTAGGGTTTGTAAGACAACTTGAGGGGGACTTGTCCATTAACACTAGGGTTAGTCCTTCTTAACCAGTTAAGGAAGAATTAGAACCCTAATGCAAGGCCCAAGTTACAAGTGTGATGTCTTGATGATTATTAAGATGGATTGATTAAAGGAGTTAAACACATTAAGGGTTTAACACTTAGGATTAAAGTTATACACTCCATCCTAATAGAAGGATGCAGGCATAAGCTTAATCACAAAGCCTTAAAGCCTTTAGGGTTTAGTCCCTGATTATGAGGTGAGAAGAGAAGACTCAAAAGAGACACAAAGGTAAAACTAAGAGGGGAGACTAATCAAAACCCTAATCATTGTCATGCTTGGTTGTTCCTAAGGTTTGTGAGGTTTTACAAGAGAAGTCTTCAATGGAACCACCAGGAAGCAGATGAAAAGATCAAGAGAAGCAAAGTAACTTGCTTCATTCAAGAAGTCAAGTCACTTGAAGAAAGAAAGTAAGGAGAAAAAGAATGAGCAAGCCCAAACTCAAACACATACAAAAATGCAGCAAGGATGCATAAAAGAGATGAAGAGAAGTTATGAGAAGTGAAGGCAAATTCACTTCTCAAAGTCACTTACCACCTGAAAAGTTAGAAAAGAAAATGCAATGCAATGCAAAATGAGATGAAATGGTATGATGAAGAACCAAACCAGAAACACATACATGATGTTAATGATGCTATGAGATGCTACAAACCAGAAACAACACATGTGGATGATCATACAAACTTATGGATGCAAATGAAGCAAGTTAAAATACATGAACATACATGAAAAGTTATGAGATGCATATGGCATATAACATGGCAAATACATGATGCAATGATCAAACATGCTTTCAATATGTCTTATGATGTCAAATGGATCACATGGATGCTTGAAATGTCATGGCAAGTCATGTTATGCAAGAGAATGCAAGATGGATGCATATGGAAGCCCAAATTAGGGTTTATGAACAATGCATCAAACAAAAATCAAAATCAGAAGCAAACAACATTATAAAAAATTGAAAATGCCACACAAAGGACCCCTAATCCTATACTAACCCAATGCCCAAAGGAGAGGTTTCAACTCTTAACCAAGTTCAAGTTATGATTTTTACAAGTTTGCTAGGGTTTTAGGGTTTCCAAACAAAAGAAATGCCAAACAAAATTAAAATGAAAGATCAAATCATGGCCATTTAATCCCACAAACTACATGCTAAACAAAATGCAATACAAAAATAATCAATGTCCAACTCCTCATGAATAGGCAGAAATGATTTTTGGAACTTTGGATCAAATTAATGCATAAAAATGATTTTAATTCAATGGAAAATTCTCAAAATGCATCAAGATCAAAAAATAAATTTGGTTTGAAGGTTGGACAATGTTTCTAAATGTCTTAGAACATTTCATGAATTTTTTGGTGATTTTTAAATACCTAAAAGTATTTTTAATAAATTAATTTTCATTAATCAATTAAAAATAAACTTTTAAATATTTAAAAATACTTTTTAATGCTAAAAATAAAAATAAAAATATTTTTGTGTTTTAAAAATTAATGAAACTCTTGAGAAAAAGTTTCATAATTTTTAAAACATTTTTGCTATTTTAAATAAATTATGCAAAACAAATGAATTAAATGAAAATAAAAATGAATTTAAACTGAATTAATGAGAAGTCAACAGATCTGATGGCCTGGATTCAAACAAAAACACGCGCGCATTGACCTGTCGCCAAATCCCACGGCCAGTATTCAAACTCATCTAATCAATGCTTATGCCCTAATCCCACCGTTAATTACTTTCAGATGACCGGAACAGTGTTCCGGTCATCTTCTCCGTTCACCCCAAACCTCAAACTCCTTCAAAACGCATCTAAAACGAAATCTAAAAACACAGAAATGATTCCCACTCACTCATGAATCAAAACCCTAAATCAAAACAAATTTATCATTCATAAAATGGCTGAATCGAATTAATCTATTTCTAGGCAAAAAGTTTCAGAAGCATGGTAAACTCTCATCTCTCCACCATTTTCAAAACTAAAGATATCATAGCAATCATTGAAGCATAGAGAACAACTTTAGAACATAAAAAATGATTTCTGGAAAAAAAAGTTCTTGAGCTACCTGAGTTTCGAAGCTTTCACTCCTGCAACTTTCTGACCTCCCCTCTTGATGTAATCCACTCTACTTGATCCTCTGATGATGCTTGAATGCTTAGAAAGAGTTTAAGTTGTCTGGTTAAGGAGTTTGAACAGCTTCTGCTCAAGCTCAGTTGAAAATGGTGATGGTGATTCAAGCTGTTTCAGGCAAATGTGAAGGGTTCTTTATGACCAGTGTGGTGAATGGAGAAGGTTTATGAAATTTGTTTGAGTGTTTTTGGCATGTGGAAGATGTTTCGAAGGGAAATGCAGGTTGGAGTGAAAATGGGAATGAGGTGTTCTTGCTTGATTCAGGCTTGTGTCTTGTTGGTTTTTGCTTAGTGAAGCAAGGTGAGTTGATGTGTGGAATTGGTTTTAATGTTTGTGTGTTGTGCAGAGAGATTCGAAGAGAAATGCTTGAGGGAGTGTTTTTGTGAATGGTGTCCTAGGGCTTGCTTCAGGCTGGCTTGATGTATCAAATGGCTAGCATTTGCTTTGCATAAAAGACTCCTATTGGTCAGATGATGTGACCTGGCCTGCTGTGATTGGGATGTTCACTTTTGCAAAAAGTCCACTTTGTTGTAAGGAGGGCATGGGCTAAGTTCTAGCTTGGTACAAGAGGCATGGGCTGCGCAGCAAGGTGTGTGTGGAAGGCTAGCATGGTTCAGCATCCAATGTAGCAAGTGGGTGAAGTGTGATCATGAGTTTTGCAAGTTGGTTCTTTTTGGTTCACATGAAATTTTCTCATTCCACAAACCATGAAACATGAGAAGATTTGGTTCAAATATGATTTTTAGGTCACATAGAATGTTTGTGCATTGGTTTGATATGAACTAGAAGTTACAATTTGCCTTGGTTCATGATTTTGCAAATTTTCCAATTGGTGCATATCTTGAAAATTAATGATTTTTGCCAACTTTGTCACACCATAACTTTTGATCCAAAATGAATTAGGTCATGTTCTTGTACTTTTTGAAAAGGGAAAAATGTAATCTACAACTTTCATGACCAAAGTTTTTCCATTTGAAGCATTTTTGGATCAAAAAGTAAGGTTTGAAAAGTGACCTAAATTGACAAATTCCTTAAAAGTCAACCATGCCCAAAAAAGTCAACTTTGCAAAAACTTCAAATTCTTGAATTTTGTGAACTTCAACCTTCTTCCATGATCAAATAAAGATCATATACACTCAAAATGATGAAGATCACCCCTTGGTTGGGTCATTGGGGGCCTCAGATGCCCTGATTTTGCACTGACTTGTCTGAAAAGTCAACTCTTGATCAGATGACTTCCCCATGGAATTTCTTCATGAAAATTGATATGCATACTCCCTATACCATATAAAGACCATTGGAAACAAGAATGACCAAAATTTTTGGAGTTATGGCCTCTGAAACCAAAACCCTAATTTTAGGTCATATGTGCAGTCAAACCTGGCTCTGCCTCCACACCAATCCCAATCCTTGTGATTCTTTGGCATCTTGGACTTTGAGAGGATGTAATATGATACTTGAACACACATGGACCCCTTTGAAGTGATTGATTACCTTTGGAGTGGCTCAAGAAGCTCTTGGATTGCTCAAATCACAAACCCTAGGTGCAGATGACTTTGAATCTATGCAGTGAATCAAAAATAAGATATGAGATGATATGATTGTGTTTATGCATATGAAATGATCACAAGCCATGGTGTGAATGGGTGAGGGCAAATTTGGGGTGTTTACAGCTGCCCCTATTCAAACATGAGTTAGCTGTGCAGGATGTAAGCAACGGCTTAACAGGCAAACAAGATAACTTGTGGTTGAATATCAAAGACAGTCCGAAATTTGCACTCACAGAATGAAGAAGAAAAGGGATATAGATTGTAAAAGGAAAATAAAGTATATTGTAAAGTGTGGGCGACGGAGGACGACCGTCGAGCAGAGGACGACTGCTGGGTAAAGAGCAATGACGGGGACGGCCGACATGCCGAGAAAAGTGTGTGAAGTAGAGCGATGACGGGGACGGCCGACATGCTGGGGATAAAAGGTAAAGGCAAGACGGGGACGGCCGACTAGCTGGGAAAAATACGAAATTATGATGGGGAAGGCCATCAAGATAAAGTTGTAAGATTCTCTGGGAATTAATGAAACATGACGGGGACGGCCATCAAGTTCATAAAGGTAAGTAACCGACGATGGGGACGGCCATCGGACTAAAAAGAAAAGGGACCACGATGGGGACGGCCATCGGGTTAAAGAATAAATGAAATAAACAGATGATGGGGTACGGCCATCAAAGGTGAAGGACGATCACCTAGCAGGGGACGGCTGCTCCGTTGGGGAATAAAGGAATTATGATGGGCAAGGCCATCAAAGGTGGAGGACGACCACCTGGCAGGGTACGGCTGCCGAAAATATCAACGATGGGGACGACCATCGGATGAGCATGATGGAGGACGACCATCAAGAGGTGGAGGACGACCACCTAGCAGGGGACGGCTGCTTTCAAGGTTTGTCATGACATAGGACGAATTCCAGATAACCAAAATCAACAATGGGGACGACCATTGGATAAAAAATGATGAAGGACGATCATCAAAGGGGTGGAGGACGACCACCTAGCAGGGGACGGCTGCTGAAAATATCAACGATGGGGACGGCCATCGGATAAAAGGTCAACGATGGGGACGGCCATCGGACGAGCATGATGGAGGACGACCATCAAGAGGTGGAGGACGACCACCTAGCAGGGGACGGCTGCTCTCAAGGTTTTCCATGACATAGGACGAATGCCAGATAAGAAGGAAATTTTGCTTACTTGGCGATCTACTGGGGATATAGTAAACACGGACGAGCGTTTACAACCAAGAAAAGAAAGTATAAGTGTTTAGATGTTGTGTATAGATTAAAGATGCGGACGAGCATCCCTAAGACTACGATACGGACGAGTATCGGGTAGAAACAAATACTGACGCGTGTTCAAAGATGATGATACGGACGAGTATCAACTGGTTAACAGAGAACACGGACGAGTGTTGAATCTGAGGGGACTTTTCTGGGGAATAGTAGACACAGACGAGTATCTATATTCAAGAAGACATAAGTGTTGACACAGTGTATGGATTAAAGATGCGAACGAGCATCCTTAGGACTATGATACGGATGAGTATCATGTAGAAACAAACGCTTGACGCATGTTCTGAGATGATGGTACGGACGAGTGCCAACGAGTTAACAAAGAACAAGGACTAGTGTTGAATCTGCGGGGATATAAGTGGTATATACGAGATACGGACGAGCATCTGTATGAGTGTAACATGAGTAGTGAGTATGAGTATTGTATAGATGAGTGTTTATCTGCTGGGGAGAGTGACACGGACGAGTGTCAAGAGAGAAAAGTATAATAATAACAACAAGTATATAAAAGTGTAGATGACTGTGCTAGGGATATGACACGGACGGGTGCCGAAGGATTGTGTATGTAAGTATATGTGAGTGCAAAGAGGACGTCTTTGGCTTTCTGCTGGGAGCATGACACGGACGGGTGTCAGGAAGTATCTGTAATACGGGTGATCTTGTTTGTAAAGAGTGTTCAGGCGACTTTACTGGGGAGAGATGGCACGGACGGGTGTCAAAATGAGTATATACTGATGTTTGTGATTGTGAGGCAGCTGCTTTTGCTGGGGATTCTAGTGGGGATTTTTCTGTATGTTGATGAACTGTCATTATTCACAAGTGTTGGTCTAAAACATGGCTTATGATTATGCTATGTGTTTGATTTTTGCCGTAATGCTCCGTGTTAAAACGGAATGCTACGCTTTGTGGGTGAATATGATGCGAATGCTATGATTGTGCAAAGATACCAAATCGGGATTCGGATCCCGCTGCCACGAAGATCTTTGATCGATCCGTTTGTAGTAAACATTCCAGCTGGGGGATGAGACCATTGGTAGATCTGATGAGATGTATCTGCTTGGGGATTCGGGTCACTGAGAGACCTATTCCAATAAATGAGAGACCCAGCTGGGGTTTATAGAAGCTTTCTTCACTCTGTTGTGATTCTTCATGCGTTGCTCTTCTGGATAGAGGCTGGAGCTCTGTGGGGAGACGATTCCCTGACTTTTGTGCTCGGCTGAGGATGACAACTCGGCTGGGGAGAAAAAAGAAATCATTGAGATCTCCCTAGGAATTCTGCTGAAGTAGGTTCTTGACTCAGCCGGGGATATGGGCGCCTTTTGTAATGCCTGGAAACTCTGATGGGGAGGAGTAATAAGTGGCAGACTCAGCTGGGAGGAGTCATGAAAGGCAACTCAGCTGGGGAGAGGGCACTTTGGGTGCTAAAATTGAATGTTGGTTTGCCAGCTTGCTGGGATGAAGCTTACATGCCCCAAGTTGCGTTCTGGATACCTGCAATCCTGAAAAAGATAGAGAAACGCACAAGATAATCCCGAGGTATCCCTTACTGGATTCCGTCATAGGAGTTAGGCACTTCTGAGAGTAAGTATATTTCCTGCAAGCATGTTTTTGTTTGAAGATAAACATCTGTATTTTATGCAATCAGCTTCTTCTTAGACATCAGACATTTTTGCAAAAAAAATAAAAATGTACAAAACGAGACATGACTGAAAATCTGATTTTATTTCCTCATATGCCCTGAATTGGCGAGATACAGTCAAAGAAACAAATCCCCTGGAATGAGGAGATTGTTACAAATTGAGAAATAAAATGCTGGCAATGTTGATGACGCTTTAAGGAACTTCCTCTTTACTATGACTCGTATGACTTTTGACGTTCTTCTCATCTGGCTTTCTGAAGATGGCTGATTCTGACTGAGGCTTGACCCTTTCGAAGCTTTACCAAGTTGTAAGTGATGCAGACGAATTCAGAATGCAGTTGTTCGCTTATTCCCTTATTTTGCATGGATCGCCCATTCGGGTTTTCAATCCATCGGGATACCCATTTTTGCCTGAGCTGTCCAATGCGGCTTTTCAACTCAGCGGGTGTACATTTTGCTTATTTCCCTTATTTTTGCCCGAGTCTTTTATTCTGTTTTTGACTCGCCGGGATGCCCTATTTTTTCCTGGACTTACATTCTGTTTTTGTGTCCAGCGGGTCATTTATGCGAAGTATTTTTTAACTGCATCTGAATTCACAGGGGACGGGAAATCTTCACCATCCATGGTGCTGAGCATCAGCGCTCCACCAGAGAAAACTTTCTTTACTACAAATGGTCCTTCATAATTCGGAGTCCATTTGCCCCTGTGGTCATTATGAGGAGGGAGGATTCTCTTCAGCACAAGATCTCCTACTCGGTACCCTCGGTGCCTGACTTTCTGATCGAAGGCTTTCTTCATTCTCTTTTGATATAATTGCCCATGACAGATTGCAGCCAATCTTTTCTCTTCGATCAGACTCAGTTGTTCGTATCGGGCCCGAACCCATTCTGCTTCACTCAGTTTAACATCCATTAGTACCCGTAGAGAGGGTAATTCGACTTCAACAGGTAGGACTGCTTCCATACCATACACAAGCTGATACGGTGTTGCCCGAGTGGATGTCCTGATTGACGTGCGGTACCCATGCAAGGCAAACGGTAGCATTTCATGCCAGTCTTTGTAAGTGACTACCATCTTCTGCACAATCTTCTTGATATTTTTATTTGCCGCCTCAACAGCGCCATTCATCTTTGGCCTGTAAGGAGAAGAATTGTGATGTTGGATCTTGAAGTCCCGGCACAGCTCTGCCATCATTTTATTGTTCAAGTTGGAACCATTATCAGTAATGATTCGCTCGGGAACTCCGTATCGACAGATGATATCTCTCTTCAGAAATCTGGCTACCACTTGCCTTGTAACATTTGCATATGAGGCTGCTTCAACCCACTTGGTGAAATAGTCAATGGCAACCAAGATGAATCTGTGGCCATTCGAAGCAGTTGGCTCAATCTTGCCAATCATGTCAATGCCCCACATAGCAAAGGGCCAGGGTGAAGACATCACGTTCAAAGGATTGGGAGGCACATGCACCTTATCCGCATAAATCTGGCATTTATGGCATTTTCTAGCATAGGCACAACAGTCGGCGTCCATTGTGATCCAGTAATAACCTGATCTTAACAATTTCTTAGCCATGGCATGCCCTCCTGCATGGGTACCAAAGGATCCTTCGTGCACTTCATGCATCAACAAGTCTGCCTCTGTCTTATCAACACATCTGAGGAATACCATATCAAAGTTCCTTTTGTATAAAGACCCATCAGTGTTCAGAAAGAAACTACCGGCAAGCCTTCTCAAAGTCTTCTTATCATTGGATGATGCCCCAGGTGGGTATGTTTGATCCTCCAAGAAGCATTTAATGTCATGGAACCAGGGATTATCATCTTTAACAACATCTGCTGCGAACACATATGCTGGTCTGTCAAGTCTGGACATTGAAATTTGAGGTACAAAGTTGGCAGCTTGAACTTTGATCATTGATGAAATGGTAGCCAGAGCATCTGCAAACTGATTCTCGTCCCGAGGGATATACTCAAGCTTGACTGTTGTGAAGAAAGTCAATAACCTCCTTGTATAATCCCTGTAAGGTATCAGATGGTCCTGGTGAGTGTACCATTTGCCGTTGGTTTGATTAACTACCAGAGCTGAATCTCCGAATACAGTCAATGTCTTGATCCTGAGGTCAATAGCTTCCTCAAGACCCATAATGCAAGCTTCGTATTCAGCTTCGTTGTTAGTGCAGTTGAAAGTGAGTTTTTCCGAGAAAGGCATGTGAACTCCTTTAGGTGTAATGAGTACTGCACCAACACCACGACCATTCATGTTAACAGCCCCATCAAACATCATAGTCCACTCTTTTTCCGGGTCAGGCCCTTCAGTGTGAATAGGCTCTTCATGATCTTTTGCTTTAATGAACATGATGTCTTCATCAGGGAAGTCAAATCTCATAGGCTGGTAGTCATCAATGGGTTGCTCAGCAAGATATTCAGACAATACACTGCCCTTGATGGCTTTCTGAGATGTGTACTGGATGTCATACTCTGTAAGGATCATTTGCCATCTTGCAACCCGTCCGGTAAGTGCTGGCTTCTCGAAAATGTACTTAACTGGGTCCATTTTTGAGATCAATAAAGTAGTGTGGGTCAACATATACTGTCTCAGTCGGCGAGCAGCCCATGCTAAAGCACAGCAAGTTTTCTCGAGCAGTGAATAACGTTGTTCACAGTCGGTAAACTTTTTGCTCAGGTAGTATATTGCATACTCTTTTCGACCAAACTCGTCATGCTGGCCCAGCACACACCCCATTGACTCTTCTAATACTGTCAAGTTCATTATCAGAGGTCTTCCTTCAACTGGAGGCATGAGGATTGGAGGCTCTTGTAAGTATCCCTTGATCTTGTCAAAAGCCTTCTGGCAGTCTTCGTTCCACCTGACCGTCTGTTCTTTTCTCAGCAGCTTGAACAAAGGTTCGCAGGTTGCTGTAAGGTGAGATATGAACCGTGAAATGTAGTTCAATCGACCTAAGAACCCTCGAACTTCTTTCTCTGTCTTCGGTGCAGGCATCTCTTGGATGGCTTTGACTTTATCAGGGTCAACTTCAATCCCTTTCTCACTTACAATAAATCCCAACAGCTTACCAGATCTCACCCCGAATGTGCATTTGTTGGGGTTCAACTTCAATTGGTATTTCCTCAGACGCTTGAACAATTTCAGCAGATTCACCAAGTGGTCTTCTTCAGTAAGGGACTTGGCAATCATATCATCCACATAACACTCGATTTCTTTATGGATCATATCGTGGAATAATGTTACCATAGCCCGTTGATATGTTGCACCAGCATTCTTCAATCCGAATGGCATCACCTTGTAACAGAACGTGCCCCAGGGTGTGATGAAGGTTGTCTTCTCCATGTCTTCAGGTGACATTTTGATCTGATTGTATCCTGAAAATCCGTCCATGAAGGAGAATACCGAGAACTGAGCAGTATTATCCACCAATACATCAATGTGAGGTAAAGGGAAATCATCCTTCGGGCTAGCTCTGTTCAGATCCCGGTAGTCAACACACATTCTTACCTTACCGTCTTTCTTAGGCACAGGTACTATATTAGCAACCCACGGCGGATAGCTAGTTACAGCAAGGAACCCGGCGTCCCATTGCTTTTGTACCTCCTCCTTGATTTTCATAGCCATGTCTGGGCGAGTACGGCGCAGCTTCTGTTTGACCGGTGGACATTCTTCTCTCAACGGCAGCTTGTGCACAACCACGTCGGTGTCCAACCCTGGCATATCTTGATAAGACCAAGCAAACACGTCCACATACTCTCGAAGCAGGTCAATCAGTTGTCTCTTCACTGAGTCTTGCAGGCAGGCCCCGATTTTAACTTCTTTCACGTCTTCATCTGTACCAAGATTGATCACTTCAACCTCCTCCTGGTGAGGAGTAATAACCTTTTCCTCTTGTCTTAACAACCTGGCTAGCTCTTCAGGAAGCTCATATTCTTCTTCAACCCCTTCATCAGCTTGGTTGATTGTATTGTCAAAGTCATATGAAGTCATAGCCGTGTTGTTGTCGGTGCTGTCTGGAAGGCACTCTCTGCAAGGGTTCAGTTTGTTCATTTTAGTGATTTGATTTTAATCTTGTTTAAAAAAGGTGAAATAAAGTTGTCATTTTGAAAACATCGCCATTTATTTTTTGTACAAAAAGAAAAATGGAAAAACAGTGAACGAAAAGGAAAAAGACTCATTTGCAAAAAGATGTCTGATATTTCATTGATTAATCTTGTTGCACAAAAAGTACAGATGGCCCGATTACAAAATGAGTCTTGTCATCTTGGGCAAGATGCAAGACTTTGATGCATGCTATAAAAATACAGGAAATAATAATTACTCTGCATGAGTAACTCTTATAATTTCCTGGGAAGACCGGTTTGAGATACTGCTCCCCGGGATCTTTGGACGAATCCAATTCTCCAGATTGCGTTCTTCTTCCAGCTCGTCTTCCAAATTGTTGATAGCATCAGGAGTGAGCATCCCCCACTGACAAAGTTGGGCTCTTTTGCAGCCTCTGCTTGATCTTGTTGAGTTGGTTTGTAACCCAACCCAAATCTATCCTCTTTCTTCTCCACCGATAACAATTTGCCCCAGCCTTGGGCGGTTCCTTCCTCAACAACCTTCCGGGCTTGTTGGTATGATGATATCGAGGTTCCAGGTACATCAGATGTCTCATTCACATTCAAGGCTTCGAAACCTTGGCTCATTGTTTCATCGATCTCCCCATCCATCTCAATATACTTATAAGTAGCCAGATGGCTAACAAATATATCCTCCTCCCCACAGATAGTAACGACTTGGCCTTCCCACTCAAATTTTAACTTCTGGTGAAGGGTTGAGGTCACGGCGCCAGCGGCGTGAATCCATGGTCTACCCAACAAACAGCTGTAGGCAGGCTGAATGTCCATCACGTAGAAGGTCGTTGTAAAAGTTTGTGGGCCAATCGTTATGGGCAACTCAATCTCTCCCAGAACCGATCTCTTAGAACCATCAAAGGCTCTTACTACCAGGTTACTGGGACGCAATGCCAATCCGTCATATTCTAGCTTCACCAGAGCCTTTTTAGGTAAGACATTGAGGGATGACCCCGTGTCTACCAGCACATGGGAAAGGACAGCACCCTTACATTCCATGGTTATGTGCAAGGCCTTGTTATGGTTGCGGCCTTCCGTTGTCAAATCAGTGTTGGTGAACCCTAGTCCATGACTAGCATTAACATTTCCAACTACGGTTTCCAACTGATTGACCGTGATCTCTTCAGGCACGTAAGCTGCGTGCAAAACTTTGAGTAGTGCATTCCGATGGGCCTCGGAGCACATAAGCAATGATAGGATTGAGATCTTGGAAGGCGTCTGGTGAAGCTGATCCACTATTTTGTAATCACTCTTTTTGATGATTCTCATGAACTCATCAAATTCTTGATCGAATGGTGTTTTCAAAGCTTCCTTAACAGCTTGATCTTCCTGCACCGGGCTCTTTCCTTTTGCCTTGGCAGCAGCTTCTGCTTCGGCAGTGGGTCTCTGAATTTGTGGAGCAAAGAGACGTCTGCTTCGAGTGAAGCCTCCGCCTCCTCCCACATTGTCTACTTGTGGTGCAGGGGTTGATGATTCAAAAGTGATTTTTTGTCCTTCACAGTACAGGTCAGAGCCGTAATGCCAGGGGATGGCATTACTGCTTTCATAAGGTACTGGCCCAGGCACCGTGATAATGACTGGACTGACTGCAGCTGCGGAAGGAATTGTGATAGTCTGTGGATCGTAATAAATTGTGACTGGTGCTCTGATGGGAGCAACACCTTCTGAGTTGTAGGCAGAGTTGTTTTCAGGATCATAAAATATCGTGACAGTTGAGACATCTTCAGAGTTTGTTGCTGGAGTTGTAGGAGACATTGTCGGAAGAATGGATGTTGTTGTTGTAGGAGATTCAAATTGGAGTGGTGCTGGAGTTGTAGAAGGAACATTTGTTGATATCTGGTCAGTTGAAATGACAGACGAAACACTTGTTGATGAAGCCGAAGAATTGTCGGGAACAATGGTTGTTGCAATTGTAGGAGATACCGGAATTGTTGCTGATGAGATTGCTGGATTAGTAGGAAATGATGTGGTGATTTGAAGCTGGCCACTCTGAATGAGACCATATATGCCATTCCTTAAGTTATCGCACCCATTTACTGAAATATTACAGTAAGCACATCCTAACTCACACCCCGGGAACATTTGACATTCGAGGAGCTGAGCCTTAATCTCCACCAACGGTGTCCGGATCTGACCCACACTGGTTATTAAATAAGACGGCTTGTCTTCTTCAATAGCGTTAATTCTGGGACCACCGTGGTTTGGCATGGGGTTCTTATTGACATTGGGTGGTGGTGCGAAGTTCAGAGCTTTTGAGTCTACCAGGTCTTGTACCTTCATGTGCAGGGCTCTGCACTTTTCCGTACTGTGGCCAGGTGCATTTGAATGAAAAGCACATCTGGCGTTGGAGTCATAATTCCTGGGTAGACTGTTGGGATCCGGAGGTTCCAACGTCCTTAGCTCAACTAGGTTGAGTTTCAGGAGTTGTGGCAGCAATGTAGCATATGGCATAGGGATCGGATCGATCACCCTGTTGGCTTGAGATGGCCTTTGTTGGAATGGCCTTTGCTGGTTGTTGTTGTTGGTGTTGTTGTTGTAATTTTTCGGAGGATACTGATTTTGTTGATGGTACTGAGGTTGTTGCTGATAGTTTTGCTGAGGAGGTTGATAAGCTGGTTGAGGATGAGCTGGAGCGGGGATGGTGACTGCTGCCACAAATCTATGGACATATTAGGGCCTGCCCCGGCTGGTGTGGATGGCATTGGTCTCGCCAGTTCTTCTTGGGCCTGCAAAAGGCTTTCTTGCATTGCTGGACGAGCTGGCACCATTGTCGGAAATCTTTCCCATCTTCAACAGGCTTTCAATTCTCTCCCCAGCTATGACAACATCTGCAAAGCTGGTAGATGAGAAGGCAGCTAGCCGATCAATGTAAGTCCCCTAAAGGGTGTTCATGAACATATCAGCCATCTCCCTTTCTGACATAGGTGGCTGGACAGCGGCAGCAAGCTGTCTCCATCTTTGAGCATACTCTCGGAAGCTCTCTCTAGATGACTGTGACATTCCCATTAGGAGGGTCCTGTTGGGTGCCATATCCAGATTATACTGATACTGTCTGATGAAGGCCTCTGCCAGGTCCTTCCAGCATCTAATAGTTGCTCTTGTCAGATGGGAATACCATTCCCTCGAAGCTCCAGTCAAGCTATCCTCAAAATAGAACATCCACAGCTTCTCGTCCATGGTATAGGCCTTTAGCCTCCCGAGAAAAGATTGTAGATGGGTCCGTGGACAGGAAGTCCCATTATACTTCTCAAAACATGGTGGCTTAAACTTGTGGGGAATCCTGACCCCGTCTACCAAGCCCATATCCATAACATCAAAACCCAAAGAGTTTTGAGACTCTAAGGATCTTAATTTCTCAGCTATCTCATCCAACCTTCTATCATAAGCTTCTTCCCCGGCTCCCATTACTGTGAACTGGTCCTCTTGGGGGTCTTCTTGCAGTACCCTGGCTGCAGTGGCAGTCCCTTGAACATTAGCAGGAATATTGACCTCTGGATAAAGATGGGGGCCAAATACAGGGGGGTTAACATGAGGTTGGACCCTTTCATTGTTGCTGGTGCCGGCAGTCCCTATATGTGGCTCTTCTTGATTCTGCCTTTCCACCATGGCTCTCAATCTTTCTTGGCTCTGAGCCATGTTGTTCATCACTTCCATAAACTGAGTCATCTGCGTTCTCATTTCCAATCTTTCGTTTGCCATTTGATTTCTGACCTCTGCAAGGTCCTGCTGTACCTGATCCATTTGTATGCCCGGAAGGTTGTTACGGGTTGGATAACGGTGCGGACGGTTGAGGGGAAATACCCGGCGTCGAGCAATAGTTCCTGAACATCACAACAGAATTAGCAACAATAAAACAAAAACCTACAAAACAAACAAAGGGTTAGCATGCAATGCAGTATGCTTATTTGTTTTCAAAGTATCCGGCTTGGCATTCAGTTTTGACCCTTCCAGACTCTTGATGATGTTGTTGATGTTGCTTTTGAAGTAAACTCGGATGGGACAAACCGATACATATATCAAAAAACAAATAGTACATAGTTTGTTTACAAATACAAGCCCTCCGAGGGGTCAAAATACATCATAAGAGAATAAAAGTACATAAAATGAAAGCAACAACAAGCAAATAGTCAAACACCAAGACCAAACTCATCCTCCTGAACTTCCTTGAGAAGTGCTTCAGTCACAGGATCAGCTGGACGCTCCGTGAGATTTCTGATGAGGAGATTTCGGGTAGTAACAGCTGCAGTTAGCTTCTTGTGTTGACTTTGGTCCTTTGACCTCTTCACTCCAGCTTTGATCTTCAGCTCGGATATCTCCCTCTGGGCTGCTGCCAGGGCTTCTTGCTGCACTTTTGCACTAGCTTCCAGTTGCTCTATCCTGTCTTGAACTCTCTTGTCCTCCAGAGTACGAGCTTCGGTGATCCTGACCCACCTAGCCTGACTCTCCTTCAGATACAAGTCTGTCCTTGCTCTCTGGAACTGGGCTTCCTTGCAAGCATTCTTCAGAATTTGTTCTCCAGCCTTAGACTTCTTGATATAATCCAGACTTTTCAATCTTAGCCAGATGCTCCACTCTCAGCTTCTCCAGCCTCTCAATATCCATCCTACCATCATTCCTCTCCCGGAGGGTCTTCTGCAAAGCCTGGGTTAACTTCTCATTCCTTTCTTTCAAGCTCTCAAACTCCTCCAAACTGATAGTGGCAGGGGGTGGTGCTGAAGATGATTCAGGCATATCTTCTATGGTAAAGTGCATTCCAGAGAACTGAGCCCTGGCACGAGACCACTCATAATATTGTGCTGATACCACATTGCTGCACTTCCCCAGAATGGTTACTCCCTTGGTTTGAACATTATCCCAGGCCCAGGCTGCCTGCCTAACAATAGCCAGATTAGGCTTGTTCTCACAATAAAGAGTCTCAACCAAGTCCTGTGCCTTAGGAGTGTGGACCAGTGCATAGCCCAGTTGCCTTCTAAATAACAGAGGATTGTAATTAATACTACCCTTAACTCCTATTAGGGGCACATTGGGAAAATGCCCACAGCTGGTGATGATGTCCCTGCCTTTGGTACTTTGAGTGCACCATCTGATATCAGCCGAAGTTAGTGCGGTGAGTCTCTTAGCCCAGTTTCTCTGCTGATGAGGATTCAAAAATGCATCTGTCCTGGGTAGATGCTTGAGAAGCCAAGTATGGAACAATGGAGCACAACACCTCACTAATCTTCCCCTTTGCTTTTCATTCCTCTGATGCACTGAATAGTAAAGATCCCCCAACAAGGTTGGCACTGGGTTTCTTTGAATGAAAAGATGGATTGCATTCTTGCTGATGAACTGAGGCTCATCTGCAAACAATATGATCCCATATATGCTCAGGGCCAGCAAAGCACAGACTGCTTTCCAATCTCCCACAGAAGCCTTCAGGGTAGCTTGAGAGATCAAGAAATCTAGATGCAGGCCAGGGATCCCAGCCTTAGAAGTCATATGCTGCCCAATCAGAACAGGTTCCAGATGCAATGCCTTTGCTACTTCTTCATTACCAGGAAAGACCATCTCAGGGTTGAAAGGGATTCCACCCCTGGTAGGTATACCAACCAATGATGAGTATTCTTCCAATAAAGGGCCCAACTGAAAGTCTTGAAAAGTGAAACCTCTCAGTGGGGGATCATAAAACTGAAGGCAAGTGTGGATCAGGCTTCTCTGTGAGGGGTCCAGATCCATAACCATATCAAGTATATCTCCATAGTGTTCCCTGAACAGTGGTATGTGATCTGGAGTGATCAGGGTCTGAATCCTCCTGATGTCAGATAGCTCTGGCTGGAAGAAGTGGTAGGTGATGTTGTTCTTTTTAGGTGCCATGATGCTGAGACTGAGTAGAGACAAGTGCTGATGATGATACTGAAGAATGGGCCACTGATTGGCTGAAGTAGATAGCTGATGGCTGAAGCAAGTGTTGATGAAGATAGGTCAATACTGAAGATGGGGTCAAAACCAAAACCAAATGAAGATGGATACCCTGAAACACAAATAAGCAAATGTCAATATGATGCAATGATTATGTATGCAAATGATATGCAAGGGTTTGTGACTGAGCTGGATCTGATCAAATGCCCTGGTATAGGTCCAAGTATGTTCAAGAATTCCAGATGAAGGTCTATAAATCCAGTAACCAAGGTGGGGGACTCAAATAAAGAGCCACATGTCCAGGGTTTTAGAATCACAAGAACTGTCCCAACATGGAGTATTCTTAATCAAATCAAAGTAACAGGGTATTCTGAGGCCAAAGGTACCTGCAAACCTGTAAACAGCCCAACCCCCTCACAGGTGGTGTTCTAAAACAAGGATCCTCAGACTCGGATCAATTATGAGAAGTGTAAACACTTCCAACCCGGAGGTACAGTGTTTACAATAACCATAAGAGTTCCTCCTCTAATTCACCTCAGTTTCTGAAGGTCAATACTAAAGGTCATCCAGACTTAGCAGGCTTCCCAGATAGCCCTAGTATTGCAGGAAATCTGCAACACAGAGTTCTCAAGAAGAAACCCATATCTGAACCGTGTTTCATATTCCCGCACCAGACCGAGATGGAATGGGAAAGAATATGATTCACTCTAGCCTAGGTGTCACTCAGGTCCCAGGTATAGGACCTTAACTCTCAATGGAACACCCACCCACCAAAGCAAACAACAGATCCAGCCAGCAGCACAGTATGACAATATGATATAATGCAAGGCTATAAGAAAGCAGTAAACAACTGTTCATAAAGCAAAAATAATCACAAATGTACAAACACAAATAAGCACACAAAACCCCAGTAAACACAAATCAATCAAGCGCTAGGAGGAACCCACAAAAAGAACCAGAAGCCCTGGTTGCAGCATAAGCATCCCCAGCAGAGTCGCTAAGCTGTCGCTCCCGATAAATGGGGAATGGGCCCAGATAAAGGTACAGACGCGAACGGTCGGCGAGAGGAACAATGAGAACACATAGCCGTGAACTCACTGGAGAAGAAAAGAGTCGCCAGCTAGGCATTTTTATCCCTGAAGGAAAGGCAATGCTGCATAGACCTAGAAAGAGATGGATAAGACGGTTGCGAACCAGAGAGACTGAGAAAGGGGGTTGGTTACAACCTGGGAAGGTATTAGCACCCAGATTGTCCGCCGTACTCGACGGGATCCACGCTTGAAAGATTTGTGTTTTAAAGGGGTAGTGTCAGTGCAATTTGTGTGTAAAAGAGCTGGAAAACAAAATGTACAGGTGTCAGTGTAAGAGAAAGGTGAAGTATATAAGTGAAGTGTCAGTGTAAGGATAAGAGTGAAATGCTCAAGATCATGAGGCTAAAGAATGAAGCTGGAAAGAGGGAGAATATACAGAGACTTTTGTTCGATAACCGTTAAGTTATGCCTACGTATCGTCTCGTGCAATGAGGAAGTCAAAACACCGTAGTTCGACCCAAAGAGACTGAAAGATGAATTGACTGATGAACTGCTTGCTTGTCTATGCTCAAGTGTATGACCTGTCTGGCTCAGGTGCAAACTGTCTTGCATTAGACGGAAGAAGCAAGTTCTCGCTTATGAGTGAATGAGACGAGAAAAGAATCCCGGAGGAGACGATTATTGTTTGTTTTTTGAGTTTTCAGTCTTTTATTGCTTTTGAAAGTTTGTCATAAGTTAATGAGCTTAAGCCTAAACCAACGGATTTAGTAAACTCATCACATCTTCCCTCTGTTTAGGGGTAATGAGAATACCTTAAGTGTGAAGTCAGATTCTCACACTTAATCACCTTTGGTGTAGGGTTAAGATCATTAACCTACTTGTGATTATTTAGATGTTTTTGTTGTTTTTTTGTTTAGTGTTAAGTAATGAGGTTAAGCCATAATCAAGGATTAAACAGACTCATTACACCATCCTAATAGAAGGATAATAGATGAGAATGTTTAAGCTGAGGAAAGCTCCTCAACTTAATCCATGATTAGGGATTAAACTCATGACAAAACAAGCCTTTGATTAAGTGGATTTTATTTAATGGTATGATGATGAAGTGATTTTTAGGGTTTGTAAGACAACTTGAGGGGGACTTGTCCATTAACACTAGGGTTAGTCCTTCTTAACCAGTTAAGGAAGAATTAGAACCCTAATGCAAGGCCCAAGTTACAAGTGTGATGTCTTGATGATTATTAAGATGGATTGATTAAAGGAGTTAAACACATTAAGGGTTTAACACTTAGGATTAAAGTTATACACTCCATCCTAATAGAAGGATGCAGGCATAAGCTTAATCACAAAGCCTTAAAGCCTTTAGGGTTTAGTCCCTGATTATGAGGTGAGAAGAGAAGACTCAAAAGAGACACAAAGGTAAAACTAAGAGGGGAGACTAATCAAAACCCTAATCATTGTCATGCTTGGTTGTTCCTAAGGTTTGTGAGGTTTTACAAGAGAAGTCTTCAATGGAACCACCAGGAAGCAGATGAAAAGATCAAGAGAAGCAAAGTAACTTGCTTCATTCAAGAAGTCAAGTCACTTGAAGAAAGAAAGTAAGGAGAAAAAGAATGAGCAAGCCCAAACTCAAACACATACAAAAATGCAGCAAGGATGCATAAAAGAGATGAAGAGAAGTTATGAGAAGTGAAGGCAAATTCACTTCTCAAAGTCACTTACCACCTGAAAAATTAGAAAAGAAAATGCAATGCAATGCAAAATGAGATGAAATGGTATGATGAAGAACCAAACCAGAAACACATACATGATGTTAATGATGCTATGAGATGCTACAAACCAGAAACAACACATGTGGATGATCATACAAACTTATGGATGCAAATGAAGCAAGTTAAAATACATGAACATACATGAAAAGTTATGAGATGCATATGGCATATAACATGGCAAATACATGATGCAATGATCAAACATTCTTTCAATATGTCTTATGATGTCAAATGGATCACATGGATGCTTGAAATGTCATGGCAAGTCATGTTATGCAAGAGAATGCAAGATGGATGCATATGGAAGCCCAAATTAGGGTTTATGAACAATGCATCAAACAAAAATCAAAATCATAAGCAAACAACATTATAAAAAATTGAAAATGCCACACAAAGGACCCCTAATCCTATACTAACCCAATGCCCAAAGGAGAGGTTTCAACTCTTAACCAAGTTCAAGTTATGATTTTTACAAGTTTGCTAGGGTTTTAGGGTTTCCAAACAAAAGAAATGCCAAACAAAATGAAAATGAAAGATAAAATCATGGCCATTTAATCCCACAAACTACATGCTAAACACAATGCAATACAAAAAGAATCAATGTCCAACTCCTCATGAATAGGCAGAAATGATTTTTGGAACTTTGGATCAAATTAATGCATAAAAATGATTTTAATTCAATGGAAAATTCTCAAAATGCATCAAGATCAAAAAATAAATTTGGTTTGAAGGTTGGGCAATGTTTCTAAATGTCTTAGAACATTTCATGAATTTTTTGATGATTTTTAAATACCTTAAAGTATTTTTAATAAATTAATTTTCATTAATCAATTAAAAATAAACTTTTAAATATTTAAAAATACTTTTTAATGCTAAAAATAAAAATAAAAATATTTTTGTGTTTTAAAAATTAATGAAACTCTTGAGAAAAAGTTTCATAATTTTTAAAACATTTTTGCTATTTTAAATAAATTATGCAAAACAAATGAATTAAATGAAAATAAAAATGAATTTAAACTGAATTAATGAGAAGTCAACAGATCTGATGGCCTGGATTCAAACAAAAACACGCGCGCATTGACCTGGCGCCAAATCCCACGGCCAGTATTCAAACTCAGCTAATCAATGCTTATGCCCTAATCCCACCGTTAATTACTTTCAGATGACCGGAACAGTGTTCCGGTCATCTTCTCCGTTCACCCCAAACCTCAAACTCCTTCAAAACGCATCTAAAACGAAATCTAAAAACACAGAAATGATTCCCACTCACTCACGAATCAAACCCTAAATCAAAACAAATTTATCATTCATAAAATGGCTGAATCGAATCAATCTATTTCTAGGGAAAAAAGTTTCAGAAGCATGGTAAACTCTCATCTCTCCACCATTTTCAAAACTAAAGATATCAGAGCAATCAGTGAAGCATAGAGAACAACTTTAGAACATAAAAAATGATTTCTGGAAAAAAAAGTTCTTGAGCTACCTGAGTTTCGAAGCTTTCACTCCTGCAACTTTCTGACCTCCCCTCTTGATGTAATCCACTCTACTTGATCCTCTGATGATGCTTGAATGCTTAGAAAGAGTTTAAGTTGTCTGGTTAAGGAGTTTGAACAGCTTCTGCTCAAGCTCAGTTGAAAATGGTGATGGTGATTCAAGCTGTTTCAGGCAAATGTGAAGGGTTCTTTATGACCAGTGTGGTGAATGGAGAAGGTTTATGAAATTTGTTTGAGTGTTTTTGGCCTGTGGAAGATGTTTCGAAGGGAAATGCAGGTTGGAGTGAAAATGGGAATGAGGTGTTCTTGCTTGATTCAGGCTTGTGTCTTGTTGGTTTTTGCTCAGTGAAGCAAGGTGAGTTGATGTGTGGAATTGGTTTTAATGTTTGTGTGTTGTGCAGAGAGATTCGAAGAGAAATGCTTGAGGGAGTGTTTTTGTGAATGGTGTCCTAGGGCTTGCTTCAGGCTGGCTTGATGTATCAAATGGCTAGCATTTGCTTTGCATAAAAGACTCCTATTGGTCAGATGATGTGACCTGGCCTGCTATGATTG
Source organism: Lathyrus aphaca (assembly GCA_963966055.1). Taxonomy (NCBI): domain Eukaryota; kingdom Viridiplantae; phylum Streptophyta; class Magnoliopsida; order Fabales; family Fabaceae; genus Lathyrus; species Lathyrus aphaca. The sequence goes on along the minus strand of OZ014519.1, from coordinate 499,636,778 downwards.
GGATGTTCACTTTTGCAAAAAGTCCACTTTGTTGTAAGGAGGGCATGGGCTAAGTTCTAGCTTGGTACAAGAGGCATGGGCTGCGCAGCAAGGTGTGTGTGGAAGGCTAGCATGGTTCATCATCCAATGTAGCAAGTAAGGTTTGAAAAGTGACCTAAATTGACAAATTCCTTAAAAGTCAACCATGCCCAAAAAAGTCAACTTTGCAAAAACTTCAAATTCTTGAATTTTGTGAACTTCAACCTTCTTCCATGATCAAATAAAGATCATATACACTCAAAATGATGAAGATCACCCCTTGGTTGGGTCATTGGGGGCCTCAGATGCCCTGATTTTGCACTGACTTGTCTGAAAAGTCAACTCTTGATCAGATGACTTCCCCATGGAATTTCTTCATGAAAATTGATATGAATACTCCCTATACCATATAAAGACCAATGGAAACAAGAATGACCAAAAAATTTGGAGTTATGGCCTCTGAAACCAAAACCCTAATTTTAGGTCATCTGTGCAGTCAAACCTGGATCTGCCTCCACACCAATCCCAATCCTTGTGATTCTTTGGCATCTTGGACTTTGAGAGGATGTAATATGATACTTGAACACATATGGACCCCTTTGAAGTGATTGATGACCTTTGGAGTGGCTCAAGAAGCTCTTGGATTGCTCAAATCACAAACCCTAGGTGCAGATGACTTTGAATCTATGCAGTGAATCAAAAATAAGATATGAGATGATATGATTGTGTTTATGCATATGAAATGATCACAAGCCATGGTGTGAATGGGTGAGGGCAAATTTGGGGTGTTTACACCAGGAAATTATAAGGGTTACTCCTGCAGAGTAATTATTATTTCCTGTATTTTATAAGCATGCATCAAGTCTTGCATCTTGCCCAAGATGTCAAGACTCATTTTGTAATCGGGCCATCTTATAATTTTGTGCAAATGGATTAATCAATGAATATCAGACATCTTTTGCAAATGAGTCTTTTCCTTTTCCGCTCACTGTCTTACATTTTTCTTTTTGTACAAAAATAAAATGGCAATGTTTTCCAAAATGATAACTTCATTTCACTTTTTCTAAACAAGATTAAAATTGATCACTAAAATAAACCAATCTAAACCCTTGCAGAAAGTGTCTTTCAGACTGCACCGACAATAACACTGTTATGGCTTCGTATGACTTTGACAATCTGATCAATCAAGCTGATGTAGGGGTTGAAGAAGACTATGAGCTACCTGAAGATCTAGCCAGGTTGTTAAGGCAAGAGGAGAAGGTTATCACTCCTCATCAGGAGGAGGTTGAAACGGTTAATCTTGGTACGGAAGAAGACGTGAAAGAAGTTAAGATCGGGGCCTGCCTACAAGCTTCGGTAAAAGAGCAACTGATTGATATGCTTTGGGAGTATGTGGATGTTTTTGCTTGGTCTTATCAGGATATGCCAGGGTTGGACACCGATATTGTCATGCACAAGCTACCTTTGAAAGAAGACTGCCCACCAGTAAAATAGAAGTCGTGCCGTACTCGCCCAGATATGGCAATGAAGATAAAGGAAAAGGTGCAAAAGCAGTGGGACGCTGGTTTCCTTGCTGTGACTAGCTATCCGCCGTGGGTTGCTAATATTGTACCTGTGCCTAAGAAAGATGGCAAGGTGAGGATGTGTGTGGACTACCGGGATCTGAACAGAGCCAGCCCGAAAGATGACTTCCCTTTACCTCACATTGATGTATTGGTTGATAATACGACTCAGTTCTCGGTGTTCTCCTTCATGGACGGATTTTCAGGATACAATCAGATCAAGATGTCACCTGAAGACATGGAGAAGACAACTTTCATCACACCCTGGGGCACATTCTGTTATAAGGTGATGCCATTCGGACTGAAGAATGCGGGTGGCACTTATCAATGAGCTATGGTAACATTATTCCACGACATGATCCACAAAGAAATTGAATGTTATGTGGATGACATGATTGCCAAGTCCCTTATAAAATAAGACCACCTGGTGAACCTATTGAAACTATTCAAGCGTCTGAGGAAATACCAACTGAAGTTAAACCCCAACAAATGCACATTCGGGGTGCGATCCGGTAAGCTGCTGGGATTTATTGTAAGTGAGAAAGGGATTAAAGTTGACCCTGATAAAGTCATTGCCATTCAAGAAATGCCTGCACCAAAGTCAGAAAAAGAAGTTCGGGGGTTCCTAGGAAGATTGAACTACATCTCAAGGTTCATATCTCATCTTACAGCAACCTGTGAGCCCTTGTTCAAGCTTTTAAGAAAAGAACAAACGGTCAGGTGGAACGAAGACTGCCAGAGGGCTTTCGACAAAATCAAGGAATACTTACAAGAGCCTCCAATCCTTATGCCTCCAGTCGAAGGAAGACCTCTAATCATGTACTTGATAGTATTAGAAGAGTCAATGGGGTGTGTGCTGGGCCAACATGACGAGTCTAGTCGAAAAGAGTATGCAATATACTACCTAAGCAAAAAGTTTACCGACTGTGAACAACGTTATTCACTGCTCGAGAAAACTTGTTGTGCTTTAGCGTGGGCTGCTCGCCGACTAAGGCAGTATATGTTGACCCACACTACTTTATTGATATCAAAAATGGACCCAGTTAAGTACATTTTCGAGAAGCCAGCACTTACCGGACGGGTTGCAAGATGGAAAATGATCCTCACAGAATATGACATTCAGTACATATCTCAAAAAGCCATCAAAGGCAGTGTATTGTCTGATTATCTTGCTGAGCAACCCATTGATGATTACCAGCCTATGAGATTTGACTTCCCTGATGAAGACATCATGTTCATAAAAGCAAAAGATCATGAAGAGCCTGTTCACACTGAAGGGCCTAACCCAGAAGAAGAATGGACTATGATGTTTGACGGGGCTGTTAATATGAATGGTCGTGGTGTTGATGCAGTACTCATTACACCCAAAGGTGTTCACATGCCTTTCTCGGCAAATCTCACCTTTAACTGCACTAACAACGAAGCTGAATACGAAGCTTGCATTATGGGTCTTGAGGAAGCCATTGACCTCAGGATCAAGACTTTGACTGTATTCGGAGATTCAGCTCTGGTAGTTAATCAAACCAACGGCAAATGGTACACCCACCAAGATCATCTGATACCTTATAGGGATTATACAAGAAGGTTACTGACTTTCTTCACAACAGTCAAGCTTGAGTATATCCCCCGAGACGAAAATCAATTTGCAGATGCTCTGGCTACCATTTCATCCATGATCAAAGTTCAAACTGCCAACTTTGTACCTCGGATCTCAGTGTCCAGACTTGACAGACCAGCATATGTGTTCTCAGCAGATGTTGTCAAAGATGATAAGCCTTGGTTCCATGACATTAAGTGCTTCTTGGAGGATCAAACATACCCACCTGGGGCATCTTCCAATGACAAGAAGACATTAAGAAGGCTAGCTGGTAGTTTCTTCCTGAATACTGACGGTTCCCTCTACAAGAGAAACTTTGATATGGTACTTCTCAGATGCTTGATAAGACAGAAGCAGGCTTGTTAATGCACGAGGTGCACGAAGGATCCTTTGGTACCCATGCAGGAGGGCACGCAATGGCTAAGAAGTTGTTAAGATCAGGTTATTACTGGCTCACAATGGATGCAGACTGTTGTGCCTATGCCAGAAAATGCCATAAATGCCAGATCTATGCAGATAAGGTGCATGTGCCTCCGAATCCTCTGAATGTGATGTCTTCACCCTGGCCCTTTGCCATGTGGGGCATTGATATGATTGGCAAGATTGAACCGACTGCTTCAAATGGCCACAGATTCATCCTGGTAGCCATTGACTATTTTACCAAGTGGGTTGAAGCAGCTTCTTATGCAAATGTTACGAGGCAAGTGGTAGCCCGATTTCTGAAAAGAGACATCATCTGTCGGTATAGAGTGCCCGAGCGAATCATTACTGATAATGGTTCGAACTTAAACAATAAAATGATGGCAGAACTATGTCGGGACTTCAAGATCCAAAACCACAATTCTTCTCCTTACAGGACAAAGATGAATGGCGTTGTTGAGGCAGCTAACAAGAATATCAAGAAAATTGTACAAAAGATGGTGGTTACATATAAGGATTGGCATGAAATGCTACCATTTTCCTTACATGGGTACCGTACGTCAATCAGAACATCCACTGGGACAACACCGTATCAGCTTGTTGATGGTATGGAGGCAGTCCTACCTGTTGAAGTTGAATTACCCTCCCTACGGGTACTGATGGATGTTAAGTTGAATGAAGCAGAATGGGTCCGATCCCGATACGAACAACTGAACCTGATTGAAGAGAAGAGATTAGCTGCAATCTGTCATGGGCAGCTGTATCAGAAAAGAATGAAGAAAGCCTTCGATCAGAAAGTCAGGCTCCGAGAGTACCAAGTAGGAGATCCTGTGCTGAAAAGACTCCTCCCTCCTCATACAGGCCACAGGGGCAAGTGGACTCCGAATTATGATGGGCCATTCATAGTAAAGAAAGTTTTCTCAGGTGGAGCTTTTATGCTCAGTACTATGGATGGTGAAGACTTCCTGTCCCCTGTGAATTCGGATGCAGTTAAAAAATACTTCGCATAAAATGACCCGCTGGACATAAAAACAGAATGTAAGTCTAGGCAAAAAATAGGGCATCCCGGCGAGTCAAAAACAGAATGAAAGACTCGGGCACAAATAAGGGAAAATAAATAAAAAATGTACACCCGCTGAGTTGAAAAGCCTCATTGGACAGCTCAGGCAAAAATGGGTATCCCGGTGGATTGAAAACCCGAAAGGGCGATTCACGCAAAATAAGGGAATAAGCGAACAACTGCATTCTGAATTAGTCTGTATCGCTTACAACATGGCAAGCTTCGAAAGGTTCAAGCTTCGTTCAGAATTAACCTTCTTCGGAAAGCAAAGTGAGAAGAACGTCAAAAGTCATACGAGTCATAGTAAAAGGGAAACTCCTCGAAGCATCGCCAGCATTTACAGCACCTTTTTGTTTTTCAATTTGTAACGATTCCCTCATTTCAGGGGATCTGTTTCTTTGACTGTATCTTGCCAATTCAGGGCACACGAATTAATAAAATCATATTTTCAGTCATGTTTCGTCTCGTACAGTTTATTTTCATTTGCAAAATTTCCGATGTCCTTGAGATATTGATTTCATAAATACAGATGCTTCCCTTCTAAAATACGTGCTTGCAGGAAATATACTTACTCCCGGGAGTGTCTAAACTCCTATGATGGAATCCAGTAAGGGATACCTCGGAGTACTTATGCGTTCCTTTGTCTTTACAGGATTGCAGGAGTTCAAAGCGCAACATGGGACATGAAAGCTTCTCCCCAGCAAGCTGTCAAATCATTATCTACTCAGTCTATCTTCCGATTAGCATCGGAGGTGCTTTCTCCCCAGCTGAGTTGCCATTCATCATTCCTCCTCAGCCAAGTGCAAAGACTAGGGAACCATCATCCCACAGAGTTTCAGCCTCTATCCAGAAGAGCAACGCCTGAAGATCTCACAACAGAGTGACGAAAGCTTCTACAAACCCCAGCTGGGTCTCTCATTACCAAGATAGGTTTACAATAACCTACTTCCCCATACAGAGTCATAAATGTCAGATATATATTAATGATCTTATCCCCAGCTGGGATATCCACTTCAAGCAGATCAGCCTGAGAACTTCACAGCAACGGGATCCGGACCCCGGATCGGTATCATTGCATAATCATAGCATTCACATCATATTTTCCCACAGAGCGTAGCATTCCGTCTAATACGGAGCATTACGGCAAAAATCAAACATATTGCATAATCATAAGCCATTCATCAACAATATACAGACTATTCCCCAATTCCCCACCAGAGAGCCAAAACATTTCCCTTACAAATACAAATACACACTCCTTTTGGCACCCGTCCGTGTCATATCCCCAATAGAAGGCCAAAGCGTCCCTTTGCACTCACTAACGCAGATACACATATATAAAAATCCTTGACACCCGTCCATGTCACCTTCCCCAACATAGTTACCTGAACACTCTGTAAATCACACTTGTTTATAATACACTTTTTCCGACACTCGTCCGTGTCGCACTCTCCCCAGCAAGTTAAACACTCATCCGTGTTTCACTCATACTTGTTACTCATCATATTTTTACTCATATAGATACTCGTCCGTATCATGTATATACCACTTAAATTCCCTCAGATCTGACACTCGTCCGTGTTCTCTGTTAACCAGTTGGTACTCGTCCGTATCATCATCTCTGAACATGCGTCAAGCGTTTGTTTCTACCTGATACCCGTCCGTATCATAGTCTTAAGGATGCTCGTCCGCATCTTTAATCTATACACCGTGTCAAACACTTATGGTCTTGAATTTAGATACTCGTCTGTATCTACCCTACCAGGTGATCGTCCTTCACCTTTTTGATGATTGTCCTTCATCACCCCCAATGGAGTCTCTATTCATTAGAACCCCTTCCTATCCGACATTCGTCCTATGTCGTGATATTTTCAGCAGCCGTCCCCTGCTAGGTGATCGTCCTTCACCTCCTGATGATCGTCCTTCATCATTTTATCCGATGGCCGTCCCCATCGTTGATCTTGATATCTGACATTCGTCCTATGTCATGATAAACCCCGAGAGCAGCCGTACCCTGCTAGGTGATCTTCCTTCACCTCTTGATGATCGTCCTTCATCATGCTTATCCAATGGCCGTCCCCATCATCGACCTTTTCGTTCGACATTCGTCATATGTCGTGATACTTTTGGAAACCGTACCTTGTCAGGTGATCGTCCTTCACCTTAGATGATCGTTCCTCATCTTATCCCCCAACAGAGCAGCCGTCCCCTGCTAGGTGATCGTCCTTCACCTTTGATGACCGTACCTCATCATTTATTTCATTTACCTATAATCCCCAGAGAGTCTTATAGCTTTACTTGATGGCCGTCCCCATCACAATCTCTCATATCCCCAGCTTGTCGGCCGTCCCCGTCATTGCTTTATTTCCTGCATTTTCCCCAGCATGTCGGTCGTCCCCGTCATTGCTTCATCCCCAGCAGTCGATCTCTGCTCGGCGGTCGTCCTCCTTCGCCCGCACTTTATAATTATACTTTACTTCCTTTTACAATCTATATCCCTTTTCTTCTTCATAACCAGTGAGTGCAAATTTTGGACTGTCTTTGGTATTCAACCACAAGTTATCTTGTTTGTCTGTTAAGCCAGGCACTTACATCCTACACAGCTAACTCATGTTTGAATAGGGGCAGCTGTAAACACCCCAAATTTTCCCTCACTCATTTCACCATGGCTTGTGTTTCTTTTCATTTGCATAAGTTCAAACATATCATCTCACATAGCATTTTTTGCTTCACTACATTGGTTTTAAGTCATCTGCATCTAGGATTTGTGATCTGAGCCATCCCTGAGCCATTTGAGCCACTCCAAAGGTCTTCAATCACTTCAAAGGGGTCCATGTATGTTAAAACATCATATAATATCCTCACCAAGTCAAGGAAGTCAAGAAATCACAAGAACTGAGAAAGGCATGGAAGCAGAGCCAGGCTTAACTGAACAGATGACCTAGAATTAGGGTTTTGGTTCCAGAGGCCATAACTCCAAAATGTTTGGTCATTCTTGTTTCTATTGGTCTCTATATGGTATAGGGATCATGCATATCAATTTTCATGAAGAAATTCCATGGGGAAGGCATTTGATCAAGAGTTGACTTCTTGAGCAAGTCAGTGTAAAATCAGGGCATCTGATGTGCCCAATGACCCAACCAAAGGATGTTCTTCATCATTTTGAATGTGTGTGATCTTTATTTGATCATAGAAGATGTTAGAAGTTCACAAAAGTGAAGAATTTCAAGCCATTTGCAAAGTTGCCTTTTTGGGAAAGTGACTTGTAATGTAAACTTGCCATTTTGGGAAAGTTTTTCAACCTCCTCAAATTGATTCAAAAATGCTTCAAATGAGAAAACTTTGGTCATGAAAGTTGTATAATGGATCATTCCCTTTTCAAAAAGTACAAGAACTTTTTCTAATTCATTTTGGATCAAAAGTTATGGCCTTGCAAAGTTGGGAAAAATCATGAAATTTCAATTTTTGGCACCAAAGAGGGATTTTTGCAAATTCCAATTCCAAGCATTTTCAAGACCTCTAAGTGACTTCTTTGCATCATTATAACATGTTACAACTTAGAAAAGTCAAGTTTATGCCAATATTTTTTCATTTCCATGCCTTGGATCACAAGTTGCATAAGGCATTTTTCATAAAAGCTACAAAATTGAAACTTTGCAAAAAGGGACTTCTCATGTTTGAATTGAACTCCAATTGGTATCAAAACATCATAACAATACTACAAGACTCATTTTGTCACATTTTTTCCCAAAGTATCACAAGTTTCCTTGCCTTGGTTCATGAGAAAATCCAAAGAGGGAAATGTGCAAGAACCTTGGAAACCCTTGATCAAGGCTAGCCAACTCACAAAGTCAGATCCAAAGGCCTTCCTTGACTCGAGCTGAGGCAGGACAAGCCCTAAGATCTCCTCTGACCTGAGCCATACTCATGGTACACAAGATCTTGACTTTTTGCATTTTTCCCATGCCAATCCCACAGTGCCACCACCAACTCTCTGCCCAATCAGAGTCAAATATGTGGACAACAAGAAACCCTAAACACACCATACACAAGCCAGAAGCTCCCACATTCCAGCACAAAAAAAAATTTGCCAAGAACTTCCCTTCTTCGAATCTCTACACACAGCCTTCAAACATCAAAAATTCCTTCACACACAAACCACATATAACTCATAGAACAAAATCCACCCCCTGAAACTGCTTGAATCATCACCCACAGAGACCTCCATTTCTGCTACACCAGAGTTGAATCACTCAAACCAGTCACTCCCCAAGCTTTCTAAGTTCCATTCCATCATCAGGAGGTTCAAGGGAGAAGGATTGCACAAAGCTTGAGGCCAGAGAGCTCAGAATCAGGAAAGCTTCATCTCAGGTAAGAGGAAGAACATTTTTCCCTGAAATTGATTTTTAAGTTCATTTATGATGCTATGTGCTCTCCTGATCATGAATATGTATTTATTTTTTGAAATGGTGAAGAAACCAGCATGTATGGCATCTCTGAACATTTGCCCGTGTTTTGTGTTTTGATTCGATGCAGGCTTGTGAGTGAAGATAAATGAATTTGAGATGAGGGGTTGGGTTTAGATTGATGAGAGGACCATTTTGGTGGAAGAAATTTCATGTTTGGTAACCTGTAGAAGATTCTAGGGTTTGTGCTCGCCGAAGAAGATGACCGGAACCACTGTTCCGGTCATCTGAATGTCATTAGCCCTAATTAGGGTTTAAGCCAGTTTTAAATTGAGACCCTTGGATCTGCCTTCCCGCGCATGAATGAATGGACAAGATCATCCCATTAACCATTAATCAGTCATTAATTAATTAAATCCAAGATTAATTAAATATTAAGTAAGTTTAGCCAGGTTTGAACCTGGGCCCTTGGATGTGGCGCCAAGTCAACCCTCACAAGCCCAGAACCAATCTGATCCATTCATTCAGTTTACTTTTCATTTTATTAAATTTTAATTCATTTTGTTTATATTTTATTTGCACGAATTATTTAAAATAGTAAAAAGCATTTAAAAATTCTTAAAATTTTTGTCAAACATTTCATTAATTTTTAGAACCCAAAAATATTTTTATTTTTATTTTTTGCATTAAAAATTATTTTTAAATCATTTAAATGTTTATTTTTAATTAGTTAATGAAAATTAATTAATTAAAAATGCATTTAGGTATTTAAAAATCACAAAAAATTTCACATTACATTTCAAAACATTTAGAAACATTATCAAACTCTCAAACCAAATTTCTTTTTTGTTCTTGATGCATTTTGACAATTTTTGTTGGAATTAAATTCATTTTAAGGCAATATTTTGGTTCAAACTTTGAAAAATCCATTATGCCTAACCCTTGAGAGTTTGATGATGGTTCTTCTTGCATTGCATCCTCTATAGCATGTAGTTTATAGGATAAAATTGGCTTGAATTCATATTCCATTTTCAATTTGTTTTGCATTTTTCATGATGAGGTACCCCAAAACCCTAGCCAACTTAGGAAAATCATAACTTTCACTAGGTTAAGAGTTAGGTCCCCTCCTTTGGGAAGTGAACTTGTGTAGGGTTAGGGTTCCCTTGATCCAATTTTCAATTTTTTGTCATGTCATTTGCTTCTGATTTTGAATTTTTCTTTGTGTATTGATCATAAACCCTAATTTGTGCCTTCCTTTGCATCCATCTTTCATTTGCTTGCATCCAACAACTTGCCATGACATTTTGTGCATCCACATGATTCATAATACATCTTAGGACATATTATAATCATGTTTGATCATTGCATCTTTCATTTTCCATGTTATATGTCCATTGCATTTCATAAACTTTTCTTGAACTTCCATGGTTCAAGCATGCTTCATCTGCACCCATATCCTTGCATGATCATTCTCATGTCCTGCCTTGTGTTTGCATCCCCTCTTAGCATCATTAACATCATGTTTATGCTTCTGACTTTGGTTTGCACCATGGCATTTCATCTCATTTGCATTGCATTTCCTTTCTTTGCTAACTTTTCAGGTGGTAAGTTGTTTTGAGAAGTGAATTTGCCTTCACTTCTCACAATCTCTTTTCATCTCTCTAATGCATCATTGCTGCATTTTATCTTTGTATTAGAGTGAGCTTGCTCATTCATGTTCATCTCTTACTTTCTTTCTTCAAGCAACTTGTCTTCTTAAGTGAAGCAAGTTGTCTTGCTTCTCTTTGCTTCTTCCTCCTTTCATCTGCTCCCTTCCTGGTGGTTTCTTTGAAGATTCTTTCTTTCTTAAGCCTCACAAACCCTAGGATCTCCAAGTATGATAACATTTAGGGTTTTGTTAGTCCCCCATTTAGTTTTGCCTTTGTGTCATCTTTGAGTCTTCTCTTCTCATCTCATAATCAAGGACTAAACCATAAAGGTTTTAAGGCTTTGTGATTAAGCTTATGCCTGCATCCTTCTATTAGGATGGAGTGTATAACTTTAATCCTAAGTGTTAAACCCTTAATGTGTTTAAATCCTTTAATCAATCCACCTAATAATCACTAATACACCAAGCTTGTAACTTGGGCCTTGCATTAGGGTTCTAATTCTTCCCTAATTGGTTAAGAAGGACTAACCCTAGTGTTAATGGACAAGTCCCCCTCAAGTTGTCTTACAAACCATAAAAATCACTTCTTCATCTTATCATTAACTAAAATCCATTTAATAAAGGCTTTGTTTTGTCATGAGGTTAATCCCTAATCATGGATTAAGTTGAGGAGTCTTTCTCAGCTTAAATGTTCTCATCTACTATTCTTCTATTAGGATGGTGTAAAGGGTCCATTAAATCCTTGATTATGGCTTAAACTCATTACTTAACACTAAACAAAAACAACAAAAACATCTAAATAATTACAAGTAGGTTAATGATCTTAATCCTACAATCATGGTGATTAAATGTGAGGTGCTTATTTAATGCTTAAGGTATTCTCATTACCCCTAATCAGAGGGAGGATGTGATGAGTTTATTAACCCTTGGTTTAGGCTTAAGCTCATTAACTTATGACAAATACAAAAAGAAATAAAAGACTGAAAACACAAAAACAAACAATAATCGTCTCCTCCGGGATTCTTTTCTCATCATCTTCACTCACAAACGAGAACTCGCTTCTTCCGTCAAATGCAAGACAGTTAACACCTGAGCCAGACAGGTCACACACTTGAGCATAGACAAGTAAGCAGTTCATCAGTTTTTTTTCTTCTTCTTTCAGTCTCTTTGGGTCGAACTACGGTGTTCTGACTTCCTCATTGCACGAGAGGATACGTAGGCATAACTTAACAGTTATCGAACAAAAGTCTCTGTATATTCCCCCTCTTTCAGTATTATTCTTTGAGCCTCATAATCTTGAGCATTATATTCTTTCTTTACACTGACACTTCTCTTATACACTTCACATTCCTTTTACACTGACACTTGCATTCTTTTCCAGCTTTTGCACACAAATAGCACTGACACTACCCCTTTAAAACACAAATCTTTTAAGCGCAGATCCCATCGAGTACGGCGGACAATCTGGGTGCTAATACCTTCCCAGGTTGTAACCAACCCCCTTTCTCAGTCTCTCTAGTTCGCAACCGTCTTATCCATATCTTTCTAGGTCTATGCAGCATTACCTTTCCTCCGGGATAAAAATGCCTAGCTGGCGACTCTTTTCTTCCTGAGTTCACCCTTGTGTGTTCTCACCTCTTTCGCCGACCGTTCGCGTCTGTACCCCTCTGACCATGTGTCATCAGGTGGGAGCGACAGTATTCAGCTTCGTTGTTAGTGCAGGCGAAGGTGAGTTTTGCCGAGAAAGGCATAAGGACTCCTTTAGGTGTAATGAGCACTGCAACAACTCAACAACCATTCATATTGACAGCCCCATCAAACATCATTGTCCATTCTTCTTATGGGTCAGGCCCTTCGGTGTGAACAGGCTCTTCATGATCTTTTTCTTTTAGGTACATGATGTCTTCATCGGGGAAGTCAAATCTCATGGGCTGGTAATCATCAATGGGTTGTTCAGCTAGATAGTCAGACAGTACACTGCCCTTGATGGCCGTTTGAGATGTATACTGAATGTCATACTCTGTCAGAATCATTTTTCATCTTGCAACCCTCCCGGTAAGTGTTGGCTTCTCAAATATGTACTTGACGAGGTCCATCTTTAAGATCAATAAAGTAGTGTGGGTCAACATATACTGTATTAGTCGGCGAGCAACCCACGCTAAAGCACAACAAGTTTTCTTGAGCAGTGAATAACGTTGTTCATAGTCGGTAAACTTTTTGCTTAGGTAGTATATTGCATACTCTTTTCGACCAGACTCGTCATGCTGGCCCAGCACACACCCCATTGATCCTTCTAATACTGTCAGGTACATTATCAAAGGTCTTCCTTCAATTGGAGGCATGAGAATTGTAGGTTCTTGTAGGTACTCCTTGATCTTGTCAAAATATTTTTGACAATCTTCGTTCCACCTGACCGTTTGTTCCTTTCTTAACAATTTGAACAAAGGTTCACAAGTTGCAGTAAGATGAGATATGAACCTTGATATGTAGTTCAATCTACCCAAGAACACCCAAACTTCCTTTTCAGTCCTAGGTGCAGGCATCTCCTGAATGGCTTTGACTTTGTCGGGATCAACCTCAATTCCTTTCTCACTTACGATAAATCCCAGCAACTTACCGGAACGTACCCCGGATGTGCATTTGTTGGGGTTTAACTTCAGCTGATATTTTCTCAGGAGCTTGAACAACTTCAGCAGATTTACCAGATGGTCTTCTTCAGTAAGGGACTTGGCAATCATGTCATCCACGTAGCATTCAATTTCTTTGTGGATCATATCGTGGAATAACTTTACCATAGCCCGTTGATAAGTCGCACCGGCATTCTTCAGTCCAAAAGGAATTACCTTGTAACAAAATGTGCCCCAAGGTGTGATGAAGGTTGTTTTCTCCATGTCTTCGGGTGACATCTTGATCTGATTATACCCAGAAAAACCATCCATGAAAGAAAACACCGAGAACTGAGTTGTGTTGTCAACCAATACATTAATGTGAGGTAATGGGAAATCATCCTTCGGGCTAGCTCTGTTCAGATCCCGGTAATCCACACACATCTGTACTTTGCCATCCTTCTTCGGCACTGGTACAATATTAGCGACCCACAGCGGGTAACTAGTTACAGCAAGGAAACCGGCGTCCCACTGTTTTTGTACCTCCTCCTTAATCTTCATGGCCATATCTGGACGAGTACGGCGTAGCTTTTGCTTTACTGGAGGGCAATCTTCATTTAATGGCAGCTTGTGCATAACAATATCCGTATCTAGACCTGGCATGTCTTTATAGGACCAAGCAAAGACGTCGACGTATTCTCGAAGCATGTCAATGAGCTGTTCTTTTACTGAAGCTTGCAGACCGGCCCCAATCTCTTCTTTCAAATCCTCTTCGGTACCAAGATTAACTGTTTCAACCTCCTCCTGATGAGGAGTAATCACTTTCTCTTCTTGCCTCAACAACCTGGCTAACTCTTCAGGTAACTCATAGTCTTCTTCAACCCCTCCATCAGCTTGATTAATTGGATTGTCGAAGTCATACAAGGTCATAGCAGTGCTGTTGTCGGTGCAATCTGGAGGATAATCTCTGCAAGGGTTGAGATTTGTTCGATTTAGTGATCAATTTTAATCTTGCTTAGAAAAATGAAGTTATTTATTTTGAAATCATTGCCATTTTTTTATTTTGTACAAAAGTGAAAAATGAAAAGATAGTGAGCGAAAAAGAGACTTGTTTGAAAAAGATGTCGGATATTCATTGATAATCCATTTGCACAAAATTACAATATGGCCCTATTACAAAATGAGTCCTGACACCTTGGGCAAAATGCAGGACTTGATGTATGCTGAAAAAAGCAGGAAATAATAATTACTCTGCAGGAGTAACCCTTATAATTTCCTAGGAAGACCAGTTAAGGACTTGGTGACCCGAGATCCTTGGACGTATCCAGCTCTCCAGGTTGAGGTCGCTTTCCGCCTCGTCTTCCAGGTTGTTGACATCATCTGGGGTGAGCATCCCCCACTGATGAACTTGGGCTCCTTATCAGCCTCTGATTGATCTTGTCAGAATGGTTTGTAACCCAAACCGAATCTGTCCTCCTTCTTCTCCACCAATAGCAGCTTGCCCTAACCTTGGGCATTTCCATCTTCAACAACCTTCTGGGCTTGCTGATAGGAGACAATTGAAGTACCCATCCTATCCTCCTGGGATGCAACAAATACTTCAGTTGTTGCCTCATTGACATTCAGTGTTTCGAACCCTTGGCTCATAGTTTCATGGATTTCACCATCCATCTCAATGTATTTGTACGTAGCCAAATGGCTAACAAAGATGTCTTCTTCACCACAGATGGTGATAATCTGTCCTTCTCACTCATATTTCAATTTCTGGTGAAGGGTCGACGTAACTGCGCCAGTGGCGTGAATCCATGGTCGACCCAACAAACAACTGTAGGCCGGCTGTATGTCCATCACATAGAAAGTAGTCTGAAAGACCTTCAGACCGATTATCACAGGCAACTCCACCTCTCCCAGAACAGACCTCTTGGAGCCATCAAAAGCTCTGACCACCAGATTGCTTAGTCGGAGAGCTATACCATCATATTCGAGCTTGACAAGAGCTTTCTTCGGCAAGACATTGAGTGAGGACCCAGTGTCAACAAGAACATGAGAGAGCACAACTCCTTTACACTCTAGGGTGATGTGTAAAGCTTTGTTGTGGTGACGTCCTTCCGTTGTTAAGTCAGCATTAGTGAAACCTAGCCCATGGCTAGTATTAAAATTGGACACTACTATCTCAAGCTGATTCACTGTGATCTCCTCTGGCACGTATGCAGCATGCAAGACTTTAAGTAGTGCATCCTGATGAGCTTCGGAACACAACTGCAGGGATAAGATGGAGATCTTAGAAGGAGTCTGGTGGAGCTGATCCACAACTTTGAAGTCACTTCTTTTAATTATCCTCATAAATTCATACACATCTTGATCAAAGGATGATTTATGAGTCTCTTTTGGTGCAGGTTCTTCAGGTGCCACACTTTTCCCTTTGGCTTTGGCAACAACCTCTGCCTCAGTACTAGTTCTTGGAGCTTGTGACGCGAAGAGGCGTCCGCTTCGGGTGAAGCCTCCGCCTCCCCCGACATTATCCACTTATGAGGTAGGAACTGAAGAATCAAGAAGGACTTTTTCCCTGTTGCAGTAAAGGTCTGCACCATAATGCCATGGTACAACACTGTCTTTGTCATATGGAATAGGACCTGGCACCGTGATGATGATTGGGCTAACTACAGCAGAGGTTGGAACCGTTATTGTATGTGGATCATAGAAAATGGTGACAGGACTTCTGATGGATGTTGGTGGTGATGAATTAAAGCTTGGTTGTTGCTGAAACTGTTGCTGGGATTGTTGTTAAAAGTTACTGGAATTTGGGACCGTTGCAGGGTCATAATAGATGGTAACTGTGGAGACGTCGTTGTTGGTGGTTGCTGT
Source organism: Lathyrus aphaca (assembly GCA_963966055.1). NCBI lineage: Eukaryota > Viridiplantae > Streptophyta > Magnoliopsida > Fabales > Fabaceae > Lathyrus > Lathyrus aphaca. Next base: position 499,620,596 of record OZ014519.1, on the reverse strand, counting down.
AGTTGTAGAAGTAGATGCAATGGAATTGTTGTTTGTTGAAGTGATGGAAGAAGTGGTTGCTGATTTTGTAGACGAGTCTGTAGGAACAATCGCCTTTGCAATTTAGGAGGATCATTTTTTGTTGAAAAAGGAGTTGCTGGTGTTGTAGAAGCGATTGTGGTTATTTGCAGAATACCTTCTTTGATCAGGCCATTGATGCCATTCCTCAAGCTTGCACAACCGTTCACGGAAACCTTGCAAGATTCACAAAAGGCCTCACAACCTGGAAACACTTGGCATTTCAAAAGCTGAGCTTTAACCTCTACCAGAGGTGTCTGAATACTCGCAGTATCTTCAATTAGAATCATGGGCGAGCCCTCATCTATAGCATTAATCCTTGGCCCATCATGGCAGGGCATAGGATTCTTTGTGACATTTGGAGGTGGTGCAAAATTCAGGGCCTTTGAATCTACCAGATCCTGGACATTCATATGCAGAGCCCTGCACTTTTCTGTGGAATGAACAGGTGCGTTAGAATGAAAAGCACACCTAGAGTTGACATCGTAATTTCTCGGAAGGTTTTGAGGATCCGGTGGAGCCAATGTCCTTAACTCGACAAGATTGAGATTTAGGAGTTGTGGCAGCAATGTGGCATATGGCATTGGAATAGGGTTAATCACCCTGTTGATCTGAGATGGCCGCTGCAGAAAAGGGTGTTGTTGCTGGTTGTTGTTATTGTTGTTGTAGGATCTTTGTTGAGGAAACTGTGGTTGTTGAGGAAAGTGTTGTGGTTGTTGAGTATATTGAGGAGGTGGAGTAGGAATAGTGACGACGGCAACTGATCTTGGCAGATACTGGAGTCTAAATCTTCCCACATGTACAAAGTTTGTTTCACCGGATCTGCGGGCCCCTGCAAATGGCTTCCTTGCACTGCTTGAACTGGCACCGTTGTCGGAAATCTTTCCCATTTTTAGTATGCTCTCAATTCTTTCCCCCGCTATAACCACGTCCACGAAGCTGGTGGAAGAAAAAGCAGTCAACCTGTCAATATAAGTACCTTGGGGAGTATTCATGAACATATCTGCCATATCCCTTTCTGACATCGGGGGTTGAACGATAGCAGCCAATTGCCTCCACCTTTGGTTGTACTCTCTAAAGCTTTCTCGGGAAGACTGTGACATTCCCATCAGAAGGGTTCTATTTGGAGCCATGTCCAGATTATATTGATATTGACGAATGAAAGCTTCTGCCAAGTCTTTCCAATTTCTTACTGTGGCTCTGGTCAAATGAGAATACCACTCTCGAGATGCCACTTTCAAGCTATCCTCAAAGTAAAACATCCACAGCTTCTCATCCATGGTGTAGGCTTTCAATCTCCCCAGCAAAGACTGAAGATGGATAGGTGGGCAGGATGTGCCATTGTATCTTTCAAAACAAGGAGGTTTGAACTTATGAGGAATTCTAACCCCCTCCACTAATCCCATGTCCATGACATCAAAACCCAGAGAGTTTTGGGATTCGAGAGACCTTAGCTTTTCTGCTATTTCATCCAACCGAAGATCGTAGACTTCGTCTCCAGCCCCAACCACAGTAAACTATTCTTCCTGAGGGTCTTCCTGCAAGGCCCTCCCTCTAGTGTTACCTTGGGTGTTTCTTATAGCATTAATGTTTGGGTTCAAATGAGGTCCAAACTCAGGGGGATCAGTACGAGGCTGTACGTGATCGTTGTTACTGGTACCCCCTGTACCTGGATGGTTTTCCTCGAGAGTTTGCCGCTCGACTAACTCTCTCAGTCTCTCCTTGTTCTGAGCCAAACCAGTCATCACTATCATAAATTGATTCATTTGGGCCCTCATCTCTATCCTCTCATTGGCCATTTGGGCTCTCACTTCATTCAAGTCTTATTGAACCTGATCCACTTGTAATCCCGGAAGGTTGTTTCTTGTCGGATACCGGTGCACTCTATTGACAGGGAACACTCTTCTACGAGCAATGTTTCCTGAAATCAAAACAAAGTGAGAAACAACAAAAAACAAAAACCTACAAAACAAAAAAATGATGTTAGTATGCAATGCAGGATGCCTATTTTTCTTCCATGGGTATCCGGTTTGGTTCTTTGGTTTTGACCTTTCCAGACCTCGAGGAAATGATGATGTTGTAGAGAGATTAAGCCCATAAAATAATACAAACCATATATTACAAAGAGTGAAGATACATAGTTTGATTACAATAAACTCCCTATGGTGTGTCAAAATACAACAACAAAATCAAAAGTACAAATAAAAGGAAGTACAAGTACAAGGAAATCAAACATCCAATCCAAAGTCATCCTCTCTAACTTCCCTCAGGAGAGCCTCAGTCACTGGACCTACTGGATGCTCTGTAATGGTCCTGATGAGGAGGTTCCTAGTGGCAATGACATTGGTCAACTTCTTATGCTTATCCTGATCCTTTGATCTCTTCAACCTCGCCCGGAGCTTCAACTCAGAGATCTGCTTCTGTGCTGCTAATAAGTCCTCCTGATTCTTCTTCTCACTAGCCTCCAGTTGCTCTATCCTAGCTTGGGTCCTTTGATCTTCCTGTGCACGAGCCTCAGTGTTCCTGATCCACCTAGCCTGACATTCTTCTAAGTAATGCTCAGCTCTGGTCTTCTAAGTCTTAGCTTCCTTACAAGCATTCTTCAGCACTAACTCTCTTGCTCTAGCCTTTCTGATGTAGTCATCAGTCTTCTCAATCTTGGTCAAGTTATAAATCCGGAGCCTCTCTAACCTTTCATTATCTAGACGGTTGTCATTCCTCTCCCAGAGGGTCTTCTTCAAGGCTTTAGAGAGTTGAGTATTCCTTTCCTTAAATTTCTCAAACTCCTCTAGGCTGACAGTAGCTGCAGGCTCCACTGCTGATGGTCCAGGTACATCCTCTAAGGTGAATGGCATCCGGGTAATCTGTCCCCTGACACGAGACCAGTCAAGATACTGAGCTGAAGCTATATTGTTGCACTTGCCAAGAATAGCTGTCCCTCAGTCTGAATATTGTCCCAGGCCCAGGGTGCCTGTGTGACAATGGCAAGGTTGTGCTGGATGTCACAATAGAGGGTTTCTGTCAAATCCTGCCCTCTTGGGGGATGTACCAAGGCATACCCTAATTGCCTTTTGAAAAGAAAAGAGTTGTAGTTGATGCAACCTTTTACTCCAATTAAGGGTACATTAGGATACTGCCCACAACTAGTAATGATATCTTTGCCCTTGGTGCTCTGAGTGCACCATCTGATGTCTTCTGATGTAAGGGAAATCAATCTCTTAGACCAGTTCCTTGGTTGATGAGGATTCAAGAAAGTGTCTGACTTCGGCAAGTGTCTTAACAACCAACAATAGAAGAGGGGTGCACAACATCTGACCAATCTTCCCCTCTGCTTCTCATTCCTTTGATGCACTGAGTAGTAAAAGTCTCCAAGCAAGGTAGGGACTGGATTCCTCAACAGGAAGAGGTGGATAGCACTCTTTCTTACAAACTTAGGCTCGTCTGCAAACAAGATGACTCCATATATGCTGAGGTCCAGAAGAGCACAAACAGTGTCCCACTTCCCTGCTGCAACATGAAGGGTGGACTGAGTAACCAAGAAATCCAAATGAATGCCTGGAATTCCAGCCTTGGTGGTCATACTCTGGTCAATGAGGGTGGGCTCCAAGTGCAAAGCCTTAGCTATATCTTCATTCTTGGGAGCAACCATCTCAGGGTTGAAAGGAATTCCCCTCCTGATAGGGACACCTAAAAACATAGAGAACTCTTCCATCAATGGTCCTAACTGAAAATATGGGAAAGTGAAGCATCTGAGAGGAGGGTCATAGAACTGGAGACAGGTGTGAATCATGCTCCTTTGGGATGCATCCAGGTCCATGATCATGTCCATAATGCCACCATAATGTTCCCTGAATAATGGGACATGATCAGGAGTGATGAGAGACTAGATCTGTCTGATGCCTGTCAAAGTGGGCTCAAAGAAATGATAGGTGATGTTGCTCTTCCTGGAAGTGTCCATGATGACAATGGATGCTGATGAAAGAGACTGGGAATAACTGCTGAAGATAACTAGAGAAGATACTGGAGGGGATCTCTGATGAAGACAACTGATGAAGAGAACTGGAGAAGGTGCTGGAGAAAAGTCTCAGATGAAGACAACTGGTGAAGAGAGCTGATGCAAATAGCTGAAGGACTCTGAGCAGTAGAACAGGTCAAAACCAAACCAAAGATGAAATGTGGATACCCTGTAAAACAAATAGACAAATGTTAAATGATGCAAAATGATGTATTCAGAATGATATGCAAAGGGTTTGTGATCAAGTGTTGGATCTGTTATCTGCCTTGATAGGGTCCATGTATGTTCATAAGTCCGGATGAAGGCTTAGAAAACCAGTAACCAGGTGGGGGACTCAAATAAAGAGTCTCAAGTCCAGGGTTTCACAAGAACAGTCCAAAATGATACAACCTTAACAATACTAGTAACAAGGTATGATGAGGCCAAGGGTTTCTGCAAACCTATAAACATCCTAACCCCCTCACATGTATTGTTCTAGAACAAGGATCCTCAGACTTGGATCAGTTATGAGAAGTGTAAACACTTCTAACTCGGAGGTACAGTGTTTACAATAACCATAAAGGATCCTCCTCTAATTCACCTCAGATGCTGAAGGTCATAAAAGGTCATCCAGACTTAGCAGGCTTCCCAGATAGCCCTAGTATTACAGGAAATCCGTAGCACAGAGTTCTCAAGAAGAAACCCATGTCTGAATCGTGTTTCATATTCCCGCACCAGACTGAAATGGAATGGGAAAGAATATGAAGCCACTCTATCCTATGTGTCACTCAGGTCCCTGGTATGGAACCTTAATCACTCAAAATCCCTCCCACCAAAGGAAACAACAGATCCAACACAGATGATGATAATAATATGAAATGCATATAAACAGTAAATGAAAGAAATAAATAAAGTTGTACAGAAAGCAATAAATAAAGCAATAAACAATAAGCACAAGTAGCACATAACACCCCCATAAACACAAATCAATCAAGCACTAGGAGAAACCTACAAAAAGAACCAAAAGCCCTGGTTGCAAGACATAAGTCCCCAGCAGAGTCGACAAGCTGTCGCTCCCAAAGATTTGCATCCCGGTATAGACGCGAACGGTCGGCGAAAGGAGAAAATGAAGGTAAAGTGAATAGAGTCGCCAGCTAGGCATTTTTATCCCGAAGGAAAGGTAATGCTGCATAAACCTAGGAAAAGATGGATAAGACGATTGCAAACCAAAGAAACTGAGAAAGGGGGTTGGTTACAACCTGGGAAGGTATTAGCACCCAGATTCTCCGTCGTACTCGACGAGATCCACGCTTAAAAGATTGTTCTTAAAGGGGGTAGGTATATGTGCTATCTGTGTGCAAAAGCTGGAAAAGAAATGTACAAGTGTCAGTGCAAAAGGGTGAATGCTCAGGAACTGAGGCTTTGAAAGAATGCTGAAAGAGGGGGATGACAAAGAGACTTTTTTTCGATAACTGTTAAGTTATGCCTACGTATCCTCGCGTGCAATGAGGAAGTCATAACACCGTAGTTCGACTCGAAGAGACTGAAAGATAAATTTACTGTGAACTGCTTGCTTGCCTATGCTCAAGTGTATGACTCGTCTGGCTCGAGTGCTAATTGTCTTGCATTAGACAGAAGAAGCAAGTCCTCATTTATGAATGAGCGTGATGAGAAAAGAATCCCGAAGGAGACAATTATTTCTTGTTTTTTTTTGTTTTCAGTTTTATTATTGTTTTTGGTGTTTTGCATAAGTTAATGAGCTTAAGCCTAAATCAAGGGCTTGTAAACTCATTATATCCTCCCTGATTAGGGATAATGAGAATACTTAAGTATGAGATAAGCATCTCAACTTAATTGCCATGATGATGTAGGATTAAGATCATTAACCCACTTGTGATTATTTAGATGTTTTTGGGTTTTTGTTTAGTGTTAAGTAATGAGTTTAATCTCTAATCACAGATTAGTGGACTCATTACACTATCCTAATAGAAGGATAATAGATGAGCACATTTAAGCTGAGGAAGATACCTCAACTTAATCCATGGTTAGAGATTAAATTCATTATATAACAAATCCTTTATTAAGTGGATTATGATTAAGGGATGAGATTAAGAAATGAGTTTTATGTTTGTAAGACAACTTGAGGAGGACTTGTCCATTAAACACTAGGGTTAGTCCTTCTTAACCATAAAGGAAGAATTAGAACCCTAATGTAAGGCCCAAGTTACAAGATGAAGTCTTAGTGATTATTAAGATGATTTGATTAAGAGGTTTAAACAAATTAAAGGTTTAACACTTAGGATTAAAGTTATACACTCCATCCTAAGAGAAGGATGCATGCATAACCCTAACTCCAAAGTCCTAAAACTTTAAGAGTTTAGTCTCTGATTATGAAGATGAGAAGAGAGACTCAAGGAGACTCAAAGGTAAAACGCTAATGGGGACTAATCACAACCCTAATTATTATCATGCTTGGATGTTCCTATGGTATGTGAGGCTTAAGAAAGATCTTCAAGGAAGCCACCAATGGAAGAAGCTGATGAAAGGGGGAAGAAGCAGAAGAATAAGTTACTTACTTCATTGAAGAAGATAAGTGACTTAAAGAAAGAAAGTGAGAAATATGGAACACAAGTGAACAAGTCCACTTAAGAGAAAAGTAAAATGCATATGAAAGAGATGAAAAGAAGTGAGAAGTGAAGGCAAATCCACTTCTCGAAGTAACTTACCACCTGAAAATATGAATGTATAAAGTACAAAGCATAAAGAAATGAAATGAAATGAGATGCAATGAGATGAAATGACCAAAGTCAGAAGTGTTTATGCAATGTTAATGCCATGTGAGATGATGCAAAGGCATACAAAGTGCATATGTATGATCATACAAGAATGAGATGCAATGGAAGCATGCTTTGAGATTTAAAAACACATGAAAGTTAATGAAATGAAATGAATGCAAGTCATGGAAAATGAATGAAGAAATGATCAAGCATGATTCTAACATGTCCTAAGATGCCTAAGATGACTTATGAATGCAAGAAATGTCATGGCAAGTTCATGTAAGGATGCATATGCAAGGTGAATGCAAATGAACATGAGAAATTAGGGTTTTATGGGCAAGCAAGATGCAAATGAACAAAACAGAATCATATGACATGATAAAAAATTGAAACCAAACTTAAACAAACCCTAATCCCATACTAGGCCACACCCCAAAGGAGAAGGTCAGAAGCCTAACCAATCAAAAGTTATGAATTTCCTAAGTTTTCTAGGGTTTTTGGGTGGTTCAAAGGGAAAAATGCAAATCAAATGGAAAATGCAAAATAAATTCATCAGGAAAAAGACCTACAAACTACATGCAATATGCAAAACAATGCAAAAAGAATAAACTTCAAACTCTTCTTGGTTAGGCAGAAATGATTTTTTAAATTTAGGGTTCAAAAAATGAAATTTAATGACCCTTAATTCAAAGAAAATTCACAAATTATGATCAAACCTAAAAAGAAATTTGTGTGAAGAGATTGAAAATGTTTCTAAATGCAATGGGATGATTCATGATATTTTGGTGATTTTTATAAACCTAAATGCATTTTTAATTAATTAAAAGACTTTAATTAATTAAAAATAACATTTAAATATTTTAAAAATATTTTTTTAATGCAAAAAATAAAATAAAAATCATTTTCAGGTTAAGAAAAATATTTAAAGTCAGAATGCAAAAGAAAATATTTTTTGGATGCTTTTTGACATTTTTAAATAATTATGCAAAAGAAATAGAATAAAAATGAAATTAAATGGAATAAAATGAAAGTAATCTGATCCAGAGGCCCAGATTCAAACTGGAAAGGGAGGGAATTGACCACGCGCGCATCTGGATGGCCCACATTCAAACTGGCTTTTAATTATATTTTAAATTAATTAATCAGGATTAAAAGGTAATGACTCAATCTGGACCACACGCTCACTAACCCTAATCCTCATCTAACGGCCACAAACGCATCTGGGCATTAAATCAGAGTTTTAGCCCTAATGACTTTCAGGTGGCCGGAGAAGACCTCCGGTCATCTTCTCCAGCTAGCTCCTCACCTGAACTTCCTCAAATCATCACCCCAAGCCCCCAAAATCTCCAGAAATGATCAACTAACTACCCTAAACAATAATCCAGCCTCACAAATCATTTATCATTCATCATCAACAAGATTCGAATCAAAACATCAAAACGGAAAAAATTTCAGAACATCATGAAATGCTTAAAACTCAACCATTTTCAAAAATAAAGACATCAGCATGATCAGTGAAGCATGAGGAATCATTCTATAACATGAAAACGTATTTCTGGAAGAAAAAAAAGTTCTTGATGACTACCTGAGAAGATGAACTACAAATGTGGACTTTCAGAGCTTTCCCTTTGTGCAATCCACCTCCTTTGGTCCCCCTGAGTCTATTGTGATGCTTGGAATGAGTTTGTTTGGCCTCCTTTGTGAGCTTCAGTTCTGAGGTTGCAAAAATCGTGTTTGAGTTTAGGGATGTTTCAGGCTATGGTGATGGGTGGGAAATGATCCCGGGGTGATGCTGAGTTGATTGGTGGAAGAGTTTATGATTTTTGTTGGCTGGTTTTTCAGATTCAAAGAGAGGAAGGTGTTTGATGATTTTGTGAATCCTGACTTATGGGAGGTTCTGAGCTTGTGTGTGTTGTGTTTGGGATTGCTTGAGGTTAGTATAAACAATTGTGATTGGTTCAGAGAGTTGTTGTGGCTCAGCTTGATTGGTATGAGAGCTTTTTAAAAAAGTCAAGATTTTGTACTTTGAGGTATGGGCATGGTGCAGGCCTGATACCTTGGGGTGTCTGGCCTCATTTGACGTTGTGGAGAGCCATGGAATTGGTTTTGATGTGCTGGATGGCTTGGATGAAGAGTTTCATACCATTTTGCAATTCTTGAAAGTTTTGGCCCTTTTTGAAAGTTTCATGGTTCAAGGCATAATTCTGATGTTTAGAGGCCCCATTGACATGTTGTGAAATGTTTGTGTCCATTTGAAGTCATTAGAATGCTTGAATATGCCAATTTGCAAAATCCCTCTTTGACATGAAACTTGAAATTTTAGGATTTTTGCCAACTTTGAAAGGCCATATCTTGAGTTCTAGGATGAATCAAGACATGTTCTTGTATGTTTTGAAAAGGGAAAGACCTAATCTACAACTTTCATGACCAAGAATTTTTTATTTGAAGCATTTTTGGTTGAGAAAGAGCAGGTTGAAAAACATTCCCAAAATGGAAAGTTTCCATTACAAGTCATTTCCATTTTTGGCAAGTTTGCAAATGGCTCAAAATTCTTCAATCTTGTGAACTTCTAACCTCTTCTAAGATCAAATAAAGATCATAAAACTTCAATTTGATGAAAATACCCCTTTGGTTCCATTGTTGGGGGCCTCAGATGCCCTGATTTTGACCTAACTTGCTCAAGAAGTTACCCAATGAACATATGACTTCCACAATGAATTTCTTCATCAAACATGGTACACATGATCCTTATAACATATTAAGACCATTAGAAACAAGAATGGCCCAAAAATTTGGAGTTAAGGCCTCTGAAACCAAAACCCTAATTTTGGTCATTTGTGCAGGGAAAACCCTAGCTCTGCTTCCATGCCTTGCCAGTTCTTGTGATCTCTTGACTTCCATGAACTTTGAGGAGTATAATATGATGGTAGAACACACATGGACCCTCTTGGAACACTTTGAGGCCTTTGGGATGGCTCAGATGGAATCTTGGATTGCTCAGATCACAAACCCTAGATGTAGATGAACTTGAACTATGCAAATGAAACAAATATGCAATGTGATGTGGTATGCTTATGCTTATGCAAAATGAAAGATCACAAGCCATCGTGTGATATGAGTGAGGGAAAATTTGGGGTGTTTACACTTGCCATCCTTCTTAGGTATGGGTACAATGTTAGCAACTCACGGCGGGTAACTATTTATAGCAAGAAAACTGACGTCCCACTGCTTTTGTACTTCTTTGATTTTCATGGCCATGTCTGGGCGAGTAAGGTGCAACTTCTGTTTAACTGACGGAAAATCTTCTTTCAATGGCAGCCTATGCATGGCAATGTCTATATCCAAACCCGGTATATCTTGATAAGACCAAGCGAACACATCGATATATTCTCGAAGCATACTGATGAGCTGTTCTTTCATTGGAGCTTGCAGACTAGCCCTGATCTTCGCTTCTTTTATATCTTCCTCGGTTCCAAGATTGACAATTTCAACTTCCTCCTGATGAGGAGCAATCACTTTTTCCGCTTGTCTCAATAACCTGGCCAACTCTTCAGGCAAATCATAGTCTTCATCAACCCCTTCATCTGCTTGATTAATCGGATTGTCGAAGTCATACGAGGTCATAACAGTGTTGTTATCGGTGCAATCTGGAGGGCTATCTCTGCAAGGGTTGAGATTTGTTCATTTTAGTGATTGGTTTTATCTTATTTATAAAAAGTGAATGAATTTTATTAAGAAAAACATTGCCATTTATTGTTTTGTGCGAAAATAACAAAAATTAAAAGACAGTGAGCGAAAAGATTGTTTGCAAAAGATGTCCATTGTTTATTAATCTTTCATTTTCACAAAATACATATATGGCCCTATTACAAAATGAGTCCTGACACCTTGGGAAAGATGCATGACTTGATGCATGCTTAAACAGGAAATAATCATTACTTTGCAGCAGTAACCCTTATAATTTCCTAGGAAGACCAGTTGAGGACTTGTTGGCCTGGGACTCTTGGATGAATCCAGCTTTCCAGGGTTAGTCGCTTTCAGCCTCGTCTTCCACATTGTTGATAGCATTCGGGGTCAAAATTCCCCCACTTATGAACTTGGGAGCTTTAACAGCCTCCTTTTGGACCTGTCGGGATGGTCTGTAACCCAAACCGAATTTGTCTTCTTTTATCTGAATTTGTAGCAGCTTGCCCCAACCTTGGGCATTCCCGTCTTCAACAACCTTTCGAGCTTGTTTGTAAGAAGCAATTGAAGTACGCAATGTTGGTGTAAGCCCTAGAGGCCAATACTTTTTGGTACTTGTATCGGATTATTCGTTTAATAATAAAAGGCATTTCTTTATTATGTTTGTCTTTCAGAATAATAAAGTCCCTAGAATAGTTAGTCTGTTTAATGAAATGTTAAGTGTGACTTAATCATGAGATCCCATTAAACATAAAGACATTATTCTTAAAATATCCGTAGTCAAGCTTTATTGCAAAGTGGGATAACATTAAAGCATTGAGACTATTATGAAGATAGACTGATGATCACATCTCATGGATCATGGATAAAGGGTTATCAAGTCTTGACATAGGTATAAATATTAGGAGTAATATTTATACCGGATTGACCCGCTATGAGAATACTACATAGTATGTTATGCAAAGTGTCATAAGTTATTCTCATGGTGATAATGGTGTATTACCACCCTTCGACCTGAAACCACTATGGACCCTAGATGTAGAGTCGGGTGCTTTATTGCTGATCAAACATTATCCGTAACTGGATGATCATAAAGACAGTTGATGGGCACTCCACGAAGCATGCTGAGGGACATGAGTGTCCTAGATGGAATTTGCCAATCCTGCATAACAGGAGAAATGTCTAAGGGCCCAATATTGAACTGGACAAGGATGACACAGTGTATGCCTTGTGTTCAATATAGACATAGGGGCAAAAGGGTAATTGTACAAACATATATTATCACGAAAAAGGTTTTGTCAGATCACATGACATTTTCGTGACTTGGGTAGCAGTGATGTGTTGCTAGATACCGCTCACTGTTTATTATGTTAAATATATAATTTAATATAATTACCAACGTTACGAAATCCTACAGGGTCACACACATAAGGACAGTTTGATGAGAGATAGAGAAATCAAAGGAACACCGTAAGGTACGGTGCACTTAAGTGAAAAATAGAAATTCAGATAATATAATAATAATTATTGTTATTTTATAATGGTTATAAAATAATAATAAAATAAATATATTTATTATAATAATAGTTATTATAATAATATATAATATTATTATGGATCATGTGAATTGGGCTTTTAGCCCGCAGCCCACAAGAGAGTCTATAAAAGGAACCCTTGTGATGAAGCTTTTACTTGATGCAATTTCGTTTTTGATTCTCACTCAAATAATTCCGTTCGTAAGCAGCTAGCACTGTGACCGGAAGCTGTTCGTGTGGACTGAGTAGAGGCGTTGCACTTCATCAACGCTTGTGATCGCTGCATCAAAGATCTGAATCGCCACAAAGAGGTAACGATTCTATCACTGACCATGCTCATTCGTAAGGATCACTAAAGGAAAATTTTTGTTTTCCGCTGCGTTTAGATCGCAATTTTCCTTCACGCAAAACTTTAGCTGTTGTTTCATTCACATTGAAAGCTTCAAAACCCTGACTCATTGTCTCATGGATCTCCCCATCCATCTCAATGTACTTGTATGTAGCCAAGTGACTGACAAAGATGTCCTCCTCTCCACAGATGGTGATAATTTGACCCTCCCACTCGTATTTTAACTTCTGGTGAAGGGTAGATGTTACTGCGCTAGCAGCATGAATCCAAGGTCTACCCAACAAACAGCTGTAGGCAGGCTAAATGTCCATCACATAGAAGATAGTTTTGAAAATCTGTGGGCCAATTACCACAGACAGCTCAATTTCTCCGAGAACCGATCTCTTAGAACCATCGAAGGCTCTCACAACCAGGTTTCTCGGACGGAGTGCAAGACCATCATATTCCAACTTGACCAAGGCTTTCTTTGGAAGAACATTGAGAGATGGCCCATTGTCAACCAAGACATGAGAAAGTACAACACCTTTGCACTCCAAGGTGATATGTAAAGCCTTATTGTGATTACAACCCTCCGTCGTCAGATCAGCATTGGTGAATCCTAGTCCATGGCTAGTGTTGACATTTGAAACCACCATCTCTAGCTGATTAACTGTGATCTCCTATGGCACATAAGCTACATGCAAGACTTTGAGAAGTGCATTCCTGTGAGCTTCGGAACACATGAGCAGAGATAAAATGGAGATCTTGAAGGGTGTCTGGTGGAGCTGATCAACAACTTTGCTGCGGAAGAAAGAGTTGTGACAGTCTGGGGATCATAGTAGATGGTGACATGAGGTCTGATTTCAGGTGATGCAATTTCAGGAAGTTGTTGATGTTGAAGTTGTTGAAAGTTGTTGAAAGAATCCGGGACATGAATTGTTGTCAGATCATAGTAAATGGTGACCGTTGAGATGTCGTCATTAATGGTTGCTGTTGTTGTAGTAGACTCCGTTGGAATGGTGTTTGCTGTAGGAGATACCTCTGAAATGGTGTTTGCTTATGTTGTAGGAGAGATTTTTGTTGGAGTTGTAGGAGATGGAACCGTTGATGTGATTTGCAGGATTCCTTCTCTGATAAGACTGTTGATACCATTCTTTAGATTTGCACAACCGTTGGCAGAAGTCTTGCAAGCTTCACAATAGGTCTCACAACCTGGCAACACTAAGCACTTCAATAGCTGAGCTTTAACTTTGGCCAGTGGTGTTTAAATGTTTGCAATGTCATCAATCAGAATTGATGGTTGGTGAGATCAATCAGCCGAAAGTGTGATCAATCAGCCGAAATTTAATTTAGTTTATTTAATTATCGGAATTTTTAAACTAATAATAAAAGTGTGTTTATTATTATTTATTTGTGGTGATCAGTTATGGCCTTAGTTTATCCTTTATTATTGTTTTGGGATTTTTAAATACGGCCTGCGAGTCGTGCCTCTCTCTCAATCTCTTTATGTAACTTCTTTTCTCATCTCACTCCCTCGTATGTAAAACGAGTATTCTTATATGTAATGTAATATTATGTTATGAAGAAAAAGGAAGTATTCAATATTAAAGGAGGATAACCTTGGAGATCATGCTTGGAGAAGCTTAGATCGTTATTAGGTTAGCTTAGGTTCTCTCATTGGCTTGAGAGAACAATTGCGTTAGGGGCCATAATTGTATCTTTTTATATGTATGTTGATGCATGTAATTGTATGTTGATGCATGTGAGAGACGTTTTGCATGTTAAGCCGGTGAGATCAAACTAATAACAAATTCCCTCAAAATTAAATATTAAGTTTATGCTTTCCAATTTTTAGCACTCATCAAGACTAGTATCGAGCATTGTAGGTTTCGCCTACGCGAGGTGCATGTTCTATATTAGTAAGGTGTGATGGGATAATTGTAATATCCAATTGCTAAAACAATGGGTCAAACTTAACTAAACAAATTATAATAAGATTATACATGTTTAGAAGCAAGAATTGGGAATGATTCATGTGATGGATCAGAATAAGGAGTTATTCACCCAATTGAAAATATTCGAGAGTTGTATGAGATACAATTGGAAGGAGTTCCTACCTAAATAACTTAGTTTTGTGTAATCAGCCTAACGCTGACTTAAAACAAAGTGAAACATGGATCTCGACCCACTAGAAAGTCTTCCAACGGGATTTTCCGAATCAAATGATGAGGGTCATTTGTTTTGAATAAAATAGTGGGAGCATATTTGATTAAAGGCCTAATTAAATATGTTGTTTTAATGATACTTATATTTTCATATTTCTCTTGTAGATTACCATGACAACAAACACATCGAACAATATTTTGCGATCCATCCTAGATAAGGAAAAATTGTATGGGACAAATTTCCTGGATTGGCACCGTAATCTGAGGATTGTCCTCAAGCACGATAAGAAGCTGTATGTCTTGGAGACACCAGTTCCTGAGGAGGAACCTCCTAGTTCTGCATCAAAGGCAGAAAGAGATGCTTATAAGAAGCATTTCGATGATGCCAATGAAACCGCTTGCCTCATGCTTGCTACCATGAACTCTGAGTTGCAAAAGCAACACGAGAACATGTCTGCGTTCGATATGATCGGACATCTGAAAATGCTTTATCAAGAGCAAGCAAGAAATGAGAGGTTTCAGGTTTCAAAGTCCCTTTTTAACAGCAAGTTAGCTGAGGGAGCCCCTGTAAGTCCCCATGTACTCAAGATGATTGGGTATGTGGAGAACCTTGACAGATTAGGGTTTCCCCTTGGAAAAGAACTTGCGATTGATCTGATCTTGCAATCGTTGCCAGAGAGCTTCAGTCAGTTTGTCCTGAATTTCAATATGAATGACTTGGACAAAAGCCTTCCAGAACTGCTAGGCATGTTGAGAACTGCTGAGCAGAATATGAAGACAAAAGGGAAATCTATTCTGATGGTCAGTAATGGAAAGAAACAGAACAAGAGGCCCATCAAACAGGGTGGTAGAGGGAAAGGCAAGGAAGTTGCCAAACCCAAACCCACTCCTCCTGTTTTGAAGCCTAGTGGAGGAATAGCAAAGGAGGGCACTTGCTTCCATTGCGGTAAGACCGGACATTGGAAGAGAAATTGCCCAAAGTACCTGGAAGATAAGAAAAATGGAGTAGAGACTTCAAATTCAGGTATTTTTGTTATTGAAATTAATTTATCTACTTCTGCATCATGGGTATTAGATACTGGATGCGGTTCTCACATTTGTACTAATGTGCAGGGGCTAAAAAGGAGTAGAGATTTGGCAAAAGGTGAAGTTGACCTACGAGTTGGCAATGGAGCAAAGGTTGCTGCTTTAGCTGTAGGAACTTATGTTTTAACTTTACCTAGTGGTTTAATAATTCAGTTAGAGAACTGTTATTATGTACCTGCAATTAGCAGGAATATTATTTCCGTTTCTTGTTTGGACAAGTTTGGTTTTTCATTCATAATAAAGAACAATTGTTGCTCCATTTATTTGAATGATATATTCTATGCTACTGCAAAAATGAATAATGGACTATATGTCCTTGATCTTGAAATGCCAATTTATAACATTAATACTAAAAGGTTGAAACCTAATGAGTTGAATCCAACTTACCTTTGGCACTGTCGATTAGGCCACATAAATGAGAAACGCATTTCCAAACTCCATAAAGATGGACTCTTGGACTCTTTTGATTATGAATCATATGACACATGCAGATCTTGTTTAATTGGAAAGATGACAAAGTCCCCATTCACAGGAAAAGGTGAAAGGGCTAATGATCTTTTGGCACTCATACATACTGATGTATGTGGACCACTGAACATACCAGCCAGAGGAGGTTTTCAGTACTTCATCACTTTCACTGATGACTTCAGTAGATACGGATATGTGTATTTAATGAAACACAAATCTGAGTCCTTTGAAAAGTTCAAGGAATTCAAGAATGAAGTACAAAACCAACTAGGGAAGAATATTAAAGTTCTTCGATCAGATCGAGGCGGTGAATATTTAAGCCTAGAATTTGATGACCATCTAAAAGAGTATGGGATTCTATCCCAACTTACTCCTCCTGGAACACCACAATGGAATGGTGTATCTGAGAGAAGAAATCGAACCTTGTTAGACATGGTCCGATCCATGATGAGTCACGCCGATCTTCCAAACTCCTTTTGGGGACATGCATTATTAACAGCAGCTTACACACTTAACCGTGTTCCATCCAAAAAGGTTGATAAGACACCATATGAGATATGGAGTGGTAAGAAACCACATATGTCTTACATGAAGATTTGGGGTTGCGAAGTTTACGTCAAACGACCAATTTCAACCAAGCTTGAGCCCAAATCTGACAAATGCTTATTTGTGGGATATCCTAAAGAAACAAGAGGATATTACTTCTACAATCCTTCTGAGGGCAAAGTGTTTGTCGCTCGAACTGGAGTCTTTCTGGAAAGGGATTTTATTTCCAAAGGAAACAGTGGGAGGAAAATAGAGCTTGAAGAAATTCAAGAATCACAAAACATTGAAACACCTATGGAGGAACTAGAGCAGGAAACACAAGTAGTTGTGGAAGAGCAACCTGCTCAAGTAGAACAAGACCAGCGTAGGTCAAGCAGGACACGTCACCAACCTGAGAGATATGGATATCTCATAAGTGATCAGGGTGATGTATTACTCATGGATCAAGATGAGCCTGTGACCTACAAAGAGGCCATAACTGGTCCTGAGTCTGAGAAGTGGCTAGAAGCCATGAAATCTGAAATGGATTCCATGTACACAAACCAGGTTTGGACCTTGGTAGAACCTCCTATAGGAGTTAACCCTATAGGATGCAAGTGGGTCTTCAAGAAGAAGACTGACATGGATGGTAAGGTACATACCTATAAAGCAAGACTGGTTGCAAAAGGCTATAAACAAATTCATGGGGTTGACTATGATGAAACCTTTTCACCAGTTGCAATGCTTAAATCTGTTCGGATTTTACTTGCCATCGCTGCATATCATGATTATGAAATATGGCAGATGGATGTCAAAACTGCTTTCCTTAATGGGAATCTTCTTGAGGATGTGTACATGACACAACCTGAAGGATTTGACATACCACAAGATGCCCAAAAGATATGCAAGTTACAGCGATCAATCTATGGATTAAAGCAAGCTTCCAGAAGCTGGAATCTTCGTTTTGATGAAACCGTAAAACAATATGGATTCATCAAAAATGAAGATGAACCTTGTGTCTACAAGAAGGTTAGTGGGAGCATGATCGTGTTTCTGGTATTATATGTAGATGACATATTACTCATTGGAAACGATGTCCCTACCTTGCAACAAGTGAAGACTTGGTTAGGGAATTGTTTTTCTATGAAAGACCTAGGTGAAGCAGCCTATATATTAGGAATTAGGATCTATAGAGATAGATCACAAAAACTGCTTGGCCTAAGTCAGAGTACATACATAGATAAAGTGTTGAGACGCTTTAATATGCATGATTCCAAGAAAGGATTCATACCTATGCAACATGGTCTGTGTTTATCAAAAACACAATCCCCTTCAACTAAGGAAGAAAGGGATCGCATGAATAAGATTCCATATGCATCTGCAATAGGATCTATCATGTATGCCATGTTATGTACTCGACCAGATGTCTCGTATGCATTAAGTGCAACGAGTAGGTACCAATCTGATCCCGGTGATGCTCACTGGGTAGCTGTCAAGAATATCCTTAAGTACTTGAGAAGGACTAAGGATTCATTCTTGATATATGGAGGTCAGGAAGAGCTTGATGTAATTGGTTACACTGATGCTAGCTTCCAGACAGATAAGGATGATTTTAGATCACAATCTGGTTATGTGTTCTGTCTCAATGGTGGCGCTGTGAGCTGGAAAAGTTCAAAGCAGGAAACAGTTGCTGATTCTACAACTGAGGCCGAGTATATTGCTGCCTCAAATGCAGCAAAGGAAGCTGTTTGGATCAAGAAGTTCATTAGTGAACTTGGCATAGTCCCTAGCATTGTGGATCCCATTGGTTTATATTGTGATAACAATGGTGCTATCGCACAAGCTAAGGAGCCTAGATCTCACCAACGATCCAAACACATACTTAGGCGTTATCACCTCATTCGAGAGATAATCGATCGGGGAGATGTGAAGATATGCAGAGTACCTACACTTGACAATATCGCTGACCCATTAACAAAGCCTCTTGCGCAACAGAAGCATGATGGTCATACTAGATCTATGGGTATTAAGGGTATGCCTAATTGGCTCTAGTGCTAGTGGGAAATTGTTGGTGTAAGCCCTAGAGGCCAATACTTTTTGGTACTTGTATCGGATTATTCGTTTAATAATAAAAGGCATTTCTTTATTATGTTTGTCTTTCAGAATAATAAAGTCCCTAGAATAGTTAGTCTGTTTAATGAAATGTTAAGTGTGACTTAATCATGAGATCCCATTAAACATAAAGACATTATTCTTAAAATATCCGTAGTCAAGCTTTATTGCAAAGTGGGATAACATTAAAGCATTGAGACTATTATGAAGATAGACTGATGATCACATCTCATGGATCATGGATAAAGGGTTATCAAGTCTTGACATAGGTATAAATATTAGGAGTAATATTTATACCGGATTGACCCGCTATGAGAATACTACATAGTATGTTATGCAAAGTGTCATAAGTTATTCTCATGGTGATAATGATGTATTACCACCCTTCGACCTGAAACCACTATGGACCCTAGATGTAGAGTCGGGTGCTTTATTGCTGATCAAACATTATCCGTAACTGGATGATCATAAAGACAGTTGATGGGCACTCCACAAAGCATGCTGAGGGACATGAGTGTCCTAGATGGAATTTGCCAATCCTGCATAACAGGAGAAATGTCTAAGGGCCCAATATTGAACTGGACAAGGATGACACAGTGTATGCCTTGTGTTCAATATAGACATAGGGGCAAAAGGGTAATTGTACAAACATATATTATCACGAAAAAGGTTTTGTCAGATCACATGACATTTTCGTGACTTGGGTAGCAGTGATGTGTTGCTAGATACCGCTCACTGTTTATTATGTTAAATATATAATTTAATATAATTACCAACGTTACGAAATCCTACAGGGTCACACACATAAGGACAGTTTGATGAGAGATAGAGAAATCAAAGGAACACCGTAAGGTACGGTGCACTTAAGTGAAAAATAGAAATTCAGATAATATAATAATAATTATTGTTATTTTATAATGGTTATAAAATAATAATAAAATAAATATATTTATTATAATAATAGTTATTATAATAATATATAATATTATTATGGATCATGTGAATTGGGCTTTTAGCCCGCAGCCCACAAGAGAGTCTATAAAAGGAACCCTTGTGATGAAGCTTTTACTTGATGCAATTTCGTTTTTGATTCTCACTCAAATAATTCCGTTCGTAAGCAGCTAGCACTGTGACCGGAAGCTGTTCGTGTGGACTGAGTAGAGGCGTTGCACTTCATCAACGCTTGTGATCGCTGCATCAAAGATCTGAATCGCCACAAAGAGGTAACGATTCTATCACTGACCATGCTCATTCGTAAGGATCACTAAAGGAAAATTTTTGTTTTCCGCTGCGTTTAGATCGCAATTTTCCTTCACGCAAAACTTTAGCTGTTGTTTCATTCACATTGAAAGCTTCAAAACCCTGACTCATTGTCTCATGGATCTCCCCATCCATCTCAATGTACTTGTATGTAGCCAAGTGACTGACAAAGATGTCCTCCTCTCCACAGATGGTGATAATTTGACCCTCCCACTCGTATTTTAACTTCTGGTGAAGGGTAGATGTTACTGCGCTAGCAGCATGAATCCAAGGTCTACCCAACAAACAGCTGTAGGCAGGCTAAATGTCCATCACATAGAAGATAGTTTTGAAAATCTGTGGGCCAATTACCACAGACAGCTCAATTTCTCCGAGAACCGATCTCTTAGAACCATCGAAGGCTCTCACAACCAGGTTTCTCGGACGGAGTGCAAGACCATCATATTCCAACTTGACCAAGGATTTCTTTGGAAGAACATTGAGAGATGACCCATTGTCAACCAAGACATGAGAAAGTACAACACCTTTGCACTCCAAGGTGATATGTAAAGCCTTATTGTGATTACAACCCTCCGTCGTCAGATCAGCATTGGTGAATCCTAGTCCATGGCTAGTGTTGACATTTGAAACCACCATCTCTAGCTGATTAACTGTGATCTCCTATGGCACATAAGCTACATGCAAGACTTTGAGAAGTGCATTCCTGTGAGCTTCGGAACACATGAGCAGAGATAAAATGGAGATCTTGAAGGGTGTCTGGTGGAGCTGATCAACAACTTTGCTGCGGAAGAAAGAGTTGTGACAGTCTGGGGATCATAGTAGATGGTGACATGAGGTCTGATTTCAGGTGATGCAATTTCAGGAAGTTGTTGATGTTGAAGTTGTTGAAAGTTGTTGAAAGAATCCGGGACATGAATTGTTGTCAGATCATAGTAAATGGTGACCGTTGAGATGTCGTCATTAATGGTTGCTATTGTTGTAGTAGACTCCGTTGGAATGGTGTTTGCTGTAGGAGATACCTCTGAAATGGTGTTTGCTTATGTTGTAGGAGAGATTTTTGTTGGAGTTGTAGGAGATGGAACCGTTGATGTGATTTGCAGGATTCCTTCTCTGATAAGACTGTTGATACCATTCTTCAGATTTGCACAACCGTTGGCAGAAGTCTTGCAAGCTTCACAATAGGTCTCACAACCTGGCAACACTAAGCACTTCAATAGCTGAGCTTTAACTTTGGCCAGTGGTGTTTAAATGTTTGCAATGTCATCAATCAGAATTGATGGTTGGTCCTCCTCAATAGCATTAATCCTCGGTCCACCGTGATTCGGTATTGGATTCTTTGTGACATTAGGTGGAGGTGCAAAATTTAAAGCTTTGGAATCAACTAAGTCCTGAACTTTAATGTGTAAGGTGTAACACCCCAAATTTTCCCTCTTCATTTTAAGCATCATATCACATCATATTCATCATGAACATATCATATTCTCAGCATCCTAACATGGAAAGATGAGGCATAACATTTCTCATGACCTAGCATTAGGCATATGATCATCTGTGGAGGTTTTTGAAGCATCAAAAGCCATGACTAGGGTCCCAATGGATTTGTACAAGTCCTATGAGGAGTCTACATTGCATTTACAAGTTCAAGTTCATTTACAAAAGCTCAGCAGGTTGGAAGATCATCAGGTTATCCAGGCTAAGGCAAAGCTCCTACACAATGGTCCTAAACTAGGGTTTGAGTTTCAAGCATTAAGACCTCAAAACTTTGGCCATTTCATTTAGGAAAAGTGTTTTATATGTTAATAGGATCCTAGGTACCAATTTTGGTGAGAAAATTCCTTGTGGAAGTCAAGCATTTCTTCAGTTGCTTGCAGATGAAGTAATTGGTCAACTGTGCCTTAAAAAAGTCAACTGTGAGATTTCAAGGGGTCCAATCCCATTTTTCTAGCCAAGGGATGTTATTATAATGTTAAAAGAGGTTTTTCAAGTTCAAAGACCAAGAATCATGATGTTTTGAGGTGTTTTGTAAAATTGGTGCAAAGTTGGTTTTGAGAAAATGCCATTTTTGGAAAGTTTTGCCCTAAAATTCAAGTGAGCATAACTTAATGAAAAATTCTTCAAATGGACCAAAGTCAAACATGAAAGTTTGAGATTAAGACCTCCCATTTTCAAAAAGTACAAGTAATTTTTCATAGCCCTCATGGTTGCAAAGATATGCCCCTCGAAAATTCCATCAAAATTAGGGCAAAACCTAAGTTTTCACTTATGCACCAAAGCCAAATGTCATGAAACTTGATTTTAAGTGTCGGTATGGATCAAATAAGTTCACAATGTTAAAATGAAATGCATTTGGCACACTTTGCTCAAAGAATTACACAAAATTCGTGCCAAGTGATAATGTTATTCCATAAATGCAATTTTTGCATATTCATGAAAAAAGTGTGACTCTCTAATCCAATGGCCAGGATTCTTTTTGTTTGAAATCAAGGGCTGGATGGTGAGTGCACATGGGAAGAAGGCAAAGGAATTCATGAGGTTTACATGCTCTCATCACAAAATTGAAAAATTTGCAAAATCACTCAAACTTTTCATTCCCACGTGCAAACTTCCTCATCTCTTCAGCATTTCCTCATGACATGATATAAAACAAAATTAGGGTTTTAGAGGAGCCAATTCTCTCTCATTGCTCAGTTTCCAAGTTTTTGCACCATTTTCATTTTCTCTCAAATCTCTTCACACACTTGCTCTCTTTCAAAACAAATCACAGATCCTTCATCCTTGAGAGCTCATGATCATAAATCTCACCCTTGTGCAAGCTGATTCTAAAGTTTCATCATCTTGCCATTTCAGGGCAGTTGGTTGCAAATCCTCAGATCCAGCAAGATTCAAGACTCTAGTTGCATTTATTTTGCAACTAGAGAGCATTTGGAGTTGTTTGGCTTCATTATCTTGGCTTCTAACAAGCTTTCTCAAGATCTGCAAGCTCAGGTAAGCCTCCAAATCTTCAGATCTGAAAATGAAATTGGTGGTGTGCATTGTAATCCTTGATGTATGCTGATCATTCTGCTATATTTAGTTTCGAATTTAGTGCATTGTTGAGCTTGTTATGTGATTTCAAAGTTTCATGGTCAAAACTGTTTGCTCTTGATCCAGGGAATCCATTGATCTTTTGAAGTTTTCATCACCATATTTGAACTCAGCATAGTCCATTTACCCAATCTGGAGCATTTTATTCATTTTCATTAGTGTTTGTTCATACTTTGCAATTTCCGGTGCCGAAGTCCTAGCTCCGGTCACCGGAATCTGGGAATGTTCTTATTAGGGTTTTAGAGGTTGAAGACAACTCCCCTGCCCTTGGATCTGTCTGTCTCCACGCATAAGATCTTGCAACGTCCTTTAATGAAGAGCCTCCCATTCACGTACTCTTCATTCTTCTAATTTGTTTCTGAATGATCCACATGTGACTCACCACACAATAACTCTTGTGATCCTTCACTTCTGGTCCAGCCAAATGGACACGTCAATTATTAAAGCCAGCACAGGATGCGTTGGTTCAATCTGATGGCCTTTGTTTTTTCCATTTATTCTCCTGAATTTCCACTCTTAGTATTATATTCCTGCGCCAACCCAGTGGGCCTTCATCACTATTCGCACCCCCTTGCCTCATAAGCCCAATCATTTCAACTATACTTCCCTGCTTTCCACACCCCCAGCCTTTCTTCATTTTATTTCTTTTTCTTCTTTTATTTCTTTTTTTCCATTTTGCTTTTCAATTATTAAAAACTTCTAAGTCCTAAAAAATTCTGAATTAATTCATGTATGTCCATTGGAGTTTTCTTTAATTTTCCATATTTTTCTTTTCCATTTTTTTAATATCCACGTGTCAATTAATTTCCTCTTGTAATTAATTCTTTTTTATTCCTTTTTGTGCATGATGCCTTGTCCAATTTCCATAGTGATCATCATTTTGAGTTTTGTGTTGGTTCTTTTTGTTCTGGATTCATAAGAGGATGTAGTTCATGTGTGATTTTTGCCCTGATTTTTAGAAATTTGGTCATTTGGTTTTGACCTTTGACTTGTGAGGGAAGTTTCTTAACCCTAGTTCATGTTTAAGCCTTCTCTTGACTTGTCTAGCTTCTAAATTTTTTCCTATCCTTTTGGCATCTTGTTATATCATGTTCGAAGATCATTTTTCCTAAGTTGTGGAATTTTTGGATGCATTGTTGATTTGATTTGAATTTTGGTTCATAACTTGTCCCATTTTGCTTCTTTTTGATCATAAGGTCTCTTATTAGCTTAGAAGGGCACTTGTGCCAACTTCTTCATCTCATTTGGGGTCTCTTTGGGGTATGGATACCATTCTGATCTTGGTTTAGGGTTTGTGTCTTGAAAGTCTTGTGATTTACTTGCCTTGTAAGTTCTTTCTTTCTTATGTGCATTCACCTCACTTCTTTGCTCCTTTCCATCTCATAATGTGATTGTGTAGCTTTGTGTTCCTCTTCTCTTCATCTCCCTTGCTTCTTATGCATTTCTTTAACTTGATTTGGTTCTGGTCTTGTTGCCTTGAGTTCATGTTGTGTGCATTTTTGCTTTGCATCTTCTTAAGTTCACTTTGTTTTGCCATGTGTTTCATGTTGCTTCATAATTGACTTGTATGCTTCTTTTCTCATTCTTGTTACTTGCATTTGCATTGAGCATTTGTATACATGACTTCACTTCTGTTTGTTTGATGTTGGCATGTCATTAAGTTCACTTTGCTTTACTTGTTTGCTTATGTTGCTAACCTTTTCAGGGGCTATGGTAAGTGAGAGGTGTGGATGTGATTCCCACATCTCCAAATCTCATCTCTTCTCTTCTTATTCTTATTTGTGCTAGCCTTTGATTGTTGGGCTTAGGCCTTACTCATCCCTCTACTTCTTTCTTCTTCTTCTCTTCTCTTTCTTTCTTCATTAGGATAGCAAACCACACTAACCTAGGATATCCATGCATGATAACACTTAGGATTCTTTAGTCCCCAATTAGACTTTCACCTTTGTGGTCCTTTTGGTTTCTTTTCTCTCCTCATCTCATAACCTTAAAGAAAACACCTAATAAAGGTTGAAGTGATACCTTGAGCAATAGCCTTATCCCATGAGGTACTTGTAGTCTTCCCATCTTGGGGATAGTACAAGCTTATCTTGTGATGCACAAGTTTGATCAAGGTATCATCTTCACAAAGAGAATCATAAAACACACTTCTTCATTGTAAATACCAAAAACACTTAATAAGTTAATGAGTTAGTGAGTCTAAGCCCTAATCTCTGGGTTCAAGTTTTGGGGATTTTCTCCTTACTTGAGTGTGCTTGTTCTATTATTCCATCTTGGAATGTAGTGACAAGTGCACCTTCCATGGAAAAGAGCTTGAGTTCACTTCATTATGACACACTCATAAAAAGCTTCATAAAAAAACACAAACAAACAATAAGCGTCCCTCCTTCGGGAATTCTTTTCTCATCTCCTTCGCTTCGTACGCGAACTTGCTCCTACGTGTCATTTTGCAAGACGGTTACGCACTCATCGTCCGAGTCTGCAACACCTGAGCAATGGCATAGGCAGTTCAAGCTTTAATTCACAAGCAATTTCTTCTCTACCCCTAGTTAGGGGAACTACGGCGTCTCTGATCCTCATTTTCCTGATGAGGTACGTAGGCAGAGGGGTAGGGCCTATTCGAGCACAATCTTTATTTTCCCTACATTTTTTCTCTTTGTTTTCTCATTCAGTTCCTTCCTCAGTTTCTTTTCCAGTCCAGTTCCTTGTTTTTTGCAGCAGCTTTCATACCCTCACCCTTTGAAACAGTTTTTTTGCAAGCACGGATCCCGTCGGGTACGGAGGACGATCTGGGGTGCTAATACCTTCCCAGGTCGTAACCGACTCCCGAACTCAGTCTCTTTGGTTCGCAGGACCAGTGTCCTTCCTCTTCTTTCTTCTAGTTTCTGCAGCATTACTATTCTCGTTCCTTCGGGATAAAAATGCCTGGCTGGCGACTCTATTCTTTTCCGCGCCAGTTTCGCGTTTGTACCAGGATGGAAGCGATAGCTGGCGACTCTGCTGGGGACTCCTACCCAGAGTCTCTGGTTCCCCTATGAGTCTCTCCTAGCGCTCGTTTGTTTCTGTTTCTTTGGGTGTTAGATGTTTTTTGTTGTGTGTTGTATTTTACTGTTGTTTATTTACAGCTTTATTTACAACTTTATTTACAGTTTTTAGTATTTATTTTCTGCATCATATTATACTGGACTGTCTGGACTGGTTTTCTGCTTGGTGGGTTGGGTGTTACTGTTTCTGAGAGATGAGCTCATTACCACTGCTCGAGTGCACCTTAGGACTTAGAGTGGTTCCACTTTGGCCTCATGAGATCTTGTCATGGGGGTAGTAGTGAGTTCCACGCACAGATTTGCGACTGTCTGGGAAATGTTCTGATTTGGGGATCTTCCTCTCTCATTTCATAACCTTGACAGTTATGTGCAGCTGGGGACCGATCATTGAGAACCTTGTGGAAACATCCCTCTTTAGTGATGACAGTGGCAGACCACATTTTGTGGCAAGTATTATTACAGTGGCAGACCACATTTTGTGGAAACATCCCTCTTTAGTGATGACAGTGGCAAACCGATTCCCTGATTTGGTCATGAGCCATTTCTCGGAGATGGTGAAAGTATTATTACTATTCGGCTTTGAGAGTCCGTGATGTTTGACCCGGAGCATACCAGTGATATTAGGAGGGGTTTACAGGTTTGCAGGAACCCTTGGCCTCTACATACCCTCATTATCAGTGGTCCTTATTATGATTTTTGGTCATATGGTTCTGGTGTTCTGGTTTTCTTGGTACTGTGGTTCCGAGACTTCTATCAGAGAGTTGTGATTATTTCTATCAGAGAGTTGTGACTCAGAGGTTTTGGTTTGCAGTTGATCAGAAGGTCCTTGTGTTTAGTGTCCAGTATCCAGATGGTCCCAGATTGATCATATGTCTGCATTGCATTTGCATTTGCATCATTCTTGCATTAACTGTTTATGTTTCCATTTTTCAGGTCATTGTTCATAATCAGCTCCCAGTTCTGGTAAATCTTATCTCCAGATGGCAGAAATCAGAAGAGTTACAAGGAAAAAGAATGTTCACTATACTTTTCTTCAACCTGAAGTCAGAAGTGTTCAGAAATTAGCAGGTCTGATGAATGACCAAGTCTTGGGAAATTTCAGAAAGAGATATGGCCAGATATTGAAGTATGTGGACAAGCCCACTGCAGACCAGAAGGACAGTTTGCATACCTTGCTTCAGTTTTATGATCCTCTGTTGCGGTGCTTTGTGTTTCCAGATTACATCTTGGCTCCTGCCTTAGAGGAGATTTCCAGCATTTTGAATGTTCCAGTCAGAGATACCTTGCCTTTCTATGGGTCTGAGGTGGTGCTTAAGGAAGAGGACATAGCCAAAGTCTGCTATTTACCAGCTGCTACAGTCAAGAAGGCTCTGAAGGATAGTGAAGTCAAAGGACTCCCTTGGAGTGTGCTCATACCAGAGGCTGAGGAATATGCTAAAGAAGGTAAATGGGGGGATTTTGGTGCTTTGCTGGCTTTGATGGTGTATGGGTCTAGCTTGTTCCCGGGAGAGAAAGCGTTTGTAAGCTTGGAAGTGATCTCTATCTTTGCTAAAGGCAATCCTGTGCCAACTCTGTTGGGAGATTTCTACTACAGTGTTCATTACCGGAATGAGAAAGGTAGAGGTGGACCAATGGGCTGCTGTGCTTCATTGTTTGCTGAGTGGTTTACCAGACAATTGCCAAAAGCATGTGCTTTCAAGGAAATGAGGGATGAGTGGAGATGGTCTAGAAGGTTGATGGGGCTAACTGCTGAGGACATAGCCTGGGGATATGACAGAGGTCTGCTGGGAAAAGAGTTGCTGGTCAGTTGTGGAAGATTTGCTTGAAAGAAGAAGACATAGCCAAGGTTTGTCGTTTGCCAGCTGCTACAGTCAAGAAGGCTCTGAAGGATAGTGAAGGCAAAGGACTCCCTTGGAGTGTGCTCATACCAGAGGCTGAGAGATATGCTACAGAGGGTAGTTGGGGTGACTTTGGTGCTTTGTTAGCTTTGATGGTGTATGGGTCTAGCTTGTTCCCAGGAGAGAAAGAATTTTTAAGCTTAGAAGTGATCTCTATCTTTGATAAAGGCGATCCTATGCCAAATCGGTTGGGTGACTTCTATTACAGTGTTCATTACAGGAATGAGAAAGGTAGGGATGGACCAGTATGCTGCTGTGCTTCACTGTTTGCTGAGTGGTTTGCCAGACAGTTTCCTAAGTCAGGTGCTTTCAAGGACATGAGGGATGAGTGGAGATGGTCAAGAAGGTTAATGGGGCTAACTGCTAAAGATATTGCCTGGGGATATGACAGAGATATGCTGGGAAAAGAGTTGCTGGTCAGTTATGGAAGATTTGTTGGAGTGCCTTTGCTAGGAAGGAAGGGTGTAATCAGTTATCATCCAACATTATCCAGGAAGCAATATGGTTATCCTTTGAAAGATCCACCACAGATGGAAGAGTTTACTGAGTCTTTGTATTATCCTGTGGAAGGAAACAAGGAGTTATTTCTACAAGCCTCTCAAGCTTGGGCTCACAGGATAAGGAAGGGTAAGAAAGACTTTGGCAGAGTAGATCCCAAGACGTATCCCCCTTTTGCTGCATGGTTGCAAAAACATGTAGAAGAAGTTCTCATGCCTTTCTCAGTAGAAGCTCCCCTTTATCCCAAAGAATTTCCAAGCCAAAGTACTGTTTCCCTTGAAGAGTACAAGAAATTGGAAGCTCAGCTGCATGAAGTTCGAGTGGAGAATGATGAAATGGTAAGCATGTACCATCTTGCCAACAGGGCCAAGAATGAAGCAGAGGGAAAGCTGCAGAAGATCCAAGCCTCCTTGGAAGCTAAGGAGAAAGACTTTGCTGGAAGGGAAACTCACTTTCATAGGTTAGGTATGATGGAAGCAAAAAGAGAAGCGGAACGCAAAAAGACTTTGAAGACTCTCAAGGAAGCTCGTCAATCCATTGTTTGGTTGCAAGGCCAAAGGGAGGAAGAACAGACGAAGTTTAAAGAGAAAGAAGAGTTCTTTGAAGTGCAAATGGCTTTCAAGAAGGAAGAGGTGGAGCAAGTCCACAATAATCGAAGGGAAAAGACTCAGAAGTTAGTACAAAGCTAGTTAGCCTTGGAGGAGGCACGGAAGGAGATTGAAGAGCTCAAGCTGAGAGCGGGTGTAAAGAGGAACAGAGCAGAGGTGGCTGCAGAAGAGCCTGGGTCTTTAGTTTAGTTTATTTCTTTTTTCAGACTACCTACAGGCTTGTTGTAGGAGTCTTGCTTTATTTATTTTGTCTTTTATTCATGTTTTGGCTTGTAACCCTTCGGGGAATATTTCTGTTGGTGCTCTGACTTTTGGTCGGTAGTGGTTTGTCCATGATATACAGTGTTAATTTGAAAATTATCATTTCTGAATATGCAAGGCTCGTTTGTTTGATACTACTAATATCTGAACACTCTTCAAAGAGAAAGTCTGAAAGTTAAAACTCAAAATGGCTGTCTGGAGTAAAATACCAGAACTGGGGCATGCAAATGCTTCAAACTTGGGAACATGAGCAGTTACATTGCATGCATATGACGTGTTTGTTTGTTTTGCAGGTATTGCTTTAGTTTCTAACGTCTTTTAAATTTTAGGCACTATAGCTCCCAGGAAAGTTTGAGAACAGCCAGTCGCACACAGATATCCAACAAAGATCAACAGAGAGAGAGAGAGAGTCATGGATCAAATGCAAGCTGACTTAGCTGACTTGAGACTGAGGATGGACAATTTTATGACCTTGATGGCAGGCATGGGTCAGAATCAGGAACGTCTGCGGGAGTTGGTTGAAAATAGTCAAGTCAGGAACAACGGTACTGCTGAGGGAGGTAATCGTAACGGTGCGGGCGCCCGTCAGGTTGAAATCCCTGTAACATAGCCAGGGGTTACCATAATCAATGATGGGCTGAACAATGTCCAAATGGATGGTCAAGATGAACAAATCACTTTGCTGGACGAAACTTAAGGCCAGGGGGCTGAGATGAACAGGAAGTTTGAGGAGATGGCAGAACAGATCAAGGCTATTCAATCCCAGAATTCTTTGGGATTTGACATTACTGACTTGGGTTTGGTTCCAGGGGTTAGAATCCCTTACAAGTTCAAGGTCCCAACTTTCGAGAAGTATAACAGCACAGCGTGTCCAAAGACTCATCTTCAGTCCTTTGTAGGAAGGATTGCTGCTCACACTGATGATGAAAAGCTATGGATGTACTATTTCCAGGACAGCCTGGTTGGGGCCTCCTTGAAATGGTATATGAAGCTAAGCAGAGTCAACATTAAGAGTTGGAAGGACCTGGAAGAGGCTTTTGTGAGACAATACCAGTATAATTTGGATATGGCTCCAAATCGCACTCAATTGCAACACATGTCTCAAACTGCTAAGGATGGTTTCAAAGAATATGCTCAAAGGTGGCGTCAGCTCGCTGCCAGAGTGCAACCACCACTGCTGGAGAATGAGATGGCTGATATGTTTATGGGGACATTGCAAGGTGTGTTTATTGAAAGATTGGCGTCTTGTTCGGCTACCAAGTTCAACGATATAGTAATTGCTGGAGAGAGGGTTGAGACTTTATTAAAGATGGGAAAGAATCAGGATACAAGTGCGAGCAGCTTGAATGGTGCAAGAAAAGCTTTCAGCGGACCCCCGAGGAGAAGGGAAGGTGAGACCAATGCTGTGTTTGGCCGAGGACGGGGCCGAGGATATAGAAGGTCATATGAGCAAGTGGCAGCTGTCACAATCCCTTCCAGTCTTGTGCAGCAGGTGCAACCTCAGCAACAACATCAACAACAGCAGCCCCAACGTAACAACTATCAACAAAGACCTTATCAGCCAAGGCAGACTCGCCCGGCTAATAGGGTGCTTGAGGCAATTCCCATGACATACGCTGCATTGCTACCAAGATTGCTGGACCTGAATCTGATACAATTAAGGACTTTGGCACCACCATCACCTGGAGAGCTTCCAGTGGGGTACGATGTCAATGTAAGATGTGCTTTCCATTCAAGGGAACCCGGGCACTCAACTGAGAAGTGCAGGGCGCTACAGCACAAAGTTTAAGATCTGATAGAATCCAAGGCGATTAACTTCGCACCACCGCCAAATGTTACTTCAAACCCTATTTCGAATCATGGAGGGGCTAGAATACATGTTGTTGATAGTGGTGAGAAGTTAAGTCTGATTCTGAGCATAGAAGAAGTGAAGACTCCGCTGTTGGTAGTGAAGGAGAGGTTGTTGAAAGGACAGGTGTTTCCAGGATGCAGTTCTGATTGTGAGAAGTGCATGAATGCAGAGAATGGTTATGAAGACCTGAAGATGGGGTTGCAAAATCTGATTGATGAAGGATCTTTGCAGTTTGACAAAGTTGACAATGAAGTTGATGATGTGTCCACTATAACCATATTCTATGATGCGGCTGAAATTCCTGTTAGAAGAGATCCTGTGACCATTTATGCTCCTGATGTTAGTCCTGTGACTATCACTGTGCCTGGGCCTGTTCCTTATACAGATGATAAAGCCATCCCATGGCATTACGGCTCAGATGTGTACGTGGCTGGACATAAAGTAGAGAGTAAGTCAGTTGCCATTGACCAGATTGTAGTGAATGTCAGAGGAGTTGGAGGTTTCACGAGAAGTGGTTGTCTATTTGCTTCCCCAGTTCTGAGAGGGGATCCTGAGGCTAAGGTTGAGGCAAAGGCTAAAGGAAAGCAAGCGGTGACTGAAGAAACAACAACTCCTGCTGCTGGACAGGGTACCTTTGAGAAGGAGGTCGAGGAATTTATGCGCATAATTAAAAAGAGGGATTATAAGGTGGTCGAGCAGTTGAACCAGACACCTTCCAAGATATCCATTATGTCTTTGCTGATGTGTTCTCCTGCACATAGAGAAGCCTTGCTGAAAGTGCTGCAGATGGCCTATGTTCCTCAAGAAATCACTGTTAATCAACTGGAAGCTGTAGTGGGTAGTGTGAATGCAAGCCACGGGCTGGGCTTTATAGGCAGAGACCTTACGTCAGAGGGCCGTAACCATAACAAAGCACTACATATTACTATGGAGTGCAAGGGTGCTGTGTTGTCGCATGTCCTTGTTGACACAAGCTCTTCTCTTAATGTACTTCCGAAGAAAGCATTAATGAAGCTCAATCTTGATGGTATCGTCCTAAGACCCAGTGATTTGATTGTCAAAGCTTTTGATGGGTCCAGAAGATCAGTGTTTGGAGAAGTTGAGTTACCCGTGAAAATAGGTTCTCAAGTATTCAAAAGTATCTTCTACGTCATGGACATTCAGCCCGCGTACAGCTGCTTGTTGGGGCGTCCAAGGATTCATGTTGTCGGAGCTGTAACATCCACTCTGCATCAAAAGCTCAAATATGTGGTTGATGGCCAGGTAAACACAGTGTGCGGAGAGGAAGACATCTTTGTGAGCCATTTATCAACTTTCAAATATGTAGAGATGGATGGAGAGATCCATGAGACTCTGTGTCAAGTCTTCGAAGTAGTTAACGTCAGCATTCTGACTCCAGTAGAGAAGACCAGTGAGAAAGAAGGTACCTCTATTCATTCCTACAAGCAGGCAAAGAAGGTGGTTCAGTCAGGAAGCGCCCAAGGCTGGGGCAAATTGCTGGAGTTGGAGAAGAAAGACGACAAGTTTGGTTTGGGTTATCAGCCTGGTGGATCTACTCCAAGTGGTAAAGCCATTACTTTTACAAGCGCTGGGATGCTCGACCGCAACCAAATATGTGCAACTAATGAAGATGGAGACAATGATGGTGACTGGGACAATTTGATTCATCCGTGTGCACCCGGAGAGGAGCTGAAGAACTGGTCTGCTGAAGACATTGTCCAAGTTACCTGGCACTCAGAGTAATTTATTTGTTTCATTTTCTTATCATGTTGCATTGTCAAATCCAACATTCTTCCCAAGATGCTAGGATCCATTGTATTGGGCCACCATGTTTGTTATGCACTTATTTTACCATGAAATAAGGGACATTTTCAGAAAAATTGTGTTCTCTTTCTTTTATTTTAAATCTTTTCACAAAAAATATAAAAATGGCAATGTGTTTCTCCTTTTTGTTTTTGTGTTTGCGTCTCTTTTTTTAAAAAATAAAATAATAAACAGATTCTGAAATAAGCACATCATCTGTGAAGTGTTGATCATCCGGATTCCATTGATAACATTCCTGCTATGACCACACATGACTTTGACAATCCTGTCTACCAAGCTGATGAAGGGGTTGAGGAAGACTATGAACTCCCTGAAGAATTGGTCAGATTGTTGAAGTAAGAGGAGCGGATTATTCAGCCTCATCAGGAAGAAATTGAGATCATCAACATCGGCACTGAAGATGTGAGGAAAGAGATCAAGCTTGGGGCCAACCTGCAGGCCGAAATCAAGAAAGAGCTTATCAGTATGCTGCGTGAGTATGTGGATATATTTGCTTGGTCATATCAAGATATGTCAGGGTTGAATACCGACATCGTTGTGCATAAGCTACCATTGAGAGAGGACTGTCCTCCTGTGAAACAGAAGTTGAGAAGAACTCATCCTGACATGGCGATGAAGATCAAGGAGGAGGTTCAGAAGCAATGGGATGTCGGGTTCCTTGCCGTAACTAGTTACCCACCTTGGGTAGCTAACATTGTACCTTTGCCAAAGAAGGACGGCAAGGTCCGGATGTGCATTAACTACCGGGATTTGAATAGAGCGAGCCCAAAAGATGACTTTCTGTTACCACACATTGATGTATTGGTAGATAACACTGTTCAATTCTCGGTATTTTCCTTCATGGATGGCTTTTGCGGATATAATCAGATTAAGATAGCGCCGGAAGACATGGAGAAAACAACGTTCATTACCCCGTGGGGTACATTTTGCTATAAGGTCATGCCCTTTGGTTTGAAGAATGACGGGGCAACTTATCAGCGGGCTATGGTCACATTGTTCCATGACATGATAGACAAGGAGATCGAGTGTTATGTGGACGATATGATTGCTAAGTACCGAAACGAAGAAGAGAATCTGGTCAATCTCAAGAAGCTGTTTGATAGACTTATAAAATACAAGCTGAGGTTGAATCCAAACAAATGCACTTTCGGAGTGCGTTCCGGGAAACTGCTGGGTTTCATTGTTAGTCAGAAAGGAATTGAGGTAGATCCTGCAAAAGTAAAAGCAATTCAAGATATGCCTGCACCGAGAACAGAAAAAGAAGTACGCGGGTTTTTAGGGAGGTTGAACTACATTTCTCGGTTCATATCTCATCTAACTACCACGTGCGAACCAATATTCAAATTGATAAGAAAAGGGAAAACGGTCAGGTGGAACGAAGATTGTCAAAGAGCTTTCGATAAGATAAAAGAATATTTGCAGGAGCATCTAATTCTAATGCCTCCAGTTGAAGGAAAACCTTTAATCATGTACTTGACCGTGCTAGAAGGGTCAATGGGGTGTGTTCTAGGCCAACATGACGAGTCTGGTCAAAAAGAGTACGCTATTTATTATCTTAGCAAAAAGTTTACCGACTGTGAATCCCGTTACTCACTGCTCGAGAAAACTTGTTACGCTTTGGTATGGGCTGCTCGTCGACTGAGGCAGTACATGTTGACTCATACCACACTGCTAATTTCCAAAATGGATCTTGTCAAGTACATCTTTGAGAAACCAGCGTTAACCGGAAGGGTTGCTAGGTGGCAAATGATTTTAACAGAATATGACATCCAATATACTTCTCAGAAAGCCATCAAAGGAAGTGTATTGTCGAATTACCTTGCACAACAACCTCTTGAAGATGATTATCAGCCAATGAAGTTTGATTTCCCTGATGAGGACATCATGTACCACAAAGCAAACGATTGCGAGGAACCACTTCCGGAGGAGGGGCCAGATCCTGAATCCAAATGGAAGTTGATGTTTGATGGGGCAGTCAATATCAATGGACGTGGAGTTGGTGCCGTTCTTATCACTCCCGAAGGTGTTCACTTTCCCTTCGCTGCCAGAATTACTTTTAGCTACACCAACAATGAAGCGGAATACGAGGCATGCATAATGGGAATAGAGGAGGCCATTAATCTTTGGATTAAGAACCTCGATATATTCAGAGATTCAGCCCTCGTTATTAACCAGGTTACCGGCAAGTGGTATACGCATCAAGAGCATCTAATTCCATACAGGGATTATGCTAGAAAACTGTTGACGTTCTTCACAACAGTTAAGCTTCAATACATACCACGTGATGAAAATCAATTTGCCGATGCATTGGCCACTCTTTCTTCGTCTATCAAAGTCTTGTGTTGGAATTATGTGCCCAGAATTGACATTTCAAGGCTTGACGCTCCAGCTCATGCCTTCTCTGTAGACGCCGTGTCTGACGAGAAACCTTGGTATTTTGATATCAAGTTATTCCTGGAAAAGTAAGAATACCCAGCTGGGGCATCTTCTAATGACAAGAAGACCTTAAGGCGACTTGCTGCTAGCTTCTTCTTGAATACAGACGGGGTTTTGAACAAGAGAAACTTTGACATGGTCTTGCTCAGATGCGTGGATAGACACGAAGCAAGTCTGTTAATGCAGGAAGTCCACGAAGGATCTTTCGGTACCCATGCAGGAGGGCATGCTATGGCTAAGAAATTGCTGAGATCGGGGTATTACTGGATGACAATGGATGCAGACTGTTGTTCATTCCCTCGTAAGTGCCACAAGTGCCAGATCTATGCAGACAAAGTGCATGTTCCTCCTAGCCCGCTCAATGTCATGTCATCTCCTTGTCCCTGTTCTATGTGGGGCATTGACATGATCGGAAAAATAGAACCTACTGCTTCAAATGGTCATCGCTTCATCTTTGTTGCGATTGATTACTTCACAAAGTGGGTAAAAGCAGCATCTTATGCCAATGTCACCCGTCAAGTGGTGGCTAAATTTCTAAAAAGGGATATCATTTGCAGATACGGAGTGCCCGAAAGGATCATTACTGACAATGGTTCTAATCTGAACAACAAGATGATGGAAGAGTTGTGTCGGGACTTCAAGATTCAGCATCACAATTCTTCTCCTTACCGACCAAAGATGAATGGTGCGGTAGAGGCAGCAAACAAGAATATCAAGAAGATTTTGCAAAAAATGGTTGTCACTTACAAAGATTGGCATGAGATGTTACCATTTGCGCTGCATGGGTACCGAACGTCAGTCAGGACGTCAACTGGGGCAACACCCT
The DNA here is from genome assembly GCA_963966055.1 of Lathyrus aphaca. Taxonomy (NCBI): domain Eukaryota; kingdom Viridiplantae; phylum Streptophyta; class Magnoliopsida; order Fabales; family Fabaceae; genus Lathyrus; species Lathyrus aphaca. The sequence goes on along the minus strand of OZ014519.1, from coordinate 499,584,274 downwards.
TCTCTCTAGTATATGGCATGGAGGCAGTTTTGCCTGTTGAAGTCGAGATTCCTTCATTGTGTGTGATGATGGATGTGAAGCTTGATGAGGCTGAATGGGTGCGTGCTCGTTACAATTAGCTATGTCTAATTGAGGAAAAGAGATTAGCGGCTATCTGTCATGGTCAGCTTTATCAGAGGAGAATGAAGCAAGCATTCGACCAACGAGTACGTACTCGGGAGTAACAAGTGGGAGAGCTTATGCAGAAGAGGATTGTTCCTCCAGGTTCAGATCACAGGGGAAAGTGGACCCCAAACTACGAAGGACCATTCATAGTGAAGAAAGTTTTCTCAGGAGGAGCACTGATGCTCACCACTATGGATGGAGATGATTTCCATTCCCCTGTTAACTTGGACGCAGTTAAAAAATACTTCGCATAAAGAGACCCGCTGGACACAAAAAAAAAATTAAAGTCCTGGCAAAAAAAAGGGCATCCTGGTGAGCTAAAAACAGAATAAAAAGCTCGGGCAAAAGTTAGGGAAATAAAAAAAAATGTACACCCGCTGAGTTGAAAAGCCACATCGGACAGCTCATGCAAAAAAAGGGTATCCCGGTGGATTGAAAACCCGAAAGGGCGATCCACGCAAAACAAGGGAATAAGCGAACAACTGCAATCCAGGTAATCTGAATCAAATCATCGTTTCGTACAGCTTGACAATATCAGAAGGATAGGAATCAGTCCCCTCATCTTTTCAGATAGCAAAGGCAAGAATGGAGAGTTTCGAAGACATGCTGGTCATAGCAGAAATGGAACTCATTGGGATGTCGTGCTCATTTCCATTAGGATAGTCTATTTTCTCAATTTTATGGTGGCTACCTCTTTCCAGGTGGTTGCTTCCTGATGTAAAATCTTTGCCTATTCAGAGGCCTTTCAATAAAAAGAATATTCAGTCAAAAAGATGTGTTGTGTTTATTTTTGTTTGCAAAATGTCCTGAATTTTTGGCAAAAATAGCATTGCATTAAAACATCGTGATAATTTGAAAGAAAATGACATTGCAGGGAAACATTTGAAATTCTCTTTGAGTGCCGGGTGACGATGGATGAACAGATCATACCATGCAATTCCCTGGGGCACATATGTGTTTTCTGTTGTTGCAGGATGCAGGATGGCGTCACATTCTCCCAAGCAGAATTATTCCCCAGCTAAGTCTTGGCAGGTAGCCCAAGCAGTTTATTATTTCCCAGTGGAGTATGCCCAGCAGGAAGCTGAATGCCTGATGTCCCCACAGAGCTGAGAATTAGAAAAATTCTCTCCCCATCTAGAGCATTGTTGAAGCATCTTTCCCAGCCAAGTCTGAAGATGATCCTTCCCCACAGAGTTCATATTTGATTTTCACTCCCATCAGTGAAATATTCCCCAACGAAGCTGCCATTCTTTTGGTAAATATGATGATATAACCAGGTATTCATCACCCTTGTCAGAGTTAGTTGTCAAGGCCTCTTGACTTGTTTTTCCCCTGTAGAGTTGTAACTCTTGTGGCCAATCAGGCATTTGTGTGTTGCTCGTCTGCACTTCTCCAGCACTCGTTTGTGCTCGTACTTTATTGATGCGCGTCCGCATCTTTCAACACTTGTCTGCGTTATCATTTTGCTATTGCTCGTTTGCTTTCCCCAGCAGTTGCTCACGATTGTATTTGTTGTTGCTCGTCTGCAATTCTCAACACTCGTCTGTGTTTGATATCTGTTGATGCTCTTCTACGCTTCCCAACACTCGTCTGTGTTTGGTATCCAGTATTTGTTGTTGCTCGTCTGCAATCTCCAGCACTCGTCTGTGTTTGATATTTGTTGATGCTCGTCTGCACTCTCCCAACACTCGTCTGTGTTTGATATCAAATATTTGTTTGCTCGTCTGCATTCTCCGGCCCTCGTCTGTGTGTTATCTGTTTGAAGCTCGTCTGCTTTGTTTGGATACTCGTCTGTATTATCCCTAACACTCGTCTGTGTTAGCTTATATCTGTATGTGTGGATTTGCTGATTATCTTGGTACTTGTCTGTATTGCTACTCCAAATGCTCGTCTGTGTTTGAATTTCTGGTATTCGTCTGTACCAGTGGCTGATACGCGTCTGTATCATTGCCTGAAGCGCTCGTCTGTGTTTCTTAGATCATCATCTGATACTCATCTGTATCATTGACTTGTCGCACTCGTCTGTGTTATCTTGATGATCATCTAATACTCGTCTGTATTGAAGAGGTTTAAAATCCTGACTGTGGGAATAAATGTCAAAATGGTTACCGGTCCTTGCGTATCAGGTATATCCGAAGGAGGCTCGTCTGTCTAAAGCACCACTTATTGATGTTCCACCTGGCGTAACAGGTTCGCTCGAAGAAGACTCGTCTGTCTTATACCATATATCCACGGATAATATATGAAGAGGGTTCGTCTACCTTGATTATGCATGTCTATCCCACATACTTTAGTGCATCCCGGTCCTGGCGTAACAGGTATATCCGAAGGAGATTCGTCTGTCTAAAGTCACATGTTCTTGCAAAGTATGTGAGCACTCGTATGTCCAGCTCTTGGCGTAACAAGATTGTTCAAAGGAGGCTCGTCTGTCAAAGTATTCTTATTCCAGATAACAGTTTCAACTTGGAAGAAGCTCGTATGCTTTCTCTTCATTTCAGTCACCAAAGCATCATTTGGTTGGGTTTATTTCTCAGTTTTCTGCATTCTTTGTCAGAGTGCAAATTTCAGGTCTTCTTGGTATTCAACCACAGTTTATCTTGAACGGTCGATAGCCCATGCTACCGTCCTTTTCAGATTAACAGTTGTTTGAATAGGGGCAGCTGTAACACCCCAAATTTTCCCTATTCATTTTAAGCATCATATCACATCATATTCATCATGAACATATCATATTCTCAGCATCCTAGCATGGAAAGATGAGGCATAACATTTCTCATGACCTAGCATTAGGCATATGATCATCTATGGAGGTTTTTGAAGCATCACAAGCCATGACAAGGGGCCCAATGGATTTGTACAAGTCCTATGAGGAGTCTACATTGCATTTACAAGTTCAAGTTCATTTACAAAATCTCAGAAGGTTGGAAGATCATCAGGTTATCCAGGCTAAGGCAAAGCTCCTACACAATGGTCCTAAACTAGGGTTTGAGTTTCAAGCATGAAGACCTCAAACCTTTGGCCATTGCATTTGGTCAAAGTCTTTTATATGTTAAGAGGATCCTAGGTACCAATTTTGGTGAGAAAATTCCTTGTGGAAGTCAAGCATTTCTTCATTTGCTTGCAGATGAAGTAATTGGTCAATTGTGCCTTAAAATGTCAACTGTGAGATTTCAAGGGGTCCAATCCCATTTTTCTAGCCAAGGGATGTTCTTATAATGTTAAAAGAGGTTTTTCAAGTTCAAAGACCAAGAATCATGAGGTTTTGAGGTGTTTTGTAAAATTGGTGCAAAGTTGGTTTTGAGAAAATGCCATTTTTGGCAAGTTTTGCCCTAAAATTCAAGTGAGCATAACTTAATGAAAAATTCTTCAAATGGACCAAATTCAAACATGAAAGTTGTAGATTAAGACCTCACATTTTCAAAAAGTACAAGTAATTTTTCATAGCCCTCATGGTTGCAAAGATATGCCCCTCGAAAATTCCATCAAAATTAGGGCAAAACCTAAGTTTTCACTTATGCACCAAAGCCAAATGTCATGAAACTTGATTTTAAGTGTTGGTATGGATCAAATAAGTTCACAATGTTAAAATGCAATGCATTTGGCACACTTTGCTCAAATAATTACACAAAATTCGTGCCAAGTGAGAATGTTATTCCATAAATGCAATTTTTGCATATTCATGAAAAAAGTGTGACTCTCTAATCCAATGGCCAGGATTCTTTTGGTTTGAAATTAAGGGCTGGATGGTGAGTGCACATGGGCAGAAGGCAAAGGAATGCATGAGGTTTACATGATCTCATCACAAATTGCAAAATTTGCAAAATCACTCAAACTTTTCATTCCCACGTGCAAACTTCCTCATCTCTTCAGCATTTCCTCATGACATGATATAAAACCAAATTAGGGTTTTAGAGGAGCCAGTTCTCTCTCATTGCTCAGTTTCCAAGTTTTTGCACCAATTTCATTTTCTCTCAAGTCTCTTCACACACTTGCTCTCTTCCAAAAACAAATCACAGATCCTTCATCCTTGAGAGCTCAGGATCATAAATCTCACCCTTGTGCAAGCTGATTCTCAAGTTTCATCATCTTGCCATTTCAGGGCAGTTGGTTGCAAATCCTCAGATCCAGCAAGATTCAAGACTCTAGTTTCATTTATTTTGCAACTAGAGAGCATTTGGAGTGGTTTGGCTTCATTATCTTGGCTTCTAACAAGCTTTCTCAAGATCTGCAAGCTCAGGTAAGCCTCCAAATCTTCAGATCTGAAAATGAAATTGGTGGTGTGCATTGTAATCCTTGATGTATGCTGATCATTCTGCTATGTTTAGTTTCGAATTTAGTGCATTGTTGAGCTTGTCATGTGATTTCAAAGTTTCATGGTCAAAATTGTTTGCTCTTGATCCAGGGAATCCATTGATCTTTTGAAGTTTTCATCACCATATTTGAACTCAGCATAGTCCATTTACCCAATCTGGAGCATTTTATTCATTTTCATTAGTGTTTGTTCATACTTTGAAATTTCCGGTGCCGGAGCCCTAGCTCCGGTCACCGAAATCTGGGAATGTTCTTATCAAGGTTTTAGAGGTTGAAGACAACTCCCCTGCCATTGGATCTTGCCACGTCCTTTAATGAAGAGCCTCCCATTCACGTGCTCTTCATTCTTCTAATTTGTTTCTGAATGATCCACATGTGACTCACCACACAATAACTCTTGTGATCCCTCACTTCTGGTCCAGCCAAATGGACACGTCAATTATTGAAGCCAGCACAAGATGCGTTGGTTCAATCTGATAGCCTTTGTTTTTTCCATTTATTCTCCTGAATTTCCACTCTTAGTATTATATTCCTGCGCCAACCCAATGGGCCTTCATCACTATTCGCACCCCCCTGCCTCATAAGCCCAATCATTTCAACTATACTTCCCTGCTTTCCATACCCCCAGCCTTTCTTCATTTTATTTCTTTTTCTTCTTTTATTTCTTTTTTTCCATTTTGCTTTTCAATTATTAAAAATACTTCTAAGTCCTAAAAAATTCTGAATTAATTCATGTATGTCCATTGGAGTTTTCTTTAATTTTCCATATTTTTCTTTTCCATTTTTTTAATATCCACGTGTCAATTAATTTCCTCTTGTAATTAATTCTTTTTTATTCCTTTTTGTGCATGATGCCTTGTCCAATTTCCATAGTGATCATCATTTTTAGTTTTGTGTTGGTTCTTTTTGTTCTGAATTCATAAGAGGATGTAGTTCATGTGTGATTTTTGCCCTGATTTTTAGAAATTTGGTCATTTGGTTTTGACCTTTGACTTGTGAGGGAAGTTTCTTAACCCTAGTTCATGTTTAAGCCTTCTCTTGACTTGTCTAGCTTCTAAATTTCTTCCTATCCTCTTGGCATCTTGTTATATCATGTTTAAAGATCATTTTTCCTAAGTTGTGGAATTTTTGGATGCATTGTTGATTTGATTTGAATTTTGGTTCATAACTTGTCGCATTTTGCTTCTTTTTGATCATAAGGTCTCTTATTAGCTTAGAAGGGCACTTGTGCCAACTTCTTCATCTCATTTGGGGTCTCTTTGGGGTATGGATACCATTCTTATCTTGGTTTAGGGTTTTTAGTCTTGAAATTCTTGTGATTTACTTGCCTTGTAAATTCTTTCTTTCTTATGTGCATTCACCTCACTTCTTTGCTCCTTTCCATCTCATAATGTGATTGTGTAGCTTTGTGTTCCTTTTCTCTTAATCTCCCTTGCTTCTTATGCATTTATTTAACTTGATTTGGTTCTGGTCTTGTTGCCTTGAGCTCATGTTGTGTGCATTTTTGCTTTGCATCTTCTTAAGTTCACTTTGTTTTGCCATGTGTTTCATGTTGCTTCATAATTGACTTGTATGCTTCTTTTCTCATTATTGTTACTTGCATTTGCATTGAGCATTTGTATACATGACTTCACTTCTGTTTGTTTGATGTTGGCATGTCATTAAGTTCACTTTGCTTTACTTGTATGCTTATGTTGCTAACCTTTTCAGGGGCTATGGTAAGTGAGAGGTGTGGATGTGATTCCTACATCTCCAAATCTCATCTCTTCTCTTCTTATTCTTATTTTTTCGCTAGCCTTTGATTGTTGGGCTTAGGCCTTACTCATCCCTCTTCTTATTTCTTCTTCTTCTCTTCTCTTTCTTTCTTCATTAGGATAGCAAACCACACTAACCTAGGATATCCATGCATGATAACACTTAGGATTCTTTAGTCCCCAATTAGACTTTCACCTTTGTGATCCTTTTGGTTTCTTTTCTCTCCTCATCTCATAACCTTAAAGAAAACACCTAATAAAGGTTGAAGTGATACCTTGAGCAATAGCCTTATCCCATGAGGTACTTGTAGTCTTCCCATCTTGGGATAGTACAAGCTTATCTTGTGATGCACAAGTCTGATCAAGGTATCATCTTCACAAAGAGAATCATAAAACACACTTCTTCATTGTAAATACAAAAAACACTTAATAAGTTAATAAGTTAGTGAGTCTAAGCCCTAATCTCTGGGTTCAAGTTTTGGGGATCTTCTCCTTACTTGAGTGTGCTTGTTCTATTATTCCATCTTGGAATGTAGTGATAAGTGCACCTTCCATGGAAAAGAGCTTGAATTCACTTCCTTGTGACACACTCATAAAAAGCATCATAAGAAAACACAAACAAACAATAAGCGTCCCTCCTTCGGGAATTCTTTTCTCATCTCCTTCGCCCTGTACGCGAACTTGCTCCTACGTGTCATTTTGAAAGATGGTTACGCACTCATCGTCCGAGTCTGCAACACCTGAGCAATGGCATAGGCAGTTTAAGCTTTAATTCACAAGCAATTTCTTCTCTACCCCTAGTTAGGGGAACTACGGCGTCTCTGATCCTCATTTTCCCGATGAGGTATATAGGCAGCGGGGTAGGGCCCGTACGAGCACAATCTTTATTTTCCCTACATTTTTTCTCTTTATTTTCTCATTCAGTTCCTTCCTCAGTTTCTTTTCCAGACCAGTTCCTTGTCTTTTGCAGCAGCTTTCATACCCTCACCCTTTGAAATCGTTTTCTTTGCAAGCGTGGATCCCGTCGGGTACGGCGGACGATCTGGGGTGCTAATACCTTCCCAGGTCGTAACCAACTCCCGAACTCAGTCTCTTTGGTTTGCAGGACCCGTGTCCTTCCTCTTCTTTCTTCTGGTTTGTGCAGCATTACCATTCCCGTTCCTTCGGGATAAAAATGCCTGGCTGGCGACTCTATTCTTTTCCGCGCCACTTTCGCGTTTGTACCAGGATGGAAATCCGAGGAGCGACACAAGGCCCTACATTTATCTGTTGTATGGCCAGGTGCATTGGAGTGGAAGGAACATCTGGCGTTGACATCATAGTTCCTTGGAAGATTCAAAGGATCGGGTGGAGTCAGGGTTCTCAATTCAATCATGTTGAGCTTCAATAACTGTGGAAGTAGAGCAACATAGGGCATCGGGATGGGATCGATAACCCTATTAACCTGAGAATGCCTTTGTTGGAAAGGATGTTGCTGCTGATTATTGTTGTTGTAAAATCTTTGTTGTTGAGGAAACTGTTGTTGCTGTGGGAAATGTTGTTGCTGAGGAAACTGTTGTTGCTGAGGTGTTGGAGTAGGAATAATGACTGTGGCCACTGATCTTTGCAAGTAATGGGGTCTACCTCTGTTAACATTCACTGCATTAGTCTCTCCTGTCCTACGAGGTCTTGAGAAAGGTTTCCTTGTGTTCCTGGAACTAACACCGTTGTCAGTGATCTTACCCGTCTTCAAAAGACTTTCAACTCTCTCACCAGCTATAACCACATCAGCGAAGCTGGTAGAAGAGAAAGCAGCAAACTGGTCAATGTAGGTTCCTTGCAAGTTGTTCATAAACATATCAGCCATTTCCCTTTCAGACATAGGTGGTTGGACAACAGCAACAAGCTGTCTCCATATTTGGGCATAATCCTTGAAACTTGCTCTCGAGGATTGAGACATACCCATCAACAAAGTCCTATTGGGTGCCATATCCAGGTTGTACTGATATTGGCGTATAAAGGCCTCAGCTAAGTCCTTCCAGTTTCTGAGAGTAGCCCTTGATAGGTGTGAATACCACTATCTGGATGCCCCGGTTAAACTGTCTTCAAAGTAGAACATCCACAGTTTTTCATCCATGGTATAAGATTTCAATCTCCCAAGAAAAGATTGAAGACGGGTGCGAGGACATGAGGTACCGTTGTACTTTTCAAAGCATGGAGGTTTGAACTTGTGAGGAATCCTGAATCCTTCCACCAATCCCATATACATCACATCAAATCCCAAAGAGTTGTGGGATTCCAAAGATCTCAGCTTCTCAGATATTTCGTCCAGACGACGATCATAAGCTTCTTCAGCTCCTACCACTATAAACTGTTCTTCTTGAGGGTCCTCTTGCAAGACACGACCTCCAGTATTTCTCTGGGTATTTCTAATAACATTGACTTCAGGGTTGAGGTGGGGCCCAAACTATGGTGGATTTGTTTGTGGATGATCGCGCGCGTTGTTACTTGTACCCCTAGTGCCTGCATGGTTATCCTTTGGAGTTTGCCGCTCGACTAACTCTCTCAATCTTTCCTGGGTCTGTGCTAGCCCAGTCATCACAACCATGAATTGATTCATCTGAGTCCTCACTTATGTCCTTACATCAGTCATTTGAGTCCTCACATCTGTCAGTTCCTGCTGTAACTGATCCATTTATAGACTCGGAAGGTTGTTTCTGGTCGGATATTTGTGGATGCGATTGACGGGAAAGACCCTCCTGCGAGCAATATTTCCTGAAACAAACAGCAAAGTGAGAAACAAACAACAAATCACCTGCAAAAACAGAGAATATGAAGTTAGCATGCAATGCAGTATGTCTATTTTCCTTCAGAGGGTATCCAGTTTGGCTCTTTTATTTTGACCTTCCAGACTTCCGGGAATGATGATGATGCTGAAGTGAACGAAGTCCAAGAGAAAATCCAGGTAACACAAGCCATAACATTACAAAATTCCAAAATACAAAGTTTATGATTACAATAAGTTCCCATGGTGGGTAATAATACAATCAAGTCAAGGATACAAACAAAATCACCATGGAGAATTAAAGTACAACCAAAATAAAATACAAGTAAAAGAGAAATCAAACATCCAACCCAAAGTCATCCTCCTTGACTTCCTTCAAGAGAGCATCAGCCACTGGTCCAACTGGATGCTCTGTGATGGTCCTGATGAGAAGGTTTCTGGTTGCAATGGCACTTGTTATCTTCTGGTACTTGTCTTGTTATTTTGATCTCTTCAACCCCGCCCGAACTTTCAGCTCAGAGATTTCCTTCTGTGCTGATAACAGGGCTTCCTGACTCTTCTTCTCATTGGCTTCCAGCTGCTCTATCTTAGCTTGTGTCTTCTGATCTTCTTGCAAGCGAGCTTCAGTTATTATGATCCATCTAGCCTGACTCTCTTCCAGATAGTACTCAACTCTGGCTTTCTGAATCTTGGCTTCTTTGCAAGCATTCTTCAATACCAACTCCCCTGCCCGAGCTTTTCTGATAAAGTCTTCAGTCTTCTCAATCTTGGTTACATGCTCGATGCGGAGCTTCTCTAAACTCTCATTGTGCAGACGACTATCATTCCTTTCCCAAAGGGTCTTCTTCAAGGCTTCAGCAAGCTGGGCATTCTTATCTTTAGCTTCTCAAATTCCTCCAGACTCACTGTGGCTACAGGCTCTACTGTTGATGGCCCTAGCACATCCTCCAAGGTGAATGGCATGCGAGTAATTTGCCCTCTGATGCGAGACTATTCAGTGTAGTGATCTGAATCTATGTTGTTACATTTACCCATAATAGCAGTCCCTTTTGTCTGTATGTGGTCCCAAGCCCAGGCTGCTTGTTGGATAATGGCATGATTATTCTGAAAGGCATAATAAAGAGATTCTGCTACTTCCTACTCCCTTGGTGGATGTATCAAAGCATACCCTAACTGTCTTTTGAAAAGCAAAGGATTGTAGTTGATGCAACCCCTCACTCCAATAAGAGGCACATTAGGATATTGTCCACAACTTGTAATTATGTCCCTGCCCTTGGTGTTCTGGGTACACCACCTGATGTCTTCTGAAGTAAGGGCAATCATCCTCTTAGCCAAATTCCTTGTTGGGTGTGGATTCAGGAAAGCTTTCGTTTTCGGCATATGTCTTATCAACCAACTGTAGAAGAGAGGTGTACAACATCTCACCAGTCTCCCTCTCTACTTCTCATTCCTCTGATGAACTGAGTAATAGAAATCCCCTAGCAAGGTAGGTACTGGGTTCTTGAGCATGAAGATGTGGATAGCCTTCTTGCTTACAAACTTAGGCTTGTCTGCAAACAAGATGATACCATATATACTGAGGGCCAGGAGAGCACAAACAATTTCCCACTTCCCTGTTGCAGCTTGCTTTGTAGCCTGAGTGATCAAGAAATCCATATGAAGGCCTATGATTCCAGCTTTGGAAGTCATATGTTGATCAATGATGGTGGCTTCCAAATGTAAAGCTTTGGCTATGTCTTCATTCTTAGGAGCAGTCATCTCAGGGTTGAAAGGGATTCTTCTTCTGATAGGGACACCCAACAACATAAAATACTCTTCCAGCAAAGGACCTATCTAAAAATCTGTGAAAGTGAAGCAACGGAGAGGAGGGTCATAAAACTGAAGACAGGTGTGAATCATGCTCCTCTGTGATGCATCCAAGTCCATGATCATGTCCAAGATACCACCATAATGTTCTCTGAATAAAGGAACATGATCAGGAGTGATAAGGGCCTGTATCTGTCTGATGCCTGCCAGGGGATACTCAAGGAAATGGTAAGTGATGTTGCTCTTCCTGGATGAGTCCATACTGACAATGGGTGCTGATGAAGATAATCGAAGAAGATAACTGATGCAGATAGCTGATGTAGATAGCTGAAGAAGACAGCTGAAGAAGTGTTGGAAAAGATATCTGAGCAGAAGAATGGTCAAAACCAAACCAGTAGGAAGTGGATACCCTGTAAAACAAATAGACAAAATGTTAAATGATGCAGTATGATGTATGCTGAATGACATGCAAGGTATTGTGATCAGATTTTGGATTGTCAGTTGCTTTTGGTAGGACCCATGAGTGTTCAAAATTCCGGATGAAGGTCTGAGAACCATTAACCAGGTGGGGGACTCAAATAAAGAGTCACTTGTCCAGGGTTTCATAAGAATCAGTCCAAAATAGTGTGACCTTAAAACAAATCCAGTAATAGGGTATGTTGATGCCAAGGGTTCCTGCAAACCTGTAAACAACCCAACCCACTCACAGGTATTGTTCTAGAACAAGGATCCTCAAATTTGGATTTATTATGAGAAGTGTAAACACTTCTAACCCGAAGTTACAATGTTTACCCTAATCATAAAAAATCCTCCTCTAATTCACCTCAGATGCTGAAGGTCATCTAAAAAGGTCATCCAAAGTTAGCAGGCTTCCCAGATAGTCCAAGCACTACAGGAGATCCGTAGCACAGAGTTCTCAAGAAGAAACCCATGTCTGAACCGTGTTTTCATATTCCCGCACCAGACATAAATGGAATGGGAAAGAATATGAAGCCACTCAAATCCTATGTATGTCACTCATGCCTTTGTGTTGGACCTTTCTCACTGGAATACCCCCTCCCACCAAAGCAAACCAACACATGATATGATAATAAAATGAAATGCATAAAGCAGTAAATGAAAGCAATAAAGAAAATGCAGTAAATAAAGCTGTACATAAAGCAATAAATAAAGCAAAGACAAAAGCACACACAACATATAACACCCCCATAAACACAAACAAACAAGCGTTAGGAGAAACCCTCAAAAGAACCAGAAACCCTGGTTGCAAAGGTTCCCTTGCAGAGTCGCCAAGATCCCCTAGACTCTCGTCCCGGTGTAGACGCGGACGGTCGGCGATGTTGGAGGTTGAGGTTGAATAGAGTCGCCAGCTAGGAGTTTTTATCCCGAAGGAAAGGTAATGCTGCATAAACCTGGAAGGGTGTGTATAAGACAGTTGCGAACCATAGAAACTGAGAAAGGGGGTTGGTTACGACCTGGGAAGGTATTAGCACCCAGATCGTCCGTCGTACTCGACGGGATCCACGCTTACCTGATTGTGTTTAAAAGGGGTAGTGTATGTGTTGACTGTGCATAAAATGCTAGGGAGAAAAGGTACAAGGTGTCAGTGCAAAAGAAAAGGTGAGTGCTTAAGAATGAGGCTTAGAAAGAGACTTTTGTTCGATAACTGTTAGGTTATGCCTACATATCCTCTCGTGTAATGAGGAAGTCAGAACACTGTAGTTCGACTCAAAGAGACTGGATGATTTTTTTGAACTGCTTGCTTGTCTATGCTCAAGTGTATGACTTGTCTTGTGTCGCTCCCATAAGATTTGCATCCCGGTACAAACGCGAACGGTCGGCGAAATGAGAAATGAAGGTGAGGATGAATAGAGTCGCCAGCTAGGCATTTTTATCCCGAATGAAAGGTAATGCTGCATAAACCTGGAAAGAGATGGATAAGACGGTCGCGAACCAGAGAAACTGAGAAAGGGGGTTGGTTACAACCTGGGAAGGTATTAGCACCCAGATTTTCCGTCGTACCCAACGGGATCCACACTTAAAAGATTGTGTTTAAAAGGGTAGGGTATGTGCTATCTGTGTGCAAAAGCTGGAAAAGAAATATACAAGTGTCAGTGCAAAAAGGGTGAATGCTCAGGAACTGAGGCTTAGAGAAGAATGCTGAAAGAGGGGAAAGACACAGAGACTTTTGTTCGATAACTGTTAAGTTATGCCTACGTATCCTCTCGTGCAATGAGGAAGTCAGGACACTGTAGTTCGACTCAAAGAGACTGAAACATAAATTGACTGTGAACTGCTTGCTTGTCTATGCTCAAGTGTATGACTCGTCTGACTCGAGTGCTAACTATCTTGCATTAGACGGAAGAAGCAAGTTCTCGTTTGTGAATGAAGATGATGAGAAGAGAATCCCGATGGAGACGATTATGGTTTGTTTTTGTGTTTTCAGTTTTGTTATTGTTTTTGGTGTTTTGCATAAGTTAATGAGCTTAAGCCTAAATCAAAGGTTGTAAATTCATTATATCCTCCCTGATTCGGGATAATGAGCCTACTTTAAGTATGAGATAAGCATCTCAACTTAATTGCCATGATGATATAGGATTAAAATCATTAACCTGCTTGTGATTATTTAGGTGTTTTTAGGTTTTTGTTTAGTGTTAAGTAATGAGTTTAAGCCATAATCAAGGATTAGTGAACTCATTACACCATCCTAATAGAAGGATAATAGACGAACACACTTAAGCTAAGGAAGATATCTCAACTTAATCCATGATTAGGGATTAAATTCATGACAAAACAAAGCCTTTATTAAATGGATTTTAATTAAGGATGAAATTAAGAATTGAGGTTTATGATTTGTAAGACAACTTGAGGGGGACTTGTCCATTAAACACTAGGGTTAGTCCTTCTTAACCATAAAGGAAGAATTAGAACCTAATGTAAGGCCCAAGTTACAAGTTAATATCTTAGTGATTATTAGATGGTTTAATTAAGAGGTTTAAACAAATTAAGGGTTTAACACTTAGGATTAAAGTTATACACTCCATCCTAAGAGAAGGATGCAGGCATAACCCTAATTCCAAAGTCTTAAAACCTTAAAGGTTTAATCTCTAATGATGAGATGAGAAGAGAGACACAAAGAAGACTCAAAGGTAAAAACTAAGGGGGGACTAATCACAACCCTAATTATTATCATTCTTGGATGTTCCTATGGTTTGTAAGGCTTGAGAAAGATCTTCAAGGAAGCCACCAATGGAAGAAGCAGATGAAAGGAGGAAGAAGCAGAAGAAATAAGTTACTTACTTCATTGAAGAAGATAAGTAACTTAAAGAAAGAAAGTGAGAGATGAACACAAGTGAGAAAACCCACCCAAAGACAATAAAAAATGCAGCAAAGATGCAATATAAAAAAGATGAGAAGAAGTGGGAGGTGAAGGCAAATTCACCTCTCAAACAACTTACCATTAACCTGAAAAGTTAGCACAAGATGCATAAGGAAAGAAATGAAATGGAATGATGCATATGCAAAGACAAAAATCAAAACCATAAGCTTACACATGATCCAAATGATGCTATGACATGATGCAAAGACATTCAAAGTTTATATGAATGATCATACAAAGAATGGGATGTCATGTAGGCATGCTTTGAATTTTGAAAGTTCATGAAAGTTAATGAAAGGAAATGAATGAAAATCATGGCAAATTAATGAAGAAATGATCAAGCATGATTCTTACATGTCCTAAGGTGTCTAAGATGACATATGAATGCATGAAATGTCATGACAAGTTCATGTATGGATGCATATGCAAGATGAATGCAAGTAAGGATGCAAAATTAGAGTTACATGAAAGGATGAGATGCAAATGGCAAAGACAGGAGCAAATGACATGATAAAAAATTGAAAATGCACTCAAAGGAACCCTAAACCTATACTAGTTTACCATCCAAAGGGGGAGGTCAGAAGCTAAACCTAGAAGGAGTTATGAATTTCCTAAGTTTCTAGGGTTTTTTGGGTGATCTTCAATGTAAAATGCCAAATAATTTTAAAATTCAAGATAAAAATGAAACAAAAATGTGTTTGGATGCTAGAAGCCATGCATAGAACAATGTAAAAAGAACCATTCACAAACTCAACTTGGTTTAAACGTTATGAATTTTTTAAGTTAGGGTTAGAAAATGAACAATTTTAAAAACCCTAATTCATTGAAAAATGTCAAAGCATGATCAAAACGAAAAAGAAATTTGTATGGTGAGTTTGTAAATGTTTCTAAATGCCTAAGAATGTTCTCTGATGTTTTTGGTGATTTTTAAATACTTAAATGTATTTTTAATTAATTAAAATCAATTAACTAATTAAATAAAACATTTAAATGATTTAAAAATATTTTTTTAATGCAAAAAATAAAAATAATAATATTGTTGATTTCTGAAAAATTAATAAAAGACTTGATAAAAAATTTCAGATTTTTTTTGATGATTTTTGCTATTTTATAATAAATGTGGAAAGAAAATGCAAGAAAATGAATTAAAAATCAAATAAATGGGAAGTAATCACATCTGGTGTCTGAGATTCAAAGGGAAAATGGAGGGAATTGATTGCGCGCCAGATCCAGTGGTTCACATTCAAACTGGCCTAATTATTTAATTAATTTACTTAATCAAAATTAAACCCTAAGTAAACTAATCCTGACCACTCGTTCCTAATCTAATCCTGATCCAAAGGCCCAGAATACGTCTGGCAAATAAAACCCTAATTAAGCCCTAATCATTTTCAGAAGACCAGAACAGTGCTCCGGTCATCTTCTCCGGCGAGACCTTCATCCTATCTTCTTCCCCAGGCCAAATCAAGAGCTCTAAAGCTCCAGAATCACTCCCCTAACATCCTTAAGCAAGAATCTACCCTCAAAACACATTTATCATTCATCAATCATGAGATTTGAAGCAAAACGTGAAACTGAACAGAAATTTCAGAAACTCAATACATGCTTAATACTCAAACATTTTTTAAACAAATTACATCAACATGATCAGTGAAGCATGAAGAATCATTTAGGAACTTAAAAATACATTTCTGGAAAAAACGTTCTTGATGATACCTAAGCTTGAGCTTTCTCAGTTTGAGCTATCTGGGCCTTTCCTTGGTGTCAATCAACCCCAATGGACCTCCTGAGTATGCTTTGATGCTTAGAATGAATTTATTTGGGCTGCTTTGAAGTTTCAGTTTTGAAATGTGAGAAAATCGTGTTTTGGTTTTGTGATGTGTCAGGCTATAATGGAGGGTGGAAAGTGTTCTATGAGTGATGCTGAGTTGAATGGTGAAGTTTGTTTGAAGTTTTGATGGTTGGTTTCTGAGTTTCGAAGAGGGAAAGCTTCTTGAGGATTTTTATGTTCTTGAGTTGTGGGATGATTCAGGGCAATGTGTTGTATGAAATGAGTCCCTTGAGGCATGTATGTGAAGCTGTCATATGTCAGAATAGTTGGTGTGGCTATGCTGATTGGTATGGGTGATTTTGCAAAAAGTCAAGGTTGGTTGTACTTGAGGTATGGGCACATGGCATGCCTGGATTTGGGCATGCCATGGCTCAGCAGAGATCAAGGGAAGCTTGTGGATTAGATTTGGTATGCTGATACAAGTGTATGGGAAGATTCATGCCATTTTGCAAATTTGAGAAGTTTTTGCCCTTTTGGAATTTCTTGAAGTTCAAAGCATGAAAATGCATGATTCTTGGGCCAATTCTGATCAAAATGAGTTGTACTATGATGGTATGATGTTTAGAGATGCATTAGAGGTCATGAAATTGCTTGGCAAGTGGTTTTGCAAAAAATCCTCTTTGGTTTATTCTTGAAAATTATAGGATTTTTGCCGACTTTGAAGGATCATAACTTGAGTTCCATAAAGAATTAGAACATGTTCTTGTACTTTTTGAAAAGGGAAAGACCTAATCTACAACTTTTATGACCAAGAATTTTTTATTTGAATTATTT
Organism: Lathyrus aphaca; assembly: GCA_963966055.1. Classification (NCBI taxonomy): domain Eukaryota; kingdom Viridiplantae; phylum Streptophyta; class Magnoliopsida; order Fabales; family Fabaceae; genus Lathyrus; species Lathyrus aphaca. Next base: position 499,567,490 of record OZ014519.1, on the reverse strand, counting down.
TTGGTTGAGAAAGAGGAGGTTGAAAAACTTTCCCAAAATGGAAAGTTTCCATTACAAGTCATTTCCATTTTTGGCAACTTTTGGTTTAGCTCAAATTTCTTCAATTTTGTGAACTTCCAAACACTTCAATGATAAAATAAAGATCATATAACTTCAATTTGATTAAAATGCCCCTTTGGTTCCATTGTTGAGGGCCTCAGATGCCCTAATTTTGCTCTGACTTGCTCAAGAAGTTACCCAGTGAACAGATGACTTCCATAATGAATTTCTTCATAAAACTTGGTACACATAATCCTTATAACAACTTAAAAACATTAGAAATAAGAATGGCCCAAAAATTTGGAGTTATGGCCTCTGAAACCAAAACCCTAATTTTGGTCATCTATGTAGTGAAAAACCTAGCTCTGCTTCCATGCCTTGCCAGTTCTTGTGAATTCTTGACTTTCTTGAACTTTGAGGGATATAATATGATGATAGATCACACATGGACCCTCTTGGAACACTTGGAGGCCTTTGGGGTGGCTCAAATGGAATCTTGGACTACTCAGATCACAAACCCTAGATGTAGATGAACTTGAACTATGCAGATGAAACAAATATGCAATATGAGGTGGTAAGCTTATGGTGTGGAATTAGTGAGGGAAAATTTGGGGTGTTTACAGCTGCCCCTATTCAAGCATGAGTTAGCTGTGCAGGATGTAAGCGCCTGGCTTAACAGACAAACAAGATAACTTGTGGTTGAATACCAAAGACAGTCCGAAATTTGCACTCACTGGGGAGAAGAAGAAAATGGATATAAATTGTAAAAAGTAGTATAGCGTGATTATAAAATGCGGGCGATGGAGGACGACCATCGAATAAAGGATGACTGCTGGGGATAAATTGGTAAGCTAAGCAATGACGGGGACGGCCGACAAGCTGAGGAAATAAAGAGACCACGACGGGGACGGCCGACAAGCTGAGGAAATAAAGAGACCACGACGGGGACGACCATCGGGTAAAGAAACAAAATTCTCTGGGAATTTAAGTAAAGGTAATGATGGGGACGGTCCTCAGGCTTGAAAAGTAACGTAAACAACGACGGGGACGGCCATCGGTTTAAAGAATAAATGAAATATTGATGAGGGACGGTCATCAAAGGTGAAGGACGATCACCTAGCAGGGGACGACTGCTCTTTATCACGACATAGGACGAATGTCGGATAGAAAAGTTCGACGATAGGGACGGCCATCGGATAAGCATGATGAAGGACGATCATCAAGAGGTGAAGGACGATCACCTAGCAGGGTACGGCTGCTCTCAGGGTTTATCACGAAATAGGACGAATTCCGGATAACACAATCAACGATGGGGACGACCATCAGATAAATGATGAGGGACAATCATCAAAAGGTGAAGGACAATCACCTAGCAGGGGACGGCTGCTCTTTATCACGACATAGGACGAATGTCAAATAGAAAAGGGTTTCAATAATGGAGACTCCACTGGGGAAAGGATGAGGGACGGTCATCCAAAGGTGAAGGACGATCACCTAGCAGGGGACGGCTGCCGAAAGTATCACGACATAGGACGAATGTCGTATAGAAGAAAGTTGTTTGTTGGGGAATGGTAAACACAGACGAGTGTTTACGCTTTCCAGAATAAAAGGTATAAGTGTTTTGACGCTGTGTATATATTAAAGATGCGGACGAGCATCCTTAGGACCATGATACGGACGAGTATCGGTAGAAACAAACGATGACACATGTTCAGAGATGATGATACGGACGAGTACCAACTGGTTAACAAAGAACACGGACGAGTGTCGAATCTGTGGGGAATAATATATAAACAAGATACAGACGAGTATCAGAGACTTCTGTATAAGTATGAGTGAGTATTGTGAAGTATGAGCAAGACACGGACGAATGTTTGATCTGCTGGGGAAAGTATGACACGTACAAGTGTCAAAAGAGAATGTATAAGTTATGAATAAATATTTGTATGTGAGGGTGTAAAAGGTATTTCGGCGACCTGTGGGAATAGGATGACACAGACGAGTGTCGAAAGGAGTGTGTTATAAATAAGTGTTTGATTGGCAACAAGTGTTGGGGAAAGGTGACACGGACGAGTGTCAAAAAGGCATGTATAGGTTTCTGAATGCAAAGAGGATGTTTTGGCTTATATTTACAGGGGAATGATATGACACGGACGAGTGTCGAAAAGGGTATATACGAACTGGCATTTGTGTTGGAGAGTGCCAAAAGGGGATGCTTTGGCTTTTATTTGCAGGGGATGTGAGCTTTATATATTGTTGATGAAATATCGATGGTATTTGCAGGCGACTGGCTCAAACCAGGCTTGTGATCATGAAAATGTTTTATTTTTGCCCTAATGCTCCGTATTAGACGAAATGCTACGATTTGCAGGGAAAAATGATGCAAATGCTATGATTATTCAAAGGGAAACCGATCCGGGATTTGGATCCCACTGAAGATTGGGTCTCTGGCTGATCTTCCTGGAGGGATATCCCAGCTGGGGGAGATCATTTGTAGATCTTTTAGGATATATAGCTCTGTTTGGGGAAATATATCATTGATAGACCTATCATGTAAGGAGAAAACCCAACTAGGGATAAGGAAGCTTTCGTCACTTTGTTGTGTGAGAGTTTCAGGCATTGCTCTTCTGGGAGAGGCTGGAACTTCTGCGGGGAGATTGGTTGGGGATGCTCCTGCTGAGTAGACATATGCTAGGGATGAGGAGGCTTTGACAACTCCGCTGGGGAAAAGCATTCCAGATACTGTTCGGGGAGTAGGTATGATGGGGAAGTGTGCTTGGCATGCCCCATGTTGCTAATTGAATACCTGCGACCTGTTAAGACAAGAAAAATGCACGAGTATCCCGAGGTATCCCTTACCGGATTCCGTCATAGGAGTTAGGTATTCCTGAAAGTAAATATATTTCCTGCAAGCATTTATCAAGAATGGCTTATTTGTTTTATGCAAATATTATATCATGGATATTGGACATTTTGCAAACGAAACAAAAATGTACAAAACGAGGTGTGACTGAAAACTCTGATTTTATTAATCTGGGTGCCCTGAATTGGCAGATACAGTCAAAGAAACAAATCCCTAGAATGAGGAGATTGCTACAAATTGACAAAGTAAAAGTGCTGGCAATGTTGACGACGCTCCGGTGAGCTTCCTTTGCTATGACCTGTATGACCTTGACGTTCTTCCAATCTTGCTTTCTGAAGAAGGTTGATTCTGACTGATGCTTTATCCTTTTGAAGCTTGCCGTGTTGCAAATGATACATACGAATTCAGAATGCAGTTGTTCGCTTATTCCCTGATTTTGCATGGATCGCCCTTTCGGGTTTTCGATCCACCGGGATACCCTTTTTTGCCTGAGCTGTCCAATGCGGCTTTTCAACTCAACGGGTGTACACATTTTTTTATTTTCCCTTATTTTTGCCCGAGTCTTTTATTTTGTTTTTGACTCGTCGGGATGCCCTATTTTTGCCTGGACTTACATTCTGTTTTTATGTCCAGCGGGTCACTTTTATGCGAAGTATTTTTTAACTGCATATGAATTCACAGGGGATAAGAAATCTTCACCATCCATAGTAGAGAGCATCAGTGCTCCACCAGAGAAAACTTTCTTTAATATGAATGGACCATTGTAATTAGGAGTCCACTTGCCCATGTGATGTATATAAGGAGGAAGAAGTCTTTTCAGCACAAGATCTCCCACTTGGTATTCCCGAAGCCTGACTTTCTGATCGAAGGCTTTCTTCATTCTTTTCTGATATAACTACCCATGACAGATTGCAGCTAATCTCTTTTCTTCTATCAGATTCAATTGATTGTACCGTGACCGGACCTATTTCGCTTCACTCAGCTTTACATCCATCAGTACCCGTAAGGAGGGTAATTCAACTTCCACAGGTAGGACAACTTCCATACCATATACTAGTTGATAAGGTGGTGCCCCAGTAGACGTTCTGATTGATGTTCGATACCCATGCAAGGCAAATGGTATCATCTCATGCCAGCCTTTGTAAGTAACCACCATCTTCTGCACATTCTTCTTGATGTTTTTGTTAGCTGCCTCAACAGCGCCATTCATCTTGGGCCTGCAAGGAGAAGAGTTGTGATGTTGAATTTTGAAGTCCCGGCAAAGTTCTTCCATCATTTTGTTGTTCAAATTGGAACCATTGTCAGTAATGATTCGCTCGGGTACTCCATATCGAAAAATGATGTCTCTTTTCAGGAATATGGCTACCACTTGTCTGGTGACGTTTGCATACGGAGCAGCCTCGACCCACTTGGTGAAGTAATCAATGGCTACCAGGATGAATCGATGGCCATTTGAAGCAGTCAGTTCAATCTTTCCAATCATGTCAATGCCCCACATGGCAAAGGGCCAGGGTGAAGACATCACGTTCAAAGGATTTGGAGGTACATGCACTTTATCTGCGTAGATCTGGCACTTGTGGCATTTTCTGGCATAGGCACAACAGTCTGCATCCATTGTGATCCAGTAGTAACCTGATCTTAACAACTTCTTTGCCATTGCATGTCCTCCGACATGGGTACCGAAAGAACCTGCGTGCACCTCGTGCATCAGCATGTCTGCTTCCTTCTTGTCAACACATTTGAGCAGAACCATGTCAAAGTTTCGCTTGTATAATCAACCGTCAGCATTAAGGAAGAAACTACCGGCCAACCTTCTTAACGTCTTCTTATCATTGGATGATGCCCCAGGTGGGTATGTTTGATCCTCTAAGAAGCTTTTGATATCATGGAACCAAGGCTTGTCATCTTTAGCAATGTCCACAGAGAATACGTATGCTGGCCGGTCTAGTCTGGATACCGAAATCCGAGGCACATAATTTGCAATTTGAACCTTGATCATGGAGGAAATGGTAGCCAAAGCATCTGCGAACTGATTCTCGTCCCGAGGGATATACTCAAGTTTGACTGTTGTGAAGAAAGTCAATAATCTCCACGTATAGTAATGGTATGGAATCATATGCTCTTGGTTAGTGTACCATTTTCCGTTGCTCTGATTGATTACCAAAGTTGAATCTCCGAATACAGTTAATGTCTTGATCCTGAGGTCAATGGCTTCCTCAAGACCCATGATACAGGCTTCGTATTCAGCTTCGGTGTTAGTGCATGCAAAGGTGAGTTTCATTGAGAAAGGCATATGAACTCCTTTAGGTGTAATGAGCACTGCACCAACTCCACGACCATTCATATTGACAGCCCCATCAAACATCATTGTCCATTCTTCTTCTGGGTTAGGCCCTTCATTGTGAACATGCTCTTCATGATCTTTTGCTTTTAGAAACATGATGTCTTCATCAGGGAAGTCAAACCTCATGGGCTAGTAATCATCAATGGGTTGCTCAGCTAGATAGTCAGACAGTACACTGCCCTTGATGGCCTTTTGAGATGTGTACTGAATGTCATATTCTGTCAGAATCATTTGCCATCTTGCAACCCTTCCAGTAAGTGCTGGCTTCTCAAATATGTACTTGACTAGATCCATTTTTAAGATCAACAAAGTAGTGTGAGTCAACATATACTGTCTCAGTCGGCGAGCAGCCACACTAAAGTACAACAAGTTTTCTCGAGCAGTGAATAACGTTGTTCACAGTCGGTAAACGTTTTGCTTAGGTAGTATATTGCATTCTCTTTTCGACCAGACTCGTCATGCTGACCCAACACACACCCCATCGATCCTTCTAATACTGTCAGGTACATTATTAGAGGTCTTCCTTAACCTGGAGGCATAAGAATTGGAGGTTCTTGTAGGTACTCCTTGATCTTTTCAAAAGCCTTCTGACAATCTTCGTTCCACTTGACCATTTGTTCCTTTCTTAATAATTTGAACAGGGGCTCACAAGTTGCAGTAAGGTGAGATATGAACCTTGATATGTAGTTCAATCTACCTAAGAAACCCCTAACTTCCTTTTCAGTTCTAGGTGCAGGCATCTCCTGAATGGCTTTGACTTTGTCGGGATCAACTTCAATTCCTTTTTCACTTACGATAAATCCCAGCAGCTTACCGAACTGTACCCCAAATGTGCATTTGTTGGGGTTTAGCTTTAGCTGATACTTTCTCATACGCTTGAATAACTTCAGCAGATTTACCAAATGATCTTATTCGGTGAGGGACTTGGAAATCATGTCATCCACGTAGCATTCAATTTCTTTGTTGATGATATCATGGAATAACGTTACCATAGCCCGTTGATAGGTCGCATCGGCTGTCGCTCCCGGGATTTTCATCCTAGTACAAACGCCAAAGTGGCGCGGAAAGGTTAGAGTCGCCAGCCAGACATTTTTATCCCACAAGGAATGGGAAAGGCAATGTTGCACAAACCTAAGGAAGAAGGAAAAGGACGAGGCCTTGCGAACCAAAGATCTGGGTCCGGGAGTCGGTTACGAATTGAGAAGGTATTAGCACCCTAATTCGTCCGCCGTACTCGACGGGATCCACGCTTATAAGTTTGTTTTCAAAGGGTGAGAAATAATATGTTGTTTAAAGGAAAAAATGACTATCTGGAATAAAATGGAAATGAGAAAAGAAACGGGATTGACAAATGGGAATAAAAGGGGAAAATGTAGGGAAAAAAGAAAGATTTTGCTCGAATGGGCCCTACCCCACTGCCTACGTACCTCATCGGGATAAATGAGGATCAGAGACGCCGTAGTTCGTCTAACTAAGGCTTACACTCGTTTATGATTTTTAGGATGACATTGCCATAGCTCTAGCTCAGGTGTTACCGGCTCTGACTCGAGGGTGTTTACCGTATCGCTGTTTGAACTGTCGAGACAAGTCATGTTCGTCCGCAAGGAGTATGAGATGAGATGAGAAGACGTGACTTCTCGGTTTATTGTCTTTTATAAGAAGTGTTTTGAGTTTGTGTTTTTCGTATGTACAACACTAAAGACTATGACACAGGAGCGAATACTTTCCAAGATCGCCCCCAATGGAACGTTTGTAAAGCATCCTAGAAGAGTGAAGGAGACCTCCACTAGTCATTTCCCGTATAGCTTAAGGCTCGTGGCGCATTGTACACCTTTTCCTTTATTAAGTGTCTTTTAATTTTAAGATGAGAAGAGAGACTCAAATTGCAAAAGGAAAACATTCTAAGGGAAACTAGACTTACCCTAAGTTAGTTGAATTCATGGATAACCTATGGTTAATGAGGTTTGAAATATTAAATCTACCTAAAAGATATTGAACTACAAATGAGAATACAAGGGTAATAATGAACAATATGGTCCTCCTAAGTCATGTTGGGAAAAACGTGAATGAAACATAAATGGGATAAAACAAAGGATCGGGTGGGTCGGTTGCGTGGTGCTGCGACGCACGACTTATGGTGTGAAACATACAAGGCTTGCTTTTGGTTGAATGGAGTGGAACGATGGTAATCGAGGAACCCTAAAGTCACATGCAACTTTATTTGTTTGAAAACTTACTCGACGTTGGATCGAGTTTTATTTATTTCATTTTTTGAGATTTTGTTTTCTATCGATTCATTTTATCTTTTCTAACCTAGTTATAAAAACTATACAAGCATACAAGTATTACGCTATTACATCATAAAGCATACAAACATAATTGAGGCACAAAAAATATCCAAGTCCATAAGCCAAACCTTGAACACATACCTTGCACAAAAAACAGAATAGTTAGTGAATGACATGAATCATGAATATGCATAATATGATGGAAATGAATTAAAATGCCAAAAATATCAAAAGTCATGGAAAAAATGAAATTAATTTCCTAAGGTCTTGAACCTGATTATAATACTGTGTTAAAAAATCTCTTAAAAATTCTAATCCTAACTATGTCAAATGGTCATCTAAACTTACCTAAAGTTTAATCACAATTTTGTACGAATCGCACTACCAAAACAGTAGATAAAATGCCCTAAAAAATACACCAAAAATATTCTAGGTACTTCTATTTGTCCTTTAATCATGGCCAAAAGAATGGGCACAAAATGTTACAGGAAGTGGCATAAATAAATTGTACAAATTTATGTGTCCAAGTGGAAATTCAATATGGACCAATTAAACGGAAAAATTGAATTAAAATTGAGAAATGATTAATTTCATAAAATAAAAATTGGGAAAGGTTCTAAATTGCCTTAATATTATAATATGATTTTTGCGGATTTTTATTATACATTTTTACTATTTTTCTAGAATTAAATTGAAATAGTGTAAAATAGAAATTAAAATAGAAGAGAAACTTGGAGGGGGTGAAAACAGAAAGTTTTTTAAGTTAAAATGCAAAATCTGGGCCCAAATGGGGGGTTCGAATAGAAGTTATGAAGCCCAGGATTAATGTTTTTTATTAATCTTTATTGGTGCTTGATTATAGGTTTTATGAGCCATTACTAATATTAATTTCCATTAATCTTTCCAATAATCACTCTTAATTCATGTATTTACTCCTAATATTCTTTATCATCTTAACAATTAAATTTATAAAAAAAAAGAAGAAACAAAAGAAAGGAAAGAGAAGAAGAACGTAGAAGGGGAAATAAAAACCTCAGGAACCCTAAGCCCTCTTTCTTGCTCCCGCCGCCGTCAACCCTTCACCTCTCTTCCGCCACCTTCTTCTTTACGACCTCAGACCGAGATAACAATCCATCCTTCGCGCCATGGCTCGCGCCGACGACGACAGAGAGATCCTAATCTCCACACACCAATCAGCAACCTCCCTTTTCGTCTCTAACGGATCCAAAATCGCGCGACTCAGCTCTCCAAGAATTCTAATCAAAGTCGAATCTTGTTCTCGATTTGATTATGCAATTTGTCACTCTTGAATCTCTGTTTCTTCTTGTTCTTCTACTTCTATGTGAATCTGAGTGGTTGTGGTAATTGACTCCCACAGGTTGTTGCAGCAGTTTGCGCGATGAGGACGAAAGAGGCGACAAATGTGAATCGATGGAGACGAAGCTACGCGACGAAAGTGATGATAATTTCTGAGCGTGTTTTGATGAATTGATGAATTTCGAACACAGTTCTTCTTCTTATTCTGACCTGACGTTTTTAAACCATTCTTGATGATATACCGAATTTGTGTTGCTCCCCTGTTTTGATGCAGTTTTTTCGTATCAGTTTTGCAGGTCCTTAGATGATAAAGGCCGGATCCGCGGTAACGGCTTGAAACGTGAAACAGAAAGATCAAATCCCGCGGGTTCTCTCAGTTCTTGGAGATGGCTCCGGAAAAGCTTCTATTGGTAGCTTCATTGCATTCTTGGGGCTACGAATCCACATAAATTTTCGGTGTTGATGACTGATGAAGAGTCGGTGAAGTTGTATTTCAGGTGAACCTGCTCTCGCCTCTTCTTGAATTTCTCGCGGTTCAATCACTATTGTGAATCCATTAATTCACCTTGCATTATGCTGATGTTTGCAGGTTTCTTTGTTGATGAATGAGATTGGCTTGTATGTTCAAATGGAGGTTGCAGAATGGTGTTTGATAAAGGATGGTGGAGAAAAAGATTGAAGCCTTGCAATTGATGATGATGAAGGTTTTGAGAAAGGTTGATGAAGGAGGATGAATAAGGAGATTGAGAGGGATATTCTGAGGTTGATGCAGCAGTTAGAGATACCTCTTGGAGACGAATTAGAAGGTGAGATATGAAGATGGAAGCTGATGACAAAAATGCAGAAGAATAATGACCACCCTGAAGAATTTATGATATTTGATTTATAGGAGAGGGATTCTTTTTTTGATTTGAACTTCCATAGAAAAACCAGTTAGTTAATTAGTTAGGATCTGTTGTGAATCAGTTAGAAGTTTGTAACTGATTTTTTCTTATTGCCAAATGTTGGTAACTGGATTGTATTAATCTCATATCGAAATTATGTTTAATTTTCATTGAGTTCCTTATGAAGAAAATATTACAGATTTTTATACCATTTCCTTGGAGTGAGCAAGTCATATGACGTGACTTTAAACGGCATAAAATCTGCTGATAAAACTTAAATTCGGAAGCTTTTATGATTTCTATTTTCTTTTCAATTTATTGGTCAAAACAAATAACATGGGCTTTATATTAATGTGCCATAAGAAAATGGTTTTAATAAAGGGATAAAATAAGGTTAGATGAAAACATGGACAATGATTTATAGTTAAACAATGAAGAGGGATATGGTTTAGAAAGAAATAGTTTAATGGGTAATTGGACAAAAATGGTTTAGAAGATGGATATTGGGCGGTTGGATATGGTTTGATAGGGATAATAAAAAGGAAAATGGAAGAATGGTTATGTTTTATGTCTTTTTAAAAAAAGGGTTAAGTGGACATCTAATTTTGTGAAAAAAAGGGTAAAAGAGATGAGTTTCTAGAAAACATGAACAAAAAGAGTAGCGAACTGGAAAGAATATTATCATGAAAAGGGTCCAAGTAATCTATACAACTAATCCTTACATGATTATTTCATCTCAGACTTGCACCTTCGACGAATCCTCAGTTTTCCGACCAAGTTTCAAGCTCAAACCTCCTTAACTTGCATTACCGACAATGAAATATTAAGCGGACCATAATGTCTTGATTTTTTTGTATGAGTCCACGTTAGATCTTCTTGTACCTGAAATATCACAATGCCTTTGATGTGAGGACTTGAACACCATTTTCGATCTTATCAATAAAACCATACCCGGGATGAAAACCCTTGAAACGCTTAAGCAGAATACCAGAGCTGAATAACTACTTATGAATGTCATAACATAATGAGAGATGCAGGTGACCATGGAGCTTAAATCCAGTAGATGGTAATAAATCAGAGGGCAAATTTTAGGGTGTTACAGCTGCCCCTATTCAATCACTTTAGACTTGAATGGATGATAGCGGTTGCTTTCAGACGTTTGAAGTATGCAGGGATTGAATACTAGAAACAACCAGAAAATTTGCACCCTGCAGTAGAAGAACAGGGAGATAGACTCAACCGAACGATCTCCACTTGGATATAGTTATGATGTGAAGAATAGTAAACATGGGATGCCTTTTGAATGATGTCAGATGGCTACTGACTTGCCACGCTGCGGGTGGACTTTGATAGGCTGCAACAATGCCTTGATGGTGTATTATTGGATGGAGTTAGACGAATAACGACTTGCCACGTTGTGGGTGGACTTTGATCAACTTGTGATAGAATTTTAAGGTACTTTGCCACCCTGAGGATGGACTTTTGCCAATCTGCGGTTGGGCTTCAGATACTTTACCACACTGCGGGTCGATTGCTGGATAATTTGCCACACTGCGGGTGGACTTTAAAGGTTTGCCACACTGCGGGTGGACTTCTGCTCGCTGTGGGAGACTTTTGAAACTTGCCACACTGCGGGTGGACTTTTGGAACATGCCACCCGAAGATGGACTTTGGCCAGTCTGCGGCTGGACTTTTGCTCACTGCGGGAGACTTTTGCTCACTACGGGAGACTTTTGCTCACTACGGGAGGCTTTTGAGATTTGCCACACTGCGGGTGGACTTTTGCTCACTACGGGAGGCTTTTGCCCACTGCGGGGGACTTTAGAGATTTTCCACACTGCGGGTGGACTTTTGCTCACTACGGGAGGCTTTTGCCCATTGCGGGGGACTTTAGAGATTTTGCCACACTGCGGGTGGACTTTTGCTCACTACGGGAGACTTTTGCTCACTACGGGAGGCTTTTGCCCACTGCGGGGGACTTTGGAAATTTGCCACACTGCGGGTGTACTTTTGCTCACTACGGGAGGCTTTTGCCCACTGCGGGGGACTTTAGAGATTTGCCACACTGCGGGTGGTCTTTTGCTCACTACGGGAGACTTTTGCTCACTACGGGAGGCTTTTGAGATTTGCCACACTGTGGGTGGACTTTTGCTCACTACGGGAGACTTTTGCTCACTGCGGGAGGCTTTTGCCCATTGCGGGGGACTTTAGAGATTTGCCACACTGCGGGTGGACTTTGGCCAGTCTGCGGCTGGACTTTGAAATCTGCCACCCGAAGATGGACTTTGGCCAGTCTGCGGCTGGACTTTGAAATCTGCCACTCGAAGATGGACTTTGGCCAGTCTGCGGCTGGACTTTGAAATCTGCCACCCGAAGATGGACTTTGGCCAGTCTGCGGCTGGACTTTGAAATCTGCCACCCGAAGATGGACTTTGGCCAGTCTGCGGCTGGACTTTGCATATGTTGAATTGCATGGTATGTTGCCCCATGACACTAGGGATATTATGTCTTGATTATTGTTAATGAACTGGCGTGGATGTGAAAGAAATTCCTGACGCGGAAGTAATAAGACTTTGCTAACTCTGTGGGGAAACACAGTGATCGCGAATTCGATCTCAAGAAGTCCCGTGGGGATAACATCTTTGTCGGAGAAGAGCGTGAATAATTCATCTGTCCCGAATTATTACCTTTGCCAAAAATAAATTGGACTTTAGATTTGAGGGCCGTGCCTGGGAATACTTCGATTATTGTGGATTATCCACTCTTATGGATCTGTTGGGGAAGAGAATGATTTATCTGAAATCTTCTAGGGGAATAGGAATCGCCTTAGATCTGATGAGGAATCAAGATCAAGGAAACCATCTGAAGGAAAAACTTCTGACTTTAGTGAGGATAAATTCCATTTGTCTGTTGGGAATGACTAAAAACCAAGACACATCCTGCTGAGGAGGAAAGATTTCAAGTTATCTCGTGCTGGGGATCAGTTGTTTCCGTATGGATTTTGCCTCAAGAGGATTTTACAAAAGACCTGGTGTCTTTAAACTCTTAGGTATCGTAATGACTGCACGAATCAGTGTAATAACCTTGCTGGGAGGTAACCATTGCCAATGCGGATGAGTTTGTATCTGTCAGAAGTGCTGAACAAAATAGTTGACTTTACAAGTGACCACGGTATTCTGAATTCCGGGTAAATGCTTCCAATCGTCTGTCTTCGAGAAAGAATGAACTTTCGTACTATTGGGGTGGCCTGTCCCAGTACGAGTATCTGAATAACTTTGCACCTGACTGACTGATCTTTGCTCTTGGAGAGATCTAAATCTCGAGGTGATTCCCCCAGTTTGACTGAAGTTTGAAGAGATTTCTTGACTTAACTGCCCCAGATTGGCTAGCTCTTACTGCGACTAATTAGGAAAGTCCTTGCTCAATGAAGCTCTCTCAGAAAAGTGCACCTTGACGTGACAGTCTTTCGGAAGTTTTAGACTTCTCAACTTGGCAAACTTGAGCTTCTGGATTGAATTTCCGCATGTGAACCATTTATGATGCCAAACAAATGTATGCAAGCGAAAAAATGTTTATTCTTAGAATGAAAATTCTAATGCAACACACATGTCAAACTCGAACTTTTGAAAAAGAATCGCAAACCTTCATGAGCGAATCACTGGTTAAGATACGATATTATTTTTGAATGAAAGTATGTACATGCAATACCAGCAAATGTCTTTTAGCATAACTCATAGGAGTCAGGAACGCGGTCTCGTGGTAGTACGCTCTCACATTAACCCTGTTTCAGTTAGGACTTTTAAGGGTTGTATCGTGGCCTGGTTCACGGTTATAGAAACAAAGGATATAGGCTCGATGTTTATTTGTGCCCACCCACTCTTCGTGATGTTCTCCATTCCTATGTTCAGCTAATTTTCACAAGCATTCATCTTTCATAAGGGTTTTGTGTTGATTGAGGAACCATTGCTGCCATCAGTTCAAGCGCCAATCAAGTTATTGTTGAGAGTCAGTCACTCCTCTATCTTTCTTGTCTGTGTCACACGACTTTGTTCTTGTTTTGAGGATCTTTCTTGTGTAATCCTTTCTGTCTTTCGCTTTTGCGTTATTTTGCTTATCCCTAACTTTTGCCTGGACTGATTCTTGTGAATCTTTGATCGTGAAGTCCAGCGGGATGCCCTAACTTTTGCCTAAGTTGCTTGTTTTCAAGTTTCAACTTAGCGGGCCTTTTTTTTTTTTTTGCATTTTGAACAAGTCACGTGACATTGTTTGTCTTGATTGCTTCGCGAGGACTGTGACTGCCTCATTCTTTGGTCGACGAAGGATAACCATTGTGGTTTTCAATCTTTGGAACCTTTGACTTGGGTAACCGTTGTGGTTTCGGGTCTTTGGACCTCTTGATTAGCATAGTAGAATGCAATGGATCTTCGAATACACTTCTTTATGGAAGTCTGAACTCTTGGTCTGACTAGCTGACGTCTACCCTGCCCCTAGGTTACATGTGAGGGTTTTTTCATGCGAAAAGAAACTCCTACTTCAAGGCTCAAAGGGGTTAGCAAGGGTCTATCTTCCTTATATCTCCAGTGTTTAGGGATTTGAAACAAAGCCTGTACATCGTAAACAGGGCCTTATTTGAGAGCACACAATTAGAGATTTTGCGTTTTTGTTTCGTCATTCTCCTTTACAGAATTTAAGCACGACAATTGGTATTGCGATGTACATATGCAAAATTATAAGGGAATGCAAATGAATTACTTCAAGAAAAACATGTGAATTTTATTATTGCTTACATTCAAAAGCAAACAAATTTCATACATGTAGACAAATTTTTAGCATATAAAAGAAACTACATATGGAAATGCAGTAAAGAAACTGAATATTGTCGTAGTTGAGGAGGCTTGGCTCCGTCTGGACCTGTCAGTCTTGGATACTTTCAGTGATTAATAGCTCTTTCACGGACTTGTAATCTTCAATCCACAGTTGTATACCTAACCATGGCAGTCATACTTCTTCTTCTAGTTATCCTGACTCTGACACGAGACATCTAAAGGAAAGAGTGAAGCTAGGGAGTAAAGTTGCCCCATAAGGTTGCTCGGAAAGACCTGACGATCTTCTGCCTACGTATCTCCATTGACTGATGACCAATGAAGAATCAGAGCGACGTAGTTCCCCTCAATAGGGATGAAAATGAACAATGAAGAAAGGCAAACACATAAATGCCATCACTGAGAGTATTTGAATACTGCTGGCTCTATTTGCTTCATGAATATCCTGGCGTCCTGGGTGATTAACTCGAAGACTTCAGCTTAACGTGAACCATTTGGTAGAATAACCGTGACACCGGTTCTGTCGTGATTAGTCATCAAGTTCTGGAATACCTTTGGATGAGGAGAAAAAATGATTGTCTTGGACTCAATTAGGTCTTGCACCTTGTTCTGAAAAGCCCAACATTTCTCAATACTGTGCCCCTGGGCACCTGAATGGAATTTTCACCTGGAGTTTGGATCAAAATTTGGTGGTAGGTTATCAGTAGAAGGAGCCCTCATGGTTCGGAGCTCAACCAGGTTCAACTTCATAAGTTCTGGAAGCAATACAACATATGGACATGGGATAGGATCAAGTCTGCGGTTCCTATCTTTTGTTCTTTCCTGAAACAGTCTTTGTACCTGTTGTTGCTGACCCTGTGGTCGTGATTGAAAACTTCGTTGTTGACTTTGCGTTGGACGCCTGACATGTCTCTGTACTCTCTTACTCATACTCAGCCGAGGAGCGAATGAAGGTTGTTGATGTAGCCCTTTTGAAGATTTGGCGTGAGTAATGATTCTAGAAGAAGGTAAATTGACCACCTCTTTTATATTCCTGCATGCTTTATCTTGCGGTACTTCTGGTCCGGTCAATCCAAAAGTACTTACACCTGAAGGAGGAGTTAGCTCGTGACACTCAATCAACCCCTTTTTGAACAGTTGTGGGCATGATTCAGCATAAGACATGGGTATCGGACCAATAACCCTTTCTTGAACCTATTGATGACGGGTTGCTAGCAATGGAGGAGCTATATTCGAGGTCTGTTGAAGTATTTCTCCTGGAAGCCAAGGCGTAGAAACTGAGGAAGATCCCTGATAAGGAAAGAAAGTGCTCACTTCTTTGGTAACGATTGGTGTAGGATCATTCAGTTCACATGTGGAGTTGGTTCCTATCTGATGCTCTTCCTGACTGACGAGTGACGATTGCTGGTGAAGAGATTCGAACTGTAGAGGAAATCCATCTAAAGAACCCTGATTTATTGGACATCCCAAAGAGATGGGAGAAACATGACCTTCTGTTTGAAAAGTAGACACACAACTATCTTCCTTTTTCGACATAACATTCATGATTCCTGTAAGCAGCTTTATCTGAGTCTTCATCGATTTGAATTCTTCTCTCAGCAATTTCTGATCCTGGGACAACGCTCGAATGTCCACTACAACATGCCCCAGTTGGGCCTTCATCTCAGTCACCTCCGCTCGGAGTTGTTCAATGTCTAAACCTTGACAGTCGTGATTCAAATTGGCCATTCTAAAGAGAAACCAAGTCAGGATAAGAAGTTGTCCCTGAATACCTGTCAAAAATGAAAGGATGTATGCAAATGCCATGTTCAGTTATTTCCAAGGAGTCCGTCTGTTTTGATCCAAGTTTTAATGCAGAAGAAAATCCGACATAATCCAGATATGGGATCCTTAGAAGTAACTGAACATGTATGCTAAAATGCCATGATGTCATGTATGCAACTGGCATGTGGTCAGTGGTCCGACGCTAGTGTGAATCTGATAACCAAGTGTTGGTGAAGATCATGATATCAGTATCTCTATGCAGAAGTTCCAGAATTCTCAACCAAGTATCATATAGGACCGGATCATAACACGGAGTAATACTGGTAGAAGCGGGTATGTTGGAAGTTTTTAGGGTTCCTGCAAACCTGTAAACTCCTTCCCAATCTCACGGGTGTGCTACTACGGGTCAACATCACAGACTCTCAAAGCCGAATAGCAATAATACGTTCACCATTTCCGAGAAATGGCTCATGACCAAATCAGGGAATCGGTTTGGCATTATGTACTACTCAGGGAGGCCTCAGCTGAATTCCGGAAAAACAAGCATCCCTCATAAGTTCCCAGCTTCAAGCACTGAAGTCGAGAAACAATAGTACATTCATCCCGAAGGGTACAATACTACCGTCATACGACCAGTTTCTTTAACCAGGTTCTTATGAGAGAACAAGGTCATCCTATGCGATTTCCTAGTGGGCCCTCGGGTACGAATGGGTTTGCCACGAAATGTGGTCTGCCACTGTCACCACTGGAGAGGGTTGTTTCCACTAAGGTCCTCGATGATCGGTTCCCAGTGTTAGTAGCTCAGGTGGGAACATTCTATGGTCTGCCTAGGCAGTATAGAACATATCCCAAGAGAGCCTGATCTGGGTGTGGGACTCGTGAAAACTACACATTCTCAAAACCACGCAAGCCACATGACTGCCCACTCTAAATCCTATGTGTATACTCAAGCCGGGTATTTGGCTTATCTCACAATAATCCCATCCCGCCAAGGAAAACCAGAACAGCCAGTACAGTATATGCGACAGTAAAGTAAAGTGCAGAAAGCTATAAATAAAGCTGCAAAGGAAAGCGATAAACTGTAAACAAAACAGTAAAGCTAAACTAAAGCATAACAGCGAATAAATAAGCACCCAAAGAAAACAGAAACAGAAAAGCGCTAGGATTGACTCTCAAAGGGGAAATTAGAATTTCTAAAAGTCCCCAGCAGAGTCGCCAGCTGTCGCTCCCGGGATTTTCATCCTAGTACAAACGCGAAAGTGGCACGGAAAGGTTAGAGTCGCCAGCCAGACATTTTTATCCCACAAGGAATGGGAAAGGCAATGTTGCACAAACCTAAGGAAGAAGGAAAAGGACGAGGCCTTGCGAACCAAAGATCTGGGTCCGGGAGTCGGTTACGAATTGAGAAGGTATTAGCACCCCAATCCGTCCGCCGTACTCGACGGGATCCACGCTTATAAGTTTGTTTTCAAAGGGTGAGAAATAATATGCTGTTCAAAGGAAAAAATGACTATCTGGAATAAAATGGAAATGAGAAAAGAAACGGGATTGACAAATCGGAATAAAAGGGGAAAATGTAGGGAAAAAAGAAAGATTGTGCTCGAATGGGCCCTACCCCACTGCCTACGTACCTCATCGGGATAAATGAGGATCAGAGACGCCGTAGTTCGTCTAACTAAGGCTTACACTCATTTGTGATTTTTAGGATGACATTGCCATAGCTCTAGCTCAGGTGTTACCGGCTCTGACTCGAGGGTGTTTACCGTATCGCTGTTTGAACTGCCGAGACAAGTCATGTTCGTCCGCAAGGAGTATGAGATGAGATGAGAAGACGTGACTTCTAGGTTTATTGTCTTTTATAAGAAGTGTTTTGAGTTTGTGTTTTTCGTATGTACAACACTAAATACTATGACACAGGAGCGAATACTTTCCAAGATCGCCCCCAATGGAACGTTTGTAAAGCATCCTAGAAGAGTGAAGGAGACCTCCACTAGTCATTTCCCGTATAGCTTAAGGCTCGTGGCGCATTGTACACCTTTTCCTTTATTAAGTGTCTTTTAATTTTAAGATGAGAAGAGAGACTCAAATTGCAAAAGGAAAACATTCTAAGGGAAACTAGACTTACCCTAAGTTAGTTGAATTCATGGATAACCTATGGTTAATGAGGTTTGAAATATTAAATCTACCTAAAAGATATTGAACTACAAATGAGAATACAAGGGTAATAATGAACAATATGGTCCTCCTAAGTCATGGTGGGAAAAACGTGAATGAAACATAAATGGGATAAAACAAAGGATCGGGTGGGTCGGTTGCGTGGTGCTGCGACGCACGACTTATGGTGTGAAACATACAAGGCTTGCTTTTGGTTGAATGGAGTGGAACGATGGTAATCGAGGAACCCTAAAGTCACATGCAACTTTATTTGTTTGAAAACTTACTCGACGTTGGATCGAGTTTTATTTATTTCATTTTTTGAGATTTTGTTTTCTATCGATTCATTTTAACTTTTCTAACCTAGTTATAAAAACTATACAAGCATACAAGTATTACGCTATTACATCACAAAGCATACAAACATAATTGAGGCACAAAAAATATCCAAGTCCATAAGCCAAACCTTGAACACATACCTTGCACAAAAAACAGAATA
The DNA here is from genome assembly GCA_963966055.1 of Lathyrus aphaca. Taxonomy (NCBI): domain Eukaryota; kingdom Viridiplantae; phylum Streptophyta; class Magnoliopsida; order Fabales; family Fabaceae; genus Lathyrus; species Lathyrus aphaca. The sequence continues at coordinate 499,548,515 of OZ014519.1, read as the reverse complement.
GTTAGTGAATGAAATGAATCATGAATATGCATAATATGATGGAAATGAATTAAAATGCCAAAAATATCAAAAGTCATGGAAAAATATGAAATTAATTTCCTAAGGTCTTGAACCTGATTATAATACTATGTTAAAAAATCTCTTAAAAATTCTAATCCTAACTATGTCAAATGGTCATCTAAACTTACCTAAAGTTTAATCACAATTTTGTACGAATCGCACTACCAAAACAGTAGATAAAATGCCCTAAAAAATACACCAAAAATATTCTAGGTACTTCTATTTGTCCTTTAATCATGGCAAAAAGAATGGGCACAAAATGTTACAGGAAGTGGTATAAATAAATTGTACAAATTTATGTGTCCAAGTGGAAATTCAATATGGACCAATTAAACGGAAAAATCGAATTAAAATTGAGAAATGATTAATTTCATAAAATAAAAATTGGGAAAGGTTCTAAATTGCCTTAATATTATAATATGATTTTTGCGGATTTTTATTATACATTTTTACTATTTTTCTAGAATTAAATTGAAATAGTGTAAAATAGAAATTAAAATAGAAGAGAAACTTGGAGGGGGTGAAAACAGAAAGTTTTTTAAGTTAAAATGCAAAATCTGGGCCCAAATGGGGGGTTCGAATAGAAGTTATGAAGCCCAGGATTAATGGTTTTTATTAATCTTTATTGGTGCTTGATTATAGGTTTTATGAGCCATTACTAATATTAATTTCCATTAATCTTTCCAATAATCACTCTTAATTCATGTATTTACTCCTAATATTATTTATCATCTTAACAATTATATTTATAAAAAAAAATAAGAAACAAAAGAAAGGAAATAGAAGAAGAACGTAGAAGGGGAAATAAAAACCTCAGGAACCCTAAGCCCTCTTTCTTGCTCCCGCCGCCGTCAACCCTTCACCTCTCTTCCGCCACCTTCTTCTTTACGGCCTCAGACCGAGATAACAATCCTTCCTTTGCGCCATGGCTCGCGCCGACGACGACAGAGAGATCCTAATCTCCACAAACCAATCAACAACCTCCCTTCTCGTCTCTAACGGATCCAAAATCGCGCGACTCTGCTCTCCAAGAATTCTGATCAAAGTCGAATCTTGTTCTCGATTCGATTATGCAATTTGTCACTCTTGAATCTCTGTTTCTTCTTGTTCTTCTACTTCTATGTGAATCTGAGTGGTTGTGGTAATTGACTCCCACAGGTTGTTGCAGCAGTTTGCGCGATGAGGACGAAAGAGGCGACAAATGTGAATCGATGGAGATGAAGCTACGCGACGAAAGTGATGATAATTTCTGAGCGTATTTTGATGAATTGATGAATTTCGAACACAGTTCTTCTTATTCTGACCTGACGTTTTTAAACCATTCTTGATGATATACCGAATTTGTGTTGCTCCCATGTTTTGATGCAGTTTTTTCGTATCAGTTTTGCAGCTCCTTAGATGATAAAGGTCGGATCCGCGGTAACGGCTTGAAGCGTGAAACAGAAAGATCAAATCCCGCGGGTTCTCTCAGTTCTTGGAGATGGCTCCGGAAAAGCTTCTGTTGGTAGCTTCATTGCATTCTTGGGGCTACGAATCCACATAAATTTTCGGTGTTGATGACTGATGAAGAGTCGGTGAAGTTGTATTTCAGGTGAACCTGCTCTCGCCTCTTCTTGAATTTCTCGCGGTTCAATCACTATTGTGAATCCATGGATTCACCTTGCATTATGCTGATGTTTGCAGGTTTCTTTGTTGATGAATGAGATTGGCTTGTATGTTCAAATGGAGGTTGCAGAATGGTGTTTGATAAAGGATGGTGGAGAAAAAGATTGAAGCCTTGCAATTGATGATGATGAAGGTTCTGAGAAAGGTTGATGAAGGAGGATGAAGAAGGAGATTGAGAGGGATGTTCTGAGGTTGATGCAGCAGTTAGAGATACCTCTTGGAGACGAATTAGAAGGTGAGATATGAAGATGGAAGCTGATGACAAAAATGCAGAAGAATAATGACCACCCTGAAGAATTTATGATATTTGATTTATAGGAGAGGGATTCTTTTTTTGATTTGAACTTCCATAGAAAAACCAGTTAGTTAATTAGTTAGGATCTGTTGTGAATCAGTTAGAAGTTTGTAACTGATTTTTTCTTATTGCCAAATGTTGGTAACTGGATTGTATTAATCTCATATCGAAATTATGTTCAATTTTCATTGAGTTCCTTATGAAGAAAATATTACATATTTTTATACCATTTCCTTGGAGTGAGCAAGTCATATGACGTCACTTTAAACGGCATAAAATCTGCTGATAAAACTTAAATTCGGAAGCTTTTATGATTTCTATTTTCTTTTCAATTTATTGGTCAAAACAAATAACATGGGCTTTATATTAATGTGCCATAAGAAAATGGTTTTAATAAAGGGATAAAATAAGGTTAGATGAAAACATGGACAATGATTTATAGTTAAACAATGAAGAGGGATATGGTTTAGAAAGAAATAGTTTAATGGGTAATTGGACAAAAATGGTTTAGAAGATGGATATTGGGCGGTTGGATATGGTTTGATAGGGATAATAAAAAGGAAAATGGAAGAATGGTTATGTTTTATGTCTTTTTAAAAAAAGGGTTAAGTGGACATCTAATTTTGTGAAAAAAAGGGTAAAAGAGATGAGTTTCTAGAAAACATGAACAAAAAGAGTAGCGAACTGGAAAGAATATTATCATGAAAAGGGTCCAAGTAATCCATACAACTAATCCTTACATGATTATTTCATCTCAGAATTGCACCTTCGACGAATCCTCAGTTTTTCGACCAAGTTTCAAGCTCAAACCTCCTTAACTTGCATTACCGACAATGAAATATTAGGCGGACCACAATGTCTTGATTTTTTTGTATGAGTCCACGCTAGATCTTCTTGTACCTGAAATATCACAATGCCTTTGATGTGAGGACTTGAACACCATTTTCGATCTTATCAACAAAACCATACCCGGGATGAAAACCCTTGAAACGCTTAAGCGGAATACCATAGCTGAATAACTACTTATGAATGCCATAACATAATGAGAGATGCAGGTGACCATGGAGCTTAAATCCATTAGATGGTAATAAATCAGAGGGCAAATTTTGGGGTGTTACATCGACATTCTTCAATCCAAATGGCATTACCTTATAACAAAATGTGCCCCAAGGTGTGATGAATGTTGTCTTCTCCATGTCTTCGGGTGACATTCTGATCTGATTATACCCGGAAAATCCATCCATGAAGGAAAATATCGAGAACTGAGCTATGTTGTCGACCAATACATCGATGTGAGGTAGTGGGAAATCATCTTTCAGGCTTGCTCTATTCAGATCCCGGTAATCCACACACATCCGTACTTTCCCATCCTTCTTAGGCACTGGTACAATGTTAGCAACCCACGGCGGGTAACTAGTTACAGCAAGGAAACCGGCGTCCCACTGGTTTTGTACTTCTTCTTTAATCTTCATGGCCATATCTGGGCGAGTATGGCGTAGCTTATGTTTCACTGGAGGTCAATCTTCTTTCAAAGGCAGCTTGTGCATAACAATGTCAGTGTCCAACCCTGGCATATCTTGATAGGACCAAGCAAAGACGTCGACGTCTTCTCGAAGCATGTCAATAAGCTGCTCTTTTACTGAAGCCTGCAGACCGACCCCAATCTTCACTTATTTTAGATCCTCTTCGGTACCAAGATTAACTGTTTCAACCTCCTCTTGATGAGGAGTAATCACTTTCTCTTCTTGCCTCAACAACCTAGCTAACTCTTCAGATAACTCATAGTCTTCTTCAACCCCTTCATCAACTTGATTAATTGGATTGTCGAAGTCATACAAGGTCATAGCAGTGTTGTTTTCGGTGCAATCTGGAGGATACTCTCTGCAAGGGTTGAGATTGGTTCGTTTTAGTGATCAATTTTAATCTTGTTAATAGAAAGAGTGAAAATGAAGTTATTTATTTTGAAAACATTTCCATTTTATTGTTTTGTACAAAAGTGAAAAATAAAAAGACAGTGAGCGAAAAAGAGACTTGTTTGCAAAAGATGTCTGATATTAATTGATAATTGATTTGCACAAAATTACAATATGGCCCAATCAGAAAATGAGTCCTGACACCTTGGGCAAGGTGCAGGACTTGATGCATGCTAAAAAAGACAGGATATAATAATTACTCTGCAGGAGTAACCTTATAATTTCCTGGGAAGACCATTTAAGGACTTGGTGCCCCGGGATCCTAGGACGTATCCAGCTCTCCAGGTTGCGGTCGCTTTCCACCTCGTCTTCCAGGTTGTTAACAGCATTTTGGGTGAGCATCCCCTCACTGATGAACTTGGGCTCTTTAGCAGCCTCTGATTGATCTTGTCGGAAAGGTTTGTAACCAAACCGAATTTGTCCTCTTTCTTTTCCACCGGCAGCAACTTGCCCTTGCCTTGGGCATTACCATCTTCAATAACCTTCCGAGCTTGCTGATAGGAGACAATCGAAGTACCCATCCTATCCTCCTGGGATGCAGCAAATACTTCAGTCGTCGCCTCATTGACATTAAGGGCCTCAAACCCTTGGCTCATAGTTTCATGGATTTCACCGTCCATCTCAATATACTTGTATGTAGCCAGATGGCTAACAAATATGTCCTCTTCACCACAGATGGTGATAATCTGCCCTTCCCACTCATATTTCAATTTCTGGTGAAGGGTCGACGTTACTGCGCCTGCGGCGTGAATCCATGGTCGACCCAACAAACAGTTGTAGGCCGGCTGAATGTCCATCACATAGAAAGTAGTCTTAAAGACCTACGGACCAATTATCACTGGTAGCTCCACCTCTCCAAGAACAGATCTTTTGGAGCCATCAAAAGCCCTGACCACAAGGTTGCTTGGTCGGAGAGCTATTACATCATATTCGAGCTTGACAAGAGCTTTCTTCGGCAGGACATTGAGTGAGGACCCAATGTCTACAAGGACATGAGAGAGTACAACTCATTTTCACTCCAGAGTGATGTGCAAAGCTTTGTTGTGGTGACGTCCTTCTGTTGTCAAATCAGCATCAGTGAAACCTAGCCCATGGCTAGTATTGACATTTGACACCATTGTTTCCAGCTGATTCACTGTGATCTCTTCTGGCACGTAGGCAGCGTGCAGAACTTTGAGTAATGCATCCCGATGGGCTTCGAAACACAACAACAGAGATAGTATAGAGATCTTAGAAGGAGTCTGGTGGAGCTGATCCACAACCTTATAGTCACTTCTTTTAATTATCCTCATAAATTCATCCACATCCTGATCAAAGGATGATTTATGAGTTTCTTTTGATGCAGATTCTTCAGGTGCCACACTTTTCCCTTTGGCTTTGGCGACAACCTCCGCCTCAGTACTAGTTCTCGGAGCTTGTGACACGAAGAGGCATCCGCTTTGGGTGAAGCCTCCGCCTCCCCCGACATTATCCACTTAGGGAGTGTGAACCGAAGAGTCAAGAAGGACTTTTTCCCCGTTGCAGTAAAGGTCAGCACCATAATGCCATGTTACAACACTGTCTTTATCATATGGAATTGGCCCTGGCACCGTGATGGTGATTGGGCTCACTGCAGCAGATGCTAGAACCATAATTGTATGTGGATCGTAGAAGATAGTGATAGGATTCCTGGTGGATGTTGGAGGTGGTGAATTGAAGCTTGATTGTTGCTGAAACTGTTGCTGAGGTTGTTGAAAGTTGCTGGAATTTGGGATCGTTGTAAGGTCGTAATAAATAGTAACTATGGAGACATCTTTATTGGTGGTTGCTGGAGTTGTAACAGGAGATGAAATGGAACTGTTGTTTGTTGAAGTGATGGAAGAAATGGTTGCTGAAGTTGTAGAAGAATCGGTTGGAACAATTGTTGTTGCAGTTGTAGAAGAATCATTTGTTGTTGTAAAAGGGGTTGCTGGTGTTGTAGAAACGGTCATGGTTATTTGCAGAATGCCTTCTTTAATCAAGCCATTAATGCCATTCCTCAATCCTGCACACCCATTCTCGGAAAGTTTGCATAATTTACAACAGGCCTCACAACCTAGAAATACTTGGCATTTCAAAAGCTGGGCTTTAACCTCTGCCAGAGGTGTCTGAATACTTGCAATATCTTCTATTAAACTCATGGGTGAACCTTCCTCTATAGCATTAATCCTTGGTCCACTGTGGCTTGGCATAGGATTTTTTATGACATTGGGAGATGGTGCAAAGTTCAGGGCTTTTGAATCTACTAGATCCTGGACCTTCATATGCAGAGCCTTGCATTTTTCCGTGGAGTGACCAGGTGCATTAGAATGAAAAGAACAGCTAGCGTTGACATCTTAGTTTCTCGGAAGGTTCTGAGGATCAGGTGGAGCCAATGTCCTCAACTTAACAAGATTGAGCTTTAGGACTTGTGGCAGCAGTGTAGCATATGGCATTGGAATAGAGTCAATCACCCTGTTGATCTGAGATGGCCGCTGTTAAAAAGGGTGTTGTTGTTGATTGTTGTTATTGTTGTATGATCTCTGTTGAGGGAACTGTGGTTGTTGAGGAAAGTGTTGTGGTTGTTGAGTGTACTGAGGAGGTGGAGTAGGGATAGTAACAACAGCAACTGATCTGGGAAGATATTGGGGTCTCCCTCTTCCCATGTGCACAAAATTTGTTTCACCAGATCTATGGGGCCCAACAAATTGCTTCCTTACACTGCTTGAACTGGCACCGTTGTCGGAGATCTTTCCCATCTTAAGTAGGCTCTCAATTCTTTCCCCAGCTATCACCACATCTGCAAAGCTGGTGGAAGAAAATGCAGCCAATCTGTCAATATATGTACCCTGGAGAGTATTCATGAACATGTCTGCCATCTCCCTTTCTGACATCAGGGGTTGAATAGCAGCAGCTAGTTGCCTCCACCTTTGGGTGTACTCCCTAAAGCTTTCACGGGAAGATTGAGACATTCCCATTAGAAGGGTCATATTCGGGGCCATGTCCAGATTATATTGATACTGACGGATGAAAGCTTCAGCCAAATATTTCCAGTTTCTTACTGTGGCTCTGGTCAAGTGGGAATACCATTCTCGGGATGCCCCTGTCAAGCTATCCTCAAAGTAAAACATCCACAGTTTCTCATCCAAGGTGTAGGCTTTCAATCTTCCTAGGAAATATTGGAGATGGGTACGTGGGCAGGATGTGCCATTGTATCTTTCAAAACAGGGAGGTTTAAACTTATGAGGAATTCTAACCCCCACCACTAATCCCATGTCCATGACATCAAAACCCAGAGAGTTTTGGGATTCAAGAGACCTTAGCTTTTCTGCTATTTCATCCAACTGACGGTCGTAAACTTCGTCTCCAGCCCCTACCACAGTAAACTGCTCTTCTTGAGGGTCCTCCTACAAGGCCCTTCCTCCAGTAGTGTTACCTTGGGTATTTCTTATGGCATTGATGTCTGGGTTCAGATGAGGTCCAAACTCTGGTGGATCAGTGTGAGGCTGCACGTGATCGTTGTTACTGGTACCTCCTGTACCTGGATGGTGTTCCTCAGGAGTTTGTCGTTCAACCAACTCCCTCAGTCTTTCCTGGCTCTAAGCTAGACCAGTCATCATTGTCATAAATTGATTCATTTGATTTCTCATCTCAACCCTTTCATTGGCCATCTGGGCCCTCACTTCATTCAGGTCTTGTTGAACTTGATCCATCTGTAGTCCCGGAAGGTTGTTTCTTGCCGGGTACCGATGTATTCTGTTGACAAGGAACACTCTTCTGCGAGCAATGTTTCCTGAAACCACAACAAAGTGAGAAACGACAAAATCAAAAACCTACAAAACAAAGAAAATGTTAGTATGCAATGCAAGATTCCTATTTGTCTTCCAAGGGTATCCGGTTTGGTTCTTTGGTTTTGACTTTTCCCGACCTCGAGGAAATGCTGATGATGTTGCAGAGAGAGATAAAGCCCACAAAAAATAATACAAACCATATATATATATATATATATATATATATATATATATATATATTAAAGAGTGAAGATACATAGTTTGATTACAACAAAGTCCCCATGGTGGGTCAAAATACAACAACAAAATCAAAAGTACAAACAAAAGGAAACTACAAGTACAAGGAAATCAAACATCCAATCCAAAGTTATCTTCTCTGACTTCCTTCAGGAGGGCCTCAGTCACTGGACCCACTGGGTGCTCTGTGATAGTCCTGATGAGGAGGTTACTGGTAGCAATGGCACTGGTCAACTTCTTGTGCTTATCCTGATCCTTTGACCTCTTCAACCCCGCTCGGAGTTTCAACTCAGAGATCTCCTTCTGTGCTGCTATCAAAGTTGCCTGATTCTTCTTCTCACTAGCCTCTAGTTGCTCTATCGTAGCTTGAGTCCTTTGATCTTCTTGTGCACGGGCCTCAGTGATCCTGATCCACCTAGCCTGGCCCTCCTCTAAATAATGCTCTGCCCTAGCCTTCTGAGTCTTTGCTTCCTTGCAAGCATTCTTCAGCACTAACTCTCTTGCCCTAGCCTTTCTGATGTAGTCATCCGTCTTCTCAATCTTGGTCAAGTGCTCAATCCGGAGCTTCTCTAACCTCTCATTATCTAGACGGTTTTCATTTCTCTCCTAGAGAGTCTTATTCAAGGCTTCAGAGAGCTGGGTATTCCTCTCTTTCAGTTTCTCAAACTCTTCCAAACTGACAGTAGCTGCAGGTTGCACTGTTGAAGGTCCAGGTACATCTTCAAATGTGAATGGCATCCGGGTAATTTGTGCCCTGGTATGGGACCAATCAAGATACTGAGTTGAGGCTATGTTGTTACACTTACCCAGAATGGCTGTCCCCTTAGTTTGAATGTTATCCCAGGCCCAGGCTGCCTGTCTAACAATAGTAGAGTTGTGTTGGATGTCACAATAGAGGGTCTCTGTCAAATCCTTCCCTCTTGGGGGATGTACCAAAGCATACCCTAATTGCCTATTGAGAAGAAAAGGGTTGTAGTTGATGCAACCTTTTACTCCAATCAAAGGTACATTAGGATATTGCCCACAGCTGGTAATGATGGCTCTGCCCTTGGTGCTCTGAGTGCACCATCTGATGTCCTCTGATGTCAGGGCAATCAATCTCTTAGCCCAATTCCTTGGCTGATGAGGGTTCAGGAAAGTGTCTGATTTTGGCAAGTGTCTTAGCAGCCAACAGTAATAGAGGGGAGCACAACATCTGACCAATCTTCCTCTTTGCTTCTCATTCCTCTGGTGTACTGAATAATAGAAGTCTCCAAGCAAGGTAGGCACTGGGTTCCTCAGTAAGAACAAGTGAATAGCATTCTTTCTTACAAACTTTGGATCGTCTACAAACAAGATAACCCCATATATGCTGACGGCTAGGAGTGCACAGACAGCATCCCATCTCCCTGTTGCAGCATGCAGGGTGGCCTGGGAGATCAGGAAATCTAGGTGAAGGCCTGGAACCCCAACTTTGGTGGTCATGCTTTGATCAATGAGGGAAGGCTCCAAATGCAATGCCTTAGCTATGTCTTCATTCTTGGGAGCAACCATCTCATGGTTGAAAGGAATCCCTCTCCTGATAGGAACTCCTAAAAACATGGAAAATTCTTCTAACAGAGGTCCCAACTGAAAATCAGGGAATGTGAAGCATCTGAGAGGGGGATCATAAAACTGCAAGCAAGTATGGATCATGCTCCTCTGGGATGCATCTAGGTCCATGATCATGTCCAATATGCCTCCATAATGTTCTCTGAATAATGGGACATGATCAGGAGTAATGAGAGACTAGATATGTCTGATGCCTGTCAGGGTAGGCTCAAAGAAGTGGTATGTGATATTGCTCTTCCTGGAAGTTTCCATGTTGACAATGGATGCTGGTGAGGAAACTGAGGAGAAGCCCTGATGAAGTTCATTGAAGAAGATGCTGAAGAAGAGTCTCTGATGAAGACAACTGGAGAAGTGTCTCCGATGAAGACAAGATGATGAAAGTGCTGAAGAAGGAACTCTGATGAAGATGCTGGTGTAGATAACTGAAGAAGTCTGAGCAGCAGAACAGGTCAAAACCAAACCAAAGATAATAAGGTGGATACCCTGCAAAACAAATAGGAAAAATGTTAAATGATGTATGCAGAATGATATACAAAGGGTTTGTGATCAAGTGTTGGATCTGTTATCTGCCTTGATAGGGTCGATATGTGTTCATAAGTCCGGATGGAGGCTTAGAAAACTAGTAACCAGGTGGGGGACTCAAATAAAGAGTCACAAATCTAAGGTTTCACAAGAACTGTCCAAAGTGATGCATTCTTAAAACAAAGCTGGTAACAGGGTATGATGAGGCCAAAGGTTCCTGCAAACCTGTAAACATCCCAACCCCCTCACATGTAATGTTCTAGAACAAGGATCCTCAGACTTGGATTAGTTATGAGAAGTGTAAACACTTCTAACCCGGAGGTACAATGTTTACAATAACCATAAAAGATCCTCCTCTAATTCACCTCAGATGTTGAAGGTCATAAAAGGTCATCGAGACTTAGCAGGCTTCCCAGATAGCCCTAGTACTACAGGAAATCCGTAGCATAGAGTTCTCAAGAAGAAACCCATGTCTGAACTGTGTTTCATATTCCCGCACTAGCCCGAAATGGAACGGGAAAGAATATGAAGCCACTCTAGCCTATGTGTCACTCAGGTCCCCGGTATGGAACCTTAATCACTCAATGATCCCCACCCACCAAAACAGACAAGAGATCCAGCACAAATGATAATGACAGTATGAAATGCATAAAAACTGTAAATGAAAGCAATAAATAAGGCTGTACAGAAAGCAATAAATAAGGCAATAAATAAGAACAAGTAGCACATAACACCCCCGTAAACACAAATTAAACAAGCGCTAGGAGGAACCCACAAAAAGAACCAGAAGCCCTAGTTGCAATATAAGGGTCCCCAGCAGAGTTGCCAAGCTGTCGTTCCCAAAAGATTTGTATCCCGGTACAAGCGCGAACGGTCGGCGAAAGGAGAAATGAAGGTGAAGATGAATAGAGTCGCCAGCTAGGCATTTTTATCCCGAAGGAAAGGTAATGCTACATAAACCTGGAAAGAGATGGATAAGACGGTCGCGAACTAGAGAAACTGAGAAAGGGGGTTGGTTATAACCTGGGAAGGTATTAGCACCCAGATTGTCCGTCGTACTCGACGGGATCCACGCTTAAAAGACTGTGTTTAAAAGGGTAGGGTATGTGTTATCTGTGTGCAAAAGCTGGAAAAGAAATATACAAGTGTCAGTGCAAAAAGGGTGAATGCTCAGGAACTGAGGCTTAGAGAAGAATGTTGAAAGAGGGGGAAGACACAGAGACTTTTGTTCGATAACTGTTAAGTTATGCCTACGTATCCTCTCGTGCAATGAGGAAGTCAGAACACCGTAGTTCGACTCAAAGAGACTGAAAGATAAATTGACTGTGAACTGCTTGCTTGTCTATGATCAAGTGTATGACTTTTCTGGCTCGAGTGCTTACTGTCTTGCATTAGACGGAAGAAGCAAGTTCTCATTTGTGAATGAAGATGATGAGAAGAGAATCCCGATGGAGACGATTATTGTTTGTTTTTGTGTTTTCAGTTTTGTTATTGTTTTTGGTGTTTTGCATAAGTTAATGAGCTTAAGCCTAAATCAAAGGTTGTAAATTCATTATATCCTCCCTGATTCGGTATAATGAGCCTACTTTAAGTATCAGATAAGCATCTCAACTTAATTGCCATGATGATGTAGGATTAAGGTCATTAACCTACTTGTGATTATTTAGGTTTTTTTAGGTTTTTGTTTAGTGTTAAGTAATGAGTTTAATCCATAATAAAGGATTAGTGAAGTCGTTACACCATCCTAATAGAAGGATAATAGATGAGCACACTAAAGCTGAGGAAGATACCTCAACTTAATCCATGATTAGGGATTAAATTCATGACAAAACAAAGCAATTATTAAATGGATTTTAATTAAGGATGAAATTAAGAAGTGAGTTTTATGATTTGTAAGACAACTTGAGGGGGACTTGTCTATTAAACACTAGGGTTAGTCCTTCTTAACCATAAAGGAAGAATTAGAACCCTAATGTAAGGCCCAAGTTACAAGTTAATGTCTTAGTGATTATTAGATGGGTTAATTAAGAGGTTTAAACAAATTAAGGGTTTAACACTTAGGATAAAAGTTATACACTCCATCCTAAGAGAAGGATGCAAGCATAACCCTAATTCCAAAGTCTTAAAATCTTAAAGGTTTAATCTCTAATGATGAGATGAGAAGAGAGACACAAAGAAGAATCAAAGGTAAAAACTAAGGGGGGACTAATCACAACCCTAATTATTATCATGCTTGGATGTTCCTATGGTTTGTAAGGCTTGAGAAAAATCTTCAAGGAAGCCACCAATGGAAGAAGCAGATGAAAGGAGGAAGAAACAGAAGAAATAAGTTACTTACTTCATTGAAGAAGATAAGTAACTTAAAGAAAGAAAGTGAGAGATGAACACAAGTGATCAAGCCCACTCAAAGACAATAAAAAATTCAGAAAATATGCAATATAAAAAAGATGAGAAGAAGTGGGAGGTGAAGGAAAATTCACCTCTCAAACAACTTACCATTAACCTGAAAAGTTAGCACAAGATGCATAAGGAAAGAAATGAAATGGAATGATGCATATGCAAAGACAAAAATCAAAACCAGAAGCATACACATGATGCAAATGATGCTATGAAATGATGCAAAGACATACAAAGTGTATATGAATGATCATACAAAGAATAGGATGTCATGTAGGCATGCTTTGAAGTTTGAAAGTTCATGAAAGTTAATGAAAGGAAATGAATGCAAATCATGGAAAATGAATGAATAAATGATCATGCATGATTCTTACATGTCCTAAGGTGTCTAAGATGACATATGAATGCATGAAATGTCATGGCAAGTTCATGTATGGATGCATATGCAAGATGAATGCAAGTAAGGATGCAAAATTAGAGTTACATGAAAGGATGAGATGCAAATGGCAAAGACAGAAGCAAATGACATGATAAAAAATTGAAAATTCTCTCAAAGGAACCCTAAACATATACTAGTTTACCATCCAAAGGGGGAGGTCAGAAGCTAAACCTAGAAGGAGTTATGAATTTCCTAAGTTTCTAGGTTTTTTGGGTGATCTTCAATGTAAAATGCCAAATAATTTGAAAATGCAAGATAAAAATGAAACAAAAATGTTTTTGGATGCTAGAAGCCATGCATAGAACAATGCAAAAAGAACCATTCACAAACTCAACTTGGTTTAAAAGTTATGAATTTTTGAAGTTAGGGTTAGAAAATGAACAATTTTAAAAACCCTAATTCATTGAAAAATGTCAAAGCATGATCAAAACCAAAAAGAAATTTGTATGGTGAGTTTGTAAATGTTTCTAAATGTCTAAGAATATTCTCTGATGTTTTTGGTGATTTTTATATACTTAAATGTATTTTTAATTAATTAAAATCAATTAACTAATTAAATAAAACATTTAAATGATTTAAAAATATTTTTTTAATGAAAAAAATAAAAATAAAAATATTTTTGGTTTTTGAAAATTAATAAAAGACTTGATAAAAAATTTTAGATTTGTTTGATGATTTTTGCTATTTTAAAATAAATGTGGAAAGAAAGTGCAAGAAAATGAATTAAAAATCAAATAAATGGGAAGTAATCACATCTGGTGGCTGAGATTCAAAGGGAAAATGGAGGGAATTGACTGCCGCCAGATCTAGTTCTTCACATTCAAACTGGCCTAATTATTTAATTAATTTAATTAATCAGAATTAAACCCTAAGTGAACTAATCCTGACCACTCGTTCCTAATCTAATCCTGATCCAAAGGCCCGGAACACGTCTGGTAAATAAAACTCTAATTAAGCTCTAATCATTTTCAGATGACCGGAACAGTGCTCCGGTCATCTTCTCCAACGAGACCTTCATCAAGAGCTCTAAAGCTCCAGAATCACTCCCCTAACATCCTTAAGCAAGAATCTACCCTCAAAACACATTTATCATTCATCAATCATGAGATTCGAAGAAAAACGTGAAACTGAACATAAATTTCAGAAACTCAATACATGCTTAATACTCAACCATTTTCGAAACAAATTACATCAGCATGATCAGTGAAGCATGAAGAACCATTTAGGAACTTAAAAATACATTTATGGAAAAAAAGTTCTTGATGATAGCTGAGCTTGAGCTTTCTTAGTTTGAGCTATCTGGGCCTTTCCTTGGTGTCAATCAACCCCAATGGACCTCCTGAATATGCTTTGATGCTTAGAATGAATTTATTTGGGCTGCTTTGAAGTTTCAGTTTTGAAATGTTAGAAAATCGTGTTTTGGTTTTGTGATGTTTCAGGCTATAATGGAGGGTGGGAAGTGTTCTATGAGTGATGCTGAGTTGAATGGTGAAGTTTGTTTGAAGTTTTGATGGTTGGTTTATGAGTTTCGAAGAGGGAAAGCTTCTTGAGGATTTTTGTGTTCTTGAGTTGTGGGATGATTCAGGGCAATGTGTTGTATGAAATGAGTCCCTTGAGGCATGTATGTGAAGCTGTGATAGGTCAGAATAGTTGGTGTGGGCTATGCTGATTGGTATGGGTGATTTTGCAAAAAGTCAAGGTTGGTTGTACTTGAGGTATGGGCACATGGCAGGCCTGGATTTGGGCATGGCTTGGCTCAACAGAGATAAAGGGAAGCTTGTAGATTAGATTTGGTATGCTGATACAAGTTTATGGGAAGATTCATGCCATTTTGCAAATTTGAGAAGTTTTGGTCCTTTTGGAATTTCTTGAAGTTCAAGGGATGAAAATGCATGATTCTTGGTCCAATTCTAATCAAAATGAGTTGTACTATGATGATATGATGTTTAGATATGCATTAGATGTCATGAAATGGCTTGGCAAATGGTTTTGCAAATAATCCTCTTTGGTGTATTCTTGAAAATTATAGGTTTTTTGCCAACTTTGAAGGATCATAACTTGAGTTCCATAATGAATTAGAACATGTTCTTGTACTTTTTGAAAAGGGAAAACCTAATCTACAACTTTCATGACCAATAATTTTTCATTTGAAGCATTTTTGGTTGAGAAAGAGGAGGTTGAAAAACTTTCCCAAAATGAAAAGTTTCCATTACAAGTCATTTCCATTTTTGGCAACTTTTGGTTTAGCTCAAATTTCTTCAATTTTGTGAACTTCCAAGCACTTCAATGATCAAATAAAGATCATATAACTTCAATTTGATGAAAATACCCCTTTGGTTCCATTGTTGAGGGCCTCAGATGCCCTGATTTTGCTTTGACTTGCTCAAGAAGTTACCCAGTGAACAAATGACTTCCATAATGAATTTCTTCATCAAACTTCGTACACATAATCCTTATAACAACTTAAGAACATTAGAAACAAGAATGACCCAAAAATTTGGAGTTATGGCCTCTGAAACCAAAACCCTAATTTTGGTCATCTGTGTAGTGAAAATCCTTGCTCTACTTCCATGCCTTGCAATTTCTTGTGAATTCTTGACTTTCTTGAACTTTGTGGGATATAATATGATGATAGAACACACATGGACCCTATTGGAACACTTGGAGGCCTTTGGGGTGGCTCGTTTGGAATCTTGGACTGCTTAGATCACAAACCCTAGATGCAGATGAACATGAACTATGCAGATGAAACAAATATGCAATATGAGGTGGTATGCTTATGCTTATGCAAAAAATGAAAGATCACAAGCCATGGTGTGGAATAATTGAGGGCAAATTTGGGGTGTTTACATCTTGCTCGAGTGCTACCTGTCTTGCATTAGACGGAAGAAGCGAGTTCTCGTTTTCAGAGGGAGTGTGATGAGAAAAGAATCCCGGAGGAGACGTTTATTGTTTGTTTTTGTGTTTTCTATTTTTTATTGTTTTTGGTGTTTTGCATAGGATAATGAGCTTAAGCCTAAATCAAAGATTGTAAACTCATTATATCCTCCCTGATTAGGGATAATGAGCCTACTTAAGCATGAGATGAAGATCTCAACTTAATTACCATGATGATATAGGATTAAGATCATTAACCTACTTTGGTAATTATTAAGTGTTTTTTGTAACAGCCTGGACCCCTCGCAAGGCAATCCCGACACTGCCACCTCACGATCTTCTCTACTCCCCTCACTTCTAGAGTTTTTGCCTTCCGTGGGAATCGAACCAAGTACCCTGGGGTTCAAGTACTAGCTCAAGTGGTAGTGGGAATGGATTGAGCATGTACTTGAACCCCAGGGTACAGGGTTCGATTCCCACGGAAGGCAAAAACTCTACTAGTGAGGGGAGTAGAGAAGATCGTGAGGTGGCAGTGCCAGGATTTCCTTGTGAGGGGCCCGGGCTGTTACATTTTTGGATTTTGTTTAGTGTTAAGTAATGAGTTTAATCTCTAATCAGGGATTAGTGAACTTATTACACCATCCTAAGAGAAGGATGATAGATGAGAACACTTAAGCTGAGGAAGACTCCTCAACTTAATCCATGGTTAGGGACTAAATTCATTATATAACAAGCCTTTATTAAGTGGATTTTAATTAAAAGGTGGGATTAATAAGTGAGTTTTAAGTTTGTAAGACTATCTTGAGGGGGACTTGTCCATTAAACACTATGGTTAGTCCCTCTAAACCATAAGGAAGAGATGTAACCCTAATATAAGGCCCAAGTTACAAGCTTAAGTCTTAATCATTATTAGGTGTTTTGATTAAGAGGTGTAAACAAATTAAAGGTTTAACACTTAGGATTAAAGTTATACACTCCATCCTAAGATAAGGATGCGGGCATAACCCTAATTCAAAGTCCTAAAGCTTTAAGTGTTTAGCCTCTGATTATGAGATGAGAAGAGAGACTCAAGGAGACTCAAAGGTAAAAACTAAGGGAGACTATATACAACCCTAAAAAGTATCATGCTTGGATGTTCCTATGGTTTGTGAGGCTTAAAGAAAGAACTTCAGGAGGCCACCAAGTAAGAGACGCAGATGAAAAAGAGAAGAGAGAGGAGAATAGGTTACTTATTTCCTAAAGAAGATATGTAACCTAAAAGAAAGAGATAGGAGCAAGATAGAACAAGTGAAGCAATTTCACTTTAAAGACAAAAAAATAATGCATATGAAGAGATAAGAAGAAGGTAGGATGTGGAGGCAAATCCACATCCCAAACAACTTACCATAAACCCCTGAAATGTTAGTGTGAATGCATAAGATGCAAAGCAAAAGGAAATAAAGCAAATGAAGGTGTAAAGACCAAAACTAGAAGTGTAAAAATGAGGAAAATGTGTTATGAAATGATGCAAAGACATGTGAGGTGCTTATGTATGTTCATACAAGGGATGAGATGCAAAACAACGCATGTTAGAAGCTTAGAAACACATGGATAAACATGAAATGTAATGAATGCAAAGCATACCAAATGAATGAAGAAATGATCAAGCAATGTTCAAACATGTCTTAAGATGTCTAATATGGAATACAAGTGAATGAAATGCTATGACAAGTTCATATGATGATGATATGCAAAGATGAATGCAAATGAACATGAGAAATTAGGGTTTTATGAATGTATGAGATGCACATGATCAAAATAGAAGCATACATCCTGATAAAAATTTGAAAATGAACTAAAAAAAACCTAAACACACACAAGATCACTCCCCAAAGATGGAGGTCAGAAGCTAAACCTAGGAAAAGATATGAATTTTCTAAGTTAACTAGGGTTTTTGGATGGTTCTAAAGATAAAAATGCAAAACAATTTGAAAATGCAATGCAAAATTATGAGTTAAATAACCTAAATACTAGATGCAAAGTATGAAACAATGAAAAAAGAACCGAATGCAAACTCATCATGGTTGATCAGAAATGATTTTTTTAAGTTAGGGTTAGAAAAATGTGAATTTTAGAAACCCTAATTCAAAGTAAATTTGTGTGGTGAGTTTGTAAATTGTTCTAAATGTATGAAAATGCTTCATGATTTTTTTGGTGATTTTAAAATACCTAAATGTATTTTTAATTAATTAAAATCAATTAATTAATTAAATAAAACATTTAAATGGTTTAAAAATACATTTTTAATGAAAAAATTAAAAATAAAAATATTTTTGAGTTTAGAAAAATGTTTAAAATGAAAATGAAGAAAATGATGATTTTAAAAATGTTTTTGCTATTTTTGATAATTAGATGAAATAAAATGTAAAGAAAATAGAATAAAAATGAAACTATGCAAGATGAAGGGCTGTGATTGGATACTGAGAGATTTTAAGGCCCAGATGAAAAGTCTGCATGACTTAGGGTATGGCCATCCAAGGGCTCAGGTTCAAAATTCTAGTTGGCACGTGATCTGGGCCGTGCGAGTTTTAATTAAAACAGATCCAAGGGCAGAGATTAAATCTGGCAAATTAATTATGGATTAGGGCAAATGACTTTCAAGCGACCGGAGAAGAGCTCCGGTCGTCTTCTCCGGCTACACCATCACCCTATCTCTCTCTACAAGCCACCCCAAGCCCCCAAAATCTCCAGAATACATCCTCTAATAACACTAAACAAGAATCAAGCCACAAAAACAATTTATTTTGCATCAAACAAGAGAATCAAACCAAAACGGAAAACTTGCAAAAATTTCAGAAGCTAAATACATTCAACATACTTCATCATTTTCAATAATTCAAAGCTCAACATGATCAACAAGACAAACTCTACCATATTGAAACTTAAAACAGGAGTTTTGGAAAAAAAAAGTTTGAGTGAGCTACCTGAGAAGAAGCTTTTCAGTTCGGTGCTTTCTGGACCTCTTCTTGATGCTAATCCACTCCACTTGATCCCCTGAAGCTTATGGACGGCTTGAATGAAGCTTAAATGGCTTGGTTTGAGTGTTTCAATTTTGATGAAGCAGAACTCGTGTTTTTGATTGAGGTGCTTTCAGGCCATGGTGAAGGGTGGTTTGTGTTCCTTGAGTGATTTTGAGATGAATGGTGCAAAAAGTTTGAAGTTTTGATGGCTATGTGATGAAATTCAAAGAGAGGAAGGTTTTTGCAAGTGTTTGGCAATCTGAGTGTATGGGTTGTTTCAGGCTTGAATGTTCTGTGAAATGAGGTCCTTGATGTCCTCATAAGTCATGTTGATTGGCCAGAGAATTGTTGTGGCATAGTGTGATTGGTATGGGCCAATTTGCAAAAAAGTCAAAGTTGGTGTACCACAAGCATGGCACGGGTCAGATGTGTTTCTATGGCTTGTCCTGTCTCAGCTTGATTCATGGAGGGCCTTTGGATTGATTTTGAGGATATGTACCACTTGATTCATGAGATATCATATGTTTTGCAATTTTCCCTCTTTGAAAATTTTGTGAAAATGATCCATGGAAACTTGCAATCCAAGGCATAATTTTGATAAAGGCAAGTTGTTTTATCATGCTATGATGCTTAGAAGTCAATTAGAGGGCATTATAAGTCTTGAAACTTGGTTTTGCAAAAATCCCTCTTTGGCACATACTTGAAAATTATAAGATTTTTCCCAACTTTGAAACATCATATCTTGAGTTCTAGGATGAATCAAGAGGACTTCTTGTACTTTTTGAAAATGGGAAGATCCAATCTACAACTTTCATGTTTAAAGATTTTTCATTTGAAGCCTTTTTGATCAAGAAAGAGGAGGTTGAAAATCTTTCCCAAAATGGAAAGTTTTCATTACAAGTCATGTCCAAAAATGGAAAGTTTGCAAATGGCTTGAAATTCTTCAATCTTGTGAACTTATAACCACTTATAAGATCAAATAAAGATCAAAGAACCTCAAAATTATGAAGATGACCCTTTGGTACCATTGGTGGTGGCCTCAGATGCCCTGATTCTGACTTTTCTTGCATAATAAGTTACAAGTTGATCAGATGACTTCCACAATGAATTTCTTCATAAAATTTGGTAAACATGCTCCTTATAATATATCAAGACCAATGGAATCAAGAATGACCAAAAAATTTGAGGTTAAGGGCCTCAAACCCAAAACCCTAATTTTAGGTCATATGTGCAGGAAAAACCCTAGCCTGCCTGAACACCTTTGTAATGCTTTGTGATATTTTGACTTTTAAGAACCCTGAGGAGCATAAGATGATCATAGAACACTCATGGACCATCTTGGCATGCTTCAAGGCATTTGAGATGGCTAAGATCACTTATAGGTTTCTCCTGATCACAAACCCTAGCTGAATATGCGATATGAGATGTAATGAGATGTTTATGCAAAATGCAATATGAAAGATCATAAGCCATAATGTGAGAAAAAGAGATGGAAAATTTGGGGTGTTTACAGAAACTCCCACACTCAAGCAAATTCGAGCAAGCCAATTCAGCTGAGCTCATTGCAATCCACACCCTGAATTTTGGTCATTACACCATAGTTAACTAACATAACTAAGATTCTAACTGTTAACCCAAGTTAGGTAGCTTTAACCTTAGATATATAAGCTCGTTCATAACTGAATTGCACCTACCATGTTCATTTTGATCAAACTCACAACAAAAACTTCAACATTCTCTCTCTGATTTTCTTTGATCTTGGAAGAGGACATTACTGCATTTTGTTTTCGAGCACTCATCAATATTGCACCACATTCTTCATCATCAACCAACCATCAACACCATTAAAGAATTGATTCCAAGGATTAAAACCAATTTTCTGTTCAGAATCAAAACTCAAGATCTTGAGGATTCATCATCTACAAAGCCTTTATTTGGCCATAGTTGAGCTTAAGAAGCAATTGTGGAACCTCTGGCTTTCTCAAAAATCGATCCAAGGCTATGCATTTTCAGGTTTGATCCTCTGACTTATCTATCTTATGATGCATGAAACAATGACTCTATTCTGTTTGGTTTACGTGTAATAAACAAGAAAGGTCTGTTTTGGCTAGTAATTAGGCCCTTTAGAGGCATGTGAAGATTTTAGGGCAAAACTGATTCTCTTAGATCCTTCTTGTGTGTGCCTATTTTGTGAATTTTGAGACCAAATATGGAACCTACGTGACCTAAGCTATCCATTGATACCTTCTTTTTTAATTTCTGGAAAATTTGTTCTTGAGATGGTCGGAGGTCACTGGAGAAGATGACCAGAATCATCTCCGGTGACCTGAAAGTTCCTAAACCCTTGCTCCCTCAATTTATAACATCACTATTAGATTGATTGGATCTGACGTACATAAACATGCCACCACATTAATGAGTATGTGGTCTGTCACGTGCCATTTTTTAAAATCCTGAGTCTTCATGTGTGCGTGAGGGTATCATAATACCTTGTGCCTTCATATTATCCACGTGATCATTTATTATGATGATACTACAAGCCTCACATCAATCCAGTGGTCTTGATCAAAGTCAATGTTGACCTGATTTCCACCATAGAGTTAGTGTGTCACGCATGTTAATGGTTTGAGCCTTAGATGCTATTCATACCCCTCTTCCAATTGAGCCCAATGTTTTTAACTAGATTTCATTTCTTTTCACACCCCTTTCCATTTCTTTTCATTTTAATTTTCTTTTAATTTTCAATTCAATTTCCATTTTACAAAAATACAAAATAGCTTCCAAAAATCATGAAATAATTCAAGGACTATTTTTTACATTTTTTTAATTTCATTTTTATTGTTTTTTGAGCAAGAATTAATTTCCTATTTTATTTCTTTTGGAATTTTTTCATTCTTGACCACTTGCTTTTCACAAATTAATTCCTTCCAGATGAAAAATGATATTAAGTCCATTCCTTTTGCCCTAATCAGAGGACACATTAAGGTCCATACAAATATTTTTTCATATTTTTTAGGTCATGTTTGGTGTTTGTTTGAGTCCTTTATTTGAGCACCATCCTTTAAAACCCTAATTCTTCTTGTACAATTCTTTGATTTAGTTAAACTCCAATTTTTTATGAGATATTTTAGAGGTTTGTTAGATCGTCTGGATCTTGATTTTGAATATTAATTTTCATAATTTTTTCATGTCATTAGATATTTTTTTGTACCTTGTTCCACAAGCTACATTTTAGGGTTTATTTTCTCATCCTTCTAATTCAATTGGAGTAAGGCATTTATGCTATCCATTTGAGATTCCTAATTTGAGTTCTTAATATCCCCTTAGGTGTTTTTAAGTCACTTGTGTCCATTGTAGGTCCTTACCTTTAGAATTATTTGGTTACTTGTACCTTAAGTTTTATATGTGTGCATGTATGCTTACTTTGCCCTTATTCTCATTCTTCCTCCACTTTGATAGTTCTAAATCAACTTTGTCAATATGGTGTCCATGTTATATAATTCTTACACATGTTATAAGTGTCCCACATCCAATGTTACATCTTCACTTCAAGTCTTGAGTCCATTAGTTTCATTTGGTATCCTTTTGTACATTAAGACTTCAACATCAAACTCCCTTGTCCCTTAACCCTAATAGGTTTCATACATGGTACTTTGTGGTTAACTTTTGAGTTAATCTTAATCTTAACTTTTCATCTAGCCTCTATTTTTCATATGGGAAGTTCACTTTTGTTTTCGCATGTTTTATTTTTCTTCTAAGTCTTTTTTTTACTTAAGAAATCACATGTTCATTTATTCTTATTCCTTCTCCATTCAATCTTCTAGTTGAATCTCTTTCACTTGAAACTATTTGTTCTTACTTTGGATAATCATTTGAGATAATTTAATTTAGTGTTATGTTCTGGTTTTAATATTCACCTTGACCTAATTCAAGTTTATTTTGCATAATCATTCAACTTCTCCATCTAATTTCACCTAGATTTCCATTAGGGTTTATCACTTCATTAGGACATAGATTGTAGTTGTTGGATTTCATAACATTAGAATAATTTAATAGGGTTTAGCTATTGACTTTAGAAGCTTGTTATCATATAGGATCCTTTAGTTTTAGGTCTTGACCCTAGGATGTCCTTAGTGCTTTCCCTTAGCTAGTTTGAGCTAGTTTGAGCTTTTGCCATGCTTTATGTTTTCAATATGCTTTTTAAATCTAACCTTTGTTTTGTAGGGATTTTTAGGTAATCCTTGTTTATTTAATTTCTTCCTCGTGTTCTTTATGCTTTCTAAGTGTGTTTGCCTCATTACTTAGTGCTTTGATTGTACAGGTTCTTCCCCATTTTTAGAAACAACTTAACTTCCTTAGGAAGTAAGTTGAGTTCTAAGTCCTTTTTCTTCTTTTCCTTTTTTTCATTAGGATTAGAAAAACCACACAAACCATTAGGATCTCCTTTTGCATGCAATAAATAATTTAGGGTTATGTCTTAGTTCCCCTAGTTTTTCCCTTTCTCAATTTGAGTTTCTCTTTCTCATCTCAAAATAACTCAAACACACCTAATAAAGGCCGAGCTTTCTTGTGCGCCAGGAGACTTTGCCACGGGGTACTTGCACACATCCTATTAAAGGGAGAGGTGTAAGGAATCTATCATGATGAATAAGTCTTAGCATGGAGACTGTTTCACAAATAACAAAATCAAAAAACTTCTTTAAAAGACAATAAACAAACAACAAACATATTTCCTGCATGAATTATCTTCTCATCTCACTTACTCATAACGAGAGAACTTGCTTCGACATGTCTCTTTGCAAGATTGTAACGCACTCGTACCAGACGAGCCTGCAATACATGAGCATAAGCATAAGTTGTTCAATTCATAAAAACACAAACAAGTTCCCACCTTAGTTAGGCGAACTATGTTGACTCTGATCCTTATTTTCCCGATGAGGTACGTAGGCAGCGGGGTAGGGCTTATTCGAGCACACTCTTTATTTTTGCTACATATTTTCCGTACCATTTTTTTCTCAATTTCCAGTTCCCTCTCTCATTCCAGTTCCAGTTGTGGTTTTTACTTACCAGCAGTTTTATTCCTTACCCTTTGAAACAAACTAACAAATGTGGATCCTGTCGGGTACGACAGACGATCTGGGGTGCTAATACCTTCCCAGGTCATAACCGACTCCCAAACCCAGTTCTTTGGTTCGCAGGACCTTGTCCTTTCTTTTTCTCTTAGGTTTGTTCAGCATTACCTTTCCCATTCATTCGGGATAAAACTGTCTGGCTGACGACTCTACCTTTTCCGTGCCACTTTCGCGTTTATACTAGGATGAAAATCCCTGGAGCGACAGCTGGAGACTCTGTTGGGGATCAAACCCAGAATCTCTAGTTTTCCCTTTGAGAATCAATCCTAGTGCCTATTTGTTTCTATTTCTTTGGGTGTTTATCTGTCTGCTGCTGTGTGTTTATTTACTGTTTTATTTACAGCTTTACTTTACAACATTTATTTACCGCTTTCAATATTTATTTTCCATGCATCATATATACTGGACTGTCTGGTTTGGCTTTTTTCTGTGGGATGGGGTTACTATGAGATAAGCCAAATATCCGACTTGAGTGCACCCTAGGACTAGCATGGACATACATTATACTCGCATGGTATCATGATGAGTGGCTGTGTGTTCCACACCCAGACTGCAGCCGTCTTGGAACTATTCTGTGTGGGGATTTCCTCCACTTAAGGGTATGACCTTGATAGTTATGTGCATCTGGTGACCGATCATCGAGGACCTTAATGGAAACAACCATATCCAGTGATGACAGTGGCAGACCAAATTTGTTGGCAAACAAACTCGCATCCGAGGGCCCACTGGGAACTCACATAAGATGGTTTGGTTCTCTCATAGGAACCCAGTTAAAGCGAACTATTTGTATGACGATAGTATTGTATCCCAAGGGCTGATTATACTATTGTTTCTCGATTTAGTGCTTAAAGCTGGGAACTTATGAGGGATGCTTGTTTTTCCCGGACTCAGCTGAGACCTCCCTGAGTAGTATATAATTCTAAACCGATTCCCCGATTTGGTGAGTCATTTCATTGGAAATGGTGAACGTATTATTGCTATTCGACTTTGTGAGTCCATGATGTTTGACCCATAGCACACACCCATGAGATGGGAGGGGTTTACAGGTTTGCAGGAACCCTAAAACTTCAAAATACCCATTTTTCCAATATTGTTAAGTTTTATGATCTGGTTCTATGGTTCTTTGGTTTTGAGATCAGAAATTTATGTTCAGAGAAATTGTTACTGTGATTGCCATTATGACCCTGTTATTGTGATTACTATTGTGACCCTTCACAAACACTTGATTATCTGATCAACACAACACAGACACGTCATTAATCACATGCCTTGCCTTGCATAAGCATCATCACATCATTAATCATTTGTGTTCTTTTTCATTTTCAGGGTTCATATTATTCCCAGTTCCCGGTCAGACTTCTGCTTCAGAGATGGAAGATGTCAGAAAGAAGAATGTGTACTTCAAGTTCTTTGATACCAAAGTGGATCTACTAAACCAGATGGTAGATCTTATTATCCCGAGTCATGTGGGATACTTCAAAGAAAGTTATGGTGATATTCTGGATTTGGTGATTAACCTGGTTAATTATGAGAGGAGTGCAATTCATACCTTGTTGTAGTACTACGATCCTCGGCTAAGATGCTTCACTTTTCATGACTTCCAGTTAGGTCATCTGCTTGAAGAGTATGCTTTGATTTTGGGGGTCCTACTCAAAGACCAGATCCCATTCAATTCAGAAATGACCAGACCAACTCATCTTGACATTGCCAAAGCTCTTTATTTTATCTCAACTGAAGTAGAGGCAAACTTGACTACTACCAAAGCCGAGGTACTTGGATTTTCTCTTGACTTTTTGGTTAGAAGAGTTGGAGAACTTGTTGTGGCTGCTCAGTGGGATTCAGTTTGTGCTATCTTAGCCTTATCCCTCTATGGGATCATCCTGTTTCCTGACATGGATAAATTTGTGGATATGAATGTCATCCACTTGTTTGTGCTGAAGAATCTCGTGCCCACTCTTTAGGGTGATCTATATTATTCAGTACATTACAAAAATGAGAAGAAACGGGGTGGTCTAGTCCGGTGTTGTTCTCCTCTATTCTATAAATGTTTTATGAGACACCTACCCGCTACTGAAGCTTTCACCGATCCCAATGTAATATGGGCCCAAAAACTAAGCATGTTGCCTGCTAAGGACATCATATGGTTTACCTTGAGGATGAAGGGGAAGAACTTTATCACTAGTTGTGGAAGTTATCTCAATGTGCCATTTTAAGGAGTAGCTGGGAGTATTAGTTATAACCCCATCCTCTTGAGAAGACAGTTGGGATATGCACTCAAAGATGTTCCCGAAGAATTAGAGTTATTCCAGACTTTTTAGTTCCCAGTGAAAGATAACATTCCTTTGGTCAAGAGAGCTGCAGGTTCTTGGAAGCTTATCAGAAGAAAAGGGGTAGCATGTCTAGGAAAAAGCAACAATCAGATGTTCCCCGAGTATGAAGCTTGGATACAGGAGAAAGCCCAAGGGGTCATAATCCCCTTTTCTGCACCAATTCCATCTCCTGCTACTGTGCCAATGGAGGATTATCAGAATTTGGAAGCTTTGGTCCAACAACTTAGAGCTGAAAATCTGGAGGCCAACAATTCTTGCCAGAAGTTGATGATCCACAAAAAGAAGCTAGAGGAAAGAACTTATCAAGGTGAAGAGATAGTCAGGGTCAAGCAAAAGGACTTTGAAAAAAGGGAGCTCTATTTCAAGAAGAAGAAGATGTTGGCTGAAACCCACAAGGCGGGTCAGTGCTGGAAGGACAAGAAGTCTTTAGATGAAGCCAACGAATCTGTGACCCTTTGGCAAGAAAGATGGGATGACTTTCGCTCCCTGGATTTCCATCCTGGTACAAACGCGAAAGTGGCGTGGAAAAGGTTAGAGTCGCCAGCCAGACATTTTTATCCCGAAGGAACGGGAATGGTAATGCTGCACAAACCAGAGAAAAGAAAAGAAAGGACACAGGTGCTGCAAACCAAAGAGACTGGGTTCGGGAGTCGGTTACGACCTGGGAAGGTATTAGCACCCCAGATCATCCGTCGTACCTGACGGGATCCATGTTTGCAAAAGGAACTGTTTCAAAGGGTGAAAGAATGAAGGCTACTGTAATAAGAAAGGACTGAAACTGGAAAAGGAACTGAGAAAGAAAACAAAGAGGAAAAATGTAGGGAAAATAAGGATTTTGCTCGAACGGGCCATACCCCGCTGCCTACGTACCTCATTGGACATGAGGATCAGAGTCGTCGTAGTTCCCCTAACTAGGGGTGGAAAAGATTGTTTGTGTCTTAAGGCTTGAACTGCCTATGCCAATGCCTAGGTGTTGCAGGCTCGGACGACGAGTGCGTAACCGTCTTGCAAAATGACAAGTAAGAGCAAGTTTGTATGATGAGAGTGAGTGAGATGAGAAGAGAAGTCCCGAAGGAGAGACATTTATTTTTTGTCCAGTGTTTTTAGGAGTTTTTTATGAGTGTGGCACAAAGAAGTGAAGGCAAATCCTTTTCTAAGGAACATGTCCTTATCACCACATCCCAAAATAGAATGAGTAACAAGTCCATCAAGAATGAAGAAGATCCTCAAACTTGCTTCCTAAGATTAGGATTTAAATTCACTAACTTGCTCGTATTATTAAGTGCTTTTGTGGATTAAAGTGAAGATGTGTTTTTTTAGCTTTTCTTTGAGAGAGTGACAAAAGGGAGAAGTCATCTCAACTATTATTAATGTTTTTTAGATTTTGTGTGAAGATGAGAAAGAGAGAGGACCAAAAAGAGAAAAATGGTAAAGACTAAGGGGAACTAACTGTAAACACCCCAAATTTGCCCTCACTCATTTCACCATGGCTTGTGATCTTTTCATTTGAATAAGTTCAATCATATCATCTCATATTGCATTTTTGCTTCACTACATTGGTTCTAAGTCATCTGCATCTAGGGTTTGTGATCTGAGTCATCCCTGAGCTATCTGAGCCTCTCCAAAGGTCTTAAACCATCTCAAGAGGGTCCATGTATGTTCAAGCATCATATTATATCCTCCCAATGTCAAGGAAGTCAAAGAATCACAAGGACTGAGAAAGGCATGGAAGCAGAGCCAAGCTTAACTGCACAAATGATCTAAAATTAGGGTTTTGGTTTCAGAGGCCATAACTCCAAATTTTTTTGGTCATTTTTGTTTCTATTGGTCTCTACATGTTATAAGGATCATACATAGCAATTTTCATGAAGAAATTCAATGGGGAAGGCATCTGATCAATAAATGACTTCTTGAGCAAGTCAGTGCAAAATCAGGGCATCTGAGGCCCCCAATGACACAACCAAAGGGTTTTCTCCATCATTTTAAGTGTATATGATCTTTATTTGATCTTATAAGAATTTAGAAGTTCACAAAATTTAAGAATTTCAAGCCATTTGCAAAGTTGCCTTTTTGGGAAAGTGACTTGTAATGCAAACTTGCCATTTTGGGAAAGTTTTTCAACCTCCTCTTTTTGATTCAAAAATGCTTCAAATGAAAATTCTTTGGTCATGAAAGTTGTAGATTGGATCCTCCCATTTTCAAAAAGTACAAGAGCTTGATCTAATTCATCATAGAACTCAAGTTATGGCTTTGCAAAGTTTGGAAAAAATCACATAAATTTCACTTTTACACCAAAGAGGGAAACTTGCAAATTCACATGCCAAGCATTTCTATGACTTCAAAATTACTTCTAAGCATTACATAAACATAACACATGACCTAAAAATCAGAATGGCCCAAAGAATCACTCATTTTCATGCCTTGACCATTAAGAAATCCAAAAGGGGCCAAAACTCCATGAATTTGCAAAATGATCCAAAGCTTCTCATCCACTTGCTGGTTTGCCTCAATCTCATTTCAATGGTCATCCTTGAATCAAGCTGCAACAGATATGCCTTTGTCCTAGGCCTGAAACAGCCTATACCTCAAAGGACACATATCCTTGACATTTTGCAAAACAAGCCATACCAATCAGCATAGCCCACAACAACTCTCTGACCTATCACAGCTTGATATGTGGACAAAATGGAACTCAGAACACACAAGAAGCAGGCCTGAAACCACAACATTTCCATAGTTCACAAAAACTCTCCCTCTTGCATTTTCTATCGAATCTCACAACTCAGCTACTCAAACTTAAAACTTCTTCCACCATTCATCTTAAAATCCATCACTGATCACAAACCACCCCTTACTTTGCCCTAAAAGCCACCACACACCAAATACGATTTTTCTCCCCTTTGAACTGAACTGAATCAATCTCACAAATGAGCCATAAAAAACTCCAAACAAGCTTTGCAAACTCTTGAGGGAAGTCAGTAGAGGTGATTGGAAGCAAGGAACTGGCCAGAAAGCTCCAAGAGTGAAAGTTCCAGTTCAGGTATCACCAAGAACAATTTTTCCAGAACTTGTATTTTTTTGTTATAGAGTTGTTCTCCATGCTTCACTGATCATGCTGCTCTTTTTATTTTTGAAAATAGTGGAGAAATGAACATGTTATGACTCTCTGAAACTTTGTTCAGTTTTCTGATTTTTCTTCGATTCTCCATGTATGCTTGTTATAAATCATGTTTGGCTGATGGTTTGAGTTCGTTTTGAGTGGGGGATCATTTCTGGATAGTTAATTTGGGGTGGGGTGGCTTGTGGAGAGAGTTAGGGATTTGGTCTCGCCGGAGAAGACGACCGGAACCACTGTTCCGGTCGTCTGAAAGTAATTAGGGCACAGGATTAGGGTTTAATCATAATTAGTGAGATTTGAATTTCAGCCGTCCATTAGCGCGCGTAGTCAACTCCCGCCCCCCAAGTTTTGAATCTTGGCCCTCAGATCAGCATACCTCCCATTTAATTCAATTTTATTTTCCTTTTTATTCATTTGTTTTGCTTATTATATTTAAAATACTAAATCATTTCTAAAAAATCTCATTTTTTGCATCCAGCATTAAAATATTTTTCTCTTTCTGAAAATAATTTTTATTTTATTTTTTGCATAATTTTCGTATTTTAAAAATATTTAAATGTTTATTTTAATTAGTTAATGAGAATTAATTAATTAAAATAGTATTTAAGTTTCTAAAAATCAAAAAAAAATTCACATTAAATTTTGACACATTTAGAAACATTATCAAACTCTTCAAACAAATTTCTTTTTGGTTCTTGATGTATTTTGACATTTTTTCATTGGAATAAAAGTTCTTAAAAGGCAATATTTTTGTTCTAACTTAGAAAAATTCATTCTGCCTAACCATGAAGAGTTTAATGTTGGTTCTTTTTGCATTGCATTCCTCATGTCATGTAGTTTCTAGGATAAAATTGGTTTGAATTTATCTTTCATTTTCAATTTAATGTGCATTTTCCCTTTTGAAGTGCCTTAAAACCCTAACAAACTTGAGAAAATCATAACCTCCATTAGGTTAAGAGTTAGGTCCCCTCCTTTGGGAAGTGAACTTGTGTAGGGTTAGGGTTCTTTTGATCCCATTTTCAATTTTTTATCATATCATTTGCTTCTGATTTTGATCTTTGCATTGCATGTTGTATGTAAACCCTAATTTTTGCCTTCATCTGCATCCATCTTCCATATGCTTGCATACATGAACTTGCCATGACAGTTTGAGCATTCACATAACTTCTAAGACATCTTAGGATACATTAGAATCATGTTTGATTATTTCATCATTCATTTGCCATGTTATGCATCCATACCATTTCATAAACTTTCATGAACTTTCATGGTTCAAAACATGCTTCATTTGTATCCTCATCCTTGTATGATCATCCACAACTCTTGCCATGTGTTTGCATCATCTCTTAGCATCATTAACATCATGTTTATGCTTCTGATTTTGGTTTGCATCATTGCATTTCATCTCATTCTCATTGCATTTCATTTCTTGTTACTAACTTTTCAGGTGGTAAGTCTTTGAGAAGTGAATTTGCCTTCACTTCTCAAAATCTCTTCTCATCCTTCTTATGCATCATTTCTGCATTTTACTTTTGTTCTAGAGTGAGCTTGCTCATTCATGCTCTTTCTCACTTTCTTCCTTCTAGCAACTTGTCTTCTTAAGTGAAGCAAGTTGTCTTGCTTCTCTCTGCTTCTTCCTCCTTTCATCTGCTTCTTTCCTGGTGGCTTCTTTCTTGAAGATCTCTTGCAAAGCCTCATAAACCCTAGGAACACCCAAGCATGATCACAATTAGGTTTTGATTAGT
This sequence comes from Lathyrus aphaca, assembly GCA_963966055.1. Taxonomy (NCBI): domain Eukaryota; kingdom Viridiplantae; phylum Streptophyta; class Magnoliopsida; order Fabales; family Fabaceae; genus Lathyrus; species Lathyrus aphaca. The sequence goes on along the minus strand of OZ014519.1, from coordinate 499,517,348 downwards.
CCCCCATTGTTTTTACCTTTGTGTCATCTTTTGTGTCCTCTCTTCTCATCTCATAATCAATGACTAAACCTTAAAGGTTTTTAGGCTTTGTGATTAAGCTTATGCCTGCATCCTTCTATTAGGATGGAGTGTATAACTTTAATCCTAAGTGTTAAACCCTTAATGTGTTTAACTCCTTTAATCAATTCACATAATAATCATCAAGACATCAAGCTTGTAACTTGGGCCTTGCATTAGGGTTCTAATTCTTCCTTAATTGGTTTAGAAGGACTAACCCTAGTGTTAATGGACAAGTCCTCCTCAAGTTGTCTTACAAACCATAAAATTCACTTCTTAATCTTACCATTAACTAAAATCCATTTAATAAAGGCTTTGTTTTGTCATGAGGTTAATCCCTAATCATGGATTAAGTTGAGGAGCCTTCCTCAGCTTAAATGTTCTCATCTATTATCCTTCTATTAGGATGGTGTAATGGGTCCATTAAATCCTTGATTATGGCTTAAACTCATTACTTAACACTAAACAAAAAAAACCAAAAGCATCTAAATAATTGCAAGTAGGTTATTGATCTTAATCCTACATCATGGTGATTAAGTCTGAGGTGTTTACTTCATACTTAAAGTATTATCATTACCCCTAATTAGAGGGAAGATGTGATAAGTTTACTAACCTTTGGTTTAGGCTTAAGCTCATTTTCTTATGACAAACTCCAAAAGAAATAAAAGATTGAAAACCCAAAAACAAACAATAATCGTCTCCTTCGGGATTCTTTTCTCATCTCATTCACTCACAATCGAGAACTCGCTTCTTCCGTCTAATGCAAGACAGTTTGCACCTGAGCCAGACAGGTCATACACTTGAGCATAGACAAGTAAGCAGTTCACAAGTCAATTTATCTTTCAGTCTCTTTGATTCGAACTATGGTGTTCTGACTTCCTCATTGCACGAGAGGTTTAGACACTGACATTGTCATGCACAAGCTACCTCTGAAAGAAGACTGCCCACCAGTAAAACAAAAGTTGCACCGTACTCGCCCAGATATGGCAATGAAGATAAAAGAAGAGGTAAAAAAGCAGTGGGACGCCGGTTTCCTTGCTGTGACTAGCTATCCGCCGTGGGTTGCTAATATTGTACCTGTGCCTAAGAAATATGGAAAGGTGAGGATGTGTGTGGATTACCGGGATCTGAACAGAGCCAGCCCGAAGGATGACTTCCCTTTACCTCACATTGACATATTGGTGGATAATACGGCTCAGTTCTCGGTATTCTCCTTCATGGATGGATTTTCAGGATATAATCAGATCAAAATGTCACCTGAAGACATGGAGAAGACAACTTTCATCACACCCTGGGGCACCTTCTGCTATAAGGTGATGCCATTCGGCCTGAAGAATGCTGGTGCTACTTATCAACGGGCTATGGTAACATTATTCCATGACATGATCCACAAAGAAATTGAATGTTATGTGGATGACATGATTGCTAAGTCCCTCACAGAAGAATACCACCTGGTGAACCTACTGAAACTATTCAAGTGTCTGAGAAAGTACCAACTAAAGTTAAACCCCAATAAATGCACATTCGGGGTGCGATCCGGAAAGCTGCTGGGATTTATCGTAAGTGAGAAAGGGATTGAAGTTGACCCTGATAAAGTCAAAGCCATTCAAGAAATGCCTGCACCGAAGACTGAAAAAGAAGTTCGGGGGTTTCTAGGTAGATTGAACTACATTTCAAGGTTCATATCTCACCTTACAGCAACCTGTGAGCCTTTGTTCAAGCTGTTAAGAAAAGAACAAACGGTCAGGTGTAACGAAGACTGCCAGAAGGCTTTTGACAAAATCAAGGAATACTTACAGGAGCCTCCAATCCTTATGCCTCCAGTTGAAGGAAGACCTCTAATCATGTACTTGACAGTATTAGAAGAGTCAATGGGGTGTGTGTTGGGCCAGCATGACGAGTCTGGTCGAAAAGAGTATGCAATTTACTACCTAAGGAAAAAGTTTACCGACTGTGAACAACGTTATTCACTGCTCGAGAAAACTTGTTATGCTTTAGCGTGGGCTGCTCGCCGACTAAGGCAGTATATGTTGACCCACAATACCTTATTGATATCCAAGATGGACCCAGTCAAGTACATTTTTGAGAAGCCAGCACTTATCGGACGGGTTGCAAGATGGCAAATGATCCTCACAGAGTATGATATTCAGTACACCTCTCAAAAGGCCATCAAAGGCAGTGTATTGTCTGATTATCTCGCTGAGCAAGCCATTGATGATTACCAGCCTATGAGATTTGACTTCCCTGATGAATACATCATGTTTATAAAAGCAAAAGATCATGAAGAGCCTATTCACACTGAAGGGCCTGACCCAGAAGAAGAATGGACTATGATGTTTGACGGGGCTGTTAATATGAATGGGCGTGGTGTTGGTGCAGTATTCATTACGCCTAAGGGAGTTCACATGCCTTTTCGGCAAAACTCACCTTTAACTGCACTAACAACGAAGCTTAATACGAAGCTTGTATTATGGGTCTGGAGGAAGCCATTGACCTCAGGATCAAGACTTTGACTGTATTCGGAGATTCAGCTCTGGTAATTAATCAAACCAATGGCAAATGGTACACCCACCAAGATCATCTGATACCTTATCGGGATTATACAAGGAGGTTGTTGACTTTCTTCACAACAGTCAAGCTTGAGTATATCCCTCGAGATGAAAATCAGTTTGCAGATGCTCTAGCTACCATTTCATCTATGATCAAAGTCCAAGCTGCCAACTTTGTGCCTCGGATTTTAGTATCCAGACTTGACAGACCAGCATACGTGTTCTCAGCAGCTATTGTTAAAGATGATAAGCCTTGGTTCCATGACATTAAGTGCTTATTGGAGGATCAAACATACCCACCTGGGGCATCTTCCAATGATAAGAAGACTTTAAGAAGGCTAGCTGGTAGTTTCTTCCTGAATGCTGACGGTTCCTTGTACAAGCGGAACTTTGATATGGTACTCCTCAGATGCGTTGATAGGGCAGAAGCAGACTTGTTGATGCACGAAGTGCACGAAGGATCTTTTGGTACCCATGCAGGAGGGCATGCAATGGCTAAAAAGTTGCTAAGATCAGGCTATTACTAGATCACAATGGATGCAAACTGTTGTGCTTATGCCAGAAAGTGTCATAAATGCCAGATTTATGCGGACAAAGTGCATGTGCCTCTAAATCCCCTGAATGTGATGTCTTCACCTTGGCCCTTTGCCATGTGGGGCATTGATATGATAGGCAAGATTGAACCGACTGTTTCAAATGGCCACAGATTCATCCTGGTAGCCATTGACTATTTTACCAAGTGGGTTGAAGCAGCTTCTTATGCAAATGTCACAAGGCAAGTGGTAGCCCGATTTCTGAAGAGGGAAATCATCTGTCGGTATGGAGTTCCCGAGCGAATCATTACTGATAATGGTTCCAATTTGAACAACAAAATGATGGCAGAACTGTGTCGGGACTTCAAGATCCAACACCATAATTCTTCCCCTTACAGACCAAAGATGAATGGCGATGTTGAGGCAGCTAATAAGAATATCAAGAAGATTGTGCAGAAGATGGTAGTTCCCTATAAAGACTGGAACAAAATGCTACCATTTGCCTTGCATGGGTACCGTATGTCAATCAGAACATCCACTGGGGCAACACCGTATCAGCTTGTGTATGGTATGGAGGCAGTCCTACCTGTTGAAGTTGAATTACCCTCTTTACGGGTACTAATGGATGTTAAATTGAACGAAGCAGAATGGGTCCGATCCCGATACGAACAGCTGAATCTGATTGAAGAAAAGAGATTAGTTGCAATTTGTCATGGGCAGTTGTATCAGAAAAGAATGAAGAAGGCCTTCGATCAAAAATTCAGGCTTCGGGAATACCAAGTAGGAGATCTTGTGCTGAAAAGACTCTTTCCTCCTCATACAGGCCATAGGGGCAAGTGGACTCCGAATTATGATGGTCCGTTAATAGTAAAGAAAGTTTTCTCTGGTGGAGCATTGATGCTCAGTACTATGGATGGTGAAGACTTCCTGTCCCCTGTGAATTCAGATGCAGTTAAAAAATACTTCGCATAAAATGACCCGCTGGACATAAAAACAAAATGTAAGTCCAGGCAAAAATAGGGCATCCCGACAAGTCAAAAACATAATAAAAGACTTGGGCAAAAATAAGGGAAAATAAATATTTAAAAAATGTACACCCGCTGAGTTGAAAAGCCGCATTGGACAACTCAGGCAAAAAGGGGTATCCCGGTGGATTGAAAACCCGAAAGGGCGATTCACGCAAAATAAGGGAATGAGCGAACAACTGCATTCTGAATTTGTCTGTATTGCTTACAACATGGCGAGCTTCGAAAGGTTCGAGCATCGGTCAAAATAAGCTTTATTCAGAAAGCAAGATGAGAAGAACGTCAATGTCATATGAGTCATAGCAAAAGGGGAAGCTCACTGAAGCGTCATCAAACATTTCCAGCATCTTTTGTTTCTCAATTTGTAACAATCTCCTCATTTCAGGGGATCTGTTTCTTTAGTTGTACTTGCCAATTCAAGGTACACAAATTAATAAAATCAGATTTTCAGTCACATTTTGTCTCGTATACTTTATCTTTATTTGCAAAAATGTCCGACGTCCTTAATATAATAGTTGCACAAATACAGATGCGTTTTTTAAATTACATGCTTGTAGGAAATATATTTGCTCCCGGGGGCATCAAAATTCCTATGATGGAATCCAGTAAGGGCTACCTCGGGGTACTTGTACCTTTCTTTGTCAATACAGGATTGCAGGAATTCAAAATGCAGCATGGGGCATGAGAGCTTCTCCCCAACAAGCTGCCAAGTCATTATTTACTCAGCACGTCTAAGCACCAGAGATGGTTTATCTCCAGCTGAGTTTCCAGTCGTCATTCCTCCTCAACCAAGTGTTAGACAGGGAACCATCTCCCCGCAGAGCCCCAGCCTCTATCCAGAAGAGCAATGCCTGAAGATCTCACAACAAGAGTGACGAAAGTTCCCATAGACCCCAGCTGGGTCCCTCATTACCAAGATAGGTCTATCAGTGACCTATTTCCTCAAGCAGAGTCATATATGTCAGATCTACCAATGATCTCATCCCCAGCTGGGATATCCACTTCAAGCAGATCAGCCGGAGACCTCCACGGCAACGGGATCCGAATCCCGGATCGGTACCTTTGCATAATCATAGCATTCACATCATATTTTCCCCTAGAGCGTAGCATTCCGTCTAATACGGAGCATTACGGCAAAAATCAAACATATTGCATAAATCATAAGCCATGTGTTGAACTGAACACTTGTAAATACTGACGTTCCATCAACAATATACGAAATGCCTCTCAAATTCCCTGGCAGAAAGCCAAAGCATCCTCTTTGCACTCACAAATACAGATACACGCTCCTTTTGGCACTCGTCCGTGTCATCATTCCCCAGTAAAGTCGCTCGAACGTCCTCTACAGACAGATACATATGTATACACTTCCCTGACACCCGTCTGTGTCACCTTCCCGAACATAGTTGTCTAAATACTTGTTTACAGTACACTTCTTCTGACACCCGTCCGCGTTGTGCTCTTCTCAGCAAGTTGAACATTCATATGTGTCTCACCCATGTTTACTTATTTCGGATACTCGTCTGTATCTCGTATACGCTACTTAAATCCCCTCAGAGTCGACGCTCATTCTTTGTTAACCAATTGGTACTCGTTCGTGCCATCATCTCTGAGCATGCGTCAGCATTTGTTTCTACTGATACTCGTCCGTATCAAAGTCTTAAGGATGCCCGTCCGCATCTTTAAACCTTACCAGACACTTATACCTTCTTGAAATTAGACACTCGTCTGTGTCTACTATTCCCCAGAAGAATTCCCGGCAAGTCTTGATAAACTATTTCCTTTCTATCTGACATTCGTCCTATGTCATGATATTTCTGGCAGCCGTACCCTGTCAGGTGATCGTCCTTCACCTTTTTGGTGATCGTCCTTCATCATCCCCAGCGGAGTCTCTATTCATTAGAACCCCTTCCTATCCGACATTCGTCCTATGTCGTGATATTTTTGTAGCAGTCGTACCCTGCTAGGTGATCGTCCTTCACGTTTCTGATGATCGTCCTTCATCATTTTATATGATGGTCGTCCCCATCGTTGATCTTGTTATCTGACATTCGTCCTATGTCATGATAAACCCTGAGAGCAGCCATACCCTGCTAGGTGATCGTCCTTCACCTCTTGATGATCGTCCTTCATCACTTTATCTGATGGCCGTCCCCATCGTCGACCTTTTCATCCGACGTTCGTCCTGTGTCGTGATACTTTCGGCAACCGTACCTTGCCAAGTGATCGTCCTTCACCTTTGATGACCGTTCCTCATCATTTATTTCTTCAGCCCGATGGTCGTCCCCATCATTTACCTTAAATCCCCAGAAAGTCTTGTTTCTTTGCTTGATGGGCGTCCCCATCATGTTTGCTTTATTTCCCCAGCATGTCGACCGTCCCCGTCATCGCTTTATCCCCAGCAGTCGTCCTCTGCTCGACGATCGTCCTCCGTCGCCCGTGCTTTATAAATCATACTTTACTTCCTTTTACAATCTATATCCCTTTTCTTCTTCATTCAGTGAGTGCAAATTTTGGACTGTCTTTGGTATTCAACCACAAGTTATCCTGTTTTCCTGTTAAGCCGTTGCTTACATCCTGCACAGCTAACTCATGTTTGAATAGGGGCAGCTGTAAACACCCCAAATTTTCCCTCACTCATTTCACCATGGCTTGTGATCTTTTCATTTGCATAAGTTCAATCATATCATCTCATATTGCAATTTTGCTTCACTACATTGGTTCTAAGTCATCTGCATCTAGGGTTTGTGATCTGAGCCATCCCTGAGCTATCTGAGCCTCTCCAAAGGTCTTAAACCATCTCAAGAGGGTCCATGTATGTTCAAGCATCATATTATATCCTCCCAATGTCAAGGAAGTCAAATAATCACAAGGACTGAGAAAGGCATGGAAGCAGAGCCAAGCTTAACTACACAGATGACCTAAAATTAGGGTTTTGGTTTCAGAGGCCATAACTCCAAATTTTTTTGGTCATTTTTGTTTCTATTGGTCTCTACATGTTATAAGGATCATACATACCAATTTTCATGAAGAAATTCAATGGGGAAGGCATCTGATCAATAGATGACTTCTTGAGCAAGTCAGTGCAAAATCAGGGCATCTGAGGCCCCCAATGACACAACCAAAGGGTTTTCTCCATCATTTTGAGTGTATATGATCTTTATTTGATCTTAGAAGAATTTAGAAGTTCACAAAATTTAAGAATTTCAAGCCATTTGCAAAGTTTCCTTTTTGGGAAAGTGACTTGTAATGCAAACTTGCCATTTTGGGAATGTTTATCAACCTCCTCTTTTTGATTCAAAAATGCTTCAAATGAAAAATCTTTGGTCATGAAAGTTGTAGATTGGATCCTACCATTTTCAAAAAGTACAAGAACTCATTCTAATTCATTTTAGATCAAAAGTTATGGCTTGTCAAAGTTGGAAAAAATCACATAAATTTCACTTTTACACCAAAGAGGGAAACTTGAAAATTCACATGCCAAGCATTTCTATGACTTCAAAATGACTTCTAAGCATTACATAAACATAACACATGACTTAAAAATCAGAATGGCCCAAAGAATCACTCATTTTCATGCCTTGATCATTAAGAAATCCAAAAGGGGCCAAAACTCCATGAATTTGCAAATTGATCCAAAGCTTCTCATCCACTTGCTGGTTTGCCTCAATCTCATTTCCATGGTCATCCTTGAATCAAGCTGCAGCAGACATGCCTTTGTCCTAGGCCTGAAACAGCCCATACCTCAAAGGACACATAGCCTTTACTTTTTGCAAAACAAGCCATACCAATCAGCATAGCCCACAACAACTCTCTGACCTATCACAACTTGATATGTGGACAAAATGGAACTCAAAACACACAAGAAGCAGGCCTGAAACCACAGCATTGCCATAGTTCACAAAAACTCTCCCTCTTTCATTTTCTATCGAATCTCACAACTCAGCTACTCAAACTTAAAACTTCTTCCACCATTCATCTTAAAATCCATCACTGATCACAAACCACCCCTTACTTTGCCCTAAAAGCCACCACACACCAAATACGATTTTTCTCCCCTTTGAACTGAACTGAATCAATCTCACAAATCAGCCATAAAAAACTCCAAACAAGCTTTGCAAACTCTTGAGGGAAGTCAGTAGAGGTGATTGGAAGTAAGGAACTGGCCAGAAAGCTCCAAGAGTGAAAGTTCCAGTTCAGGTATCACCAAGAACAATTTTTCCAGAACTTGTATTTTTTTGTTATAGAGTTGTTCTCCATGCTTCACTGATCATGCTGCTCTTTTTATTTTTGAAAATAGTGGAGAAATGAACATGTTATGACTCTCTGAAACTTTGTTCAGTTTTCTGATTTTTCTTCGATTCTCCATGTATGCTTGTTATAAATCATGTTTGGATGATGGTTTGAGTTCGTTTTGAGTGGGGGATCATTTATGGTTAGTTAATTTGGGGTGGGGTGGCTTGTGGAGAGAGTTAGGGATTTGGTCTCGCCGGAGAAGACGACCGGAACCACTGTTCCGGTCGTCTGAAAGTAATTAGGGCACAGGATTAGGGTTTAATCATAATTAGTGAGATTTGAATTTCAGCCGTCCATTAGCGCGCGTAGTCAACTCCCGCCCCCCTAGGTTTCAATCTTGGCCCTCAGATCAGCATACCTCCCATTTAATTCAATTTTATTTTCCTTTTTATTCATTTGTTTTGCTTATTTTATTTAAAATAGTAAATTATTTCTAAAAAATCTCATTTTTTGCATCCAGCATTAAAATATTTTTCTCTTTCTGAAAATAATTTTTATTTTATTTTTTGCATAATTTTCGTATTTTAAAAATATTTAAATGCTTATTTTAATTACTTAATGAGAATTAATTAATTAAAATAGCATTTAAGTTTCTAAAAATCACAAAAATTCACATTACATTTTGACACATTTAGAAACATTATCAAACTCTTCAAACAAATTTCTTTTTGGTTCTTGATGTATTTTGACATTTTTTCATTGGAATAAAAGTTCTTAAAAGGCAATATTTTTGTTCTAACTTAGAAAAATTCATTCTGCCTAACCATGAAGAGTTTAATGTTGGTTCTTTTTGCATTGCATTCCTCATGTCATGTAGTTTCTAGGGTAAAATTGGTTTGAATATATCTTTCATTTTCAATTTAATGTGCATTTTCCCTTTTGAAGTGCCTTAAAACCCTAGCAAACTTGAGTAAATCATAACCTCCATTAGGTTAAGTGTTAGGTCCCCTCCTTTGGGCAGTGAACTTGTGTAGGGTTAGGGTTCCTTTTTTCTCCCATTTTCAATTTTTCATCATATCATTTGCTTCTGATTTTGATCTTTGCATTGTATATTGTATGTAAACCCTAATTTTTGCCTTCATCTGCATCCATCTTCCATATGCTTGCATACATGAACTTCTAAGACATCTTAGGATACATTAGAATCATGTTTGATCATTTCATCATTCATTTGCCATGTTATGCATCCATACCATTTCATAAACTTTCATGAACTTTCATGGTTCAAAACATGCTTCATTTGCATCCTCATCCTTGTATGATCATCCACAACTCTTGCCATGTGTTTGCATCATCTCTTAGCATCATTAACATCATGTTTATGCTTCTGATTTTGGTTTGCATCATTGCATTTCATCTCATTCTCATTGCATTTCATTTCTTGTTGCTAACTTTTCAGGTGGTAAGTCTTTGAGAAGTGAATTTGCCTTCACTTCTCAAAATCTCTTCTCATCCTTCTTATGCATCATTTCTGCATTTTACTTTTGTTCTAGAGTGAGCTTGCTCATTCATTCTCTTTCTCACTTTCTTCCTTCTAGCAACTTGTCTTCTTAAGTGAAGCAAGTTGTCTTGCTTCTCTCTGCTTCTTCCTCCTTTCATCTGCTTCTTTCCTGGTGGCTTCTTTCTTGAAGATCTCTTGCAAAGCCTCATAAACCCTAGGAACACCCAAGCATTATCACAATTAGGTTTTGATTAGTCCCCCATTAGTTTTACCTTTGTGTCATTTTTTGTGTCCTCTCTTCTCATCTCATAATCAAGGATTAAACCTCAAAGGTTTTTAGGCTTTGTGATTAAGCTTATGCCTGCAACCTTCTATTAGGATGGAGTGTATAACTTTAATCCTAAGTGTTAAACCCTTAATGTTTTTAACTCCTTTAATCAATTCACATAATAATCATCAAGACATCAAGCTTGTAACTTGGGCCTTGCATTAGGGTTCTAATTCTTCCTTAATTGGTTAAGAAGGACTAACCCTAGTGTTAATGGACAAGTCCTCCTCAAGTTGTCTTACAAACCATAAAATTCACTTCTTAATCTTACCATTAACTAAAATCCATTTAATAAAGGCTTTGTTTTGTCATGAGGTTAATCCCTAATCATGGATTAAGTTGAGGAGCCTTCCTCAGCTTAAATGTTCTCATTTATTATCCTTCTATTAGGATGGTGTAATGGGTCCATTAAATCCTTGATTATGGCTTAAACTCATTACTTAACACTAAACAATAAAACCAAAAGCATCTAAATAATTGCAAGTAGGTTAATGATCTTAATCCTACATCATGGTGATTAAGTGTGAGGTGTTTACTTCATACTTAAAGTATTCTCATTACCCCTAATCAGAGGGAAGATGTGATAAGTTTACTAACCCTTGGTTTAGGCTTAAGCTCATTTTCTTATGACAAACTCCAAAAGCAATAAAAGATTGAAAACCCAAAAATAAACAATAATCGTCTCCTTCGGGATTCTTTTCTCATCTCATTCACTCACAATCGAGAACTCGCTTCTTCCGTCTAATGCAAGACAGTTTGCACCTGAGCCAGACAGGTCATACACTTGAGCATAGACAAGTAAGCAGTTCACAAGTCAATTTATCTTCAGTCTCTTTGAGTCGAACTACGGTGTTCTAACTTCCTCATTGCACGAGAGTATACGTAGGCATAACTTAACAGTTATCGAACAAAAGTCTCTATATATTCCCCCTCTTTCCAGCATTATTCTTTGAGCCTCTTTATCCTGAGCATTTCACTCTTGTCCCTACACTGACACTTCTCTTATACAATTCACATTTCTTTTACACTGACACTTGCATTCTTTCCAGCTTTGATACACATATTGCACTGACACTACCCCTTTAAAACACAAATCTTTTAAGCGTGGATCCCGTCGAGTACGGAGGACGATCTGGGTGCTAATACCTTCCCAGGTTGTAACCAACCCCCTTTCTCAGTTTCTCTGGTTCGCAACCGTCTTATCCATCTTTTCCTAGGTTTATGCAGCATTACCTTTCCTTCGGGATAAAAATGCCTAGCTGGCGACTCTTTTCCTTTTCTTTTGAGTTCACCCTTGTGTGTTCTCACCTCCCTTTCGCCGACCGTTCGCGTTTGTACTCCTCTTGGCCCTGTGTCATTTGGTGGGAGCGACACTAACAACCCTAAATGTTATCATGCATGGGAATCCTAAGTTAGTGTGGTTTGAATTCTATCCTAATGAAGAAGGAAAGAAAACAGAAGAAGAAAGAAAAAAGAATACAACTTACTCCTCTAAAGGAGATAAGTTGTTTCTAAAGTGGGGAAAGAAAGAGTTAGAATGCAAGATGGCATAAGGCTCATCAAAATCACAAAGGAGAAATCATAATAAAAGAAGATATGAAGAATTAAAATATGGACATCATCCACACTTCACTTACCATGAGCCCCTGAAATGGTTAGAACACATTAAAATGACAAAATGGACAAACTTAAACCAAATACGATGCAAGCAAGGCAAAAGACCACTTCAAAGAATTACAACCAGAAACAAAGCATTCCACTTATCATGCTAAGACACATTAACAAAATCAAGCAAAAGTTAAAGCAAACAAGTCATTACAAAGCAATACAAGTTCTCACAAAGAAACAAAGCACAAATGAGGTACAAAGAAATCATACAAGTTAGGAAAACATCAAACATCTTAAAACCAGAACCCCATCATGTTAATAATGTGCCTAAACAACACAAAAGATCACAAGAAAAAGCCTACAAGTTCAAGCATTATCAACCATGAGAAGCAAATGGACATAGGAGGTGATGTGAACATACATACATTTGTGAGATCTTAAAGCATAAGCAAATCAAAGAAAATAAAATGGTGATTCACATATCATGACCAGAGGTATATATACATGTTAAAGGTACCTCAAAAACTTCAAAAAAGTTGGCACAAGTGCCCTCATAACCCTAAAAGGTAAGCATATGACACAAAGAGTTCAAATTAGGTCAAGCAAGCAAGGAAAAGTCATAATAAATGGAAATCACATTAAAAAATTATGCAATTAAACCCAAGTGATCCTTACACATATACAAACATCATACCAAAAGGACATGCTTAAAATCAGAAGCAAAGTAGGTCAAAGAATTGCTTAAACATGAACTAGGGTTTTGAAACTTACACACAAAGCAACCCGTCAAAAGTATCCATACAAATTTCTAAAAATCAGGAGAAAAACCAGTAGCAAACTACATAATATTACTAAACAAATTCAAAAAGAACCAACTCAAAATTACAATCCAAGATCAAGATATAAAATAAACAAAACAGCAAGCATTTAAAAATGAATTAAAACAAATATTAAACTCAACAATTAATTTCTGAGTGAAAAAATAAAATAAATGAAAAGTGAAAATGTCAAAAATTATAGAAAACTAAAAGGTTCATTCATGAATTTTTTCATAATTTTTGGATGATTTTTACTAATTTTTATGAATTAAACAAAAAAAAACATAATAAAAGAAATTAAAAGAAAATAGAGTAAAATGCAGTCAAACAAGTAAGCAGATCCAATGGTTCGTATCAGGAACTGAGAAAAGTAGGATAATCTGATGGCTACGCGCGTGCCACAAAAGTCAATAGTCAAAGTAAGCAGGATTAATGCTCAACATTCAAACTTGAATTCCCTATAAGGATCCAACGATCACGTTTTAAAGTTGCATTGACATGGCGCCATGTGACCAGCACATGCCTCATTAATGTGCTGGCACATCTTGAAACGTTGGATCATGAAGCATCTCACAGCCAGGACCTCATCTTCTTCCTCATTCACCTGTCCATGAAGGTTCATACAAAAATCCATATTTTGGTAAACCGAGCCCTAGCTCCGTCATCGGAAAAAACACAAACACACAAATCACAACATCTCAAGGCCTATAAACCTCCAGATCAATACATCTTAACATGCCAAATACGAATCAAGCATCAAAATCCACAAACAGTCAAAGAATTGAGCAAATCGAAACAAATAAAAAATGACATCAAACTTTCAGATCCAGATATCTCACTCAATACTCATGTATTTTCAAATATAAATAGATCAACGTGATCAGCAAAGCTCAAAGAACAAGAAGCACACCCAAAATCACACATCTAGATCTAAGAATTCAATGAGATACCTGAGTATGAAGCTCCTCAAAATCACCAATATAAGGCTCCAAATGATGCAAATCCACGTATCATGACCTCCTCTTGCAAAATAAATGCAAGATGGAGCTTGAGAGTTCCTAAATTGATGAATTCGAATCCTCTTGCTCTGAACTGCACCCTTACGATTCTTCAGTTTCAGCTCCAATCAGTGGATGAAATGAAATCCTTGAAGCTTAAGGATGAAGAATATGTGGAGAAATGAAAGAATGATGACTTATGGAGAGAGATTCGAAGAGATTTTCTCTTGTGCAAGAAATTCTAAATCTGAAAAAATGGGAGTGTGTGTTCACGAATTCAGTGCATAAACATCTTATATATGGTTGGTAGTCACACCTGATTAGGGTTTTAGGAGTAATAGTGGCATGAGGTGTGTGATTGAAATGAAAATGAAAAGTTGCATGAGAAGTGTGATTGTGAAAACCATGTGTGCTAATCATCTCACATGTGCACAATCTGATTCCAACTCACTCATTATCCACACTTGGATCAATCTCAACCCTTGAAAGTAAGGGGATCATGCTTTTTGAATGATTTTGCACTTTGTAATTATCTCTCCCATTCATGCACATGTTTGATGATTTTTTGGAGCCAAATGCCATTTGTGCAATGCCTTGTGATAATATGACTTTATTTTGCTCATTGATCAGCTTGGATATAAGTTACAACACATTTTGCAACTTGGTAGCAAGTTACATTTCATGTAAAACCCTAAAATATTCCAAACTTCAAATGATCATAACTTATCAACCATAAATGCTATGAACACGTTCTTGTACTTTTTGAAAATGGGAGATTATACTCTACAACTTTCATGTTCAAAGAAATTTCATTTGGAGTCATCTTGGTCATGAAAGAATGCTTTGAGATCTAGGGCAAAACTTGCTAAATTTGTAAAGTTTCATTACATGCCACATGCCAAAAATGGAAACCTTTGCAAAACCTCTTGATTCTTGACTTTTGAGACCATCAAACCTCTTATATGACCTTAAGAACATCCATTGACTTGAAAAATAGGATTGGAACCCTTGAACTGCCACAGTTGACTTTTCAGATACTCAGTTTGACCAGTTTCTTCCTTTGCAAGTAACTGATGAATAGACTGCCTTCCTCAATGAGTTTTCTCACTGAATCTCATCCATAGGTTTCAAATACCATATAAAGGACTTTGACCACAATAATTGGTCAAAGTTGCAAGAATCCCTATTCAAAAGCAAAACCCTAATTCAAGATTCATTTGTGTAGGAGATTGTGGCATCCTTGATCCTCTGACGATCTTTTACCCTTCTTGACTTTTATAAATGATCTTAGGCCTGCATATGACATGAGGACACTTTTTGGAGCTCTTGCAATGTCACTTGACCTCTTGCCTAGACTTGTAGAGCTTCAAATCCCCAATTGATTGATCATATGCCCAATGCTAGAACATGAGGATGTTATGCTTCATTTTTCTATGCTAGATGCCAATGATATGATATGCTCATGAGGATTATGATGTGATCATAATGATAAAAAGAGAAGAGCATAAATTTGGGGTGTTACAATGACAATCTGAAAAAGCAAAAGGAGGTAGAGGTTGAGTAAAACCTGAAGATCAAAAACTTTAATAGCTCCTGGCTGAATAGGAAGAGCTACTCCAAAAAGCCCATGAGAAGCATGGAGATTACCTTCAGAAGATAGCAAAAGGTCATCAAGCAAATGAAGATATCCAAAAAGAGGTAGAAGAGCTGAAACTCTGGGCCAATGTCAAGAAAGTAAAATCTGAGCCAAGTCCTAACAAAGAGAATGAAGAGGTATTCCTACAGCATATCAATGAACTACATGTTTCCTTTGATAAGAGGGATCTCCTTATTTAGAAGCTCATCCAAGAGCTAGGTTATCCAGACATAGCTCATCTATTCCAGGTGGTCAAGCGTATTAGCTAGAGGCTGAAGGACATGGAGCTTCCCAGGGCTTTGTTTCATTTGGTTGTACCAGGATTACCCACATGCCTGTTTTGGTATTCCTCTTTACTTTGTGCTTTGCTATTTTCTCTTGTTGTATGAATTGGCACCCTTCGGGGAATGTGTTATCCTCAGATTTCAGTTTATGATATTTGACGTGGTTTGAATCTCTAGTTGTTATCTTTGCACTGACACGGGGTTCTAAGCACCGGTCCTCTACAAATTATTTGATTTGAGCTTCACGCGGGGTCTTCTTCCCCAATATCTGAATTTTCAAAGGCTATTTGAATATTTTCTCAATACCGGAACGAGAATGTATAAAAAACCCCTTGAGAATGAAAAGAACATAACATTGCATGCATTCATGTCATTTTCATATTTTCTTTTGCAGGTTATCCGAAGTTCTAAACTTATCTGTTTATACAGGAAAGATTACGAGAGACGCAAAGAGACGTCTTCTCCGACACGACACTCCTCTGCACCGGTATGCTACTCGCTGCAACCAGAAAAACATCATGGACACCGTACAGACCGAGCTGAATGAACTCCGCACCAGGATGGCTGAGTTTATGAATATGATGCAGGGCATGACCCATGGGTAGCAATAGCTAAAAGTTGCTATTCTCAGACTTGATCCACCGCAGGTGGACCCTCCAGTTGTCACTTTGGATGCTCAGGGAAATCCAATTAACAACAATAGGGCTAACAAACCTCCAACTCCAAATGGTGGAGTCCCTATTCCTGTTCATGTGGTTGACCAACAAGAAGATCAATTCACCTTGGTTAATGAAGACATGGGCTTTGGCACAGGTGGTAACTCCCAATACTTTCAGATGTTGGCTGAGAAAGTTAGGGCTTTGGAATGCAGGGATACTCTAGGCATTGATGTTTTTAACATGCGTTTGGTTCAAGGGGTGATCAACCCTCCTAAGTTTAAGTCTCTAGGTTTCGACAAATACAATGACAATTATTGCCCAAAAACTCATCTACAAGCTTTTTACCGCAAAATTGCTGCACATACCAAAGATGAGAATCTTTGGATGTATTATTTCTAGGACAACCTGTCTAGAGGCTCATTAGAATGGTACATGAAATTGGAGAAGATCTTTGTTCGCAATTTGAAAGAGCTTGAGGAGGCTTTCCTCAAGAAATACCAATATAATATTGACATGGCTCCAAGTTAGACCCAACTGCAAAGCTTGTCTCTAAAGAACTCTGAAAGCTTCAATGAATATGCATAGAGGTGGCGCGAAGTCGCAACTAGAGTTCAACCACCACTGCTGGAGAGATAAATGGTTGACCTTTTCATATATACCCTCCCTGGGAACTTCACGGAAAGATTAACAGGCTATTCATCTAGCGGTTTTTCTGATATCTTCCTAACTGGCGAGAGAATTGAAAGTTGGATGAAGCAGGGGAAAATTCAGAATAGCGGAGCATCGACCTCTAGAATCAAGAAATGTTTGGGAAAAGAAGAGAAGGTGAAGCCGGGGATGTATACACCCAAAGGAAGAGGGGAAATCATAACTCCTACCATTTGGCAGCTCCTATTACCATTTATGCTCCCGCAAGTCAACAGCAGGTTCAGCAGCCGCAGCAACAGCGTCAGTAGAATTTCCAGCAACAAAGGGCTCCTCGTCAATACTATCTTCCTAGACCAAAGGATAGGCATCTTGAGACACCATCGATGTCTTATTCCTAGCTTTTGCAAAACCTTCTTCAGCTTCAATTGATTCAGTTAAGAACCTTGCAGCCTTTGAGACCAGGGCAGATTCCTGAGGGTTACGATGCTAATGCCCATTACGAGTTCCACTTGGAGCTCCGAGCCATAATAGTGAAAACTGCAAGGCTTTGAAACATGTCATTCAGGACTTGATAAACTCCAAGGAAATCAATTTCGCTCCAACCCCGAACGTGTTGCAAAACCCCATACCTTCGTATGGAAGGACCGTATGAGCTATTGATAATGGTGAGTGTTTGAATTTGATATATGACATAGATGCCTTGAAGACATCGTTGTTAGCTATGAAGGGTTGTCTGGCCAAGAAGAATATATTTCCGGGATGTGAAGAGGGCTATTCAGATTGTGAAAATTTTGTTTATGGTTGTAACTGATTGAGATCAGTGATACAAAGAATGATTGACGAGGGCAATATTCAGTTTGACAGAATCGTGAAGGAAGATGAAGTGTCAACAATGATTATATAATATAATCCAGCATAAATTCCAACACCAGCAAAAGTGGCACCTGTAACATTTACCACTCTTGGACCAATTCCATACCAAAGCAAAAAAGTCGTCCCATGGTACTATAGGGCCAAACTTTAATGTAATGGTCAGAAGCAGGATGAGACCTCTTCCAACTCATCCCAACACCAAGTTGAAAATTTTGGATTTGGAGGGTTCACAAGGAGTGGGAGATTATTTGCACCTGAAACGTTAAGAAACAGTGTGTTTCCGCCAAGGGATAATGCAGAGGCCCAAGCAAGAGCAAAGGGCAAGCAAGCCATGACCAATGATGTCCCTGTACCAGAGCCTGATATCACTTTCGACAAAGAAGCCGAGGAATTTCTAAGAATCATTAAAAAGAGAGATTACAAAATAGTTGATCTCTTGCAGCAAACTCCCTCCAAGATTTCAATCTTGTCCTTGTTAATATGTTCACACAGGAATGCTTTGCTGAGGATTTTAAACAATGCCTATGTGCCACAAGACATATCAGTAAACCAGCTTGAGATGGTGGTGTCAAGTGTGAATGCCAGCCATGGTTTAGGGTTTACAAATATGGATCTAATCACTGAGCGATACAACCATAACCGAGCTCTACACATTTCAATGGAATGTAAAGGAGTTGTTCTCTCTCATGTGCTTGTGGATACGGGCTCATCCCTGAACGTACTGCCGAAGAAAGCACTAATTAAGTTGGAATATGATGGGGTAGTGCTCAGACCAAGCGACTAGGTGGTCCGGGTGTTCGATTGGTCAAAAAGGTCTGTCTTTGGGGAAGTGGAGCTACCAATCAAGGTAGGACCACAGGTTTTCAATACAACCTTTTATGTTATGGATATCCAACCAGCTTATAGCAGTTTGCTGGGACGACCCTGGATACATACAACAGGGGCTGTGTCTTCAACCCTCCACCAAAAGCTCAAATTTGTCTGGGAAGGACAAATCGTTACAGTGTGCGGGGAAGAAGACATCTTCATCAGTCACTTGTCCTCGTTCAAATATGTAGAGATAGACGGAGAGCCGAGGGTACATCGTCATCAGCTTCTCTTTCTGAGGATAAGAAGAAGGGTGTGTCCATTTCATCCTACAAACAGGCATTGGAGGCTGTGGAATCAAGTACGAATGAGGGTTGGGGCAAAATGATTGAAGTCCTGAAGAAAGAAGACATGTTTAGGATTGTCTATAATCCTAGTCATCCCATATCAAGTCAGAGCGCTAGAGGTCGAAAGGGCCCGATTACTTTCACAAGTGTAGGATGGGTTGATCATGGTAGCATCTGTGCAGTGCAAGATGACACGATTGATAGTGATTGTGAATCGTATGAGTGGATAAAGCCTTGTGTCCCAGGTGTTGAACTCAGTAATTGGTCAGCCGAAGCAATCATCTTTTTCATTCAACCATAAGAGTAATAGTTTTGTGTTTCTATTTTTTTGTATGAAAGCTATATGCTTTTCCCGGGGCATAATAGCTCATTATGAGGGTTCATTGTCTCATAATGCAATAATACAATCATTAATAAAGTGGACGTTTTGACATTCATTCATGGTGTTCCTTGTCTTTCATGTTATTTTTTGTTTTAAAAATAAATGACAATGTTTTTTCCATGTCTCCCACTTTTTCTAAAATCTAGCATGAATCATCATTCATACAGATATACCCCATTGGGTCTCATCAATGACGATCTTTCTATGGCTCAATATGACTTCGACAATCCAATTTACCTAGCCGACGAGGAATGCGAAGAAGATTGTGAATTACCCGAAGAATTAGCCAGAATGCTCAAGCAATAGGAGAGGGTGATTCAGCCGCACGAGGAGGCCATTGAAGTGGTGAACCTGGGTACTAAAGAGGACAAAAAAGAGGTCAAGATCGGGGCTGCATTGGAAGAATCTGTAAGGATTCGTTTGATTTCCATGCTCCGAGAATATGTTGATGTCTTTGCCTGGTCTTACCAGGATATGCCAAGGTTGGACACCGATATCATAGTGCACAAGCTTCCACTCAGAGAAGATTTCCCTTCGGTGAAGTAGAAATTGAGAAGAACTCGACCAGACATGGCTATTAAAATCAAGGAAGAGGTTCAAAAGCAGTTTGACGCCGAATTCTTAGATGTGATGAGTTATCCCCCGTGGGTTGCAAATATTGTACCAGTTCTCAAAAAGGATGGCAAGGTCAGAATGTGTGTGGATTATCGAGACATAAATCGGGCGAGCCCCAAAGATGCCTTTCCATTGCCACATATTGACGTTCTAGTTGACAATACGGCCCAATTTTCTGTGCTTTCCTTCATGGATGGCTTATCGGGCTACAATCAGATCAAGATGTCGCTAGATGACATGGAGAAGACTACTTTCATTACCCCATGGGGCATTTTCTGTTACAAAGTAATGCCATTCGGTTTGAAAAATCCTAGGGCAACATACCAATGGGTAATGGTGACTCTATTCCACGATATGATTCATCATGAGATCGAGGTCTACATTGATGATATGATCGCAAAGTCACAAACATAAGAAGAACATCTAGTCAACCTGGACAAGCTATTTGACAGGCTTCGGAAATTCAGATTGAGGTTAAACCTGATCAAGTGCACATTCAGGGTGCGCTCCGGAAAGATGTTGGGCTTTATTGTTAGTGAAAGGGGGATTGAGGTCGACCCTGCGAAGGTGAAAGCAATTCAGGATATTCCTGAGTTGAGAATTGAGAAAGATGTACATGGCTTCTTAGGGAGGTTGAACTACATTGCACAGTTCATCTCTCACCTAACAGCTACATGTGAACCCATTTTCAAGCTTCTGAGGAAGAATCGGGCCATTAGGTGGAATGATGACTACCAACTAGCTTTCGACCGAATTAATATCTGCAAGAACCTCCAATTCTTATACCTCCAATGCCAGGGAGACCTTTGATTATGTACCTCATGGTGCTCGAGGGATCAATGGGCTGTGTACTGGGTCAGCAGGACGAGTCTGGTCGAAAAGAGCACACAATTTATTACCTTAGCAAAAAGTTTACCGACTGTGAGACACGATACTCATTACTCGAGAAAACTTGTTGCACTTTGGCATGGGCTGCTCACCGACTAAGACAGTACATGCTGACTCATACCACTCTGTTGATTTCCAATATGGATCCCATTAAATACATCTTTGAAAATCCAGCTTTGACCGGAAGAGTGGCTCGGTGGAAAATGATTCTGACAAAATACGATATCCAATATACTTAAAAAAGAGTTATCAAGGGAAGTGTATTGTCGGTCTATTTGGTCCAACAATCGATTGAGGATTACCAGCCAATAAGGTTCGAATTCCCAGATGAGGACATCATGTCCCTCATGTCGAAATATTGTGAAGAACCACTCCCATAGGAGGGGCCAGACCCCGAATCCAAATGGAGTCTGATGTTTGACGGGGCCGTTAACATAAACAAAAGTGGAGTTGGTGCTGTTATTATCTCAACATAAGGGATTCATATGCCATTCACTGCTTGGTTGACATTCAAGTGCACCAACAACGAAGCAGAGTATGAAGCCTGTATAACGGGGATCGGGGAAGCAATTGGTTTGAGAATCAAGAACCTCGATATCTTCGGTGATTCGGCTTTAGTTATCAATCCGGTTAACGGAAAATGTCTGGTTCATGAGCCTCATCTGATTCCTTACAGGGACTATACCAGAAGGTTGTTGGTGCTTTGGAAAACTTGTCTTCCATGATCAAGGTTCACAGTGAGAATTATGTGCCTAAAATCGACATGTCTCGTCTTGATAGACCAACATATTTGTTTGCAGTTGATGGGGCTGATGATAACAAACCTTGGTACTACGATATCAAGTGCTTTCTGAAATCTCAAAAATACCCAGCTAGGGCATCCATTAAAGACAAGAAGACCCTTAGGAGGTTGGCAGGCGGGTTCTTCTTAAACCAGGATGGTGTGCTCTATAAACGGAACTTCGACATGGTATTTCTCAGATGCGTTGATAGACACGAAGCAGACATGTTAATGCAAGAAGTTCATAGAGGCTCATTTGATAATCATGCTGGAGACATGCTATGGAAAAGAAGCTTCTAAGGTCGGGTTATTATTGGATCACCATGGAATCCAATTGTTGTAAATACTCCTGCAAGTGCCACAAGTGCCAAATTTATGGTGATAAGGTGCATGTGCCTCCAAATTCATTGAGTGTCATGTCTTCGCCTTGGCCCTTCGCCATGTGGGTCATTGATATGATTGACATAATCGAACCCACTACTTCCAACGGTCACTGCTTCATCCTGGTTTCCATAGATTACTTCACGAAGTGGGTCGAGGCGGTGTCTTATGCCAATGTCACCAAACAAGTGGTAGCCGGTTCATCAAGAGGGATATCATTTGCCGATAAGGAGTTCCTAAAAGAATCATTACTGACAATAGTTTTAATCTCAACAATTAGATGATGGCAGATCTGTGTCGGGATTTCAAGATCGAGCATCACTACTCTTCACTGTATCGCCTGAAGATGAATGGCGTCGTTGAGGCGCTCAACAAGAACATTAAAAAGATTGTATAGAAGATGGTTGTGACCTACAAAGATTGGCATGAGATGTTTCCATTCGCATTACATGGGTACCGAACATCTATGCGCACCTCGACCGAGGCAACCCTATTCTCGCTTATCTATGGTATGGAGGCAATCCTACCAGTTGAAGTCGAGATTCCTTCTTTGAGATTAATGATGGATGTCAAGCTTGATGAAGCTGAATGGCTCCGATCCAGGTACAATCAGTTGAGCCTCATTGAAGAGAAATGCCTAGCAGCTGTATGTCATGGACAATTGTATCAAAGGCGAATGAAACGGGCATTCGACCTGAAAGTACAGACTCAACGCTACATACCCGGTGACTTAGTGTTGAAAAGGATCCTTCCTCCTTTAACAGATCACAGGGGCAAGTGGACACCTAACTATGAAGGTCCTTTCGTGGTTAAAAAGGTCTTCTCGGGTGGAGCCTTAATGTTAATAACTATAGATGGCAAAGACTTCTCATCCCCTGTCAACGCAAACATGGATGGAAAATACTTCGTATAAAGAGACCTGTTGGACAAAAACAGAATAAGAGTCTAGGAAAAAAAAAGGGAATCCCAGCGAGCCAAAAACAGAATAAAAGGCTCGGGAAAAAGTTAGGGAAATATTTGAAAAAAAAGTACACCCGTTGAGTTGAAAAGACACATCGGACAACTCAGGCAAAAAAGGGTATCCCGGTGGATTGAAAACCCGAAAGGGAGACCCACGCAAAAGAGGGACTAAAGCGAACAACTACGATCTGCGATATCTGTGATGCATCATTTGCAATCAAGGGAAATCTGAGGGGTAAGGATCAATTCAATCATCTTCCTCAAAAGCGAAGCATGCAGAGAGTCTAGAGGACATACAGGCCATAGCCGGGTCGGAGCTTGATGAGATTTGACCTCCACAGTGCCATTAGGATAATTTATTTTCCTTTTATGCAACTTCCTCTTTCCAGGGATTGTTCCCGGTGTAATGCCTATTCATGTCCATTTTTAAATCAATAAAAGTGCAATTTCATTCAAATTTGCTCTCATATGTTTTTGTTTTTCATCTACCGTGG
The DNA here is from genome assembly GCA_963966055.1 of Lathyrus aphaca. Classification (NCBI taxonomy): domain Eukaryota; kingdom Viridiplantae; phylum Streptophyta; class Magnoliopsida; order Fabales; family Fabaceae; genus Lathyrus; species Lathyrus aphaca. Next base: position 499,493,940 of record OZ014519.1, on the reverse strand, counting down.
ATTGATGGAAAAAACGTCCAACAAATTGTGATAAATATTGCATTGCGAAAACATGAATGCTTTATAATACATGCATGGGAATAAAAACATTTGACATATATTGAATGTGTTGGGTAATAGGGATGGTGATCCAGACCATGAACCTGGGGCACGCATGCCAAACTAACTCTCTATTTTGCAGGTACTATCAGTTGTGTTCATTAACATGCAGGTACATGTGCTGCCAGTAAAGTCATTGCCAACACATAACTTCAGGAAGTCTTTCCTCAACCGATCTTGGAGCAAGATTCCTCAACAAGTCTCATCAGACCATCCCTTCTCCAGTAGAGCAGCAAAGAGAAGGATACTTCCCGAGCAGAAGGGTATCATTATCTTTTATCCCCAACATGAGATGATGTATTCTCTCACCCCTAACATGAGATGATGAAGCCTTTTCATGGATATTCTCCATCATGCCCAGTAGATTTGGAGATTGAAGTCTTCCCCAGCAACATAACAAAAGAATGTTGATGTTCTTCCCAAGCAGAGAGTTTTCCTTCTTCAACTGAGAGGCATTCCCCACCAGAGGCTTCTTATATCCAGCAATACATGGAGGTGCCTCATTCCCTAGCAGAACTCTTCCCCAAGCAGAAGATTGTGTATATGAGGGATTCCCCATCAAATTTCTTTCTCAGCAGGATTCCAATACACATGTTTCCCCAGCCGAGTCAGTAGGATATTGCTTCCCCAATGGAGTTCAACGGGCAGCGTACCTCTCAAATAAAGTTCATCCCCAAGAGGGTCTTTTCTCTCCAATCTTAAAGTACAATTTATATTTGGCAATGGCAGTAGTTCAGAACCGGTGTTATTCCTCACAAGGATTCATCAAATCAATTCAGTGAATATTTCTCCCCAGTCCAGCTGTCAGGATGCCTATTATCTTATCTTTAGGAGATCATCTTTGCATTTGCATTTAGTAATCATCATTACATCTTCATCCTATAAAGTGTAGCATTTGCATCATTATGGAGCATTACGCCTTGGAAAAATTCAAACATATGCATACGAATCATAAGCTAGTTTTGGGGTACCTTAAATAAAAGCCCGAAACAGTATTTCTTCAATCAGATTGAAGTATCCTCTCAAAGAATGCCAAATTCATTCCTTAGCATTGTTACTCCTATCAGTCAACAATTCTCATTTTCTCGTTTTCGTTTCAGTACAACGGTCTCATGTCGGGTTATCACTTAAGTACAATGATCTCGTTCCTTCTTATTTCATCTCAGTACGATGATTTCATCTTTGTCGATTCCATTTCAGTACATTGGTTTCGTATCTTCGAGTCTCCATCTAAGTATGATGGTCTCGTTTCCTCTATTCTGTTTAAGTACAACGATCTCATGTTGGGTTATCATTTAAGTAAAATGATCTCGTTCCTTTTGATTTCATCTCATTACGATGGTTTCATCTTTGTCGATTCCATTTCAGTACAATGGATGTGTGTCGCTCCCACCCAAATGACACATGGCCAAGAGGGGTACAGACGCGAACGGTCGGCGAAAGAGAGAACATGAAGATGAACTGAAAAGAGTCGCCAGCTAGGCATTTTTATCCCGAAGGAAAGGTAATGCTGCATAAACCTAGGAAAAGATGGATAAGACGGTCGCGAACCAAAGAAACTGAGAAAGGGGGTTGGTTACAACCTGGGAAGGTATTAGCACCCAGATTGTCTGCCGTACTCGACGGGATCCACGCTTGAAAGTTTGTGCTTAAAGGGGTAGTGTCAGTGCTATTTTGTGTGCAAAATCTGGAAAATAATGCAAGTGTCAGTGCAAAAGAAATGTGAAGTGAAATGAAAGAGTGTCAGTGCAAGAAAAGAGTATGAAGCTCAAGACTAAGAGGCTTTAAGAATAATGCTGGAAGAGGGGGGGAATAATTAGAGACTTTTGTTCAATAACTGTTAAGTTATGCCTACGTATCCTCTCGTGCAATGAGGAAGTCAGAACACTGTAGTTCGACTCAAGGAGACTAATAGATAAATTGACTTGTGAACTGCTCACTTGTCTATGCTCAAGTGTATGACCTTTCTGGCTCAGGTGCAAACTGTCTTGCATTAGACGGAAGAAGCGAGTTCTCGTTTGTGAGTGAATGAGGCGAGAAAAGAATCCCGGAGGAGACGATTATTGTTTGTTTTTGGTGTTTTCAATCTTTTATTGCTTTTTTGAGTTTCGTATAGGTTAATGAGCTAAAGCCTAAACCAAGGGTTAGTAAACTCATCACATCCTCCCTTTGATTAGGGGTAATGAGAGTACCTTAAGTATGAAGTTAGCACCTCACACTTAATCACCATGGTGTAGGATTAAGATCATTAACCTACTTGTGATTATTTAGATGTTTTTGGAGTTTTTGTTTAGATTTAAGTAACGAGTTTAAGCCATAATCAAGGATTTAATGGACTCATTACACCATCCTAATAGAAGGATAATAGATGCGAATATTTAAGCTGAGAAAGGCTCCTCAACTTAATCCATGATTAGGGATTAACCTCATGACAAAACAAAACATTTATTAAAGTGGATTTTAGATAATGGTGAGATTAAAAAAAGGATTTTATGGTTTGTAAGACAACTTGAGGGGGACTTATCCATTAACACTAGGGTTAGTCCTTCTTAACCAATTAAGGAAGAATTAGAACCCTAATGCAAGGCGCATATTACAAGCTTGATGTCTTAGTGAGTATTAAGGTGGATTGATTAAAGGATTTAAACACATTAAGGATTTAACACTTAGGATTAAAGTTATACACTCAATCCTAATAGAAGGATACATGCATAACCCTAATCACAAAGCCTTAAAACCTTTAAGGTTTAGTCCCTGATTATGAGATGAGAAGAGAAGACACAAAAGATGACACAAAGGTAAAACTAATAGGGGACTATTCAAGCCCTAATTGTGATCATTCTTGGGTGTTCCTAGGGTTTATGAGGTTTGCAAGAAGATCTTCAAGGAAAAGCCACCAAGGAAGAAGAAAGATGGAAAGAAAAGAAGCAGGAAGGAAGCAAGACAACTTACTTCACTTAAGAAGATAAGTTGCTTGAAGGAGGAAAGTGAAGAAGGAACATGAATGAGCAAGCTCACTCTAATACACAAGTAAAATGCAGCAATGATGCATAAGAGGGATGAGAAGAGATTGTGAGAAGTGAAGGCAAGTTCACTTCTCAAACACTTACCACCTGAAAAGTTAGCAAAAGGAAATGAAATGAAATGAAAATGAAATGAAATGCAAGGATGCAAGCCAAAGTCAGAAGCATGTTCATGATGCTAATGATGCAAAGAGATGACATAAATGTATGTCATGAGATGGGGATGATCATAAAAAGGATGGGAATGCAAATGAGACATGTAAGAAGCATGAAAGTTCATGAATGCATATGAAATGAAATGAAAGCAAAACATGGAAAATGGATGATGCAATGATCAAACATGATTTCAATATGTTCTAAGATGTCTTATATGTCATGTGGATGCACAAAATGTCATGGCAAGTTCATGTATGCAAGCTTATGTAAGATGGATGCAAATGAAGATGCAAATTAGGGTTATATGATCATATAAGATGCAAAGTTCAAAATCAGAAGCAAATGGTAAGATAAAAAATTGAAAATGAACTCCAAGGAACCCTAAGCCTATACCAAGTTACCATCCAAAGGGGGAGGTCAGAAGCTTATCCTAGAAGGACTTATGATTTTCCTAAGTTTCTAGGGTTTTAAGGGTGATCCTAAATGTAAAATGCCAAACAAATTAAAAATGAAAGATAAAAATGAAACAAAATTTTTTTTAGATGCTTGAAACCATGCATAACACAATGCAAAAAGAATCATTCACAAAATCACTTTGGTTTAAAAGTTATGAATTTTTGAAGTTAGGGTTAAAAATATTCAAATTCAAGAACCCTAATTCAAATGAAAATTGTCAAAGTGTGATCAAAACCAAAAAGAAATTTGTATTGTGAGTTTGTAAATGTTTGAAAATGTTTGAAAATGCTCTCTGAATGTTTTTGGGATTTTTAAATACCTAAATGTATTTTTAATTAATTAATTTTCATTAATTAATTAAAAATGATCATTTAAATGATTTAAAAATATTTTTTTAATGCAAAAAAATAAAAATAAAATATTTTTGGGTTCTGAAAATTGATTAGAGCTTGGATAAAAAATATCAGAATTTTTGAAGTCTTTTTACTATTTTTAATAAAATGTACAAATTAAATGAGAAAAATGAAATAAAAATTAAAAAAAGGGAAAGTATGCAGGATGGAAGGCTCAGATGCAATCTGGGTTTAAAACGTTTGACTGGGCGCGCATCTGGACGGCCCAAGTTCAAACCTGACTAATTTTAATTACTTAATATTTAATCCATAATTAAGAGTTAATGAAATGATCCAGGCCCTTCATCACACGCGGGAAAGTTTCATCCAAGGGTTCAGATTCAAACAAAACCCTAAACCTAATTAGAAACCCTAATCACTTTCAGGTCACCGGAGAAGAGCTCCGGTCGTCTTCTCCGGTGACATTCTCCCCTGAAAAATCTTAACTCACTCCCCAGGCCATTTCTGGAGCTATAAAGCTCCAGATTTGTTCCTCTAACCTTCCTAAACCTGAATCTAACTTCAAACACAATTATTTTCAGCCATTAACAAGATTCGAAGCCAAGAACAAAAACTGCAATATTTTCAGACAAGCCATACACTCTCAATTCTTCATCATTTTCAAAAGTAAAAGGTTCATTGCACTCAAGGAATCAAACTTAACCAATTGAGAACTTAAAATAAAGCTTCTGGAAAAATAATTTTGTATGGCTACCTGAGGTGAAGCTTTCAACCCTGGAGCTTTCAGGCTGCTTTCTTGCTTCCAAATGTCTCCAATGAACTCCTTGAAGAAGCTTTGATGCTTGGTTGGAGTGTTTTGTGGCTAGTTTGTGAGTTTGATACAGTTCAGTTCAAAGGGGGAGGGAAATCGTGTTTTTGATATGGTTGCTTTTGGGGAAAAATGATGGGTGGGAAATGATCAATGGTTGATGGTGAGTTGTTCTATGAAGTTTGTTTGGATGTTTGTAGCTTGTGTGATGAGTTTCGAAGGAAAATTCAAAGAGGGGAGGTTTGGTGAATGTTGGCTTGTGGGAGAGTTCAGGTTGTGTTCTTGTTGTGTTTGGCTTCCTTTTGCTTTGTATAAACAAATGGGATTGGTTCAGAAAGTGGTTGTGGCATAGTGTGATTGGTATGGGTGAAAATGCACAAAGTCAAGGTTAGGTGTCCTTTAGGGTATGGCCAAGTACAAGCCAAGGAAAAAGGCATGTCCTGCGCAGCTTGATTCATGGGCAACCATGGAAATGAAATTGAGGCAAATCAGCAAGTGGAATGAAGTTTATGGGGGTTATGCAATTTTGGCAAAGTTTGGTCCTTTCTTGATTTCTTCATGTGCAAGCCATGAAACTTGGAAATTCTTGGGCCAATTCTGACTTTTAGGCATTGCACAAAGTTTGTATGATGATTAGAAGACAATTTGAAGTCACAAATTTGCTTGGCATGAGGTTTTGCAAAAATCCTTCTTAGGCATAAAACTTGAAATTATGTGATTTTTGCCAACTTTAGAAAGCCATAACTTAAGTTCCAAAATGAATTAGATTTTGTTATTGTAATTTTTGAAAAGGGAATGATCCAATATACAACTTTCATGACCAAGAATGTTTCATTTGATGCATATTTGGTTGAGAAAAAGGAGGTTGAAAAACTTTCCCAAAATGGAAAGTTTACATTACAAGTCATTTCCATATTTGGCAACTTTTGGTTTAGCCCACTTTTCTTCAAATTTGTGAACTTCCAAGCACTTAAATGATCAAATAAAGACCATATAACTTCAATTTGATGAAAAATACACTTTGGATCCATTGATGGGGACCCCAGATGCCCTGATTTGGCTCTGACTTGCTCAAGAAGTTACCCAATGATCAGATGACTTCCACAATGAATTTTTCCATCAAACTTGGTATGCATGATCCTTATAACATATTGAGACCAATAGAAACAAGAATGACAAAAAAATTGTAGTTATGGCCTCTGAAACCAAAACCCTAATTTTAGGTCATCTGTGTAGTTAAACCCTAGCTTTGCTTCCATGTCTTGCCAGTTCTTGTGTTTTTCTGACCTTCTTGATCTTGGGAGGACATAATATGATGTTTTAACATATATGGACCCTCTTGAGATGATTTCAGACCTTTGGAGTGGCTCAGATAGCTCATGGATTGCTCAGATCACAAACCCTAGGTGCAGATGACTTTGAACCAATACAGTGAAACAAAAATGCCATATGAGGTGATATGGCTGAACTTATGAAAATGAAAAGATCACAAGCCATGGTGAACTTAGTGAGGGAAAATTTGGGATGTTTACAATGTGTATCTTCGAGTCTCCATTTAAGTACGATGGTCTCGTTTCCTCGATTCTGTTTAAGTACAACGGTCTTGTGTCGGGTTATCATTTAAGTACAATGATCTCGTTCCTTTTGATTTCATCTCAGTACGATGATTTCATCTTTGTCGATTCAATTTAAGTACAATCGTTTCATATCTTCGAGTCTCCATCTAAGTACGATGGTCTCGTTTCCTCGTTTATGTTTCAGTACAACGGTCTCGTGTCGGGTTATCATTTAAGTACAATGATCTCGTTCCTTTTGATTTCATCTCAGTACGATGATTTCATCTTTTTCGATTCCATTTCAGTACAATGGTTTCGTATCTTTTAGTCTCCATCTCATTTCCACACCTTGAAAGTCTGAAAGCAACTGCCATCATCCCTTCAGGTCTACAAATGATTGAATAGGGGCAGCTGTAACACCCCAGAATTTGCCCTCCCATTTTCATGGCATTTAGCATATCACATTGCATTCATAATTCCACATCCTGGCATAAGAAAATGAATCATAACATTCATAGCTGAGGCCCAGGGTTTGTGATCAATGACTGAGGAGATTGAAGATCATCCAAAAGCAATAGAAGGGTCACATGGCTTCTCAACATTATTAAAAGGGTTCATAAAATCCCACAAGACCTCATTTTTTCCTCAAGTCTTAGAGAGAGGTGGATTGATCAAAGAAATCAAGCAATGCAACACCTTATAACAAAAAGGGCTGAAATTAGAGTTTTTGATTAAAGGAACTTCTCAATTGTTCAGTTACTTGAAAATCAAGATTTGGGGGAAAAGTCAACAATGCAGATGAAAAAGTCAACTCCTGGCTTTTTGAGGTCAAAATCATGAAATGTATGTTACAAGGCATCCATGGAGAAATTTTGATCAATAAATGATGGGGGGATCATAAAAAATCAAGCAAATCAAAACTTACCATTTTTGGAAAATTAGGGTTTCCAAATATGGCAAGTTTTGGCCATTTTTCAATCAAGTTCAAGAGAGGCCTTATCCCAAAATAAAATTCAAACAAAAATTCCTCTTGAACTGTTTGAAAGAGGGCGTCATAAGCTTCAAATGCATCGGTGGAACATGTTCATGGGATTAAAATTGCAGAAGTTATGATCAATTAAACTTTGATCAAACTAGGGCAAACTAGGGCAAAAACCAAGGCATGCCATGTATCCTACGCGTGCCAGGCAAGGTATTTCTTCAAACATATGGTGGGAAAGAAGTATGGCTTAATTACTCCGTCAAGATGACCTCAAATGAAAATTTTCCCAACATCAAAATTGTTCATTGTTGCATTATCTAAATCTTTCATGTTGGAGGATTTTTCATATGATCAATTGTTTGAGAGTTATGAAGGGTTAAAGTCATGTCCCAAACCTGGTCAGTCACAAGCAATTTTTCCCAAAGCAAGCTCATTACATGTAAGCCAATATTTCAGTTTCATGACATGAGTTTCAATGATCAATTTGAATGACTTACAAGCTTCATCTTCACTTGGCCTAAACTCCAAACTTGTTGTATACAACATTACCTTCAATTTGAGCACAAGAAGTACATGGTTTGATGGCTTGAGCTTGAAGAAATCATCCATGGAAGATCAATATATCACAACTGGTTTTATTGCTACATAAGCTATTGAATTAAAGGAGGTTTTCAAACTCAGCTCAGTATGTACACTCCGTTGCATCATGTTATGTTCAAATTCATCACACTTGAGGATGGAGCATCATCATCTCATGCTACATGATCACACCAAGTATCATGTACTCTTTGAAATATATAACAAAGAAGAAATACCAAACATGATAAGTATGTTGCACTTGATCTAATCAGTTTCACTTCACTTCATCACACTAAACCTCATCATAAGCAACATGGAACTCCCACACTCAAGCAAATTCGAGCAAGCCAATTCAGCTGAGCTCATTTCACTCCACACCCTGCATTTTGGTCCTTACACCATAGTTAACTAACCTAAATAAGATTCTAACTTATAACCCAAGTTAGTTAGCTTTAACCTTAGATGTATAAGCTCATCCATAACTGAATTTCACCTACCATGTTCATTTTGATCAAACTCACACAAAAAAATTCAGCATTCACTCTTTGATTTTCTCTGATCTTTGAAGAGGACATTGTTGCATTTTGGCTTCGAGCACTCATCAATTATGCACCATATTCTTCATCATCAACCAACCATCAACACAATTAAAACATTGATTCCAAGGATCATCACCACTTTTTTGTTCAGAATCAAAGCTCGAGATCTTGAGGGATTCATCATCTACAAATCCTTTACTTGGCCATAGTTGAGCTCAAGAAGCAATTGTGAAACCTCTGGTTTTCTCAAAAATTGATCCAAGGCTCTGCATTTTCAGGTTTGAACCTTTGACTTATCTAGCTTGTGATGCATGAAATAGTGACTCTATGCTATTTGGTTTGAGTGTAATAAACAAGAACAAACTACTCTGGCTAGTAATTAGGCCCTTTAGAGGCATGTGAAGATTTTGTTTTAGAGATGGTCGGAGGTCACCGGAGAAGATGACCGGAATCATCTCCGATGACCTGAAAGTTCTTAAACCCTAGCTCCCTCAGTTTATAACATCACCTTATCTTTACCCCTTGTGGAACCTGAAGTACCTGAAATAACAACATCAACATGGGGAGAGATAAAACATCACAGTGAGTTCCATATCTTAGAGTTATCTCGACTCTAAAAAGTTTGAATCTAAACACTACTCAAGTCGGGGGGAAAACCTAGACTTCGAGGTCACATAACAACTAGAGACAAACCAAGAAACAACGAAGCACAAGGTACTTTGAGGCATCTTTCCCCGCCCAGCCATACCATGGAAAACAAGTACGGGTTACTTGATCCTCAACGTATAGATAACTTTCCCCGCCCAGCCACACTCCCAGGTGTTAAGCAAGCACGAATCACTCATCATCTATCAAAGGTACTTTCCCCGCCCAACCATACTCCCTGATGGAAAGAAAGTATGGGTCATGGTACCTTACCACAAAGTAACTTTCCCCTTCCAGCCATACTCCCAGATTGCAAGCAAACACGGGTCACATTTACATTTCCTAATGGATAACTTTCCCTGCCCAGCCATACTCCCTGATGGCAAGCAAGCACGGATCACGATTACTCCATTAAGGGATTCGAATCCACGGATTAATTATGTTTCCCCGACCATCCCACCTCATGAGATCTCGATACGAGCAAAGCATAAACTAATTAGGATTAAAACACGATGGGAACAAAGCCTCCATCCGCTCACAACTACTTAACACGGGGATACTAAATCGGGTATCGGTGTCTAAGCGTTGTCATGTCTCTAAAATGGTTCCGTACCAATCTAGGGTAAACCTAGCTACCTCACAAGTTATACCTTTTATTTCTTTTAGTTCACAAATTCCATAACTTAACATAATTAGGATTTATCGGAAAAATCTTGTAAAAGTAGGGTGAAAATAATATTTCTCGGCATGAAAAGATAGTATATAATTTTATCTTCGAAACAATATGCGGAACACTAAAAATGGACACCTGGAACAAAATTTATGAAATAAAACACAAAAACCACAAAATCTTCAGGCTCGCTAAGCGCAGCCTTGCTCGCTAAGCGAGCCACACCAGAATAAAATCCCTTCTACAGAAACAACCTGCTCGCTAAGCGAGCTCTGTGAATTTTCAGAAAAATAGCTTACGGGAATCTTCTCCAAATGGCCACAAATCCATCCAAACATCACCTAAACAGAGAAACCAACTATCAAACATGATTATTATCACATACTAACCAACATATATTGATTTCATCAAGTTTTAACCGTTAAACTTTCAATTTCTAAGATTTTTCAACAAAAACCTATAAACTCATAAACTCAACCAAAATCTAAAACAAAAGCTTCAAACTAAGAACACACCTCGAGAGATGAAGATTGGAAAAGAGAATGATTCAATTCGGAGGACGGATGATAAAGAATGATGGATTGGAGCTCTAGGGTTCACTTCCTCTTCTCCTCCTCTTTTCCTTCTTTCTTCCTCTTTACTAACTTCTTCTTTTTTCCTTTTTCTATTCTTCTATTTTTATAAAAACACAAGAAAAGAAACTTAAGTCTTATGAGGGAAAACATATTTCCTACCAACGGGTCCAATTAGAGAGTATCCAAAAACTCTCTGTAATACCAATTTAATAAAACCTCCGAAACAAATAATATCAGTTAACCAATTTAAATTCCCTGTTTATTCTAAATGGTTTTCATAAAAATTACTCAGAACAAACCCGGAATTCTATTGACATTAAATAATATTATCTGGAGAGTCAAATTTGAATTTGAATAATTTATTCAAATTTCGCCCTGGTTAATCGGGTAACACATTAGTTAATCGACTTACCAAGTCATAATTTGAATATTTTGTTTTCTTTTGATTGCTTTGTTGTTTCGGCTTGATTCTTCTGCGCGTCAAAGAAGGCATGGAAATAAACACATGAACCTTGGAATTCCTTGAATAAATCTTTTAAAACTTGGGAAATCCTTGATCAGATGAATTTGAATTGTTTTAGGATCGACTTCGAATTTTTGTTTGTGAAATTCATTCGAGCTGTGGGACTGCTATTTTTGGTATTTTTGACCTGTTCTTCCCCTTAAAATATTAGTAAAAGAAGTAACAAAATATTTTTGGATTTTAATTAATGGTTAGTAAACATAAACAAATAAAAGCAAATGTCATCCCCTATGAGGCATAAACCTGCAACAAAAAAGGACCGAGGAACCATTGTGTGATCTTGTTTGTATTCAAATTATGCAAATGCAAACACAAACTTAGGGGGAAAATTAGGGTATTACAGATAGCATTCCATATGCTAATATAGTAAGTTCTTTGATGTATGTTATGGTCTGTACTAGACCCGACATAACATATGAAATAAGTATTGTAAGTAGGTACATGGCGAATCCTGGTGTTCCGAACTGGCCTAATAATTAGGCATGGCCCAACCCACTCTTGCTTCCAGGACGGCCTAATAGCCCAATGTCATAGGGACCCACTGGCTTTATGCCCCTCAGCTGAGGATGAACTGTCGACCATGGTTTCTAGTTGTCGGTTTCCTCTACTCCTCCTAAACTCCTGCCCGTAATCCAGGGAAGTCACCCAAATCCGACCGAGGAACTGCTCCTGCTCAGATCACCCGCTGTTCGACGTACTCATCTGACCATGTATGCCCATTCCAACGGCTAGTTCTAGCAGTTACCTATTTTCGGGGGATCCGTGATCCAGGCCCAAAATAGGGATCAATAGCCAAGTGTTTGGGGCTCTAAATAAACCGTCTCACTTGAGAGGGTCAAGTATCGAATATTCACTCCTTAACTCTCTTACTCGTAATTTCTCAATCTTTTACCCATTCTTACTTTGGTATCAAAGTACCTTGCAGGTACACCCGCATTTCTTCTCGACGATCGAGCATTAACACCATCATCTACACCAGCGTCCAGGGCCCACTACTGATTCTGATCGCACATAAATGACCAATGGCGCCGTCTGTGGGAACTCGTGTTACCCCGTTTCTCATCCTTAAATTATGAAAACCAAAACATCAAAATTCAACTTTCTCAATGGCTCACCGTGGAGACTCTATTGATGCCCGAATCATCACCAACATCCCCATCAAGCAACGGGAGAGTGACTGAACCAATACCTCGCTCGGGGAGCCCGAGTGTTTTCAAGACGGGCGCACCACTTCCCCGTAATCAGAACCATCTATGCCACCTAAGATCACCCATATTGATCTCCCCCTCATCCCCATTCCTGAAGGGACCAATTAAACACTCGATGCTCTGGTCGAGACGACCAACAAAATCAACCTTATGATCTTACACGAAGGCGAAAGATTAGAAGCTTTAGAAAACACGACATGCTATATCTCTCCCCCTTGCGAGGAGGCTCCGCAGATCCTGTAGTCGTTCGCCTGAACGGAGAAAGACTCACCAACACCCAGAGGAAACTGGATCTATCAAGAAATGGGCTTGTTCGTCTCCCTGACGATGCAAGTCCCTAGAGACCAGGAAGACCAGGAGGACACTCTAGGTGGGAACGCAACCATCACCCGAGGGTACAAGAATCAATCAAGATCATGATCCCCTCGTCGACACTGAGACGCCCGATCCTGCTCCATCTCCTATGATTCCAACAACGAGAATGAACCTCACAGACCTGTCTCCAACGAGATTATGTCCACGAGGATACCAAATGGGCTCGAGAAGCCTCCTCCATTGGGGTCCTATGACAGGACAACAGAACCTGACGAGCATATCAAAAACATTGACGCTCTCCTCGACTATAGAGGTGGCTAAGGAGCGATCAAATGTACTCCCAGCCATACATCCCCCTACTTATCTGAGCGCAAATGGACAACTTTGATGTTCGAAGGATGCTGGTCGATCAGGGAAGCTTTATCGATATCATCTACTCCCAACTCTTCACGATATTGTAGCTTAACGAGACGCATCTGACACCCTACCTATGGTTTAATCTCTAAGGGTTCGATGGGACGTTATCTAGGTCTTGGGGTTATGTCGACTTGATAGTGACTTTCGGAGGGGGAACGATTGCTAGGTGTCGCTCCCTGGATTTACATCCCGGTACAAACGCGAAAGTGGCACGGAAAAGGGTAAAGTCGCCAGCCAGGAAATTTTATACCAAAGGAATGGGAAAGGTAATGCTGCACAAACCTAAGAAAAGAAAAGGAAGGACACAGGTATTGTGAAGTAAAGAAAATTGGGTTTGGGAGTCGATTACAACATGGGAAGGTATTAGCACCCTAGATCGTCCTCCGTACCCGACGGGATCCACGCTTGCAAAGAAAAATATTTCAGAGGGTGAATAAATTAAAGTTGCTGCAAACGAAATGACTGAAACTGGATAAGAAAAGAAAAGAAAGGGGGAAAATGTAGGGAAAATAAAAGAGTCCTTGAACGGGCCCTACCCCGCTGCCAACGTACCTCAACTGGACATGAGGATTAGAGATGCCGTAGTTCCCCTAACTAGGGAGTAAAAGAGACAAGTAGGAGCAAGTTCTTACATTATGAGTGAAGGTTATGAGAAAAGAAGTCCCGAAGGAGACACGATTATTCTTTGTTCAGATATTTTAAAGAAGTGTTTTTGTTGTTTTTGTTTGTGAATATAGTCTCATGATTAGACTCGTACATCATGATAAACAAGCTTGTACCACCACCAAGATGAGGTGAATACAAGTGCTCCATAGAATAAGTCCTTACACACAAGCCTACTTCACTTATTATTAAGTACTTTTTAGGTTTTTGTGTTTAAAGATGAGAAAGAGAAAGAACCAAAGGATCTTAAAGGTAAAAGAACTCAGGGGGACTAACAAATCCTAATGTTATCATCCATAAATGAACCTAGGTTAGTGAGATATCATTCTATCCTAAAGAAGAGAAGGAAAGAAGAAAAAGAAAATGAAAAGAAGAAGAAAGGAGTTAGAAAACAACTTACTTCTCTTAAAGAAGTTAAGTTGTTTCTAAGAGAGATGGGAAGAAGTTGAACAAATGATGGCATAAGCACATCTCAAATCATAAGTAAAAGTATAAAGGAAAAGAGGAGAAAGAAGTTTGAGATGTGGAAATCTCATCCACACCTCTTACTTATCATATCCCCTGAAAAAGTTAGAAACATCCACATATGATAAGATAAGATCAAGTAAGCTCAAACAATGGAAGAACTAACATTTAAACACCACAAATCATTACAATCAGAACCTAAACATCATACAATTAGTCATACAAAACCACACCAAGAAGATTGCAAGATGTCACAAACAACTAGCAAAGAAGCATGGAAAAGCAAGATGAAGACATGAGATTAAAATGAGCAAACAAGGTAAACATCAATAATTAAACTCAAAGTAATAACCTACACATGTTAAGGAAGAGCCTAATAATAAGATTCAAACGTCAATTAAGACATACAAACTAATGCTAGATCAATTAGAGAGGACATGAAGAAGTTTGAAGTGAAGTGAGGTAGCATGTGAATGTGTAACTTAATGCACAAGTTAACATCAAACAAGCAAGGGTAAAGCTCTCATACTAAAACCAGGGACAATGTGACATATTATCAATCCACAAATAAGATCCTAAGAGATGGCACAAGTGCCTTTCTATTCAAGCAATCAAACATGGATCCAAAACACTTAAAATTAGGCAGGTTAAAGAACAAATATCAAACAATTAGTGAGGATGCCATAAAAACTAAACCAAAGAGCAACAAGACACCTCAAGTATGCACAAACATCATATCAAAGGCACGTGACCAAAATCAGGAAAAAAAGTCAATCAATGAAATGATCAAAAGACAACTAAGGTTTCATTAACTTTCACACAAAGCAACAAGTTAAAAACGCAGCCAAACAAAGCCTAAAAAATGTGACAAAAATCACCAATACACTTCATCATGTTAAAAAAACATAGAAAACAAAATCAACATCATACCTATTATATAATTCAAATTAAAAATCAAACAAGTCAGGTTGTGCAAAGAAGAAAGTGATGATTGGAACGCTTGAAATCATATGCTAGGCTTTTCTTCTGCACAGTTGACCTCTTTCTTCATTTACAAGTAACTGATCCAATTCCTGACTTCCTCAATAAATTTTTGCATCAAACTTCATCCATAGGCCTTATATACCATATAAAAGCCTTTGACCACAAGAATTAGTCAAAACTATGAGGACATGATGATTTAAAGCAAAACTCTAACTAGGGTTTCCCTGTGTAGGAGCATATTGCACTATTGAGCTTATGATGAATCACACCCCTTCTTGAGCTTTCAGGATGAATTTGAACTTGCATAAGACATGAGGATCCTTTGTAGGATTTTTTCAAGACCACCTGGCTCTCACATTGATTCTGAGGAATCTCAACTTGATATGTGACTGATTACATGCCCTATGCATGTAACTATGGATGTCATGCCTCATTTTCTATGCCAAATACTAAGACATGTATGTTTTATGCTATGATATATAATGAGAAAAATAGAGGGAAAATTTGGGGTGTTACAGTTGCCCATATTCAAGCAACTGTTAATCTAAAAAGGTCGAGAGCGTCGGCTATCGGCTGTTCGAGATAAACTGTGATTGAATACCAATAGAACCCAAAAATTTGCGCTTTGTCGGAGAAGAAAGGGGATATGAACCCGACAAATGAAAAAATTGCTTGAAAACCTTAGTGTAGTATAAAGTAACCTGTAACAAAGAAGAAATGTCTTTTAGAATGAACCAGATGACTACTAGCCTACCACAAAGATGTGGGCCTTGAAATGGTATTACCGTATCATAGGATCTACAAACCAAAGAAATCAACAAGGAAATGGAATCCTAGGATCCAAAACCAAGAACCAGAGTACGTAACATCATAGGATTTATGACTCGAAAAAATGTCTTTTATAATAAACAAGGAGACTACTGGCCTGCCACAAGGATGTGGGCCTTAGCAACGAAGTCTGTAAAACAAACAAGTGTTGATCCAAATGCATTGTGAAAATCCTCTTCTTGAATAGTGCATAACATGCCTACGAAGATCTAATCCATCAGAGTTGGATAATGTCCTTTATAATGAACCAGGGGACCAATGGCTTGCCACGGGGATGTGGGACTTTAAAAAGTTTGTTGATAAGAACCAGGAATAACCGGTCTGCCACGAGAATGTGGGCCTTAAAGAAGTCTTTTTGATGAACCAGGACTAACTGGTCTGCCACAAGAATGTGGGCCTTAAAGAAGTCTTTTAGATGAACCAGGACTAACTGGTCTGCCACAGGGATGTGGGCCTTCACAATGTTGTCTTTTATAATGAGCTAGGAGACTACTGGCCTGCCACGAGGATGAAGGCCTTGAAATGGAATTGCATCATCATAGGATTTACAAACCACACAAGAGGTAATCAAGATATGGTATCATATGATCGATAACCAGAAATGTGAGAGTATAAGATCATAGGATCCATGAATCAAAAGCCTGTATTTTATAAAGAACTAGATGACTACTAGCCTACCATAGGGATGTGGGCCTTGCAATGTTGAGAAAAGGAAATATTCCAGGAAACTCCTTCTGCAATAAGAGAATAACATTTGTAACTCTGCTAGGGAAAGAGAACATTCTAACTAACATTCTTCTGAGGAAATGACACCAAGATATTCTGACAATACTTGGCTCTGGATAAGGAATGTGAACATTGTCTGTATTACTTGTCACACTGGCCAAAAATAAATTGGCAACCTCTCTGGGGAATACTTTGATGATGAGTGAATCCGGACATGAAGCTCCGTGGGGAATGACCATCTTCAAACATTGTTGGGGAATTTCTTATTCAAACTCTTGTTGAGGAGAGAATTTTGACAATTCTGACTTTGTGGGGAATTAAGAATTCAACAGCTTGCTGGGAAAACTTCACTATGACAACTCCGCTTAGGGATGATAACTGTTCAACTGAATCTTGAAGTTCTGCTGGGTATTTACCATCCTGCACTGACTCAGATGGGGAAGGTTTCTATCTTTCACTCTACTAGGGATGTTAGGGATTACCCTTCTGCTAGAGATAAGAGTTGTAAAGCGTCTCTCGCTGGGGAAAAGAGATCTGCTTGGGGAACTTTGTCTTGTAACACCTTTCTTAGCTGCAAAACCTGCAACAACAAAGTATGTACATATGCCTCGGGGAATTACATGGTATGAGTCAATGATCCCATGTTTCCTAACATCCAAAGTGATTTTAAATGTTTCCCCATTCACATATTATTCATAAAGCCACCCTATTTAAATGCAATGCTCTTTTATAAAAAATTCAGGACATTTTTGCAAACATAACATGTAAAATAAAAGCAAGGATAAAGCTTTTTGACTAAATATTCTTTTATTGATGAGCCTGTGAATAGGAAAAAGGTTACATCAGGACGTAACCACCTGGAAAGAGGTGATCTCTGTAAATTGAGGAAAGAAACTATCCTATTGGCAATGTGAACAGCATTCCAATGAGTTACATTTCTACTATGATTAGTATGTCTTCAAGATTTATCTGTTTTTGCTCTTGCTTTCTGAAGGAGAAGATTTGAATGATTCCTATCCTTCTGAGTTTTCCAGGTTAAATGAGACGATGACGTGCTACAGATTACTTAGATCACAGTTATACGCTTATTCCCTTGTTTTGCATGGACCGCCCTTTCGGGTTTTCAATCCACCGGGATACTCTTTTTTGCCTGAGCTGTCCATTGCGGATTTTCAACTCATCGGGTGTACATTTTTTTATTTATACCCTTAACTTTTGCCCGAGCCTTTTATTCTATTTTTGGCTCGCCGGATTGCCCTTTTTTTCCTGGACTCTTTATTCTGTTTTTTGTCCAGCGGGTCTTTTTATGCGAAGTATTTTTTAACTGCGTCTGAATTGACAGGGGACAAAAAATCTTCACCATCCATAGTAGTGAGCATCAGTGCTCCACCTGAGAAAACTATCTTCACTATGAATGGACCTTCATAATTTGGAGTCCATTTTCCCCTGTGATCTGAACCTAGAGGATTAATCTTCTTGAGTACAAGCTCACCAACTTGATACTCTCAAGTGCGTACTCGCTGATCGAATGCCTACTTCATTCTCCTCTGATAAAACTGACCATGGCATACAGCTTCCAATCTCTTTTCCTCAATTAAGCACAATTAATTATGTCGAGAACGCACCCATTCATCCTCGTCAAGTTTGAAATCCATCAATACTCACAATGAAGGAATCTCGACTTCAACAGGTAGGACTGCTTCCATACCATACACCAGTGAGAAAGGAGTTGCCCCATTAGACGTCCTGATTGTTGTTCAGTACCCATACAAAGCAAACAGAAACATATCATGCCAATATTTGTAGGTGACGACCATTTTCAGGATAATTTTCTTGATATTCTTATTTACCGCCTCAACCGCTCCATTCATCTTTGGCCTGTAAGGAGAAGAATTGTGATGTTGTATTTTGAAGTCCCGGCATAACTGAGCCATCATTTTGTTGTTAATATTAGAACCATTGTCAGTAATGATCCTCTCTGGAACTCCATATTTATAGATAATATCTTTCTTCAGAAACCTGGCCACCACATATCTGGTAACGTTAGCATAAGATGCTGCTTCGACCCACTTGGTGAAGTAATAAATAGCGACTAATATGAAACGATGGTCGTTCGAAGTAGTTGGCTCGATCCTCCCGATCATGTTAGTGTCCCACATACAAAAGGGCCAAGGAGATGACATGACATTCAACGGGCTTGGAGGTACATGCACTTTATCTGCATATATCTGGCCATTATGACATTTTCGAGCGTATGAACAACAATCTGCATCCATTGTTAACCTGTAATACCACGACCTCAATAACTTCTTTACAATTGAATGCCCTCCAACATGGGTATCAAATGATCCCTCATGGACTTCCTGCATTAACATGCCTACTTCGTGTCTATCCATGCATCTGAGCAAGACCATGTCAAAGTTTCTCTTGTACAGAACACCATCAACAATTAAGAAGAAACTTGAAGCAAGTTGCCTCAAAGTCTTTTTGTCATTGGAAGATGCCCCAGCTGGGTATTCTTTACTTTCCAGAAAGTGCTTAATGTCATGATACCACGGCTTGTCATCAGACACTTCATCAACAGAGAACACATACGCAGGTATATCAAGCTGGGTGATTTCAATTTTGGGAACATAGTTCCAGCACATCACTTTGATGGTAGAAGAGAGCCTATCCAGTGCATCGGTAAACTGATTTTTGTGAACAACCTTCTAGAATAATTTCGGTATGGAATGAAATGTTCTTGATGCGTATATCACTTGCCGGTAATCTGATTAATCACAAGATCTGGATCTCCGAATATATCGAGGGTCTTAATCCAAAGATTAATAGCCTCCTTTATTCCCATAATGTAAGCCTCGTATTCCCTTCATTGTTGGTGCAACCAAAAGTTATTCTGGCGGCGAAGGGAAAATGAAAACCTTCAGGAGTAATTAGAACAACACCAACTCCATGCCCATTGATATTGACAGCCCCATCAAACATCAATCTCCATTTGGATTCAGGGTATGGCCCCTCCTCCGGAAGTGGTTCCTCACAGTCTTTAACTTTGAGGTACATGATTTCCTCATCAGGAAAGTTAAATCTCATGGGTTGATAGTCATCGTCAAGAGTTTGCTGTGCAAGATAGTCTGAAAGCACACTTCCTTTGATGGAGTTTTGCAAAGTGTATTTAGTATCATACTCAGTCAGCACCATCTGCCAACGTGCAACCCTTCCAGTTAACGTTGGTTTCTCAAAAATGTATTTAACAGGATCCGTCTTTGAAATTAACAGGGTAGTGTGGGTCAACATATACTATCTCAGTCGGTGAGCAGCCCATGCCAAAGCGCAACAAGTTTTCTCGAGCAGTGAGTATCTTGATTCACAGTCGGTAAATGTTTTGCTAAGGTAGTATATTGCATGCTCTTTTCGACCAGACTCGTCATGTTGGCCGAGAAGATATCCCATTGATCCTTCAAGCATAGTCAAGTACATAATGAGCGGCCTCTCCGGAACCAGAGGCATCAGGATAAGAGGTTCCTGCAAATATTCTTTGATCTTTTCAAAAGCCTTTTGACAATCATCGTTCCATCTGACCGCTTGCTCGTTTCTCAACAATTTGAATATTGGTTCACAAGTAGTTATGAGGTGAGATATGAACCGTTAAATGTATTTAAATCTACCTAGGAAGCCACGTATTTCTTTTTCTATTCACGATGAAACCCAACAGTTTTCCATAATGCACTCCGAAGGTGCACTTGTTAGAGTTTAACCTCAGACAAAACTTTCTCAATCGTTCAAACAACTTTTTGAGGTTTATCAAATTCTTTTCTTCATCTCGGGACTTGGCAATCATGTCATCCACGTAGCACTCAATCTCTTTGTGGAAAATATCATGAAACAGTGTTACCATTTCCCGCTGATATGTTGCCCTGACATTCTTCTAACCAAAAGGCATAGCTTATAGAAAAACGTACCCCAAGGGGTAATGAACATTGTTTTCTCCATGTCTTCCCGCGCCATCTTTATCTGATTATAGCCGGAGAAGCAATCCATGAAGGAAAACACCGAACTGAGCCGTGTTATCAACCAATACGTCAATGTGAGGTAATGATAAATCATCTTTCGGGATAGCTGTGTTTAAGTCCCGGTAGTCAATGCACATCCGGACCTTGCCGTCCTTTTTTGGTACATGTAAAATGTTAGCTACCCAGGGTGGATAACTAGTCACGGCAAGGAAATCATCGTCCCATTGCTTCTGAACTTCCTCTTTAATTTTCTTCGCCATGTCAGGACGAGTTCTAAGAAGCTTTTGCTTAACTGGAGGGCAGTCCTCCCTCAATGGCAGCTTATGCATCACAATGTCTGTATATAAACTTGTCATATCTTTATATGACCAAGCAAAGATATCCACGTATTCTCGAAGCATGCCAATCAATTCCTCTTTCACCGCGGCCTGCAGACTGGCCCCTATCTTGATTTCCTTATTTGCATCTTTTGACCCAATATTGACAATCTCAATCTCTTCTCGGTGAGGCTGAATAACTCTGTCCTCCTGTCTCAAAAACCTGGTCAATTCTTCAGGGAGTTCACAATCTTCCTCAACCCCTTCATCCGCTTGATAGATAGGATTATCGAAGTTATACTTAGTCATAGCAGAAGTGTTATCAAAGGAATCCGGGTGATTTATTCTGCACAAGTGATGTGCTTATTTCAGAATATACTTTATGAAAATAAAGGGAAAGCAAAACAAAATAAAACATTGTCATTTTATTGTTTTTATGAAAAAGTTTAAAATGAAAGAAATATACCACAATTTTGAATGTAAAAATTTCCTTTATTTATGATAAACAAAAATTGCACATAATGCAAGGGGGGCCTACAATGGATCCGTGCACCTTGGGAAGAGTGCAGGACTTGACATGCGTATGAAATGGAAAAAACACAAAAAATTACTCTGAATGGGAAGTCACTTGGATGATGTCCTCCGCAAACCAGTTCTTTAATTCTTCACTCGATACACATGGTCGTACCCAGTTATCCAGATCTCAAACGCTATCGGCGTCTTCTCCGGCATCAACTATTATCTGATTCGAATCAATAAGCCCCCCCTCGCTTGAGAAATTTACTAAACCTCTGCTTTGAGACCCCACAGATTGGCCTGGTGTGTATCCTATTCCAAATTTGTCTTCTTTCCGATCAACCTCCACCAATTTTCCCCAGCCTTGGGCATTACCTGCCTGCACGACTTCCAATACTTGCCTATAGGTAGCTATGGAAGTGCCAACTTTATCAGCACTCTTGAACACAAAATTGGGAGAAACTTCATTAATGTTGACAACTTCAAAAGCTTGGCACAACGTCTCATGGATCTCCCCATCCATTTCAACGTACTTGAACATAGACAAGTTGCTCACAAAAATGTCTTCTTCTCCAAATACGGTGACTACCTACCCATCAACAACATATTTTAATTTTTGATACAATGTAGAGGTAACACCCCCAACAGCATGGATCCATGGGCGACCAAGAAGACAATTGTATGTTGGTTGTATGTCCATACATAAAATGTGCTCTTAAAGACCTGCGACCCGATATTAACCGACAACTCCACTTCAACGAAGACTGATCTCTTAGATCCATCGAAAGCTCTTACAACCAGATCACTCGGACACAACACAATCTCATCTACATCAAGCTTCATCATGGATTTTTAGGTAGCACATTCAAAGAGGATCCCGTGTCCACCAACACATGGGAGAGAACAACCCATTTACACTCCATAGTGATATGCAGCGCTTTGTTGTGATTTCTTCCTTTCGACGTCAAGTCCCTGTCTATAAAATCTAGTCCATGACTGGAATTTACATTTGCAACCACAACTTCCAGTTGATTAACAATTATTTCCTGTTGAATGTACGCCATCTGCAGTACCTTGAGAAAATCTTCCCTATGCGCCTAAGAACATATTAACATGGATAGTATTGAGATCTTAGAAGGAGTTTGATTAGGCTGCTCGACCACTTCATAGTCGCTCTTCTTTATGATTCTCATGAACTCCTCCAACTCCTTTTCAAAGGTATTTTCCTCTAGAACAGGAGTCACAACGTCCTCCATAGCCACTTGTTTACCCTTAGCTCGTGCAGCAACTTCAACATCAGTATTGGCTCTGAGAGTCTGAGGAGAAAACAGTCTTCCACTTCTAGTGAAATCACCCAAACCTCCTACATTCACAACACTGGGATCAATAGTCACCAAAATATTTTCTTCAACTTTCTGTCCCTGTACATATATGTCTGCGCCATAGTGCAACGTAATCGCTCTTTGGTTATCATATGGTACAGGATCTGGAACCGGGATGGTGACCAGGTTTACCTCTTGAGGTACGTATATAGTAACAGGCTCTGGACGAGGAGGAACCGTCATCTCATAAGGAGTGAAATAAATGGTTACTGTTCATACGACGTCACTTTCGTTGTTAATTCTGTCAAACTGTAAAGACCATTCGGTCATCAAAATCAAAATTCCGTCCCTTAACTTGACACAACTATTCTGAGATAACAAGCAATCTTCACATTCTCTAGCACAACCTAGGAACACCTGTCCCTTCAACAAACAATCTCTTACAACAGCCAAAGGAGCCCGGACCTCATCAACGTCAGTAATTAGATTCAACCACTCTCCGTCTTCAATAACATTCACCCTTGCCCCACCATTATGGTTAGGCATCGTATTGTTGGTAACATTAGGTGGTGGAGTGAAATGTATAGCTTGTGAGTCAATCAAATCTTGTACTTACATCTATAGATCTATCCACTTCTCTGTAGAATGGCTTGGAGCGCCCGAATGAAATGCACAACGTGCATTAGCATCATATCCTGGGGGAGGATTTCCAACATGTGGCGCCAGAGTTCAAAGTTATACCATGTTTAAATCCAAAAATCTCTGCAAGAGAGCAACATATGTCATAGGGATAGTATCAAAATTACGGTCATAATGTATGGGTTGGCGCTACTGATACGACCTCTGTTGGTTGTTATACTAAGCACGTTGTTGCTACTGCTATTGTGGAGAAGGCCCTGATGGAATAGTGATAGCAGCCACTTGATCATATTGATTCTGACGATTATTACCTCTTCCTCTGTCGTACACCACATTGGTTTCACATTCTCTCCTCCTTTGCGGTCTAGCAAATGGTTTCTTAGCTCCAGACGAGCTACTCGAACTCACATCTTTAATTTTACCCATCTTCAACAAAGTCTCGACCCTCTATCCAGCAATAACTAGATCTGTGAACTTTATGGCCGAGCACGAAGCCAAACGATCCATAAACACTCCTTGCAATATTCCCATGAACATGTATGCCATTTCACTGTCCAATAGAGGAGGTTGAATCCTGGCAGTCAACTGACACTATCGCTGAGCGTATTCTTTGAAGCTTTCCTTAGACATCTGAGACATGTTTTGCAACTGAGTGTGATTGGGATCCATGTCCATATTATATTGGTACTGTTTTATAAAGGCTTCAGCTAATTCCTTCCAAATTCTGGCAGCAGCCCGGTTGAGCTTCATGTACCACTCTTGAGATGGCCCTGTAAGGCTATCCTGGAAATAGTACATCCACAACTTTTCGTCATCAGTATGTGCAACAATTCTCCCCACGTAGGTTTGGAGATGAGTTTTCGGGCAGGTGGAGCTGTTTTACTTGTCAAACATTGGAGGCTTAAACTTGTGTGGGATTCTCACCCCAGGAACTTATCCCAAATCAGAAACATCAAAGCCTAGAGTACTTTGAGATTGCATAACACGAATCTGCTCAGCTAGTTTGTCACAACGACGATGCACATCAACATTTTGATTACCCATGTCACCATCAATAAGAGTGAACTGGTCGTCCTGAACATCCATCTGAATTTGAGTTGGGCCCCTAGTATGAACAGGAACGCCAGTACCATTCTCAGGACCATCACCAATTCCATTCCCAGGACCATCTCCTCCAGTGCCATTGCCAGTACCATCACGTCGAGTTCCAGTACCAGTACCACGATTTCCTTCAACCATTTCTCTGATCCTCTCCTGATTCTGTTGCATACCACTCATCAGGTTCATAAATTGATCAATTTTGTTGTGCAATTCCACAAGCTATGTCTGCATTTGATCCATGATTCTGATTCTGTCTCGATTCTCCTTGGTCGGGTATATGTGAACTCTCTTCGCAACAATAGTTCTTGAAACGGAAGAGATGTTAGACACCTAGAATTGTACCTGCAAAACAAAGAAACAAGGTTATATGCATGCAATGCAAATGCTTGTGCTTTCCTTCTCAAGCATTTTGTGCCCCATTTCTGGTATATGTCTAAAGAATAATCTAGATGGCATTGGGAAACTGCTCTTTGAGAAAAGATCTTTGCAAGATATCCCTTATCCAGATGGCTTTGAACAACCAGGTTTTAAAGCACCCAGAGATCAAGAATTTGAATAAAAACTGCATAATATAAAGCAAAGCCTACAAGGAAAGAGTACTAAAATCCCCGTAGGGTTACAAGTCTTACAGAATAAAAGATAAAAAATGTAGAAAGAAAATAAATCAAGATTCCTACAACAATCCTATAGGTAATTCAAATACAAAGAAAATAATCTAGAACCTAAGGCGGCATGAAGACTTCAGTACCCTCATAGAACAAGCCATTCAATGATACATTCCAGTCACCTCTGAATTCTCAACCCTAACCTCCTGCAACTGAGCTTCCAGCTTCTTGTAATCTTCTAATGGAACAGTAGTCTGTGGTGCAGCAATCTGTGGTTGTAATTCCTTCGGATAAAGCGGAGATTCTACTGAAAATGGCAAGAGTGCTAACTCCACATAATTCTTTAACGAGGTAGTGTAAGGATCATACATTTTCTGGTCCACTCTCTCGAACTCTTTTTTTCCTTTTCTTGTCTTTCCTGTCCAGGCCTGAGATACCCATATCACCATCTCTTCATTACCTTCAGTGGGGAGATATAGAGATTTAGCTACATCCTCCACAGATGGAGGGTCTCTCATAGGTTATCCGAATTGTCTTCTTGCTAACACAGGGTTGTGATTAATCAATCCTTTCCTTCCCAACAAAGGAACATTGGGGAAATCACCATAGCTAGTAATCATGTCCTTCCCTAACAGATCTTTGTTACAGCCCTAGGCTATATCATCTGTAGTTAGTCCCATCAACCCCCGAGATCATTTCCATTCCCCCTTTAGGACTTTAAAAGGTCCTGACTTCGGTAGTTGCTTTCAAACCAATATGCAAACATAGGAGCACAGTAGTTGACAAACCCACCTTTTCTTTCGTTCCGATAGTGGACACCATAATAGAAATCTCCCAACAAGGTAGGTATAGGATTGTCGTTAGCAAAGATGGAAATGGCCTCCATTCTCACAAGCCCTTTATCACTAGAAACAAGCTAGCCTTGTACACCAATAAATCAAACAAAACACTGAAGTCTGCTCATTTTCCTTCCTGGGCGTATACCAAAGCCTCCTTAATGAGAAAGTCCCACTGTAACCCTTTACCTTTACTACTGCTCAAACCAACCTTGACCTGTGCTATGGACAAATGAAAAACCCTGGCTATCTCTTCTTCTTGGAGAACTCTTCCCGAAGCATAATAAGGCGAACTATCTCTGATAGGAATCTACCGCATGCTGGAAACTTCCTCTAGAGTAGGTGCCAAAATATAATATGGTAACACAAATCACCGTAATGGAGAGTCATAAAACTGCAGAAAAGTGTGGAGGTTATCCTTCTACTCCTCAGTAGGCTTTCCCATGTAGCGTAGAATCTTCCCATACCCGGTCTTGAAATCCCCTGAAACTTTGTCGTTCATCAGATCCTTTAACTTATGTAGATTCTTGACCTCTGGTTGCGGGAAGGTGTAATGAGCATTGTTCTCTCTTGGAATATTCTTAGCGTTTTCCATCTGGATATGAATAAAACTGACAAATACCAGAACCGGGAGAAAACACAAATGAAAACCTGAGAAATGAAACACAAAAATGTTAATGATGCATATGGTGAAATGTAATGCAATGCAGGACATGCAATCAGTCTGGAATTGTCTGGAATCTGGAATACAGAGCCAAGAGCCAAGTGATCAAAAACCCAAATGTCCTGTGAATAATAACCATTTGATAAGAACCCAGAACTAGATAATCAACCAGATACTCAAGAATTCCATGATCAAAGTAACCGGATCAGAACATAATATCACACTGGTAACAAATGGTATGTTGAGGTCAATGGTTCCTGCAAACCTGTAAACCCTTAAATTTCACGGGTGTGCTCCGGGTCAAACATCACAGACTCTCAAAGCCGAGTAGCAATAATATGTTCACCATTTCCGAGAAATGACTCATGATCAAATCAGGGAATCGGTTTATCATTATATACTACTCAGGGAGGTCTAAGCGTGAGTCTGGGAAAAACAAGAATCCCTTATAAGTCACCAACTTCAAGCGCTGAAATCGAGAAACAATAGTACATTCAGCCCGTGGGATACAATACTATCATCATACGACCAAATGCTTTGACTGAGTTCCTATAAGAGAACCAAGCCATCCGTTGCGAGTTCCTAGTGGGCCCTCGGGTGCAAATGGGTTTGCCACAGAATATGGTCTGCCACTTTCACCACTGGAGAGGGATGTTTCCACAAAGGCCCTCAATGATCGGTCCTCAGCTGCACATAACTATCGAGGTCATGTAATGAAGTAAGGAAGACCCCAATATCAAGACACTTTCAAGATGGCCGTAAATCTGGGTGTGAACGCACTACTACCCGGATGACAAGATATCATGAAGCCAAAGTGATTGTCCATGCTAAGTCCTAGGGTACACTCGAGCCTTTGTATTGGGCTCATCTCACAGTAACAATATCCCCAATCCCACCAAATAGAAAATCCAGTCCATACAGTCCAGTAATAATATGATGCATGGAAATAAAATAATAAAAGCGATAAATAAAGTTGTAAATAAAACTATAAATAAAATAGTAAAATAAACACACAGTAGAAAACAGTCAAACAACCAATGAAAAATAAACAAACAAGCGCTAGGATTGACTCACAAAGGGGAAATTAGAGATTCTGGGTTCGATGCCCAACAAAGTCGCCAGCTATCGCTCTCTGGATTTCCATCCTAGTACAAACGCGAAAGTGGCGCGAAAAAGGGTAGAGTCGCCAACTAGGCATTTTTATTCCAAAGGAATGGGAAAGGTAATTTTGCACAAACAAAAAAAAAAGAAAAGGAAGGACACGGGTCCTGCGAACCAAAGAAAATTGGGTTCGGGAGTCGGTTACGACATGGGAAGGAATTAGCACCCTAGATCGTCCGCCATACTTGATGGGATCCACGCTTGCAAAGAAAAATGTTTCAGAGGGTGAAGAAATGAAAGCTGCTTCAAAAGAAATGACAGAAACTGGATAAGAAAAGAAAATAAAGGGGGAAAATGTAGGGAAAATAAAAGAGTGCTCGAACGGCCCTTACCCCGCTGCTTACATACATCATATGGACATGAGGATCAGAGACGTCGTATTTCCCCTAACTAGGGAGGAAAATGGCTTATGTTTTAAAAGATTGAACTGCTTATGTCAATGCTCAGGTGTTGTAGGCTCGTCTGGCACGAGTGCGTTGCCATCTTGCAAAGAGACAAGTAGGAGCAAGTTCTTACGTTATGAGTGAAGGTGATGAGAAAAGAAGTCCCGAAGGAGAGACGATTATTCTTTGTTCAAGTCTTTTAAAGAAGTGTTTTTGTTTGTGAAAATAGTCTCATGATTAGACTTGTACATCATGATAAACAAGCTTGTACCACCACCAAGATGGGATGAATACAAGTGCTCCATGGAATAAGTCCTTACACGCAAGCCTACTTCACTTATTATTAATTATTTTTTAGGTTTTTGTGTTTGAAGATGAGAAAGAGAAAGAACCAAATGATCTTAAAGGTAAAAGAACTAAGGGGGACTAAAAAATCCTAATGTTATCATGCATAGATGAACCTAGGTTTGTGCCGTATCATTCTATCCTAAAGAAGATAAGGAAAGAAGAAAAAGAAAAGGAAAAGAAGAAGAAAGGAGTTAGAAAACAACTTACTTCTCTTAAATAAGTTAAGTTGTTTCTAAGAAGGATGGAAAGAAGTTGAACAAATGATTGATTAAGCACATTTAAAATCACAAGTAAAAGCATAAAGGAAAAGAGGAGACAAAAGTTTGAGATATAGAAATCTCATCCACACCTCTTACTTACCATAGCCCCTGAAAATGTTAAAAACATCCACAAATGATAAGATAAGATCAAGTAAGCTCAAACAATGGAAGAACTAACATTTAAACACCAAAATTCATTACAATCAGAACCTAAACATCATATAATTAGTCATACAAAACCACACCAAGAAGAGTGCAAGAAGTCACAAACAACTAGCAAAGAAGCACGGAGAAGCAAGATGAAGACATGACATTAAGATGAGCAATAAAGGTAAACACCAACAAGTAAACTCAAAGTAAAAACCTAAACATGTTAAGTAAGTGCTTAATAAGAATATTCAAACGTCAATTAAGACATACAAACTCATGCTTGATCAATTAGAGAGGACATGAAGAAGTTTGAAGTGAAGTGAGGCATGCATATGAATGTGTACTTAAAGCACAAGTTAACATCAAACAAGAAAGGGTAAAGCTCTCATACTAAAACCAGGGACCATATGACATATTATCAATCCATAAATAAGATCCTAAGAGATGGCACAAGTGCCTTTCTAATCAAGCAATCAAACATGGATCAAAAACACTTCAAATTAGGAAAGTTAAAGAACAAATCTCAAACAATTAGTGAACATGCCCTAAAAATTAAACCAATAAGTAAAACGACACCTCAAGTATGAACAAATATCATATCAAAGGCACATGACCAAAATCAAAAGCAAAGTCAATCAATGAAATGATCAAAACCCGACTAGGGTTTCATTAACTTTCACACAAAGAAACAAGCTAAAAAGGCGCCCAAACAAAGCCTAAAAAATGTGACAAAAATAAAAAAAGACACTTCATCATGTTAGCAAAGCATAGAAAAAAGAATCAACTTCATACCTATTATAGAATTCAAATTAAAAATCAAACAAGTCAGGTTGTGCAAAGAAGAAAGAAAATAAGAGGAACTTAAATGAACAATAAATTCAGGACACAAAAATAAAATAAAATGAAAAATAAATTTTGGATAAATTTTATAAAATCCTAAATAATGTTCATGAATTTTTTTGGAATTTTTGAAAATGTTCTACTATTTTTTAAAAATCAGATTTGAAATTGAAATAAAATTGAAGATAAAAATTTAAAATAAAGTCAAAGAGCTACATATAGCAATCCACTGACGTTTGAATTCAGAAATGGGCTTAAAGTGGGGGTGAGAATAACACATAGGTCCAAGTCCAATACACGCAAGATCACAACATTATCCATGGAATTCACTCAATCATCAAATTCAATCAAGAACTTATGATTAATCTAAAGCTAAGGATGCAGTCAACACAATCACACAAGTCAGCATATCAAAGACTCCACACGCACGCACATGATAACAAATGCGGACTGGAAAACACATGGATTAATTATAAAAACAGAAGGCACATGACACACACACTTATTTTAATGTGTTGTCAACACATAAGCCACATGATTCAAAAAATCAATGGACATGATTACGTCTTCTTTCTTAAGCTTCCCCTTCACTTGAAATACAGTCCTATAACGGAGCCCTAGCTCCGGTTACCGGAAAATTCATGACAAGAACATAAGTTCATAGAAACACAAATAAATCTCCAGATCCACACAATTTATCATGCTGATCAAGTATATGAACTCAAAAACATCAAACAATCAATAAATCTTACGGATCGAAGAGAATAAGAATGAACATCAATCTTTCAAACTCATCATACACACTCAATTCTCAACCATTTTCAAAACTAAACATATTAGCATATTCAGTGAAGCACGTAAATCATTATACACACAAGAAATTCAAGATTTAGAACAAAAGAATCAGATGCTAACTGAACTTGAAGTCTCTAAAATACTCAAAGAAAACCTCAGCGAAGTGCAGATCTACTCCTTAGCTTCTCTATTTGCAAAATAAATGCAAATAGAGCTTCAAATCCCCCTGAATCTTGAGCTTCAAACCAAAATGCTTCTGAATTGCACTTGGAGGAAACCTTGCTTAGAGCTCAAACTAATGGTAGATTAATGATCCTCACACTCCAAGGATGAAGAATATGCAAGGAAATGAGGCAATGTGTGTGTGAGCAAAGAAATTCAAATACAATTGCAAAAGAAGCAAAAAGTTTGAAAGTATGGAATGAGTGAGCCTCCTCCTACAAAATTTGTTTGATTCTCTTATACATCAAGTGTTTTGGAGACTGATTAGGGTTTTAGATGCAATGGGAGCATGGAATGTGTGATAGGGAGTATTTTTCAATTTTGCATGAAAATGCACATGTGGTGATTTATGCATGCATTTTTTCCATGAAGTGCACAATTTGACTTGTTTTGGTCCATTTAGCACCCTTGGATCAATCATATATCTTAGGATACTTGGAATTTTGAATTATGAATGAAGTTGCCATTTGTGAAAATCATAATCCACAGGTTCTTGTGAATTTTTGGGAAAACTTAGTTGTTTTGAAATGCACTTGAATGTAGTAACCAGAATTGGTACATTAGAGGCCTTAGAAATGCATAACAAGCCTTTGTGCAAAGTGGTAGAAACTTCAAAATATAGAAAACCCTAAAAATAAGCCAAATTCAAATTATTGTATCTTTCAAACCAAAAATGCTATGGACAAGATGTTGTACTTTTGGAAAGGGGAGAGAAAGCCCAACAACTTTCATGTTTGAGGAAAATTCATTTGGAGTCATCTTGATGATGAAAGAACTGAATGAAGTTAGGGCAAAATTTGCCAAAAATAAAAAGTTGAATTACAAGTCACTTTCCATATTTGGCAACTTTCTTCCAAACTCTATATACTTGCAAATTGAAATTACACAAGCTATTATTTGCCCTTATGAATGTCCATAGGCTTGAAAATGATGATTGGAACCCTTGTAATCCTATGGTTGACTTTTCTTCTGCATATTTGACCTCTTTCTTCATTTACAAGTAATTAGTTCAATGCCTGACTTCCTTAATGAATTTTTGCATAAAACTTCATCCATAGGCCTTATATACCATTAAAAAACCTTTGACCATAATAATTGGTCAAAGTTATGAGGACATGATGATTTGAGGCAAAACCCTAATTAGGACTTCCCTGTGTAGGAGCATATTGTGTACTCTTGAGCTTATGATGAATCACACCCCTTCTTGGGGTTTGAGAATGAATTTGAACTTGTATAAGATATGAGGATCCTTTGTAGGATTCTTGTAAGACCACCTGGCTCTCCCCTTGACTCTGAGGAATCTCAACTTGATATGTGACTGATTAAATGCCCTATGCTTGTAACTATGGATATCATGCCTCATTTTTCTATGCCAAATGCTAAGACATTTATGTTTTATGCTATGTTATATGATGAGAAAAAGGAAGGGCAAATTTGGGGTGTAGTTCCTCGTGATAGACTTCCCGTCATTGTACCAATGTATTCTGGGTCACCCGACCCTTGCTGAACTCATCATTATACCATCCACGATATATTTGATGATGAAGTACTACACTTCATCGGGGCAGGTAGCCACTCTCCATGGGGATATCAAAGTCGCTTGCCAATGTTTCAAAGTTTCATTTAAGGGGCTCAATGCCATAGCCATCAAGCCAAAGCGAACAACCAAGGTTGCTCTCACCAGTAGTTATGAGAAGCCTAAGCCACTCCCTCGGGTTGAATCAATTGGCCTCAACAACAGGTTTTCCGAAGAAGAGAAGGAGGCAAAACTGGTCGAAAAGATCTCTTCGCCTACTCGTCAGGTGCCCGACGAAGATTTCGAGCTGGTCGTTTTAGGTGGAGATCCTGTATAAGGGGTAAAAATTGGAGTTGACCTCCCGGACCTCGCGAGGAAGCAGCTGAAGGTGTGCCTCGGGGAGAATATTGATTTGTTCGCGTGGAGCGCAACTATGATGCTAGGGTTGGATCCTGAAACTGCATGCCATCATCTGACCATAGATCCCTCCGTCCGAGCTGTGGCACAACGCATGAGGAAGCAGTCCCCAGAAAGATAGATGATGCCAAGTAGGAAGTTAAAGACCTCCTAGAGGAAAAATTTGTAACCGAATCCAAGTATACCACCTGGCTCTCAAACATTGTATTGGTTAAAAATAGAAATGGAAAATGGCGCATGTGTGTTGACTAAACTGATCTCAATCAGGTTTTCCCGAAAGACACTTACCCTTTTCCTATTTCGGGTATAATCAAATACCCTTGGTCGTGCCCGATAAGAAATACACCGCCTTCATGACCAAATCAGGCAACTATTACTACAACGTAATTCCCTTCGGCTTGAAAAACACAAGCACGACCTACCAATGCATGATGAACAAAGATTTTCGAGCAGAAATCAGAGACATGCTCGAAGTTTACATGGACAACATGATCGTTAAATCCCATGAGGAAACCAATCATGCTCTCCACTTAAAGAAAATTTTCGATCAAGCACACAAGTGCAAAATTCGATTTAATCCAAAAAAATGCATGTTTGGGGTACCCACGGGAAAATTGCTCAGTTTCTATATAATTGAAAGGGGAATCGAAGCTAACCCCGACAAGTGTAGGACATTCTCCGAAATGCCCACGCCAAAACCCAAAAAATCCATCTAGTCACTAAATGGGGGTAGTAGCACATTATCCACAATTGAAACACTTCACAAAATTCCTTCTACACTCGGTAGTAGCATGTCCAAGGCCTCCACAGTTAGAAAATTTCACTATGTTCTTCCCACACTCAAAAGACTTATGACACAAATCACCACACTTGTAACACTTGACGGGGCCAGAACTCCCTCCACCAGATCTCTTATCAATGTTTCCCTTATGCTTGCCCTTATCAGCGGGTGTCACATAAGGTCCACTTCTAGCATGTTGCTTTCCTTTCCTCTCATTCAAACTCTTGTAATATGTAGAACAAGCCTTGTTATCCTCCTCGAAAATTCTACAACATTTTGTCAAATCCAAAAATTTTCTTATTCTTTGATATCCCACAACTTGCTTAATCTTAGGATGCAATCCATTCTCATACTTAATACACTTCGAGAACTCAGCAGTGGTAGCAACATAATGAGGATGAAATTGAACCAACTCCACAAACTTAGCAGTATAGTCCACCACGGACATTCTACCTTGTTTCAGTTCAAGGAACTCCATCTCCTTCTTCCCTTTCACACTTTCAGGGTAATACTTCCCCAAGAACTCAGTACGAAATAACTCCCAAGTTATCTCTTCATCCTCTTCCTCAAGATCTTGACTTCTACTGACCCACCAATCATCAAAATCTTCTTGTAGGTGAGATCCAAGCCTCACCTTACTCTCTTCAGCACAGTCCATGACTCTGAAGATTCTTTCAAACTCTTTCAACCAAACTTGAGCACCATGGGGATCAAATCTTCCTTTGAAAAACGGTGGTTGATTCTTCCCGAACTCATCATTAGCATTCACATTCGGTGCACCCTGCTCCGCTCTAGCCATTGCTTCCAAAGCAGCATCCATCACATTGTCATTTCTACCAGCCATATTCTGATTATTCCCAAAAACAACAACAATGGTAAACAACAGTTCAACCATCACAACAACAAGACAGACACAACTGACTCGACACTGGCTTGACACTGGCTCTGATACCACTTAATGTAACACCCCCTTTCTATACCCCCAAATAATCAATTAATCATTTAGGCACATATAAAAATTTCACCAGAGTATAATTAAAACATAGTATAAAAGAGGCATGTCACATTATACATGAAATTAAACATCCAACACCTGCTCATTTAACGATATGCAGCAATTGGGTAACTCTAAACAAAATGATTTAATCCTTACACCCATATCTCAACATTAAAATAACAGCGGAAACTAAACATAAATCAACATCAAACATATATATACATATATATATATATATATATATATATATATATATATATATATCATCAAGTTTGATCCACCACATAATTCATGTTTACATAAACATTCATCACCAAGATACATATACAAATGCATCACAAAAAGGCATCAAGCCAACTCTAGCTACCCGGTGCTACATATCAGAGCCGACCGACCAAAAGAATGAAGACACGCTTCACAAAAAGACCTCCAGCAAACTTACTATGTAATGCCTCATAGAGCATCATAAAACAACAGAAGGGTGAAAATTTTTATCATAATAACAATGCATATAATTATATATCTTAACATAAAAATACACATATACATATTCTCACCACAATTCAACATCCATCACACATATACATCATAATGTATATATACAAAACAAGCATATTCATCATGCATAATTTCACATCATTTCACATAAACATATACTTTCATGTTTATTTACCAATTTTTATCTCTCCTCATAAACATACAATATTCATGTTTATTCACCAATTCTCAATTATAGATGATAATGCAAATCATAGAGACCGACTCACGACTCTATGCAAATGCAATGCGTTACCGACTCAATCATCTCAAGTTCACTCAGGAACTTATTGGAACCATCGCTCGTTACCTAAAGTAACTCCCCGTCGGGCATACGATGTTCACCTATTTCTCACACCCCACATGGGCACACAATGTTTATGGATTGCTCACACCCCACACGGGCACACAATCCGATTACTCACACCCCACACGGGTGCACAATCATTTGTGATTAAATCACCCATTACTCACACCCCACATGGGCACACAGTGTTTATGGATTGCTCACACCCCACACGGGCACACAATCCGATTGGTGACACCCCACACGGGCACACAATCATGTTGTAATCATCGCATACCCCCCACATGGGCACACGATGTTACAACGGATTCACATAGAATCCCACAATACAAGAATGCATACAGTATGCTTCACATGCAAAATGACACACAACATTCTTGAAAATGCATGAATATTCACAATATAATTATGCATTCATCTTATACAATCACAAAAAAATCATACACGTTCGCATCAATTACGCCAAACGGCAACGAACTCTTTCACTAACATTATGCATTCATATTCATTTCACGGAATGCATTTATTTGTCAAACGGTTAGTATATCACAATCAATCCCACAGTTCCTTAACTAACATAATTACGTTTTATCAGAAACGTCGGGTAAAAGTCGGCTAAAAATTACATCTTTTAGAATCATTAGTTTCTACATTTTTAGCTTCGAATCGATATAAAGAACACCAAAAATGGATAACCGAAACTCAAGTTACGAATTAAAAACACCAACCCAAAAAGTCCAAGGCTCGCTGAGCGATAGGTTCGCTCGCTGAGCGAAAAAGTTCCTGGAAAGCTCGTTGAGCAAGGAAACGCTCGCTGAGCGAGAAATGCGATTTAAACAGTAGCTCAGTCACGCAACAGTCCTACTAAAAGGCCCCAAAACTCAACCAAACTTCCACAAACATGATCATTAACATGTATTAACTATCATACTTCGATTATATCAAGTTTCAACCGATTAATCTACCAATTTCTTAGATTTTCATCAAAACCCTAAAACCTAACATTCTCTAAACTTATCCAAAACAAAAACCCAATCAATCTAACACATACATAATCATACACAATGATAAGATAACAATATTTCACACCCTTACCCAATTGTTTCAATTCCTAGGAGCTATCTTGAAGATTTTCCAAGTTTTCCTCTTTTTCTTCTCTTTTCTCTTCTTCTCCCTTTTCTTTCCTTTTTATTTCTTTCTTTTTCTCTTTTTCTTTCTCTTCCTACTCTTATATCTTTCTATCTATATTTTCTATTTTCTATTCTCTACCAAATATCATTTTCTCTCAAAATATAATTCCACATAATTTCTAACTTAACATTAATTAGCAAATGTCTAAAATACCCTCCAATCAAATTTTAACCGAAAATTCTCAAAATGGTAAAATAATATAACACATCAACATATCACATAAACACACCAATTTCATAATTAAAAAAATTATCCCTCAATTTAAATAAAAGACTCAACAAAAATGGAATAATCGAATCGGGGCGTTACAACTCTCCCCCACTTTAGCAATTTTCGTCCTCGAAAATATTACCTTATTCAAACAACTCCGGATATGACTCTCGCATCCCCCTATCTAATTCCCAAGTCATATTGCCTTCCGCAACGCCTCCCCACGCTACTTTCACAAGCACAATATCCTTGCCTCTTAGCTTCTTGACTTCACGGTCCAAAATCCCAATCGGTAAAGCTTCAACCGTAAGGTTATCTCTCACTTCAACCTCGTCCATAGGAATAACATGTGACGGATCCGGAACATACTTCCGAAGTTGCGAAATATGGAACACATCATGCAAAGTCGAAAGATTCAGAGGCAACGCCACAAGGTAAGCCACATTGCCAACTTGTGCAGTAATTTGATACGGTCCAATAAAACGAGAAGTCAACTTCTTCGACTTCAAAGCACGACCCACACCCGTAACCGGTGTAACTCTCAAAAACATATGGTCGCCTTCCTGAAACTCAAGATCTTTCCTTCGCTTGTCATGATAGCTCTTTTATCTACTTTGAGAAGCTCTCATCTTCTCCGGAATAAACTTCACCTTCTTCGTCCTTTGTTGTACCATCTTCGGTCCAACTACCGTTCTCTCACTAGTTACATGCCAATACAAAGGTGTTCGACATCTCCGACCATACAAAGCCTCAAATAGTGTCATACCTATACTTGAATGAAAACTGTTGTTGTAGGTGAACTCAATCAACGCTAAATAACTATCCCAAGGACCACCTTGCTCTAGCACATAAGCACGCAACAAATCCTCCTACGATTGAATTTTCCTCTCGGTTTGACCGTCCGTTTATAGATGGTAAGCCGAACTCAATCTTAGCTTAGAACCCAAAGCCTTTTGCAAACTCTCCCAAAACCTCAATGTAAATCTAAGATCTCTATCCGATACAATACTCTTAGGAACTCCATGCAACTTCACAACCATAAAAACCCATATCTCGGCTAACGTCTCCAAAGGATAACTAATATCAATTGGAACAAAGTGAGCAAATTTAGTAAGTCTATCAACAATCACCCAAATTGCCTTATGACCTCTTTGCGTATTCGGAAATCCCGTAACAAAATCCATCGATATACTATCCCATTTCCATTCCGGAATATCCAACGGTTGCATTAAACCACTAGGCCTCTGATGTTCTACCTTAGACTTCTGATAAGTCAAACACGCATATACAAAATGAGCTACATCTCTCTTCAATCCAGACCACCAAAAGATCTTCTTCAAATCTTGATACACCTTATTCGCTCTCGGATGAATACTTAATTACTTTCGTGTCCCTCTTCCAATATCATCTTTTTCAACCCCACATCATCGGGAATACAAATATGACCATGAAATCTCAAAACTCCAAAATTATCAACCTTGAAATCCTCATTCTCATTCATCATCAAATTAACAAACTTCAAATCCAACTTTTTCTTTTCATATACGGTTGCAAGAAAATCATTCGTAACCTGTAGCATACCAAGTCTCACACTTTTCGGCATCATTTAACAAACTAAACAAGTCTCTAAAATCCTCCAAAAGTTCACATTCTCTCATCATCAATGCGGACATATGTAACAACTTGTGACTTAAGGCATCGGCTACCACATTTGCCTTACCCGGATGGTAATTCAAACCAAAATCATAATCCTTCAAAATCTCTAACCACCTTCTTTGTCTCATGTTCAATTCCTTTTGTTCAAATAAATACTTCAAACTCTTGTGATCACTAAAAACTTCAAATCTTGCACCATAAAGATAGTGCCTCCAAATTTTCAAAACAAACACCACGGCCGCTAACTCCAAATCATACGTAGGATAGTTCTTCTCATGCACTCTTGGTTGTCTTGAAGCATAAACCACAACTTTCCCATCTTGGATCAAAACACCACCTAGACCAAATAATGAAGCATCACAAAACAACACAAATGGTTTCGTCGGATTTGGCAAAATCAAGATCGGAGCCGTTGTTAACCTTCTATTAAGTTCAAGGAAACTCTCTTCACAATGAATATCCCAAATGAAAGCATTTCCCTTACAAGTCAATTGCGTTAATGGAAGTGCCAACTTTGAAAATCCCTCAATAAACCTCCGATAATAACCCGCCAAGCCTAAAAAGCTTCGAATCTCCGTAACCGATCTAGGAACTACCCATTGCATTACCGCATCAATCTTGGATGGATCAACACTAATACCACCATCGGAAATAACATGTCCAAGAAAACTTACTTTCGACAACCAAAACTCACATTTTGACAACTTAGCATACAATTGTTTCTCTTTCAAAATCTGTAACACAATCCTTAAATGCTCTTCATGTTCCTCTTGAGACTCAGAATAAATCAAAATATCGTTGATGAACACAATCACAAAACGATCATACTGCTCATGAAAAATACGGTTCATGTATTCCATAAATGCACCGGCGTATTAGAAACTCCGAATGGCATCACAAAATATTCGTAATGACCATATCATGTTCTAAAAGCCATATTTTGAATATCCTCTTCTTTCACACAAATCTGGTGATATCCTGATCTCAAATCAATCTTACTAAAAACACGCGCACCAACCAATTGGTCCATCAAATCATCTATCATTGGAAGCGGATACTTATTCTTAATTGTCACCTTGTTCAACTATCGATAATCAATGCATAACCATATACTCCCATCCTTCTTCTTTACTAACAATACCGGAGCACCCCAAGGAGAAACACTTGGCCTTATAAATCTCTTGTCCAACAAGTCATTCAATTGCTTCTTCAACTCTACCAACTCTGATGCTGACATACAATACGGTGCCATCGAAATCGGTCTAGTACCCGGAACTAGATCAATAGAAAACTCAACTTCTCTTTCCGGTGGTATATCCTTAATATCCTCCGGAAACACTTCTCGAAAATCACACACCACTAGGAACCCATTGATTTCAACTTCACTCTCCACATACAATGATGCAAACAAACCGAACAATTAAGCTTTGTCCATTAAAAGTTTGTTCAACTCTTTCGTGGATAGGAAACTCTCATCTTCATCATCATCTTCCAAAGAAGGAAACTTTACTAACTTGTGGTAGCAATCTATATGAACTCGATTAAATTGCAACCAGTTCATACCCAAGATTACATCCAAACCCTCCAACGGCAAACAAACTAAATCCATAACAAAATCTTTACTATACATGGTCAAAGAACAACTTACACATACCAAAGAAGTAGTTACCGACCCTGAAGCAGGAGTCTAATTAACCATCTCACCACTCCAAGAAGACATAAACAAATTCAAACACTTAGCGCATTCAAGAGAAATGAATGAATGAGTTGTTCCCATATCAATAATAGTAATTAAAGGCGTACTATTAATAAAACATGTACCTTTAATCAAATGGGCTGCACTAGTAGTGTCCTTCCCTACTAATGCAAACACCTTTCCGCCCGCTTGAGCTTGCTTCGGCTTAGTACACTTGGTACTAATGTGACCCACTTCTCCATAATTGAAACACTTCACAACATTCCTTCTACACTCGGTAGTAGCATGTCCAAGGCCTCCACAGTTAGAACATTTCATTATGTTCTTCCCACACTCTAAAGACTTATGACCCAAATATCCACACTTGTAACACTTGACGGGGCCAAAAATCTCTCCACCAGATCTCTTATCAAAGTTTCCCTTATGCTTGCCCTTATCAGCGGGTGTCACATAAGGTCCACTTCTAGCTTGTTGTTTTCCTTTCCTCTCATTCAAACTCTTGTAATGTGTAGAACGAGCCTTGCTATCCTCCTCGAAAATTCTACAACATTCCGTCAAATTCGAAAACCTTCTTATTCTTTGATATCCCACAACTTGCTTAATCTAAGGACGCAATCCATTCTCATACTTAATACACTTCGAGAACTCAGTAGTGGTAGCAGCATAATGAGGATGAAATTGAACCAACTCCAAAAACTTAGCAGTATAGTCCACCACGGACATACTACCTTGTTTCAGTTCAAGGAACTACATCTCCTTCTTTCCTTTCACACTTTCAGGGTAATAATTCCCTAAGAATGCAGTACGAAATAACTCCCAAGTTATCTCTTCATCCTTTTTCTCAAGAGCTTAACTTCTACTGACCGACTAATCATCGGCTTCTTCCTTCAGCATGTGAGATCCAAGCCTCACCTTACTCTCTTCAGCACAGTCCATGACTCTGAAGATTCTTTCAATCTCTTTCAACCAAACTTGAGCACCATCGGGATCAAATCTTCCTTTGAAGAACGGTGGTTGATTCTTCCCGAACTCATCATTAGCATTCACATTCGGCGCACCCTACACCGCCCTAGCCATTGCTTCAAAAGCAGCAGCCATCACATTGTTATTTCTACAAGCCATATTCTGATTGTTCCCAAAAACAACAAGAGTTCAACCATCACAACAACTAGACAGATATAACAGACTCGACACTGGCTTGACACTAGCTCTGATACCACTTAATGTAACACCCCCTTT
Organism: Lathyrus aphaca; assembly: GCA_963966055.1. NCBI lineage: Eukaryota > Viridiplantae > Streptophyta > Magnoliopsida > Fabales > Fabaceae > Lathyrus > Lathyrus aphaca. Next base: position 499,452,654 of record OZ014519.1, on the reverse strand, counting down.
CTATACCCCCAAATAATCAATTAATCATTTAGGCACATATAATAATTTCATTAGAGTATAATTAAAACATATTATAAAAGAGGCATGTCATATTATAGATGAAATTAAACATCCAAGACATGCTCATTTAACGATATGCAGCAATGGGGTAACTCGAAACAAAAGGATTTAATCCTTACACCCATATCTCAACATTAATATAACAACGGAAATTAAACATAAATCAACATCAAACATATATACATATATATATATATATATATATATATATATATATATATACATATATATATATCATCATGTTTGATCCACCACATAATTCATGTTTACATAAACATTCATCACCAAGATACATATACAAATGCATCACAAAAAGGCATCAAGCCAACCCTAGCTACCCAGTGCTACATATCAGTGCCGACCAGCCAAAAGAATAAAGACACGCTTCACAAATATACCTCCAACAAACCTACTCTGCAATGCCTCATAGAGCATCATAAAACAACAGAAGGGTGAGAAATATTTTCATAATAACAATGCATATAATTATATATCTTAACATAAAAATACACATATACATCACAATGTATATATACAAAACAAGCATATTCATCATGCAAAATTTCACATCATTTCACATAAACATATACATTCATGTTTATTCACCAATTTCTTACACTCCTCATAAACATACATTATTCATGTTTATTCGCCAATTCACAATTATAGATGATAAATGCAAATCAAATAGACTGACTCACGACTCTATGCAAATGAAATGAGGTACCGACTCAATCATCTCAAGTTGACTCAGGAACTTATTGGAACCATCGCTCGTTACCTAAAGTAACTCCCCGTCGAGCATATGGTGTTCACCCATTGCTCACACCCACATGGGCACACAATGTTTATGAATTGCTCACACCCCACACGGGCACACAATCTGATTGCTCACACCCCACACGAGCACACAATCATTTGTGATTAAATCACCCATTTCTCACACCCCAAATGGGCACACAATGTTTATGGATTGCTCACAGACACACGGGCACACAATCGGATTGATCACACCCCACACGGGCACACATACATTATGCTTCACATGCAAAATGACACACAACATTCTTGGAAATGCATACATATTCACAATATAATTATGCATTCATCTCATACAATCACAAACAAATCATACACGTTCGCATAAATTACGCCAAACGACAACGAACTCTTTCACTAACAACATGCATTCATGTCCACTTCACGAAATGCATTTATTTTCCAAATGGCCAATATACCACAATTCCTTAACTAACATAATTATGTTTTATCGGAAAAGTCGGATAAAAGTCGGCTAAAAATTACATCTTTTAGCATCATTAGTTTCTACATGTTTTTAACATCGAATTGATATAAAGAACACCAAAAACGGATAACTGAAACTCAAGTTACGAATTAAAAACACCAACCCAAAAAGTCCCAGGTTCGCTGAGCGACAGGTTCGCTCACTGAGCGAAAGAGTTCCTATAAAGCTCGCTGAGCGAGAACTGCGATTTCAGCAGTAGCTCAATCACGCAACAGTCCTACTAAAACGCCCCAAAACTCAACCTAACTTCCACAAACATGATAATTAACATGTATTAACTATCATACTTCGATTATATCAAGTTTCAACCGATTAATCTACCAATTTCTTAGATTTTCATCAAAACCCTAAAACTTAACATTCTCTAAACTTCTCCAAAACAAAATCCCAACCAATCTAATACATACATAATCATACACAATGATTAGAAAACAATATTTCACACCCTTACCCGATTGTATCGATTCCTAGGAGCTATCTTGGAGATTTTCCAAGTTTTCCTCTTTTTCTTCTCCCTTTTCTTTCCTTTCTATTTCTTTCTTTTTCTCTTTTTATTTTCTCTTCCTACTCTTATATCTTTCTATCTATATTTTCTATTTTCTATTCTCTACCAAATATCATTTTCTCTCAAAATATAATTCCACATAATTTCTAACTTAACATTAATTAGCAAATGTCTAAAATACCCTCCAATCTAATTTTACCCGAAAATTCTCAAAACAGTAAAATAATATAACACATAAACACACAAATTTCATAATTAAAACAATTATCACTCAATTTAAATAAAATACTCAACAAAAATGGAATAATCGTATCAGGGCATTACATGTGCCTCAGGGAGAATATTGATCTGTTCGTGTGGAGTGCAACTATGATGCTAGGGTTGGATCCTGAAACTGCATGCCATCATCTGACCATAGATCCCTCCGTCCAAGATGTGGCACAACGCATGAGGAAGCAGTCCCCAGAAAGATAGATGATGACAAACAGGCAGTTAATAACCTCTTAGAGCCACAATTTGTAACCGAGTCCAGGTATTACCACCTGGCTCTCAAACGTTATATTGATTAAAAAGAGAAATGGAAAATGGCATGTGCGTTGGCTAAAATGATCTCAATCGGGTTTTCTCGAAAGATGTTTACCCTTTTGTCGCTCCCACCTGATGACACCCGGCCAAGAGGGGTACAAACGCGAACGGTTGGCGAAAGAGGAAGAAATGAAAAGAGTCGCCAGCAAGGCATTTTAATCCCGAAGGAAAGGTAATGCTGCATAAACCTAAGAAAAGATGGATAAGACGGTCGCGAACCAGAGAATTTGAGAAAGGGGGTTGGTTACAACCTGGGAAGGTATTAGCACCCAGATTCTCCGCTGTACTCGACGGGATCCACGCTTGAAAGTTTGTGCTTAAAGGGGTAGTGTTAGTGATATTTTGTGTGCAAGAGCTGGAAAAGAAAGTAGGTGTCAGTGCAACAGAGATGTGAAGTGAAATAAAAGAGTTTCAGTGTAAGGAAAGAATGTGAAGCTCAAGACTATGAGGCTTAAAGAATAATGCTGGAAGAGAGGGAATATACAGAGACTTTTGTTCGATAACAGTTATGTTATGCCTACGTATCCTCTCGTGCAATGAGGAAGTCAGAACACCGTAGTTCGACTCAAAGAGACTGAAAGATAAATTGACTGATGAACTGCTTACTTGTCTATGCTCAAGTGTATGACCTGTTTGGCTCAGGTGCTAATTGTCTTGCATTAGATGGGAGAAGCAAGTTCTCGTTTGTGAGTGAAGATGATGAGAAAAGAATCCCAGAGGAGACGATTATTGTTTGTTTTTGTGTTTTCAATCTTCTATTGCTTTTTGAGGTTTGTCATAAGAAAATGATCTTAAGCCTAAACCAAGGGTTAGTAAACTCATCACATCCTCCCTCTGATTAGGGGTAATGAGAACACCTTAAGTATGAAGTAAACACCTCACACTTAATCAGCATGATGTAGGATTAAGATCATTAACCTACTTGCAATTATTTAGATGTTTTTGGTATTTTATTTGGTGTTTAGTAACGAGTTTAAGCCATAATCCAGGATTTAATGGACCCATTACACCATCCTAAAAGAAGGATAATAGATGAGAACATTTAAGCTGAGGAAGATACCTCAACTTAATCCATGATTAGGGATTAACCTCATGACAAAACAAAACTTTATTAAAGTGGATTTTAATTAAGGGTAAGATTAAGAAGTGGATTTTATGGTTTGTAAGACAACTTGAGGGGGACTTGTCCATTAACACTAGGGTTAGTCCTTCTTAACCAATTAAAGAAGAATTAGAACCCTAATGCAAGGCCCAAGTTACAAGCTTGATGTCTTAGTGATTATTAGGTGAATTGATTAAAGGATTTAAACACATTAAGGGTTTAACACTTAGCATTAAAGTTATACACTCCATCCTAATAGAAGGATACATGCATAACCCTAATCACAAAGCCTTAAAGCCTTAAGGGTTTAGTCCTTGATTATGAGATGAGAAGAGAAGACACAAAGATGACACAAAGGTAAAACTAATGGGGGACTAATAAAACCCTAATTGTGATCATGCTTAGATATTCCTAGGGTTTATGAGGCTTACAAGAAGATCTTCAAGAGAGCCACCAAGGAAGGAGCAGGATGGAAGGAAAAGAAGCAGCAAGAAGCAAGACAACTTACTTCACTTAAGAAGATAAGTTGCTTGAAGAAAGAAAGAGGAGAAAGAGCATGAATGAGCAAGCTCACTCTAATTCACAAATAAAATTCAGCAATGATACATAAGAGAGATGAGAAAAGATTATGAGAAGTGAAGGAAAATTCACTTCTCAAACACTTACCACCTGAAAAGTTAGCACAAAGAAATGAAATGAAATGCAAATGAGATGAAATGCAAAGATGGAAATCAAAGTCAGAAGCATATACATGATGCAAATGATGTTATGAGATGGTATGAAAGCAAAATAAGAGATATGGATGATCATACAAAGGATGGGAATGTAAATGAGACATGAAAGGAAGCATGAAAGTTCATGAAAACTTATGAAATGTAATGGATGCATATGACATAAAGTGGAAACAAAAGCATGGAAAATGGATGAGGAAATGATCAAGAATGATTCTAACATGTCCTAAAATGTCTTATATGTCATGTGGATGCACAAAATGTCATGGCAAGTTCATGTATGCAAGCTTATGAAGAATGAATGCAAATGAAGGCAAAGATTAGGGTTTATGTACAAGATGCAATGCAAAATTCAAAATCAGAAGCAAAACATGAGATAAAAAAATGAAAATGGGATCAAAGGTACCCTATACCCACACAAGTTCACTGCCCAAAGGGGAAGGTCAGAAGCTAAACCCTAAGGGACTTATGATTTTCCTAAATTTCTAGGGTTTTAAGGTGATCCTAAAGGGAAAATACCAAACAAATGGAGAATGAAATATAAATTCATACCAATTTTATCTTAGAAACTACATGATATGTGGAATGCAATGCAAAAAGAACCATTATCAAACCCTTCATGGTTAGGCAGAAAAGATTTTTCTAAGTTAGGGTCAAAATATTGATTTTTAAGTACCCTAAATCCAAAGAAAATGTCAAAATGGATCAAGAACCAAAAAGAAATTTGTATGAATGGTTTGATAATGTCTCTAAATGTGTCAAGATGCAATGTGATTTGTTTGGTGATTTTTAGAAACTTTAATGGTATTTTAATTAATTAATTTCCATTAATTAATTAAAATAAACATTTAAATATTTTAAAAATACAAATTTTATGCAAAAAATAAAATAAAAATTATTTTTGGGATGAGAAAAATATTTAAAGTCATGATGCGAAAAATAAAACTTTTTGAATGCATTTTGCTATTTTAAATAAAATGAACAAAGAAATGCAAATAAAATGAAAATAAAATGAATTAAAATGCAAAGTATGCTGATCTGAGGGCCAGGATTCAAACCTAGGGGGCGGGAATTGACTGCGCGTGTGATCTAGTGGTCAGAATTCAAACTGGATTTTTTGAATTAATTAATCCTAATTAATCTAATTAATTAAGATTAGGGCTTAATGAAACTATCTGAGCCATTCACTGCGCGCGCGAAAGCTCAATCCAAGGGTTATTATTCAAACTGGGCCTACCCTAATTAGGGTTAATCAACTTCAGATGACCAGAATAGTGGTTCCGGTCATCTTCTCTGGCGAGACAAACCTCCAACTTCTTCCCTAGGCTAAATCAAACCCTCTAACTCTCCAAAATCATTCCCCTAACAATTCTAAATAAGAATCAATCACCAAAACAAATTTATCATGCCTCAAACACAAGATTCGAATCAAACATCAAAAATTGCAGAAATTTTAGAAGCACGATACAAGCTCATTTCTTAATCATTTTTCATCATTCAAGGCTCATTGTGATCAGTGGAACACACTCTACCATTCTATAACTAAAGAAACAAGTTCTGGAAAAATGTTTCAGGGAGGTACCTGAGCTTGAGCTTTCTCAGTTTGGGACTTTCAGGCCTTCTCTCTTTGTGTAAACCACTCCCCTTGAACTCTTGATGAAGCTTTGATGCTTGGTTGGAGTGTTTTGTGGCTAGTTTGTGAGTTTGCAACCCAACTGGTCAGAAATCATATTTGGTTTGTGAGGTGTTTTTGGCTGTTTCAATGGTTGGTTTGTGATCAGTGAGTGATTTAGAGATGAATGGTGGAATTTGTTTGAAGATTGAGTGAGTGAGCTGAGAGATTCGAAGGGTTTTGCAAGTTGGAGAGTTTTTGTGGAATGCTGAGTTCTTGGAGTGTTAGGCTTGTGGTCTTATGAAAATCAATCCTTGAAGCATGCTTGTAAAGTCTGGATAGGCCAGAGAGTGTGTGGTGGACTGTGGTGATTGGTATGGGCAAGTTGCCAAAATGTCAACATGACTTGTACTAGAGGTATGGGCAAGAATACAGCTGGTCTTTGGGCATGTCCATGCGCAGCTGACTTCATGGATGTCCATAAATCCAATCTTGAGGCAATTCAGCATGTGGGAATAAAGTTATGGGGTGTTTTGCAATTATGTGAAGTTTTGGCCCCTTTGAGAAATCTTGATGATCAAGGCATGAAACTTGAGATTTCTTTGGGAAATTCTGAATTATAGGTCATGTATGATGTTTGTGTAATGGTTAGAAGTCACTTTGAGGTCACAAATTGGCTTGACATGAGTTTTTGCAAACTTCCCTCTTTGGTACATAAGTGAAATTTTGTGATTTTTCCTAACTTTGCAAGGCCATAACTTGAGTTCTATGATGAATTAGATCAATTTCTTGTACTTTTTGAAAATGGAATGATCCAATCTACAACTTTCATGACCAATAATTTTTCATTTGAAGCATTTTTGAATAAAAAGAGGAGGTTGAAAAACATTCCCAAAATGGCATGTTTGCATTATAAGTCACTTTCCCAAAATGGCAACTTTGCAAATGACTTGAAATTCTTCAATTTTGTGAACTTCTAACTTCTTCTAAGATCAAATAAAGATCATATATACCCAAAATGATGGAGAAGACCCTTTGGTATGCATGATCCTTATAACATATAGAGACCAATAGAAACAAGAATGACCAAAAAAATTGGAGTTATGGCCTCTGAAACCAAAACCCTAATTTTAGGTCATATGTGCAGTTAAAGCTGGCTCTGCCTCCATGCCTTGCCAGTTCTTGTGATTTTCTGACTTCTTTGATCTTGGGAGGTTATAATATGATGCTTGAACATACATGGACCCTCTTGAGATGATTGATGACCTTTGGAGTGGCTCAGATGGCTCAAGGATTGCCCATATCACAAACCCTAGATGCAGATGACTTTGAACCAATGCAGTGAAGCAAAAATGCAATATGAGATGATATGATTGAACTTATGCAAATGAAAAGAATCACAAGCCCTGTGAAATGAGTGAGGGAAAATTTGGGGTGTTTACATCTTTTCCTATTTCGGGTATAATCAAATACCCTTGGTCGTGACCGATAAGAAATACACTGCCTTCATGACCAAATCAGGCAACTATTACTACAACATAATTCCCTTCGGCTTGAAAAACACAAGCGTGACCTACCAATGCATGATGAACAAAGTCTTTTGAGCAGAAATCAGAGACATGCTCGAAGTTTACATGGCCAACATGATCGTTAAATCCCATGAAGAAACCAATCATGCTCTTCACTTAAAGAAAATTTTTGATCAAGCACACAAGTGCAAAATGCGATTTAATCCAAAAAATATGCACGTTTGGAGAACCCACGGGAAAATTACTCAGTTTCTATATAATTGAAAGGGGAATCGAGGCTAACCCCGACAAGTGTAGGAAATTCTCCGAAATGCCCACGCCAAAGCCCAAAAATCCATCCGCTCAAAACACGCTTCCCCTATTCAAGCTCCTCCGTAAATAGAATGCTTTCGAATGGACAGAGGAGTGCGAGAAAGCCTTGACACATCACAAGAAGGCTTTGTCGGAACCCTCTGTTCTCTCCCGAATAGAGGTCGAAGAGACTTTGTTTCTATATTTGGTCGTCGCAAACGAGGCCGTAAGCATCGCCCTCATATGAGAAACACCCGAGGGACAAAAATTAATCTACTTCACGAGCAAAGCCCTACAAGGGCCCGAGCTCAGGTATTACTATATTGAAAAAGTTACCCTAACTCTCCTCAATGCAGTGAGGAGACTCAAGCACTATTTCCTGGAACACACGATCATCGTTCGACTAGACCGACCTATTAGACAACTTCTCGTTCGACCTAACATGGCCGGAAGGATACTCAAATGGTCCTTGGAACTGTCTAAGTTCGACATTAGGTACGAAAGCATTATAGCCCTCAAAGCACAAGTCTTGGCTAACCACCTCAGACAGTAAAGCTTGCGCGTCCAGGAAATGGACCATTTTCGTAGACGGAGCATCAAGCTTAATAGGAAATGGAGCATGATTATTCTGGAAAACAGGGAAGGTATCTTGATAGAGGTATCCCTCGCACTATCTTTTCCCACCTCCAACAACCAGGCAGAGTACGAAGCTTTCCTCGCTGGTTTGAGGCTCGTCAACGATCTAGGAGCCAAAGAAATAATCATTTGTACGGACTCAGCTCGTGGCCTTATAAGTTAAGAGAGAATACTAGGTTAAAAGCGACATCTTGTCAGACTACCTGATCCTAGTCATAGAAAAAATTACAAAGTTTACGATCGTATAAGTCAAACATGTTCCTCATGAACATAACGTACGAGAAGATGTGTTACCAAAACTTGTGAGAACAAAAAGGAAAGGTGGAAACAAATATGTTATACAAGAGATACTCCATCGGCCCAACATTGAAAAGACATCATCAATGATGGACATAAATGTCATCAGCGAAGCTAACAACTAGATAACCTCAAAATACAACTACTTGACTAACGACGAACTGCCCTAAGACCCAAAAGAGGCCAGTGTAGTTAGGCGACGAGCCTACTCATATGAATTAGTCGAGAGCAAACTCTACCAACGATGATTTTCTTTTCCTCTCCTCAAGTGCGCCGATGAGGAGTTGATCCCGCATATCCAATGCAAAATCCACAAAGGCATCAATGCCCAGCATCTGGGTAGGAGATCACTAAAAAGGAAAGCCCTTCCGGAAAGATATTATTGGCCAACAATGCAGAACGACGCCAAAGATCACGTGAAAAAATGTGATAAATGACAACGACACGGGGACATGCACCTAGCGCCTCTAAACGAGCTTAAGATAATGTCCTCCGCGTGGCCATTCGCATGGTGGGGCCTGAATATCCCTGGTCCCTTCGTCCTTGGTTCAAACCAAAATAAGTACTCAATCGTCGGTGTAGACTACTTCACAAAGTAGATAGAAGCTGAGGCTCTAGCCAAGATCACAACCCTTAACATATTATATTTCTTCAAATGTAACATCCTTTCTCATTTCGGTTAACCCAAGCCATAGTTACCGACAATGGGACATAATTCACATCTAAATATTTCCAAGAATTATTTGTCAACATAGGAACTAAACAACACTTTGCTTCAGTCGAGCACCCGAAAACTAACGGGCAAGAAGAATCAGCGAACAGGGTAATCATATGAGGACTTAAGCAGAGATTAGATGAGATTAAGAAGCGTTGGGTTGAGGAATTGCACATCATTTTGTGGGCATACCAGATCCCGCCTCACTCTACAACCGGGGAAACCCCTTTCCGACTAGCATACAGAACAAAGGTCATCATCCCCATTGAAATGCATGTACCGTCCATACGGACAAAAGCTCCAATGGACGAAGATACCAATTCAAGAGCATTACGTGAAGAGCTCGATTTGGTCGAGGAAGTTCGGTCAGGAGAAGCCCTACGTGAAGCATCACTTAAAAAAAATCACTATCAGACATGACTCTAAAGTCATAAAATGAACATTCGAAGTCGGAAGTCTCGTCCTGAGGAGGAACCATAAGGACTCCAGTGAAGGTAAACTAGTCGCAAAATGGGAAGGTCCCTACCGTGTCTGAGCGAAAATGGAAAATTGAGCCTATTACTTAGAAAACTTGAATGGGGAAGAACTTGCTCGTCCTTGGAACGCAGGGAAACTTAAGCAATATTATTGTTAAGGCGTATGTTGGCCTGCTCGGGTCTGAACGATGGAGCACAAACAATGACCTAACATGCATATCTAGGTACAAATATTGCATACCAAAATCTTTTCTTCGACGGGGTTTCCCTCATGAACGAGAAAGATCACCATCACACGAGTGGATCCTCAATCGAGTCCATCATTGTCTTCGTACCATGAATAGGCAGAACACCCAGCTTGCGATGGGACATTAGTGTCGCGGAGCTGATAAGTGCCAATTTATGTTAATATGTAGTATAGTTTTTGACACTTTTCAAGAACTTATTTGGACTTCTAATGCTTTTCCCGTTGTTTCCGGTTAATTTTCGTAGTTTAGTTTATTTGTTTACATAATATAGTTTATTTAACTTTTGTTTTGTGATTTTTAGGTTTCACCATTGGAATGAAGAAAGCAATTCATGGCGACGCTCTTCTTGAAGATTTTGAAGAAAATGAAGTTTTTGAGGTCGCTAAGCGAGCTGCTATAGCTGATTCCCAGGGAGTTTCTTGCTAAGAGATGGCCTAAGCTCGCTTAGCAAGCAAAGGCGGTTTAGCATTTAATGAATGCTTACTCAGCGAGCCTTGTGGTTTTTGAAATGTATTAAAGGGTTTCAACATTCCTATTTTGGGTATCACTTCATATTTCTTAGAGAAAAACCCCTAGAATTCATATTTTCACTTGTTTTCGAAGAATCGGCGCATCAATAGTCGGGAGATCGTTTTTGATGCTTTGTCTTCTTCACCTCTTTCTTGTAATGGAAGTTTCCATGGTTATGGATAGCTAAACTCTTAATATGTCAAGGTTATAAGGTAGATAGGTCTTTAATTTGTATGTATAGTCTTTGATCATTGTGTATGAACTCTTGATGATAAACATATGGTGGAAAACTTTGTGTTTATGAAATATATTGTGTGTGCTTCATGATTGAGAAATGTGTTCCTCACTGTCATACCCTAAATTTTGACCGAACATTTTTAATTTTTCTTTCATCTGACGTTTTTTATCAATTTATTTGATAGTCAGTCAGTTTCACATTTTTAGTCCATTAATCATTAACCATTGCATTTTCTATTCATTTTGTCATTTGAAATCATATAAGTTTCTTGGTTTTTTTTGAATTAATTGTTTCGGTTTAAGAATAAAAATTTTAGATATTTTAGATTTAGTTTTATTTTTGTTATTTTATTTTAGTTGTAATTTAGAGTTTGTTTAGATTTAAGTTTGACTTCAATTTAGGTTTTAGGTTTTTATTTTTTTTTAAGAAAAATGTAAATTAGTTTGATTTTTTTAAAAAAAATAGAAAATAGTTTGTTTTGGTTTAACTTTATTATTTAGTTCTAAGTAATTTCTTTATTTTTAATATTTCATTTAGGTCATTTCCATTATTTATCTGTCTTATTTTAATTAATTTGTTTCTTATTTAATCTTATTAGATTTTTTCTTTTAATTAGATTAACAGTTATTTATTTATTTTAATTAATCCAACTTTCAATTGTTTGTTATTTAGTTAACTATTTTAATTAGACTTTTAATCTAAATCAATCCTTGTCATTTAACTGTACTTATTTTTTAGTTTAGTTACAATTTAATCAGAAACAATTTGCTTTTTTTTTATTATTATCCAAAAGTACAAAAAGGAAAAAGTTAGAAGAAAATTTCAGGAAAAAGAAGATTGATGTAACAAGGAATCAAAAAGATGGATTTTTGTCCTCTGTTTAGGGACCAATAGACAATCCAACAAAAGGGGGGCTGACTTTCTGAAACGGGGGGAGGACAGAAACACAGAAAGAGAAAAACTGAGCATTCTTATGAACCCTCATCATCAAGACCTGTAAAAGAAAAAACACCTTTCAAACAAAACGTCAAAACTAGCAGCAGGAACAGAAAAACCAGAACAGAAAAACCAGAACAGAAAAAAATTTCCTCAGCCACAGCAACAACTCAAAGCAGCACACACAAAACCATTTTTTCTCCTCCACCTCAACTCCCATCAACATCCACAAAACTTCTCACAACGCCAACAGCAACAATACTCCCTCAAACTTTCACACAACTTCGCCACCCTTCGACTCTTTCAAATCTCACTCTAAACCCTTAATCTTTCCTACAAAAAATCAGAATACACCCAGCCAAATCTTATCAAAAACCTGTGAACTCATTCAATGCAGCACCAAAACCGTTCACCTCAACCACTGTTTTCATCTACCCGTGAACGACTGAACGTCAACACTGCGCAAGCCTATCACCGCCCTTCCATTCATCTTCAACAACACACCAAAATATAACTCCACAAGAACACACCTTCGAACCCCCTGCATAACCTCTGCTATACTGAAATTCAGTAACAACACCACTAAACCTGCAAGCTTCAAACAAACTCACTACAGCAAAAACTCAGTCACACAATCACTTTCCTTTTCAACAAACAACCACCGAACGCCCCCCCTCACATCTCCATTTCTGTTCGCAACACTTCAACCTCTCCAACTCTTCATCAACTTCAACCTCCAAACAACAACAGAAAACAAAAGCAAATTCAGAAAAGAGAAGAAGGAGACCAAAGTCGATCTGAGTTTGTGAAAAGAGATAGGGAAATCGCATAAGCTGAAGAAGAGCAAACCGAAAGAGAAGGGGGAACCGCAACTTGAAGCTGACGAGAAATTTGGTGGCGGCGGCGATGGCGTGTTTGGTTCCATTGTGTGTTGAACGATAGCTTTGGCTTTGATCTTGAGAAGACGAAGAGCTCGGAGAAAGAAATCGAGGCTTCGAGGATAGATGGTGATGGTGTTGGATCCGCAATAAGCTTTTAGCCGGCGACGAATTTGCTTGAAGCTACCGCGTGATTCGTAGATGATGAAGCCGTTAAGGATCGAAGAGTTGCGGAGAAATGAAGCGAACTTACAGTTGCGGAATAAAGAAGCTTCGCCGGCGTTCTAGGTTGTTGTAACTTTTCCGCCGGCGCCGATTGAAGGAGCCGTCGCCGTTTCGAGGTCGTTTTTGCGAGTAAAAGGAGATGGGAAGCGGTGACATTGAAACCAAAGCTGAGAAATAACAGGGCATCGTTTTGTTTCAGGATTCTTGGTTTTGTTTTTAAATACTGATTTTTTTTATTTTTTATTTTTTGAAAGAAAATTCTATAATAGTGTCATTCTTGAGAACTGGGCTAGGCCCACGTTGAAATTCCTTTCTGCACCCCAGACTTATCATCATCTTGTTTGTTTTTGTTTGTTAATTTTATGTTTTGGTTAATATTTTTGTTTAGATTTAATTAATACTTGTTCTAGGTTTATATTAGAATTTTGATATTAACTCTATATTAATTTTGCTAACCTTGATTATATTTTTTTATTATTTTTGTTATATAGTTTAGGTTTTATTTTCAATTAATTTGTTTAATTAAATAGGATTTTTTTATTTATTTATTTGATCTCGGTTTTAGTTTTCGCGTGATGCCTTGTAGGTTTATTGTTTGATTGCGATGATGGAGGAAATTTCTTGATGATGGTCTTGTTGATTGTTTGTGAATTTCTTGATGCAAACGGCGACGCTTAGTGGATTATTTCCTGAACACGATGACCTATCTTGATGAATGTTCCGACTATTTGGTTTAATATTCATGGATGCCCTGGTGATATTCCGACAGGTCTTTCTTGCTTTATTTGTGCGTGTTGAAGAGGCAACGGACCTCCTCCGTTAGGTAACACTGAGGCCTGATTTTCCTTATCGCATGTTGTTGCATCTGGAAGTCCTACTGGTGTAGGCTCTGTTTGTGCATTGTCATCTTATCTCTGTATCTTCATTCTTATTCATCTTATCTTATTCTTCTTCCTCTCTTATTCATTCTCTACTTGAGGTGTGCTTAGGCCACCATGGAGCTTCTCCTTTCATCTTTCTCTTCTTCTTTCTTTCTTCTTTAGGATAGTGAGCCCCACTAACCTAGGACCATCCGAGCATGTGAATATTAAGATTAGACTTTTCCCACTTAGTTTTACCTTTGTGTCTCATTGAGTCTTCTTTTCTCATCTCATAATCAGGGACTAAACCCTAAAGGCTTTAAGGCTTTGTGATTAAGCTTATGCCTGCATCCTTCTCTTAGGATGGAGTGTATAACTTTAATCCTAAGTGTTAAACCCTTAATGTGTTTAAATCTCTTAATCAATTCACTTGATAATCATCAAGACATCACACTTGTAACTTGGGCCTTGCATTAGGGTTCTAATTCTTCCTTAATTGGTTAAGAAGGACTAACCCTAGTGTTAATGGGCAAGTCCCCCTCAAGTTGTCTTACAAACCCTAAAAATCACTTCATCATCATATCATTAAATAAAATCCACCTAATCAAAGGCTTGTTTTGCCATGAGTTTAATCCCTAATCATGGATTAAGTTGAGGAGCTTTCCTCAGTTTAAACACTCTCATCTATTATCCTTCTATTAGGATGGTGTAATGAGTTTGTTTAATTCTTGACTATGGCTTAATCTAATTACTTAACACTAAACAAAAACACCAAAAACATCTAAATAATCACAAGTAGGTTAATGATCTTAATCCTGCATCAAATGGTGATTAAGTGTGAGAATCTGACTTCACACTTAAGGTATTCTCATTACCCCTAATCAGAGGGAAGATGTGATGAGTTTACTAACCCATATTTTTAGGCTTAAGCTCATTAACTTATGACAAACTTCAAAAGCAATAAAAGACTGAAAGCACAAAAACAAAGCAATAATCGTCTCCTCCGGGATTCTTTTCTCATCATCTTCACTCACAAATGAGAACTTGCTTCTTCCGTCTAATGCAAGACAGTTTGCATATGTGCCAGACAGATCATACACTTGAGCATAGGCAAGTAAGCAGTTCACAAGTCAATTCATCTTTCAGTCTCTTTGGGTCGAACTACGGTGTTCTGACTTCCTCATTGCACGAGAGGATACGTAGGCATAACTTAACAGTTATCGAACAAAAGTCTCTGTATATTCCCCCCTCTTTCCAGCTTCATTCTTTTAGCCTCATGGTCATGAGCATTTCATTTCCTGATCTCACACTTCACTTCTTTTACACTGACACCTGTACATTCTTTTCCAGCTCATTTATACACAAAAATGCACTGACACTACCCCTTTAAAACACAAATCTTTTAAGCGTGGATCCCGTCGAGTACGGCGGACAATCTGGGTGCTAATACCTTCCCAGGTTGTAACCAACCCCCTTTCTCAGTCTCTCTGGTTCGCAACCGTCTTATCCATGTCTTTCTAGGTCTATGCAGCATTGCCTTTCCTCCGGGATAAAAATGCCTAGCTGGCGACTCTATTCATCTCCAGTGAGTTCACTGCTGTGTGTTCTCATTGTTCCTTTTCGCCGACCGTTCGCGCTTGTACCGGGATGCAAATCTTTGGGAGCGACAGCTTGGCGACTCTGCTGGGGACCCTTATACTGTAATCAGGGCTTCTGGTTCTTTTTGTGGGTTCCTCCTAGCGCTTGATTGATTTGTGTTCACTGGGGTGTTATGTGTTATTTGTGTTTGTATATTTTATTTATTGCTTTATGTACAGTTATTTATTGCTTTCTTTACAGCTTTACATATATCATACTGTCATACTGTTCTGGTTGGATCTGGTTTTGTTGCTTTGGTGGGTGGGGTTCTATTGAGAGCTTAAGGTCCTATACCTGGGACCTGAGTGACACCTAGGCTAGAGTGGTTCATGTTCTTTCCCATTCCATTTCGGTCTGGTGCGGGAATATGAAACACGGTTCAGATATGGGTTTCTTCTTGAGAACTCTGTGCTACAGATTTCCTGTAGTGCTA
This sequence comes from Lathyrus aphaca, assembly GCA_963966055.1. Taxonomy (NCBI): domain Eukaryota; kingdom Viridiplantae; phylum Streptophyta; class Magnoliopsida; order Fabales; family Fabaceae; genus Lathyrus; species Lathyrus aphaca. Next base: position 499,436,843 of record OZ014519.1, on the reverse strand, counting down.
GGGCTATCTGGGAAGCCTGCTAAGTCTGGATGACCTTTAGTATTGACCTTCAGAAACTGAGGTGAATTAGAGGAGGATTTTTATGGTTATTGTAAACACCGTACCTCCGGGTTAGAAGTGTTTACACTTCTCATAACTGATCCAAGTCTGAGGATCCTTGTTTTAGAACACTACCTGTGAGGGGGTTGGGCTGTTTACAGATTTGCAGGAACCCATGACCTCAACATACCCTCATTACCAGTGTAGTCTTATGTTTTGATCTGGTCTCTATGATCCTGGAGTTCTTCAACCTTTGGTTCTCGGTTACTATTTTGGGTTATTATGCAGATCTTGTGGTTACAGACACTCGATTCTTGGTCCGGCATTCCAGATTCCAGGCAGTTTCCAGCTGTGATCCCATGTCTTTGCATCTTTTGCATTATCATTTTGCATTTCGCATTTGCATCAGCATTGCATTTCCTCCTCCAGAGAGCTCATCCTTCCTCTTTTGTCCATGACAAACCAGTTGATTTCCCGGTACTCAGTTTGAACAAGTGTTAACTGTTGGAAGACGACAGTGTTTGAAGGAAGATTGAGCAGTGTCAAGAGGTAAAGGGTCAGATTGGAAGCCGTCAGTAGCTATGTCAGAGAACAACCGTCAGAATGTTGAGTTTCCACCTGGTTTCACTTCGGTGACCAATCCTCTGTATGGTCTTTCTCCTGATGAGGATCTTCCACAAGTAAGCAATCTTGCTCAAGCTCAGCCTGTACAGACCCCGATCGTGAATCAGAATGTACCTGAACCATCTGTTGTCCGAGGTGGACCTTCAACTTCTTCTGATTCTACAGATTATCAGAGTTTTGCCTTCCCTATGCCAGATTTCCAAGGGGCAATCCCTCTTGTGAAAACCAAGGATCCACGAGCTATTGATCCTGCTGAAAGGTTTCGTATGTTGGACGAGCGACTCAAAGCCTTAGCGGATCCTGATGCCTTCGGTTTTGATGCTCTAACCCTGTGTTTGGTGCCTGGTCTTGTCATTCCTCCAGATTTCAAAACTCCGAAGTTTGAGAAATACACTGGTGTCAGTTGCCCGAAGCGTCATTTGGTGATGTTCTGTAGAAAAATGACTTCTCATGCCTGCAATGATAAGTTGATGATTCACTGTTTTCAGGACAGTTTAAGTGGGGCATCTTTAAGTTGGTACATGGATTTGGAAAGCAGTCATATCCGATCTTGGTATGATTTATCCAGAGCTTTCGTAAAGCAATACCAGTACAATATGGACGTGGCGCCCAATCGCACGCACTTGCAGAGCTTATCCCAGAGGAGTGGTGAATCTTTCAGAGAATATGCACAGCGGTGGAGAGAATTGGCAGCCCAAGTGCAACCACCACTTTCAGACAGAGAATTAATTGACCTATTCGTGGGCACCTTGCAGGGTCCATACTTGGAAAGAATGAGTAGCATTGGGATGACAAGCTTCTCTGATTTGATGATGGTTGGAGTACTTATCGAGAGCTTGCTCAAAAGTGGAAAGATCCAGGACTTTTTGAGTATCCCAACTAGCGAAGGTGAGTCTGTTGTTAGCTCCCAAGAGGAAGAATGGAATGACGTCAGTGCAGTCATGGAAAATATCAAATATTCTAGACCAACATCTTCTCAGAGATCATCTGTTCCCGTGTCTGGTTACTCTTATGGGCATTCGGCAATGCTTAGAACACCATATCAGAAGTCCTGGGCTCCTCCTCGTCCAAATCTACAAGCTCATGGTCGAAGACCTCAGAATCAACTTCAGAGCCAGCCTAGGCCTCGTAACAACCTAGAAAGAAGGATTGCTCCTCTTCATCCAGTCCCCATGGCATACAGTGAACTCTTGCCACATCTAATTCAGAGCTCTTTGGTGTTTCCCAAGCCTCTCAAGCCGTTACCAGGGCCGTACCCTCCAGGGTACAATCCTCATGAGCAGTGCGGGTATCATGGTGGATCAATGGGGCATTCAACTGAAGATTGCAAAGCTTTTCAAGCCAAGGTACAACAGTTGATCGACAAGGGCTACATCTCCTTTCCAGAAGGAAGCTTGGTTGTGCACGTCAACCTTTCACCTGATTGAGTTCAAAGACTTCAGAAGAAGCGTATCTTGATTTCAGTGGCTCAGACAACAGATGTCATCAGAGTTGGTGATTACTGTATCCTTTTATCATTTGCATTGTAGTTTCTTTCCTGTTGGCAGCTACTTGTCTCTTAAGCAATGTTATTTTTGAATGGTAATGTTAATGTAGTGATCTTGCATTTTTGAATCAATTATGTCGCATTCGCTCATTTTTCTTGCATTAAAAAAAAAAAAAAAAAAAAAAAAAAAATTGCATCCATATACCTCCCATTTGTTTCACTGTTGTTTAGCAGGTTTGAGGGAGGATGATGACAACTGAATACTCATAATTGTTGAAGGTATGCTTTCAGGGTAGAACCTGTTGACGATGTACAGGCATTGCTTCAATTCCCAAACACCGGAGATATAAGGAAGATAGACCCTCGTCAACCCCTTTGAGCCTTGAAGTAGGAGTTTCTTTTCTAAACGAAAAAACCCTCACATTCAACCCAGGGCAGGGTAGTCATCAGTTAATTTGACTGAGCGTTCAAATTTCCAAAGGAGTGTGCATCCGAGGATCCATTACCTTTATTCATTACACCTCAAGAGGTCAAGGGACGTGAAACCACAATGGTTACCCCTCAACAGCAAAGGAATGAGGCAGTCAACCCTTTCAGCAAGTCATGACAAGCCAGTGTCACACGATTTGTTCAACAAAAATAAAAAGAAAAAAGAAATAAAGCCCGCTAAGTCAAAAAAATGTGTGAAAACATATGACTTAGGCAAAAGTTAGGGCATCCCGCTGGACTTCAAAATCAAAAGCAAAAAAGGGATTCAGTCCAGGCAAAAGTTAGGGAGTAAAAAATAAATAATGAAAGAGAATCTTCCATGAGAACAAAGTCGTGTGACCAGACACAAAGTCATAAGGGGTTACTGTTACTCCAAGAAACCTCATTGGTTCTTAAATCATCAACGCCATTGGTTCCTCAATCATTACAAAACCCTTGTGAGAAGCGAGCGCTTAAGTCGAATTAGCTGAACATAGGACTGGAGAACATCAAGGAGAATGGGTGGGCACAAATAAACTTTGAGCCATAAATCTTTCTTTCTAGAACCGTAAACCAGACTACGTCATAACCCTTGAAATTCCTAATTGAATCAGGTTCAATTCTGAAAGCATACTACGACAAGGTTGCGTAAACTGACTCCTAACGATTTGCTAACTCAACACTACGTTTGGACTAATTGTCCATTCGTCGCACACTATCACAGCATCAAAATAAATAAATTTTCAAAAAACTTGCATATGTACTGCATTAAAATTACCATTTGTAAATGAACAGTTTTAATTGCAAGTCAGCCTGTGTCATCAGGAAAGTTCCTACAAAGAGCAATCGCGAGGGAACTTGATCATTCAACAATAATGACCAGAATCAAGCGCATCGTGCAGGCCTATGAATCAGGGGCATGTTATCCAGTGGTTTTGTTGACCAAGGAATCTGTCAGGGTAAAGGGAGTTCCCAAGCATCAGTTGATCGAGGAACGTCATTCAAAATCAGTTGATTAGAGCTGAATCTGCTAAAAAGGGGCATGCCACCCAGAGTTTCCGTTGACTAAGGGTCAATTCTTCCAATGCTCAGTCAGAGTGGGTCAAGTCGCTTCCACGCTCATACCGGGGCAGAATAATTCCAGAGCTCACTAAGTGCAACTCTCCTCGAGAGAGCATCCAAGTCTGCTATTCCAGAAATTGGATAATCAATGACAGTCTGTTCAGAGATTCACCCCCCCAGGGGCAAACTTTAGCTATGCAGAGCAATTATATCAGTAATCTCAGAGTTCAAGACGAGTGTCGGGAAATCATGCTACCCACCGTCGCCTTTGTCACCCTTCTCAACCAGAAGCCTTGTCACCTATGACTTTTTTTTTTCCCCATCCTCGGGAGTTTTTCTAGCTTTTCATAATCATTGAATAAATCATTTGCATACGTTATTCATGTCGCATATAGAACATATGCATCATCATTGCATTGAGCATAACCCCCGCAACATCAGTCTCATCCAGAGGGCCTCGTAACCCCAACTTATCAACCTTTCAAAGTCCAGTTCTCGTCTGGCAAACCGTCCAAAGTCCAGTTCTCGTCTGGCAAACCCTTTTAAAGTCTAGACCTCGTCCGGCAGACAAACCCAAAGTCCAGTTCTCGTCTGGCAAATCAACTTCAAATACCAGTTCTCGTCTGGTAGGCGAATCTTTTAACCAGTTCTCGTCTGGTCACCTTTTCATTCAACCCATTGAACGCCAGTTCTCGTCTGGCAGTCATTCTTTTTTCAGAGTCAATTCTCGTTTGACAATGAACCTCAAGTAGTCAGTTCTCGTCTGACGACTTATTCTTTGCCCATCAGTTCTCGTCTATTGGCCTACCTTTAATAAATCAGTTCTCGTCTGGTAATTCACCTTCAAAAGTCCAATTGCTTGGCAACCAAAAAAATATATCTATCAACCTGGCCCTAGCGCCCAACCATCCTTGTTTCATATCTTTGGTTATGAGCATACGTCTGCATTGTACATCATTTGCATTGCATCTTCATACCGCATGGTTTCTGTTTTAGCTCTGATGTGGGGCAAGAATCGTTTCAAGACGTAATCTGGGGCAGTTATCTCAAGACTTGTTGAATTTCTGCGAGAGTTTGAAGACACTGGGGCAATTCTGGGTGCCAAGTCTTCTGTAAAATCCTCTGAAGACGATCTTTTTATGGATGATGCAGTATGGTATAATTGAGGAGTTAAGGGAATGATAGTTCACTCAGGATGATCGGTAATGCAACTTTTGAACTTCAGAAGTTTGAAACACTGTGTTAATTCTCAGGGAATGTCTGGTATTTATTTTACCAGCAGGGCATTGGAAGTTTATTTCTTCCCCGAGCATAAAGATCTTCTTTCAGCCGACAAGATTCCCTCATGAGGAGTTGGTTATTCGCATTCAGTCAAAGTCAATTTTCATTGGCATATCTTCCCAACACAGCTGTTATGCTATACTTGGGGCATATTTTGATTCTCCAGCTAAGTCTCTCCTCAGCAGAGCATTTCCAAATCCTTTCTCAACCATGAAGGTTGACATCCCCAGCTGAGTTGGAGCAGATGATAACCCCAGCAGAACTTCAAGGCTAATTGAATCGTTCTCATCCCCAAGCGGACTTATCTGTCCACAGTGAAGTTTTCCCAACAGGCAGCTGAAGGCCTTGCTTCCCCACAAAGTTAGAATTATCAGAATTCCCTCCTCAGCAGGATTGTGTGATCAAGGATCTTCCCTAGCCAAGTCTAAAGATGATCTTTCCCCATAGAGTCATCGGGATTCTCATTTCCAAGGGATTTCTGTAAACACCCCAAATTTGCCCTCACCCATTCACACCATGGCTTGTGATCATTCTCATATGCATAAACACAAACATATCATCTCACATCTCATTTTTTATCCACTGCATAGCTTTCAAGGCATCTGCACCTAAGGTTTGTGATCTGAGCAATCCCAAAGCATCTTGAGACATTCCAAAGGCCACCAATCAACTCAAAGGGGTCCATGTGTGTTCTTATATCATATTCCATCTTCTCAAAGTCAAAAATGCAGAGGAATCACAAGAACTAGGGTTTGAGTGGATGCAGAGCCAAGTTTGACTGCACAGTTGACTGAAAATTAGGGTTTTGGTTTCAGAGGCCATAACTCCAATTTTTTTTTGGTCATTCTTGTTTCCATTGGTCTATATATGGTATAGGGAGTATGCACATCAATTTTCATGAAGAAATTCCATGGGGAAGTCATCTGATCAAGGGTTGACTTTTCAGACAAGTCAGTGTAAAATCAGGGCATCTGAGGCCCCCAATGACCCAACCAATGGGTGATCTTCATCATTTTGAGTGTATATGATCTTTATTTGATCATGGAAGAAGGTGGAAGTTCATAAGAATCAAGAATTTAGGGTTTTTGCAAATGTTGACTTTTTGGGCATAGTTGACTTTTCAAGAATGCATCATTTTAGACCATTTTTCAAGCCTTGATTCATGATTCAAAAAGGCTTCAAATGAAAAAACTTTGGTCATGAAAGTTGTAGATCTCATCTTTCCCTTTTCAAAAAGTACAAGAACATGACCAAACTCTTCTTGGATCAAAAGTTATGGCAATGCAAAGTTGGCTAAAATCATTGATTTTCAAGGCATGCCCTAAGTGAGAACTTTGCAAAATCTTGGACAAATGCATTATGTGACTTCTAATTCCTCTCAAACCAGTACACAAACATTTCTCTAAGTCATAAAATCAGAATTGGATCAAGTTTGCCCATGGTTTGGTTTGTGTAACAAGGCATTTTCTCATAGAATTCCATAAAGCAACAACTTGCAAAAACCATCATGATCACTTCACCAACTTGATGCATTGGCTGCTGAGCTTTGCTAGACCTCTCCCTCATCCTTGCTGCGCCAGCCCATGCCTTGTACTTGCCTAGACCTTGAGCCATGCCTCACTTACACAAAAGTTGACCTTTATGCAAAAGCAAACTTACCTATCATAGCAGGCCATGTCACATCACAAAGCCAATCAGATTTGTTTATGTTATCCCTTTGCAAGCTAAACATAAGACTAAGCAAGGCTGAAACCACCTCATTCACCACATACACAAAAACCTTCCATTTGGCATAAGCTTTCGAATTTCTCTATACAGCCTGCAAACACTCAAACCTTTTCCTCCATTCAACTCACCCTGCCTCATAGATCACAAAACACCAAGAACACAAGCCTGAAACAGCCAGATTACTCCATAGCCATTTCTCACTCCATTTTGCAGTTTCATTCGAAACTCTCATCCTAGCTCACAAACACACAAACAAACACCACAAACCTTCTCCATTCATCATCAGGACCTCAAACCTTCATTCACCATGACCTGAAAGTGCCAGAATCTCCATTGCCATTTTTGACTGAACTGAAGCAGGAGCTTTCGAAACTCATCATCAAGCCAACTTAAACTCCATTTGAGCATTCAAACATCTTCTGGGGACCAAGTAGAGCAGCTTGCACAAAGAGAGGTGGCCAGAAAGTTCCTAAACTGAAAGCTTCGAATCTCAGGTAGCCTGAAATTTATTTTTCCAGAAGTTGTTTTTCTTGTTACAAACTTGTTCTTTGTGTTGTCCTGATCATTCTGGTACCATTGGTTTTGAAAATGGTTGTGATTTGAGCATTTAATTTGTTTCTGAAGCTTGCGTGACCTAGAACTTTTTCTCTTCGATTCAGTTGATTTAGGAAACATAAATTTGTTTTGAGAGAGGGGTTTGGTTCGTGAGAGGGTGAGGATCATTTCCATGTTCTTGGTTTTCATTTTTGGTACGTTTTGAGAGGTTTGGAGATTTTTCAGGTGAGAGCTGGCCGGAGAAGACGACCGGAAGTCTTCTCCGGCCACCTGAGAGTCATTTGTGCCCTAATCACATAATTAATGAAGTTTGAATTTGGTCCCTTGGATGTGTTGACTCGCGCGTGTTTGGACGCCCAGGATCATCCCATTATGCCCTAATCCCAGTTGACTTTCTTTAATCTGGATTAATTAATTCATAAATCAAAAATTAGCTGAAGTGAAATCTAGGCCATTCATTAGCGCGCCAGTCAACCTTTTCATTTCAACTTTGAATCTGGATCATTGGATCAGATTACTTTCTCTTTTATTTTGTTTTATTTCATTTTCTTTCTATTTAATTTGTTTAATTTATTTAAAATAGCAAAAAAATCTTAAAAATTATGAAACTTTTTCTTTAAAGTTTTATTAATTTTTAAGACCCAAAAACATTTTTTATTTTATTTTTATCATTAAAAAAAGTATTTTTAAATATTTAAAAGATTATTTTTAATTGATTAATGGGAATTAATTAATAAAAAATACTTTTAGGTACTTAAAAATTACAAAAAAATTCATGAAATGTTCTAAGACATTTAGAAACATTGTCCAACCTTCAAACCAAATTTCTTTTTTGATCTTGATGCATTTTAAGAATTTTTCATTGAATTAAATCATTTTTTATGCATTATTTTGATCACATGTTTGAAAATTCATTTCTGCCAATTGGTGAAGGTTGAGACGTTGATTCTTCTTGCATTGTTTTGTGTTTAGCATGTATTTTCAAGGATAAAAAGGCCATGATTTGTTCTGGCATTTTCAAATTGTTTGGCATTTCTTTTGTTAAGAACCCTAAAAAACCCTAATAACTTAGGAAATTCATATCTTGAGATTGGTTGAGAGTTGAGAGCTCCCCTTTGGGCAGTGGTTCATCATAGGCCTAGGGTTTCTTTGGGTGCCATTTTCCATTTTTTATCATGAGGTTTGCTTCTGTTTTGGGTTTTTGTTTGATGTTTGATTCATGAACCCTAATTTGGGCTTCCATTTGCATCCTTCTTGCATTCTCTTGCATAACATGACTTGTCTTTGCACTTTGTGCATTCTTGTGATTCATTTGACATCTTAAGACATATAGGAAACATGTTTGATCATTGCATTGCATATTTGCCATGTCATTTGTCTTGTATGCTTCATAACATTTCATGCTTGTTCATGCTCCTTAACTTGCATCATATGCATTCATAAGCTTGTATGAACATCCCCATTGCTTTGCCTCATGTTTGCAGCACCTCATAACATCATAATCATCATCAACATGCTTCTGGTCTTGCTTTGCATCATATCATTTCATCTCATCTTGCATTGCATTGCATTTCTTTCTAACATTTCAGGTGGTAAGTAAACTTGAGAAGTGGATTTGCCTTCACTTCTCATAACTTTTCTTTTCATCTCTCTTGCATCCATTGCTGCATTCTTATATGTGTTTGAGTTTGAGCTTGCTCATTCTTCTCCCTCCCACTTTCTTTCTTCAAGTGACTTGACTTCTTGAATGAAGCAAGTCACTTTGCTTCTCTTGATCCTATTCATCTGCTTCCTGGTGGTTCCATTGAAGATCTTCTTGTTTAAACCTCACAAACCTTAGGATCAACCAAGCATGATAATGAATTAGGATTTTGATTAGTCTCCCCTCATAGTTTTACCTTTGTGTCTCTCTTTGAGTCTTCTCTTCTCACCTCATAATCAGGGACTAAACCCTAAAGGCTTTAAGACTTTGTGATTAAGCTTATGCCTGCATCCTTCTCTTAGGATGGAGTGTATAACTTTAATCCTAAGTATTAAACCCTTAATGTGTTTAAATCTCTTAATTAATCCACTTAATAAATATCAAGACATCACACTTGTAACTTGGGCCTTGCATTAGGGTTCTAATTCTTCCTTAATTGGTTAAGAAGGACTAACCCTAGTGTTAATGGACAAGTCCCCCTCAAGTTGTCTTGCAAACAATAAAACTCACTTCATCATCATACCATTAATCTAAAATCCACTTAATCAAAGGCTTGTTTTGTCATGGGTTTAATCCCTAATCATGGATTAAGTTGAGGAGTTTTCCTCAGCTTAAACCTTCTCATCTATCATCCTTCTTTTAGGATGGTGTAATGAGTCTGTTTAATCCCTGATTATGGCTTAACCTCATTACTTAACACTAAACAAAAAACCACAAAAACATCTAAATAATCACAAGTAGGTTAATGATCTTAATCCTACACCAAAGGTGATTAAGTGTGAGAATCTGACTTCACACTTAAGGTACTCTCATTACCCCTAATCAGAGGGAAGATGTGACGAGTTTACTAAATCCATTGGTTTAGACTTAAGCTCATTAACTTATGACAAACTTTCAAAAGCAATAAAAGACTGAACTCAAAAACAAACAATAATCGTCTCCTCCGGGATTCTTTTCTCATCACCTTCACTCACAATCGAGAACTCGCTTCTTCCGTCTAATGCAAGACAGTTTGCACCTGAGCCAGACAGGTCATACACTTGAGCATAGACAAGCAAGCAGTTCACAAGTCAATTCACCTTTCAGTCTCTTTGGGTCGAACTACGGTGTTCTGACTTCCTCATTGCACGAGAGGATACGTAGGCATAACTTAACAGTTATCGAACAAAAGTCTCTGTCCATTCCCCCTCCTTCCAGCTTTACTCTTTAAGCCTCATAATCATGAGCATACTCTTTCTTACACTGACACTATATATATACACTTCACTTCTTTTTACACTGACACCTGTACATTCTTTTCCAGCTCTTTTATACACAGATTGCACTGACACTACCCCTTTAAAACACAAATCTTTTAAGCGTGGATCCCGTCGAGTACGACGGACAATCTGGGTGCTAATACCTTCCCAGGTTGTAACCAACCCCCTTTCTCAGTCTCTCTGGTTCGCAAACCGTCTTATCCATCTTTTTCTAGGTCTATGCAGCATTGCCTTTCCTCCGGGATAAAAATGCCTAGCTGGCGACTCTATTCATCTCCAGTGAGTTCACGGCTGTGTGCTCTCACTGTTCCCTTCGCCGACCATTCGCGCTTGTACCGGGATGCAAATCTTCGGGAGCGACAGCTTGGCGACTCTGCTGGGGACCCTTATACTGCAACCAGGGCTTCTGGTTCTTTTTGTGGGTTCCTCCTAGCGCTTGATTGATTTGTGTTTACTGGGGTGTTATGTGCTAGTTGTGTTTGTATATTTGCTTTATTTACTGCTTTCTGTACAGCTTTATTTATTGCTTTCTTTATAGTTTTCCATGTATCATATTATCATACTGTACTGCTGGCTGGATCTGGTTTTTCTTTGGTGGGTGGGTATTTCATTGAGAGTTAAGGTCCTATACCTGGGACCTGAGTGACACCTAGGCTAGAGTGGTTCATGTTCTTTCCCATTCCATTTCGGTCTGGTGCGGGAATATGAAACACGGTTCAGATATGGGTTTCTTCTTGAGAACTCTGTGTTGCAGATTTCCTGCAATGCTAGGGCTATCTGGGAAGCCTGCTAAGTCTGGATGACCTTTTAGTATTGACCTTCAGAAACTGAGGTGAATTAGAGGAGGAATTGTTATGGTTATTGTAAACACTGTACCTCCGGGTTAGAAGTGTTTACACTTCTCATAACTGATCCAAGTCTGAGGATCCTTGTTCTAGATCATCACCTGTGAGGGGGTTGGGCTGTTTACAGGTTTGCAGGTACCTTGACCTCAGAATACCCTGTTACTTTGACTTTGTTAAGAATGCTCCATTTTGGATAGTTCTTGTGGTTCTAAAACCCTGGACATGTGGCTCTTTATTTGAGTCCCCCACCCTGGTTACTGGATTTTTAGACCTCCATTTGGAATTCTTGAACACACATGGACTTATATCAGGGCATTTTGATCAGATCCAGCTCAGTCACAAACCCTTGCATTTCATTTGCATACATACTCATTGCATCATATTAACATGTGCTTATTTGTGTTTCAGGGTATCCATTTTTCATCTGGTTTTGGTTTTGACCCCATCTGCAGTTTTGACTTATCTCCACCAGCACTTGCTTCAGTTTGTCAGCCATATACTTCAGATACTTGCACTAGCCAGCCAGTGGCCCACTCCTCAGCATCTTCATCAGCACTTATCCTACTCAGTCCTCAGCATCATGGCTCCAAAGAAAAGCAACATCACTTATCATTTCTTCCAACCAGACTTATCAGACATCAGGAGGATCCAAACCCTGATCACTCCAGAGCACATACCTTTGTTCAAGGAGCATTATGGGGATATACTTGACTTGGTCATGGATCTGGACCCATCTCAGAGGAGTTTGATCCACACCTGCATTCAGTTTTATGACCCCCCATTGAGATGTTTCACCTTTCAAGACTTTCAGTTGGGTCCTCTTCTGGAAGAATACTCATCATTGATTGGTCTGCCTATCAGGAGAGAAATCCCTTTCAATCCTGAAATGGTCTTTCCCAGCAATGGGGAGGTAGCAAGGGCTTTGCATCTGGAGCCTGTTTTGATTGAACAGCATATGACCTCTAAGGCTGGGATCCCTGGATTTCATCTGGACTTCCTGATTTCTCAAGCTAGTCTGAAGGCCTCCCTGGGAGAGTGGAAAGCTGTTTGTGCTCTGTTGGCCTTGAGTGTATATGGAATTGTATTGTTTGCAGATGAGCCTCGATTCATTAGCAAGAATGCAATCCATTTGTTCATCCTGAAGAACCCAGTGCCAACTTTACTGGGTGATCTCTATTACTCAGTCCATCAGAGAAATGAGAAGCAGAGGGGAAGATTAGTGAGGATTTGTGCTCCATTATTCCATGCTTGGCTTCTCAGGCATCTACCCAGGACAGATGCATTTCTAAATCCTCATCAGCAAAGCAACTGGGCTAAGAGGCTCACTACTCTCACTTCAGCAGATATCAGATGGTACTCAGAGCACCAAGGGCAGAGATATGATCACCAGCTGTGGGCACTTTCCCAATGTGCCTTTGATAGGAGTTAAGGGAAGTATCAACTACAATCCTCTGCTGTTCAGGAGACAATTGGGCTATGCACTGGTCCACACTCCTAGGGAACAAGACTTGGTTGAGACCCTCTACTGTGAGAACAAGATTAGTCTGGTAACTGTTAGGCAGGCTGCCTGGGCCTGGGATCATGTTCAAACCAAGGGAATCACCATTCTGGGGAAGTGCAATAATGTGGCATCAGTCCAATATTATGAGTGGTCCCATGCCAGGGCCCAATTCTCCGGAATGCCCTTCACCATAGAAGACATGCCTGAGTCATCTTCAGCACCACCCCCTGCCACTATCAGTCTGGAGGAGTTTCAAAGCTTGAAGGAAAGAAATGAGAAGTTAACTCAAGCCCTGCAGAAGACCCTCCGAGAGAGGAGTGAAGGTGTGAGGGAGATTGAGAGATTAGAGAAGTTGAGAGTGGAACACTTGACTAAGATTGAGAAGTCTGGGGAATATATCAACAAGTCTAAAGCTGGTGAGCAGATTCTGAAGAATGCTTGTAAAGAAGCCCAGTTCCAAAGAGCAAGAACAGACTTGTATTTGAAAGAGAGTCAGGCCAGGTGGGTCCGGATCACTGAGGCCCGTACTCTAGAAGACAAGAGAGTTCAGGACAAGATGGAGCAGATGGAAAAAGCCCTGGCAGCAGCCCAGGAGGAAATATCAGAGCTGAAAATCAAAGCAGGAGTGAAGAGGTCTAAAGACCAAAGTCTGAACAAGAAGTTGACTGCAGCTGTTGCAACAAGAAACCTTCTCATCAGGAATCTTACGGAGCATCCGGCTGATCCTGTGACCGAAGCACTTCTCAAGGAAGTTCGTGAGGATGAGTTTGGCCTTGGAGTTTGATCATTTGCTTGTTGTTGTTCCTTTTCCATGTACTTTTGTTTTTTGTGATGTATTTTGACCCCTTAGGGGGCCGGTGTTGTAAAATGAACAAATTGTATTATTTCACCTTTGTAATATATTTGTGTTAGTTTCTATCTGGGTTCACATCAAAAGCAACTTCAACAGCATCATCTTCAAGGGTCTGGAAGGGTCAAAACTGAAGGCCAAACCGGATACCTTGAGAACAAATAAGCATAACTGCATTGCATGCTAACCCTTTTGTTTGTTTTGTAGGTTTTTGTTTTGTTGTTGCTAACCTCTGTTGTGATGTTCAGGAATTATTGCTCGCCGCCGGGTATTCCCCCTCAACAGGCCTCACAGGTACCCAACTAGAAACAACCTTCCGGGAATTCAGATGGATCAGATGCAGCAGGACCTTACGGAGGTCAGAAACCAGATGGCCAACGAAAGGTTGGAGATGAGAACTCAGATAACACAATTCATGGAAGTGATGAACAACTTAGCTCAAAGCCAGGAGAGGCTCAGAACTTTGGTAGAAGGGAGGAATCAAGAGGAACCCCATGTGGGGACTGCTGGCACAAGTAACAATGAACGGGTACAACCCCATGTTAATCCTCCTGTGTTTGGCCCACATCTACATCCTGAGATTAACATTCCTGCAAATGTTCAAGGAACAGCCACTGCAGCCAGAGTACTTCAAGAAGATCCTCAGGAAGACCAGTATACAGTAATGGGTGCCGGAGAGGAAACTTATGATAGACGGTTGGAAGAAATAGCTGAGAAGTTGAGGTCCTTAGAGTCTCAAAATTCTTTGGGTTTCGACGTTATGGACATGGGTTTGGTAGAAGGGGTCAGGATCCCCCATAAGTTCAAGCCACCTTGTTTCAAAAAGTATAATAGGACTTCATGCCCCCGGACTCATCTACAATCATTTCTGGGAAGGCTGAAGGCCTATACAATGGATGAGAAATTGTGGATGTTCTATTTTGAAGATAGCTTGACTGGAGCTTCTAGGGAATGGTATTCCCATCTGACAAGAGCAACAATTAGATGCTGGAAGGACCTGGCAGAGGCCTTCATCAGGCAGTATCAGTATAATCTAGATATGGCACCCAACAGGACCCTCCTAATGGGAATGTCACAGTCGTCCAGGGAGAGCTTCAGAGAATATGCTCAGAGATGGAGGCAACTGGCTGCTGCCGTTCAACCACCAATGTCTGAGAGAGAAATGGCAGACATGTTTATGAACACTCTTCAAGGAACGTATATTGACAGGTTGGCTGCTTTCTCCTCCACTAGCTTCGCAGATGTTGTTATAGCTGGGGAGAGAATTGAAAGCCTGTTAAAAATGGGTAAGATCTCTGATAATGGTGCCAGCTCGTCCAGTAGTACAAGAAAGCCTTTTGCAGGCCCGAGAAGAACTGGCGAGACCAATGCCATTCACGCCAACAGGGGTAGGCCCCAATATGTTCAAAGGACAATAGCAGCAGTCACTATCCCTGCTCCAGCTCATCCTCAGCCAGTCTATCAACCTCCTCAACAAAACTTCCAACAGCAACCTCAGTATCATCAGAATCAGTATCCTCCAAGGAACTACAACAACAACAACTCCAACAACAACAATCAACAAAGGCCATTCCAACAAAGGCCATCCCAAGCTAACCGAGTGATCGACCCGATCCCAATGCCGTATGCTGCCTTGCTGCCACAACTTCTGAAACTCAACCTGGTTGAGCTAAGAACGTTGGCACCTCCGGATCCCAACAGTCTACCAAGGAACTATGACTCCAATGCTAGGTGTGCTTTTCATTCCAACGCACCTGGTCACAGTACAGAAAAATGCAGGGCTCTGCATATGAAGGTACAAGACTTGGTAGATTCCAAGGCTCTGAATTTTGCACCTCCGCCCAATGTCAATAAAAACCCTATGCCAAACCATGGTGGTCCTCGAATTAACGCTATTGAAGAAGACCAACCGTCTTATTTAATAACTAGTGTGGATCAGATCAGGACACCATTGGTGGAAATCAAAGCTCAACTCCGTGAAAGCAATATATTCCCGGGGTGTGAACTAGGGTGCCCATACTGCAATATTTCTTGGAATGGGTGTGAAGACCTGAGGAATGGCATCAACAGCCTTATTCAGAGTGGCTTGCTACAGATCACTACATCATTTCCGGCAAATCCGACAACTTCATCAACAACGGTTTCAGAACCTCCTACAAATGCAACAACTATTGTTCCCGACAATTCATCAGCAACATCAACAAGTACTTCATCTGTCCTCCCAAATGATCAGTTTTCAACAGTTTCTCCTGCTACAACTTCAGCTTCATTCCATTTCGAATCTCCATCAACAACAACAACAGTCCTTCCAACAGTACCTCCTACAACTCCAGCAATCAATCACGAAGATGTCTCTACTGTTACCATATTCTACGATCCTGAAAATAATTCCGCCTACCATTCAGAAGGTGCTGCTCCCGCCAGAGCACCAGTTACAATCTTTTATGATCCACAAACAATTACAGTCCCTTCAGCAGCAGCAATCAGTCCAGTCACTGTCACGGTGCCTGGACCAGTACCATATGAAAGCGATAGGGCCATCCCTTGGCACTATGGCTCTGACGTGTACTGTGGAGGGAAAAGGATCACTCTTGAAACATCAGCACCTGCACCACAAGTAGATAATGTGGGGGGAGGCGGAGGCTTCACTCGAAGCGGACGTCTCTTTGCTCCACCAATTCAAAGACCTACTGCCGAAGCAGAAGCTGCTGCCAAGGCAAAAGGAAAAGGCCCGGTGCAGGAAGATCCGGCTGCCAAAGAAACCCTGAAGACATCATTTGATCAGGAAGTTGATGAGTTTATGCGAATCATCAAAAAGAGTGATTATAAAATTGTGGATCAGCTTCACCAGACGCCATCCAAAATCTCCATCCTCTCACTGCTTATGTGCTCCGAAGCCCATCCGAATGCACTACTTAAAGTCCTGCACGCAGCTTACGTGCCTGAGGAGATTACTGTCAACCAATTGGAAACCGTGGTTGGAAACGTTACTGCTAGCAATGGGCTAGGGTTTACCAATTCTGACTTGACAGCGGATGGCCGTAATCACAACAAAGCCTTGCACATAACCATGGAATGCAAAGGAGCTGTCCTTTCTCATGTGCTGGTGGACACAGATTCTTCCCTGAATGTCTTACCAAAGAAGGCTCTGGTGAAGCTTGAATATGATGGATTGGCATTGAGACCCAGCAACCTGGTGGTGCGAGCCTTTGATGGTTCGAAGAGATCGGTTCTGGGAGAGATTGAGCTGCCCGTGACAATTGGTCCACAGACCTTTAAAACTATCTTTTATGTGATGGACATTCAGCCCGCCTACAGCTGTTTGTTGGGTAGACCCTGGATTCACGCCGCCGGCGCAATAACGTCTACCCTTCACCAAAAGTTAAAATTTGAGTGGGAAGGCCAAGTTGTTACAATCTGTGGAGAGGAGGACATCTTTGTTAGCCATCTGGCTACTTACAAGTACATTGAGATGGATGGAGAGATCCATGAAACAATGAGCCAAGGTTTTGAAGCCTTGAACGTCAATGAAGCATCTGCTGTGTCAGGTATCTCCATGTCATCTTACCAACAAGCCCGGAAGGTTGTTGAAGAAGGAACTACCCTAGGCTGGGGCAAGGTATTAGCTGTGGAGGAGAAGAAGGACAAGTTTGGGTTGGGTTACAGACCAACTCAACATCAAGCAAAGGCTGCTGCAGAGCCAGGTTTTGTCAGTGGGGGAATGCTTACCCCCGATGCTATCAACTGCCTGGAAGACGAGCTGGAAGAGGAGCGCAATCCGGAGAATTGGATTCGTCCAAAGATCCCGGGGAGCAGTGTCTCGAACTGGTCTTCCCAGGAAATTATAAGAGTTACTCATGCAGAGTAATTATTATTTCCTGTATTTTTATAGCATGCATCAAAGTCTTGCATCTTGCCCAAGATGACAAGACTCATTTTGTAATCAGGGCCATCTGTACTTTTGTGCAAACAAGATCAAATTAATGAAATATCAGACATCTTTTTGCAAACGAGTCTTTTTTCTTTTCTGCTCACTGTTTTTCCATTTTTCTTTTTGTACAAAAATAAATGGCGGTGTTTTCAAAATGATAACTTCATTTCACTTTTTCTAAAGCAAGATTAAAATCAATCACTAAAATGAACAAACTTAACCCTTGCAGAGAGTGCCTTCCTGACAGCACCGACAACAGCACGGCTATGACATCGTATGACTTTGACAATCCAATCAATCAAGCTGATGAAGGGGTTGATGAAGAATATGAGCTTCCTGAAGAGCTAGCCAGGTTGTTGAGACAGGAGGAAAAGGTTATTACTCCTCACCAGGAGGAGATTGAAGTGATTAATCTTGGTACAGACGAAGACGTGAAAGAGGTTAAGATCGGGGCCTGCCTGCAAGACTCAGTGAAGAGACAACTGATAGATCTGCTTCAAGAGTATGTTGATGTGTTTGCTTGGTCGTATCAAGACATGCCAGGGTTGGACACCGATATAGTCGTGCACAAGCTGCCTTTGAGGGAAGAATGCCCACCAGTTAAACAGAAACTGCGCCGAACTCGCCCAGACATGGCTATGAAAATCAAGGAAGAGGTACAAAAGCAATGGGACGCCGGGTTCCTTGCTGTGACTAGCTATCCGCCGTGGGTTGCTAACATAGTACCTGTGCCTAAGAAAGACGGCAAAGTAAGAATGTGTGTTGATTACCGGGATCTGAACAG
This sequence comes from Lathyrus aphaca, assembly GCA_963966055.1. NCBI lineage: Eukaryota > Viridiplantae > Streptophyta > Magnoliopsida > Fabales > Fabaceae > Lathyrus > Lathyrus aphaca. The sequence goes on along the minus strand of OZ014519.1, from coordinate 499,418,728 downwards.
AGCCAGCCCGAAAGATGACTTCCCATTACCTCACATTGACGTATTGGTGGATAATACGGCTCAGTTCTCGGTATTCTCCTTCATGGATGGATTTTCAGGATATAACCAGATCAAGATGTCACCTGAAGACATGGAGAAGACAACATTCATTACACCTTGGGGCACGTTCTGTTACAAAGTGATGCCATTCGGACTGAAGAATGCTGGTGCCACATATCAACGGGCTATGGTGACATTGTTCCACGATATGATCCACAAGGAAATAGAATGTTATGTGGATGATATGATCGCCAAGTCCCTTACAGAGGAAGATCACCTGGTGAATCTGCTCAAGTTATTCAAGCGTCTGAGGAAGTACCAATTGAAGCTGAACCCCAACAAGTGCACATTCGGGGTGCGATCCGGTAAGCTGCTGGGCTTTATTGTAAGCGAGAAAGGGATTGAGGTTGACCCTGATAAAGTCAAGGCTATTCAAGAAATGCCTGCACCGAAAACTGAGAAAGAAGTTCGAGGGTTCTTAGGTCGATTGAACTACATTTCCCGGTTCATATCTCACCTCACGGCAACCTGTGAACCCTTGTTCAAGCTGTTAAGGAAGGAACAGACGGTCAGGTGGAACGAAGATTGCCAGAAGGCTTTTGACAAGATCAAGGAGTATTTACAAGAACCTCCAATCCTCATGCCGCCAGTTGAAGGAAGACCTCTGATTATGTACTTGACAGTGCTAGAAGAGTCAATGGGGTGTGTACTAGGTCAGCATGACGAGTCTGGTCGAAAAGAGTATGCAATATACTACCTAAGCAAAAAGTTTACCGACTGTGAACAACGTTATTCACTGCTCGAGAAAACTTGCTGTGCTTTAGCGTGGGCTGCTCGCCGACTGAGACAGTATATGCTGACCCACACCACCTTATTAATCTCAAAAATGGATCCAGTTAAGTACATTTTCGAGAAGCCAGCTCTTACCGGACGGGTTGCAAGATGGCAGATGATTCTCACTGAATACGACATACAGTACACATCTCAGAAAGCCATCAAAGGCAGTGTACTATCTGAATATCTTGCTGAGCAACCCATTGATGACTACCAGCCTATGAGGTTTGACTTCCCTGATGAAGATATCATGTTCATTAAAGCAAAAGATCATGAAGAGCCTATTCACACTGAAGGGCCTGACCCGGAGGAAGAATGGACTATGATGTTTGATGGGGCTGTTAACATGAATGGCCGTGGTGTTGGTGCGGTACTCATTACACCTAAAGGAGTTCACATGCCTTTCTCGGCAAAACTCACTTTCAACTGCACTAACAACGAAGCTGAATACGAAGCTTGCATTATGGGTCTTGAGGAAGCCATCGACCTCAGGATCAAAACATTGACCGTATTCGGGGATTCAGCTTTGGTAGTCAATCAAACCAACGGCAAATGGTACACACACCAGGATCATCTGATACCTTACAGGGATTATACAAGGAGGTTATTGACTTTCTTCACAACAGTCAAGCTTGAGTATATCCCTCGGGACGAGAATCAGTTCGCAGATGCCTTGGCTACCATTTCGTCCATGATCAAAGTTCAAGCTGCTAACTTTGTACCTCAGATTTCAGTGTCGAGACTTGGTAGACCAGCATATGTGTTCTCAGCAGATGTTGTAAAAGATGACAAGCCTTGGTTCCATGACATTAAGTGCTTCTTGGAGGATCAGACATACCCACCTGGGGCATCTTCCAATGATAAGAAGACTTTGAGAAGGCTTGCTGGAAGTTTCTTTCTGAACACTGATGGGTCTTTATATAAGAGGAACTTTGACATGGTACTCCTCAGATGTGTTGACAAGACGGAAGCAGATTTGCTGATGCATGAAGTGCACGAAGGATCTTTTGGTACCCATGCAGGAGGGCATGCCATGGCAAAGAAATTGTTAAGATCAGGCTATTACTGGATCACGATGGATGCAGACTGTTGTGCTTACGCCAGGAAATGTCATAAATGCCAGATTTACGCAGATAAGGTGCATGTACCTCCCAATCCTTTGAACATCATGTCTTCACCTTGGCCCAGCTGAGTTATCAACAGCATTCCCCAGCTGTAGTGCCAACCATCCTTCCTCAACAGGATGCAGAAATCAGGGAATCATCTCCCCACAGAGCTTCAAGCCTTTATTCAGAAGAGCAACGCACGGAGAAGTCACAACAGAGTACAGAAAGCTTCTACAAACCCCAGCTGGGTCCCGTATTACAAGGATATGTCAACCAGTGACCTATATCCCCAAGCAGATACATCATTAGATCTACCAATGATCTCATCCCCAGCTGGGATGTTCACTTCAAGCAGATCATCCAGAGATCTTCGCGGCAACGGGATCCGAATTCCGGATCGGTGCCTCTTTGCATAATCATAGCATTCACATCATATTATACCCTCAGAGCGTAGCATTCCGTCTAATACGGAGCATTACGGCAAAAAATCAAATACATAGCATAATCATAAGTCATGTTGTGAATTGAACGCTTGTGGTTAGTAACCATTCATCAAAATACAGATTACTTTCCCCCAGAGTCCCCACCAGAGTCCCAGCAAAAGCAGTTGCCTCACAAATCACGAACACCAGTATATACTCATTTTGACACCCGTCCGTGTCATCCTTCCCCAGTAAGGTCGCCTGAATACACTCAACAAAATCACCCGTACTACAGATACTTCCTGACAAAGACATCCTCCTTGCACTCACATATACTCATAAATACACTTTCTTGACACCCGTCCGTGTCATATCCCCAGCGCAGTCGCTTACACCTTTATCACTCATATACTTGTTAATATCATACTTTTCTCTCTTGACACCCGTCTGTGTCACTCTCCCCAGCAGATAAACACTCATCTATACAATACGATACTCATTACTCATGGTACACTTATACAGATACTCGTCCGTATCTTGTATACATCATTACTTATATCCCCACAGATTCGGCAGTAGTCCTTGTTCTTTGTTAACCAGTTGGTACTCGTCCGTACCATCATCTCAGAACATTGCGTCTAGTGTTTGTTTCTACATGATACTCGTCCGTATCATAGTCTTAAGGATGTTCGTCCGCATCTTTAATCCATACACCGTGTCAAACACTTATGTCTTCTTGGATATAGATACTCGTCCGTGTCTACTTTTCCCCAGAAGAGTCTTTTCAGATGCAACACTCGTCCGTGTTCTTTGTTAACCAGTTGATACTCGTCCGTATCATCATCTCTGAACATGTGTCAGTTTGTTTCTACATGATACTCGTCCGTACCATAGTCCTAAGGATGCTCGTCCGCATCTTTAATCTATACACAATACCAAACACTTATACCTTTTGTTTCTTGGATGTAAACGCTCGTCCGTGTTTACTATCTCCCCAGTAGATCGCCAACAAAGAAAATCTTTTCTTTTATCTAACACTCGTCCTGTGTTATGATAACCCTGAGAGCAGCCGTACCCTGCTGAGTGGTCGTCCTCCACTTCTTGATGGTCGTCCTCCATCATGCTCGTCCGATGGCCGTCCCCATCGTTGATTTTTAGCAGCCGTCCCCTGCTAGGTGGTCGTCCTCCACCTTTTGATGATCGTCCTTCATCACTTTATCCAATGGCCGTCCCCATTGTTGATTTTTGGTTATCTGACATTCGTCCTATGTCATGATAAACCCTGAGAGCAGTCGTCCCCTGCTGAGTGGTCGTCCTCCATTTCTTGATGGTCGTCCTCCATCTTGCTCGTCCGATGGCCGTCCCCATCGTTGACCTTTTCTATCCGATGGCCGTCCCCATCGTTGATATTTTCGGCAGCCGTACCCTGCCAGGTGGTCGTCCTCCACCTTTGATGGCCGTCCCCATCATATTTCTTTTATTCCCAACAGAGCAGCCGTCCCCTTCTAGGTGATCGTCCTTCACCTTTGATGGCCGTACCCCATCATCTGTTTATTTCATTCATTCTTTAACCCGATGGCCGTCCCCGTCGTGGTCCCTTTTCCTTTTTAACCCGATGGCCGTCCCCATCGTTGGTTACTTTACCTTTATGAACTTGATGGCCGTCCCCGTCATGTTTCATTAACCCCCAGAGAGTTATACAGTTTTATCGTGATGGCCGTCCCCATCATGATTTTATTTTCCCCAGCTAGTCGGCCGTCCCCGTCTTAGCTTTACTTGTTTTTCCCCAGCTAGTCGGTCGTCCCCATATTAGCTTTACTTTTTATCCCCAGCATGTCGGCCGTCCCCGTCATCGCTTTATTTCCTGCACTTTACCAGCATGTCGGCCGTCCCCGTCATTGCTTTATTTTCATACACTTTTTCCAGCTAGTCGGCCGTCCCCGTCTTAGCTTTGCCTTTTTATCCCCAGCATGTCGGCCGTCCCCGTCATCGCTTTGCTCGCTTCCCCAGCATGTCGGCCGTCCCCGTCATTGCTCTTTACCCAGCAGTCGTCCTCTGCTCGACGGTCGTCCTCCGTCGCTCATATTTTACAATATACTTTATTTTCTTTTACAATCTATATCCCTTTTCTTCTTCATTCTGTGAGTGCAAATTTTGGACTGTCTTTGGTATTCAACCACAAGTTATCTTGTTTGGCCTGTTAAGCCGTCGCTTACAACCTGCACAGCTAACTCATGTTTGAATAGGGGCAGCTGTAAACACCCCAAATTTGCCCTCACCCATTCACACCATGGCTTGTGATCATTCTCATATGCATAAACACAAACATATCATCTCACATCTCATTTTTTATCCACTGCATAGCTTTCAAGGCATCTGCACCTAAGGTTTGTGATCTGAGCAATCCCAAAGCATCTTGAGACATTACAAAGGCCACCAATCAACTCAAAGGGGTCCATGTGTGTTCTTATATCATATTCCATCTTCTCAAAGTCAAAAATGCAGAGGAATCACAAGAACTAGGGTTTGAGTGGATGCAGAGCCAAGTTTGACTGCACAGTTGACTGAAAATTAGGGTTTTGGTTTCAGAGGCCATAACTCCAATTTTTTTTGGTCATTCTTGTTTCCATTGGTCTATATATGGTATAGGGAGTATGCACATCAATTTTCATGAAGAAATTCCATGGGGAAGTCATCTGATCAAGGGTTGACTTTTCAGACAAGTCAGTGTAAAATCAGGGCATCTGAGGCCCCCAATGACCCAACCAATGGGTGATCTTCATCATTTTGAGTGTATATGATCTTTATTTGATCATGGAAGAAGGTGGAAGTTCATAAGAATCAAGAATTTAGGGTTTTTGCAAATGTTGACTTTTTGGGCATAGTTGACTTTTCAAGAATGCATCATTTTAGACCATTTTTCAAGCCTTGATTCATGATTCAAAAAGGCTTCAAATGAAAAAACTTTGGTCATGAAAGTTGTAGATCTCATCTTTCCCTTTTCAAAAAGTACAAGAACATGACCAAACTCTTCTTGGATCAAAAGTTATGGCAATGCAAAGTTGGCTAAAATCATTGATTTTCAAGGCATGCCCTAAGTGAGAACTTTGCAAAATCTTGGACAAATGCATTATGTGACTTCTAATTCCTCTCAAACCAGTACACAAACATTTCTCTAAGTCATAAAATCAGAATTGGATCAAGTTTGCCCATGGTTTGGTTTGTGTAACAAGGCATTTTCTCATAGAATTCCATAAAGCAACAACTTGCAAAAACCATCATGATCACTTCACCAACTTGATGCATTGGCTGCTGAGCTTTGCTAGACCTCTCCCTCATCCTTGCTGCGCCAGCCCATGCCTTGTACTTGCCTAGACCTTGAGCCATGCCTCACTTACACAAAAGTTGACCTTTATGCAAAAGCAAACTTACCTATCATAGCAGGCCATGTCACATCACAAAGCCAATCAGATTTGTTTATGTTATCCCTTTGCAAGCTAAACATAAGACTAAGCAAGGCTGAAACCACCTCATTCACCACATACACAAAAACCTTCCATTTGGCATAAGCTTTCGAATTTCTCTATACAGCCTGCAAACACTCAAACCTTTTCCTCCATTCAACTCACCCTGCCTCATAGATCACAAAACACCAAGAACACAAGCCTGAAACAGCCAGATTACTCCATAGCCATTTCTCACTCCATTTTGCAGTTTCATTCGAAACTCTCATCCTAGCTCACAAACACACAAACAAACACCACAAACCTTCTCCATTCATCATCAGGACCTCAAACCTTCATTCACCATGACCTGAAAGTGCCAGAATCTCCATTGCCATTTTTGACTGAACTGAAGCAGGAGCTTTCGAAACTCATCATCAAGCCAACTTAAACTCCATTTGAGCATTCAAACATCTTCTGGGGACCAAGTAGAGCAGCTTGCACAAAGAGAGGTGGCCAGAAAGTTCCTAAACTGAAAGCTTCGAATCTCAGGTAGCCTGAAATTTATTTTTCCAGAAGTTGTTTTTCTTGTTACAAACTTGTTCTTTGTGTTGTCCTGATCATTCTGGTACCATTGGTTTTGAAAATGGTTGTGATTTGAGCATTTAATTTGTTTCTGAAGCTTGCGTGACCTAGAACTTTTTCTCTTCGATTCAGTTGATTTAGGAAACATAAATTTGTTTTGAGAGAGGGGTTTGGTTCGTGAGAGGGTGAGGATCATTTCCATGTTCTTGGTTTTCATTTTTGGTACGTTTTGAGAGGTTTGGAGATTTTTCAGGTGAGAGCTGGCCGGAGAAGACGACCGGAAGTCTTCTCCGGCCACCTGAGAGTCATTTGTGCCCTAATCACATAATTAATGAAGTTTGAATTTGGTCCCTTGGATGTGTTGACTCGCGCGTGTTTGGACGCCCAGGATCATCCCATTATGCCCTAATCCCAGTTGACTTTCTTTAATCTGGATTAATTAATTCAAAAATCAAAAATTAGCTGAAGTGAAATCTAGGCCATTCATTAGCGCGCCAGTCAACCTTTTCATTTCAACTTTGAATCTGGATCATTGGATCAGATTACTTTCTCTTTTATTTTGTTTTATTTCATTTTCTTTCTATTTAATTTGTTTAATTTATTTAAAATAGCAAAAAAATCTTAAAAATTATGAAACTTTTTCTTTAAAGTTTTATTAATTTTTAAGACCCAAAAACATTTTTTATTTTATTTTTATCATTAAAAAAAGTATTTTTAAATATTTAAAAGATTATTTTTAATTGATTAATGGGAATTAATTAATTAAAAATACTTTTAGGTACTTAAAAATTACAAAAAAAATTCATGAAATGTTCTAAGACATTTAGAAACATTGTCCAACCTTCAAACCAAATTTCTTTTTTGATCTTGATGCATTTTAAGAATTTTTCATTGAATTAAATCATTTTTTATGCATTATTTTGATCACATGTTTGAAAATTCATTTCTGCCAATTGGTGAAGGTTGAGACATTGATTCTTCTTGCATTGTTTTGTGTTTAGCATGTATTTTCAAGGATAAAAAGGCCATGATTTGTTCTGGCATTTTCAAATTGTTTGGCATTTCTTTTGTTAAGAACCCTAAAAAACCCTAATAACTTAGGAAATTCATATCTTGAGATTGGTTGAGAGTTGAGAGCTCCCCTTTGGGCAGTGGTTCATCATAGGCCTAGGGTTTCTTTGGGGGCCATTTTCCATTTTTTATCATGAGGTTTGCTTCTGTTTTGGGTTTTTGTTTGATGTTTGATTCATGAACCCTAATTTGGGCTTCCATTTGCATCCTTCTTGCATTCTCTTGCATAACATGACTTGTCTTTGCACTTTGTGCATTCTTGTGATTCATTTGACATCTTAAGACATATAGGAAACATGTTTGATCATTGCATTGCATATTTGCCATGTCATTTGTCTTGTATGCTTCATAACATTTCATGCTTGTTCATGCTCCTTAACTTGCATCATATGCATTCATAAGCTTGTATGAACATCCCCATTGCTTTGCCTCATGTTTGCAGCACCTCATAACATCATAATCATCATCAACATGCTTCTGGTCTTGCTTTGCATCATATCATTTCATCTCATCTTGCATTGCATTGCATTTCTTTCTAACATTTCAGGTGGTAAGTAAACTTGAGAAGTGGATTTGCCTTCACTTCTCATAACTTTTCTTTTCATCTCTCTTGCATCCATTGCTGCATTCTTATATGTGTTTGAGTTTGAGCTTGCTCATTCTTCTCCCTCCCACTTTCTTTCTTCAAGTGACTTGACTTCTTGAATGAAGCAAGTCACTTTGCTTCTCTTGATCCTGTTCATCTGCTTCCTGGTGGTTCCATTGAAGATCTTCTTGTTTAAACCTCACAAACCTTAGGATCAACCAAGCATGATAATGAATTAGGATTTTGATTAGTCTCCCCTCATAGTTTTACCTTTGTGTCTCTCTTTGAGTCTTCTCTTCTCACCTCATAATCAGGGACTAAACCCTAAAGGCTTTAAGACTTTGTGATTAAGCTTATGCCTGCATCCTTCTCTTAGGATGGAGTGTATAACTTTAATCCTAAGTATTAAACCCTTAATGTGTTTAAATCTCTTAATTAATCCACTTAATAAATATCAAGACATCACACTTGTAACTTGGGCCTTGCATTAGGGTTCTAATTCTTCCTTAATTGGTTAAGAAGGACTAACCCTAGTGTTAATGGACAAGTCCCCCTCAAGTTGTCTTGCAAACAATAAAACTCACTTCATCATCATACCATTAATCTAAAATCCACTTAATCAAAGGCTTGTTTTGTCATGGGTTTAATCCCTAATCATGGATTAAGTTGAGGAGTTTTCCTCAGCTTAAACCTTCTCATCTATCATCCTTCTTTTAGGATGGTGTAATGAGTCTGTTTAATCCCTGATTATGGCTTAACCTCATTACTTAACACTAAACAAAAAACCACAAAAACATCTAAATAATCACAAGTAGGTTAATGATCTTAATCCTACACCAAAGGTGATTAAGTGTGAGAATCTGACTTCACACTTAAGGTACTCTCATTACCCCTAATCAGAGGGAAGATGTGACGAGTTTACTAAATCCATTGGTTTAGACTTAAGCTCATTAACTTATGACAAACTTTCAAAAGCAATAAAAGACTGAACTCAAAAACAAACAATAATCGTCTCCTCCGGGATTCTTTTCTCATCACCTTCACTCACAATCGAGAACTCGCTTCTTCCGTCTAATGCAAGACAGTTTGCACCTGAGCCAGACAGGTCATACACTTGAGCATAGACAAGCAAGCAGTTCACAAGTCAATTCACCTTTCAGTCTCTTTGGGTCGAACTACGGTGTTCTGACTTCCTCATTGCACGAGAGGATACGTAGGCATAACTTAACAGTTATCGAACAAAAGTCTCTGTCCATTCCCCCTCCTTCCAGCTTTACTCTTTAAGCCTCATAATCATGAGCATACTCTTTCTTACACTGACACTATATATATACACTTCACTTCTTTTTACACTGACACCTGTACATTCTTTTCCAGCTCTTTTATACACAGATTGCACTGACACTACCCCTTTAAAACACAAATCTTTTAAGCGTGGATCCCGTCGAGTACGACGGACAATCTGGGTGCTAATACCTTCCCAGGTTGTAACCAACCCCCTTTCTCAGTCTCTCTGGTTCGCAAACCGTCTTATCCATCTTTTTCTAGGTCTATGCAGCATTGCCTTTCCTCCGGGATAAAAATGCCTAGCTGGCGACTCTATTCATCTCCAGTGAGTTCACGGCTGTGTGCTCTCACTGTTCCCTTCGCCGACCGTTCGCGCTTGTACCGGGATGCAAATCTTCGGGAGCGACAATTTCCCCAGCAGAGCAAGAAGAAATTCTCCCCAGTGGAGTCAGAGCAGGATGATCAGATCCTCAGCAGATGTTCAAAGCAGTTAAACGAAGTATACCTCACGCAGAGTCGTCTTTCCTCCAGTGAAAACCTCTCCAACAAGCATCAGGTTGCCAACACTTCGTTCCCATCAGATTTAAAAGCTTTCAACCCGTCAACAGTATACAGAATGCTCCCCAGACTCCCCAGCGGAGAGTTAAGGCTAAAACAGTTGCCTCACATTCACAAACATCAGTATATACTCCTTGTGGCACCCGTCCGTGTCATATCCCAAGCAGAAAACCAAAACACCTTCTTTGCACTCACAGATACTTGTATATACAGTTTTCTCGACATCCGTCCGTGTCACCTTCCCCAGCATAATTACATAAACACTTTGTACATCAGATACTCAGTTCATACTATACTTTTCTCTTTTCGACACTCATCTGTGTCGCCCTCCCCAGCAGATTAAACACTTATACCAATCACTCTCATACAGATACTCGTCTGTATCTGGTATACACCATTTGTATCCCCACATATCCAACATTGGTCCATGTTCTTTGTTAACCAGTTGGTACTCGTCCGTACCATCATCTCAGAACATGCGTCAAGCGTTTGTTTTTACCTGATACTCGTCCGTATCGTAGTCTTAAGGATGCTCGTCCGCATCTTTAATCCATACACCGTGTCAAACACTCGTGTCTTCTTGAGTATAGACACTCGTCCGTGTCTACTATTCCCCAGAAGAGTCCCCTCAGAATTAACACTCGTCCGTGTTCCTTGTTAACCAGTTGATACTCGTCCGTATCATCGTCTCTGAGCACGTGTCAGTATTTGTTTCTACCCGATACTCGTCCGTATCGTAGTCTTAAGGATGCTCGTCCGCATCTTTAATCTATACACAAACCCCTAAACGCTTATACCTTTTGTTTCTTGGATATAAACACTCGTCCGTGTTTACTATTCCCCAGTAGATCGCCAGTAAAGCAAATTTTCTTTTATCTGACATTCGTCCTATGTCATGATAAAACCTCGAGAGCAGCCGTCCCCTGCTAGGTGGTCGTCCTCCACCTCTTGATGGTCGTCCTCCATCGTGCTCGTCCGATTGCCGTCCCCATCGTTGTTTTTTTGTTTTTTTTATCCGGCATTCGTCCTATGTCGCGATATTTTCGGCAGCCGTACCCTGCCAGGTGGTCGTCCTCCACCTTAGATGACCATCCCTCATCCTAACCCAACAGAGCAGCCGTCCCCTGCTAGGTGATCGTCCTTCACCTTTGATGACCGTACCTCATCATCTGTTTATTTCATTTATTCTTTAACCCGATGGTCGTCCCCGTCGTGGTCCCTTTTTCTTTTAGCCCGATGGCCGTCCCCATCGTTGGTTACTTTACTTTTTGAACTTGATGGCCGTCCCCGTCATTTTTCATTAATCCCCAGAGAATCTTATAGCTTTACTTGATGGTCGTCCCCATCATAATCTCCTATATCCCCAGCATGTCGGCCGTCCCCGTCATTGCTCTTTCCTCAGCAGTTAGATCTCCAGTAGACTTCAGAAGAATTGGTTTCCTTACCAAGATCTCGGCGGTAGATTTTTGGTTTATTTTGATACACCAACAGAAGGTTTTTCCAAATGAGGTTTCAAATCTCGGCAGTAGATTTCCTCAAAGTGGAATTTTGTTCAAAGATCTCGAGTCATATTAGGACCTGTAGACAGTTGTCGTCTGGCTCCACTCAAGAGAAAATCCTCGTGTGGATTGTACTCCAGTCATGTGCGTCTAATCCCCAGTGGTGTCAATTTTCTTTCCCAGTAGCATTGTAGCTTTTGTCTTGCATCTTCGCATCGCATATCATAGCATTTTCCATCTGCATTTTCGGTCAAAATTCCCGGTATTCTGATATCTAATCCCCCTTCACTTTGAATGTTTCAAAAAAAAATCTTTGTTACTCGAACATTCAGGTTCAGGTTGATTAAATAGGGGCAGCTGTCATACCCTAAATTTTGACCGAACATTTTTAATTTTTCTTTCATCTGACGTTTTTTATCAATTTATTTGATAGTCAGTCAGTTTCACATTTTTAGTCCATTAATCATTAACCATTGCATTTTCTATTCATTTTGTCATTTGAAATCATATAAGTTTCTTGGTTTTTTTTGAATTAATTGTTTCGGTTTAAGAATAAAATTTTTAGATATTTTAGATTTAGTTTTATTTTTGTTATTTTATTTTAGTTGTAATTTAGAGTTTGTTTAGATTTAAGTTTGACTTCAATTTAGGTTTTAGGTTTTTATTTTTTTTTAAGAAAAATGTAAATTAGTTTGATTTTTTTAAAAATATAGAAAATAGTTTGTTTTGGTTTAACTTTATTATTTAGTTCTAAGTAATTTCTTTATTTTTAATATTTCATTTAGGTCATTTCCATTATTTATCTGTCTTATTTTAATTAATTTGTTTCTTATTTAATCTTATTAGATTTTTTCTTTTAATTAGATTAACAGTTATTTATTTATTTTAATTAATCCAACTTTCAATTGTTTGTTATTTAGTTAACTATTTTAATTAGACTTTTAATCTAAATCAATCCTTGTCATTTAACTGTACTTATTTTTTAGTTTAGTTACAATTTAATCAGAAACAATTTGCTTTTTTTTTTTTATTATTATCCAAAAGTACAAAAAGGAAAAAGTTAGAAGAAAATTTCAGGAAAAAGAAGATTGATGTAACAAGGAATCAAAAACATGGATTTTTGTCCTCTGTTTAGGGACCAATAGACAATCCAACAAAAGGGGGGCTGACTTTCTGAAACGGGGGGAGGACAGAAACACAGGAAGAGAAAAACTGAGCATTCTTATGAACCCTCATCATCAAGACCTGTAAAAGAAAAAACACCTTTCAAACAAAACGTCAAAACTAGCAGCAGGAACAGAAAAACCAGAACAGAAAAAAATTTCCTCAGCCACAGCAACAACTCAAAGCAGCACACACAAAACCATTTTTTCTCCTCTACCTCAACTCCCATCAACATCCACAAAACTTCTCACAACGCCAACAGCAACAATACTCCCTCAAACTTTCACACAACTTCGCCACCCTTCGACTCTTTCAAATCTCACTCCAAACCCTTAATCTTTCCTACAAAAAATCAGAATACACCCAGCCAAATCTTATCAAAAACCTGTGAACTCATTCAATGCAGCACCAAAACCGTTCACCTCAACCACTGTTTTCCTCTACCCGTGAACGACTGAACGTCAACACTGCGCAAGCCTATCACCGCCCTTCCATTCATCTTCAACAACACACCAAAATATAACTCTACAAGAACACACCTTCGAACCCCCTGCATAACCTTTGCTATACTGAAATTCAGTAACAACACCACTAAACCTGCAAGCTTCAAACAAACTCACTACAGCAAAAACTCAGTCACACAATCACTTTCCTTTTCAACAAACAACCACCGAACGCCCCCCCTCACATCTCCATTTCTGTTCGCAACACTTCAACCTCTCCAACTCTTCATCAACTTCAACCTCCAAACAACAACAGAAAACAAAAGCAAATTCAGAAAAGAGAAGAAGGAGACCAAAGTCGATCTGAGTTTGTGAAAAGAGAAAGGGAAATCGCATAAGCTGAAGAAGAACAAACCGAAAGAGAAGGGGGAACCGCAACTTGAAGCTGACGAGAAATTTGGTGGCGGCGGCGATGGCGTGTTTGGTTCCATTGTGTGTTGAACGATAGCTTTGGCTTTGATCTTGAGAAGACGAAGAGCTCGGAGAAATAAATCGAGGCTTCGAGGATAGATGGTGATGGTGTTGGATCCGCAATAAGCTTTTAGCCGGCGACGGATTTGCTTGAAGCTACCGCGTGATTCGTAGATGATGAAGTCGTTAAGGATCGAAGAGTTGCGGCGAAATGAAGCGAACTTATAGTTGCGGAATAAAGAAGCTTCGCCGGCGTTCTAGGTTGTTGTAACTTTTCCGCCGGCGCCGATTGAAGGAGCCGTCGCCGTTTCGAGGTCGTTTTTGCGAGTAAAAGGAGATGGGAAGCGGTGACATTGAAACCAAAGCTGAGAAATAACAGGGCATCGTTTTGTTTCAGGATTCTTGGTTTTGTTTTTAAATACTGATTTTTTTTATTTTTTATTTTTTGAAAGAAAATTCTATAATAGTGTCATTCTTGAGAACTGGGCTAGGCCCACATTGAAATTCCTTTCTGCACCCCAGACTTATCATCATCTTGTTTGTTTTTGTTTGTTAATTTTATGTTTTGGTTAATATTTTTGTTTAGATTTAATTAATACTTGTTCTAGGTTTATATTAGAATTTTGATATTAACTCTATATTAATTTTGCTAACCTTGATTATATTTTTTTATTATTTTTGTTATATAGTTTAGGTTTTATTTTCAATTAATTTGTTTAATTAAATAGGATTTTTTTTTTATTTATTTGATCTCGGTTTTAGTTTTTGCGTGATGCCTTGTAGGTTTATTGTTTGATTGCGATGATGGAGGAAATTTCTTGATGATGGTCTTGTTGATTGTTTGTGAATTTCTTGATGCAAACGGCGACGCTTAGTGGATTATTTCCTGGACACGATGACCTATCTTGATGAATGTTCCGACTATTTGGTTTAATATTCATGGATGCCCTGGTGATATTACGACATGTCTTTCTTGCTTTATTTGTGCGTGTTGAAGAGGCAACGGACCTCCTCCGTTAGGTAACACTGAGGCCTGATTTTCCTTATCGCATGTTGTTGCATCTGGAAGTCCTACTGGTGTAGGCTCTGTTTGTGCATTGTCATCTTATCTCTGTATCTTCATTCTTATTCATCTTATCTTATTCTTCTTCCTCTCTTATTCATTCTCGACTTGAGGTGTGCTTAGGCCACCATGGAGCTTCTCCTTTCATCTTTCTCTTCTTCTTTCTTTCTTCTTTAGGATAGTGAGCCCCACTAACCTAGGACCATCCGAGCATGTGAATATTAAGATTAGACTTTTCCCACTTAGTTTTACCTTTGTGTCTCATTGAGTCTTCTTTTCTCATCTCATAATCAGGGACTAAACCCTAAAGGCTTTAAGGCTTTGTGATTAAGCTTATGCCTGCATCCTTCTCTTAGGATGGAGTGTATAACTTTAATCCTAAGTGTTAAACCCTTAATGTGTTTAAATCTCTTAATCAATTCACTTGATAATCATCAAGACATCACACTTGTAACTTGGGCCTTGCATTAGGGTTCTAATTCTTCCTTAATTGGTTAAGAAGGACTAACCCTAGTGTTAATGGGCAAGTCCCCCTCAAGTTGTCTTACAAACCCTAAAAATCACTTCATCATCATATCATTAAATAAAATCCACCTAATCAAAGGCTTGTTTTGTCATGAGTTTAATCCCTAATCATGGATTAAGTTGAGGAGCTTTCCTCAGTTTAAACACTCTCATGTATTATCCTTCTATTAGGATGGTGTAATGAGTTTGTTTAATTCTTGACTATGGCTTAATATCATTACTTAACACTAAACAAAAACACCAAAAACATCTAAATAATCACAAGTAGGTTAATGATCTTAATCCTGCATCAAATGGTGATTAAGTGTGAGAATCTGACTTCACACTTAAGGTATTCTCATTACCCCTAATCAGAGGGAAGATGTGATGAGTTTACTAACCCATTGGTTTAGGCTTAAGCTCATTAACTTATGACAAACTTCAAAAGCAATAAAAGACTGAAAGCACAAAAACAAAGCAATAATCGTCTCCTCCGGGATTCTTTTCTCATCATCTTCACTCACAAACGAGAACTTGCTTCTTCCGTCTAATGCAAGACAGTTTGCATCTGTGCCAGACAGATCATACACTTGAGCATAGGCAAGTAAGCAGTTCACAAGTCAATTCATCTTTCAGTCTCTTTGGGTCGAACTACGGTGTTCTGACTTCCTCATTGCACGAGAGGATACGTAGGCATAACTTAACAGTTATCGAACAAAAGTCTCTGTATATTCCCCCCTCTTTCCAGCTTCATTCTTTTAGCCTCATGGTCATGAGCATTTCATTTCCTGATCTCACATTGACACTGTATACATTACACTTCACTTCTTTTACACTGACACCTGTACATTCTTTTCCAGCTCATTTATACACAAAAATGCACTGACACTACCCCTTTAAAACACAAATCTTTTAAGCGTGGATCCCGTCGAGTACGGCGGACAATCTGGGTGCTAATACCTTCCCAGGTTGTAACCAACCCCCTTTCTCAGTCTCTCTGGTTCGCAACCGTCTTATCCATGTCTTTCTAGGTCTATACAGCATTGCCTTTCCTCTGGGATAAAAATGCCTAGCTGGCGACTCTATTCATATCCAGTGAGTTCACTGCTGTGTGTTCTCATTGTTCCTTTTCGCCGACCGTTCGCGCTTGTACCGGGATGCAAATCTTTGGGAGCGACACTCACTTGACCTAGGTTTTTCATCAACCAAAGAACATAAGCTAGAGATAGTTATGAGATTTGGTGTTCATATTTTATTGATCTTTAATGTTGCCATTTTGATAGATTCAGTGAGATATCAATGGATCAAAATGAACAGTTCCCTAAATATACAAACGCATCCCAAGTCCCTGAGCGGGCGTATAAAAGAACACCGTGCCTGTTTTTAAAAGCGAACATCTAAAATGAATGAGCATCATATAAACACTAAGTAAAAAATTAATGAATTAACGTGTGCCCTTCGACGGACACACGTGCAAGCATAACAGAAAAATAATAAAATACCACCGCAGTCGGAAAAGCATTATAAAATGCGGCCACACGGACCGACTTGTTCAAATATTACATAAAAGGGGGAACGATTCCCACAAGCGAAACAAAAGTCGTGGCATGCAGGCCGACCAAAAAATCTAAAAGCAAGAGAAAAATCATCTAGCATTCCCCTGCATCTCTTGCTCTTGGGTAGCGTTCCCCTCGACATACATATATCCCATACTATCGCTCCCCGGACTTTCGTCCCGGTGCAAACACGAACTGTCGGCGAAGTTGGAGGTTGAGGTTAAATAGAGTCGCCAACTAGGCATTTTTATCCCGAAGGAAAGGTAATGCATAAACCTGGAAGGGTATGGATAAGACGGTTGCAAACCAAAGAAACTAAGAAAGGGGGTTGGTTACGACCTATGAAGGTATTAGCAACCAGATCGTCTGTCGTACTCGACGGGATCCATGCTTACTTGATTGTGTTTAAATGGGGTAGTGTATGTGTATCTGTGCATAGAAATCTAAGGAGAAAGGAATGTACATAGTGTTAGTGAAAAAAGAAACTTGAATTCAAATAGGGTTTAGAGAAGAAAAGCTGAAAGGAGAGAGAAGGGGGGAAGACCTGGGGACTTTTTTTCGATAACCGTTAAGTTATGCATACATATCCTCTCGTGCATTGAGGAAGTCATAACACCGTAGTTCGACTCAAAGAGACTTGCTGTTTTGGTGTGAACTTCTTGCTTGTCTATGCTCAAGTGTATGTCTCGTATGGCTCGAGTGCTGACTGTCTTGCATTAGATGGAAGAATCAAGTTCTCGTTTTTAGAGTGAGTGTGATGAGAAAAGAATTCCGGAGGAGACGTTTATTGTTTGTTTTTTTGTTTCCAGTTTTTTATTATTTTTGGTGTTTTGCATAAGGAAATGAGCTTAAGCCTAAATCAAGGGTTGTAAACTCATTATATCTTCCCTAATTAGGGATAATGATCCTACTTAAGTATGAGATGAAGATCCCAACTTAATTACCATGATGATATAGGATTAAGATTATTAACCTACTTTGTTAATTATTAAGTGTTTTTTGGGTTTTTGTTCAGTGTTAAGTAATGAGTTTAATCTCCAATCAAAGATTAGTGAACTCATTACACCATCCTAAGAGAAGGATGATAGATGAGAACACTTAAGCTGAGGAAGATACCTCAACTTAATCCATGGTTAGGAATTAAATTCATTATATAACAAGCCTTTATTAAGTGAATTTTAATTAAGGGTTGGATGAAGAAGTGTTTTTATGTTTTCAAGACTTTAGCATCAGGGGGACTTGTCCATGAACACTAGGGTTAGTCCCTCTGAACCACCAGGAAGAGATGTAACCCTAATATAAGGTCTAAGTTACAAGCTTAATTCTTTAATGATTATTAGGTGTTTTTGATTGAAGGTGAAAACAACTTAAAGGTTTAGTGTAAACACCCCAAATTTGCCCTCACCCATACCATGGCTTGTGATCATTCTCATATGCATAAACACAACCATAATATCTCATATCTCACTTTTGATTCACTGCATAGTTTCTAAGGCATCTGCACCTAGGGTTTGTGATCTGAGCAAGCCAAAAGCCTCTTGAGCCACTCCAAAGGCTACCAACCAATTCACAGGGGTCTACATGTGTTCAAGCATCATATTACATCCTCACAAAGCCAAGAATTCAAAAGAATCACAAGAACTAGGATTTGAGTGGATGCAGAGCCAGGATAGACTGCACAGTTGACCTAAAATTAGGGTTTTGGTTTCAGAGGCCATAACCCCAAATTTTTTGGTCATTCATGTTTCCATTGGTCTCTATATGGTATAGGGAGTATGCATATCAATCTTCATGAAGAAATTCCATGGGGAAGTCATCTGATCAAGGGTTGACTTTTCAGACAAGTCAGTGTAAAATCAGGGCATCTGAGGCCCCCAATGACCCAACCAATGGGTGATCTTCATCATTTTGAGTGTATATGATATTTATTTGATCATGGAAGAAGGTTGAAGTTCATAAAAATCAAGAATTTAGGGTTTTTGCAAATGTTGACTTTTTGGGCATAGTTGACTTTTCAAGAATGCATCATTTTAGGTCATTTTTCAAGCCTTGATTTTTGATCCAAAAATGCTTCAAATGGAAAAACTTTGGTCATGAAAGTTGTAGATCTCATCTTTCCCTTTTCAAAAAGTACAAGAACATGATCAAACTCTTCTTGGATCAAAAGTTATGGTGTGACAAAGTTAGCAAAAATCATTGATTTTCAAGGCATGCCTCAAATGGAAATTTTGCAAAATCATGAACCAATGCCTCTTGTGTCCTCTAGTTCACTTCAAACCAGTATGCAAACATTCTATATGTCCCAAAAATCAGAATTGGACCAAAGGTTACATGTTTATGGTTTGTGTAGCAAGGCATTTTTCACAAGTTGCAAAACTCATGATCATGCTTCCTACAACTTGCAGCCTTGGATGCTGAGCTTTGCTAGCCTCTCACCTCACCTTGCTGCGCCAGCCCATGCCCATGTACTTGCCTAGATCATGAGCCATACTTCTCTTACACAATTTTTGACTTTTTGCAAAAGGCAACTTACCAATCAATAAAGCACATGTCCAATCAACTGACTAATGAGAGAGAGTTATGTGGACAATTTGCAAGCTAAACATAACACTAAGCAAGACTAAAGCTCTCACATTCACAACATTCACACAAAAACACTCCCAATTGCAAGTTGCTTCGAATCTGCTTACACAGCTTGCAAACATTCAAACCCTCTTCACCATTCAA
The DNA here is from genome assembly GCA_963966055.1 of Lathyrus aphaca. Taxonomy (NCBI): domain Eukaryota; kingdom Viridiplantae; phylum Streptophyta; class Magnoliopsida; order Fabales; family Fabaceae; genus Lathyrus; species Lathyrus aphaca. The sequence continues at coordinate 499,399,370 of OZ014519.1, read as the reverse complement.
CTCACCTTGCTCCATAGACCACCCAGCACCAAGAACACAAGCCTGAAACAGCCTGAACATCTCACTGCCATTTCTCACTTCATTTTGCAGTTTCAATCGAATCTCCTTCCACAAACCACAAACACACCAACAAACACTCCAGACCTTCTCCATTCATCCTCAGGATCACAAACCATCATTCACAATGGCCTGAAACCTCCAGAAACACCATTGCCATTTCTGACCAAGCTTGAGCAGGAGCTTTCGAATCTCATTATCCAGCCAACTTAAACTCCTTTTGAGCATTCAAGTATCTTCTGTGGACCAAGTATAGTGGATTGCACAAGGAGAAGTGGCCAGAAAGTCTTCAAACTGAAAGCTTCAAATCTCAGGTAGCTTGAAAATTATTTTTCCAGAAATCATTTTTCTTGTTACAAACTTGTTCTTTGTGTTGTCCTGATCATGAATATGTCTTTGGTTTTGAAAATGGCTTTGATTTGAGAGTTTAATTTGTCTCTGAAACCTGCGTGCCCTAGAACTCATTTTCTTCGATTCAGCTTGCTCAGGAAAAATAAATTTGTTTTGAGAGAGGGGTTTGATTCGTGAGAGATTGAGGAACATTTCCATGGTTTTAGATTTCATTTTAGTGACCTAGGGAAGGATTTGGAAGTTTTCAGGGGAGAAGGTCACCGGAGAAGACGACCGGAGCTCGTCTCCGGTGACCTGAAAGTCATTAATGGGTAATTAGGGTTAGGGCTTCAGGTTTGAATTTCAGGCGTTGGATGAGTTGACCAGGTCTTTTCCCGCGCGCATCCAATGGCCTTGATCTTGTCATTAACTTAATTAGGTTTAATTTATTTAATTAATTAAGTTTAGCCCAGTTTGAATGTGGCCCATTGGATCTGGCGCGCAGTCAACCCTCTCATTTCCAGATTGAATCCTGGCCTTCCATGCTGCATACTTTCATTTTATTTAATTTTTATTTCATTTTCTTTCATTTAATTTGCATAATTATTTAAAAATAGCAAAAATGTCTTAAAAATTATGAAACTTTTTCTTTAAAGTTTTATTAATTTTTAAGACCCAAAAACATTTTTATTTTATTTTTTATCATTAAAAAAGTATTTTTAAATATCTAAAAGATTATTTTTAATTGATTAATGGGAATTAATTAATTAAAAATACTTTTAGGTATTTAAAAATTACAAAAAAATTCATGAAAAGTTCTAAGACATTTAGAAACATTGTCCAACCTTCAAACCAAATTTCTTTTTTGATCTTGATGCATTTTAAGAATTTTTCATTGAATTAAATCATATTTTGTGCATTTATTTTGATCACAAGTTCAAAAATTCATTTCTGCCTATTGGAGAAGGTTGAGGCATTGATTCTTCTTGCATTGTTTTATGTTTGGCATGTAGTTTCTAGGGTAAAATGGCCATGATTTGATCTTGCATTTTCCATTTGTTTGGCATTTCTTTTGTTAAGAACCCTAAAAAACCCTAATAACTTAGAAAATTCATAACTTGAGTTTGGTTGAGAGTTGAGGGCTCCCCTTTGGGAAGTGGTTTATTATAGGTTTAGGGTTTCTTTGGGTATCATTTTCCATTTTTTATCTTAGGGTTTGCTTCTGTTTTGGGTTTTTGTTTGATGTTTGATCCTTAAATCCTAATTTGAGCTTTCTTTTGCATCCTTCTTGCATTTCCTTGCACAACTTGACTTGTCTTTGCATCTTGTGCATTCTTGTGATCCATTTGACATCTTAAGACATATAGAAAGCATGTTTGACCATTGCATTACATGTTTGCCATGTCATTTGTCTTGTATGATTCATAACTTTTCATGCTTGTTCATGATCCTTAGCTTGCATCATTTGCATCCATGATCTTGTATGAACATCCCCATGCCTTGCCTCATGTTTGCAGCATCTCATAGCATCATTTTCATCATCAACATGCTTCTGGTTTGGTCTATCATCATACCATTTCATTTCATTTAGCATTGCATTGCATTTCTTTCTAACATTTCAGGTGGTAAGTAAACTTGAGAAGTGAATTTACCTTCACTTCTCATAACTTTTTCTTCTCATCTCTCTTGCATCCATTGCTGCATTTATGTTTGTGTTTGAGATTGAGCTTGCTCATTCTTGTTCCTCCCATCTTCTCTCTTCAAGTGACTTGACTTCTTGAATGAAGCAAGTCACTTTGCTTCTCTTGATCTTATTCATCTGCTTCCTGGTGACTCCTCTGAAGATTTGTTCTTGCAAACCTCACAAACCTTAGGATCATCCAAGCATGACAATGAATTAGGGTTTTGATTAGTCCCCCCATAGTTTTACCTTTGTGTCTCTCTTTGAGTCCTCTCTTCTCACCTCATAATCAGGGACTAAACCCTAAAGGCTTTAAGACTTTGTGATTAAGCTTATGCCTGCATCCTTCTCTTAGGATGGAGTGTATAATTTTAATCCTAAGTGTTAAACCCTTAAGGTGTTTAAATCTCTTAATCAATTCACCTAATAATCATCAAGACATCACTTGTAACTTGGGCCTTGCATTAGGGTTCTAATTCTTCCTTAAGTGGTTAAGAAGGACTAAACCTAGTGTTAATGGACAAGTCCCCCTCAAGTTGTCTTACAAACCATAAAAAACACTTCATCATCATATCATTAAATAAAATTCACTTAATCAAAGGCTTGTTTTGTCATGAGTTTAATCCCTAATCATGGATTAAGTTGAGGAGCTTTCCTCAGCTTAAACATTCTCATCTATTATCCTTCTATTAGGATGGTGTAATGAGTCTGTTTAATCCTTGATTATGGCTTAACCTCATTACTTAACACTAAACAAAAACCACAAAAACATCTAATTAATCACAAGTAGGTTAATGATCTTAATCCTACACCAAAGGTGATTAAGTGTGAGAATCTGACTTCACACTTAAGGTACTCTCGTTACCCCTAATCAAAGGGAAGATGTGATGAGTTTACTAAATCCATTGGTTTAGACTTAAGCTCATTAACTTATGACAAAATCCAAAAGCAATAAAAGACTGAAAACTCAAAAACAAACAATAATCGTCTCCTTCGGGATTCTTTTCTCATCTCATTCACTCACAATCGAGAACTTGCTTCTTCCGTCTAATGCAAGACAGTTTGCACCTGAGCCGGACAGGTCATACACTTGAGCATAGACAAGTAAGCACTTCACAAGTCAATTCATCTTTCAGTCTCTTTGGGTCGAACTACGGTGTTCTGACTTCCTCATTGCACGAGAGGATACGTAGGCATAACTTAACAGTTATCGAACAAAAGTCTCTGTATATTCCCCCTCTTTCAGCTTCTTTCTCTTAGCCTCATTATCATGAGCAATTCATTCTCATTCTTGCACTGACACATCATTATACACTTCACTTCTTTTACACTGACACCTGTACATTTTCTTCCAGCTATTTTATACACAGATTGCACTGACACTACCCCTTTAAAACACAAATCTTTTAAGCGTGGATCCCGTCGAGTACGGCGGACAATCTGGGTGCTAATACCTTCCCAGGTTGTAACCAACCCCCTTTCTCAGTCTCTCTGGTTCGCAAACCGTCTTATCCATCTTTTTCTAGGTCTATGCAGCATTGCCTTTCCTCCGGGATAAAAATGCCTAGCTGGCGACTCTATTCATTCTCCAGTGAGTTCACGGCTGTGTGTTCTCACTGTTCCCTTTCGCCGACCGTTCGCGTCTGTACCTTCATCTGATCCATTTCATTTGTCGGGAGCGACAGCTTGGCGACTCTGCTGGGGAATCTTATACTGCAACCAGGGCTTCTGGTTCTTTTTGTGGGTTCCTCCTAGCGCTTGTTTGATTTGTGTTTACTGGGGTGTTATGTGCTTGTATTTATTTTTGTTTATTGCTTTATGTACAGTTACTTTACTGCTTTCTTTATTGCTTTTGTATATATCATACTGTCATGTTGCTGGCTGGATCTGTTGTTTGCCTTGGTGGGTGGGTGATTCATTGAGAGTTAAGGTCCTATACCTGGGACCTGAGTGACACCTAGGCTAGAGTGAATCATATTCTTTCCCATTCCATTTCGGTCTGGTGCGGGAATGTGAAACACGGTTCAGATATGGGTTTCTTCTTGAGAACTCTGTGTTGCAGATTTCCTGCAATGCTAGGGCTATCTGGGAAGCCTGCTAAGTCTGGATGACCTTTTAGTATTGACCTTCAGAAACTGAGGTGAATTAGAGGAGGAATTGTTATGGTTATTGTAAACACTGTACCTCCGGGTTAGAAGTGTTTACACTTCTCATAACTGATCCAAGTCTGAGGATCCTTGTTCTAGATCACCACCTGTGAGGGGATTGGGCTGTTTACAGGTTTGCAGGTACCTTGACCTCAGAATACCCTGTTACTTTGACTTTGTTAAGAATACTCCGTGTTGGACAGTTCTTGTGATTCTAAACCCTGGACATGTGGCTCTTTATTTGAGCCCCCCACCCTGGTTACTGGATTTTTTAGATCTCCAACTGGAATTCTTGAACACACATGGACTTATATCAGGACATCTTGATCAGATCCAGATCAGTCACGGACCCTTGCATATCATCTGCATACATACTCATTGCATCATATTAACATTTGCTTATTTGTGTTTCAGGGTATCCACCTTCATCTGGTTTTGGTTTTGACCCCATCTGCAGTTTTGACTTGCCTTCACCAGCACTTGCTTCAGCTTGTCAGCCATATACTTCAAATACTTGCACTAGCCAGCCAGTGGCCCACTTCTCCACATCTTCATCAGCACCCTACTCAGTCTTCAGCATCATGGCTCCAAAGAAAAGCAACATCACCTATCATTTCTTCCAACCAGACTTATCAGACATCAGGAGGACCCAAACCCTGATCACTCCAGATCACATACCTTTATTCAGGGAGCATTATGGGGATATACTTGACTTGGTCATGGATCTGGACCCATCTCAGAGGAGTTTGATCCACATCTGCATTCAGTTTTATGACCCTCCATTGAGATGCTTCACCTTTCAAGACTTTCAGTTGGGACCTCTTTTAGAAGAATACTCATCTATGATTGGTTTGCCTATCAAGAGGGGAATCCTTTTCAACCCTGAAATGGTCTTTCCCAGCAATGGAGAGGTGGCAAAAGCTCTGCACCTGGAACCTGCTTTGATTGAGCAGCATATGACCTCTAAAGCTGGGATCCCTGGTTTTCATCTTGACTTCCTGATTTCCCAAGCTAGTCTGAAGGCCTCCCTGGGGGAGTGGAGAGCTGTTTGTGCTCTGTTGGCCTTAAGTGTATATGGAATTGTGTTGTTTGCAGATGAGCCTCGATTCATCAGCAAGAATGCAATCCATTTGTTCATCCTGAAGAACCCAGTGCCAACTTTGCTAGGAGATCTCTATTACTCAGTACATCAGAAGAATGAGAAGCAGAGGGGAAGGCTAGTGAGGTGTTGTGCTCCATTATTCCATGCTTGGCTTCTAAAGCATCTACCCAGGACAGATGCATTTCTAAATCCTCATCAACAAAGCAATTGGGCTAAGAGGCTCACTACTCTCACTTCAGCAGACATCAGATGGTGTGCTCAAAGCACCAAGGGCAGAGATATCATTACAAGCTGTGGGCACTTTCCCAATGTGCCTTTAATAGGGGTCAAGGGAAGTATCAATTACAACCCTCTGCTATTCAAGAGGCAATTAGGCTATGCACTGGTCCATACTCCCAGGGAGCAAGACTTGGTTGAGACCCTCTACTGTGAGAACAAGATTAGTCTGGCAACTGTTAGGCAGGCTGCCTGGGCCTGGGATCATGTTCAAACCAAGGGAATCACCACTCTGGGGAAATGCAATAATGTGGCATCAGTCCAATATTATGAGTGGTCCCATGCCAGGGCCCAATTCTCTGGAATGCCCTTCACCATAGAAGACATGCCTGAGTCATCTTCAGCACCACCCCCTGCCACTATCAGTCTGGAGGAGTTTGAAAGCTTGAAGGAAAGAAATGAGAAGTTAACCCAGGCTTTGCAGAATACCCTCTGGGAGAGGAGTGAAGGTATGAGGGAGATTGAGAGATTGGAGAAGTTGAGAGTAGAGCATCTGGCTAAGATTGAAAAGTCTGGGGATTATATCAACAAGTCTAGAGCTGGTGAGCAAATTCTGAAGAATGCTTGTAAAGAAGCCCAGTTCCAAAGAGCAAGGACAGACTTGTATTTGAAGGAGAGTCAAGCCCGGTGGGTCAGGATCACCGAGGCTCGTATCCTGGAAGACAAGAGAGTTCAAGACAAGATGGAGCAGATGGAAAAAGCCCTGGCTGCAGCCCAGAAGGAAATATCAGAGTTAGAAATCAGAGCTGGAGTGAAGAGGTCTAAGGACCAAAGTCAGAGCAAGAAGTTGACTGCAGCTGTTGCAACAAGAAACCTTCTCATCAGAAATCTTACGGAGCGGCCGGCTGATCCTGTGACCGAAGCACTTCTTAAGGAAGTTCGCGAGGATGAGTTTGGCCTTGGAGTTTGACCATTTGCTTGTTGTTATTCCTATTCCATGTACTTTTGTTTTTGTGATGTATTTTGACCCCTTAGAGGGCTGGTGTTGTAAAATGAACAAGATGTATTATTTCACCTTCTGTAATATATTTGTGTTAGTTTCCATCTGGGTTTATTTCGAAAGCAACTTCAACAGCATCATCTTCAAGGGTCTGGAAGGGTCAAAACTGAAGGCCAAACCGGATACCTTGAGAGCAAATAAGCATAACTGCATTGCATATAACCCTTTTGTTGTTTTGTAGGTTTTTTGTTGTTACTAACCTCTGTTGTGAATCTCAGGAATTATTGCTCGCCGCCGGGTATTTCCCCTCAACAGGCCACACAGGTACCCAACTAGAAACAACCTTCCGGGAATTCAGATGGATCAGATGCAGCAGGACCTTACGGAGGTCAGAAACCAGATGGCCAACGAAAGGTTGGAGATGAGAACTCAGATAACACAATTCATGAAAGTGATGAACAATTTAGCTCAAAGCCAGGAGAGGCTCAGAGCTTTGGTAGAAGGGAGGAATCAAGAGGAACCCCATGTGGGGACTGCTGGCACAAGTAACAACGAGAGGGTCCAACCTCATGTCAATCCCCCAGTTTTTGGACCCCATCTCCATCCAGAGGCCAACATCCCTGTCAATATACAAGGGACTGCCACTGCAGCCAGGGTACTTCAGGAAGACCCTCAAGAAGACCAGTTCACAGTGATGGGTGCTGGAGAAGAAGCTTATGATAGACGATTGGATGAAATAGCTGAGAAGTTGAGGTCCTTAGAATCTCAAAATTCTTTGGGTTTCGACGTTATGGACATGGGTTTGGTAGACGGGGTCAGGATCCCCCATAAGTTCAAGCCTCCTTGTTTCGAAAAGTATAATGGGACTTCATGCCCCCGGACTCATCTACAATCATTTCTGGGAAGGCTGAAGGCCTATACAATGGATGAGAAATTGTGGATGTTCTATTTTGAGGATAGCTTGACTGGAGCTTCGAGGGAGTGGTATTCCCATCTGACAAGAGCAACAATTAGATGCTGGAAGGACCTGGCAGAGGCCTTCATCAGACAGTATCAGTATAATCTAGACATGGCACCCAACAGGACTCTCCTGATGGGAATGTCACAGTCTTCGAGGGAGAGTTTCCGAGAATACTCCCAAAGATGGAGGCAATTGGCTGCTGCCGTTCAACCACCAATGTCTGAGAGAGAAATGGCAGACATGTTTATGAACACTCTCCAGGGGACGTATATTGACAGGTTGGCTGCTTTCTCCTCCACTAGCTTTGCAGATGTTGTCATAGCTGGGGAGAGAATTGAAAGCTTGTTAAAAATGGGAAAGATCTCAGACAACGGTGCAAGCTCGTCCAGTAGCACAAGAAAGCCTTTTGCAGGCCCGAGAAGAACTGGCGAGACCAATGCCATTCACACCAACAGGGGTAGGCCCCAATATGCTCAGAGGTCCATAGCAGCAGTCACCATTCCTGCTCCAGCTCATCCACAGCCAGTCTATCAACCTCCTCAGCAAAACTTCCAACAACAACCTCAGTATCAGCAGAATCAATATCCTCCAAGAAACTACAACAGCAACAACGCCAACAACAACAATCAACAAAGGCCATTCCAACAGAGGCCATCTCAAGCTAACAGAGTGATCGATCCGATCCCAATGCCATATGCTACTTTGCTGCCACAACTTCTGAAACTCAACCTAGTTGAGCTAAGAACGTTGGCACCTCCGGATCCCAACAGTCTACCAAGAAACTATGACTCTAATGCTAGGTGTGCTTTTCATTCAAACGCACCTGGTCACAGCACAGAAAAATGCAGGGCTCTGCACATGAAGGTACAAGACTTGGTAGACTCCAAGGCTCTGAATTTTGCACCTCCGCCCAATGTCAATAAAAACCCTATGCCAAACCATGGTGGTCCTCGAATTAACGCTATTGAAGAAGACCAACCGTCTTATTTAATAACCAGTGTGGATCAGATCAGGACACCATTGGTGGAAATCAAAGCTCAACTCCGTGAAAACCAGATATTTCCGGGGTGTGAACTAGGGTGCCCCTACTGCAATATTTCATGGAATGGGTGTGAGGACCTGAGGAATGGCATTGACAGCCTTATTCAAAGTGGCCTGCTCCAGATCACCACATCATTCCCGACGAACCCAACAACTTCATCAACAACGGTTTCAGAATCTCCTACAACTACAGCAACTATTGTTCCCGACAATTCACCAACAACATCAGCAAGTACTTCACCTGTCCTTCCAAATAATCAGTTTTCAACAGTTTCTCTTGCTACAACTTCAGCTTCATTCCATTTCGAATCTCCATCAACAACAACATCAGTCCTTCCAACAACACCTCCTATAACACCAGCAATCAATCATGAAGATGTCTCTACTGTTACCATATTCTACGATCCTGAAAATAATTCCGCCTACCATTCAGAAGGTGTTGCTCCCGCCAGAGCACCAGTTACAATCTTTTATGATCCACAAACAATCACAGTCCCTTCAGCAGCAGCAATCAGTCCAGTCACTGTCACGATGCCTGGACCAGTACCATATGAAAGCAACAGGGCCATCCCTTGGCACTATGGCTCTGATGTATACTGCGAAGGAAAAAGAATCACTCTTGAAACATCAGCACCTGCACCACAAGTAGATAATGTGGGGGGAGGCGGAGGCTTCACTCGAAGCGGACGTCTCTTTGCTTCACAAGTTCAAAAACCTACTGCCGAAGCAGAAGCTGCTGCCAAAGCAAAGGGTAAAGGCCCGGTGCAGGAAGATCCAGCTACCAAAGAAGCCTTGAAAACACCGTTCGATCAAGAAGTTGATGAGTTTATGAGAATCATCAAAAAGAGTGATTACAAAATTGTGGATCAACTTCACCAGACGCCATCCAAAATCTCTATCCTCTCGCTGCTTATGTGCTCCGAAGCCCATCGGAATGCACTACTCAAAGTCCTGCACGTAGCTTACGTGCCTGAGGAGATTACTGTCAACCAGTTGGAAACCGTGGTTGGAAATGTTACTGCTAGCAATGGGCTAGGGTTCACCAATACTGACTTGACAGCGGACGGCCGCAATCACAACAAAGCCTTGCACATAACCCTGGAATACAAAGGAGCTGTCCTTTCTCATGTGCTGGTGGACACAGGTTCTTCCCTGAATGTCTTACCAAAGAAGGCTCTGGTGAAGTTAGAATACGATGGTTTGGCATTGAGACCCAGCAACCTGGTGGTACGAGCCTTTGATGGTTCGAAGAGATCGGTTCTGGGAGAGATTGAGCTGCCTGTGACAATTGGCCCACAGACCTTTAAAACTATCTTTTATGTGATGGACATTCAGCCCGCCTACAGCTGTTTGTTGGGTAGACCCTGGATTCACGCCGCCGGCGCAATAACGTCTACCCTTCACCAAAAGTTAAAATTTGAGTGGGAAGGCCAAGTTGTCACAATCTGTGGAGAGGAGGACATTTTTGTCAGCCACCTGGCAACCTATAAGTACATTGAAATGGATGGAGAGATCCATGAAACAATGAGCCAGGGGTTTGAAGCTTTGAATGTGAATGAAGCATCTGCTGTATCTGGTACTCCAATGTCATCATACCAACAAGCCCGGAAGGTTGTTGAGGAAGGAACTGCCCAAGGCTGGGGCAAACTGCTATCGGTGGAGAAAAAAGAAGACAAGTTTGGGTTGGGTTACAAACCAACTCAACATCAAGCAAAGGCTGCTGAAGAGCCTGGTTTTGTCAGTGGGGGGATGCTTACCCCCGATGCTATCAACTGTTTGGAAGACGAGCTGGAAGAGGAGCGCAATCTGGAGAATTGGATTCGTCCAAAGATCCCGGGGAGCAGTGTCTCGAACTGGTCTTCCCAGGAAATTATAAGAGTTACTCATGCAGAGTAATTATTATTTCCTGTATTTTTATAGCATGCATCAAAGTCTTGCATCTTGCCCAAGATGACAAGACTCATTTTGTAATCAGGGCCATCTGTACTTTTGTGCAAACAAGATTAAATTAATGAAATATCAGACATCTTTTTGCAAACGAGTCTTTTTCTTTTATGCTCACTGTTTTTCCATTTTTCTTTTTGTACAAAAAAAATAAATGGCGGTGTTTTCAAAATGACAACTTCATTTCACTTTTCTAAATAAGACTAAAATCAGATCACTAAAATGAACAAACTTAACCCTTGCAGAGAGTGCCTTCCTGACAGCACCGACAACAGCACGGCTATGACAACGTATGACTTTGACAATCCAATCAATCAAGCTGATGAAGGGGTTGATGAAGAATATGAGCTTCCTGAAGAGCTAGCCAGGTTGTTAAGGCAAGAGGAAAAGGTTATTACCCCTCATCAGGAGGAGGTTGAAGTGATCAATCTTGGTACAGATGAAGACGTGAAAGAAGTTAGAATCGGGGCCTGCCTGCAAGACTCAGTGAAGAGACAACTGATAGACCTGCTTCAAGAGTATGTAGATGTGTTTGCTTGGTTGTACCAAGACATGCCAGGGTTGGATACCGATATTTTCGTGCACAAGCTGCCTTTGAGGGAAGAATGCCCACCAGTTAAACAGAAGCTGCGCCGAACTCTCCCAGACATGGCTATGAAAATCAAGGAAGAGGTACAAAAGCAATGGGACGCCGGGTTCCTTGCTGTGACTAGCTATCCTCCGTGGGTTGCTAATATAGTGCATGTGCCTAAGAAAGATGGCAAAGTAAGAATGTGTGTTGACTATCGGGATCTGAATAGAGCCAGCCCGAAAGATGACTTCCCTTTACCTCACATTGATGTATTGGTGGATAATACGGCTCAGTTCTCGGTATTCTCCTTCATGGATGGATTTTCAGGATATAATCAGATCAAGATGTCACCTGAAGACATGGAGAAGACAACATTCATTACACCTTGGGGCACGTTCTGTTACAAGGTGATGCCATTCGGACTAAAGAATGCTGGTGCAACATATCAACGGGCTATGGTGACATTATTCCACGATATGATCCATAAAGAAATAGAGTGTTATGTGGATGACATGATTGCCAAGTCCCTTACAGAGGAAGATCACCTGGTGAATCTGCTGAAGTTGTTCAAGCGATTGAGGAAGTACCAACTAAAGCTGAACCCCAACAAATGCACATTCGGGGTAAGATCTGGTAAGCTGCTAGGTTTTATTGTAAGCGAGAAAGGGATTGAAGTGGACCCTGATAAAGTCAAAGCTATTCAAGAAATGCCTGCGCCGAAAACTGAGAAAGAAGTTCGAGGGTTCTTAGGTCGATTGAACTACATTTCAAGGTTCATATCTCACCTCACAGCGACCTGTGAACCCTTGTTCAAGCTGTTAAGAAAAGAACAGACGGTCAGGTGGAACGAAGATTGCCAGAAGGCTTTTGACAAGATCAAAGAGTACTTACAAGAACCTCCAATCCTCATGCCTCCAGTAGAAGGAAGACCTCTGATTATGTACTTGACAGTGTTAGAAGATTCGATGGGGTGTGTACTAGGTCAGCATGACGAGTCTGGTCGAAAAGAGTATGCAATATACTACCTAAGCAAAAAGTTTACCGACTGTGAACAACGTTATTCACTGCTCGAGAAAACTTGCTGTGCTTTAGCGTGGGCTGCTCGCCGACTGAGGCAGTATATGTTGACCCACACTACCTTATTAATCTCAAAAATGGATCCAGTTAAGTACATATTTGAGAAGCCAGCTCTTACCGGACGGGTTGCAAGATGGCAGATGATTCTCACATAATACGACATACAGTACACATCTCAGAAAGCCATCAAGGGCAGTGTACTATCTGAATATCTTGCTGAGCAACCCATTGATGACTACCAGCCTATGAGGTTTGACTTCCCTGATGAAGACATCATGTTCATTAAAGCAAAAGATCACGAAGAGCCTGTTCACACTGAAGGGCCTGACCCGGAGGAAGAATGGACTATGATGTTTGATGGGGCTGTTAACATGAATGGCCGTGGTGTTGGTGCAGTACTCATTACACCTAAAGGGGTTCACATGCCTTTCTCGGCAAAACTCACTTTCAACTGCACTAACAACGAAGCTGAATACGAAGCTTGCATTATGGGTCTTGAGGAAGCTATTGACCTCAGGATCAAGACATTGACCGTATTCGGAGATTCAGCTTTGGTAATCAATCAGACCAATGGGAAATGGTATACACATCAGGATCATCTGATACCTTACAGGGATTATACAAGGAGGTTGTTGACTTTCTTTACAACAGTCAAACTTGAGTATATCCCTCGGGATGAGAATCAGTTTGCAGATGCTCTTGCTACCATTTCGTCCATGATCAAAGTTCAAGCTGCTAACTTTTTACCTCAGATTTCAGTGTCCAGACTCGACAGGCCAGCATACGTATTTGCAGCAGATGTTGTAAAAGATGATAAGCCTTGGTTCCATGACATTAAGTGCTTCTTGGAGGATCAAACATACCCACCTGGGGCATCTTCCAATGATAAGAAGACTTTGAGAAGGCTTGCTGGTAGTTTCTTCCTAAACACTGATGGGTCTTTATACAAGAGGAACTTTGACATGGTACTCCTCAGATGTGTTGACAAGACGGAAGCAAATTTGTTGATGCATGAAGTGCATGAAGGCTCTTTTGGTACCCATGCTGGAGGACATGCAATGGCTAAGAAGTTGTTAAGATCAGGCTATTATTGGATCACAATGGATGCAGACTGTTGTGCCTACGCCAGAAAATGCCACAAATGCCAGATCTACGCAGACAAGGTGCATGTGCCTCCCAATCCTTTGAACATCATGTCTTCACCATGGCCCTTTGCTATGTGGGGCATTGATATGATTGGCAAGATTGAGCCAACTGCTTCAAATGGTCACAGATTTATCCTGGTCGCCATCGACTATTTCACCAGGTGGGTCGAAGCAGCCTCATATGCAAACGTCACAAGGCAAGTGGTAGCCAGATTTCTGAAAAGAGACATCATCTGTCGATATGGGGTTCCCGAGCGAATCATTACTGATAATGGTTCCAACTTGAACAACAAAATGATGGCAGAGCTGTGCCGGGACTTCAAAATCCAACATCACAATTCTTCTCCTTACAGGCCAAAGATGAATGGCGCTGTTGAGGCAGCAAATAAGAATATCAAGAAGATTGTGCAGAAGATGGTAGTCACTTACAAAGACTGGCATGAAATGCTGCCGTTCGCCTTGCATGGGTACCGCACGTCAATCAGAACATCCACTGGGGCAACACCTTATCAGCTTGTATATGGTATGGAAGCAGTCCTACCTGTTGAAGTTGAACTACCCTCGTTACGGGTATTAATGGATGTTAAACTGAGTGAAGCAGAATGGGTTCGGTCCCGATTCGAACAACTGAGTCTGATCGAAGAGAAAAGATTGGCTGCAATCTGTCATGGACAGCTATATCAGAAGAGAATGAAGAGAGCCTTCGATCAGAAAGTCAGGCACCGAGAGTACCAAGTAGGAGATCTTGTGTTGAAAAGAATCCTCCCACCTCATACAGACCACAGGGGCAAATGGACTCCTAATTATGAAGGACCATTCGTGGTAAAGAAAGTTTTCTCTGGTGGAGCACTGATGCTCAGCACCATGGATGGTGAAGATTTCCCGTCCCTTGTGAATTCAGATGCAGTTAAAAAATACTTCGCATAAAATGACCCGCTGGACATAAAAACAGAATGTGAGTCCAGGCAAAAATAGGGCATCCCGGCGAGTCAAAAACAGAATAAAAGACTCGGGCAAAAATAAGGGAAATAAATGAAAAATGTACACCCGCTGAGTTGAAAAGCCGCATTGGACAGCTCAGGCAAAAATGGGTATCCCGATGGATTGAAAACCCGAAAGGGCGATCCATGCAAAATAAGGGAATAGGTGAACAACTGCATTCTGAATTCGTCTGTATTATAGACAACTTGTTGAGTTTCAAAGGATCAAGCTCCAATCGGAATCAACTCTCTCCAGAAAGCAAGACGAGAAGAACGTCATGGTCATACGAGTCATAGCAGAAGAGGAAGCTCCTTGAAAGCGTCGTCAGCATCGCCAACACTTTGTTTCTCAATTTGTAACAATCTCCTCATTTCAGGAGATATGTTTCTGTGACTGTATCTTTCCAATTCAGGGCACATGAATTAATAAAATCAGATTTTCAGTCATGTCTCGTTTTTACATTTATGTTTTGCAAAGAGTTGTCTGATATCTCTAAAAATACAATTGCATAAGTACAGATGCCTTTCTCTAAAAATAAAAACACATGCTTACAGGGAATGTGATTATTCTCGAAAGTACTTAACTCCTATGACGGAATCCAGTAAGGGATACCTCGGGACCTTTTGTACGTTTCCTTACCTTTGCAGGATTGCAGGTATCCAGAACGCAACCTGGGGCATGCAAGTTACGTCTCAGCAAGCTGGCAAATCATTATCAACTCGGTCTATCTTCCACATGGCACTGGAAGGGGCCCACTTCCCCAGCAAAGTTGCCAAATCAACATACACTCAATCTCAACGTCTGAAATGCTCTATCCCCAGCTGAGTTGCCTCTTGTTGCTCTCCCCAGCTGAGTTGCCTCTCGCAATCCCCCAGCCGAGTTGCCATGTCATCCTCAGCTGAATACAGAAGTCAGGGAACCATCTCCCCACAGAATCTTCAGCCTCTATCCAGAAGAGCAACGCATGAAGAGATCATAACAGAGTGGAGAAAGCTTCTACAAACCCCAGCTGGGTTCCATATCATAAGGATGTGTCAATCAGTGACCTATATCCCTAGACAGATACATCATTAGATCTACCAGTGATCTCATCCCCAGCTGGGGATGTCCGTTTCAAGCAGATCAGCCAGAGATCTTCGCGGCAACGGGATCCGAATTCCGGATCTGTGCCTCTTTGCATAATCATGGCATTTGCATCATACTATCCCCCAGAGCGTAGCATTCCGTCTAATACGGAGCATTACGGCAAAAATCAAATGCATGGCATAATCATAAGCCATGTTCTGAAGTAACACTTGTGAATAATAACCGTTCATCATCATTGTACAGAAAAACTCCCACCAGGGTCCCAGCAAAAGCAGTTGCCTCTCCAATCACAAACACCAGTATATACACCTTTTGGCGCCCGTCCGTGTCATCACTCCCCAGTAAAGTCGCCTAAACATCTTCACAAACAAGGTCACCCGTGTTACAGATACGTCCCGACACCCGTCCGTGTCATATCACCAGCAGAAAGCCAAAGACATCCTCTTTGCACTCACATATACTTATATATACACTTTCTTGACACCCGTCCGTGTCATATCCCCAGCGCAGTCGCTTACACCTTCATCACCCATATACTTGTTATTATTACACTTTTCTCTCTTGGCACTCGTCCGTGTCACTCTCCCCAGCAGATAAACACTCATCTATACATTATACAATACTCACTACCCATTGGTACACTTATACAGATACTCGTCCGTATCCCCACAGATTCGACAGTAGTCCTTGTTCTTTGTTAACCAGTTGATACTCGTCCGTATCATCATCTCAGAACATTGCGTCTAGTGTTTGTTTCTACATGATACTCGTCCGTATCATAGTCTTAAGGATGCTCATCCGCATCTTTAATCCATACACCGTGTCAAACACTTGTGTCTTCTTGGATATAGATACTCGTCTGTGTCTACTATTCCCCAGAAGAGTTCTTTCAGATTCAACACTCGTCCGTGTTCTCTGTTAACCAGTTGATACTCGTCCGTATCATCATCTCTGAACACGTGTCAGTATTTGTTTCTACATGATACTCGTCCGTATCATAATCTAAGGATGCTCGTCCGCATCTTTAATCTATACACAATACCAAACACTTATACCTTTTATTTCTTGGATAAACACTCGTCCGTGTTTACTATATCCCCAGTAGATCGCCAACAAAACATCTTTCTTTTATCTGACACTCGCCCTGTGTTATGATAAACCCTGAGAGCAGCCGTCCCCTGCTGAGTGGTCGTCCTCCACTTCTTGATGGTCGTCCTCCATCATGCTCATCCGATGGCCGTCCCCATCGTTGATCTTTTTAGCAGCCGTCCCCTGCTAGGTGGTCGTCCTCCACCTTTTGATGATCGTCCTTCATCACTTTATCCAATGGCCGTCCCCATTGTTGATTTTGGTTATCTGACACTCGCCCTGTGTTATGATAAACCCTGAGAGCAGCCGTCCCCTGCTGAGTGGTCGTCCTCCACTTCTTGATGGTCGTCCTCCATCATGCTCATCCGATGGCCGTCCCCATCGTTGATCTTTTTAGCAGCCGTCCCCTGCTAGGTGGTCGTCCTCCACCTTTTGATGATCGTCCTTCATCACTTTATCCAATGGCCGTCCCCATTGTTGATTTTGGTTATCTGACACTCGTCCTGTGTCATGATGAGCCTTGAGAGCAGCCGTCCCCTGCTGAGTGGTCGTCCCCCACTTTTTGATGGTCGTCCTCCATCATGCTCGTCCGATGGCCGTCCCCATCGTTGACCTTTTTATCCGGCATTCGTCCAAAGTCGCGATATTTTCGGCAGCCGTACCCTGCCAGGTGGTCGTTCCCCGCCTTTGGATGGCCGTCCCCATCATATTTCTTTTATCCCCAACAGAGCAGCCGTCCCCTGCTAGGTGATCGTCCTTCACCTTTGATGGCCGTACCCCATCATCTGTTTATTTCATTTATTCTTTAGCCCGATGGCCGTCCCCATCGTTGGTTACTTTGCCTTATGAACTTGATGGCCGTCCCCGTCATGTTTCATTAATCCCCAGAAAATTTTACAGCTTTATCCTGATGGCCGTCCCAATCATATTTTGACATTCCCCAGCTAGTCGGCCGTCCCCGTCTTGGCTTTACCTTTTATCCCCAGCATGTCGGCCGTCCCCGTCATTGCTTTGTTTTCTGCACCTTTACAATATACTTTATTTTCCTTTTACAATCTATATCCCTTTTCTTCTTCATTCTGTGAGTGCAAATTTTGGACTGTCTTTGGTATTCAACCACAAGTTATCTTGTTTGCCTGCTAAGCCGTTGCTTACATCCTGCACAGCTAACTCATGTTTGAATAGGGGCAGCTGTAAACACCCCAAATTTGCCCTCACCCATACCATGGCTTGTGATCATTCTCATATGCATAAACACAACCATAATATCTCATATCTCACTTTTGATTCACTGCATAGTTTCTAAGGCATCTGCACCTAGGGTTTGTGATCTGAGCAAGCCAAAAGCCTCTTGAGCCACTCCAAAGGCTACCAACCAATTCACAGGGGTCTACATGTGTTCAAGCATCATATTACATCCTCACAAAGCCAAGAATTCAAAAGAATCACAAGAACTAGGATTTGAGTGGATGCAGAGCCAGGATAGACTGCACAGTTGACCTAAAATTAGGGTTTTGGTTTCAGAGGCCATAACCCCAAATTTTTTGGTCATTCATGTTTCCATTGGTCTCTATATGGTATAGGGAGTATGCATATCAATCTTCATGAAGAAATTCCATGGGGAAGTCATCTGATCAAGGGTTGACTTTTCAGACAAGTCAGTGTAAAATCAGGGCATCTGAGGCCCCCAATGACCCAACCAATGGGTGATCTTCATCATTTTGAGTGTATATGATCTTTATTTGATCATGGAAGAAGGTTGAAGTTCATAAAAATCAAGAATTTAGGGTTTTTGCAAATGTTGACTTTTTGGGCATAGTTGACTTTTCAAGAATGCATCATTTTAGGTCATTTTTCAAGCCTTGATTTTTGATCCAAAAATGCTTCAAATGGAAAAACTTTGGTCATGAAAGTTGTAGATCTCATCTTTCCCTTTTCAAAAAGTACAAGAACATGATCAAACTCTTCTTGGATCAAAAGTTATGGTGTGACAAAGTTAGCAAAAATCATTGATTTTCAAGGCATGCCTCAAATGGAAATTTTGCAAAATCATGAACCAATGCCTCTTGTGTCCTCTAGTTCACTTCAAACCAGTATGCAAACATTCTATATGTCCCAAAAATCAGAATTGGACCAAAGGTTACATGTTTATGGTTTGTGTAGTAAGGCATTTTTCACAAAGTTTCAAAAAGCCACAAGTTGCAAAACTCATGATCATGCTTCCTACAACTTGCAGCCTTGGATGCTGAGCTTTGCTAGCCTCTCACCTCACCTTGCTGCGCCAGCCCATGCCCATGTACTTGCCTAGATCATGAGCCATACTTCTCTTACACAATTTTTGACTTTTTGCAAAAGGCAACTTACCAATCAATAAAGCACATGTCCAATCAACTGACCAATGAGAGAGAGTTATGTGGACAATTTGCAAGCTAAACATAACACTAAGCAAGACTAAAGCTCTCACATTCACAACATTCACACAAAAACACTCCCAATTGCAAGTTGCTTCGAATCTGCTTACACTGCTTGCAAACATTCAAACCCTCTTCACCATTCAACTCACCTTGCTCCATAGACCACCCAGCACCAAGAACACAAGCCTGAAACAGCCTGAACATCTCACTGCCATTTCTCACTTCATTTTGCAGTTTCAATCGAATCTCCTTCCACAAACCACAAACACACCAACAAACACTCCAGACCTTCTCCATTCATCCTCAGGATCACAAACCATCATTCACAATGGCCTGAAACCTCCAGAAACACCATTGCCATTTCTGACCAAGCTTGAGCAGGAGCTTTCGAATCTCATTATCCAGCCAACTTAAACTCCTTTTGAGCATTCAAGTATCTTCTGTGGACCAAGTAGAGTGGATTGCACAAGGAGAAGTGGCCAGAAAGTCTTCAAACTGAAAGCTTCAAATCTCAGGTAGCTTGAAAATTATTTTTCCAGAAATCATTTTTCTTGTTACAAACTTGTTCTTTGTGTTGTCCTGATCATGAATATGTCTTTGGTTTTGAAAATGGCTTTGATTTGAGAGTTTAATTTGTCTCTGAAACCTGCGTGCCCTAGAACTCATTTTCTTCGATTCAGCTTGCTCAAGAAAAATAAATTTGTTTTGAGAGAGGGGTTTGATTCGTGAGAGATTGAGGAACATTTCCATGGTTTTAGATTTCATTTTAGTGACCTAGGGAAGGATTTGGAAGTTTTCAGGGGAGAAGGTCACCGGAGAAGACGACCGGAGCTCGTCTCCGGTGACCTGAAAGTCATTAATGGGTAATTAGGGTTAGGGCTTCAGGTTTGAATTTCAGGCGTTGGATGAGTTGACCAGGTCTTTTCCCGCGCGCATCCAATGGCCCAGATCTTGTCATTAACTTAATTAGGTTTAATTTATTTAATTAATTAAGTTTAGCCCAGTTTGAATGTGGCCCATTGGATCTGGCGCGCAGTCAACCCTCTCATTTCCAGATTGAATCCTGGCCTTCCATGCTGCATACTTTCATTTTATTTAATTTTTATTTCATTTTCTTTCATTTAATTTGCATAATTATTTAAAAATAGCAAAAATGTCTTAAAAATTATGAAACTTTTTCTTTAAAGTTTTATTAATTTTTAAGACCCAAAAACATTTTTATTTTATTTTTTATCATTAAAAAAGTATTTTTAAATATCTAAAAGATTATTTTTAATTGATTAATGGGAATTAATTAATTAAAAATACTTTTAGGTATTTAAAAATTACAAAAAAATTCATGAAAAGTTCTAAGACATTTAGAAACATTGTCCAACCTTCAAACCAAATTTCTTTTTTGATCTTGATGCATTTTAAGAATTTTTCATTGAATTAAATCATATTTTGTGCATTTATTTTGATCACAAGTTCAAAAATTCATTTCTGCCTATTGGAGAAGGTTGAGGTATTGATTCTTCTTGCATTGTTTTATGTTTGGCATGTAGTTTCTAGGGTAAAATGGCCATGATTTGATCTTGCATTTTCCATTTGTTTGGCATTTCTTTTGTTAAGAACCCTAAAAACCCTAATAACTTAGAAAATTCATAACTTGAGTTTGGTTGAGAGTTGAGGGCTCCCCTTTGGGCAGTGGTTTATTATAGGTTTAGGGTTTCTTTGGGTATCATTTTCCATTTTTTATCTTAGGGTTTGCTTCTGTTTTGGGTTTTTGTTTGATGTTTGATCCTTAAATCCTAATTTGAGCTTTCTTTTGCATCCTTCTTGCATTTCCTTGCACAACTTGACTTGTCTTTGCATCTTGTGCATTCTTGTGATCCATTTGACATCTTAAGACATATAGAAAGCATGTTTGACCATTGCATTACATGTTTGCCATGTCATTTGTCTTGTATGATTCATAACTTTTCATGCTTGTTCATGATCCTTAGCTTGCATCATTTGCATCCATGATCTTGTATGAACATCCCCATGCCTTGCCTCATGTTTGCAGCATCTCATAGCATCATTTTCATCATCAACATGCTTCTGGTTTGGTCTATCATCATACCATTTCATTTCATTTAGCATTGCATTGCATTTCTTTCTAACATTTCAGGTGGTAAGTAAACTTGAGAAGTGAATTTGCCTTCACTTCTCATAACTTTTTCTTCTCATCTCTCTTGCATCCATTGCTGCATTTATGTTTGTGTTTGAGATTGAGCTTGCTCATTCTTGTTCCTCCCACCTTCTCTCTTCAAGTGACTTGACTTCTTGAATGAAGCAAGTCACTTTGCTTCTCTTGATCTTATTCATCTGCTTCCTGGTGACTCCTCTGAAGATTTGTTCTTGCAAACCTCACAAACCTTAGGATCATCCAAGCATGACAATGAATTAGGGTTTTGATTAGTCCCCCCATAGTTTTAACTTTGTGTCTCTCTTTGAGTCCTCTCTTCTCACCTCATAATCAGGGACTAAACCCTAAAGGCTTTAAGACTTTGTGATTAAGCTTATGCCTGCATCCTTCTCTTAGGATGGAGTGTATAATTTTAATCCTAAGTGTTAAACCCTTAAGGTGTTTAAATCTCTTAATCAATTCACCTAATAATCATCAAGACATCACTTGTAACTTGGGCCTTGCATTAGGGTTCTAATTCTTCCTTAAGTGGTTAAGAAGGACTAACCCTAGTGTTAATGGACAAGTCCCCCTCAAGTTGTCTTACAAACCATAAAAAACACTTCATCATCATATCATTAAATAAAATTCACTTAATCAAAGGCTTGTTTTGTCATGAGTTTAATCCCTAATCATGGATTAAGTTGAGGAGCTTTCCTCAGCTTAAACATTCTCATCTATTATCCTTCTATTAGGATGGTGTAATGAGTCTGTTTAATCCTTGATTATGGCTTAACCTCATTACTTAACACTAAACAAAAACCACAAAAACATCTAATTAATCACAAGTAGGTTAATGATCTTAATCCTACACCAAAGGTGATTAAGTGTGAGAATCTGACTTCACACTTAAGGTACTCTCGTTACCCCTAATCAAAGGGAAGATGTGATGAGTTTACTAAATCCATTGGTTTAGACTTAAGCTCATTAACTTATGACAAAATCCAAAAGCAATAAAAGACTGAAAACTCAAAAACAAACAATAATCGTCTCCTTCGGGATTCTTTTCTCATCTCATTCACTCACAATCGAGAACTTGCTTCTTCCGTCTAATGCAAGACAGTTTGCACCTGAGCCGGACAGGTCATACACTTGAGCATAGACAAGTAAGCAGTTCACAAGTCAATTCATCTTTCAGTCTCTTTGGGTCGAACTACGGTGTTCTGACTTCCTCATTGCACGAGAGGATACGTAGGCATAACTTAACAGTTATCGAACAAAAGTCTCTGTATATTCCCCCTCTTTCAGCTTCTTTCTCTTAGCCTCATTATCATGAGCAATTCATTCTCATTCTTGCACTGACACATCATTATACATTTCACTTCTTTTACACTGACACCTGTACATTTTCTTCCAGCTATTTTATACACAGATTGCACTGACACTACCCCTTTAAAACACAAATCTTTTAAGCGTGGATCCCGTCGAGTACGGCGGACAATCTGGGTGCTAATACCTTCCCAGGTTGTAACCAACCCCCTTTCTCAGTCTCTCTGGTTCGCAAACCGTCTTATCCATCTTTTTCTAGGTCTATGCAGCATTGCCTTTCCTCCGGGATAAAAATGCCTAGCTGGCGACTCTATTCATTCTCCAGTGAGTTCACGGCTGTGTGTTCTCACTGTTCCCTTTCGCCGACCGTTCGCGTCTGTACCTTCATCTGATCCATTTCATTTGTCGGGAGCGACATTTAGCACTAAGGATCAAAGTTATACACTCCATCCTAAGATAAGGATACATGCATAACCCTAATTCAGAGTCAAGGAGACTCAAAAGGTAAAACTAGGGGGGACTATGTACAACCCTAAAGTTATCATGCTTGGATATTCCTATGGTTTGTGAGGCATCAAGAGTAGTCTTCAAATTGGCCACCAAAGGAGGAGAAGCAGATGAAAAGAGAGAGAAAA
Source organism: Lathyrus aphaca (assembly GCA_963966055.1). NCBI lineage: Eukaryota > Viridiplantae > Streptophyta > Magnoliopsida > Fabales > Fabaceae > Lathyrus > Lathyrus aphaca. The sequence goes on along the minus strand of OZ014519.1, from coordinate 499,376,415 downwards.
TAATTAGGTTACTTACTTCATGAAGAAGTTAAGTAACCTAAGAACAAGAGAAAACAAAAGTGAATGAGATTCACTTCAAACACAAACAAAGAACATAAAAATAAAGAGAGAAAGAGCGGTTGGATGTGGATGCACATCCACATCCTGATTAACTTACCAAATGCACCTGAAATGGTTAGTTTGAAAGTAAGATATGTACAAATTCAAAAGCATAAACAAATCAAGAGATAAAAAATTGAAAATGCAATCAAGGGACCCTAAGCACTCATGAAATCACCATCCAAAGGGGGAGGTCTAAAGATTAACCAAATTCAAGTTATGGTCATCCTAAAATTGGCTAGGGTTTTGGATACTTCTCAAAGGGAAAATGCATATTAATTTGAAAATACAAGATAAAAATGTGACAAAAATATCTTTGGAAACTAGAGGTCAAATGTGAATGATTGCAAAAGGAATCAAATGCAAACTCTTCTTGGTTTGAAAGTTATGAATTTTTTAATTAGGGTTGAAAAATAAGAAATTTAGAAACCCCAATTCAAAGAAAATTGGAAACGTTTGATCAAAACCAAAAAGAAATTTGTGGAATGAGTTTGTAAATGTTTCCAAATGTTTAAAGAACCTCTCTGAATTTTTTTTGTGATTTTTAGATACTTTAAAGTATTTTTAATTAATTAAATGGAATTAATTAATTAAAATATACAATTGAAATATTTAAAAATGCATTTTTTAATGAAAAAATAAAAATAAAAATGTTTTTGGGTTCTGAAAATTAATTAAAGTGATGATAAAAAATTTCAGAATTTTTAAATGCTTTTTGCTATTTTAAACAAATAAGAGAAAATAAAATGAAATAAATAAAAAGAAAATGAAAAGTAAACACAATGAAGGGCCAAGATTGCGTGAGAGAGATCAGTGGTTCAGGATGCTAATCAGCTTTACTGGTGGTATGCCAGATCTAAGGCTGAGGTTTAAAATTGCATTTCGCGCGTGATCCAGTGGCCCATATTTAATCTGACCTAATTAATTGTAATTAATTTAATTAATCAAAATTAAAGATAATTGAATGAGCTGAGTCGTTCGTTGCCTAACCCTAATCACTATCCAATGTGTAAACACCCCAAATTTGTCCTCACCTTTTTCTCACACCATGGCTTATGATCTCATTTTGCATAAACATCTCATTGCATCTCACACTACATAAACAACTTCACCAAATCACTGCATGACTGCACAATTAGGGTTTTGTGATCAGGTGAATCTTAGAAGTGATCTGAGCAATCTTGAGGTCTTGAAGCATTCCAAGAGGGTCCATGGGTGTTCTATGATCATCTTACATCTCCAATAAGTCTTTGAAGTCACAAAATGACAAAGGATTGCTCAGAGGTCCAGGCAGAGCTATGGTTTTCCTGCACAGATGACCAAAATTAGGGTTTTGGGTTTGAGGCCCTTAACCTCAATTTTTTGGTCATTCTTGATTCTAATGGTCTTAATGTGTTATAAGGATCATCTGTACCAAATTTGATGAAGAAATTTACTGTGGAAGTCATCTGATCATTGGGTAACTTCTTGAGCAAGTAAAGTCAAAATTAGGGCATCTGAGGCCTCCATCAAGGGTACCAAAGGGTCATCATCATCATTTTGAGTCTCTATGATCTTTATTTGGTCATTAAAGTGGTTGGAAGTTCACAAAGTTGAAGAATTTTGAGCCAAATGCAAACTTGCTATTTTTGGAAATGACTTGTAATGGAAACTTTCCATTTTGGGAAAGATATTCAACCTATTCTTTCATGACCAAAAATGCTTCAAATAAAAAATCCTTGGACATTAAAGTTGTAGATTATGTCTTCCCATTTTCAAATAGTACAAAAAAACATGTCTTGATTCATCCTAGAACTCAATATATGGCCTTTCAAAGTTGGCAAAAATCCTATAATTTTCAAGTGTGCACCTGTAAACACCCCAAATTTGCCCTCACCCATTCACACCATGGCTTGTGATCTTTTCATGTACATAAGTTCAATCATAGTATCTCATATTGCATTTTTGCTTCACTGCATTGTTTCAAAGCCATCTGCATCTAGGGTTTGTGATCTGAGCCATCCCTGAGCTATTTGAGACACTCCAAAGGTCATCAATCACTTCAAAGGGGTCCATGTATGTTCTAGCATCATATTATATCCTCACAAGGTCAAAGAAGTCAAAGAATCACAAGAACTGAGAAAGGCATGGAAGCAGAGCCAAGTTTAACTACACAGATGACCTAAAATTAGGGTTTTGGTTTCAAAGGCCATAACTCCAAATTTTTTGGTCATTCTTGTTTCTATTGGTCTCTATATGTTATGAGGATCATGCATATCAATTTTCATGAAGAAATTCAATGGGGAAGGCATCTGATCAAGAGATGACTTCTTGAGCAAGTCAGTGCAAAATCAGGGCATCTGAGGCCCCCAATGACCCAACCAAAGGATGTTCTCCATCATTTTGAATGTGTATGATCATTATTTGATCATAGAAGATGTTATAAGTTCACAAAATTGAATAATTTCAAGCCATTTGCAAAGTTGCCTTTTTGGGAAAGTGACTTGTAATGTAAACTTGCCATTTTGGGAAAGTTTTTCAACCTCCTCTTTTTGATTCAAAAAGGCTTCAAATGAAAGAACTTTGGTCATGAAAGTTATATAATGGATCCTCCCATTTTCAAAAAGTACAAGAACTCATTCTAATTCATTTTGGATCAAAAGTTATGGCTTGTCAAAGTTGGAAAAAATCATGAAATTTTCACTTTTGCACAAAGAGGGAAACTTGCAAATTCACATGCCAAGCCTTTATGTAACGTCTAATTGACTTCTAACCATTGCACAAACATAAACCATGACCTAAAATTCAGAATGCACCAAAGAATTCTCAAGTTTCATGACTTGTGCATTAAGAAACTTCAAAAAGGGCCAAAAGTTCACAAAATTGCAAAACCACACATAAGCTTTGATCCACTTGCTGATATGCCTCAATCCCATTTCCATGGTCATCCTTGAATCAAGCTGCAGCAAACATGCCCTTGCTCTGGCCCTAAAACAGCCCATACCTCAAAGGACACATAGACTTGACTTTTGGCATTTTGCCCATACCAATCAAACTGAGCCACAACAACTACTCTGACCAATCACAGCTTCACATACATGCCTCATGGATCACATTTCATATAATCTTGGAAGCTGAAACCTCCCACAAGTCAGCATTCTCCAAAATCCCTCTTCATGCATTTTTCTTCGAATCTCAATACACAAGCCACAAACCTCAAAACAAACTTCATAGAATCACTCACCATGATCCTCTGATCATTTCCCAACCATCATTTGATCCTGAAACCATCCCAAACAGAAATACGATTTTTCACTCCCCTTGGTCAGAACTTCATCAATCTCACAAACCAGCCACAATACACTCCAACTAAGCCACAAAGCTTCTTCAAGAAGACCATTGGAGCCATTTTGAAGCAAGAACCTGGCCAGAAAGTACCAAAAGTGAAAGCTCCAGTTCAGGTGAGCTCAAGAACCTTTTTATCCAGAACTCCCATTTTTAGTTTCTAAATGATTCCTTGAGCTTCACTTATCACCATGATATGATTTATTTTGAAAATGAGTGAAAAATGGCTATGTATGCTTGTTCTGAAATTTTACCCGTGAAACTTGATTGCTTCGATTCATGTTGTTGATGTAATATAAATGATTTTTGTGCCTGGAAACTTGTTTATTGTTGTTCATTAATCATTTCTGGAGAGTTTCATTGTTCAAAGCATGCTCCATATGCATCCATTCTCTTGTATGATCATCCATAACTCTTGACATGTGTTTGCATCATCTCTTAGCATCATTAAAATCATGTGTATGCTTCTGACTTTGGTTTGCATCATGACATTTCATCTCATTTGCATTGCATTTCATTTCTTTTGCTATCTTTTCAGGTGGTAAGTTGTTTTGAGAAGTGAATTTGCCTTCACTTCTCACAATCTCTTTTCATCTCTCTTATGCATTATTGCTGCATTTTACCTTTGTATTAGAGTGAGCTTGCTCATTCATGCTCTTTCCCACTTTCTTCCTTCAGGGAACTTGTCTTCTTAAGTGAAGCAAGTTGTCTTGCTTCTCTCTGCTTCTTGCTCCTTTCATCTGCTTCTTTTCTTGTTGGCTCTTTGAAGATTCTTTCTCTCTTAAGCCTCACAAGCCCTAGGATACCCAAGCATGATCATAATTAGGATTTGATTAGTCCCCCATTAGTTTTACCTTTGTGTCATCTTTGAGTCATCTCTTCTCATCTCTTAATCAAGGACTAAACCCTAAAGGTTTTAAGGCTTTGTGATTAGTGTTATGCCTGCATCCTTCTATTAGGATGGAGTGTATAACTTTAATCATAAGTGTTAAACCCTTAATGTGTTTAAATCCTCTAATTAATTAATCTAATAATCACTAAGACATCAAGCTTGTAACTTGGGCCTTGCATTAGGGTTCTAATTCTTCCTTAATTGGTTAAGAAGGACTAACCTAAGTGTTAATGGACAAGTCCCCCTCAAGTTGTCTTACAAACCATAAAAAACACTTCTTAATCTTACCATTAACTAAAATCCATTTAATAAAGGTTTGTTTGGTCATGAGGTTAATCCCTAATCATGGATTAAGTTGAGGAGCCTTCCTCAGCTTAAGTGTTCTCATCTATTATCCTTCTATTAGGATAGTGTAATGGGTCCATTAAATCTCTGATTATGGCTTAATCTCATTGCTTAACACTAAACAAAAACACCAAAAACATCTAAATAAATACAAGTAGGTTAATGATCTTAATCCTACATCATGGTGATTAAGTGTGAGGTGTTTACTTCATACTTAAGGTATTCTCATTACCCCTAATCAGAGGGAGGATGTGATGAGTTTACTAACCCTTGGTTTAGGCTTAAGCTCATTTTCTTATGGCAAACGTCAAAAGGCAATAAAATATTGAAAACACAAAAAACAAACAATAATCGTCTCCTTCGGGATTCTTTTCTCATCACCTTCACTCACAAACGAGAACTTTCTTCTTCCATCTAATGCAAGACAGTTTGCACCTGAGCCAGACAGGTCATACACTTGAGCATAGACAAGTAAGTAGTTCATCAGTCAATTTATCTTTCAGTCTCTTTGAGTCGAACTACGGTGTTCTGACTTCCTCATTGCACGAGAGGATACGTAGGCATAACTTAACAGTTATCGAACAAAAGTCTCTGTATATCCCCCCTCTTCCAGCATTATAAGCCTCATAGTCTTGAGCAATTCACTTTCGTTATTACACTGACACTTCTCTTATACACTTCACACTTCTTTTTGCACTGACACTTGCATTCTTTCCAGCTTTGATACACAAATTGCACTGACATTACCCCTTTAAAACACAAATCTTTTAAGCGTGGATCCCGTCGAGTACGACGGATAATCTGGGTGCTAATACCTTCCCAGGTTGTAACCAACGTCCTTTCTCAGTTTCTCTGGTTCGCAACCGTCTTATCCATATCTTTTCCTGGGTCTATGCAGCATTACCTTTCCTTCGGGATAAAAATGCCTAGCTGGCGACTCTATTCATATCTCCTTTCGCTGACCGTTCGCGTCTGTACCCCTTCTGACCAGGTGTCATTTGGTGGGAGCGACAGCACCAAAGAGGGATTTTTGCAAAATCAAGTTTCAAGACTTCAAATGACCTCTAATGCACTTAAATGTATCATAACATGTCAAAGAAACTTCTAAAGATCAGAATTGGCCTTTGTACCAAGCATTTTTATGACTTATTTCTCAAGAAACTTCAAAGTTGCCAAATTGCATAAACCATGAGAACACTTGATGAAGGCCATCCAACTGCATTCCATTGATCCAAAGGCAATCCTTGATGCAAGCTGAGGCCAGATACCCCTTTAAACAAGTTCTGACCCGTGTCATGCCTCAAGTACACATCCATTGACTTTTTTGCAACTTTGCCCAATCCAATCAAGTTGTGCCACCACCCACTTTCTGATCAATCCCATTGGCCTATACTAACATCATGGACTCATTTTCAGAATACACATTGGCCTGAATCATCCCACAACTCAAGATTGCCAAAAAATCCCCAAAACCTTCATCTATTCGAATCTGATCACACAAGCCACAAACCACAAAACAAACTTCACCAATCATCTCCAAATGGTCCATATAACATAAAGCACCCTTTAAAAAGCCTTGAAACATAGCCAAACAAAAACACGATTCCTGGTGCAGAGGAGTTGCACCTCTCGAAGCAAGCCACATAAACTTGTTCTAAGCATTGGAACATCATCAGGGAGTTCATTGGAGGTGGATTAAACAAATAAAAAGGCCAGAAAGCTCAAGGAGTGAAAGCTTCATCTAAGGTAGTTCATCCAAACATTTTTTTCTAGAAGCTTTGTTTTATGTTTTAGAAATGTTCCCCATGCTCCCCTGATCACACTGCACTTGTTGTTTTTGAAAATGGTGAAGAAATAAGCATTAACCGTATCTCTGAAATTTTTGACCTAAGAGATGTTTGCTTCGATTCATGCTGGTTTTCGAAAATAAATGATTTTTGGTGTTGGATTCTTGTTTAGTGATGCTCATAGAACATTTCTGGAGATTTTGGTGAGGTTTCATGGCCTGTGGTGGAAGTTGGGTTGAAGGGCTCGCGGGAGAAGATGACCGGAGCTTGCTCCGGTCACCTGAAAATGTTTAGGGTTAGGATTAGGGTTAATCAGCTTATTTTGAATCTGGGACCTTGGATTATGATTCCCGCGCGTATGAGTGGCTAGGATTAGATCATTAAAACCCTAATTCAGATTAATTAGATTAATTAGGTTTTATTAATTAAATTTTTCCAGATTGAATCCTGATCCTGAAAACACGCGCGCAGTCAACTAGATCCCCCCATGTTTGAATTCTTGCCATCAGATTGACATACTTCTCATTTATTTTATTTTATTTTCATTTTATTGCATTTCTTTTGTTCTATTTATTTAAAATAGCAAAAACCATTAAAAAAATCTCATTTTCTGCATTTTTGTTTCAAATAATTTTCTTAACCTAAATTTTTTTATTTTAATTTTTGAATTAAAATAGTATTTTTAAAATATTTAAATGTTTTGTTTAATTAATTAATTGATTTTAATTAATTAAATATGCATTTAGGTTTCTAAAAATCACTAAAAAAATCATGAAGCATTCTTAAACATTTTCAAACATTTTCAAACTCAACATACAAATTTCTTTTTAGGTTTGATTACATTTTTACAATTTTCTTTGAATTAGGGTTCTTAAATTTCACATTGTTTAACCCTAACTTGAAAAATTCATTTCTGCCTAACCATGATGAGTTTGAACTTTATTCTTTTTGCATTGTTTCTCATATTGCATCTAGTTTCTAGATTATTTATCTCATATTTTTGCATTGAATTTTCAATTTGATTTGCATTTTCCCTTAAGAATCACCCAAAAACCCTAGTTAACTTAAGAAATCCATAACTTTGTCTTGGGGTTGCTCTTGAATTTCTCCTTTGGAGTGTGATCTTATATGTGATTAGGGTTTGTTTAAGTTCAATTTCAAATTTTTATCATGATGTATGCTTCTGTTTTGTTCATATGCATCTCATGTTGCCTTAAAACCCTTATTTTGCATCTTCATTTGCATTCTTCTTTGCATATCATGAACTTGTGACCTTGTCATGCCATTCCATTCTTTTGTATGTCATCTTAGACATCTTAGGACATGTTTGAAACATTGCTTGATCATTGTTGCATCATTTTGGTATGCTTTGCATCCATTACATTTCATGAACATCCATGTGTTTACATGCTTCTAAACATGCTTCCATTGCATCTCATCCTTGTATGATCATTCATATGCATCTTGTATGATTTTGCATCATCTTATAACACACTTGCATTGCATAATCACTTCTTGTTTTGGACTTTGCATCCTTATTCATCTCATTTCTTTGTGCTTTATGTCTTATGCATCCATACTAACATTTCAGGGGCTTATGGTAAGTTAATTGGGATGTGGATTTTCCTTCACATCCCACCTCTTCTCATTTTTTCATTTGCATCCTTTATTTGTCTTTGAAGTGAACTTGCTTCACTTGTGTCTCTCTTGCTCCTTTCTTTTATCCTAAGATACTTATCTTCTTCAGGAAGTAAGTAACTTATTCTCTCCTCTCTTCTCTTTTCATCTGCTTCCCTTCCTTGGTGGCCTTGAAGATCTTTTCTCTTAAGCCTAGCAAACCATAGGATATCCAAGCATGATAAATTTTATTTTTGTATATAGTCCCCCCCTATATTTATACCTTTTTAGTCTCATTGAGTCTCTCTTCTCATCTCTTAATCAGAGGCTAAACTCTTAAAGCTTTAGGACTTTGGAATTAGGTTTATGCTTGTATCCTTATCTTAGGATGGAGTGTATAACTTTAATCCTTAGTGTTAAACCTTTAATTTTTTTACACCTCTTAATCAAAACACATTAATAATCACTAAGACTTTATCTTGTAACTTGGGCCTTACATTAGGGTTCTATCTCTTCCTTATGGTTAAGAGGGACTAACCCTAGTGTTTAATGGACAAGTCCCCCTCAAGTTGTCTTACAAACCATAAAATCCACTTTTTAATCTCACCCTTTAATTAAAATCCACTTAATAAAGGTTTGTTATATAATGAATTTAATCCCTAACCATGGATTAAGTTGAGGTATCTTCCTCAGCTTAAGTGTTCTCATGTATCATCACACTCATTCACAAACGAGAACTTTCTTCTTCCGTCTAATGCAAGATAGTTAGCACTCGAGCCAGAAGAGTCATACACTTGAGCATAGACAAGTAAGCAGTTCACAGTCAATTTATTTCCAGTCTCTTTGAGTCGAACTACGGTGTTCTAACTTCCTCATTGCACGAGAGGATACATAGGCATAACTTAACTGTTATCGAACAAACGTCTCTGTGTCTTCCCCCTCTTTCAGCTTTCTTTTTAAGCCTTAGTTCTTGAGCAATTCACACCTTTTGCACTGACACCTGTACTTTCTTTCCCTAGATTTTGCACTCAGATAGAACATACACCTAACCCTTTAAACACAATCTTGTAAGCGTGGATCCCGTCGAGTACGACGGACGATCTGGGTGCTAATACCTTCCCAGGTTGTAACCAACCCCTTTCTCAGTTTCTCTGGTTAACAACCGTCTTATCCATATCTTTCTAGGTTTATGCAGCATTACCTTTCCTTCGGGATAAAAATGCCTAGCTGGTGACTCTATTCAACCTCAACCTCCAACATCACTGACGGTTCGCGTCTGCACCGGGGTTTCTGGTTCTTTTTGTGGGTTTCCCCTATCGCTTGTTTAATTTATGTTTATGGGGGTGTTATGTTCTATGTGTGCTTTTTGTTTATCTATTTTATTTATTGCTTTCTGTACAACTCTATTTATCGCTTTCATTTACTGTTTTATGCATTTCATATTATTGTCATATCATATCTATGCTGGATTTGTTGGTTTGCCTTGGTGGGAGGAATATGATTAGAGTGGCTTCATATTCTTTCCCATTCCATTTCGGTCTGGTGCGGGAATATGAAACACGGTTTAGACATGGGTTTCTTCTTGAGAACTTTGTGCTACGGATGTCCTGTAGTGCTAGGGCTATCTGGGAAGCCTGCTAAGTCTGGATGACCTTTTTAGATGACCTTCATCTTCTGAGGTGAATTAGAGGAGGATCCTTTATGATTAATGTAAACACTGTACCTCCGGGTTAGAAGCGTTTACACTTCTCATAATAGATCCAAGTCTGAGGATCCTTATTCTAGAACAATACATGTGAGTGGGTGGGGTTGTTTACAGGTTTGCAGGAACCCTTGGCCTCAACATACCCTGTTACTGATATTGTTAAGGTTACACTATTTTGGACTGATCTTATGAAACCCTGGACTTGTGACTCTTTATTTGAGTCCCCCACCTGGTTACTGGTTCTCAGACCTTCATCCGGAATTATGAACACTCATGGACCCTATCAAAAGCAAATAACAAATCCAACACCTGCTCACAAAACCTTGCATATCATTCTGCATACATCATTTTGCATCATTTTAACATTTGTCTATTTGTTTTACAGGGTATCCACATCATCTTTGGGTTGGTTTTGACTGTTCTTCTACTCATCCATCTTCATCAGTTATCTTCATCAAAGATCTTCTTCAGCTGATATCTTCTCCAGTTGTCTTCATTAGTTATTTTCTTCAGTTATCTTAATCAGCATCCATTGTCAGTATGGACTCAACCAGGAAGAGCAACATCACATACCATTTCTTTGAGTATCCTTTGACAGGCATCAGGCAGATTCAGGCTCTCATCACTCCTGATCATGTCCCCTTATTCAAAGAACATTATGGTGGTATCATGGACATGATTGTGGACTTAGATGTATCACAGAGGAGCATGATTCACACCTGTCTCCAGTTCTATGACCCTCCTCTCATATGTTTCACTTTCCCAGACTTTCAGATAGGTCCGTTGTTGGAAGAGTTTTCCATGTTGTTAGGTGTCCCTATCAGAAGAGGAATTCCTTTCAATCCTGAGATGACTGCTCCTAGTAATGAAGACATAGCTAAGGCTTTACATTTGGAAGTCACCATCATTGATAAAAATATGACCACCAAGGATGGAATCCCAGGCCTCCAATGGGAAACTGTTTGTGCTCTCCTGGCTCTTAGTATATATGGAATCATCTTGTTTATAGATGAGCCTAAGTTTGTAAGCAAGAATTCTATCCATGTCTTCCTGCTGAAGAATTTAGTTCCTACCTGGCTAGGGGATTTCTACTACTCAATGCATCAGAGGAATGAGAAGCAGAGAGGGAGACTGGTCAGATTTTGTGCACCTCTTTTCTACTGTTGGTTATTGAGGCACATGCCGAAGATAGAAACTTTCATGAATCCTCATCAATCAAGGAATTGGGCTAAGAGAATGATTGCCCTTACATCAGAAGATATCAGGTGGTGTACTCAGAGCACCAAGGGCAAGGACATAATTACAAGCTGTGGACAGTATCCTAATGTGCCTCTTACTGGAATGAATGGTTGCATCAACTACAATCCTTTGCTTTTCAAAAGGAAGTTAGGGTATGCCTTAGTACATCCACCAAGAGAGCAGGACTTGGCAGAGACCCTTTACTGTGATGTTCAGAATAATCATGCCATCATCCGACAAGCAACCTAGGCTTGGGATAACATACATATAGCTTCCGCTCAGTGCATTGAATGGTCTCGCATTAGAGGAAAGATCACCCGCATGCCATTTACCTTGGATGATGTGCCAGGGCCATTAGCAGTAGAGCCTGTAGCTACAGTGAGTCTGGAGGAATTTGATAAGCTGAAGGAGAGGAATACCCAGCTTTCTGAAGCTCTGAAGAAGACCCTTTGGGAAAGGAATGATGGTCGTCTGGATATTGAGAGGTTAGAGAAGCTCTGGATCGAGCATATGACCAAGATAGAAAAGACAGAGGACTTCATCAGAAAAGCCCGAGTAGGGGAGTTGGTATTGAAAAATGCTTGCAAGGAAGCAAAGATCCAGAAAGCCAGAGTTGAGCACTACTTAGAAGAGAGTCAGGCTAGGTGGATCAGAATCATTGAAGCTTGTCTGCAAGAAGATCAGAAGACACAGGCTAGGATAGCGCAGCTGGAAGCTAATGATAAGAAGAATCAGGAAGCCTTGTTAGCAGCACAGAAAGAAATCTTTGAGTTGAAATTCCGGGCATGGTTGAAGAGATCAAAAGACCAAGATAAGTACCAGAAGTTGACAAGTGTCATTGCCACCAGGAACCTTCTTATCAGGACTATCACAGAGCATCCAGTTGGACCAGTGACTGATGCTCTCCAGAAGGAAGTCAAGGAGGATGACTTTGAGCTGGATGTTTGATTTCTTTGTACTTGTATTTTGGTTGTACTTTATTTCTCATGATGATTTTGTTGTATTTCTCGACTTAATTGTATTTTGATCCACCATGGGAACTTGTTGTAATCATAAACTATGTATCTTTTGCATTTGTAATATATGGTTTATGTATTACCTGGATTTTCTCTTGGACTTTATTTCTCTTCAACATCTTCAATCCTAGAGGTATGGAAGGTCAAAACCAAAGAACCAAACCGGATACCCTTGGAAGACAAATAGATATATTGCATTGCATACTAACCTCATTCTTTGTTTTGTAGGTATTTTTGTTGTTGTTTTCTCACTTTGCTGTTGTCTCAGGAAACATTGCTCGTAGGAGGGTTTTCCCCATTAACAGAGCTCACCGGTATCCAACCAGAAACAACCTTCTGAGCTTACAGATGGACCAAGTTCAACAAGATTTGACTGACGTAAGAACTCAGATGGCTAATGAGAGAACTGAGATGAGGGCTCAAATGAACCAGTTCATGGCAGTGATGACTGGGTTGGCTCAGAGCCAAGAAAGATTAAGAGAGTTAGTCGAGCGGAAAACTCCAGAAGAGAATCATCCAGGCACAGGAGGTACCAGTAACAATGATCACGGGCAGCCATAAACAAATCTGCCAGAGTTTGGGCCCCACCTCAATCCCGAAGTCAATGTTATAAGAAATACCCAAGGAAACACTAGAGGTCGTGCCTTGCAAGAGGACCCTCAAGAAGAACAATTCACAGTGATTGGTGCTGGACGAAATAGAAGAGAAGTTGAGATCTTTGGAATCCCCAAACTCTTTGGGATTTGATGTAATTGAATAAGGGCTAGTTGAGGGAGTCAGGATTCCTCGCAAGTTTAAACCTCCTTGCTTTGAGAAGTACAATGGTACCTCCTGTCCCCGTACCCACCTGCAATCTTTTCTAGGGAGATTAAAGGCATTTACCATGGATGAAAAACTATGGATGTTCTACTTCGAAGATAGCTTGACAGGGGCATCCCGTGAGTGGTATTCTCATCTATCCAGAGCAACTGTCAGAAATTGGAAGGATTTAACCGAGGCTTTCGTACGCCAGTATCAATACAATTTGGATATGGCTCCCAATAGAACCCTCCTGATGGGTATGTCTCATTTTTCAAGAGAAAGCTTCAGGGAATATGCCCAAAGACGGAGACAGCTTGCTGCTGCTGTCCAGCCTCATATGTCTGAGAGAGAGATGACTGACATGTTTATGAACACATTGCAAGGAACTTACATTGACAGACTTGCTGCATTCTCTTCCACCAATTTTGCTGATGTAGTTATAGCTGGCAAGAGAATTTAGAGTCTGTTGAAGATGGGCAAAATCTGTGACAACGGTGTCAGTTCCAGCAATGCAAGGAAACCTTTCTCAGGACCTCGTAGGATAGGTGAGACCAACTTAGTACATATGGGCAGAGCTATGCCTCAATACTGTCCAAGATCAGTGGCTGTTGTCACCATTCCAGCCCCAGCACCTCAGATACAATATCCTCAGCAGCACTTCCCACAACAACAACAATTTCCCCCGCAACAAAGATCCTATAACAATAATAACAACCAACAACACCGTCCGTTTCAACAAAGGACTTCACAAAACAACATGGTTATCGATCCCATTCTGATGCCCTATGCTGCCTTACTTCCACAATTATTAAAGCTCAATCTGATCGAATTGAGGACTCTGGCTCCACCAGATCCCCAGAATCTCCCAAGAAACTATGATGTTAATGTCAGATGTGCCTTCCACTCCAATGTACCTGGCCATATAACAGAGAAATGCAGAGCCTTACACATGAAAGTTCAGGACTTAGTTGATTCCAAAGCTCTAAATTTTGCACTGCCTCCAAGTGTTACCAAGAATTCTATGCCTGGCTATGGTGGGCCTAGGATAAATTCCATTGAGGAGGATCAACCAGTAAGCCTAATTGACAGTGTTGCAAGTATTCAAACACATCTGGCCGAGGTTAAAGCCCATCTTTTGAAGTGCCAAGTGTTTCCAGGTTGTGAGGCCCATTGCGAAGCTTGCAAGATTTCCACCAACGGTTGTGAAAATTTGGAGACCGATATCAACAATCTTATTAAAGAAGGCATTTTACATATCACTTCAACAGTCCTAACTCCTGCAACATCAACAACCATTCCTCCTATAACTCCAGCACATATCATTCCATCAGATGTAACAGATATCACTCATACAACTTCAACAACAATCATTCCAACAGATTCTTCTACAACATCAACAACCATCCCTTCTTCAACTTCAACGGACATCAGTTTAACACATCCTTCTACAACAACAACAACCATCAATGAGGATATTTCCACAGTTACCATTTACTATGATCCGGCAATAATCCACGTTCCAGATTCTTTCAACAATCACATCAACATCTCCATCAACATCAGCAACCTTCATCACCTGCACCATCTCCAATCAGGCCTCCTGTCACAATCTATTATGAACCTCAGACTGTCTCGATTCCTTCTTCCACATCAATCAGTCTGGTTACCATCATGGTGCTTGGACCAGTTCCATATGACAACAGCAGTGCCGTGCCTTGGCACTATGGCTCAGATTTATATTGCGATGGAAAGAAAGTCACTCTTGACACTTCTACACCACAGATTGATAATGTAGGGGGAGGCAGAGGCTTCACTCGAAGCGGACATCTCTTTGCCTCACAACTCCCAAGAACTAATGCTGAAGCAGAAGCTGCTGCCAAGGCTAAGGGCAAGAGTGTGGTGCTTGTAGAACCTATTGCCAAAGAGGCTCAGAAGACACCATTTGACCAGGATGTAGACGAGTTCATGAGAATAATCAAGAAGAGTGATTATAAGGTTGTGGACCAACTCCATCAGACACCCTCCAAAATCTCTATTCTATCACTGCTAATGTGTTCCAAAGCTCACAGGAACGCACTTCTTAATGTCCTGCATGCAGCTTACGTGCCAGAAGAGATTACAATTAATCATCTTGAAACAGTGGTTTCAAATCTCAACACTAGTCATGGACTAGGTTTTACTGATGCTGATCTGACTACGGAGGGACGTAACCATAATAAGGCTTTACATATCACCTTGGAGTGTAAAGGTGTTGTTCTTTCTCATGTCTTAGTTGACACTGGGTCATCTCTCAATGTCCTTCCAAAGAAAGCCTTGGTCAATATGGAATATGATGGCCTTGCACTGCATCCAAGTAACCTGGTTGTGAGAGCCTTTGACGGTTCTAAAAGATCGGTTCTTGGAGAAATTGAGTTGCTTGTGGTAATTGGCCCGCAGATCTTCAAAACTATCTTCTAGGTGATGGACATTCAGCCTGCCTACAGCTGTTTGTTGGGTCGATCATGGATTCATGCCGTTGGCGCTGTAACGTCGACCCTTCCCCAAAAGTTAAAATACGAATGGGAGGGCAAAGTTCTCACAATCTTTGGGGGGGGAGGATATCTTTGTCAGTCATCTAGCTACTTACAAGTATATTGAAATGGACGGAGAGATCCATGAAAAAATGAGCCAAGGGTTTGAAGCCCTCAATGTCAATGAAGCAACAACTCAAGTGTCTGGTACTTCAATCTCTTCATACAAGCAAGCTCGGAAGGTTCTTGAAGACGAGAATGCCCAAGGTTGGGGCAAGCTGCTGAAAGTTCAGGTCAAGGAAGACAAATTCGGTTTGGGTTACAAACCATCCCGACAGGTCCAAGACGAGGCTGCTGAAGCTCCCAAGTTTATCAGTGGGTGTATGCTGACCCCATTTGCAATCAACAATGTGGAAGACGAGGCTGAAAGCGACTTCAACCTAGAAAGTTGGATTCGTCCAAGGGTCCCATACCAGCAAGTCCTCAACATGTCTTCCTAGGAAATTATAAGGATTACTGCTGCAGTATAATTATTATTTCCTGTTTAAGCATGCATCAAGTCCTGCATCTTGCCCAAGGTGTCAGGACTCATTTTGTAATAGGGCCATATATGTATTTTGTGCAAATGAAAGATTAATGAACAATGGACATCTTTTGCAAACAATCTTTTCGCTCACTGTCTTTTCATTTATGTTATTTTCGCACAAAACAATAAATGGAAATGCTTTTTCTTAAATAAACTTCATTCACTTTTTCTAAATAAGATAAAATCAATCACTAAAATGAACAAATCTCAACCCTTGCAGAGATATCCTTCCAGATTGCACCGACAAAGACACTGCTATGACCTCGTATAACTTCGACAATCCGATTAATCAAGCAAATGAATGGGTTGATGAAGACTATGATTTACCTGAAGAGTTGGCCAAGTTATTGAGACAAGACGAAAAAGTGATTTCTCCTCATCAAGAGGAAGTTGAAACCATCAATTTTGGTACCGAGGAAGATGTGAAAGAGGTGAAGATCGAGGCCATTCTGCAAGCTCCAGTGAAAGAACAACTCATCAGTATGCTTCGAGAGTATGTCGACGTCTTTGCTTGGTCCTATCAGGATATGCCAAGTCTGGATACAAATATCGTCATGCACAGGTTGCCATTGAAAGAAGATTATCTTCCAGTCAAACAGAAGTTACGCTGTACTCGCCCAGACATGTCCATGAAAATCAAATAGGAAATACAAAAGCAGTGGGACACCGGGTTTCTCGCTGTAACTAGTTACCCGCCGTGGGTTGCTAACATTGTACCCTTACCTAAGAAGGATAGCAAGGTGCGTATGTGTGTGGATTACCGGGATCTGAACAGAGCTAGCCCAAAAGATGATTTCCCATTACCTCACATTGACGTATATGTGGATAACACGGCTCAGTTCTCGGTATTTTCTTTTATGGATGGATTTTCTTGATACAATCAGATCAAGATGTCACTTGAAGACATGGAGAAGACAACTTTCATCACACCCTAGGGCACATTCTTCTACAAGGTAATGTCGTTTGGTTTGAAGAACGCCAGTGCAACTTATCAACGGGTTATGGTGACATTATTCCACGATATGATCCATAAAGAAATCAAGTGTTATGTGGATGATATGATTGCCAAGTCCCTTACAGAGGAAGAACATTTGGTAAATCTACTAAAACTGTTCGAGCGTCTGAGGAAGTATCAGCTGATATTGAACCCCAACAAGTGAACATTCGGGGTACGTTCTGGTAAGCTGCTGGGTTTTATTGTAAGTGAAAAGGGAATTGAGGTTGATCCCGACAAAGTGAAAGCCATTCAGGAGATGCCTGCACCTAAGACTAAGAAAGAAGTCTGAGGATTCTTAGGAAGATTGAACTACATCTCAAGGTTCATATCTCATCTCACTGCAACCTGCGAACCCTTGTTCAAGCTGTTAAGAAAAGAACAAATAGTCAGGTGGAACGATGACTGTCAGAGAGCTTTTGACAAAATCAAAGAATATCTGCAAGAACCTCCAATTCTCATGCCTCCGGTTGAAGGAAGACCTCTAATCATTTATCTGACAGTATTAGAAGAGTCAATGGGGTGTGTGTTGGGCTAGCATGGCGAGTCTGGTCGAAAAGAGTATGCAATATACTACCTAAGCAAAGAGTTTACCGACTGTGAACAACGTTATTCACTGCTCGAGAAAACTTGATGTGCTTTAGCGTGGGATGCTCGCCGAATAAGACAGTATATGTTGACTCATACTACCTTATTGATCTAAAAGATGGATCCAGTCATGTACATATTTGAGAAGCCATCACTTACCAGAAGGGTTTCAAGATGGAAAATGATTCTAACAGAATATGACATTCAGTACACCTCTCAGAAAGCCATAAAGGGCAGTGTATTGTCTGATTATCTGGCTGAGCAACCCATTGACTTCCCTGATGAAGAAATCATGTTCTTAAAAGCCAAAGATTGTGAAGAGCCTATTCACACTGAAGGACCTGACCCAGAGGAAGCATGGACTATGATGTTTGACGGGGCAGTTAATTGCAACGGTTGTGGAGTGGGTGCAGTGCTTATTACAACTAAAGGAGTCCATTTGCCTTTCTCAGCGAAACTCACCTTTGCCTGCACTAATAATGAAGCAGAGTACGAAGCTTGTATCATGGGTCTTGAGGAAGCCATTGACCTAAGGATCAAAATCTTGAATGTATTCGGAGATTCATCTTTGGTAATCAACCAGACCAACGGCAAGTGGTACACTCATCAGGAGCATCTGATTCCCTACCATGACTATACGAGGAGATTGTTGACCTTCTTCACAATAGTTAAGCTTGAATACATCCCTCGAGATGAGAATCAGTTTGCAGACGCTCTGCCTACCATTTCATCCATGATCAAAGTATAAGCTGCCAATTATGTACCTCGGATTTTGGTATCCAGACTAGACCGACCAACGTATGTATTCTCTGTGGACATTGTCACTGATAACAAGCCTTGGTACGATGACATCAAATGCTTCTTGGAACCTCAGACATACCCACCTGGGGCTTCATTAAATGATAAGAAGACATTAAGAAGGCTAGCAGGCAGTTTCTTCTTCAATACTGATGGCTCTTTGTACAAGCGAAACTTCGACATGGTTTTTCTCAGATGTGTTGACAAGAAGGAAGCAGACCTACTGATGCACGAGGCACATGAAGGTTCCTTCGGCACCCATGTCGGAGTACATGCAATGGCAAAGAAGTTATTAAGATCAGGTTACTACTGGATCACAATGGATGCAGACTGTTGCGCCTATTCTAGAAAATGCCACAAATCCCAGATCTACACAGATAAAGTGCATGTACCTCCGAATCCTTTGAATGTAATGTCTTCACCTTGGCCCTTCGCCATGTAGGGCATTGATATGATTGGAAAGATTGAACCGACTGCTTCAAATGGTCACAGATTCATCCTAGTAGTCATTGATTACTTCACCAAATGGGTTGAATCAGCTTCATATGCAAACGTCACCAGATAAGTGGAAGCTAGATTTTTGAAAAGAGATATCATCTGTCGATACCGAGTTCTCGAGCGAATCATTACTGATAATGGTTCCAATTTGAACAAAAAGATAATGGTTGGGTTATGCCGGGACTTCAAAATTCAACATCACAACTCTTCTCCTTATAGGCCAAAGATGAACGGCGTTGTTGAGGAAGCCAACAAGAATATCAAGAAGATTGTGTAGAAGATGGTAGTCACCTACAAAGACTGGCATGAGATTCTACCATTTTCCTTGCATGGGTACCGAACCTCTATCAGAATATCTACCGGGGTAACACCTTATCAGCTTGTGTATGGTATGGAAGTTGTCCTACCTGTTGAAGTTGAACCACCCTCCTTACGGGTAATGATGGATGTGATACTGGATGAAGTAGAATGGGTCCGGTCTCGATACAATTAACTGAGCCTGATTAAAGAGAAAATATTAGCAGCTATCTATCATGGGCAGTTGTATCAGAAACGAATGAAGAAAGCCTTCGATCAGAAAGTCAAACCTCAGGAATACCAAGTGGGAGAGCTTGTTCTGGAAAGACTTCTTCCTCCTCATACAGACTACAGAGGCAAATGGACGCCAAACAACGAAGGCCCATTCATAGTAAAGAAAGTTTTCTCTGGTGGAGCGCTGATGCTCACTACCATGGATGGCGAGGACTTCCTATTTCCTGTGAGCTCAGATGCAGTTAAAAAATACTTCACATAAAATGACCCGCTAGACATAAAAACAGAATGTAAGTCCAGGTAAAAATAGGGCATCCCGGCGAGTCAAAAACAGAATAAAAGACTCTGGCAAAAATAAGGGAAAAACTGAAAAATGTACACCCAGTCAGTTGAAAGCCAGATCGGACAAATCAGGCAAAAATGGGTATCCCGGTGGATTGAAAACCCGAAAAGGCGGTCCACACAAAATCAGGAAAAAAGTGAACAACTGCATTTCTGAATTCATCTGTATCACTCACAACATGGCAAGCTTCGAAAGGACAAAGCGTCGGTCATAATCAACCTTCTTCAGAAAGCAAGATAAGAAGAACGTCAAGGTCATACGGGTCATAGCAAGGAAGCTCACTGGAGCGTCATCTTCAACATTGCCAATACTTTTTATTTTTCTCAATTTACAGCAATCTCCTCCTTTCAGGGGATTCGCTTCTTTGAATGTACTTGCCTATTCAGGGCACACAAATCAATAAAATCAGAATATTCAGTCACACTTGGTTTTACCTTTTGTTTTTGTTTGCAAAATGTCCAAGGTTTATAATACAACATTTTCATGAAAACATATAGGCCATTTTTAACAAATCCTTCCAGGAAATATGAATTCTTAAGCAAATCTAACTCCTGTGACAGAATCCGGTTGAGGATACCTCGAGACACTTGTGTGTTTCCTTTGTCTTAACAGGTTGTAGGTACTCAAGGCAGACAATCTTTCATAGGATGGGGCATATCAGGCATTTTCCCAAGCCAAGCCAGCAATCACATCATCAGCAGGACTCCTTGACAAGAAGTATTTCCTTGCGAAGTTTTTATCCCCCCAGAGGATTCCTTAAGGAATTCATCAATCCCCAGCGTATCGCTTGGACGAAGGAGTGGAAACAAATTACTTCCCATAAGTTATCTCCTCCCCAAGCAGGATCTCCCGAGCAATGTCTGACGGCTTTTCCCCAACAAATTACTTCCCATAAGTTTTTCCCTGTCACAGTTGCCATTTTCTCCCCACTAGAGCAATTCCTGAAATACTTCCCCAGCGGAGTTGCTGAAACTTCCTCGTCCCCAACGGAGTTCTCCCTCCGGACAGATAGACCAGAGATCTTTCTCCCCGCAGGATCCGGATCTCGGATCGGTTTACTCATTTGAATAATCATAGCATTCTCATCATTTTTCCCCAAACTAAGCATAGCATTCCGCCTAATATGGAGCATTATGGCAAAAATCAAACATTTGCATAATCATAAGCCAGGTTCGAGCCAATCACCTGCAAACATCAGAATCACTTCACCAGCAATATATAAAACTCATATCCCATGCAGATAAAAGCCAAAACATCCCTTTTGCACTCTCAAATACAGATGCATATTCATATTTATACATGCTTTTTTCGACACTCGTCCGTGTCATCTTTCCCCATTGAAGTCGCCATAACCCATTTGATATTCGTCTGTATCTTACTTATACATAATTCTCAAACACTTGTTCATACATGTACATATTCTTTGTTGACACTCGCCTGTGTCATACTTCCCCAGCAAGTCAAAACACTCGTTCGTGTCCCTTGCTCAATCTTTTGGCACTCGTCCGTGTCTTGCACATATTTCCCCAGCGGATCAATACTTGTACATACTTAATTGATTGATTGATTGATTGATACTCGGCAATTCAACACTCGTTCGTGTTCCTTGCTTAATTGATTGATACTCGTCTGTATCATCATCCTTAAACATGTGTCAGCGTTTCTTTCTACCGATACTCGTCTATATCATGATTCTAAGAATACTCGTCCGCGTCTTTGGTCTACACACACTGTCAAACACTTATACCTTTTATTTTAAAGCGTAAGCACTCATCCGTGTTTACATCCCCATAGAAACGAAACAACTTTTTCTATCCAGCATTCGTCCTATGTCGTGATACTTTCGGCAGCCATCCCCTGCCAGGTGATCGTCCTTCACTTTTGGATGACCGTCCCTCATCCTTTTCCCAGTGGAGTCCCCATTGTTGGAACCTTTTATCCGAAATTCGTCCTATGTCGCGATATTTTTGGCAGTCGTCCCCTGCCAGGTGATCGTCCTTCACCTTTTGATGACCGTCCCTCATCATTTTATCTGATGGCCGTCCCTATCGTTGACCTTTGTTATCCATCATTCATCTTATGTCAAGATAATTCCCCAAGAGCAGCCGTCCCCTGCTAGGTGATCGTCCTTCACCTTTTGATGATTGTCCTTCATCACTCTTGACCGATGGTCGTCCCCATCATTAATCTTTTCTATCCGGCATTCTTCCTATGTCATGATAAAGAGCAGGTCGTCCCCTGCTAGGTGATCGTCCTTCACCTTTGATGATTGTCCCTCGTCAAATATTTCATTCATTCTTTGACCCGATGATCATCCCCGTCGCGGTCCCTTTTCCTTTCCCTGATGATCGTCCTTCATCAGTTTAGCCCGATGGTCGTCCCCATCGTTGTTTATTTTACTTTCTAGCCTGATGATCGTCCCCATCAATGCTTTTTCCAATTCTTCAATCCCTAGAGAGTTTCATTTCTTTACCCGATGGCCGTCCCTGTCGTGGTCTTTTTTCTTGTTGATGATCGTCCTTCATCACTTTATCCGATGGTCGTCCCCGTCGCAATTTCTCAATTTCCCAGCATGACGGTCGTCCCCGTCACTACTTTACTTACCATTTTACCCCCAGCAGTCGTCCTCTTCTCGATGGTTGTCCTCCATCTCTTTTACTTGATAAACATATTATACTATATTTTACAATTTATATCCCTTTTCTTCTTCTCCCCAGTGAGTGCAAATTTCGGACTGTCTTCGGTATTCAACCACAAGTTATCTTGTTTGTCTGTTAAGCCAGGCGCTTACATCCTACACAGCTAACTCATGCTTGAATAGAGGAAGCTGTAAACACCCCAAATTTGCCCTCACCTTTTTCTCACACCATTTCTTATGATCTCATTTTGCATAAACATCTCATTGCATCTCATACTGCATAAACAACTTCATCAAATCACTGCATGACTGCACAATTGGGATTTTGTGATTAGGTGAATCTTAGAAGTGATCTGAGCAATCTCTGAGGCCTTGAAGCATGCCGAGAGGGTCCATGATTGTTCTATGATCATCTTACATCTCCAAGAAGTCTTTGAAGTCATAAAATGACAAAGGATTGCTCAGAGGTCCAGGCAGAGCTAGGGTTTTCCTACACAGATGACCAAAATTAGGGTTTTGGGTTTGAGGCCCTTAACCTCAATTTTTTGGTCATTCTTGATTCTAATGGTCTTAATGTGTTATAAGGATCATGTGTACCAAATTTGATGAAGAAATTCACTGTGGAAGTCATCTGATCATTGGGTAACTTCTTGAGCAAGTAAAGTCAAAATCAGGGCATCTGAGGCCTCCATCAAGGGTACCAAAGGGTCATCATCATCATTTTGAGTCTCTATGATCTTTATTTGGTCATTGAAGTGGTTGGAAGTTCACAAAGTTGAAGAATTTTGAGCCAAATGCAAACTTGCTATTTTTGGAAATGACTTATAATGGAAACTTTCCATTTTGGGAAAGATATTCAACCTATTCTTTCATGACCAAAAATACTTCAAATGAAATACTTCAAGATATGGCCTTTCAAAGTTGGCAAAAATCCTATAATTTTCAAGTGTGCACTAAAGAGGGATTTTTGCAAAATAAAGTTTCAAGCCTTCAAATGACCTCTAATGCACTCAAATGTATCATAACATGTCAAAGCAACTTCTAAAGATCAGAATTGGCCTTTGTACCAAGCATTTCCATGACTTATTTCTCAAGAAACTTTAAAGTTGCCAAATTGCATAAACCATGAGAACACTTGATGAAGGCCATCCAACTACATTCTATTGATCCAAAGGCCATCCTTGATGCAAGTTGAGGCCAGACACCCCTTCAAACAAGCTCTGACCTATGCCATGCCTCAAGTACACATCCATTGACTTTTTTGCAACTTTGCCCATACCAATAAAGTTGTGCCACCACCCACTTTCTGATCAATCCCATTGGCCTATACTAACATCATGGACTCATTTTCATAAGACAAATTTGGCCTAAATCATCCCACAACTCAAGATTGCCAAAAAATCCCCAAACCTTCATCTCTTGGAATCTGATCACACAAGCCACAAACCACAAAACAAACTTCACCAATCATCTCCAAATGGTACATAGAACACAAAGCACCCTTTAAAAAGCCTTAAAACATAGCCAAACAAAAACACGATTCCTGGTGCAGAGGAGTTGCATCTCTCGAACCAAGCCATATAAACTTGTTCTAAGCATTGCAACATCATCAGGGAGTTCATTGGAGGTGGATTGAACAAAGAAAGAGGCCAGAAAGCTAAAGGAATGAAAGCTTCATCTTAGGTAGTTCATCCAAACTCTTTTTCCAGAAGCTTTGTTTTATGTTTTAAAAATGTTCCCCATGCTCTCCTGATCACACTGCACTTGTTGTTTTTGAAAATGGTGAAGAAACGAGCATGAACCGTATCTCTGAAATTTTTGACCTAAAAGATGTTTGCTTCGATTCATGCTGGTTTTCGAAAATAAATGATTTGTGTTGTTGGATTCTTGTTTAGTGATGTTCATAGATCATTTCTGGAGATTTTGGTGAGGTTTCATGGCCTGTGGTGGAAGTTGGGTTGAAAGGCTCGCCGGAGAAGATGACCGGAGCAAGCTCCGGTCACTTGAATCTGGGCCCATGGATCATGATTCCCGCGCGTATGAGTGGCTATGATTAGATCATTAAAACCCTAATTCTGATTAATTAGGTTTAATTAATTAAATTTTTCCAGATTGAATCCTGACCCTTAAAACACGCGCGCAGTCAACTAGGTCCCCCCATGTTTGAATCCTGGCCATCAGATTGACATACTTCTCATTTATTTCATTTTATTTAAAATAGCAAAAACCATTAAAAAAACTCATTTTCTACATTTTTGTTTCAAATATTTTTCTTAACCTAAATTTTTTATTTATTTTAATTTTTGCATTAAAAAAGAATTTTTAAAATATTTAAATGTTTTATTTAATTAATTAATTGATTTTAATTAATTAAATATGCATTTAGGTTTCTAAAAATCACCAAAAAAATCATGAAGCATTCTTAAACATTTAGAAACATTTTTAAACTCACCATACAAATTTCTTTTTAGGTTTGATTACATTTTCACAATTTTCTTTGAATTAGGGTTCTTAAATTTCACATTTTTTAACCCTAACTTGAAAATTTCATTTTTGTCTAACCATGATGAGTTTGAACTTGATTCTTTTTGCATTGTTTCTCATATTGCATCTAGTTTCTAGATTATTTATCTCATATTTTTGCATTAATTTTTCAATTTGATTTGCATATTCCTTTAAGAATCACCCAAAAACCCTAGTTAACTTAAGAAATCCATAACTTTGTCTAGGGTTGGCTTCTGACTTTCTCCTTTGAAGTGTGGTCTTATATGTGATTAGGGTTTGTTTGAGTTCAATTTCAAACTTTTATCATGATGTATGCTTCTGTTTTCGTCATATGCATCTCATGTTGCCTTAAGACCCTAATTTTGCATTTTCATTTGCATATCATGAACTTGTGAACTTTTCATGCCATTCCATTATTTTTTATGTCATCTTAGAAATCTTAGTACATGTTTGAAACATTGCTTGATCATTTTTGCATCATTTTGGTATGCTTTGCATCCATTACATTTCATGAACATCCATGTGTTTACATGCTTCTAAACATGCTTCCATTGCATCTCATCCTTGTATGATCATTCATATGCATCTTGTATGATTTTGCATCATCTCATAACACATTTGCATTGCATAATCACTTCTGGTTTTGGACTTTGCATCCTTATTCATCTCATTTGTTTGTGCTTTATGTCTTATGCATCCATACTAACATTTCAGGGGCTTATGGTAAGTTAATTGGGATGTGGATTTGCCTTCACATACCACCTCTTCTCATCTTTGCATTTGCATCCTTTATTTGTCTTTGGAGTAAACTTGTTTCACTTGTGTCTCTCTTTCTGCTTTCTTTTCTCCTAAGTTACTTATCTTCACCAGGAAGTAAGTAACGTATTATCTCCTCTCTTCTCTTTTCATCTGCTTCCCTTCCTTGGTGGCCTTGAAGATCTTTTCTATTAAGCCTCACAAACCATAGGATATCCAAGCATGATAACTTTTAAGGTTGTATATATTCCCCCCTAGCTTTTTACCTTTTGAGTCTCATTGAGTCTCTCTTCGCATCTCTTAATCAGAGGCTAAACTCTTAAAGCTTTAGGACTTTGGAATTAGGGTTATGCCTGTATCCTTATCTTAGGATGGAGTGTATAACTTCAATCCTTAGTGTTAAACCTTTAATTTTGTTTACACCTCTTAATCAAAACACATTAATAATCACTAAGACTTTATCTTGTAACTTGGGCCTTACATTAGGGTTTTATCTCTTCTTTATGGTTAAGAGGGACTAACCCTAGTGTTTAATGGACAAGTCCCCCTCACGTTGTCTTACAAACCATAAAATCCACTTCTTAATCTCAACCTTTAATTAAAATCCACTTAATAAAGGCTTGTTATATAATGAATTTAATCCCTAACCATGGATTAAGTTGAGGTATCTTCCCCAGCTTAAGTGTTCTCATCTATCATCCTTCTCTTAGGATGGTGTAATGGGTTCACTAATCCCTGATTAGAGATTAAACTCATTACTTAACGTTAAAAAAAACCCAAAAACATATTAATAATCACAAGTAGGTTAATGATCTTAATCCTTCATCATTAAGGTAATTAAGTTGAGATGTTTATCTCATACTTAAGTAGGCTCATTATCCCTAATCAGGGAGGATATAATGAGTTTACAACCTTTGATTTAGGCTTAAGCACATTAACTTATGAAAAACACCAAAAACAATAAAAAACTGAAAACACCAAAAACAAACAATAATCGTCTCCTCCGGGATTCTCTTCTCATAACACTCATTCACAAATGAGAACTTGCTTCTTTCATCTAATGCAAGACAGTTAGCACTCCAGCCAGACAAGTCATACACTTGAGCATAGACAAGCAAGCAGTTCATAGTCAATTTATTTCCAATCTCTTTGAGTCGAACTACGGTGTTCTGACTTCCTCATTGCACGAGAGGATACGTAGGGATAACTTAACTGTTATCGAACAAAAGTCTCTGTGTCTTCCCCCTCTTTCATGTTTCTTTTTAAGCCTCAGTTCCTGAGCAATTCACACCTTTTGCACTGACACTTGTACTTTCTTTCCCTAGCTTTTGCACACAGATAGCACATACACCTACCCCTTTAAACATAATCTTGTAAGCATTGATCCCGTCGAGTACAACGGACGATCTGGGTGCTAATACCATCCCAGGTCGTAACCAACCTCTTTCTCAGTTTCTCTGGTTCGCAACCGTCTTATCCATATCTTTCTAGCTTTATGCAGCATTACCTTTCCTTCGGGATAAAAATACCTAGCTGGAAACTCTATTCAACCTCAACCTCCAACATTGCCAACAGTTCGCGTCTGCATCGGAACGAAATTCCGGGGAGCGACACAATGGCCAGGAATAAATCTGGGGAATTAAACATGATTAAACCCTAATCTCTTTCAGGTGGCCGGAGCTAAGCTCCGGTCATCTTCTCCGGTAACACAAAACACCAACTTCCTAATTAAGCATCTAACATCATACAACTCTAATCAATAAGTAAAAATCATTTATCATGCATATTCAGGCTGAATCGAAGCAAACAAATTTCTAGGTCAAACTTTCAGATCATCATGAAATACTCATTTCTAGCCTATTTTCAATTCTAAGCATATCAGCATGATCAGGAAAGCATGTGGAATCATTCTATAACATAAAAACACGTTTCTGGAAAAAAATGTTCTTGAAGGATACCTGAGATGAAAAACTTCAAAATGCAACTTTCTGGGCCCTCCCTTTGTGCAATCCACCTCCCTTTGACCTCCTGAGTCTATTGTGATGCTTGAAAGGGGCTTAAAATGGCTGGTTTGAGTGTTTCGATTCTGAATTTGCAGAAATCGTGTTTCTTGTATGATGTGTTTTTGGCTATGGTGATGGGTTGGAATTGATCCCGAGGTTATATGGGGTTGATTGGTGGAAGAATTTGTGGTTTTTGCTGGCTGGATTGTGTGTTTCGAAGAGATAAAGTTTTGGAGCAATTTCTTGATTCTCAGCTTGTGTCTTGTTTCATGAAATGAAGGGTGTTCATTTATAGTGATTAGGGTTTGCATAAGCCATACCATTGGTCAGGATAGTGGTTGTGGCACTATGTGATTGGTATGGGAGGAAAATGCAAAAAGTCAAACTTATGTGTACATGAGGTAGGGGTTGGTACATAGGTGATTTCTGAGCATGGATTGCCTCAGCTAGCTTCAAGGAAGGCCATTGGATCAAATTTATGCAACTGGATGGCCTTGATCGTGTGTTCTCATGGTTTATGCAATTTGGCCATTTTGAAATTTCTTGTGAATCAAGCCATGAAAGTGCCAAATTCTTGGGCCAATTCTGATCATTTTAAGTGGCATGGCCATGTTATGATACATTTGATTGCATTATAGGTCATTTAGAAGCTTGAAATACCAATATGCAAAAATCCCTCTATGACATGAACATGAAATTTATGTGATTTTTGCCAACTTTGCAAGGCCATAACTTGAGTTCTAAGATGAATTAGAATGAGTTCTTGTACTTTTTGAAAATGGGAGGATCCAATCTACAACTTTCATGTATGAATAAATTTCATTTGAAACCTCTTTGATCAAGAAAGAGGAGGTTGAAGATCTTTCCCAAAATAGAAAGTTTACATTACAAGTCATTTCCATTTTTGGCAAGTTTTGGCTTTACTCATTTTTTTTCAATTTTGTGAACTTCCAAGCATTCCAATGATAAAATAAAGACCATATGACTTAAAATTGATGATGATGACCCATTGGTACCCTTGTTGGGGGCCTCAGATGCCCAGAATATGACTTTTCTTGCTCAGGAAGTTACCACATGATCATATGACTTCCACATTGAATATTTCCATGAAATTTGATACACATGCTCCTTATATCATATATGGACCAATAGAAACAAGAATAACCAAAAATTTTGGGTGTAAGGCCTCTGAAACCAAAACCCTATTTTCAGGTCATCTGTGTAGGAGCTCGGCTTAGCTTCCATACCTCTGCAGTGCTTTGACATCTCTTGACTTCAATGGACCCATGGGGGCATAAGATGATCATATAACACTCATGGACGCTCTTGGCATGCTTCATGGCCTCTGAGATAGCTCACACCACTTCTAGGATTCATTTGATCACAAACCCTAGATGCAGCTATGCAGATGAAATGTTTAAAGGGTGATTATGCATTGTGAAATGTATTGATAGGCTATGCAATGATGATAATCATAAGTCAAGATGTGAGAAAAAGAGAGGGCAAATTTAGGGTGTTTACAGCTGCCCATATTCAAGCATGAGTTAGCTGAGTAGGATGTGAGCGCATGGCTTAACAGACAAACAAGATAACTTGTGGTTGAATTCCAAGACAGTCCAAAATTTGAACTCTTTATTATAAGAAGAAAAGGGATATAAATTCCAATAAACAGTATAAACTGAATATCAAATGATAGCGACGGAAGACGACCATCGAGCAGAGGACGACTGCTGGGGATAACAATGGTGAGAAATGCACTGACGGGGACGGCCATCATGCTGGGGAATAAAGAATCCGCGACGGGGATGGCCATCGGGTAAGGAAAAGCGACCTTACTAGGGATTAAAAGCACTTACGGGGATGACCGATAGGCTGAAGAATAAGGAAACCGCGATGGGGACGACCATCGGGTGAAGAATACATAAATCAATGATGAGGGACGATCATCCAAAGGTGAAGGACGATCACCTAGCAAGGGACGGCTGCTAAAAAGATCACAACATAGGACGAATGTCGGGTCAAAAGATCGACGATGGGGACGGACATTGGATAACATGATGATGTACGATCATCAAAAGGTGAAGGACGATCACCTAGCAGGGCACGACTGCCGAGGATTATCGCGACATAGGACGAATGTCGGATAAAAAAGATCAACG
The DNA here is from genome assembly GCA_963966055.1 of Lathyrus aphaca. Classification (NCBI taxonomy): domain Eukaryota; kingdom Viridiplantae; phylum Streptophyta; class Magnoliopsida; order Fabales; family Fabaceae; genus Lathyrus; species Lathyrus aphaca. The sequence continues at coordinate 499,346,681 of OZ014519.1, read as the reverse complement.
ATGGGGACGGCCATCGGATAACATGATGGGGCACGATCATCAAAATAAATGATGAGGAACAGTCATCAAGAGGTGAAGGAAGATCACCTAGCAGGGGACTACTGCTGAGAATTATCGCGACATAGGACGAATTTCGGATAAAAAAGATTAACGATGGGGACGGCCATCGGATAACATGATGAGGGACGGTCATCAAAATAAATGAAGAGGGACGGTCATCAAGAGGTGAAGGAAGATCACTTAGCAGGGGACGACTGTTCTATTGGGGATTATCTCGACATAGAACGAATGCTGGATAAAAAAAAGATCGACGATGGGGACGGCCATCAGATAACATGATGAGGTACGGTCATCAAAAGGTGAAGGACGATCACCCAAAAGATATCACGACATAGGACGAATGTCGGATAGAAAGTTGTTTTGTTGGCGACTTCTAGGGATTGATAAACACGGACGAGTGTTTAAACCCTAAAATAAAATGTTAAGTGTTTCGATAGTATGTATAGACTTAAGATACAGACGAGTATCTTTAGGACTACGATACAGACGAGTATCGATAGGAACAAACAATGACGCGTGTTTAAGGAGTGATGATACGGACGAGTATCAACTGTTTTGAACAAGGAACACGGACGAGTGTTGATCTGCTGGGGAGATGCATAAGATACGGACGAGTATCAAAAAATTATGTATAGCTGAGATACAGACGAGTATTATAAGGATTGCGTATAAGTGGGATACGGACGAGTATCAGAAGGAGTGTGTATAAGTGTGTACAAGTATTTATATTGAGAGTGTAAAATGGACATTTTGGCTCTTATCTGCTGGGGATAAGTTTTTGCGTATTGCTGGAGGGGTAATTTTGGTATTTGCAGGTGACAGGCTCGAACCTGGCTTATGATCATGCAAATGTTTGATTTTTGCCGTAATTCTCCATATTAGACGGAATGCTACGCTCTGTTTGGGGATAAATGATGTGAATGCTATGATTATGCAATTGAGAGAGACGAGATCCAAGATCTGAAGTCTGTTGGGAGAACGGATCACTGGGCGATCTATGGGGAGAAAGGATCACTGCACGATCTTTCTGGAGAACTCTAGGGGAAGAACTTTGTGGGGATCCAATGTTGGGGATGAGAAGATCCGGCAACTCGTTGAGGAAAAGTGATCCAGGCATTGCTTTGGAGATCCTTCTTGGGGAAGAGAGAACTTCTGGAAAGTAATCTGCTGGAGGATCAGCTTTGTGGGGGATACTCTGAGGGGATAAATGCTCGGTGAGGGAATACTCTCGTCAAGTAATCCTTCTGATGATGTGACTGTCGGATTTTGCTGGGGATATAGTTCCTGATACGCCCCATTATGTGAAAGGTTGTCCGCCTTGAGTACATGCAATCTGTCAAACAAAGGAAACGCCAAGTGCCCTGAGGTATCCTCAACCAGATTCTGTCATAGGGGTTAGGTTTGCTTAAGAGTACATATTTCCTGCAAGCATTTATTGAAAATGGCTTATATGTTTTCATGCAAATGTTGTATTACGAACTTTGGACATTTTGCAAACAAAACAAAAAGGTAAAAAACAAAGTGTGAATGAACATTTGACTTTATTGATTGATGTGCCCTGAATAGGCGAGTACAGTGAGGAAGCTAATCCCTAAAATGAGGGGATTGTTACAAATTACGAAAATAAAAGTCCTATTTGGCAATGCTGAAGTTGATGTTTCAATATTCCTTTTGCTATGACTTGTATGACCTAAACGCTCTTCTTATCTTGCTTTCTGAAGAAAGTTGATTCTGACCGACGCTTTGTCCTTTCAAAACATGCCAAGTTATGTGAGTGATACAGACAAATTCAGAATGCAGTTGTTTGCTTATTCCCTGATTTTGCATGGATCGCCCTTTCGGGTTTTCAATCCACCGGGAAACCCTTTTTTGCCTGAGCTGTCCGATGTGGCTTTTCAACTCAGTGGGTGTACATTTTCAATTTTTCCCTTATTTTTGCCCGAGTCTTTTATTCTGTTTTTGACTCGCCAGGATGCCCTATTTTTGTATGGACTTACATTCTATTTTTATGTCCAGCGGGTCATTTATGCGAAGTATTTCTTAACTGCATCTGAATTCACAAGAGATAAGAATTTTTCGCCATCCATGGTTGCGAGCATCAGTGCTCCACCTGAGAAGACTTTAGTTATTACGTAGGGACCTTTATAGTTAGGCGTCCACTTTCCCCTGTGGTCTGTATGAGGAGGAAGGAGTCTTTTCAGTACAAGCTATCCCACAAATATACCCGAGGACTGACTTTTTGATCGAAGGCCTTCTTCATCCGTTTCTGATATAACTGACCATGACAGATAGCTGTTAATCTCTTTTCTTCAATCAGGCTTAGTTGTTATAACGAGATCGGACCCATTCTGCTTCGTCAAGTTTTACATCCATCATTACCCGCAAGGAGGGTAATTCAACTTCAACATGTAGGACTGCTTCCATACCATACACAAGCTGATAAGGTGTTGCCCTGGTAGATGTTCTGATGGAAGTTTGGTACCCATGCAAGACGAACAGTATCATTTCATGCCAGTCTTTGTATGTGACCACCATCTTTTGCACAATCTTCTTAATGTTCTTGTTAGCCGCCTCGACAGTGCCATTCATCTTTGGCCTGTAAGGAGAAGAGTTGTGATGTTGAATTTTGAAGTCTCGGCACAGTTCTGGCATCATTTTGTTGTTATGGTTTGAACCGTTATCAGTAATGATTCGCTCGGGAACTCCATATCAACAAATGATATCCCTTTTCAGAAAACGGGCTACTACTTGGCGAGTGACATTTGCATACGAAATTGCTTCGACCCATTTGGTGAAGTAATCAATGGCTAACAGGATGAATCTGTGACCATTTGAAGCGGTTGGTTCGATCTTTCTAATCATATAAATGCCCCACATAGCGAAGGGCCAGGGTGAAGACAATATATTCAAAGGATTGGGAGGCACATGCACTTTGTCTGCGTAGATCTGGCATTTATGGCACTTTCTGGCATAGGCACAATAGTATGCATCCATTATGATCCAGTAGTAACCTGATCTTAATAATTTCTTCGCCATTTCATGTCCTTCGGCATGGGTACCGAAAGAACCTTCATGTACTTCGTGCATTTAGTAAATCTGCATCCTTCTTGTCAACACATCTGACCAAGATCATGTCGAAGTTTCGCATGTACAGGGAACCATCAGTATTGTGGAAGGAACTGTCAGCTAGCCTCCCCAATGTCTTATTATCATTAGACGATTACCCAGGTGGGTATGTCTGAGTCTCCAAGAAGCATTTGATGTCGTGGAACCAAGGTTTGTTGTCAGTAATAGTCTCCACAGAGAATACATACGCCGGTCGGTCTAGTCTGGATACTAAAATTCGAGGAACAAAAGTTAGCAGTCTGTACTTTGATCATAGATGAAATGGTGGCCAAGGCGTCTGCAAACTGATTCTCATCTCAAGGGATGTATTCAAGCTTGACTATTGTGAAGAAAGTCAACAATCTCCTCGTATAGTCACGGTAGGGGACCAGATGCTCTTGATAAGTATACCACTTGCCATTAGTTTCGTTGATCACCAAAGCTGAATCTCCAAATACATTCAAGGTTTTGATCCTGAGGTCAATGGCTTCCTCAAGACCCATGATACAAGCTTCGTACTATGCTTCGTTGTTAGTGCAGGAAAAGGCAAGCCTTGTTGAGAAAGGCATATGGACTCCTTTGGGTGTAATAAGCACTACACCAACCCCACGACCGTTACAATTAACTGCCCCATTGAACATCATAGTCCAGGCTTCTTCTGGATCAGGCCTTTCAATGTGAATAGGATTTTCACAATCTTTTGATTTTAAGAACATGATGTCTTCATCAGGAAAATCAAATCTCATAGGCTGATAGTCATCAATGGGTTATTCAGCTAGATAGTCAGATAATACATTGCCCTTGATGGCTTTCTGAGAGGTGTACAGAATATCATATTCTGTCAGAATCATTTGCCACCTTGCAACCCTTCCGGTAAGTGTTGGCTTCTCAAATATGTACTTGACTGGGTCCATCTTTGAGATCAACAAAGTGGTATGAGTCAACATATAATGTCTTAGTCGGCGAGCAGCCCACGCTAAAGCACAACAAGTCTTCTCGAGCAGTGAATAACGTTGTTCACAGTCGGTAAACTTTTTGCTTAGGTAATATATTGCATACTCTTTTTGACCAGACTCGTCATGCTGGCCCAACACACACCCCATTGATTCATCTAATATTTTCAGGTATATTATTAGAGGTCTTTCTTCAACTGGAGGCATGAGAATTCGAGGTTCTTGCAAATACTCTTTGATTTTGTCAAAAGCTTTTTGACAATCATCGTTCCACCTGAATGTTTGTTCCTTTCTTAGAAGTTTGAACAACGGCTCACAGGTTGCAGTGAGATGAGATATGAACCTTGAAATGTAGTTCAATCTACCTAAGAACCCTCGAACTTCTTTCTCAGTCTTAGGTGCAGGCATTTCCTGAATTGCTTTGACTTTGTCAGGATCAACCTCAATTCCTTTTCCGCTTACAATAAAACTCAGCAGCTTACTAGAACGTACCCCGAATGTGCATTTGTTGGGGTTCAACCTTAGCTGATACTTCCTCAGGCACTCGAACAATTTCAACAGATTTACCAAATGTTCTTCCTCTGTTTGGGACTTGGCAATCATTTCATCCACGTAGCACTCAATTTCTTTATGGATCATGTCGTGGAATAATGTTACCATAGTGTTATGTTGCACCGACGTTCTTCAAACCAAACGGTATTACTTTGTAGCAGAATGTGCCCCAGGGTGCTATAAAAGTTGTCTTCTCCATGTCTTCAGGTGACATCTTGATCTGATTGTATCTAGAAAATCCGTCCATGAAAGAAAATACTGAGAACTGAGTTGTGTTATCCATCAATACATCAATGTGAGGTAATGGGAAGTCATATTTCGGGCTTGCTCTATTCAAATCCGGGTAATCAATTCACATACGCACCTTGCCATCCTTCTTGGGTACGAGTATAATGTTAGCAACCTAAGGCGGGTAACTAGTTACAGCGAGAAAACTGGTGTCCCACTACTTTTGTACTTCCTCTTTGATTTTCATGGCTATGTCTGGGCGAGTACGGCGCAACTTCTGTTTTACTGGAGGACAATCCTCTTTTAACGACATCTTGTGCATGACAATATCTGTATCCAAACCCGACATATCTTGATAGGACCAAGCGAACACATCGACATATTCTCACAGCATACTGAAAAATTGTTCTTTTATTGGAGCTTGCAGACTGGCCCCAATCTTCACCTCTTTCACATCTTCCTCGGTACCAAGATTGATAGTCTCAACCTCCTCCTGATGAGGAGAAATCACCTTTTCCTCTTGTCTTAATAACCTGGCTAACTCTTCCGGTAAATCGCAGTCTTCTTCAACCCCTTCATCTGCTTGATTAATCGGATTGTCGAAGTCATACGAGGTCATAGCAGTGTCGTTGTCGGTGCAATCTAGAGGGTTATCTCTGCAAGGGTTGAGATTTGGTTCATTTTAGTGATTGATTTATCTTATTTAGAAAAAGTGAATGAAGTTATTATTGAGAAAAACATTGCCATTTATTGTTTTGTAAGAAAATAACAAAAATGAAAAGACAGTGAGCGAAAAAGATTGTTTGCAAAAAGACGTCCATTGTTCATTAATATTCAATTTGCAAAAATATATATGGCCCTATTACAAAATGAGTCTCGACATCTTGGGCAAGATGCAGGACTTTGATGCATGCTTAAAACAGCAAAAAATAATTACTCTACAGCAGTAACCCTTATAATTTCCTGAAAAGACCAGTTGAGGACTTGTAGGCCCGGGACTCTTGGATGGATCCAACTTTCCAGGTTGTAGTCACTCTCAGCCTCGTCTTCCAAAGTGTTGACAACATTCGGGGTCAGCAGTCCCCCACTTATGAGTTTGGGAGCTTCAGCAGCCTCCTCTGGAGCTTGTCGGGATGGTATGTAACCCAAACCGAATTTGTCTTCTTTCATCTGAACCTTCAGCAGCTTGCCCCAGCCTTAGGCATTCCCTTCTTCCACAACCTTCTGAGCTTGTTTGTAGGAAGCAATTGAGGTGCACATCCTTTCCTCTTGGGATGCAGCAAACACCTCAGTTGTAGCTTTGTTTACTTTCAAAGCTTCAAAACCCTGACTCATGGTTTCATGGATCTCCCCATCCATCTCTATGTATTTGTACGTAGCCAGGTGACTGACAAAGATGTCTTCTTCTCCACAGATGGTGATAATTTGGCCTTCCCACTCATATTTTAACTTCTGGTGAAGGGTAGAGGTTACTGTGTCGGCGACGTGGATCCAGGGTCGACCCAACAAACAGCTGTAGGCAGGCTGTATGTCCATCACATTGAAGGTAGTTTTGAAAACTTGTGGGCCAATTACCATGGGCAGCTCAATCTCTCCGAGAACCGATCTCTTAGAACCATCAAAAGCTCTGACAACTAGGTTGCTCGGACGGAGTGCAAGACCATCATACTCCAGCTTGACTAAAGCTTTCTTTGGAAACACATTGAGTGATGATCTGGTATCAACAAGGACATGAGAAAGTACATCACCTTTACATTCCAAAGTGATATGCAAAGCCATGTTGTGGTTACGCCCCTCCGTAGTCAAGTCAGCATTGGTGAAACCGAGTCCATGACTAGTATTGACATTTGCGACCACCGTTTCTAACTGATTGACTGTGATTTCTTCCGGCACATAAGCTGCGTGCAAGACCTTGAGTAGTGCATTCCGGAGAGCCTCGAAACACATGAGCAGAGATAGTATGGAGATCTTGGAGAGTGTTTGGTGGAGCTGATCCACAACTTTGTAATCACTTTTATTGATAATTCTCATGAACTCGTCCACATCCTGATCAAAGGACATTCTCTGAGTTTCTTTTGTAGCTGGTTCTTCTGGCACCACACTTTTGCCTTTTGCTTTGGCAGCAGTTTCTGCTTCAGCATTAATTCTTGAAAATTATGAAGCAAAGAGACGTCCGCTCCGAGTGAAGCCTCCGCCTCCCCCGACATTTCAATTTGTGGTGTAGAAATTGAAGAGTCAAGAGTAACTTTCCTTCCGTGGCGGTAAAGATCTGAGCCGTAGTACCAAGGCACGACATTGTTGCCGTCATAAGGAATTGGTCCAGGCACCGTGATGGTCACCGGACTAATTGCAGCAGAAAAAGGAGTTGTGATAGTCTGTGGATCATAGTAGATGGTGACAGGAGCTCTGATTGAAGATGGTGCAGGTGCAGGAATTTGTTGATGTTGATGAGGGTGTTGCTGAAAGTTGTTATTGAGAGAATCCGGAACATGGATGGTTGCTGGATCATAATAGATTGTAACCGTTGAGATGTCGTCACTGGTGGTGTTTCTTGTTGTTGTAGTCGATTATGTTGGAATGGATTTTGCTGGTGTTGTAGAAGATTTTTTTGGGATAAGGTTTGTTGGTGTTGTAGGAGAGATTTTTGTTGCAGTTGTAGAAGATGGAACTGTTGACGTGATTTGCAGGATGCCTTCTCTAATAAGACTGCTAATACCATTCTTCAGATTTTCACAACCGTTGGTAGAAACTTTGCAAGCTTCACAACGGGCCTCAAAACCCGGAAACACTTGGCACTTCAATAGCTGAGATTTTACTTCGGCCAGTGGTGTTTGAATACTTGCAATGTCATCAATCAGAATTGTTGGTTGGTCCTCCTCAATGGAATTGATCTTTGGCTCACCATGATTTGATATTGGATTCCTTGTGACATTTGGTGGAGGTGCGAAATTCAAAGCTTTGGAGTCAATCAAATCTTGGACTTTCATGTGCAGGGCCCTACTCTTCTCTGTTGAATGACTAGGCGCATTGGAGTGAAAAGCACATCTGGCGTTGACATCATAATTCCTTGGAAGATTCAGAGGATCTGGCGGAGCCAAAGTCCTCAGTTCAGTCAGGTTAAGCTTCAATAGTTGCGGGAGTAAGACTGCATAGGGCATCAGGATGGGATCGATCACCCTATTAATCTGAGAAGGCCTTCGTTGGAAAGGACGTTGCTGCTGGTTATTGTTATTATAAGATCTTTGTTGTTGTTGAGGATATTGTTGTTATTGAGGTGCTGGAGTTGTCAATCAAATCTTGGACTTTGCAAGTACTGGGGTCTACCTCTACTAACATGCACTGCATTAGTCTCCCCTGTCCTCCTAGGTCCTGAGAAGAGTTTCTTTGCATTGCTGGAGCTAGCACCATTGTCTGAAATCTTACCCATCTTCAATAAGCTTTCGATTCTCTCGCCTGCTATAACCACATCAGCAAAACTGGTAGAAGAGAAGGCAACAAGTCTATCAATGTAGGTCCCTTGCAAGGTATTCATAAACATATCAGCCATTTCCCTTTCAGACATAGGTGGCTGGACAGCAGCAGCGAGTTGTCTCCACCTTTGAGCGTACTCACAGAAACATTCCCTCGAAGATTGAGACATTCCCATCAAGAGGGTCCTATTGGGTGCCATATCCAGGTTGTACTGATATTGACGTACAAAGGCTTCAACTAAGTCTTTCCAATTTCTAATAGTGGCCCTTGATAAGTGTGAATACCATTCTCTGGATGCTCCGGTTAAATTGTCTTCAAAGTAAAACATCCACAGTTTCTCGTCCATGGTATATGCCTTCAATCTTCCCAGAAAAGATTGCAAATGGTTACGAGGACAGGAGGTACCATTGTATTTCTCAAAGCATGGAGGTTTGAACTTATGAGGAATCCTCACCCCTTCAACTAAGCCCATATCCATCACATCAAATCCCAAGGAGTTCTGGGATTCCAGGGATCTCAGCTTCTCAGATATTTCGTCCAAACAACGGTCATAAGCTTCATCAGCCCCAACACCTAACACTGTAAACTGCTCATCCTGAGGATCCTCCTGCAGAATATGACCTCTAGTGTTCCTTTGGCCATCCCCAAGGATATTAACTTCAGGATTGTTGTGATGTCCAAACACTACCGGAGTCGTTGTGGCTGATCGCGCGCATTGTTACTTGTACCTCTAGTGCCCGCATGGTTATCTTCCGGAGTTTGCCACTCGACTAAGTCCCTCAATATTTCTTGGGTCTGTGTCGGTCCAGTCATCACAACCATGAATTGATTCATCTAAGTCCTCATTTATGTCCTTACATTAATCATCTGAGTTCTCACATCTGTCAGTTCCTTCTATAGTTGATCCATTTGTAGACTCGAAAGGTTGTGACGGGTCGGATATCTGTGGATGCGATTGACGGAAAAAACCCTCCTGCGAGCAATATTTCCTGAGACAATCAACAAAGTGAGAAGACAACAACAAAATCACCTGCAAAAAACAAAAGGTATGTCAGAATGCAATGAAGTATGTCTATTTGTCTTCAGAGGGTATCCGGTTTGGTTCTTGGTTTTGACCTTCCAGACCTCTCTTGAGAAGATGAAGATGTTGAAGCATAAGAAAATCCAATTCATAACCATACAAAATGAAAATGGCAATGCCAAAATACAAATAGTTTATGAATTACAAACAAACTCCCATGGTGAATCAAAATACAACAAAATTTAAGAGTACAACAAACAAAATCACTATGGCGAATTAAAGTACAAAAATAAGATACAAAGAAACTCAAACATATAATCCATATGCATCCTCCCTGACTTCCTTCACGAGAGCATCAGTCACTAGTCCAACTGGGTGTTCTGTGATGATTCTGATGAGAAGGTTTCTGGTTGAAATGGCATTTGTCATCTTCTGATACTTGTCCTATTCTTTGGATCTCTTTAACCCCGCCCGGAGTTTCAACTCATATATCTCCTTCTGAGCTGCTAGCAGTGCTTCTTGGCTTCTTTTCTCAATGGCTTCCAACTGATCAATCTTGGCTTACATCTTCTGATCTTCCAGCAAACGAGCTTCAGTTATCTTGACCCATCTATCTTGGCTTTCTTCCAGATAATGCCCAGCTCTTGCCTTTTTAATATTTGCTTCCTTGCATGCATTCTTCAACACAAGTTCCCCTGCTCAGGCCTTCCTGATGTAATCATCAGTTTTCTCAATCTTGGTCACATTCTCGATGCGTAGCTTCTCTAACCTTTCAATGTCTAAACGAACATCATTCCTTTCCCAAAGGGTCTTCTTCACAGGTTCAGCTAGTTGGACATTTCTTTCCTTCAACTTTTCAAACTCTTCCATACTGACTGTGGCTATGGGCTCAACTGCTGATGGTCCTGGTACATCTTCCAGGGTGAATGGAATACGACTAATATGTCCTCTGATGCGTGACCATTCGGTGTATTGAGCAGAAGCTATGTTGTTACACTTTCCCAGAATAGTAGTTCCTTTAGTCTGTATATTGTCCCAATCCCAGGTTGCTTGTCGGATAATGGCATGATTGTTCTGAGAAGCACAATAAAGAGACTCTGCTAAGTCCTGCTCCCTAGGTGGATGTATCAAGGCATACCCTAACTGTCTTTTGAAAAGTAAAGGATTGTAATTTATGCAACCTTTTACTCTAATAAGTGGCACATTTGGGTATTGCCCACAGCTTGTTATTATGTCTCGGCCCTTGGTGTTCTGAGTACACCATCTGATATCTTCTGCAGTAAGGGCAATCATCCTCTTAGCCCAGTTCCTTGACTGGTGTGGGTTTAGGAAAGCTTCCATCTTCGGCATATGCTTTATCAACCAACTGTAGAAAAGAGGTGCACATCACCTTACTAGTCTTCCTCTCTGTTTCTCATTCCTCTTATGAACTGAGTAGTAGAATTCTCCTAACAAAGTGGAAACTGGGTTCTTTATCATGAAGATGTGAATGGCATTTTTGCTTACAAACTTAGGCTCGTCTGAAAACAAAATGATACTATAAATGCTGAGATCCAGGAGAGCACATACAATTTCCCAAGTCCCTACTACAGCTTGCTTTGTAGCCTGAGTAATCAAAAAATCCAGATGAAGGCCTGGGATTCCAGCTTTGGAAGTCATGTGCTCATCAATGGTAGTTGCTTCCAGATGTAATTCTTTGGCTATGTCTTCATTCTTTGGAGGAGTCATTTCAGGATTGAAAGGAATCCTTCTTCTGATAGGGACACCCAATAGCATAGAGTATTCTTCCAGCAAAGGACCTATCTGAAAATCTGGGAAAGTGAAGCAACGTAGAGGAGGGTCATAAAAATGAAAACAGGTGTGAATCATGCTACTTTGTGATGCATCCAGGTCCATGATCATTTCCAGGATTCCACCATAATGCTCTCTGAATAAGGGAACATGATCAGGGGTGATAAGGGCCTGCATCTTCCTGATGCCTACTAAAGGATACTCAAAGAAGTGGTAGGTGATGTTGCTTTTCCTGGTTGAATCCATGTTGAAGATGTGTGCTGAAGGAGATAACTGGAGAGGATAAATGAAGAAGATAGCTGAAGAAGATAGTTGAATAAGTGTTGAAGAAATGTCGAAGCAGATAGGCTGAGCAAAAGAACGGTCAAAGCCAAACCAAGGAAAGATGGATACTCTGTAAAACAAATAGACAAATGTTAAATGATGCAATATGATGTATGCTTATGATATGCAAAGACTTGTGATCATGTGCTAGATTATTAGTTGCTCTTGGTAGGATCCTTGAGTGTTCAGAGTTTCAGATGAAGGCTTGAGAACCAGTAACCAGGTGGGGGACTCAAATAAAGAGCCAATAATCCAGGGTTTCAAAGAACTAGTCTAAAATAGTACAACCTTAAGAAAAAATTCTAGTAGCAAGGTATGTTGAGGCCAAGGGTTCCTGCAAACTTGTAAATAACCCAACCCACTCACAGGTATTGTTCTAGAACAAGGATCCTCAGGTTCAGATCTATTATGAGAAGTGTAAACACTTCTAACCCAGAGGTAAAGTGTTTACCCTAATCATAAAGGATCCTCCTCTAATTTACCTCAGATGCTGAAGGTCATCTAAAAAGGTCATCCAGACTTAGCAGGCTTCCCAGATAGCCCTAGCACTACAGGAAATCTGTAACACATAGTTCTCAAAAGGAAACCCTTCTCTGAACCGTGTTTTTACATTCCCGCACCAGACCGAAATGGAATGGGAAAGAATAGAAAACCACTCTAATCATATGTGTCACTCAGGCCTTTGCGTTGGACCTTTCTCACTGGAATACCCTTCCCACCAAAGCAAACCAGAAATCCAGCACAATGATATGATAATAATAAATGAAATGCAAAAAGCAATAAATGAAAGCGATAAAGTAAATGCAATAAATAAAGTTGTACAGGAAGCAATAAATAAAGAAAAAACATAAACACAAATAGCACATAACACCCCCAATAAACACAAACAAACAAGCGCTAGGAGAAACCCACAAGAGAACCAGAAGCCCTGGTTGCAAAGTCCCCAGCAGAGTCGCCAAGCTGTCGCTCCCCAGACATTCGTCCCGGTGCAAACGTGAACTGTCGGTGATCTTAGAGGTTAAGGTTGAATAGAGTTTCTAGCTGTCGCTCTCACCAAATGACACAGGTGTCGCTCCCAACAAATGAAACTGGATCATATGAAGGTACAGACGCGAACGGTCGGCGAAGGGAACAGTGAGAACACACAGCCGTGAACTCACTGGAGAATGAATAGAGTCGCCAGCTAGGCATTTTTATCCCGGAGGAAAGGCAATGCTGCATAAGCCTAGAAAGAGATGGATAAGACGGTTTGCGAACCAGAGAGACTGAGAAAGGGGGTTGGTTACAACCTGGGAAGGTATTAGCACCCAGATTGTCCGCCGTACTCGACGGGATCCACGCTTGAAAGATTTGTGTTTTAAAGGGGTAGTGTTAGTGCAATCTGTGTATAAAGAGCTGGAAAGCAGTATGTACAGGTGTCAGTGTATAGTGTATAAGTGATATGAAGTATGAAAGTGTCGGTGTAAAGATAAGAGTGAAATGCTCAGGAGTATGAGGCTTAAAGAATAAAGCTGGAAAGAGGGGGAATGTACAGAGACTTTTGTTCGATAACCGTTAAGTTATGCCTACGTATCCTCTCGTGCAATGAGGAAGTCAGAACACCGTAGTTCGACCCAAAGAGACTGAAAGATGAATTGACTGATGAACTGCTTACTTGTCTATGCTCAAGTGTATGACCTATCTGGCTCAGGTGCTTACTGTCTTGCATTAGACGGAAGAAGCGAGTTCTCGTTTGTGAGTGAAGGTGATGAGAAAAGAATCCCGGAGGAGACGGTTATTGTTTGTTTTTGAGTTTTCAGTCTTTTATTGCATGTGAGAGTTTGTCATAAGTTAATGAGCTTAAGCCTAAACCAATGGATTTAGTAAACTCATCACATCTTCCCTCTGATTAGGGGTAATGAGAGTACCTTAAGTGTGAAGTCAGATTCTCACACTTAATCACCTTTGGTGTAGGATTAAGATCACTAACCTACTTGTGATTATTTAGATGTTTTTGTTGTTTTCTTGTTTAGTGTTAAGTAATGAGGTTAAGCCATAATCAAGGATTAAACAGACTCATTACACCATCCTAAAAGAAGGATGATAGATGGGAATGTTTAAGCTGAGGAAGACTCCTCAACTTAATCCATGATTAGGGATTAAACCCATGACAAAACAAGCCTTTGATTGAGTGAATTTTATTTAATGATATGATGATGAAGTGAATTTTATTGTTTGTAAGACAACTTGAGGGGGACTTGTCCATTAACACTAGGGTTAGTCTTTCTTAACCAATTAAGGAAGAATTAGAACCCTAATGCAAGGCCCAAGTTACAAGTGATGTCTTGATGATTATTAAGTGAATTGATTAAGAGATTTAAACATCTTAAGGGTTTAATACTTAGGATTAAAGTTATACACTCCATCCTAAGAGAAGGATGCAGGCATAAGCTTAACCACAAAGCCTTAAAGCCTTTAGGGTTTAGTCCCTGATTATGAGGTGAGAAGAGATGACTCAAAAGAGACACAAAGGTAAAAACTAAGAGGGGAGACTAATCAAAACCCTAATCATTGTCATGCTTGGTTGTTCCTAAGGTTTGTGGGGTTTTCAAGAGAAGCCTTCAATGGAACCACCAGGAAGCAGATGAAAGGATCAAGAGAAGCAAAGCAACTTGCTTCATTCAAGAAGTCAAGTCACTTGAAGAAAGAAAGTGGGAGGAACAAGAATGAGCAAGCTCAATCTCAAACACATATAGAAATGCAGCAATGGATGCAAGAGAGATGAAAAGAAAGGTTATGAGAAGTGAAGGCAAATTCACTTCTCAAGTTTACTTACCACCTGAAATATTAGAAAGAAATGCAATGCAATGCAAAATGAGATGAAGTGGTATGATGCTAAACAAAACCAGAAGCATGGTGATGATGAAAATGATGTTATGAGGTGCTGCAAACAAGAGGCAAGACAATGAGATGTTCATACAAAATCATGGATGCAAATGATGCAAGCTGAGGAGCATGAACAAGCATGAAATGTTATGAAGCATACAGGACAAATGACATGGCAAATATGTAATGCAATGATCAAACATGCTTCCTATATGTCTTAAGATTGTCAAATGAATCATAAGAATGCACAAAATGCAATGGCAAGTCAAGTTATGCAAGGAAATGCAAGAAGGATGCAAGAGGAAGCCCAAATTAGGGTTCATGGATCAAACATCAAACACAAACCAAAAACAGAAGCAAACCTTAACCTAAAAAATGGAAAATGGTACCCAAAGAAACCCTAGGCCTATAATGAACCACTGCCCAAAGGGGAGCTCTCAACTCTCAACCAAACTCAAGTTATGAATTTTGCAAGTTATTAGGGCTTTTTTAGGGTTTGTAACAAAAGAAATGCCAATCAATTAGAAAATGTAAAATCAAATCATGGCCTCTTTACCCTTGAAACTACATGTCAAATGGAAAACAATGCAAAAAGAATCAATGTCTCAACCTTCACCAAAAGGCAGAAATGAATTTTTAAACACATGATCAAAATAATGCATAAAATATGATTTAATTCAATGAAAAATTCTTAAAATGCATCAAGATCAAAAAAGAAATTTGGTTTGAAGGTTGGACAATGTTTCTAAATGTCTTAGAACATTTCATGAATTTTTTTGTAATTTTTAAATACCTAAAAGTATTTTTAATTAATTAATTCTCATTAATCAATTAAAAATAATCTTTTAAATATTTAAAAATACTTTTTTAATGATAAAAAATAAAATAAAAATATTTTTGTGTCATAAAAATTAATAAAACCTTAAAGAAAAAGTTTCATAATTTTTATGATTTTTTAACTATTTTAAATAAATTGTACAAGTTAATTGAAAATAAAATGAATTAAAATTAAATTAAATGAAAAGTAATCAAGATGGACGAATGAGATTGGCTCTGAGTTTGAAAATGCTGACCAGCGCGCAAATGAAGGGTGGAGATTGCATCTGGCCAGATTAAATTAAAAATGAATTAATTAATGTTAATTAAGTGGATTAGGGTTAATGACAAGATCCTGGCCATCAAAAAAGGTGGGAAGTCAGCCAGTCAACGCCATCTAACGTTCCAGATTTGAACCTCACTTAATGACTGAGATTAGGGTTAACTACTTTCAGGCTGCCGGAGAGGACCTCCGGTCGTCTTCTCCGGCCAGCCAAAACCCTAGAAAACGATTCAAGCCACCATCCAACAAATTTCCTGCCCAGAAACAACCTCCTATCCTAACTAAACCTTAATCCAAGATCAAAATACATTTATCTAACATGAACAAGGAGAATCGAAACGAAATGCATTCACGGGCCAAATTTCAGAGATGCATAAAATGCTCATTTTCACACCATTTTAAATTCTAAACACATCCCAGTGATCCTCAGAGCATGTATTTTTGATTTGGAACAAAAGGAACAAGCTTTAAAAAGTTTGAAGTTTAAGACTACCTGAGGTGACAAGTCCTGTTTCTGAGCTTCCAGAGCCGTTTCTTGATGCAAGCTGGCTCTAATGAATCCCCTGGTGTCAATGGCAGGCTTGAGATGAAGTTTAGCAAGCTATTTCAATGGCTACCAAACTGGTGTAGCAGAGAATGACCTTGGTGTACAGGCTGTTTTAGGCCAGTGTAATGGGTGGTTTGGACTCCTCTGAGTGTGCCTGACTTGTTGGTGAAGGAAGATGAAGTGTTTGAGGGATGGACAGTGAGATTCGAAGAGGACTGGTTCTGAGGATGAAGAATGGTGAGGTTCAAATCAGGCTTGATTCAGGCCTGAGCTTTGATGGTTTTAGGCCCATGGAGTGTATTGAGTTTAGTGATGAAGAAAGTTTTGGTGTTTCTTGGCTGTGGAGGCAAATTCGATAGATTTTGCAATGTGAAGGGATTTTGTGTAAGTGATGAGTGAGGATGTTTCAGCTTGGCCTGCCCTTATGCTTTGCTTGCAAGTTGTCCATATGACTCTCTCTCATTGGTCAGATGATTGGACACATGCTTTTTTGATAGATAAGTCAACTTTTGCAAAATGTCCACCTTTTGTGTAAGTGATGCATAGCTCATGGCATAGGCAAGTACAATGTTGGTTCTGGTGCAGCATGGTGTGGGAGGGGCCTAGCAAAACTCAGCACTCAAGGCTGCAAGTTGGTGAGAGGTGTTCATGAGTTTTTGCAACTTGTGGTTTTATGTTTCACATGTGATCCTTTATCCAACCAAACATGAAACCATGGGCCAACCTAGTCCAATTCTGATTTTTGTAACTTAGAGGATGCTTACATGCTGGTTTGAAGTGGATTAGAGGTTGCATTTGACTTTGGTTCAAGACCTTGCAAAATTTCCACTTGGTGCATAACTTGAAAAACAATGATTTTTGGCAACTTTGCATGGCCATAACTTTTGATCCAAGAAGAATTTGGTCATGTTCTTGTACTTTTTGAAAAGGGAAAGATGAGATCTACAACTTTCATGACCAAAGTTTTTCCATTTGAAGCCTTTTTGGATCATGAATCAAGGCTTGAAAATTGACCTAAAATGATGCATTCTTGAAAAGTCAACTATGCCCAAAAAGTCAACATTTGCAAAAACCCTAAATTCTTGATTTTTATGAACTTCAACCTTCTTCCATGATCAAATAAAGATCATATACACTCAAAATGATGAAGATCACCCATTGGTTGGGTCATTGGGGGCCTCAGATGCCCTGATTTTGCACTGACTTGTCTGAAAAGTCAACTCTTGATCAGATGACTTCCCCATGGAGTTTCTTCATGAAAATTGATATGCATACTCCCTATACCATATAGAGACCAATGGAAACAAGAATGACCAAAAAATTTGGGGTTATGGCCTCTGAAACCAAAACCCTAATTTTAGGTCAACTGTGCAGTTCAACCTGGCTCTGCATCCACTCAAACCCTAGTTCTTGTGATTCCTCTGCAATTTTGACTCTGTGAGGATGTAACATGATACAAGAACACACATGGACCCTTCTGAGATGATTGGTGGCCTTTGGAGTGGCTCAAGAAGCTTTGGGATTGCTCAAATCACAAACCCTAGGTGCAGATGACTTAGAAACTATGCAGTGAATCAAACATGAGGTATGAGATTGTATGATTGTGTTTATGCATATGAGATGATCACAAGCCATGGTGTGAATGGGTGAGGGCAAATTTGGGGTGTTTACAGCTGCCCCTATTCAAACATGAGTTATCTGTGCAGGGTGTAAGCGACAGCTTAACAGGCAAACAAGATAACTTGTGGTTGAATACCAAAGACAGTCCAAAATTTGCACTCACAGAATGGAGGAGAAAAGGGATATAAATTAAGTAAGGTATATTGTAAGTGTGGGCGACGGAAGACGACCGTCGAGCAGAGGACGACTGCTGGGTAAACGGGGACGGCCGACATGCTGGGGAAAGTGTGTAAAATAAAGCGATGACGGGGACGACCGACATGCTGGGGATAAAAGATAAAGCTAAGACGGGGACGGCCGACTAGCTGGGAAAACTAAGATAATATGATGGGGACGGCCATCAAGATAAAGTAGTAACATTCTCTGGGGATTGGTGAAACATGACGGGGACGGCCATCAAGTTCACAAAGGTAAAGTAACCAACGATGGGGACGGCCATCGGGTTAAAAAAGAAAAGGGACCACGACGGGGACGGCCATCGGGTTAAAGAATGAATGAAATAAACAGATGATGGGGTACGGCCATCAAAGGTGAAGGACGATCACCTAGCAGGGGACGGCTGCTCTGTTGGGCATAAAAGAAATATGATGGGGACGACCATCAAAGGTGGAGGACGACCACCTGGCAGGGTACGGCTGCCAAAATATCAACGATGGGGACGGCCATCGGATAGAAAAGGTCAACGATGGGGACGGCCATCGGACGAGCATGATGGAGGACGACCATCAAGAAGTGGAGGACGACCACTCAGCAGGGGACGGCTGCTCTCAAAGTTTATCATAACACAGGATGAGTGTTAGACAACTAAAATCAATAATGGGGACGGCCATTGGATAAAGTGATGAAGGACGATCATCAAAAGGTGGAGGACGACCACCTAGCAGGGGACGGCTGCTAAAATCAACGATGGGGACGGCCATCGGACGAGCATGATGGAGGACGACCATCAAGAAGTGGAGGACGACCACTTAGCAGGGGACGGCTGCTCTCAAAGTTTATCATAACACAGGACGAGTGTTAGATAAAAAGGAAATTTGACTGCGATCTACTGGGGATATAGTAAATACGGACGAGCGTTTACATCCAAGAAACAAAAGGTATAAGTGTTTGGTATTGTGTATAGATTAAAGATGCGGACGAGCATCCTTAAGACTATGATACGGACGAGTATCATGTAGAAACAAACTGACACGTGCTCAGAGCTGATGATACGGACGAGTATCAACTGGTTAACAAGGAACACGGACGAGTGTTGCATCTGAAAGTATCCTTCTGGGGAATAGTAGACACAGACGAGCATCTATATTCACGAAGACATAAGTGTTTGACACGGTGTATGGATTAAAGATGCGGACGAGCATCCTTAAGACTATGATACGGACGAGTATCATGTAGAAACAAACATTAGACGCAATGTTCTAAGATGATGGTACGGACGAGTACCAACTGGTTAACAAAGAACAAGGACTACTGTCGAATCTGCGGGGATATACATGGTGTATACAAGATACGGACGAGTATCTGTATAGGTATGAGTAGTATGAGTATATATAGATGAGTGTTTATCTGCTGGGGATATGACACGGACGGGTGTCAGGAAAGTGTATATACAAGTATAGGCGACCACGCTGGGGATATGACACGGACGGGTGTCAAGAAAGTGTATAGGTATATGTAAGTGCAAAGAGGGTGTCTTTGGCTTTCTGCTGGTGACACGACACGGACGAGTGTCAGGATGTATCTGCAATACTGGTGATCTTGGTTTGTAAAGTGTATTCAGGCAACCTGCTGGGAAATGATGATACGGACGGGTATCAAAAAGGAGATATGCACTGGTGTTTGTGATATGGGGCAACTGCTTTTGCTGGGACTCTGATGGGGATGTATTCTGTATGCCGACAGATTGTCAATATTTACAAGTGTTCAAATCACAACATGACTTATGATTATGCTATGCATTTGATTTTTTTTGCCGTAATGCTCCGTATTAGACGGAATGCTACGCTCTGGGGGTGAATATGATGCGAATGCTATGATTATGCAAAGAGGCACCGATCCGGGATTCGGATCCCGTTGCTGCAAAGATCTCTGATCGATCTGCTTGAAGTGAACATCCCAGCTGGGGATGAGATCATTGATAGATCTGTAGTTGTATCTGCTTGGGGATATACGTCATCGATTGACATATTCTTATAATACGGGACCCAGCTGGGGTTTGTAGAAGCTTTCTCTCTCTCTGTTGTGACTTCTTCGTGCGCTGCTCTTCTGAATAGAGGCCTGAAGCTCTGTGGGGAGATGATTCCTCGATTCTCGCATCCTGCTGAGGAATAATGGTTGGTATTACAGCTGGGAGATGCTGTTGGTAATTCAGCTGGGGCGAGCAATGGGAAGCAACTCGACTGGGGATAGAGCATTTCGGATGCCGATATCTTTTGTAGATTTGCCAGCTTGCTGAGACGTAACTTGTATGCCCCAAGTTGTGTTCTGGATACCTGCAATCCTGCAAAGATAAAGAAACGCACAAATGGTCCCGAGGTATCTTTTACTGAGATTCCGTCATAGGAAATAAGTACTTTCGAGAGTAAGTATATTCCCTGCAAGCATGTGTTTTATTTTTAGAGAGAGGCATCTGTACTTATGCAATTGTGTTTTTAGAGACATCAGACAACTCTTTGCAAAACATAAATGTAAAAAACGAGACATGACTGAAAATCTGATTATATTAATTCGTGTGCCCTGAATTGGCAAGATACAGTCAGAGAAACATATCTCCTGAAATGAGGAGATTGTTACAAATTGAGAAATAAAGTGCTGGCGATGCTTTCAAGGAGCTTCCTCTTCTGCTATGACTCGTATGACAATGACGTTCTTCTCGTCTTGCTTTCTGGAGAGAGTTGATTCTGATTGCAGCTTGATCCCTTGGAGCTTACCAAGTTGTAGGTGATACAGACGAATTCGGAATGCAGTTGTTCGCTTATTCCCTTATTTTGCATGGATCGCCCTTTCGGGTTTTCAATCCATCGGGATACCCATTTTTGCCTGAGCTGTCCAATGCGGCTTTTCAACTCAGCGGGTGTACATTTTTTGCTTATTTCCCTTATTTTTGCCCGAGTCTTTTATTCTGTCTTTGACTCGCCGGGAGGCCCTATTTTGCCTGGACTTACATTCTGTTTTTACGTCCAGCGGGTCATTTTATGCGAAGCATTTTTTAACTGCATCTGAATTCACAGGGGACGGGAAATCTTCACCATCCATGGTGCTGAGCATCAGTGCTCCACCAGAGAAGACTTTCTTCACAACAAATGGTCCTTCGTAATTGGGAGTCCACTTGCCCCTGTGGTCTGTATGAGGAGGGAGGATTCTCTTCAACACAAGATCTCCCACCCGGTACTCTCGGTGCCTGACTTTCTGATCGAAGGCTCTCTTCATTCTTTTCTGATATAGCTACCCGTGACAGATTGCAGCCAATCTTTTCTCTTCGATCAGACTTAGTTGTTCGTATCGGGCCCGAACCCATTCTGCTTCGTTCAGCTTAACATCCATCAGTACCCGTAGGGAGGGTAGTTCAACTTCAACAGGTAGGACTGCTTCCATACCATACACAAGTTGATACGGTGTTGCCCCAGTGGATGTCCTGATTGATGTGCGGTACCCATGCAAGGCAAACGGTAGCATTTCATGCCAATCTTTGTAAGTGACTACCATCTTCTGCACAATCTTCTTGATATTCTTATTTGCTGCCTCAACAGCGCCGTTCATCTTTGGCCTGTAAGGAGAAGAATTGTGATGTTGGATCTTGAAGTCCCGGCACAGCTCTGCCATCATTTTGTTGTTCAAGTTGGAACCATTATCAGTAATGATTCGCTCGGGCACTCCATACCGACAGATGATATCTCTTTTCAGAAATCTGGCTACCACTTGCCTTGTGACATTTGCATATGAGGCTGCTTCAACCCACTTTGTAAAATAATCGATGGCGACCAGGATGAATCTGTGGCCGTTCGAAGCAGTTGGCTCAATTTTGCCAATCATGTCAATGCCCCACATAGCAAAGGGCCATGGTGAAGACATTATGTTCAGGGGATTGGGAGGCACATGCACCTTATCTGCGTAGATCTGGCATTTATGGCATTTTCTGGCGTAAGCACAACAGTCTGCATCCATCGTGATCCAGTAATAGCCTGATCTTAACAACTTCTTAGCCATGGCATGCCCTCCAGCATGGGTACCAAAAGATCCTTCGTGTACTTCGTGCATCAGCAAATCTGCTTCCTTCCTGTCAACACATCTGAGGAGTACCATATCAAAGTTCCTTTTGTATAAAGATCCATCAGTGTTCAGAAAGAAACTCCCAGCAAGCCTTCTTAAAGTCTTCTTATCATTGGAAGATGCCCCAGGTGGGTATGTTTGATCCTCCAAGAAGCATTTGATGTCGTGGAACCAAGGCTTATCCTCTTCAGCAATATCTGCTGCAAATACATATGCTGGTCTATCAAGTCTCGATACTGAAATCTGAGGTACAAAGTTAGTAGCTTGGACTTTGATCATGGACGAAATGGTAGCAAGAGCATCCGCAAACTGATTCTCGTCCCGAGGGATATACTCGAGTTTGACTGTTGTGAAGAAAGTCAATAACCTTCTTGTATAATCCCTGTAAGGTATCAGATGATCCTGGTGGGTGTACCATTTCCCGTTGGTCTGATTGACTACCAAAGCTGAATCTCCGAATACGGTCAATGTCTTGATCCTGAGGTCAATGGCTTCCTCAAGACCCATAATGCAAGCTTCGTATTCAGCTTCGTTGTTAGTGCAGTTGAAAGTGAGTTTTGCCGAGAAAGGCATGTGAACTCCTTTAGGTGTAATGAGTACTGCACCAACACCACGGCCATTCATGTTAACAGCCCCATCAAACATCATAGTCCATTCTTCTTCCGGGTCGGGCCCTTCAGTGTGAACAGGCTCTTCATGATCTTTTGCTTTAATGAACATGATGTCTTCATCAGGGAAGTCAAACCTCATAGGCTGGTAGTCATCAATGGGTTGCTCAGCCAGATATTCAGATAGTACACTGCCCTTGATGGCTTTCTGAGATGTGTACTGTATGTCGTATTCTGTGAGAATCATCTGCCATCTTGCAACCCGTCCGGTAAGAGCTGGCTTCTCGAAAATGTACTTAACTGGGTCCATTTTTGAGATTAATAAGGTAGTGTGGGTCAACATATACTGTCTCAGTCGGCGAGCAGCCCACGCTAA
Source organism: Lathyrus aphaca (assembly GCA_963966055.1). NCBI lineage: Eukaryota > Viridiplantae > Streptophyta > Magnoliopsida > Fabales > Fabaceae > Lathyrus > Lathyrus aphaca. The sequence continues at coordinate 499,323,732 of OZ014519.1, read as the reverse complement.
AGCACAGCAAGTTTTCTCGAGCAGTGAATAACGCTGTTCACAGTCGGTAAACTTTTTGCTTAGGTAGTATATTGCATACTCTTTTCGACCAGACTCGTCATGCTGGCCCAGCACACACCCCATTGACTCTTCTAACACTGTCAAGTACATAATCAGAGGTCTTCCTTCAACTGGCGGCATGAGGATTGGAGGTTCTTGCAGATATTCCTTGATCTTGTCAAAAGCCCTTTGGCAATCTTCGTTCCACCTGACCGTTTGTTCTTTTCTTAGCAGCTTGAACAGGGGTTCACAGGTCGCCGTGAGGTGAGATATGAACCGTGAAATGTAGTTCAATCGACCTAAGAACCCTCGAACTTCCTTCTCTGTTTTAGGTGCAGGCATCCCTTGGATGGCTCTGACTTTATCAGGGTCAACTTCAATCCCTTTCTCGCTTACAATAAAGCCCAGCAGCTTACCGGATCGCACCCCGAATGTGCATTTGTTGGGGTTCAGCTTCAATTGGTATTTCCTCAGACGCTTGAACAACTTCAGCAAATTCACCAGGTGATCTTCCTCTGTGAGGGACTTGGCGATCATATCATCCACGTAACATTCTATTTCTTTGTGGATCATATCATGGAACAATGTCACCATAGCCCGTTGATATGTTGCACCAGCATTCTTCAGTCCGAATGGCATCACTTTGTAACAGAACGTGCCCCAAGGTGTAATGAATGTTGTCTTCTCCATGTCTTCAGGTGACATCTTGATCTGATTATATCCTGAAAATCCATCCATGAAGGAGAATACCGAGAACTGAGCCGTGTTATCCACCAATACGTCAATGTGAGGTAATGGGAAGTCATCTTTCGGGCTGGCTCTGTTCAGGTCCCGGTAGTCAACACACATTCTTACTTTGCCATCTTTCTTAGGCACAGGTACTATGTTAGCAACCCACGGTGGATAGCTAGTTACAGCAAGGAACCCGGCGTCCCATTGCTTTTGTACCTCTTCCTTGATTTTCATAGCCATGTCTGGGCGAGTTCGGCGCAGCTTCTGTTTCACTGGTGGGCATTCTTCCCTCAAAGGCAGCTTGTGCACAACTATATCGGTATCCAACCCTGGCATATCTTGGTAGGACCAAGCAAACACATCAACATACTCTTGAAGCAGATCTATCAGCTGTCTCTTCACTGAGTCTTGCAGGCAGGCCCCGATTTTGACTTCTTTCACGTCTTCCTCCGTACCAAGATTAATCACTTCAATCTCCTCCTGATGAGGAGTAATAACTTTTTCCTCCTGTCTCAGCAACCTGGCTAGCTCTTCAGGAAGCTCATATTCTTCATCAACCCCTTCATCAGCTTGATTGATCGGATTGTCAAAGTCATACGATGTCATAGCTGTGCTGTTGTCGGTGCTGTCTGGAAGGCACTCTCTGCAAGGGTTAAGTCGGTTCATTTTAGTGATTGATTTTAATCTTGCTTTAGAGAAAAGTGAAATGAAGTTATCATTTTGAAAACACCGCCATTTATTTTTTGTACAAAAAGAAAAAAATGGAAAAACAGTGAGCAGAAAAGAAAAAAGACTCGTTTGCAAAAAGACGTCTGATATTTCATTAATTTGATCTTGTTTGCACAAAAGTACAGATGGCCCTGGTTACAAAATGAGTCTTGTCATCTTGGGCAAGATGCAAGACTTTGATGCATGCTATAAAAGATACAGGAAATAATAATTACTCTGCTCGAGTAACACTTATAATTCCCTGGGAAGACCAGTTCGAGACACTGCTCCCCGGGACCTTTGGACGAATCCAATTCTCCAGGTTGCGTTCTTCTTCCAGCTCGTCTTCCAGACAGTTGATAGCATCAGGGGTGAGCATCCCCCCACTGACAAAACCGGGCTCTGCAGCAGCCTTTGCTTGATGTTGAGTTGGTTTGTAACCCAACCCAAACTTGTCCTTCTTCTCCTCCACAGCTAAGACCTTGCCCCAGCCTAGGGCAGTTCCTTCTTCAACAACCTTCCGGGCTTGTTGGTAAGATGACATTGGAGTACCAGATACAGCAGATGCTTCATTGACATTCAAGGCTTCAAAACCTTGGCTCATTGTTTCATGGATCTCTCCATCCATCTCAATGTATTTGTAGGTAGCCAGGTGGCTAACAAAGATGTCCTCTTCTCCACAGATTGTGACAACTTGACCCTCCCACTCAAATTTTAACTTTTGGTGAAGGGTAGACGTTATTGCGCCGGCGGCGTGAATCCAGGGTCTACCCAACAAACAGCTGTAGGCGGGCTGAATGTCCATCACATAAAAGATAGTTTTAAAGGTCTGTGGGCCAATTGTCACAGGCAGCTCAATCTCCCCCAGAACCGATCTCTTTGAGCCATCAAAAGCCCTAACCACCAGGTTGCTGGGTCTCAATGCCAATCCATCATATTCAAGCTTCACCAGAGCCTTCTTTGGTAAGACATTCAGGGAAGAACCTGTGTCCACCAGCACATGAGAAAGGACAGCTCCTTTGCATTCCATGGTTATGTGCAGGGCTTTGTTGTGGTTGCGGCCATCCGCTGTCAAGTCAGAATTGGTAAACCCTAGCCCATTGCTAGCAGTAACATTTCCAACCACGGTTTCCAACTGGTTGACAGTAATCTCCTCAGGCACGTAAGCTGCGTGCAGGACTTTAAGTAGTGCATTCCGATGGGCTTCGGAGCACATAAGCAGTGAGAGGATGGAGATTTTGGATGGCGTCTGGTGAAGTTGATCCACAATTTTGTAGTCACTCTTTTTGATGATCCTCATAAACTCATCAACTTCCTGATCAAATGGAGTTTTCAGGGCTTCTTTGGCAGCTGGATCTTCCTGCACCGGGCTCTTTCCTTTTGCCTTGGCAGCAGCTTCTGCTTCGGCTGTAGGTCTTTGGACTTGTGAAGCAAAGAGACGTCCGCTTCGAGTGAAGCCTCCGCCTCCCCCCACATTATCTACTTGTGGTGCAGGTGCTATTGTTTCCAGAGTGATTCTTTTTCCTTCGCAATACAAGTCAGAGCCATAGTGCCAAGGGATGGCCCTATTGCTTTCATATGGTACTGGTCCAGGCACCGTGACAGTGACTGGACTGATTGCTGCTGTTGAAGGGACTGTTATTGTTTGTGGATCATAAAAGATTGTAACTGGTGCTCTAGTGGGAGCAGCACCTTCTGAATGGTAGGCGGAGTTATTTTCTGGATCGTAGAATATGGTAACTGTGGAGACATTTTCATGATTGTTTGCTGGAGTTGTAGGAGGTACCGTTGGAAGGACTGTTGTTGTTGTTGATGGAGAGTCGAAATGGAATGAAGCTGAAGTTGTAGCAGGAGTAACTGTTGTAAGCTGATCATTTGGTAGGACAGATGGAGTACTTGCTGATGCTGCTGATGAATTATCGGGAACAATTGTTGTTGCATTTGTAGGAGGATCTGAAACCGTTGTCGATGGGGTTGCTTGAGTTGCCGGAAATGATGTAGTGATCTGTAGCAGGCCATTCTTAATAAGGCTGTCAATGCCATTCCTCAAGTCTTCACACCCATTCCAAGAAATATTGCAGTAGGGGCACCCTAGTTCACACCCCGGAAATATATTGTTTTCGCGGAGTTGAGCTTTGATTTCCACCAATGGTGTCCTGATCTGATCCACACTGGTTATGAAATAAGACGGTGTGTCTTCTTCAATTGCGTTAATACGGGGACCACCATGGTGTGGCATTGGGTTTTTGTTGACATTGGGCGGAGGTGCAAAGTTCAGAGCCTTGGAGTCTACCAAGTCTTGTACCTTCATATGCAGAGCTCTGCATTTTTCTGTACTGTGACCAGGTGCGTTGGAATGAAAAGCACACCTAGCATTGGAGTCATAGTTTCTTGGTAGACTATTGGGGTCCGGAGGTGCCAACGTTCTTAGCTCAACCAAGTTGAGTTTCAGAAGTTGTGGCAGCAAGGCAGCATACGGCATTGGGATCGGGTCGATCACTCTGTTAGCTTGGGATGGCCTTTGTTGAAATGACCTCTGTTGATTGTTGTTGCTATTGTTGTTGTTGTAGTTGCTTCTTGGAGGATATTGATTCTGATGATACTGAGGTTGTTGTTGGAAGTTTTGTTGAGGAGGTTGATAGACTGGCTGAGGATGAGCTGGAGCAGGGATAGTGACTGCTGCTATTGACCTTTGAGCATATTGGGGCCTACCCCTGTTGGTGTGGATGGCATTGGTCTCGCCAGTTCTTCTCGGGCCTGCAAAAGGCTTTCTTGTACTACTGGACGAGCTTGCACCATTATCAGATATCTTACCCATTTTTAACAGGCTTTCAATTCTCTCCCCAGCTATGACAACATCTGCGAAGCTAGTGGACGAGAAAGCAGCCAACCTGTCAATATACGTTCCCTGGAGAGTGTTCATAAACATGTCTGCCATTTCTCTCTCAGACATTGGTGGTTGAACAGCAGCAGCCAATTGCCTCCATCTCTGGGCATATTCTCGGAAACTTTCCCTTGACGACTGTGACATTCCCATTAGGAGAGTCCTGTTGGGTGCCATGTCTAAGTTGTATTGATACTGTCGGATGAAGGCCTCTGCCAGGTCCTTCCAGCATCTTACAGTTGCCCTTGTCAAGTGGGAATACCATTCCCTCGACGCTCCAGTCAAGCTATCTTCAAAGTAGAACATCCAAAGTTTCTCATCCATTGTATAGGCCTTCAGCCTTCCCAGAAATGATTGCAGATGAGTCCGGGGGCATGAAGTCCCATTATACTTCTCGAAACACGGAGGCTTGAACTTGTGGGGAATCCTAACCCCGTCTACCAGCCCCATGTCCATGACGTCGAAGCCCAAAGAGTTCTGAGATTCTAGGGACCTTAACTTCTCAGCTATTTCATCCAATCTCCTATCATAAGCATCCTCTCCAGCGCCCATTACTGTAAATTGGTCCTCCTGAGGATCCTCTTGAAGTACTCTGGCTGCGGTGGCTGTTCCTTGAACGTTGGCAGGGATATTAACCTCAGGATGTAGATGTGGACCAAACACAGGGGGGTTGACATGTGGTTGCACCCTTTCATTGTTACTGGTGCCTGCAGTTCCCACATGGGGGTCATCTTGAGTTCTCCCCTCTACCAGAACTCTAAGCCTCTCCTGGCTTTGAGCTAAATTATTCATCACTTCCATGAACTGAGTTATTTGGGTTCTCATCTCCACCCTTTCATTAGCCATCTGGGTTCTGGCCTCATTGAGGTCTTGCTGCAACTGGTCCATCTGGATGCCCGGAAGGTTGTTTCTTGTAGGGTACCTGTGTGGCCTGTTGAGAGGGAATAGCCTGCGGCGAGCAATAATTCCTGAATGTCACAACAGAGGTTAGAAACAAAAAAACAAAACCTACAAAACAAACAAAAGGGTTAGTATGCAATGCAGTATGCTTATTTGCTATCAAGGTATCCGGCTTGGTCTTCAGTTTTGACCCGTCCAGACCCTTGAAGATGATGCTGTTGAAGTTGCTTTTGAAGTGAACCCAGATGGAAACAAACACAAATATATTACAAAGGTAAAATAATACAAATTGTTCATTTTTTACAACACTAGCCCTCTAAGGGGTCAAAAAATACATCACCAAAAAGCAAAAGTACATGGAAAAGGAACAACAACAAGCAAATAATCAGACTCTAAGGCCAAACTCATCCTCGCGAACTTCCTTAAGAAGTGCTTCGGTCACAGGATCAGCCGGATGCTCCGTAAGATTCCTGATGAGAAGGTTTCTTGTTGCAACAGCTGTAGTCAACTTCTTGTTCTGGCTTTGGTCTTTGGATTTCTTCACTCCAGCTTTGATTTTTAACTCTGAAATTTCCTCCTGGGCTGCTGCCAGGGCTTTTTCCATCTGCTCCATCTTATCTTGAACTCTCTTGTCTTCTAGAGTACGGGCTTCAGTGATCCGGACCCACCTGGCCTGACTCTCTTTCAAGTACAAGTCTGTCCTTGCTCTTTGGAACTGGGCTTCTTTACAAGCATTTTTCAGAATCTGCTCACCAGCTTTAGACTTGTTGATATAGTCTCCAGACTTCTCAATCTTAGTCAAGTGTTCCACTCTCAGCTTCTCCAATCTTTCAATCTCCCTTACACCTTCACTCCTCTCCCTGAGGGTCTTCTGCAGGGCTTGGGATAGCTTCTCATTTCTTTCTTTCAAGCCTTCAAACTCTTCCAAACTGACAGTAGCAGGGGGTGGTGCTGATGATGACTCAGGCATGTCTTTGATGGTGAAGGGCAATCCTGAGATTTGGGCCCTAGCATAGGACCACTCATGATATTGGGCTGAGGCCACATTATTGCACTTACCCAGAATGGTAATTCCCTTAGTCTGAACATGATCCCAGGCCCAGGCAGCCTGCCTAACAACAGCCAAACTAACCTTGTTCTCACAATAGAGGGTCTCCACCAAGTCCTGTTCCCTAGGAGCATGCACCAGTGCATAGCCTAACTGCCTCTTGAACAGCAGAGGGTTGTAATTGATACTTCCCTTAACCCCTATCAGAGGCACATTGGGAAAGTGCCCACAGCTGGTGATCATATCTCTGCCCTTGGTGCTTTGAGTGCACCATCTGATGTCTGCTGAAGTGAGAGTAGTGAGCCTCTTAGCCCAGTTGCTTTGCTGATGAGGGTTTAGAAATGCATCTGTCCTGGGTAGATGCCTGAGGAGCCAAGCATGGAATAATGGAGCACAAATCCTCACTAATCTTCCCCTTTGCTTCTCATTTCTCTGATGTACTGAGTAATAGAGATCACCCAGTAAAGTTGGCACTGGGTTCTTCAGGATGAACAGATGGATTGCATTTTTGCTAATGAATCGAGGCTCATCCGCAAACAACACAATTCCATATACACTTAAGGCCAACAGAGCACAAACTGCTTTCCACTCCCCCAAGGAGGCCTTCAAACTAGCTTGAGAAATCAGGAAGTCCAGATGAAATCCAAGCATCCCAGCTTTAGAGGTCATATGCTGCTCAATCAAAGCAGGTTCCAGGTGCAAAGCTCTTGCTATCTCTCCATTGCTGGGAAAGACCATTTCAGGGTTAAAAGGAATTTCTCTCTTGATAGGCAAACCAACCAAAGATGCATATTCTTCTAAGAGAGGTCCCAACTGAAAGTCTTGAAAGGTGAAACACCTCAATGGGGGGTCATAAAACTGAATGCAGGTGTGGATGAGGCTCCTCTGAGAAGGGTCCAGATCCATAACCATGTCAAGTATATCCCCATAATGCTCCCTGAACAGAGGTATGTGATCTGGGGTCATCAGGGTTTGGACCCTCCTGATGTCTGACAAGTCTGGTTGGAAGAAATGATAGGTGATATTGCTTTTCTTTGGAGCCATGATGCTGAAGACTGGGTAGAGTGCTGATGACAATGCTGAAGTAGAGAAAACCACTGACTGGCTGGTGCTGAAGCAGACAGCTGAACTGAAGCAGATGCTGGTGAAGATGGGTCAAAGCTGCAGATGGGGTCAAAACCAAAACCTGATGAAAATGGATACCCTGAAAAACAAATAAGCACATGTTAATATGATGCAATGAGTATGTATGCAAATGATATGCAAAGGGTTTGTGACTGAGCTGGATCTGGATAAACTGCCTTGGTATAGATCCATGTGTGTTCGAGAATTCCGGATGGAGGTCTATAAATCCAGTAACCAAGGTGGGGGACTCAAATAAAGAGCCACATGTCCAGGGTTTTAGAATCACAAGAACTATCCAACATGGAGCATTCTTAACAAAGTCAAAGTAACAGGGTATTCTGAGGTCAAGGTACCTGCAAACCTGTAAACAGCCCAACCCCCTCACAGGTAGTGATCTAGAACAAGGATCCTCAGACTTGGATCAGTTATGAGAAGTGTAAACACTTCTGACCCGGAGGTACAGTGTTTACAATAACCATAACAATTCCTCCTCTAATTCACCTCAATTTCTGAAGGTCAATACTAAAAGGTCATCCAGACTTAGCAGGCTTCCCAGATCCCCCTAGCACTACAGGAAATCCGTAGCACAGAGTTCTCAAGAAGAAACCCATATCTGAACCGTGTTTCATATTCCCGCACCAGACCGAAATGGAATGGGAAAGAATATGATTCACTCTAGCCTAGGTGTCACTCAGGTCCCAGGTATAGGACCTTGGCTCTCAATAGAACCCCACCCACTAAAACAAAACCAGATCCAGCACAGACAGCATGACAGTATGATATATATAAATGCAAATAAAGAAAGCAGTAAAGTAACTGTACATAAAGCAATGAATAAAAATAAATACAAGCACAAACAAGCACATAACACCCCCAATAAACACAAATCAATCAAGCGCTAGGAGGAACCCACAAAAAGAACCAGAAGCCCTGGTTGCAGTATAAGGGTCCCCAGCAGAGTCGCCAAGCTGTCGCTCCCAACAAATGAAACTGGATCATATGAAGGTACAGACGCGAACGGTCGGCGAAGGGAACAGTGAGAACACACAGCCGTGAACTCACTGGAGAATGAATAGAGTCGCCAGCTAGGCATTTTTATCCCGGAGGAAAGGCAATGCTGCATAAGCCTAGAAAGAGATGGATAAGACGGTTTGCGAACCAGAGAGACTGAGAAAGGGGGTTGGTTACAACCTGGGAAGGTATTAGCACCCAGATTGTCCGCCGTACTCGACGGGATCCACGCTTGAAAGATTTGTGTTTTAAAGGGGTAGTGTTAGTGCAATCTGTGTATAAAGAGCTGGAAAGCAGTATGTACAGGTGTCAGTGTATAGTGTATAAGTGATATGAAGTATGAAAGTGTCGGTGTAAAGATAAGAGTGAAATGCTCAGGAGTATGAGGCTTAAAGAATAAAGCTGGAAAGAGGGGGAATGTACAGAGACTTTTGTTCGATAACCGTTAAGTTATGCCTACGTATCCTCTCGTGCAATGAGGAAGTCAGAACACCGTAGTTCGACCCAAAGAGACTGAAAGATGAATTGACTGATGAACTGCTTACTTGTCTATGCTCAAGTGTATGACCTATCTGGCTCAGGTGCTTACTGTCTTGCATTAGACGGAAGAAGCGAGTTCTCGTTTGTGAGTGAAGGTGATGAGAAAAGAATCCCGGAGGAGACGGTTATTGTTTGTTTTTGAGTTTTCAGTCTTTTATTGCATGTGAGAGTTTGTCATAAGTTAATGAGCTTAAGCCTAAACCAATGGATTTAGTAAACTCATCACATCTTCCCTCTGATTAGGGGTAATGAGAGTACCTTAAGTGTGAAGTCAGATTCTCACACTTAATCACCTTTGGTGTAGGATTAAGATCACTAACCTACTTGTGATTATTTAGATGTTTTTGTTGTTTTCTTGTTTAGTGTTAAGTAATGAGGTTAAGCCATAATCAAGGATTAAACAGACTCATTACACCATCCTAAAAGAAGGATGATAGATGAGAATGTTTAAGCTGAGGAAGACTCCTCAACTTAATCCATGATTAGGGATTAAACCCATGACAAAACAAGCCTTTGATTGAGTGAATTTTATTTAATGATATGATGATGAAGTGAATTTTATTGTTTGTAAGACAACTTGAGGGGGACTTGTCCATTAACACTAGGGTTAGTCTTTCTTAACCAATTAAGGAAGAATTAGAACCCTAATGCAAGGCCCAAGTTACAAGTGATGTCTTGATGATTATTAAGTGAATTGATTAAGAGATTTAAACATCTTAAGGGTTTAATACTTAGGATTAAAGTTATACACTCCATCCTAAGAGAAGGATGCAGGCATAAGCTTAACCACAAAGCCTTAAAGCCTTTAGGGTTTAGTCCCTGATTATGAGGTGAGAAGAGATGACTCAAAAGAGACACAAAGGTAAAAACTAAGAGGGGAGACTAATCAAAACCCTAATCATTGTCATGCTTGGTTGTTCCTAAGGTTTGTGGGGTTTTCAAGAGAAGCCTTCAATGGAACCACCAGGAAGCAGATGAAAGGATCAAGAGAAGCAAAGCAACTTGCTTCATTCAAGAAGTCAAGTCACTTGAAGAAAGAAAGTGGGAGGAACAAGAATGAGCAAGCTCAATCTCAAACACATATAGAAATGCAGCAATGGATGCAAGAGAGATGAAAAGAAAGGTTATGAGAAGTGAAGGCAAATTCACTTCTCAAGTTTACTTACCACCTGAAATATTAGAAAGAAATGCAATGCAATGCAAAATGAGATGAAGTGGTATGATGCTAAACAAAACCAGAAGCATGGTGATGATGAAAATGATGTTATGAGGTGCTGCAAACAAGAGGCAAGACAATGAGATGTTCATACAAAATCATGGATGCAAATGATGCAAGCTGAGGAGCATGAACAAGCATGAAATGTTATGAAGCATACAGGACAAATGACATGGCAAATATGTAATGAAATGATCAAACATGCTTCCTATATGTCTTAAGATTGTCAAATGAATCATAAGAATGCACAAAATGCAATGGCAAGTCAAGTTATGCAAGGAAATGCAAGAAGGATGCAAGAGGAAGCCCAAATTAGGGTTCATGGATCAAACATCAAACACAAACCAAAAACAGAAGCAAACCTTAACCTAAAAAATGGAAAATGGTACCCAAAGAAACCCTAGGCCTATAATGAACCACTGCCCAAAGGGGAGCTCTCAACTCTCAACCAAACTCAAGTTATGAATTTTGCAAGTTATTAGGGCTTTTTTAGGGTTTGTAACAAAAGAAATGCCAATCAATTAGAAAATGTAAAATCAAATCATGGCCTCTTTACCCTTGAAACTACATGTCAAATGGAAAACAATGCAAAAAGAATCAATGTCTCAACCTTCACCAAAAGGCAGAAATGAATTTTTAAACACATGATCAAAATAATGCATAAAATATGATTTAATTCAATGAAAAATTCTTAAAATGCATCAAGATCAAAAAAGAAATTTGGTTTGAAGGTTGGACAATGTTTCTAAATGTCTTAGAACATTTCATGAATTTTTTTGTAATTTTTAAATACCTAAAAGTATTTTTAATTAATTAATTCTCATTAATCAATTAAAAATAATCTTTTAAATATTTAAAAATACTTTTTTAATGATAAAAAATAAAATAAAAATATTTTTGTGTCATAAAAATTAATAAAACCTTAAAGAAAAAGTTTCATAATTTTTATGATTTTTTAACTATTTTAAATAAATTGTACAAGTTAATTGAAAATAAAATGAATTAAAATTAAATTAAATGAAAAGTAATCAAGATGGACGAATGAGATTGGCTCTGAGTTTGAAAATGCTGACCAGCGCGCAAATGAAGGGTGGAGATTGCATCTGGCCAGATTAAATTAAAAATGAATTAATTAATGTTAATTAAGTGGATTAGGGTTAATGACAAGATCCTGGCCATCAAAAAAGGTGGGAAGTCAGCCAGTCAACGCCATCTAACGTTCCAGATTTGAACCTCACTTAATGACTGAGATTAGGGTTAACTACTTTCAGGCTGCCGGAGAGGACCTCCGGTCGTCTTCTCCGGCCAGCCAAAACCCTAGAAAACGATTCAAGCCACCATCCAACAAATTTCCTGCCCAGAAACAACCTCCTATCCTAACTAAACCTTAATCCAAGATCAAAATACATTTATCTAACATGAACAAGGAGAATCGAAACGAAATGCATTCACGGGCCAAATTTCAGAGATGCATAAAATGCTCATTTTCACACCATTTTAAATTCTAAACACATCCCAGTGATCCTCAGAGCATGTATTTTTGATTTGGAACAAAAGGAACAAGCTTTAAAAAGTTTGAAGTTTAAGACTACCTGAGGTGACAAGTCCTGTTTCTGAGCTTCCAGAGCCGTTTCTTGATGCAAGCTGGCTCTAATGAATCCCCTGGTGTCAATGGCAGGCTTGAGATGAAGTTTAGCAAGCTATTTCAATGGCTACCAAACTGGTGTAGCAGAGAATGACCTTGGTGTACAGGCTGTTTTAGGCCAGTGTAATGGGTGGTTTGGACTCCTCTGAGTGTGCCTGACTTGTTGGTGAAGGAAGATGAAGTGTTTGAGGGATGGACAGTGAGATTCGAAGAGGACTGGTTCTGAGGATGAAGAATGGTGAGGTTCAAATCAGGCTTGATTCAGGCCTGAGCTTTGATGGTTTTAGGCCCATGGAGTGTATTGAGTTTAGTGATGAAGAAAGTTTTGGTGTTTCTTGGCTGTGGAGGCAAATTCGATAGATTTTGCAATGTGAAGGGATTTTGTGTAAGTGATGAGTGAGGATGTTTCAGCTTGGCCTGCCCTTATGCTTTGCTTGCAAGTTGTCCATATGACTCTCTCTCATTGGTCAGATGATTGGACACATGCTTTTTTGATAGATAAGTCAACTTTTGCAAAATGTCCACCTTTTGTGTAAGTGATGCATAGCTCATGGCATAGGCAAGTACAATGTTGGTTCTGGTGCAGCATGGTGTGGGAGGGGCCTAGCAAAACTCAGCACTCAAGGCTGCAAGTTGGTGAGAGGTGTTCATGAGTTTTTGCAACTTGTGGTTTTATGTTTCACATGTGATCCTTTATCCAACCAAACATGAAACCATGGGCCAACCTAGTCCAATTCTGATTTTTGTAACTTAGAGGATGCTTACATGCTGGTTTGAAGTGGATTAGAGGTTGCATTTGACTTTGGTTCAAGACCTTGCAAAATTTCCACTTGGTGCATAACTTGAAAAACAATGATTTTTGGCAACTTTGCATGGCCATAACTTTTGATCCAAGAAGAATTTGGTCATGTTCTTGTACTTTTTGAAAAGGGAAAGATGAGATCTACAACTTTCATGACCAAAGTTTTTCCATTTGAAGCCTTTTTGGATCATGAATCAAGGCTTGAAAATTGACCTAAAATGATGCATTCTTGAAAAGTCAACTATGCCCAAAAAGTCAACATTTGCAAAAACCCTAAATTCTTGATTTTTATGAACTTCAACCTTCTTCCATGATCAAATAAAGATCATATACACTCAAAATGATGAAGATCACCCATTGGTTGGGTCATTGGGGGCCTCAGATGCCCTGATTTTGCACTGACTTGTCTGAAAAGTCAACTCTTGATCAGATGACTTCCCCATGGAGTTTCTTCATGAAAATTGATATGCATACTCCCTATACCATATAGAGACCAATGGAAACAAGAATGACCAAAAAATTTGGGGTTATGGCCTCTGAAACCAAAACCCTAATTTTAGGTCAACTGTGCAGTTCAACCTGGCTCTGCATCCACTCAAACCCTAGTTCTTGTGATTCCTCTGCAATTTTGACTCTGTGAGGATGTAACATGATACAAGAACACACATGGACCCTTCTGAGATGATTGGTGGCCTTTGGAGTGGCTCAAGAAGCTTTGGGATTGCTCAAATCACAAACCCTAGGTGCAGATGACTTAGAAACTATGCAGTGAATCAAACATGAGGTATGAGATTGTATGATTGTGTTTATGCATATGAGATGATCACAAGCCATGGTGTGAATGGGTGAGGGCAAATTTGGGGTGTTTACAACAGGGCCAGAAGGGGTACAGACGCGAACGGTCGGCGAAAGAGAGAGAACATGAAGATGAACTGAAAAGAGTCGCCAGCTAGGCATTTTTATCCCGAAGGAAAGGTAATGCTGCATAAACCTAGAAAGATATGGATAAGACGGTTGCAAACCAGAGAAACAGAGAAAGGGGGTTGGTTACAACCTGGGAAGGTATTAGCACCCAGATTGTCCGTCGTACTCGCCGGGATCCACGCTTGAAAGATTTGTGTTTCAAAGGGGTAGTGTCAGTGTTATTCTGTGTGCCAAAGCTGGAAGAGAATGCAAGTGTCAGTGTAAAAGAAATGTGAAGTGAAGAAAAGAAGTGTCAGTGCAAGGAAAGAGTGCCAAGCTCAAGACTATGAGGCTTAAAGAATAATGCTGGAAAGAGGGGGGAATATACAGAGACTTTTGTTCGATAACCATTAAGTTATGCCTACGTATCCTCTCATGCAATGAGGAAGTCAGAACACCGTAGTTCAACTCAAAGAGACTGAAAGATAAATTGACTTGTGAACTGCTTACTTGCCTATGCTCAAGTGTACGACCTATCTGGCTCAGGTGCAAACTGTCTTTCATTAGACGGAAGAAGCAAGTTCTCGATTATGAGTGAATGAGATGAGAAAAGAATCCCGAAGGAGACGATTATTGTTTGTTTTTGGTATTTTCAATCTTTTATTGCTTTTTGAATTTGTCATAAGAAAATGAGCTTAAGCCTAAACCAAGGGTTAGTAAACTCATCACATCCTCCCTCTGATTAGGGGTAATGAGAATACCTTAAGTGTGAAGTAAGCACCTCACACTTAATCACCCTAATGTAGGATTAAGATCATTAACCTACTTGTAATTATTTTGATGTTTTTGGAGTTTTTGTTTAGTGTTAAGTAATGAGTTTAAGCCATAATCAAGGATTTAATGGACTCATTACACCATCCTAATAGAAGGATAATAGATGAGAACATTTAAGCTGAGAAAGGCTCCTCAGCTTAATCCATGATTAGGGATTAACCTCATGACAAAACAAAGCCTTTATTAAAATGGATTTTAGTTAATGTTAAGATTAAGAAGTGAATTTTATGGTTTGTAAGACAACTTGAGGGGGACTGGTCCATTAACACTAGGGTTAGTCCTTCTTAACCAATTAAGGAAGAATTAGAACCCTAATGAAAGGCCCAAGTTACAAGCTTTGATGTCTTTGTGATTATTAGATGGATTGATTAAAGGATTTAAACACATTAAGGGCTTATCACTTAGGACTAAAGTTATACACTCCATCCTAATAGAAGGATACAGGCATAACCTTAATCACAAAGCCTTAAAACCTTAAAGGTTTAGTCCTTGATTAAGAGGTGAGAAGAGAAGACACAAAGATGACACAAAGGTAAAACTAATGGGGGGACTAATCACACCCTAATTGTGATCATGCTTGGGTATTCCTAGGGTTTATGAGGCTTTCAAGAGATCTTCAAGAAGAGCCACCATGGAAAAAGCAGATGAAAGGAGGAGAAGCAGCAGAAACAAGTCAACTTACTTCACTTAAGAAGATAAGTTGCTTGAAGAAAGAAAGTGAGGGAGGAACATGAAAGAGCAAGCTCACCCCAATTCACATACAAAATGCAGCAATGAATGCATAAGAGAGATGAGAAGAGATTGTGAGAAGTGAAGGCAAATTCACTTCTCAAACACTTACCACCTGAAAAGTTAGCAAAAGGAATTGAAAATGAAATGAATGAAAGGATTCAAACCAAAACAAGAGGCATGTCCATGATGCTAATGATGCAAAGAGATGATGCAAATGTATGTCATGAGATGTGAATGATCATACAAGTGATGAAGATGCAAATGAAGCATGTAAGAAGCATGAAAGTTCATGAATGCACATGGAATGTAATGAAAGCATATCATGGCAAATGGATGATGCAATGATCAAACATGATTTCAATGTGTCCTAAGATATCTTATATGTCATGTGAATGCATAAAATGTCATGGCAAGTTCATGGATGCAAGCATATACAAGATGAATGCAAATGAAGATGCAAAATTAGGGTTATATGAACATGTGAGATGCACAACTCAAAAACAGAAGCAAATCATAAGATAAAAAATTGAAAATTCATTCAAAGGAACCCTAAACCTATACTAGGTCACCATCCAAAGGGGGAGGTCAGAAGCTAAACCTAAAGGAAGTTATGAATTTCCTAAGTTTCTAGGGTTTTAAGGGTGATCCTCAAGGAAAAATGCCAAACAAATTGAAAATGAAAGATAAAAATGAAACAAAAATGCTTTTAGAAACTAGAAGTCATGCATAGATCAATGCAAAAAGAATCATTCACAAACTCAACTTGGTTTAAAAGTTATGAATTTTTGAAGTTAGGGTTAGAAAATGAACAATTTAAGAACCCTAATTCAATGAAAAATAACAAAGCATGATCAAAACCAAAAAGAAATTTGTATGGTGAGTTTGTAAATGTTTGTAAATGTTTAAAAATGATCTCTGATTTTTTTGGGTGATTTTTAAATACTTAAATGTATTTTTAATTAATTAATTTTCATTAATTAATTAAATAAAACATTTAAATGATTTAAAAAATAAAAATATTTTTGGTTTCTGAAAATTAATAAAATGTTTGATAAAAAATTTCAGAATTTTTTTGACTATTTTTACTATTTATAAAAATCCGTATAAGATTAAATAAAAAAATGCAATAAAAAATTAAATAAACAGAAGTATGCACAATGGGTGGTTGGGATTGAAACTGGATTTGGGAGGGTTGACCTGGCGCGCATCTGGACGGCCCATATTCAAATCCCACTAAACCTAATTTAAATATTAATTAATCCTGATTAAACAATAATGACTTGATCCTGGCCATTCAATGCACCAGGGAAAGGTCCATCTAACGACTCATATTTAAAAAATGCCCTAACCCTAATTAATTAAGTTAATGACCTTCAGGTGGCCGGATATGACCTCCGGTCATCTTCTCCGACCACACTCTCCCCTGAAAATTCCCAAATCCCTCCCTAGGTCATGATAAGCTCCCCAAATATCCAGAAATGATCCCCAAACCCCATAGAACAAGAATCCAGCAACATAATTCATTTATTTTGCACCATAATCATGATTCGAACAAAAACATAAAAAGGGACAAAATTTCAGAACACGCATACACAATCAATACTCAACCATTCTTCAAAAATAAATGTGCATTGCAATCAGGAGAGCAAACTCTACCATCTCATAACTAAAGAAATGATTTCTGGAAAAATGTTTCAAGAGGATACCTGAGATGAAGCTTTGCCAATGGAGCTGCCTGGGCCTTCTTCTTGATGCAAACAACCTCCTCTAATCTCCCTTGAGCTTCATTGATGCTTTGCTGAAGTGTATGTGACCTCTTTTTAAAGTTCAGTGAAGTTCAGTTTAGGGGGGTGGAAAATCGTATTTTGTGTATGGTGACTTTCAGGGCAAAGTGAAGGGTGGTTTTTGTTCCCTATGATGTCTAGAGATGATTGGTGAAGAAAGATTTGAGGTTTGATGTTTGTGCTGAGTGTTTCGAAGGAAAATGCAAAAGGGGATGATTTTTGGTAACTTGTGAATGCTGAGGATTTTGGCTTGGTTCTTGTGTGAAATGGCTTGCATAAAGCATGTATGTGAAACTGTGATAGATCAGAGTTGTTGGTGTGTGCTATGCTGATTGGTATGGTGCAAAATGCAAAAAGTCAACATTGGTTGTACTTTGAGGTATGGGCTGGTTCAGGCCAAGTACAAAGGGATGTCTGGTGCAGCAAGATTCAAGGATAGCCATGGAAATCTCTTTTAGGAAAATCAGCAAGTTGTGACAAAGTTATGGGAGGTTTTGCAAATTCATGAACCTTTGGCCCTTTTGAGATTTCTTTATGTGCAAGTCATGGAAATTGGAAATTCTCGGGCCAATTCTGAGTTTTACACCAAGAACTATGATTTTATTATGTGTAGAAGTCAATTTGAAGTCACAAAATAGCTTGGCATGAGGTCTTGCAAAAATCCCTCTTTGGCATGAAACATGAAATTATGTGATTTTTGACAACTTTGAAAAGCCATAACTTGAGTTCCAAAATGAATTAGATCTCATTCTTGTACTTTTTGAAAAGGGAATGATCCAATTTACAACTTTCATGACCAACAATTTTTCATTTGAAGAATTTTTGGTTAAGAAAGAGGAGGTTGAAAAACATTCCCAAAATGGAAAGTTTACATTACAAGTCATTTCCATTTTTGGCAACTTTTGGTTTTGCTCACTTTTCTTCGAATTTATGAACTTCTAAGCACTTCAATGATCAAATAAATACCATATAACTTCAATTTGATGAAAAATCCACTTTGGGTCCATTGAAGGGGGCCTCAGATGCCTTGATTTGGCTCTAACTTGCTCAAGAAGTTACCTAGTGATCAGATGACTTCCACAATGAATTTCTTCATCAAACTTGGTATGTATGATCCTTATGACATATTAAGACCAATAGAAACAAGAATGGCCAAAAAATTTGGATTTATGGCCTCTGAAACCAAAACCCTAATTTCAGGTCATCTCTGCAGTTAAACCTGGCTCTGCTTCCATGCTTTGTCAGTTCTTGTGATTTTATGACTTACTTGATATTTGGAGGATATAATATGATGTTTGAACATACATGGACCCTCTTGAGATGATTGAAGACCTTTGGAGTGGCTCAGATGGATCCTGGATTGCTCAGATTACAAACCCTAGATGCAGATGAACTTGACCTAATGCAGTGAAGCAAAAATGCAATATGAGATGATATGATTAAACTAATGCAAGTATAAAAGATCACAAGCCATGGTGTGAACTTAGTGAGGGAAAATTTGGGGTGTTTACACCAGCTAGGCTTTTTTATCCCGAAGGAAAGGTAATGCTGCATAAACCTGGAAGGGTATGGATAAGACGGTTGCGAACCAAAGAAACTGAGAAAGGGGGTTGATTACGACCTGGGAAGGTATTAGCACCCAGATCTTCCATCGTACTCGACGGGATCCACGCTTACCTGATTGTGTTTTAAGGGGGTAGTGTATGTGTATCTGTGCATAGAAAGCTAAGGAGAAAGGAATGTATAGAGTGTCAGGGCAAAAAGAAACTTGAATTCAAATTGGGTTTAGAGAAGAAAAGCTGAAAGGAGAGAGAAAGGGGGGAAGACCTGGGGACTTTTGTTCGATAACCGTTAAGTTATGCCTATGTATCCTCTCGTGCAATAAGGAATTCAAAACACCGTAGTTCGACTCAAAGAGACTCGGTGTTTTGGTGTGAACTGCTTGCTTGTCTATGCTCAAGTGTATGACTCGTCTGGCTCGAGTGCTGATTGTCTTGCATTAGAAGGAAGAAGCGAGTTCTCATTTTTAGAGTGAGTGTGATGACAAAAGAATCCCGGAGGAGACGTTTATTGTTTGTTTTTGTGTTTTTCAATTTTTTATTGTTTTTTGTGTTTTGCATAGGGAAATGAGCTTAAGCCTAAATCAAGGGTTGTAAACTCATTATATCTTCCCTGATTAGGGATAATGAGCCTACTTAAGTATGAGATGAAGATCCCAAATTAATTACCATGATGATATAGGATTAAGATCATTAACCTACTTTGGTAATTATTAATTGTTTTTTGGGTTTTTGTTCAATGTTAAGTAATGAGTTTAATCTCCAATCAAAGATTAGTGAACTCATTACACTATCCTAAGAGAAGGATGATAGATGAGAACACTTAAGCTGAGGAAGATACCTCAACTTAATCCATGGTTATGGATTAAATTCATTACATAACAAGCCTTTATTAAGTGGATTTTAATTAAGGGCTGGATGAAGAAGTGTTTTTTATGTTTGCAAGACTTTAGCATGAGTGGGACTTGTCTATTGAACACTAGGGTTAATCCCTCTGAACCACCAGGTAGAGATGTAACCCTAATATAAGGCCCAAGTTACAAGCTTAAGTCTTTAATGATTATTAGGTGTTTTTGATTGAAGGTGAAAACAACTTAAAGGTTTAGCACTAAGGATCAAAGTTATACACTCCATCCTAAGATAAGGATACAGGAAGAACCCTAATTCAGAGTCCCAAAACTTTAACTGTTTAGCCTTGATTGTGAGATGAGAGAGAGAGACTCAAGGAGACTCAAAAGGTAAAAACTAGGGGGGACTATGTACAACCCTAAAGTTATCATGCTTGGAAATTCCTATTGTTTGTGAGGCATCAAGAGAAGTCTTCAAGTTGGACACCAAAGGAGGAGAAGCAGATGAAAAGAGAGAGAGAAAGAGAGAGAGAGAGAGAGAGAGAGAGAGAGAGAGAGAGAGAAGGATTATGTTACTTACTTCATGAAGAAGTTAAGTAACCTAAGAACAAGAGAAAACAAAAGTGAATGAGATTCACTTCAAACACAAACAAAGTACATAAAAATAAAGAGAGAAATTGAGGTTGGATGTGGATGCACATCCACATCCTGATTAACTTACCAAATGCACCTGGAATGGTTAGTTTGAAAGCAAGATATGTACAAATTCAAAATCATAAACAAATCAAGAGATAAAATTTTGAAACTGCAATCAAGGGGACACTAAGCACTCATGAAATCACACTCCAAAGGGGGAGGTCTAAAGATTAACCAAATTCAAGTTATGGTCATCCTAAAATTGGCTAGGGTTTTGGATACTTCTCAAAGGGAAAATGCACATTAATATGAAAATGCAAGATAAAAATGTGACAAAAATATCTTTGGAAACTAGAGGTCAAATGTGAAATATTGCAAAAAGAATCAATTGAAAACTCATCTTGGTTTGAAAGTTATGAATTTTTGAATTTAGGGTTGAAAAATAGGAAATTTAGACACCCTAATTCAAAGAAAATTGGGAAACTTTGATCAAAACCAAAAAGAAATTTGTGGGATGAGTTTTTAAATGTTTCCAAATGTTTAAAGAACCTCTCTGAATTTTTTTTGTGATTTTTAGATACTTTAAAGTATTTTAATTAAATAAATGGAATTAATTAATTAAAAAATAGAATTAAAATATTTAAAAATGCATTTTTTAATGAAAAAATATAAATAAAAATGTTTTTGGGTTCTGAAAATTAATTAAAGTGATGATAAAAATTTCAGAATTTTTAAATGATTTTTGCTATTTTAAATAAATAAGAGAAAATAAAATGAAATAAATAAAGAGAAAATGAAAAGTAAACACAATGAAGGGTCAGGATTGCGTGAGAGAGAGATCAGTGGTTCAGGATGCTAGTCAGCTTGACTCGTGGTAGGCCAGATCTAAGGTTGAGGTTTAAAATTGCATTTCGCGCGTGATCCAATGTTCCATATTTAATCTTACCTAATTAATTGTAATTAATTTAATTAATCAAAATTAAAGTTAATTGAATGATCTGAGCCATTCGTTGCCTAACCCTAATCACTATCCAATGGACAAGAATGAATCTGGGGAATTAATCATGATTAAACCCTAATCTCTTTCAGGTGGCCAGAGCTAAGCTCCGGTCATCTTCTCCGGCAACACAAAACACCAACTTCCTAATTAAGCATCTAAACTTAAAATTTCTTACCCAGAATTACTCCTCTAATATCATACAACTCTAATCAACAAGCAAAAATCATTTATCATGCATATTCAGGCTTAATCGAAGCAAACAAATTTCTAGTTCAAACTTTCAGATCATCATGAAATACTCATTTCTAGCCTATTTTCAATTCTAAACATATCATCATGATCAGGGAAGCATGTAGAATCACTTTATAACATAAAAACACGTTTCTGGAAAAATGTTCTTGAAGGTTACCTGAGATGAAGAACTTCAAAATGCAACTTTCTAGGCCCTCCCTTTGTGCAATCCACCTCCCTTTGACCTCCTGAGTCAATTGTGATACTTGAAAGGGGCTTAGAATGGTTGGTTTGAGTGTTTCGATTCTGAAGTTGCAGGAATCGTGTTACTTGTATGATGTGTTTTTGGCTATGGCGATGGGTGGGAATGTATCCTGAGGTTATATGGAGTTGATTGGTGGAAGAATTTGTGGTTTTTGCTGGCTGGATTGTGTGTTTCAAAGAGATAACGTTTTGGAGCAATTTCTTGATTCCCAGCTTGTGTCTTGTTTCAGGCCATGAAGAGTGTTCATTTATAGTGCTTAGGGTTTGCATAAGCCATACCATTGGTCAGGATAATGGTTGTGGCACTGTGTGATTGGTATGGGAGGAAAATGCAAAAAGTCAAACTTATGTGTACATGAGGTATGGGTTGGGATAGAGGTGATTTCTGAGCATGGATTGCCTCATCTAGCTTCAAGGAAGGCCAATGGATCAAGTTTATGTAGCTGGATGGCCTTGATCATGTGTTCTCATGGTTTATGCAATTTGGCCATTTTGAAATTTCTTGTGAATCAAGCCATGAAAGTGCCAAATTCTTGGGCCAATTCTGATCATTTGAAGTTTCCTGGCCATGTTATGATACATTTGACTGCATTAGAGGTCATTTAGAAGCTTGAAATACCAATATGCAAAAATCCCTTTTTGACATGAACACGAAATTTATGTGATTTTTGCCAACTTTGCAATGCCATAACTTGAGTTATAAGATGAATTAGAATGAGTTCTTGTACTTTTTGAAAATGGGAGGATCCAATCTACAACTTTCATGTTTGAAGAAATTTCATTTGAAACCTTTTTTATCAAGAAAGAGGAGGTTGAAGATCTTTCCCAAAATAGAAAGTTTACATTACAAGTCATTTCCATTTTTGGCAAGTTTTGGCTTTACTCATTTTTCTTCAATTTTGTGAACTTCCAAGTATTCCAATGATCAAATAAAGACCATGTGACTTCAAATTGATGATGATGACCCATTGGTACCCTTGTTGGGGGCCTCAGATGCCCATAATCTGACCTTTCTTGCTCAGGAAGTTACCACTTGATCAAATGACTTCCACATTGAATTTTTCCATGAAATTAGATATACATGATCCTTATATCATATATGGACCAATAGGTGTATGGCCTCTGAAACCAAAACCCTAATTTCAGGTTATCTGTGTAGGAGCTCAGTTTAACTTCCATACCTCTGCAGTGCTATGACATTTCTTGACTTTAATGGACCCATGGGGGCATAAGATGATCATAGAACACTCATGAACCCTATTGGAATGCTTCATGGCCTCTGAGATAGCTCACACCACTTCTAGGATTCATCTGATCACAAACCCTAGATGCAGCTATGCAGATGAAATGTTTAAAGGGTGATTATGCATTGTGAAATGTGTTGATAGGCTATGCAATGATGATAATCATAAGTCAAGATGTGAGAAAAAGAGAGGGCAAATTTGGGGTGTTTACACATACCTATAACCGCCATCAATGAACTCGCATCCCAAGCCAAAGATAGTCGCCTATCTAGTCGACTTAGCACCTCCAAATTCAACGTTTCCGCCCGATGGACCTGGAGTGAAGTATGATCGAAGAACTCTGGCTTAAGAAAGGAGGTTAGGAGTTTAAATGACAGCTTCATAGGAGTCCTTGTCAGGTTTATGACATCGCCGGCCCTCGACCTCTTTTCCAATCTAGACGTGGTGCCCAGAGATCCCTGAAGAGTTGAGGTAGAATTTCCTGAGCCTGTACCCAGTGCCACCAAATGATCATTCAACCAGGTTTGCTTCAACTTTTTTTCTCATTTTCTTTTGGAAGCATTAGCCATTACCTTGTCCTACACTTCCAACATCGAATATGGAAAAGACAAAAGGAAACCAGTTAGAGCATAAAAAGTATACAAGCAAAAACTCAATACGAACAAATAACTCTAAAGACTACCAAGATAGGTTGTAACTTCCTCATCTGTCTCACATGCAAGGATCTTAGACACTTCTATAAACTTAGGGGTCACTTTTGTGCCCCCTTCCTTATTCAAAATCGGATGATCTGATCGTCCACGTGCACGATCATAGTAAAACTGGAAACAAATTTCATCAAGGCATCGTAATTTTTCTGGTCCTTGACCCCCAACTCAGAAGCGATGGCCATGTATTCGTTTGTGCCATGTGTAAAATGGTCACAAGACCATGTAAAATGAAACTTTAGCATAAGACGAGGCACCTCTCTTCCCTGATCGTCAAGCAGGACTCTCCCTTCGTCATCGATGTCTACCCCAAAATTTCACTGAATCTTGAGCACGATCCTAGATCGGTTCGACTAAATAGTATCGATCCTTAAAATCTCTTATTGACTCCGAATAGGCTTTGTAAATATTTATTTTCTGTTTAAGGGAGACCCAGCCATATCTCCCCTGAACGACCTGCCTTTGAAGTTGAAAGGTGTGAAAGAACAGAGGGAGAATGTTCCAAGTGGGCAAACAAAGATATGTGAAAGTCTGATAAAGGGAGCCTAAACCTGAGCTCCTTGAAAAATAAGCCTTAGAGAGAGAACCTATTAGGAGCGTAAGGCAAGAAAATACGATCCTCTTCGTCGGGATACCTAATGCGCCAGTCTTCGAGGTTCCCGATCACCGGGGCAGGACCTTCCTGAGGTTCGGCATATTCTGACTGGATGTTCAATGGCTCCCCAGCGGCCTATGCTTTGACAGGGATGTCTTGATCAACATCATTTTCCTCAGGATTATTATCATCGGTATGAGAAGAGGTGGTCTCCTCCGAATCAGTGTGAGCGGAAGCAGTCTCCTCTGATAAAGTCTCCTCGGAGTGATTCGGGGAAGAAGTCGTATCATCGGAGAGTTCCTCCACGATCATATAGACGAGCTCGTCTCTAGACATCTTTGCACCTGAAAAGCATAAAAAGTAAACGTGAATTCAATGAGTTAAATCAAGTCCACTGATCCATTACACATCAACTAAAAGGGCTTGCAGAGAAACAATGAATGAAAAGTATGACACTGAACTCCAACACCCTATTTATAACCTCCTTCAGCACGTGCGCGAGCAGGTGTGTCCTGAAAACTATGAACGACACACTCATTTCCTAGGGACGACCATATACTAGCCATCATTCTGCATTAAATATTAACACTTCCCATGGTACAAGCATGGCGTGACTTATTAGCATAACTGTTGAGATCCTCGTTTGTCGACTACATTTTATCACCCAAGAACAATTGGGCTCTTCTGTGTCGAGCTGATGACGAAAGAATTTCACTAGTGTCAGTTTCACCCCGTACGTAGCTGGAAACCCTTAAGTCATCACTTCTACGACCAAAAACAACAACTTAGAGGGCTCATATTCTAGATTGGCCCAGTGACTGGGCATGGCCCAACCCACTCTTGCTTCCAGGACGACCCAATAGTCCAATGTCAGAGGGATCCACTAACTTTATGCCCCTCGACCGAGGATGAATTGTCTACCAAAGTTGCATGTGGTCTATTTCCTCTGCTCCTCCTAGAGACATGCCCATAATCCGGGGAAGTCACCCAAATTCGGCCAGGTAAATGCTCCTTCTCGGATCAGCCGCTGTTCGACATACTCATCCGACCATGCATGCCCATTCCAATGGCTAGTTCTAGAAATTACCTATTTTTCGTAGCATCTGCGATCCAGGCCAAAAATAAGGACCAACAGCCAAGCTTTGGGTGCTCTTTATAAATCATCTCACTTGAGAGGGTCAGGTATCAAATATTCACTCCCTTAACTCTCTTATTTGTACTTGCTCACTCTTTTTCCCGTTCTTACTTTGGCATTGGAGTACCTTGCAGGTAGACCCCTATCTCTCCTTGATGATCGAGCATCAACACCATCATCTACACCAGCGTCCAGGGCCCACTACAAATTTTGATCGCACATGAACGATCACCTGGAAAGGCTCACTGGAAAGCATCGAAGTGGATTCTAATGTACATAAATGAGTCTCTGAATATAGTCCAAATTTATGGTGGAACCTTGGGTGAAGATAGTAAAGAAACAATCGAAGGATATGTCAAATGTGACTATGCAGGTTGAATGGATTCCAAAAAATCCATTTATGGATACATGTTCACTATGTTTTTCATAACAATTAGTTGGAAAGCAACACTTCAGAAGGTTGTTGACTTATCAACCACTGAAGTGAAATGTATCTCCTGAACTGAACCTATGAAGGAAGCATTGTGGCTTGAAGGTTTTGCAAATGAGTTGAAACTTACGGGTCGAGTTGTCACTATTAAATGTGATAGTTAAAGTGCAATATATGTCAAATAATTCAGCTTATCATGAGCGAACCAAGAACATTGATGTGAGGCTGCATTTCGTTAGAGGGGTAATCTAGCATGGAGAAGTCCAAGTGCTGAAGGATTCAACATATCATAATGTTGTTGGTATGATCACCAAGACGTTGCATAGTTGCTAGTTCTTCCACTATATGCATTTGATAAAGCTGAATGAAGAAATATAATTTGTTTCTTGATGTTGTAGAGTTTGTTCTAAGGTGGAGATTTGTGAGATATTGGATTGAACTCTAGTTTTAGCATGTCATCGAAGTTTGCTCACATGCTGATGTCGAAGTAATGCATGTTGTAGTTGAAGTTTGTTCTAACATGCATTAGTCAATATTTTAGGTTTGTTAACATGTTGAATTGGGTCTTGTTTGTAAGCTCAATTGTTTAAGTTAGTTTGTATCCTAATTTAGCTTATAATGTGTAATTGTTAAAAAGCCCATTAGGTTAATGTGTTAGTTTTCTTATACATAACATACTAGTCAGTCATCTTTGAATAAGGAAAAATAGGAAGATAAAATCCTAATTAAAAGTGAGAAGATTATTTGTTATTCTTGTATACTTGTAATCTTATTTTAAGAGAAATAAAAGAATAAAAGTTTATAACTAAATTCTTATTGTTATCCTTGTGTTTTTCATAAACCCTAACCCTTGTGAGTTTCTAAATTCTAAAGAAACCATTTATACTTTATTTTTAGAGCATCCAATTTCACAATGGTAAGTTTGAGCTTTCAAAGAGATTCCTGATTAAGTTCCACGAAGTCCTCATGCGAGTAACTTCGGGATGCACTTAAATTCCACTGAGTCTCCGATCTCTATGTATGGTGTCTTGTATAATAATGTCAATATAGTTACGTAAATAACTTTGAGAGTTATACCAAAGAATTGCCATGAATTCAACAAACGTGAATTTAAAAACACAATTTTATTATTCAATTTCTCTTTAATTAAATGTGTCGTTGCAATCTATTTTGATATGTCGTATTAAAGAGGATTATGCATTGATGAGCGATTTTTGTCACAAATTATTTTTATAATCTTCTAGCTAGGGGAGGTAAACGAGCATGCCATCCCCATTTAGGCCTGCCTCGCAAAAGCCCGCAAAAATATAGGGCGGAGCAGGGCGGGCAAATTTCAGGATGTGGGCCTAAAACCTAAGCCATCCCTGCAAAAAAGTGAGAGCGGAGCGGGGAAAACCCGCGGGTGTTGCACTTTTTAAGCCTAAAAATACAAAAATTGATGTTGTGTTTAGAACATATTGAGTTTAAGTTTTCTCTTATACATTAGAATTAGTGGTGAATGTGTTAATTCTTGTAAAACATGTGACAATGGAGATACTATAACATAAATAAACTCCATAACATACATAAAATGTTTAGAAGTTGAATTGGAAATAAAACATTAAATAGACAATGAATCACATCTAGAAATAGAATTAGACGACGTGTTGTAATAAAAAATCATTACAAAATAATTATCATTTTATATTTCAATTATGTCCATCAAATGGAGACCCAAAGTCACAGTTTTCATGGAGCTAAAGATCTGAACAAAGTTACATGAAAATGATGAAGTGTAATTAGAAATACAATAGTCACACATTTCTAAATATTTAAAATATGAAGAAAAAAATATAAAGTAGAAATAACCCTAAAGAACAAAATTGTTTAAAAAAACATAAAAGGACAGACATGTTAAAAAAAAGTAACTTAAAAGGATATCTGATGTACTTTTCCCAAAAAAAATCATTACCTCTCAGAAGAGTCATAATCTAAAGCTTGAGGGAGATATATCAAACAAGAAGGTTAAAACAATTAATTCATTTAAAGTCAAATGGTAATATCATCAAAGCCAAAATCCTCATATATTAAAAAGTGGAATCTAAAGAAGAAACCACATACAAAGAAGATGTTTAAAGACTAGAGGATGAGGCGATAACATTTCTCATTAAAAGGATCCAACACCTATACATATATAAGAAAAAGGTTCACCAGATGGAATTATCAACCTTATGAAGAATTAACATCTAAATCCAACAAAGAAGACCAAAAGTTATGTTATGGTTGTAACAAGTTTGGACACTTTAAGAATGATTGTCTAGAACTTCAGAAGGAAAAACCTAAATATGATAAATCCAAAGAAAGACCAAGAGACGCTTAGAAACATGAGACAATTCTTAAATAGAAGAGTACGAAGAAGAATAAAATATAGAATTGATATCAATAACCTTTGATACTGATCTACACATAGACAATATAATGTGAAAGAATAGTGATTCAACTAAATTTTAAGGAATCAGGCTTATGGATCCTCTGGCTTATATATTGCTCAAGATTCATTTTTTAAAGCAAAGTGGGACATCTAACTCACACTTATATCTCAATAATCTCCCCCTCAAGTGTGATTCTATCCACTTCTATATTTCATCTTCAAGCAGAATATATTTCATTCACATATTTGTATGGATGTTGGAACCCATACCATGTCTACATGCACTTCAATAAGATAAGTTGCATGACCACCACTTTGTCAATAAGACTATGGATACAATGAGTCGGCGCATTTGTTTTGTAACGCCCGGATATATATATATATATATATATATATATATATATATATATATAAATATAAATATATATATATATATATATATATATATATGGGCATATTATTGTGTGTTTTATGAATCGTGGTGATCGAATGTGCATTGTTGTGCATTATCGGTAGTTGTGTACCCATAGTGAAAGGGGGTGGCATTGGGATAAAGGTATTGGTCGTAGGAGAAGTGTATGGTTAATAATGTAGAAATTAATGGTTTGTTGAGTAGGAATAATTAAATTATTTTAATTTAATATAGGTTGACTAATTTATTTAATTAAGGGATATCTATAGGTTGACTAATTTGGTGTGTAGATGTTTTAGATTGGCTAAATTTTATGGTAAAACTTTGTTTGTTTCTGGATGTCATAAGCAATGTTATGATATGTGATTTAAGAATTATACAGGTGTTAAGTTTATGTGTGTAACCGTTTTTATCCGGATGTCAAGACTGATGTCATGACATCTTTGATTGGGCCTGAAGACCTAAGTGAATTCTATTTTGTGTGTGCATCCTGATGTCATTAAAATTGAGATTTTGTTGTGGTTTTAGCGCGGTTTATCAGAAGGAATAGAAGGATTCAGCTTGAAGTTATTTTAGCAAAACATTTGTTCTTTCTATTTTTGTTCCTTTATTTAAGGAATTATTTTATCTGATTTGTGCAAGTTCATTAGGTCCAATGCCCATTCAAGGTTCTACTTAAAGCTGTTTTACCATAGTGTGAACATGTGGAAAATAATGATTGTTATTCAGCGTTTTTCACGTGTGTGTTTTAGTTTTCTTGTGATCCAAGCAATTGTACCTTGATGATTGTTTTGTACTAGGTGTGTATTTGTATTTTGTCCACTCAAATCTTTTAAGCAAGAGTGTTTGTATTTGACTGAAGCTTTTAAGCAAGGTCAAAGTTTGTTTGAAGAGTGTCTTCGCAATTTTATGAGTTGTTTATTTAAGATCACTATTGTGATTCAGGGGGAGTAAAGGGGGTCTCATATCTAGGAATTCCTAGGTAGAACTGCCATTAGGTAGGGATTAAATGAAAATATTGCAAATTTGGGTGTTTGTTGTGGATCTTTGAATTGATACTACTGATAGTGAAGTTCCTTCCTGTCTTGGTAGCCCCCAGAGTAGGTGTGATTGCACCAAACTGGGTTAACAACCTCTCTGTGTTCTTTAATTATGTCTTTTTCTTTTATTGTGTTTTAAACTTGTTGTTATTGGTGTCGTGACATCGTGTTCGACATTGTATATTAGTTGCCAGAATTTCATGGTGATCTGGATTGAAGCATGACATGGCTCATTTTGTTTATGTCTGTTTGACTTGTCAGAAGTCGAAAGTGGAACTCCAGAAACCTGTTGGTCTGATGTAAACGTTAGATATCCCAGAGTGAAAATGGGACAATATTTCAATGGATTTTGTTACAGGTTTTCCTAATACTCCGAGAGGACATGATACTATTTGGGTAATTGTTGATGGATTGACAAAGTCAGTGCATTTTATTCCGATTAACATCAATTCTCCGTTGCAAAAGTTGGCAGAGATATATATCAGTATGATTGTGAAGTTGCATGAGATTCCTTTGAGTATTATGTCAGATAGAGATTCGAGGTTTACTTCCAGATTTTGGGAGAGTTTGCAAGAAGATTTGGGTTCAAAGTTGAGGTTGAGTTAAGCTTATCATCCATAGAAGAATGGGAAAGCAGAGAGGACTATATAATCCTTGGAAGATTTGTTGAGGGCTTGTATGCTTGAACAAAGAGGTGCTTGGGATAGTCATTTTCTGTTAATCGAATTTACATATAACAACAATTATCATTCTAGTATCAAGATGGCGCCTTTTAAAACGTTGTATGGTCGAAGATGTCGGACACCTTTGTGTTGGTATGAGTCTGGTTAAAATGTTGTACTTGGACCTAATATCGTTCAACAAACTACTGGGACGGTGAATTTGATTCGAGAAAATATGAAAACTTCGTAGAGTAGAAAGAAGAGTTATCATTACAAGAGAAGGAAATACCTTGAATTTCAAGAAGGAGGCCATGTGTTTATGAGAGTCACTCGGAAGACCGAGGTTGGGCGAGCTTTGAAATTGAGAAAGCTTACTCCAAGATTTATTGGTTCGTATCATATTTCTGCAAGAGTTGGACCTGTTGCAAATAGAGCAGTGTTTCCACCGCGGTTGTCAAACTTGCATGATGTATTCCATGTTTCACAGCTTCGGAAGTACGTTCCGGATCCGTCACATATAATACCGATGGATGAGGTTGAGGTAAGACATAATCTTACAGTTGATGCATTACCAGAGCGTATTGATGATCGTAAGGTGAAGCAGTTGAGAGGCAAAGAGATTGTTCTTATGAAGGTAATATGGGGCGGTGCTTCCAGTGGGAACATAACTTGGGAATCGAAGAGTAAGATGCGAGATTCGTATCCGAGTTTGTTTGCATCAGGTAAATTTTCGAGGAAGAAAATATCCTAAGTGGGGGAGAGTTGTAACGCCCTGATTTATATATATATATATATATATATATATATATATATATGTATATATATATATATATATATATATATATTGGCATATTTTTGTGTGTTGTATGAATCTCGGTGATCGATTGTGCATTGTTGTGCCTTATTGGTGGTTGTGTATCCATAGTGAAAGGTGGTGGCCTTGGTATGTAAGACTTGGTCGTAGGAGAGCTGTATGGTTAATAATGTAGAGATTAACAGTGTGTTGAGTAGGAATAATAAAATTATTTTAATTTAATATAGGTTGGATAATTTATTTAATTAAGGGATAGCTATAAAAATATAATGGAATTTTTAAACAAATTAGAGGAATAATGACTTAAAAGAGTCTTATGGTAATTAAGCGAGGGGTTAAGTGAGGGCGACGAGGGTAATCCACTAATTGAGAAATTTGAGAGAGTGAAAGAGTGGAAGTTTCATTGTTGTTCATTCCACGTAAAAGAAAGGCAATAAAGGAGAAGAGATGAGAAAAGTTAGGACAAGAGGAAGGAGAGGGATTCGTCGAAAGAAAGGGAAAACTCATCGTTTTAAGGTAAGGGTGCGATCTCTTTAATCTCATAAGGGTGAAATGATATGGGTATTGAAGTAGAAATCATTAGGTTGTAATCCATGGGATTGAATGAGGGTTTATGGAGAAGAATGGTGTTGGTATGAGTATAAATTAATGAACAATTTTGTTTAAATTGTTGTATTAATGTGTATATGATAGTTGTAGGTTATTGATGAAAAATCCGATATTGGTTGGTGTTAAAAACTATTTGGAAGATTTTAAATGACAACATGAGATGAATTTTATCGAAAGATTTTTCTACAAAATTCGAAGATCCCAATTAGCGCGATTTAGCGCGCTTAACACGGTGTTCAGAAATTTCGCCTCTTCCAGGCAGCAGCGAGCGCACTTAGCGCGAAGGGGTTGCAACGCCCCGATTCGATTTTCCCAAATTTTATGGAGTATTTTATTTTATTAATATGATAATTTTTTTATTTGTGAAATTATCATGGTGATATTTGATGTTGATGAATTAATGTGATGATATGTCTTGTTGTGAGATTTTACCGTTTTGTGAATTTCCGGGTAAAATGGGATAAAAGGGTATTTTAGACTTTTGTTAATTAGTGATAAGTTAGAAATTAGTAGAATTGGTATTTTGTGAGAAAATGATATTTGGTTGGAGAGAGTAGAAAATAGAAAGAAAATCTAAGAGAGTGAGAAAAAGTGAAATAGATATAGAAGTTATAAGTTGGTAAGAAGAGAAAGAAAAGATTGAAAAAAAAAGAGAAGAAAGAAAAAGGAGAGAAAAGAAAAAGAAGAGAAAAGAGGGAAAGTTGGAAAAGCTTTAAGATTGCTCCGAGGAATCGAAATAGTCGGGTAAGGGTGATAAGCATTGTTATCTTAATATTGTGTATGATTATGTATGTGTTTGATTGGTTGAGTTTTGGTTTTGATGGAAGTTTAGAGAAGATGAATAGTTAGGGTTTTAGTGGAAATGTGAGAAATTGGTAGATTAATCGGTTAGAAATCATTATAATCGAAGTATGATAGCTAGTACATGTTGTTGATCATGTATAGTGGAGTTTTGGTGGAGTTTTGGAGTGAAAGTGTTGACTGTTCGCAGCTGGTATTTTGCTGAAATCGCTGTGGTCGCTCAGCGAGCTACCCCTCGCTCAGTGAAAGTTCCAGGGTGATTTTCGCTCAGCGAGCTGTTCGTCGCTCAGGGAGCCTGGGAGGAGTTTTGGGTTTTTACGTTTTGTTTCGTAACTTGAGTTCCGGGTATCCGTTTTTAGTGATCCTTATATCGATTCAAAAATAAAATCATGTAGAATCTAATGATGCTAAAATATGTAATGTTTAGCCGACTTTTACCCGAATTTTCTGATAAAACGTAATTATGTCAATTATGGAATTGTGGGTATGATTGTTGTGTTGTGGTCGTTTGGCAGGTAGATACATTGCTTGAATTAAATGCGAATGTATGTTAATTTTATGAGATGAATGCATAATTATATTGTAAATATTTATGCATTTTCAAGAATGTTGTGTGTCATTTTGCATGTAATCATAATGTATGCATTCTTGTGTTGTGGGATTTTTTGTGAATCCGTTGTAGCATCGTGTGCTCATGTGGAGTGTGAGCGATGACTACAACAAGATCATATGCCCATGTGTGGAGTGAGTGATCGGATTGTGTGCCTGTGTGGGGTGTGAGCAATCCAGAAACATCGTGTGCCAGTGTGGGGTGTGAGCGATGGGTGATTTATTCACATTGATTGTGTGCCCATGTGGGGTGTGAGCGATCGGATTGTGTGCCCATGTGGGGTGTGAGCAATCCAGAACCATCGTGTGCCCGTGTGGGGTGTGAGCGAATTGTGATTTATTCACATTGATTGTGTGCCCGTGTGGGGTGTGAGCAATCGGATTGTGTGCCCGTGTGGGGTGTGAGCAATCTATAAACATTGTGTGCCCATGTGGAGTGTGAGAAATGGGTGAACATCGTGTGCCCTACGGGGAGTTACTTTAGGTAACAAGCGATGATTCCATTTGGTTCCTAAGAGAACCTGCTGAAATGTTGAGTCGGTACCGCATTTGCATCTGCATAGAGTCATTTGTCGGTCTATATGAGTTGCATCTTATCATTGTAATTATGATATGCAGAAATAAACATGAATGTGTAAATGTTTATTTGGAGTATTATGGAGATGATAGTATGTGTGATGAAACATACTTGATTGTATATATGCATGTTTGATATGTATATGTATGTGGTTTATACATTTGTAATGTATTTGTGTGATTAAACATAGCTAGACGTATGTTTATGCGGAATGAATAGAATTGAGGAATAAACATAAATAATGTAAGTTTATGTGAAATAGTGAATTGGTGCATGATGAACATGCTTGATTTGTGTATGTACACGTTGCGATGTGTATAGGTGATGAGGAATGAAATGTGTGGTGAGAATATGTGTTATGTGCCTTTTTATATGTTGAGATATATAATTATATGCAATGTTATTATGATAATGTTTCTCACCCTTCTGCTGTTTTATGATGCTCTATGAGGCATTGCAGAGTAGGTTGCTCGATGATATTTTGTGAAGTTCGTCTTCATCTTTTTGGTCGGTCAGCTCTGATATGTAGCACCGGGTAGCTAGGGTTTGCTTGATGCCTTTTGTGAATACATTTGTATATGTATTTTGATGTGAAATGTTTTATGTAAACATGGAGTATTTTGGTGAATCAAACTTGCAGATATATTTATGATAAGTATATAAGTTTGAAATTGTTATGTTTTGTTTCCGCTCCTTTAATGAATTGATGAATACGAGTGTAAGGATGAAATCCTTGTGTATGTAAGTTTCCCCGTTTGTTGCATATCTTTATTGGGCAGGTGTTGTATGTTTTCAATTTCAAGTATAATGTGGCATTGCTCTTTTATACCGTTTTTCAAATATACTCTGATGAAATTTTAAATATGTGCCTAAATGATTTAATTGATTATTTGGGGGTATAGAAAGGGGGTGTTACATTAAGTGGTATCAGAGCCAGTGTTCGAGTCAGTTGTGTCTGTCTTGATGTTGTTGTGATTGAAATTTTGTTTAATCTTGTTTTTGTCTTTGGGAACAATCAGAATATGGCTGGTTGAAATGACAATGCTACGGTTGCTGCTTTGAAAGCAATGGCTAGGGTGGTGCAGGGAGCGCCGAATGCAAATGCGGTACAAGATTTGAAGTTTTTAGTGATCACAAAAGTTTGAAGTATTTATTTGATCAAAAGGAATTGAACATGAGACAAAGGAGATGGTTATAACTTTTGAAGGATTATGATTTTGGTTTGAATTACCATCCGGGTAAGGCGAATGTCGTGGCCGATGCCTTGAGTCGTAAGTTGTTACATATGTCCGCGTTGATGATAAGAGAATGGGAAATTTTGGAGAATTTTAGAGATTTGAGTTTGGTTTGCAAGATGACGCCGGGGAGTGTTAGACTTGGTATGCTTCATGTTACGAATGACTTTCTTGCAACCGTTTGTGAAAAGAAAAAGTTGGATTTGAAATTTGTTGATTTGATGATGAATGAGAATGAGGATTTCAAGGTTGATAATTTTGGAGTTTTGAGATTTCGTGGTCGTATTTGTATTCCCGGTGATGAGGAGTTGAAAAAGAGTATATTGGAAGAGGGACACCGGAGTAATTTAAGTATTCATCCGGGAGCGAATAAGATGTATCAAGATTTGAAGAAGATCTTTTGGTGGTCCGGATTGAAGATAGATGTAGCTCATTTTGTGTATGCATGTTTGACTTGTCAGAAGTCTAAGGTGGAACATCAGAAGCCTAGTGGTTTGATGCAACCGTTGGATATTCCGGAATGGAAATGGGATAGTATATCGATGGATTTTGTTACGGGTTTGCCGAGTACGTGAAGACGTCATAATTCTATTTGGGTGATTGTGGATAGACGTACTAAATCTGCTCACTCTATTCCGATGGATATTAGTTATTCTTTGGAGAAGCTAGGCGAGATTTATGTTTCTGTGATTGTGAAGTTTCATGGAGTTCCTAAGAGTATTGTATCGGATAGAGATCCTAGATTTACATCGAGATTTTGGGAAAGTTTGCAAAAGGCTTTGGGTTCTAAGCTAAGATTGAGTTCGGCTTACCATCCGCAAACGGACGGTCAAACCGAGAGGAAAATTCAATCGTTAGAGGATTTGTTGCGTGCTTGTGTGCTAGAACAAGGTGGTATTTGGGATAGTTATTTAGCGTTGATTGAGTTCACCTATAATAACAATTTTCATTCGAGTATTGATATGGCACCATTTAAGGCTTTATATGGTCGGAGATGTCGAACACCTTTGTGTTGGCATAAAACCGGAGAGAGAACGGTAGTTGGACCAGAGATGGTACAACAAACTACGGAAAAGGTAAAGTTTATTCGGGAGAAGATGAGAGCTTCTCAAAGTAGACAAAAGAGTTATCATGACAAGAGAAGGAAGGATCTTGAGTTTCAGGAAGGCGACCATGTGTTTTTGAGAGTTACACCGGTTACGGGTGTGGGTCGTGCTTTGAAGTCGAAGAAGTTGACTTCTCGTTTTATTGGGCCGTATCAGATTACTGCATGAGTTGGTGTTATGGCTTATCGTGTGACGTTGCCTCCGAATCTTTCGAATTTGCATGATGTGTTCCATGTTTCGCAACTTCGGGATTATGTTCCGGATCTGTCACATGTTATTCCTATGGATGAGGTTGAGGTAAGAGATAACCTTACGGTGGAAGCTTTGCCGGTTAGGATTTTGGATCGTGAAATTAAGAAGCTAAGAGGCAAGGATATTGCGCTTATGAAAGTGGCATGGGGAGGCGTTGCGAAAGGCAATATGACTTGGGAATTGGAGAGTAGGATGCGCGAGTCGTATTTGGAGTTGTTTGAATCAGGTAATATTTTCGAAGACAAAAATTTTTAAAGTGGGGGAGAGTTGTAACGCCCCGATTCGATTTTCCCAAATTTTGTGGAGTCTTTTATTTTATTAATATGATAATTGTTTTATTTGTGAAATTATCATGGTGATATTTGATGTTGATGAATTAATGTGATGATATGTCATGTTGTGAGATTTGACCGTTTTGTGAATTTCCGGGTAAAATGGGATAAGAGGGTATTTTAGACTTTTGTTAATTAGTGATAAGTTAGAAATTAGTAGAATTGGTATTTTGTGAGAAAATGATATTTGGTTGGAGAGAGTAGAAAATAGAAAGAAATTATAAGAGAGTGAGAAAAAGTGAAATAGAAATAGAAGTTATAAGTTGGTAAGAAGAGAAAGAAAAGATAGAAAGAAAAAGAGAAGAAAGAAAAAGGAGAGAATAGAAAAAGAAGAGAAAAGAGGGAAAGTTGGAAAAGCTTCAAGATTGCTCCGAGGAATCAAAATAATCGGGTAAGGGTAATAAGGATTGTTATCTTAATAATGGGTATGATTATTGTCGCTCCCCGGATTTCCATTCTGTTACAAATGCGAAAGTGGCGCGGAAAGAGGTAGAGTCGCCAGCCAGGCATTTTTATCCCGAAGGAATGGGAATGGTAATGCTGCACAAACTAGAAGAAAAGAAGAGGAAGGACACGGGTCCTGCGAACCAAAGAGACTGAGTTCGGGAGTCGGTTACAACCTGGGAAGGTATTAGCACCCATATCGTCCGCCGTACCCGATGGGATCCACGCTTGCAAAGAAATATGTTTCAAAGGGTGAAGAAATGAAAGTTGCTGCAAAGAAAATGAACTGAACTGGGAAAGGAACAAGAGGAAACTGAACAAGAAATGAAAAGGAAAAAATGTAGGGAAAATAAAGATTGTGCTCGAACGGGCCCTACCCCGCTGCCTACGTACCTCATCTGGACAATGAGGATCAGATTCACTGTAGTTCGCCTAACTAGGGGTGGAAAAGATTGCTTGTGTCTTAAGGCTTGAACTGCCTATGTCAATGCTCAGGTGTTGCAGGCTCAGACGACGAGTGCGTTACCGTCTTGCAAAATGACAAGTAGGACCAAGTTCGCGTACAGAGCGAAGGAGATGAGAAATGAATTCCCGAAGGAAATACGCATATTGTTTGTTTGTGTTTTTTATGAAGCTTTTTATGAGTGTGTCAAAAGTAAGTGAACTCAAGCTCTTTTCCATGGAATGTGCACTTGTCACTACATTCCAAGATGGAATAATAGAACAAGCACACTCAAGTAAGGAGAAGATCCCCAAAACTTGAATCCAGAGATTAGGGCTTAAGCTCACTAACTCATTAACTTATTAAGTGTTTTTTGGTATTTACAAAGAAGAAGTGTGTTTTATGATTTTCTTGGTGAAGATGATACCTTGT
The DNA here is from genome assembly GCA_963966055.1 of Lathyrus aphaca. Taxonomy (NCBI): domain Eukaryota; kingdom Viridiplantae; phylum Streptophyta; class Magnoliopsida; order Fabales; family Fabaceae; genus Lathyrus; species Lathyrus aphaca. The sequence goes on along the minus strand of OZ014519.1, from coordinate 499,286,003 downwards.
TCAGACTTGTGCATCACAAGACAAGCTTGTACTATCCCAAGATGGGAAGACTACAAGTGTCTCATGGGATAAGGCTATTGCTCAAGGTATCACTTAAAACTTTATTAAGTGTTTTCTTTAGAGTTTTAAGATGAGAGGAGAAAAGAAACCAAAAGGATCACAAAGGCAAAAGTCTAAAGGGGGACTAAAGAATCCTAAGTGTTGTCATGCATGGGAGATCCTACGTTAGTGAGGCTTACTATCCTAAAGAAGAAAGAAAGAAGAAGAGAAGAAGAAGAAAGAATAATAGAAGAAGAGGAAGTAAGTCCTAAGCCCAACAATAACAAGGTTAGAACAAATAAGAATAAGAAGAGAAGAGATAAGTCATACACACAAATGCTCAATGAAAATGCAAGTCACAAGAATCAGAGAAGAAGCACACAAGTCAACATGAGGCAACATGAATCACATAGCAAAGCAAAGTAAACTTGATAAGATACAAAGCAAAAATAAGCAAAACAACATTCTCAAGGCACAAGACCAGAACCCTAATCAAGTTAAAGAAGGGCTTAAGAAGCAAGAGAGATGAAGAAAAGAGAAGCACAAAGCTAAGAAAACACATTATGGGAAGAAAGAAACAAAGGAGGTGAGATGGATATATAAAAGAAAGAAGAACTTCAAAGGTAAACAAATTACAAGATTTCCAAAATACAAACCCCAAACCAAGATCAGAAAGGTATCAATGCCTTAAAGAGACCCTAAACAAGATGAAGAAGTTGGCACAAGTGCCCTTCTAAGCTAAGGAGAGGACTTATGATCAAAAAGAAGCAAAATGGGACAAGTTAAGCACAAAAATTCAAATCAAATCAAGTATGTACCCAAAAATTCCACAACCTTGGACAAGAGATCTTCAATCATGATATAACAACATGCCAAAAGGATAGGAAGAAATTCAGAAGCTAAGTAAGTCAAATGAGGGGTCAAACATCAACTAGGGTTAAGAAACTTCACTCATAAGTCAATGGCCAAAACCAAATGAACAAGCTTCTAAAAATCAGAAAAAAAATCATACATAAAGTACACTCTATTAAGAATCCAGAGCAAAAAGAACCAATCAAAAATTCAAAATGAGGATCAATATGGAAAATGGACAAATTAACATGCTTTAAAAAGAATTAAAATGAATTAAATAAAGGAGAGAATTAATTTACACGCGTCAAAATAAAATAAATGGAAAATAAAAATATTAAAAATTAAAGAAAACTAAAAGTGACATTCCTGAATTTTTTCATAATTTTTTGAAACTTAGAACTTTTTTTAAAAATTAAAAAGCAAAATTGAAATAAAATGAAATAAAAGAAAAAGAAATAAAAAGAGAAATGGCCAGGAGGTGTGAAAAGCAAAGGGGTTCTAGTGTAATCCAGATGGGCCTCACTCAAGGGGTGGGATTAGCAACCCAGGCCCACCCAATTCTCAGTGCAGTACACAAATATGGGGTGGATATTCAGAAAATATGGGAAAAAATAAGGGCCTTGAGATCAAATGGACGCAGGTGATTGGTCAGCTCATTAATCCCAGTCATCAAAACAATTGGACAAGAGAGTAGGAGCATATTAGTTAACGTGTGGTGAGAAACACATGGATTAATCAGAATGAAAATATAAAAAACAATACACGTGAGGGGGAGGGTCTTCATTAAATGAGGTGGCAGCATAATGGACGTTGAGATGAGAGATCCAATAGTCCTGAGATCTTCTTCTTCCCTGAAACCCTAGGTCACACAAGCCCAGAATCCGGTGACCGGAGCTAGGGCTCCGGCACCGGAAAATGCAAATAATGAAAAAATCTCAATGGAAATGCATCAAAAGCTCCAGATTAAGTAATCAAGCTACACTGAATCCAAATATGACCATGAAATTCACAAATGAACAATAAACAGACTGGATCGAAGGGAAACAGGTTTCACCATGAAACTTCAAATCAACATACAAAGCTCAATAATGCATAATTTTCGAATTTAAAACAAGCAGAGTCATCAGCACAATCAGTAGATCACAATGCACACATCTATTTTCATTTTTAGATCCAAGGATTTTGAGCTTACCTGAGACTTGCAGATCTGGAAATAGCTTGTTAGAAGCCAAGAATAGTTGCCAATCCACTCCAAATACACTCTAGTTGCAAATTAAATGCAACTAGAGCCTTTAAAGTTTCTGGATCTATGAGCTTGAAGCTTGCTGCTCTGAAATGGCAAGGTGTGTAATCTTGAGAATCAGCTTGAACAAGGTATGGATTTGTGATCCTGAGCCCTCAAGGATGAAGATTATGTGGTTGGTTTGTGAAGAGAGTAAGTGTAGAGGATGATTTGAAGGAAATTGCAGAATGAGCAAGAACTTGAGAGTGGTTAAATGTGAGAGATCTCCAGCACACTAAAACCCTAATTCTCTTATAAATGAGCTCATGAAGCAATGCTGAAAGGATGAAGGCATTGTCACGTGTGAAGAGAGTGTGGGAGAGAATTTGCACAATTTGCAAATTTGGTGTGATATCATGAAACACTCGTGCATTGCTCTCTCTCTTTGCCCATGTGCATTCCAAATCTCACCCTTGATTTAAATCCACAAAGATTCTGGCCCTTGGATGCAAGCATCACACATTTCTCATGATCATGCAAATTTTACACTTATGAAATAAATCTCACCCTATGCACGAATTTGGTATCATTTTTGGACAAAATGGCTTATTTGCATTGCTTTGTAACATTGTGACCTCATTTGGTTTATACCAACACCCAAAAATAAGTTCCATGACTTTTTGCATTTGTGTACAATTGAAAATTCAAGCCTTGCCCTAATTTCCTTGAAATTTTCGAGGGCCTCATCTTTCAAACCATAAAGGATATGAAAATGTACTTGTACTTTTTGAAAATGTGAGGCTTTAATCTCCAACTTTCATGTTTGGCTTTGGTCCATTTGAAGATTTTTTCACCAAGTTATGCTCACTTGAAAATTAGGGCAAAAACTTGCTAAAAATGGCATTTTCCATGACCAAGCTTGTACCAATTTTGCAAAACACCTCAAAACCTCATGATTCTTGATTTTTGATCTTGCCAAACCTTTTTTAATATTATAAGAACATCCCTTGGCTAGAAAAATGGGGTTGGACCCCTTGAAATCTCACAGTTGACTTTTCTAAGGCACAGTTGACCAATTTCTTCATTTACAAGCAACTAAAGAAATACTTGACTTCCACAAGGAATTTTCTCACCAAATTTCATCCCTAGGATCCTCTTAACATATAGGAGACTTTGCCCAAATGAAATGGCCAAAGTCTTAAGGTTTTCATGCTTGAAACTCAATCCCTAATTTGGGATCACTTGTGTAGGAGCTTTGCCCTAGCCTGGACTCCCTGATGATCTTCCAACCTTCTGAGCTTTTGTAAATGAACTTGAGCTTGTGAATGCAACATAGACCCCTCATAGGACTTGAAAAAATCCATTGGGCCCCTTGTCAAAGCTTGTGATGCTTCAAAATCCTCCACAGATGATCATATGCCTAATGCTAGGTCATGAGAATGTTATGCCTCATCTTTCCATGCTAGGATGCCAAGAATATGATATGTTCATGATGAATATGATGTGATATGATGCTTAAAAAGAAGAGGGAAAATTTGGGGTGTTACAGCTGCCCTTATTCAAACAACTGTTAATCTGAAAAGGACGGTAGCACGGGCTATCGACCGTTCAAGATAAACTGTGGTTGAATACCAAGAAGACCTGAAATTTGCACTCTGATGGAGAATGCAAGAACTGGGAAATAAACCCAACCAAATGACGCTTCGGTAGATGAAGTGGAGAGAAAGCAGACGAGCTCCTTCTAAGCTGAAGCTAATATCTGGAGTCAGAATATATTGACAGACGAGTCTTCTTTAAACAATCCTGTTACGCCAGGAGCTGGACATACAAGCCCCCACATACTTTGCAAAAACGTATGACCTGAGACAGACGAATCTCTTTCAGGTATACCTGTTACGCCAGGACCGGTGATGCACAAAAGTCTGTGGGATAAACATGCATAGTCAAGGTAGACGAACCCTCCTCATATATTCTCCGTAGATATATGGTCTAAGACAAACGAGCCTTCTTCGAGAAAACATGCTACGCCAGGTGCAACATTAATAATTGGTGCCTGAGACAGACGAGCCTCCTTCGGATATGCCTATTACGCCAGGCCCGGTAACCATTTTGACATTTATTCCCACAGTCAGGATTTCAAACCTCTTCAATACAGACGAGTATTGGATGATCATCAAGAGAACACAGACGAGTGCCAGAAGTCAATGATACAAACAAATATCAGACGATGATCTGAGAAACACAGAAGGGTGCTTCAGGCGATGATACAAACAAATATCAGCCATTGGTATAGACGAATACCAAAAACCCATCACAGACGAGCCTTTGGAGTAGCAATACAGACGAATATCAAGGTAATTGTCACATCAACACACATGGATATAGGCCAACACAGACGAGTGTAATGGATGATACAGACGAGTATCCAAACAATGACAAACACAGAAGAGTGCTGGGGAGTGCAGACGAGCAACAATAAATATCAAACACAGACGAGTGTTGGGAAGTGCAGACGAACAACAACAAATATCAAGCACCAAACACAGACGAGCGTTGGGAAGTGCAGACGAGCAACCATAAAGACTAAACACAGACGAGCGCTGGAAAGTGCAGACGAGCAATAACAAATACAACCATGGGTAACTGCTGGGGAAAGCAAACGAGAAATACCAAACTGACAACACAGACGAGTGCTGAGAAATGCAGACGAGCGACAATAAAGTATGAACACAGACGAGTGTTGGGGAATGTTTCCTTAAATATCTTTGTTAGTGAAAAGAGCTCTGACAGATGAAATCTGTGGGGAATGGGCCTCCCACTGCTTGCTGGGCATACTCCACTAGGGAAGATAAACTGCTAGGGCTATCTGCCAAGACTTAACTGGGAAAAATGCTGCTTGGGAGAATGTGATGCCACCCTGCAAAACCTGCAACAACAGGAAACATATATGTGCCCCGGGGACTTGCATGGTATGATCCGTTCATCCATCGTCACCCGACACTCAAAGAGGATTTCAGATGTTTCCCTGCAATGTCATTTTTCTTTTAAATTATCACCAAGTTTTAAATGCAATGCTATTTTTGCCAAAAATTCAGGACATTTTGCAAACAAAAGTAAACACAACACAGCTTTTTAACTGAATATTCTTTTATTGAAAGGCCTCTGAATAGGCAAAGATTTAAATCAGGAAGAAACCACCTGGAAAGAGGTAGCTACTATAAAATTGAGAAAATAAACTATCCTAATGGCAATGGACACTGCATCCCAATGAGTTTCCTTCTTTCTATGACCAACATGTCTTCAAAACTCTCCATTCTTGCCTTTGCTTTCTGAAAAGATGAGGGGACTGATTCCTATCCTTCTGATATTGTCAAGCTGTATGAAACGATGATTTGGTTCAGATTACTCGGATCGCAGTTGTTCGCTTATTCCATTATTTTGCGTGCATCGCCCTTTCGGGTTTTCAATCCACCGGGATACCCCTTTTTTGCCTGAGTTGTCCGATGTGGCTTTTCAACTCAGCGGGTGTACATTTTATTTATTTATTTTCCCTAACTTTTGCCCGAACTTTTTATTCTGTTTTTAGCTTGCCGGGATGCCCTTTTCTTGCCTGGACTTTAATTCTGTTTTTGTGTCCAGCGGGTCTCTTTATGCGAAGTATTTTTTAGCTGCGTCCGAGTTAACAGGGGATTGGAAGTCTTCTCCATCCATAGTGGTGAGCATCAGTGCTCCTCCTGAGAAAACTTTCTTTACTATGAATGGTCCTTCGTTGTTTGGGGTCCACTTGCCCCTATGATCTGAACCTGGAGGAACAATCCTCTTGAGCACAAGCTCTCCCACTTGATACTCCCGAGTACGTACTCGTTGGTCGAATGCTCGCTTCATTCTCCTCTGATAAAGCTGACCATGACAGATAGCTGCTAATCTCTTTTCCTCAATTAGACACAACTGATTGTAACGAGCACGCACCCATTCAGCCTCCTCAAGCTTCACATCCATCATTACACGCAATGAAGGAATCTCTACTTCCACAGGCAAGACTGCCTCCATACCATACACCAATGAGAAGGGAGTTTCCCCAGTTGACGTCCTGACTGACGTTCGGTACCCATGCAGCACAAATGGTAACATCTCATGCCAATCTTTGTAAGTGACAACCATCTTTTGCACAATATTCTTGATATTCTTATTTTCCGCCTCTACCGCACCATTCATCTTTGGTCGGTAAGGAGAAGAATTGTGATGCTGGATCTTGAAGTCCCGACACAACTCTGCCATCATCTTGTTGTTCAAGTTAGAACCATTGTCAGTACTGATTCTCTCGGGCACTCCGTATCTGCAAATAATGTCTCTTTTTAAAAATCTGGCTACCACTTGACGAGTGACATTGGCATAAGATGCTGCTTTAACCCACTTAGTGAAGTAATCAATCGTGACCAAGATGAAGCGATGACCATTTGAAGCAGTAGGCTCTATCTTCCCGATCATGTTAATGCCCCACATAGAAAAGGGCCAAGGAGATGACATGACGTTGAGCGGGCTTGGAGGAATATGCACCTTGTCTGCATAAATCTGGAACTTGTGGCACTTACGGGCGTATGAACAACAGTCTGCATCCATTGTCATCCAGTAATACCCCGATCTCAACAATTTCTTTGCCATAACATGCCCTCCTACATGAGTACCGAAAGATCCCTCGTGGACTTCCTGCATTAACAGGCTTGCTTCGTGTCTATCCACGCATCTGAGCAAGACCATGTCAAAGTTCCTCTTGTACAAAACCCCGTCTGTATTCAAGAAGAAGCTAGCAGCAAGTCGCCTTAAGGTCTTCTTGTCATTGGATGATGCTCCTGCTGGGTATTCTTGCTTTTCCAGGAATATCTTGATATCAAAGTACCAAGGTTTCTCATCAGACACTGCGTCTACAGAGAAAGCGTGAACGGGTGCGTCAAGCCTGGAAATATCAATTCTGGGCACATAATACCAACAAAAGACTTTGATAGACGAAGAAAGAGTGGCCAATGCGTCGGCAACTTGATTCTCATCACGTGGTATGTACTGAAGCTTAAATGTTGTGAAGAACGTCAACATTTTTCTCGCATAATCCCTGTAAGGAATTAGATGTTCTTGATGCGTATACCACTTGCCGGTAACCTGGTTGATGACGAGGGCTGAATCTTCGAATATATCGAGGGTCTTAATCCGAAGATTAATAGCCTCCTCTATTACCATTATGCATGCCTCGTACTCTGCTTCATTGTTGGTGCAGCCAAACGTAATTCTGGCAGCGAAGGGAAAGTGAACACCTTCAGGAGTAATAAGAACAACACCAACTCCACGTCCATTGATATTGACTTCCCCGTCAAACATCAATTTCCATTTGGATTCAGGGTCTGGCCCCTCCTTCGGAAGTGGTTCCTCGCAATCGTTTTCTTTGAGGTACATGATGTCCTCATCAGGGAAATTAAACTTCATTGGCTAATAATCATCTTCAAGAGGTTGTTGTGCAAGGTAATCTGACAATACACTTCCTTTGATGGCTTTCTGAGAAATATATTGTATGTCATATTCTGTTAAAATCATTTGCCACCTAGCAATCCTTCCGGTTAACACTGGTTTCTCAAAGATGTACTTGACAGGATCCATTTTGGAAATTAGTAGTGTGGTATGGGTCAACATGTACTGTCTCAGTCGGCGAGCAGCCCATACCAAAGCGCAACAAGTTTTCTCGAGCAGTGAGTAACGGGATTCACATTCGGTAAACGTTTTGCTAAGGTAATAAATAGCGTACTCTTTTCGACCAGACTCGTCATGTTGGCCTAGAACACACCCCATTGACCCTTCTAGCACAGTCAAGTACATGATAAGCGGCCGTCCTGGAACTGGAGGCATTAGAATCAGAGGTGTCTGCAAATATTCTTTTATCTTATCAAAAGCTCTTTGGCAGTCCTCGTTCCACCTGACCGTTTTCTCTTTTCTTAGCAATTTGAATATTGGTTCACACATGGCAGTTAGATGAGATATGAACCATGAAATGTAGTTCAACCTCCCTAAAAACCCGCGCACTTCTTTTTCTGTTCTCGGTGCAGGCATATCTTGAATTGCTTTTACTTTTGCAGGATCTACCTCAATTCCTTTCTGACTAACAATAAAGCCCAGAAGTTTCCCGGAACGCACTCCGAAAGTGCACTTGTTTGGAATCAACCTCAGCTTATATTTTATCATTCTATCAAATAGCTTCTTGAGATTGACCAGATGCTCTTCTTCGTCTCGGGACTTAGCAATCATATCGTCCACATACCACTTTATCTCCTTGTGTATCATGTCGTGGAACAATGTGACCATAGCTCGCTGATAAGTTGCCCCAGCGTTCTTCAAACCAAAGGGCATGACCTTGTAGCAGAATGTACCCCACGGGGTAATGAACGTTGTTTTATCCATGTCTTCCGGTGCCATCTTGATCTGATTATATCTGGAGAAGCCATCCATGAAGGAAAATACCGAGAATTGAGCAGTGTTGTCTACCAACACATCAATGTGAGGTAATGGAAAGTCATCTTTTGGGCTGGCTCTGTTCAAATCCCGGTAGTCAATGCACATTCGGACCTTGTCGTCCTTCTTTGGTACAGGTACAATGTTAGCTACCCAAGGTGGGTAACTAGTTACAGCAAGGAATCCAGCATCCCATTGTTTCTGAACTTCCTCCTTAATCTTCATCGCCATGTTAGGATGAGTTCTTCTCAACTTCTGTTTCACAGGAGGACAGTCTTCTCTCAATGGTAACTTGTGCACAACGATGTCGGTATCCAACCCTGGCATATCTTGATACGACCAGGCAAAGATATCCACATACTCACGTAGCATACCAATTAGCTCTTTCTTTACTTTGGCCTGCAGACTGGCCCCAATCTTGATCTCTTTCTTCACATCTTCAGTGTCGATGTTGATGATCTCAATTTCTTCCTGATGAGGCTGAATAACTCGTTCCTCTTGTTTCAACAATCTGACCAATTCTTCAGGGAGTTCACAGTCTTCCTCAACCCCTTCATCAGCTTGGTAGACAGGATTGTCAAAGTCATGCGTGGTCATAGCAGGAATGTTATCAATGGAATCCGGATGATCAACAATGCACAGATGACGTGCTTATTTCAGAATCTGCTTATTTTTCAAAAGAGACGCAAACACAAAAACAAAAAGGAAAAACACATTGCCATTTTTTTTTGTGAAAAATTTAAAACGAAAGAAAGAGAACGCAATTTGTCTAAAAATGTCCTTTATTTCAATGGTAAAATAAGTGCATAACAAACATGGTGGCCCATACAATGGATCCTAGCACCTTGGGCAGGGTGCAGGATTTGTCAATGCAACATGATAAGAAAAGGAAACAAATAAATTACTTTGAGTGCCAGGTAACTTGGACGATGTCTTCAGCAGACCAGTTCTTCAGCTCCTCTCCGGGCGCACACGGATAAATCCAGTTGTCCCAGTCACCATCATTATCTCCCTCTTCATTAGTTGCACAGATATGGTTGTGGTCGAGCATCCCAGCGCTTGTAAAAGTAATGGCTTTACCACCTGGAGACCAATTAGACCCACTAGGCTGATAACCCAAACCAAACTTGTCGTCTTTCTTCTCTAATTCCAGTAATTTGCCCCAGCCTTGGGCGCTTCCTGACTGAACCACTTCCTTCGCCTGCTTGTAGGAGTGAATGGAGGTACCTTCTTTCTCCCTGCTTCTCTCTACATGAGTCAAAATGCTGACATTAACTGCTTCGAAGGCCTGACACAGAGTCTCGTGGATCTCTCCGTCCATCTCTACATATTTGAAAGTTGATAAGTGGCTCACAAAGATGTCTTCCTCTCTGCACACCGTGATTACTTGGCCATCAACCACATACTTGAGCTTTTGATGCAGAGTGGAAGTTACAACACCGGCAGCATGAATCCATGGGTGTCCCAACAAGCAGCTGTACGCGGGCTGAATGTCCATGACGTAGAAGGTGCTTTTGAAAACTTGAGACCCTATTTTCACAGGTAACTCAACTTCTCCAAACACTGACCTTCTGGACCCATCAAAAGCTTTGACTATCAAATCACTGGTTTTTAAGACGATACCATCAACATTGAGCTTCATTAATGCTTTCTTCGGAAGTACATTAAGAGAAGAGCCTGTATCAACAAGGACATGCGACAAAACAACACCCTTGCACTCCATAGTAATATGCAGTGCTTTGTTATGGTTACGGCCCTCTGAAGTATGGTCTCTATCTGTAAAGCCCAGCCCATGGCTTGCATTCACACTACCCACTACGGCTTCCAGTTGATTAACAGTTATTTCCTGAGGAACATAGGCCATCTGCAACACTTTCAGCAAGGCTTCTCTATATGCAGGAGAACACATCAGCAAAGACAGAATTGAGATCTTGGACGGTGTCTGGTTCAACTGTTCGACCACCTTATAATCACTCTTTTTAATTATGCGCATAAATTCCTCCACTTCCTTCTCAAAGGTACCCTGTCCAGCAGCAGGAGTTATCGTTTCATCAGTCGTTGTTTGCTTTCCTTTAGCCTTTGCCGAAGCCTCAGCCTCAGGATCTCCTCTTAGAACATGGGGAGGAAATAGACGACCACTTCTCGTAAAACCTCCAACCCTCCGACGTTCACTACAGTCGGGTCAATAGATACTGACTTACTCTCCACTTTCTGTCCTTCCACGTACACATCTGAGTCGTAATGCCATGGGATGGCTTTATCATTCGTATAAGGAACAGGCCCAGGAACAGTGATAGTCACGGGTCTAACTTCAGGAGCATAAATAGTCACAGGTTCTCTTCTAGCAGGCATCTCAGCTGGATCATAAAAGATGGTTATAGTGGACACATCACCAACTTCATTATCAACTTTGTCAAACTGCAATGATCCTTCATCAATCAAATACTGCAACCCCATCTTCAGGTCTTCACAACCGTTCACTGAATTCACACACTTCCCACAATCAAAATTGCATCTTGGAAACACATGTCCTTTCAACAGCCTCTCTTTCACTACCAACAGTGGAGTCTTCACTTCTTCTATACTCAGAATCAAACTTAACTTCTCACCACCCTCAACAGCATTTATTCTAGCCCCTCCATGGTTCGGAATAGGGTTTGAAGTAACATTTGGCGGTGGTGCGAAGTTAATCGCCTTGGAGTCAATCAAATCTTGAACTTTGTGTTGTAGCGCTCTGCACTTCTCAGTTGAGTGCCCGGGTGCCCCTGAATGGAAAGCGCATCTAGCATTAACATCGTACCCCACTGGAAGCTCTCCAGGTGGTGGTGGTGCCAAAGTCCTCAATTGTATCAAATTCAGGTCCACCAATCTCGGTAGCAATGCAGTATAAGTCATGGGAATTGCTTCAAGCACCCTATTAACCGGGCGAGCCTGTCTTGGATGATAAGGTATTTGTTGATAGTTGTTACGTTGCGGTTGCTGTTGTTGTTGAGGTTGTACCTGCTGCATAGGATTGACAGGGATTGTGACAGCTGCCACTTTCTCATATGACCTTCTATATCCTCGGCCCCGTCCTCGGCCAAACACAGCATTGGTTTCACCTTCGCTTCTTCTCGGGGGTCCGCTGAAAGCTTTTCTTACCCCATTCGAACTACTCGCACTTGTATCCTGAATCTTTCCCATCTTTAACAGAGTCTCGACTCTCTCTCCAGCAATTACTATATCATTGAACTTGGTAGCCGAACAAGACGCCAAACTTTCGATAAACACTCCTTGCAATGCCCCCATGAAAATATCGGCCATCTCATTCTCCAGCAATAGTGGTTGCACTCTGGCAGCGAGCTGACGCCACCTTTGAGCATATTCTTTAAACCCCTCCATAGCAGTTTGAGACATGTTTTGCAATTGAGTGCGATTTGGAGCCATGTCCAAATTGTACTGGTATTGCCTCACGAAAGCCTCTGTCAGGTCCTTCCAGCTCTTAATGTTGACTCTACTTAGCTTCATATACCATTCCAAGGAAGCCCCAACCAAGCTGTCCTGGAAATAGTACATCCATAACTTTTCATCATCAGTGTGGGCAGCAATCCTTCCTACAAAGGACTGAAGATAAGTCTTTGGACACGTTGTGCCGTTGTATTTCTCGAAAGTCGGGACCTTAAACTTGTAAGGGATTCTAACCCCTAGAACCAAGCCCAAGTCAGTAATATCGAACCCCAGAGAGTTCTGAGATTGAATAGCCTTGATCTGTTCTGCCATCTCTTCAAATTTCTTGTTCATTTCAGCCCTCTGGCCTTCAGTTTCTTCCAGCAGAGTGAATTGTTCGTCTTGACCGTCCATCTGTACATTGTTCAGTCCATCATTGATTATGGTAACCCCTGGCTGTGCTATAGGGATTTCAACTTGACGGGCGCCCGCACCTTTACGATTACCTCCATCAGCAGTACCGTGGTTCCTGGCCTGACTATTTTCAACCAACTCACGCAGACGTTCCTGATTCTGACCCATTCCTGCCATAAGGGTCATAAAATTGTCCATCCTCGGTCTCAAATCAGCTAAATCAACCTGCATTTGATCCATGACTCTCTCTGTTGACTCTTGTGGGATATCTGTGTATGACTGGCTGTTCTCGAACTTTCCTGGGAGCTATAGTGACTGAAACAGAAAAGACATTAGAAACTGAAGCGCTACCTGCAAAACAAACAAACACGTCATATGCATGCAATGTAACTGCTCATGTTCCCAAGTTTTAAGCATTTGCATGTCCCAGTTCTGGTATTTGCTCCAGACAGCCACTTTGAGTATTAACTTTCAGACTTTCTCTTTGAAGAGTATTCAGATATTAGCAGTTTCAGACAATCAAGTCTTGCATATTCAGAAATGATAATTTTCATATTAATACTGTATATCATGGACAACCCCACTGCCGGCCAAAAGTTAGAGCACCAACAAAAATATTCCCCGAAGGGTTACAAGTCATTACATGAATAAAAGACAAAGGAAATAAAGCAAGACTCTTACAACAAGTCCTTAGGTAGTCTGAACCAAAAATAAACTAAACTAGAGACCCAGGCTCCTCTGCAGCCACCTCTGCTCTGTTCTTCTTTACACCTGCTCTCATCTTGAGCTCTTCAATCTCCTTCTGTGCCTCCTACAAGGCTAACTGGCTTTGTGCTAACTGCTGAGTCTTCTCCCTTCTTATTTTGTGGACCTGCTCCACCTCTTCCTTCTTGAAGGCCATTTGCACCTCAAAAAACTCTTCTTTTTCTTTAAACCTCTTTTGCTCCTCCTCCCTTTTTCCTTGCAACCAAACAATGGACTGGTGAGCTTCCTTGAGAGTCTTCAAAGTCTTTTTGTTCCGCTTCTCTTTTTGCTTCCATCATACCCAACCTTTGAAAGTGAGCTTCCCTTCCAGCAAAGTCTTTCTCTTTAGCTTCCAAAGAGGCTTGTATCTTCTGCAGCTTTCCCTCTGCTTCATTTTTGGCCCGGTTGGCAAGATTGTACAGATTAACCAATTCAGCATAATACTTTCACAGACTCTCAAAGCCGAATAGCAATAATACTTTCACCATTTCCGAGAAATGGCTCATGACCATATCAGGGAATCGGTTTGGTATTATATACTACGCAGGGAGGCCTCACCTGAGTCCGGGAAAACAAGATCATCCTATGCAAGTCCCAGGTGGGCCCTCGGATGCAAATGGGTTTGCCACAAAAATGTGGTATGCCATTGTCATCACTAAAGAGGGATGTTTCCACAAGGTTCTCAATGATCAGTCCCCAACTGCACATAACTGTCAAGGTTATGAAATGAAAGGGGAAGATCCCCAAATCAAAACATTTCCAAGACGGTCGCAAATCTGGGCGTGGAACTCACTACTACCCCCATGACAAGTGTAGCGGTAAAATCATGAGTGTAAGCTATTGATTAACTTAACTCGATATACACAGAGTCGCCACCGCGCTTTTATTTATTTCCAAAAGGAAAAAGGAAAAAAGAACAAAGAAAGCCTAATGAATCTACAAAGCTAAAAAGCTAAAAGAATCAAACAGAGAATGGGTACGGAGATTGGTTACAAATCGGGAAGGTTTTACGCACCCGACTTGTCCGTGGTACTCCATGGGAACCCTTTGAAAAATTTACTGCATTTTTTTGGTTTGAAATGGTTTGCTTGAAAAAAGATTGAAGAGATGAGAAGAAAAATGTTTTTTAAGATTTTGGTGTTTGAAGAGACGAACGTCTCATGCCTACGTACCCACAAAGTGCAATGCGAGATCAAAACCCCGTAGTTCGTGGTACAAATTGTGAAAAGGCAAATGAGTTGAATTGATTTTAAAATGAAAAGATAAGTCGTCATTCTTTAGCGAATAATTCCGCTAGAAAGAATGAATCATATCTAAACATAAAAAATGGTTAAAAGAAAACGTGCACGAGGGCACAAAAACAATTGAATGAGTTGTGAATGTTTTAAAGTTTTTGAGAAAGGAAGTTTCGATATGCTTATGTGGTTTAGCATTTATTTAAGGAAATGAAATGAAAAGGTAAAAGCACATGACCGAAGTCAAGGTTTGATTAAGAAAATGTTTGAAGTTTGAAAACAAAGAAAGTTTTGAAAAAGAGGAAGAAGATTTGAAAATTGAAGAAGATGGGAAGAGATGAAGGGACTATCCTAAGACTTGAAAATAAAAGCTAAAGGAAGAACGATCAAACCATATGACAAGCATTCTTGAAGCAATTGGATTTTCATCTTCATAAACAAATGAACTTAATTGGATCCAAAGTCTTCAATCCAAAACAACTCAAGCACAAGGATAAATCCTAAAATCTAAGTCCGAAACTCCAATGCTAAGGATAGTAACCATAGTCCGAAATTAAAGTCACCAATTTTTTAGATGTTTAATCCGTTATTAATGTTTTTGTGTCCAAATGGTCAAAGGAAAAATCACAAGTATCACAATATAAACAATAAGTAATATGATGAATGATATAAAAGCATAATAGGAGATATAAGGAGCAAGAGATTGAAATAAAAGGATAAGGTGCAAGAGATTAAATTTAAATGGATTATTATATTCACATTATTATAATATTTACAATAATAAGTGGTATGATGAACTTAATCAAGCACAACCACGAAAAAAATAACAAAGTCGAGGCAACCGGATCCAAGTGGATCGCATTCCGAATCGGGACAACTTTTGGTCTATGTTAAGCAATCGCCGAGTAATTTACGGAGTAATTACCCTACAAATGAGGCCGGCCACCACTAATTAAAGTGGAAAATATTCGTGTTAATACATGTTAGAGAAACGATATTATGGATCGTTCTCTGACAACATGCCACACTAAAAGAAAAAGAACGGTCTAATCTTAATCGAGATTTTTGTTGAATTTATCGAAAAGCAACTTATCACGATCTCAAAGTATGGAGAATGATCCAAATGATCATTCATCCATAGATTTGAAATAATGAAGATTAAACTTATCGGAAATCAACAATCTACGAATCGAAGATTGTCATCGACCCAAAATAAAAGATGAAGAAAATGGATCTAAAAGTAGATCCATAAAAGAAATTGAAATATTTTTTTAAAACCTTATCTAAAAAATTCTTTTCAAAATTCTTTTCTAGCATATTTTTCTAAATCTTTTTAAAAACACTTTTTCTAATATATAATTTCTAAAAATAAACTTTTCTAAGATATATTCTAAAATATTCTTATATTAAAAATAAATCATAACAAAAATCATTAAAAAAAACATGAAGCAACCTAAATGTCGCTCCCGAAGATTTGCATCCCGGTACAAGCGCGAACGGTCGGCGAGAGGGACAATGAGAACACACGGCCGCGAACTCACTGGAGATGAAAAGAGTCGCCAGCTAGGCATTTTTATCCCGGAGGAAAGGCAATGCTGCATAGGCCTAGAAAGATACGGATAAGACGGTTGCGAACCAGAGAGACTGAGAAAGGGGGTTGGTTACAACCTGGGAAGGTATTAGCACCCAGATTGTCCGCCGTACTCGACGGGATCCACGCTTAAGAGATTTGTGTTTTAAAGGGGTAGTGTCAGTGCAATCTGTGTGTAAAATAGCTGGAAAAGAATGTACAGGTGTCAGTGCAAAAGAAGTGTGAAGTGTATGGTGATGTGTCAGTGTAAGAATGAGAATGAATTGCTCATGACCATGAGGCTTAAAGAATGAAGCTGGAAAGAGGGGGAATATACAGAGACTTTTGTTCGATAACTGTTAAGTTATGCCTACATATCCTCTCGTGCAATGAGGAAGTCAGAACACCGTAGTTCGACCCAAAGAGACTGATAGGTGAATTGACTGATGAACTGCTTGCTTATCTATGCTCAAGTGTATGACCTGTCTGGCTCAGGTGCTAACTGTCTTGCATTAGACGGAAGAAGCGAGTTCTCGGTTGTGAGTGAAGGTGATGAGAAAAGAATCCCGGAGGAGACGATTATTGTTTGTTTTTGAGTTTTCAGTCTTTTATTGTTTTTGGAGTTTGTCATAAGATAATGAGCTTAAGCCTAAACCAATGGGTTAGTAAACTCATCACATCTTCCCTCTGATCAGGGGTAATGAGAGTACCTTAAGTGTGAAGTCAGATTCTCACACTTAATCACCTTTGATGCAGGGTTAAGATCATTAACCTACTTGTGATTAATTAGATGTTTTTGGTGTTTTTGTTTAGTGTTGAGTAATGAGGTTAAGCCATAATCAGGGATTAAACAGACTCATTACACCATCCTAAAAGAAGGATAATAGATGAGAATGTTTAAGCTGAGGAAAACTCCTCAACTTAATCCATGATTAGGGATTAAACCCATGACAAAACAAGCCTTTATTAAGTGGATTTTATTTAATGATATGATGATGAAGTGAATTTTATGGTTTGTAAGACAACTTGAGGGGGACTTGTCCATTAACACTAGGGTTAGTCCTTCTTAACCACTTAAGGAAGAATTAGAACCCTAATGCAAGGCCCAAGTTACAAGTGTGATGTCTTGATGATTATTAGATGAATTGATTAAGAGATTTAAACACCTTAAGGGTTTAATACTTAGGATTAAAGTTATACACTCCATCCTAAGAGAAGGATGCAGGCATAAGCTTAATCACAAAGTCTTAAAGCCTTTAGGGTTTAGTCCCTGATTATGAGATGAGAAGAGAGGACTCAAGGAGACACAAAGGTAAAAACTATGAGGGGAGACTAATCAAAACCCTAATCATTGTCATGCTTGGTTGTTCCTAAGGTTTGTGAGGTTTGCAAGAACAATCTTCAAAGGAACCACCAGGAAGCAGATGAAAGGATCAAGAGAAGCAAAGTGACTTGCTTCATTCAAGAAGTCAAGTCACTTGAAGAAAGAAAGTGGGAAGGAGAAGAATGAGCAAGCTCAATCTCAAACACATATAAAATGCAGCAATGGATGCAAGAGAGATGAAAAGAAAAGTTATGAGAAGTGAAGGCAAATCCACTTCTCAAGTTTACTTACCACCTGAAATGTTAGAAAGAAATGCAATGCAATGCAAGATGAGATGAAATGATATGATTCTAAGCAAAACCAGAAGCATGTTGATGATGATTATGATGTTATGAGGTGCTGCAAACATGAGGCAAAGCAATGGGGATGTTCATACAAGCTTATGAATGCAAATGATGCAAGCTAAGGAGCATGAAAAGTTATGAATCATACAAGACAAATGACATGGAAAATATGAGATGCAATGATCAATGATGCTTTCTATATGTCTTAAGATGTCAAATGAATCATAAACATGCACAAAATGCAAAGACAAGTCATGTTATGCACGAGAATGCAAGAAGGATGCAAAAGAAAGCCCAAATTAGGGTTCATGGGTCAAACATCAAACACAAACCAAAAACAGAAGCAAACCTCATGACAAAAAATGGAAAATGGCACCCAAAGAAACCCTAGGCCTATGATAAACCACTGCCCAAAGGGGAGCTCTCAACTCTCAACCAAACTCAAGATATGAATTTTGCAAGTTATTAGGGTTTTTTAGGGTTCTTAACAAAGTAAATGCCAAACAATTTGAAAATGCAAGAACAATTCATGGCCTTTTTATCCTTGAAAATACATGCCAAACAAAAGACAATGCAAGAAGAATCAATGTCTCAACCTTCACCAATAGGCAGAAATGAATTTTTGAATCCATGATCAAAATAATGCATAAAAAATGATTTAATTCAATGAAAAATTCTTAAAATGCATCAAGATCAAAAAAGAAATTTGGTTTGAAGGTTGGACAATGTTTCTAAATGTCTTAGAACATTTCATGATTTTTTTTGTAATTTTTAAATACCTAAAAGTATTTTTAATTAATTAATTCTCATTAATCAATTAAAAATAATCTTTTAAATATTTAAAAATACTTTTTTAATGATAAAAATAAAATAAAAAATATTTTTGGGTCTTAAAAATTAATAAAACTTTAAAGAAAAAGTTTCATAATTTTTAAGATTTTTTAGCTATTTTAAAATAATTGTGCAAATTTAATGAAATGAAAATGAATTAAAAATGAATAAAACTGAAGTATGCACAATGGAAGGCTGAGATTGATCCAGAGTTTAAAAAGGTTGACTGCGCGCTTCATCCAAGGGTCTCAATTCAAACAGGCTTAATTTTAATTAATTAAATAAATAAAGCTGATTAGGGTTTAATGAACGAATCTGGGCCCTTGATCACGCGCGGGAATGGACCAAGTCAACCCATCCAACGCTCACCATTCAAACGCTCATTAATTACAGGGATTTGCCCTAATGACTTTCAGGTGGCCGGAGAAGACCTCCGGTCGTCTTCTCCGGCCAGCATCTCACCTGAGAAAACTCCAAATCACTCAAATCGTAACTAAAATGAAAACTAAGCACATAGAAATGAACCCCATGATCTCCTGAATCAAAACCCTAACCCCAAACAAATTTATTCTTCATCAATCACATGAATCGAAGGCAAACATTTTTAGGGCAAACCAGTTTCAGAGTCAAATTAAATGCTCAAATCACAACCATTTTCAAAACTAATGGTACCAGGATGATCAGCAAGACATGAAGAACAAGTTTGTAACAAGCAAAATCATTTCTGGAAAAATAAATTTCAGGCTACCTGAGATTTGAAGCTTTCCACTTGAGGACTTTCTGACCTTCTCTTTATGTGCAATCTACTCCTTAGAACCCCTTGATGATGTTTGAATGCTCAAAATGAGTTTGTGCTGGCTGGATAATGAGTTTCGAAAGGAACTGCTTCAAGCTCAGTCAACAATGGCTATGGTGATTCTGACTGATTCAGGCCATGGTGAGTGATTGCTTGTGGTCCAGATGATGTATGGAGAAGCTTTGCAAGGTTTGTTTGGCTGTTTGTGGGCTAGGGAGGGAGATTCGAATGAATCTGCAGAATGGAGTGAGAGATGGCAATGAGGTGTTCTGGATGTTTTAGGCTTGTGCTTTGGGTGGTTTCTACTCAGTGATACATGGTGAGTTGAATGGAGGAAAAGGTTTGAGTGTTTGCAGGCTGTATAGAGAAATTCGAAGCAAGTTGCAAGATGGTGAGTTTTTGTGTATGTGGTAAATGTGATGGTTTCAGCCTTGCCTTATGCTATGCTTTGCTTGCAAATTGTCCATATGACTCTCTCTCATTGGTCAGTTGATTTGACATGTGCTTTATGGATAGGTGAGGCAACTTTTGCAATTTGTCAACTCTTGTGTAAGAGAAAGTATGGTGAGGTGCTAGCTTGGTACAAGGCATGGGCTATGCGCAGCAAGATGAGGGGGAAATGTCAGCTTGGTGCAGCATTCAAGGCAGCAAGTGGTGAAGGCTTGATCATGAGTTTTGCAACTTGGTTACTTTATGGATTTTCATGAAAAATGCCTTGTTACACAAACCAAACCATGATGAAACTTGATCCAATTCTGAATTTTGTAACTTAGAGAATGCTTATGTGCTGGTTTGAAATGAATTAGAGGCTGCAATGTGCATTGGTCCAAGATTTTGCAAAGTTCTCACTTAGGGCATGCCTTGAAAATTAATGATTTTAGCCAACTTTGCATTGCCATAACTTTGGATCCAAGAAGAGTTTGATCATGTTCTTGTACTTTTTGAAAAGGGAAAGATGAGATCTACAACTTTCATGACCAAAGTTTTTTCATTTGAAGCCTTTTTGGACCAAGAATCAAAGCTTGAAAAATGACCTAAAATGATGCATTCTTGAAAAGTCAACTATGCCCAAAAAGTCAACATTTGCAAAAACCCTAAATCCTTGATTTCTATGAACTTCAATCTTCTTCCATGATCAAATAAAGACCATATACACTCAAAATGATGAAGATCAACCATTGGTTGGGTCATTGGGGGCCTCAGATGCCCTGATTTTGCACTGACTTGTCTGAAAAGTCAACTCTTGATCAGATGACTTCCCCATGGAATTTCTTCATGAAAATTGATATGCATACTCCCTATACCATATAGAGATCAATGGAAACAAGAATGACCAAAAAAAATTGGGATTATGGCCTCTGAAACCAAAACCCTAATTTTCAGTCAACTGTGCAGTTCAACCTGGCTCTACATCCACTCAAACCCCTAGCTCTTGTGATTCCTCTGCATTTTTGACTTTGAGGAGATGAAATATGATATAAGAACACACATGGGCCACTTTGAGTTGATTGGTAGCCTTTGAAATGGCTCAAGAAGCCTTGAGGTTGCTCAGATCACAAACCCTAGGTGCAGATGCCTTGAAAGCTATGCAGTGGATAAAAAAATGAGGTGTGAGATGACATGATTGTACTTATGCATATGAGAATGATCACAAGCCATGGTGTGAATGGGTGAGGGCAAATTTGGGGTGTTTACAGCTGCCCCTATTCAAGCATGAGTTAGCTGTGCAGGTTGTAAGCGACGGCTTAACAGGCGAACAAGATAACTTGTGGTTGAATACCAAAGACAGTCCAAAATTTGCACTCACAGAATGAAGAAGAAAAGAGATATAGATTGTAAAAGCAAAATAAAGTATATTGTAAAGTATGGGCGACGGAGGACGACCATCGAGCAGAGGACGACTGCTGGGTAGAGAGCGATGACGGGGACGGCCGACATGCTGGGGAAAGTGTATAAAAAAATAAAGCAATGACGGGGACGACCGACATGCTGGGGATAAAAGGTAAAGCTAAGACGGGGACGGCCGACTAGCCGGGGAAAAACAAGTAAAGCTAAGACGGGGACGGCCGACTAGCTGGGGAAAATAAAATATCATGATGGGGACGGCCATCAAGATAAAGTTGTAGCATTCTCTGGGGGTTAATGAAACATGACGGGGACGGCCATCAAGTTCATAAAGGTAAAGTAATCAATGATGGGGACGGCCATCGGGCTAACAAGGAAAAAGGGACCACGACGGGGACGGCCATCGGGTTAAAGAATGAATGAAATAAACAGATGATGGGGTACGGCCATCAAAGGTGAAGGACGATCACCTAGCAGGGTACGGCTGCTCTGTGGGGAAAGAAAATATGATGGGGACAGCCATCAAAGGTGGAGGACGACCGCCTGGCAGGGTACGGCTGCCGAAAATATCAACGATGGGGACGGACATCGGATAGATAAGGTCAACGATGGGGACGGCCATCGGACGAGCAAGATCGAGGACGACCATCAAGAAGTGGAGGACGACCACTCAGCAGGGGACGGCTGCTCTCGAGGTTTGTCATGACATAGGACGAATGTCAGATAACCAAAATCAACAATGGGGACGGCCATTGGATAAAGTGATGAAGGACGATCATCAAAAGGTGGAGGACGACCACCTAGCAGGGGACGGCTGCTAAAAACAACGATGGGGACGGCCATCGGATGAGCATGATGGAGGACGACCATCAAGAAGTGGAGGACGACCACTCAGCAGGGTACGGCTGCTCTCACAGGTATCATAACACAGGACGAGTGTTAGATAAAAAGAGAATTTGTTGGCAATCTACTGGGGAGATAGTAAACACGGACGAGCGTTTACATCCGAGAAACAAAAGGCATAAGTGTTTGGTATTGTGTATAGATTAAAGATGCGGACGAGCATCCTTAAGACTTATGATACGGACGAGTATCATGTAGAAACAAACTGACACATGTTCAGAGATGATGATACGGACGAGTATCAACTGGTTAACAAGGAACAAGGACTACTGTTGATTCTGAAAGGATTCTTCTGGGGAACAATAGACACGGACGAGTATCTATATTCAAGAAGGCATAGGTGTCTGACACGGTGTATGGATTAAAGATGCGGACGAGCATCCTTAAGACTATGATACGGACGAGTATCATGTGGAAAAAAACACTAGACGCAATGTTCTGAGATGATGGTACGGACGAGTACCAACTGGTTAACAAAGAACAAGGACTACTGTCGGATCTGTGGGGACATGAGTGATGATGTATACAAGATACGGACGAGTATCTGTATAAGTGTACCATGAGTAGGGAGCATTGTATTGTGTAAATGCGTGTTTTAACTGCTGGGGAGAGTGACACGGACGAGTGTCAAAGAGAGAGAAGTAAAATATTAACAAGTGTATGAGTGATGAAAGGTGTAAGCGACTGCGCTGGGGATATGACACGGACGGGTGTCAAGAAAATGTATATACAAGTATATGTGAGTGCAAAGAGGATGTCTTTGGCTTTTTGCTGGTGATTTGACACGGACGGGTGCCAGGAAGTATCTGTAATACGGGTGATTTGTTCGTAAAGAGTGTTCAGGCGACTTTACTGGGGAAAGATGACACGGACGGGTGCCAAAAGGTGTATATACTGGTGTTTGTGATTTGAAAGGGCAGCTGCTTTTGCTGGGA
Organism: Lathyrus aphaca; assembly: GCA_963966055.1. Lineage (NCBI taxonomy): Eukaryota > Viridiplantae > Streptophyta > Magnoliopsida > Fabales > Fabaceae > Lathyrus > Lathyrus aphaca. The sequence continues at coordinate 499,263,031 of OZ014519.1, read as the reverse complement.
CTCTGGTGGGGACTCTGGGGGAAAGTAATCTGTATTCTGGTGAATGGTTACTAATCACAAGCGTTCAATTCACAACATGACTTATGATTATGCTATGTATTTGATTTTTGCCGTAATGCTCCGTATTAGACGGAATGCTACGCTCTGAGGGTATAATATGATGCGAATGCCATGATTATGCAAAGAGACAGATCCGGGATTCGGATCCCGTTGCCGCGAAGATCTCCGGTTGATCTACTTGAAGTGAACATCCCAGCTGGGGATGAGATCATTGGTAGATCTAATGATGTATCTGCTTGGGGATATAGGTCACTGGTTGACATATCCTTATAATATGGGACCCAGCTGGGGTTTGTAGAGGCTTTCCGTACTCTGTTGTGACTTCTCCGTGCGTTGCTCTTCTGAATAAAGGCTTGAAGCTCTGTGGGGAGATGATTCCCTGATTTCTGCATCCTGTTGAGGAAGGATGGTTGGCACTACAGCTGGGGAATGCTGTTGATAACTCAGCTGGGGGAGAGTAACGAGAGGCAACTCGGCTGGCGAGAAAACATCCTGAGTGTTAAACCTGTTAGTTGATTTGGCAACTTTGCTGGGGGAAGCAATGGGGAGCAACTCAGCTGGGGATAGAGCATTTCGGATGCTGAGATTGAGTGTATGCTGATTTGGCAGCTCCGCTGGGGAAATGGGCACCTTCTAGTGCCATGTGGAAGATAGACCGAGTTGATAATGATTCGCCTACTTACTGAGACGTAACCTGCATGCCCCAGGTTGCGTTCTGGATACCTGCAATCCTGCAAAGACAATGGAACGTACAAAAGGTCCCGAGGTATCCCTTACTGGATTCCGTCATAGGAGTTAAGTACTTTCGAGAATAATCAGATTCCATGTAAGCATGTGTTTTCATTTTCAGAGAAAGGCATCTGTACTTATGCAATTGTATTTTTAGAGATATCAGGCGACTCTTTGCAAAACGTAAATGTAAAAACGAAACACGACTGAAAATCTGATTTTATTAATTCATGTGCCCTGAATTGGCAAAGATACAGTCAAAGAAACATATCTCCTGAAATGAGGAGATTGTTACAAATTGAGAAATAAAGTGCTGGCGATGTTGGCGACGCTTTGAGGAGCTTCCTCTCCTGCTATGACTCGTATGACAGTGACGTTCTTCTCGTCTTGCTTTCTGGAGAGAGTTGATTCTGATTGAAGCTGATCATTCGTAGCTTACCAAGTTGTAGGTGATACAGACGAATTCAGAATGCAGTTGTTCGCTTACTCCCTTGTTTTGCATGGATCGCCCTTTCGGGTTTTCAATCCATCGGGATACCCATTTTTGCCTGAGCTGTCCAATGCGGCTTTTCAACTCAGCGGGTGTACATTTTTTATTCATTTTCCCTTACTTTTGCCCGAGTCTTTTATTCTGTTTTTGACTCGCCGGGATGCCCTATTTTTTCCTGGACTTACATTCTGTTTTTATGTCCAGCGGGTCATTTTATGCGAAGTATTTTTTAACTGCATCTGAATTCACAGGGGACGGGAAATCTTCACCATCCATGGTGCTGAGCATCAGTGCTCCACCAGAGAAAACCTTTTTTACAACAAATGGTCCTTCATAATTTGGAGTCCATTTGCCCCTGTGGTCTGTATGAGGAGGGAGGATTCTTTTCAGCACAAGATCTCCTACTTGGTACTCTCGGTGCCTGACTTTCTGATCGAAGGCTTTCTTCATTCTCTTCTGATATAACTGCCCATGGCAGATTGCAGCCAATCTTTTCTCTTCAATCAGACTCAGTTGTTCGTATCGGGACCGAACCCAATCTGCTTCACTCAGTTTGACATCCATTAATACCCGTAACGAGGGTAATTCAACTTCAACAGGTAGGACTGCTTCCATACCATACACAAGTTGATACGGTGTTGCCCCAGTGGATGTTCTGATTGATGTGCGGTACCCATGCAAGGCAAACGGTAGCATTTCATGCCAGTCTTTGTAGGTGACTACCATCTTCTGCACAATCTTCTTGATATTCTTATTTGCCGCCTCAACAGCACCATTCATCTTTGGCCTGTAAGGAGAAGAATTGTGATGTTGGATCTTGAAGTCCCGGCACAGTTCTGCCATCATCTTGTTGTTTAAGTTGGAACCATTATCAGTAATGATTCGCTCGGGCACTCCATACCGACATATGATATCTCTTTTCAGAAATCGGGCTACCACTTGTCTTGTAACATTTGCATATGAGGCTGCTTCAACCCACTTGGTGAAATAGTCAATGGCGACCAGGATGAATCTGTGGCCGTTTGAAGCAGTTGGCTCAATCTTGCCAATCATATCAATGCCCCACATGGCAAAGGGCCATGGTGAAGACATGATATTCAAAGGATTGGGAGGCACATGCACCTTATCCGCATAGATCTGGCATTTATGGCATTTCCTGGCGTAAGCACAACAGTCTGCATCCATCGTGATCCAGTAATAGCCTGATCTTAACAACTTCTTAGCCATGGCATGCCCTCCAGCATGGGTACCAAAAGATCCTTCGTGCACTTCATGCATCAGCAAATCTGCTTCCGTCTTGTCAACACATCTGAGGAGTACCATGTCAAAGTTCCTCTTGTATAAAGACCCATCAGTGTTCAGAAAGAAATTACCAGCAAGCCTTCTCAAGGTCTTCTTATCATTGGAAGATGCCCCAGGTGGGTATGTCTGATCCTCCAAGAAGCACTTAATGTCATGGAACCAAGGCTTATCATCTTTAACAACATCCGCTGCAAACACATATGCTGGCCTATCAAGTCTAGACACTGAAATCTGGGGTACAAAGTTAGCCGTTTGAACTTTGATCATGGATGAAATGGTAGCAAGAGCATCTGCAAACTGATTCTCGTCCCGAGGGATATACTCAAGCTTGACTTTGGTGAAGAAGGTCAATAACCTTCTTGTATAATTCCTGTAAGGTATCAGATGATCTTGGTGGGTGTACCATTTTCCGTTGGTTTGATTGACTACCAAAGCTGAATCTCCGAATACAGTCAATGTCTTGATCCTGAGGTCAATGGCTTCCTCAAGACCCATAATGCAAGCTTCGTATTCAGCTTCGTTGTTAGTGCAGTTGAAAGTGAGTTTTGCCGAGAAAGGCATGTGAACTCCTTTGGGGGTAATGAGTACTGCACCAACACCACGACCATTCATATTAACAGCCCCATCAAACATCATAGTCCATTCTTCTTCTGGGTCAGGCCCTTCAGTGTGAATAGGCTCTTCATGGTCTCTTGATTTAATGAACATGATGTCCTCATCAGGGAAATCAAACCTCATAGGCTGGTAGTCATCAATGGGTTGCTCAGCAAGATATTCAGATAGTACACTGCCTTTGATGGCTTTCTGAGATGTGTACTGTATGTCGTATTCCGTGAGAATCATCTGCCATCTTGCAACCCGTCCGGTAAGCGCTGGCTTCTCGAAAATGTACTTAACTGGATCCATTTTGGATATCAATAAAGTAGTGTGGGTCAACATATACTGTCTCAGTCGGCGAGCAGCCCACGCTAAAGCACAGCAAGTTTTCTCGAGCAGTGAATAACGCTGTTCACAGTCGGTAAACTTTTTGCTTAGGTAGTATATTGCATACTCTTTCCGACCAGACTCGTCATGCTGACCTAGTACACACCCCATTGACTCTTCTAGCACTGTCAAGTACATAATCAGAGGTCTTCCTTCAACTGGCGGCATAAGGATTGGAGGTTCTTGCAGATATTCCTTGATCTTGTCAAAAGCCTTCTGGCAGTCTTCGTTCCACCTGACCGTTTGTTCCTTTCTTAACAGCTTGAACAAGGGTTCACAGGTTGCCGTGAGGTGAGATATGAACCTTGAAATGTAGTTCAATCGACCTAAGAACCCTCGAACTTCTTTCTCAGTTTTAGGTGCAGGCATTTCTTGAATAGCCTTGACTTTATCAGGGTCAACCTCAATCCCTTTCTCGCTTACAATAAAGCCCAACAGCTTACCGGACCGCACCCCGAATGTGCATTTGTTGGGGTTCAGCTTTAGTTGGTACTTCCTCAGACGCTTGAACAACTTCAGTAGATTCACCAGGTGATCTTCCTCTGTAAGGGACTTGGCGATCATATCATCCACATAACACTCGATTTCCTTGTGGATCATATCGTGGAATAATGTCACCATAGCCCGTTGATATGTGGCACCAGCATTCTTCAGTCCGAATGGCATCACTTTGTAACAGAACGTGCCCCAAGGTGTAATGAATGTTGTCTTCTCCATGTCTTCAGGTGACATCTTGATCTGATTATATCCTGAAAATCCATCCATGAAGGAGAATACCGAGAACTGAGCCGTGTTATCCACCAATACATCAATGTGAGGTAATGGGAAGTCATCCTTCGGGCTGGCTCTGTTCAGATCCCGGTAGTCAACACACATTCTTACTTTGCCGTCCTTCTTAGGCACAGGTACTATGTTAGCAACCCACGGCGGGTAGCTAGTCACAGCGAGGAACCCGGCGTCCCATTGCTTTTGTACCTCTTCCTTGATTTTCATAGCCATGTCTGGGCGAGTTCGGCGCAACTTCTGTTTGACTGGTGGACACTCTTCTCTCAAAGGCAGCTTGTGCACAACTATATCGGTATCCAACCCTGGCATGTCTTGATATGACCAAGCAAACACATCAACATACTCTTGAAGCAGATCTATCAGTCGTCTCTTCACTGAGTCTTGCAGGCAGGCCCCGATTTTAACTTCTTTCACGTCTTCCTCCGTACCAAGATTGATCACTTCAACCTCCTCCTGGTGAGGGGTAATAACCTTATCCTCTTGCCTTAACAACCTGGCTAGCTCTTCAGGAAGCTCATATTCTTCATCAACCCCTTCATCAGCTTGATTGATTGGATTGTCAAAGTCATACGATGTCATAGCCGTGCTGTTGTCGGTGCAGTCTGGAAGGCACTCTCTGCAAGGGTTAAGTTGTTCATTTTAGTGATTGATTTTAATCTTGCTTTAGAAAAAAGTGAAATGAAGTTATCATTTTGAAAACACCGCCATTTATTTTTGTACAAAAAGAAAAATGGAAAAACAGTGAGCAGAAAAGAAAAAGACTTGTTTGCAAAAAGATGTCTGATATTTCATTAGTTTAATCTTGTTTGCACAAAAGTACAGATGGCCCTGATTACAAAATGAGTCTTGTCATCTTGGGCAAGATGCAAGACTTGGATGCATGCTATAAAAATATAGGAAATAATAATTACTCTGCATGAGTAACTCTTATAATTTCCTGGGAAGACCAGTTCGAGACACTGCTCCCCGGGATCTTTGGACGAATCCAATTCTCCAGATTGCGCTCCTCTTCCAGCTCGTCTTCCAGACAGTTGATAGCATCAGGGGTAAGCATTCCCCCACTGACAAATCCAGGCTCTGCAGCAGCCTTTGCTTGATGTTGAGTTGGTCTGTAACCCAACCCAAATTTGTCCTTCTTCTCCTCCACAGCTAAGACCTTGCCCCAGCCTAGGGCAGTTCCTTCTTCAACAACCTTCCGGGCTTGTTGGTAAGATGACATGGAGATTCCAGATACAGCAGATGCTTCATTGACATTCAAGGCCTCAAAACCTTGGCTCATTGTTTCATGGATCTCCCCATCCATCTCGATGTATTTGTAGGTAGCCAGATGGCTAACGAAAATATCCTCTTCCCCACAGATTGTGACAACTTGACCTTTCCACTCAAATTTTAACTTTTGGTGAAGGGTAGACGTTATTGCGCCGGCGGCGTGAATCCAGGGTCTACCCAACAAACAGCTGTAGGCGGGCTGAATGTCCATCACATAAAAGATAGTTTTAAAGGTCTGTGGGCCAATTGTCACAGGCAGCTCAATCTCTCCCAGAACCGATCTCTTAGAACCATCAAAGGCTCTTACTACCAGGTTGCTGGGTCTCAATGCCAATCCATCATATTCAAGCTTCACCAGAGCCTTCTTTGGCAAGACATTCAGGGAAGAACCTGTGTCCACCAGCACATGAGAAAGGACAGCTCCTTTGCATTCCATGGTTATGTGCAAGGCTTTGTTGTGATTGCGGCCATCCGCTGTCAGGTCAGAATTGGTAAACCCTAGCCCATTGCTAGCAGTAACATTTCCAACCACGGTTTCCAACTGGTTGACAGTAATCTCCTCAGGCACGTAAGCTGCGTGCAGGACTTTAAGTAGTGCATTCCGATGGGCTTCGGAGCACATAAGCAGTGAGAGGATAGAGATTTTGGATGGCGTCTGGTGAAGTTGATCCACAATTTTGTAGTCACTCTTTTTGATGATCCGCATAAACTCATCAACTTCCTGATCAAATGGAGTCTTCAGGGCTTCTCTGACAGCTGGATCTTCCTGCACCGGGCCTTTTCCTTTTGCCTTGGCAGCAGCTTCTGCTTCGGCAGTAGGTCTTTGAACTTGTGAAGCGAAGAGACGTCCGCTTCGAGTGAAGCCTCCGCCTCCCCCCACATTATCTACCTGTGGTGCAGGTGCTGATGTTTCAAGAGTGATTCTTTTTCCTTCACAGTATACGTCAGAGCCATAGTGCCAAGGGATGGCCCTATTGCTTTCATATGGTACTGGTCCAGGCACCGTGACAGTGACTGGACTGATTGCTGCTGCTAAAGGGACTGTTATTGTTTGTGGATCATAAAAGATTGTAACTGGTGCCCTGGCAGGAGCAGCACCTTCTGAATGGTAGGCGGAATTATTTTCAGGATCGTAGAATATGGTAACAGTGGAGACATCTTCATGATTGATTGCTGGTGTTGTAGGAGGTTCTGTTGGAAGGACTGTTGTTGTAGCTGATGGAGAGTCGAAATGGAATGAAGCTGAAGTTGTAGCAGGAGAAACTGTTGAAAACTGATCAATTGGGAGGACAAGTGAAGTACTTGTTGATGGTGCTGATGAATTGTCGGGAACAATAGTTGCTGCATTTGTAGGAGGGTCTGAAACCGTTGTTGATGAAGTTGCCGGATTTGTCGGAAATGATGTAGTGATCTGTAGCAAGCCACTCTGAATAAGGCTGTCAATGCCATTTCTCAGGTCCTCACACCCATTCCATGAAACATTGCAGTAGGGACACCCTAGTTCACACCCCGGAAATATTTGGTTTTCGCGGAGTTGAGCTTTGATTTCCACCAATGGTGTCCTGATCTGATCCACACTAGTTATTAAATAAGACGGTTGGTCTTCTTCAATAGCATTAATTCGGGGACCACCATGGTTTGGCATAGGGTTTTTATTGACATTGGGCGGAGGTGCAAAATTCAGAGCCTTGGAATCTACCAAGTCTTGTACCTTCATATGCAGAGCCCTGCATTTTTCTGTACTGTGACCAGGTGCGTTTGAATGGAAAGCACACCTAGCATTGGAGTCATAGTTTCTCGGTAGGCTGTTGGGATCCGGAGGTGCCAACGTTCTTAGCTCAACTAGGTTGAGTTTCAGAAGTTGTGGCAGCAAGGCAGCATATGGCATTGGGATCGGGTCGATCACTCGGTTAGCTTGGGATGGCCTCTGTTGGAATGGCCTCTGTTGATTGTTGTTGTTGGAGTTGTTGTTGTTGAAGTTTCTTGGAGGATACTGATTCTGATGATACTGAGGTTGTTGTTGGAAGTTTTGTTGAGGAGGTTGATAGACTGGCTGAGGATGAGCTGGAGCAGGGATAGTGACTGCTGCTATTGTCCTTTGAACATATTGGGGCCTACCCCTGCTGGTGTGAATGGCATTGGTCTCGCCAGCTCTTCTCGGGCCTGCAAAAGGCTTTCTTGTACCACTGGACGAGCTTGCACCGTTGTCTGAGATCTTTCCCATCTTTAACAGGCTTTCAATTCTCTCCCCAGCTATAACAACATCCGCAAAGCTAGTGGAAGAGAAAGCAGCTAACCTGTCAATATAGGTTCCCTGAAGAGTGTTCATAAACATGTCTGCCATTTCTCTCTCAGACATTGGTGGTTGAACGGCAGCAGCCAATTGTCTCCATCATTGAGCATATTCTCTGAAGCTCTCCCTAGATGACTGTGACATTCCCATTAGGAGAGTCCTGTTGGGTGCCATATCTAGATTATACTGATACTGTCTGATGAAGGCCTCTGCCAGGTCCTTCCAGCATCTTACAGTTGCCCTTGTCAGATGGGAATACCACTCCCTCGAAGCTCCAGTCAAGCTATCTTCAAAATAGAACATCCACAATTTCTCATCCATTGTATAGGCCTTCAGCCTTCCCAGAAATGATTGTAGATGAGTCCGGGGGCATGAAGTCCCATTATACTTTTCGAAGCAAGGAGGCTTGAACTTATGGGGGATCCTGACCCCGTCTACCAAACCCATGTCCATGACGTCGAACCCCAAAGAATTTTGAGACTCCAGTGATCTCAATTTCTCAGCTATCTCTTCCAATCGCCTATCATATGTTTCCTCTCCGGCACCCATTACTGTATACTGGTCCTCCTGAGGATCTTCTTGAAGTACTCTGGCTGCTGTGGCTGTCCCTTGAATGTTGACTGGGATGTTGGCCTCTCGATGGAGATGGGGTCCAAAAACTGGGGGATTGACATGAGGTTGGACCCTCTCGTTGTTACTTGTGCCTGCAGTCCCCACATGGGGTTCCTCTTGATTCCTCCCTTCTACCAAAGTTCTGAGCCTCTCCTGGCTTTGAGCTAAGTTGTTCATTACTTCCATGAACTGTGTTATCTGGGTTCTCATCTCCAACCTTTCGTTGGCCATCTGGTTTCTGACCTCCGTAAGGTCCTGCTGCATCTGATCCATCTGAATTCCCGGAAGGTTGTTTCTAGTTGGGTACCTGTGAGGCCTGTTGAGAGGAAATACCCGGCGGCGAGCAATAATTCCTGAACATCACAACAGAGGTTAGCAACAACAAAACAAAACCCTACAAAACAAATAAAAGGTTAGCATGCAATGCAGTTATGCTTATTTGCTCTCAAGGTATCCGGTTTGGTCTTCAGTTTTGACCCTTCCAGACCCTTGAAGATGATGCTGTTGAAGTTGCTTTTGATGTGAACCCAGATAGAAACTAACACAAATATATTACAAAGGTGGAATAATACAATTTGTTCATTTTACAACACAAACCCTCAAAGGGGCCAAAATACATCACAAAAAGCAAAAGTACATGGAAAGGAACAACAACAAGCAAATGATCAAACTCCAAGGCCAAACTCATCCTCACGAACTTCCTTGAGAAGTGCTTCGGTCACAGGATCAGCCGGATGCTCCGTGAGACTTCTGATGAGAAGGTTTCTTGTTGCAACAGCTGCAGTCAACTTCTTGTTTTGACTTTGGTCTTTAGACCTCTTCACTCCTGCTTTGACTTTCAGCTCTGATATCTCCTCCTGGGCTGCTGCCAGGGCTTTTTCCATCTGCTCCATCTTGTCCTGAACTCTCTTGTCTTCTAGAGTACGGGCCTCAGTGATCCGGACCCACCTGGCCTGACTTTCTTTCAAATACAAGTCTGTTCTTGCTCTTTGGAACTGGGCTTCTTTACAAGCATTCTTCAGAATCTGTTCACCAGCTTTAGACTTGTTGATATAATCTCCAGACTTCTCAATCTTAGTCAAGTGTTCCACTCTCAACTTCTCCAATCTCTCAATCTTCCTCACACCTTCACTCCTCTCTCTGAGGGTCTTCTGCAAGGCTTGAGTTAACTTCTCATTTCTTTCCTTCAAGCTCTCAAACTCCTCCAAACTGATAGTGGCAGGGGGTGGTGCTGAAGATGACTCAGGCATGTCTTCTATGGTGAAGGGCATTCCAGAGAATTGGGCCCTAGCATGGGACCACTCATAATATTGGACTGATGCCACATTATTGCACTTCCCCAGAATGGTGATTCCCTTGGTTTGAACATGATCCCAGGCCCAGGCAGCCCGCCTAACAACAGTCAAACTAATCTTGTTCTCACAGTAGAGGGTCTCCACCAAATCTTGTTCCCTAGGAGTATGAACCAGTGCATAGCCTAATTGCCTCCTGAACAGTAGAGGGTTGTAATTGATACTTCCCTTAACTCCTATTAAGGGCACATTGGGAAAGTGCCCACAGCTGGTGATCATATCTCTGCCCTTGGTGCTCTGAGTACACCATCTGATATCTGCTGAAGTTAGGACAGTGAGTCTCTTAGCCCAGTTGCTTTGCTGATGAGGATTTAGAAATGCATCTGTCCTGGGTAGATGCCTGAGAAGCCAAGCATGGAATAATGGAGCACAAATCCTCACTAATTTTCCCCTCTGCTTCTCATTTCTCTGATGTACTGAGTAATAGAGATCACCCAGTAAAGTTGGCACAGGGTTCTTCAGGATGAACAAGTGGATTGCATTCTTGCTAATGAAACGGGGCTCATCTGCAAACAACACAATTCCATATACACTTAAGGCCAATAGAGCACAAACAGCTTTCCACTCCCCCAAGGAGGCCTTCAAACTAGCTTGAGAAATCAGGAAGTCCAGATGAAATCCAGGGATCCCAGCTTTAGAGGTCAAGTGTTGTTCAATCAATACAGGTTCCAGGTGCAAAGCTTTTGCTATCTCTCCATTGCTGGGAAAGACCATTTCAGGGTTGAAAGGGATTTCTCTTTTGATGGGCAGACCAGCCAATGATGAGTATTCTTCTAATAGGGGCCCCAACTGAAAGTCTTGAAAGGTGAAACATCTCAATGGGGGGTCATAAAACTGGATACAGGTGTGGATGAGGCTCCTCTGGGATGGGTCCAGATCCATGACCAAGTCAAGTATATCCCCATAATGCTCTCTGAACAAAGGAATGTGATCTGGGGTGATCAGGATTTGGATCCTCCTGATGTCTGATAAGTCTGGTTGGAAGAAATGATAGGTGATGTTGCTTTTCTTTGGAGCCATGATGCTGAGAACTGAGTAGGATAAGTGCTGATGAAGATGCTGAGGAGTGGGCCACTGGCTGGCTAGTGCAAGTAACTGAAGTAAGGCTGACAAGCTGAAGCAAGTGCTGGTGGAGATAGGTCAAAGCTGCAGATGGGGTCAAAACCAAAACCAGATGAAGGTGGATACCCTGAAACACAAATAAGCAAATGTTAATATGATGCAATGGGCATGTATGCAAATGATATGCAAGGGTTTGTGACTGAGCTGGATCTGATTAACTGCCTTGGTATAGATCCATGTGTGTTCAAGAATTCCAGATGGAGGTCTAAAAATCCAGTAACCAGGGTGGGGGACTCAAATAAAGAGCCACATGTCCAGGGTTTTAGAATCACAAGAACTATCCAACATGGAGCATTCTTAACAAAGTCAAAGTAACAGGGTATTCTGAGGTCAAGGTACCTGCAAACCTGTAAACAGCCCAACCCCCTCACAGGTGGTGATCTAGAACAAGGATCCTCAGACTTGGATCAGTTATGAGAAGTGTAAACACTTCTAACCCGGGGGTACAGTGTTTACAATAACCATAACAATTCCTCCTCTAATTCACCTCAGTTTCTGAAGGTCAATACTAAAAGGTCATCCAGACTTAGCAGGCTTCCCAGATAGCCCTAGCATCGCAGGAAATCTGCAACACAGAGTTCTCAAGAAGAAACCCATATCTGAACCGTGTTTCATATTCCCGCACCAGACCGAAATGGAATGGGAAAGAATATGATTCACTCTAGCCTAGGTGTCACTCAGGTCCCAGGTATAGGACCTTAGCTCTCAATGAAACACCCACCCACCAAAGAAAAAACCAGATCCAGCCAGCAACAATGACAGTATGATATATAAATGCAGTAAAGAAAGCAGTAAAGCAACTGTACATAAAGCAATAAACAAAAATAAATACAAGCACAAACAAGCACATAACACCCCAGTAAACACAAATCAATCAAGCGCTAGGAGGAACCCACAAAAAGAACCAGAAGCCCTGGTTGCAGTATAAGGGTCCCCAGCAGAGTCGCCAAGCTGTCGCTCCCGAAGATTTGCATCCCGGTACAAGCGCGAACGGTCGGCGAGAGGGACAATGAGAACACACGGCCGCGAACTCACTGGAGATGAAAAGAGTCGCCAGCTAGGCATTTTTATCCCGGAGGAAAGGCAATGCTGCATAGGCCTAGAAAGATACGGATAAGACGGTTGCGAACCAGAGAGACTGAGAAAGGGGGTTGGTTACAACCTGGGAAGGTATTAGCACCCAGATTGTCCGCCGTACTCGACGGGATCCACGCTTAAGAGATTTGTGTTTTAAAGGGGTAGTGTCAGTGCAATCTGTGTGTAAAATAGCTGGAAAAGAATGTACAGGTGTCAGTGCAAAAGAAGTGTGAAGTGTATGGTGATGTGTCAGTGTAAGAATGAGAATGAATTGCTCATGACCATGAGGCTTAAAGAATGAAGCTGGAAAGAGGGGGAATATACAGAGACTTTTGTTCGATAACTGTTAAGTTATGCCTACGTATCCTCTCGTGCAATGAGGAAGTCAGAACACCGTAGTTCGACCCAAAGAGACTGATAGGTGAATTGACTGATGAACTGCTTGCTTATCTATGCTCAAGTGTATGACCTGTCTGGCTCAGGTGCTAACTGTCTTGCATTAGACGGAAGAAGCGAGTTCTCGGTTGTGAGTGAAGGTGATGAGAAAAGAATCCCGGAGGAGACGATTATTGTTTGTTTTTGAGTTTTCAGTCTTTTATTGTTTTTGGAGTTTGTCATAAGATAATGAGCTTAAGCCTAAACCAATGGGTTAGTAAACTCATCACATCTTCCCTCTGATCAGGGGTAATGAGAGTACCTTAAGTGTGAAGTCAGATTCTCACACTTAATCACCTTTGATGCAGGGTTAAGATCATTAACCTACTTGTGATTAATTAGATGTTTTTGGTGTTTTTGTTTAGTGTTGAGTAATGAGGTTAAGCCATAATCAGGGATTAAACAGACTCATTACACCATCCTAAAAGAAGGATAATAGATGAGAATGTTAAAGCTGAGGAAAACTCCTCAACTTAATCCATGATTAGGGATTAAACCCATGACAAAACAAGCCTTTATTAAGTGGATTTTATTTAATGATATGATGATGAAGTGAATTTTATGGTTTGTAAGACAACTTGAGGGGGACTTGTCCATTAACACTAGGGTTAGTCCTTCTTAACCACTTAAGGAAGAATTAGAACCATAATGCAAGGCCCAAGTTACAAGTGTGATGTCTTGATGATTATTAGATGAATTGATTAAGAGATTTAAACACCTTAAGGGTTTAATACTTAGGATTAAAGTTATACACTCCATCCTAAGAGAAGGATGCAGGCATAAGCTTAATCACAAAGTCTTAAAGCCTTTAGGGTTTAGTCCCTGATTATGAGATGAGAAGAGAGGACTCAAGGAGACACAAAGGTAAAAACTATGAGGGGAGACTAATCAAAACCCTAATCATTGTCATGCTTGGTTGTTCCTAAGGTTTGTGAGGTTTGCAAGAACAATCTTCAAAGGAACCACCAGGAAGCAGATGAAAGGATCAAGAGAAGCAAAGTGACTTGCTTCATTCAAGAAGTCAAGTCACTTGAAGAAAGAAAGTGGGAAGGAGAAGAATGAGCAAGCTCAATCTCAAACACATATAAAATGCAGCAATGGATGCAAGAGAGATGAAAAGAAAAGTTATGAGAAGTGAAGGCAAATCCACTTCTCAAGTTTACTTACCACCTGAAATGTTAGAAAGAAATGCAATGCAATGCAAGATGAGATGAAATGATATGATGCTAAGCAAAACCAGAAGCATGTTGATGATGATTATGATGTTATGAGGTGCTGCAAACATGAGGCAAAGCAATGGGGATGTTCATACAAGCTTATGAATGCAAATGATGCAAGCTAAGGAGCATGAAAAGTTATGAATCATACAAGACAAATGACATGGCAAATATGAGATGCAATGATCAATGATGCTTTCTATATGTCTTAAGATGTCAAATGAATCATAAACATGCACAAAATGCAAAGACAAGTCATGTTATGCAAGAGAATGCAAGAAGGATGCAAAAGAAAGCCCAAATTAGGGTTCATGGGTCAAACATCAAACACAAACCAAAAACAGAAGCAAACCTCATGACAAAAAATGGAAAATGGCACCCAAAGAAACCCTAGGCCTATGATAAACCACTGCCCAAAGGGGAGCTCTCAACTCTCAACCAAACTCAAGATATGAATTTTGCAAGTTATTAGGGTTTTTTAGGGTTCTTAACAAAGTAAATGCCAAACAATTTGAAAATGCAAGAACAATTCATGGCCTTTTTATCCTTGAAAATACATGCCAAACAAAAGACAATGCAAGAAGAATCAATGTCTCAACCTTCACCAATAGGCAGAAATGAATTTTTGAATCCATGATCAAAATAATGCATAAAAAATGATTTAATTCAATGAAAAATTCTTAAAATGCATCAAGATCAAAAAAGAAATTTGGTTTGAAGGTTGGACAATGTTTCTAAATGTCTTAGAACATTTCATGATTTGTTTTGTAATTTTTAAATACCTAAAAGTATTTTTAATTAATTAATTCTCATTAATCAATTAAAAATAATCTTTTAAATATTTAAAAATACTTTTTTAATGATAAAAATAAAATAAAAAATATTTTTGGGTCTTAAAAATTAATAAAACTTTAAAGAAAAAGTTTCATAATTTTTAAGATTTTTTAGCTATTTTAAAATAATTGTGCAAATTTAATGAAATGAAAATGAATTAAAAATGAATAAAACTGAAGTATGCACAATGGAAGGCTGAGATTGATCCAAAGTTTGAAAAGGTTGACTGCGCGCTTCATCCAAGGGTCTCAATTCAAACAGGCTTAATTTTAATTAATTAAATAAATAAAGCTGATTAGGGTTTAATGAACGAATCTGGGCCCTTGATCACGCGCGGGAATGGACCAAGTCAACCCATCCAACGCTCACCATTCAAACGCTCATTAATTACAGGGATTTGCCCTAATGACTTTCAGGTGGCCGGAGAAGACCTCCGGTCGTCTTCTCCGGCCAGCATCTCACCTGAGAAAACTCCAAATCACTCAAATCGTAACTAAAATGAAAACTAAGCACATAGAAATGAACCCCATGATCTCCTGAATCAAAACCCTAACCCCAAACAAATTTATTCTTCATCAATCACATGAATCGAAGGCAAACATTTTTAGGGCAAACCAGTTTCAGAGTCAAATTAAATGCTCAAATCACAACCATTTTCAAAACTAATGGTACCAGGATGATCAGCAAGACATGAAGAACAAGTTTGTAACAAGCAAAATCATTTCTGGAAAAATAAATTTCAGGCTACCTGAGATTTGAAGCTTTCCACTTGAGGACTTTCTGACCTTCTCTTTATGTGCAATCTACTCCTTAGAACCCCTTGATGATGTTTGAATGCTCAAAATGAGTTTGTGCTGGCTGGATAATGAGTTTCGAAAGGAACTGCTTCAAGCTCAGTCAACAATGGCTATGGTGATTCTGACTGATTCAGGCCATGGTGAGTGATTGCTTGTGGTCCAGATGATGTATGGAGAAGCTTTGCAAGGTTTGTTTGGCTGTTTGTGGGCTAGGGAGGGAGATTCGAATGAATCTGCAGAATGGAGTGAGAGATGGCAATGAGGTGTTCTGGATGTTTTAGGCTTGTGCTTTGGGTGGTTTCTACTCAGTGATACATGGTGAGTTGAATGGAGGAAAAGGTTTGAGTGTTTGCAGGCTGTATAGAGAAATTCGAAGCAAGTTGCAAGATGGTGAGTTTTTGTGTATGTGGTAAATGTGATGGTTTCAGCCTTGCCTTATGCTATGCTTTGCTTGCAAATTGTCCATATGACTCTCTCTCATTGGTCAGTTGATTTGACATGTGCTTTATGGATAGGTGAGGCAACTTTTGCAATTTGTCAACTCTTGTGTAAGAGAAAGTATGGTGAGGTGCTAGCTTGGTACAAGGCATGGGCTATGCGCAGCAAGATGAGGGGGAAATGTTAGCTTGGTCCAGCATTCAAGGCAGCAAGTGGTGAAGGCTTGATCATGAGTTTTGCAACTTGGTAACTTTATGGATTTTCATGAAAAATGCCTTGTTACACAAACCAAACCATGATGAAACTTGATCCAATTCTGAATTTTGTAACTTAGAGAATGCTTATGTGCTGGTTTGAAATGAATTAGAGGCTGCAATGTGCATTGGTCCAAGATTTTGCAAAGTTCTCACTTAGGGCATGCCTTGAAAATTAATGATTTTAGCCAACTTTGCATTGCCATAACTTTGGATCCAAGAAGAGTTTGATCATGTTCTTGTACTTTTTGAAAAGGGAAAGATGAGATCTACAACTTTCATTACCAAAGTTTTTTCATTTGAAGCCTTTTTGGACCAAGAATCAAAGCTTGAAAAATGACCTAAAATGATGCATTCTTGAAAAGTCAACTATGCCCAAAAAGTCAACATTTGCAAAAACCCTAAATCCTTGATTTCTATGAACTTCAATCTTCTTCCATGATCAAATAAAGACCATATACACTCAAAATGATGAAGATCAACCATTGGTTGGGTCATTGGGGGCCTCAGATGCCCTGATTTTGCACTGACTTGTCTGAAAAGTCAACTCTTGATCAGATGACTTCCCCATGGAATTTCTTCATGAAAATTGATATGCATACTCCCTATACCATATAGAGATCAATGGAAACAAGAATGACCAAAAAAAATTGGGATTATGGCCTCTGAAACCAAAACCCTAATTTTCAGTCAACTGTGCAGTTCAACCTGGCTCTGCATCCACTCAAACCCCTAGCTCTTGTGATTCCTCTGCATTTTTGACTTTGAGGAGATGAAATATGATATAAGAACACACATGGGCCACTTTGAGTTGATTGGTAGCCTTTGAAATGGCTCAAGAAGCCTTGAGGTTGCTCAGATCACAAACCCTAGGTGCAGATGCCTTGAAAGCTATGCAGTGGATAAAAAAATGAGGTGTGAGATGACATGATTGTACTTATGCATATGAGAATGATCACAAGCCATGGTGTGAATGGGTGAGGGCAAATTTGGGGTGTTTACACTAAAGAATATAAAAAAAATAGAAAAGGGGAGAGGGAAGGTGATCCGCATGGAGGTGGATCAGTAAACTGAATAATGGCCTTGGGCCCCAAACACTCCATAGTCTTACTTTTTATTAAAATAAATTGAAAAACAAACAAAACATATAAAAAATAAATAAAGAAGAATAAAGAAGAACTTAGTCTTCTTCTTCTTGCACTAAGAAACACAAAAACAGGGGAAGATGCACAAGTCGCGGCGGCGGAAACAGGGCACAACCTCACCTTCACTTTCAATAAAACAAAATCAACTCTAAGATCAATGAAGCTTCAATCCAATCAGTTTCAGTTTCAAAATCCTCTTCCTCTTTCGGATCTCTTTCTCCCTCTCGACCCCTCTCTTCTCTCTTCTTTCGTTTCAGATTTCTCTTCCTCTTCTTGATTTTGTTTCCTTTTTGTTCTAGAGTTTCAATTTGTGATGGTTATGATTGATTGAAAGAAGGTTTAAGAAATTTGAGAGTATTTGAAATTTGTTTTTGATTTTAGCAGGGCTTTGAGGGGCTTTGTAAGCTTGAAGCAATTGAAGGAGAGGTGAGTTGGTTTTATAGAGGATTGGTGAAGATTGGGGTGCTGCCGTTTTCAATTGGCTTTTTGTGTTTTGGGGTTCACCATTTTCTCGTGCCTCTTGCGTTATATGCTTTGTGTTTGCGTTTCGGTGATTGCGGCAGGCTGTGTGTGATGTGTGTTTCTCGGGCGTATTCGGCTGCAAGTTGAAGCTGTTTTGGTGATATTTGTTGGTATGCGTGTGCGAGGTTGTGCAAATGAGGTTGTGACGTTGGCTTGTGTATGTTGTACGGCGAGGCAGCTGAGGCTTGTGGATGTACGGCTGAGGAAAAGTATTGAGTTCGCGTGAAGGCTGTTACGGCTTGGAGTATGATTGAAGTGTTGTTATTTGCGTGCGTGAGATGCTTTGGCTTAGGCTTGTAAGTTGGTTGATGTTGTGGAGTTTGTGTGCGTGATGTATTGAAGCTGATGAAAGGCTGTGAACTGGTGCGGAATGGCTTGGTGTTGGATGCTGGACTAATGATGGAAATGATACGGCGTGAGCTTGCAGGCAAAAAATGTTTGGCTCTGGCTGTTTTGAATGTGTTTGGCTGCAGGTATTTGGCTTGAGTTGTGTGATGCTTGCATGTTTTCACGCGTATTGGCTTGTGATTGTACAGCTTGTTGGTAAAAGTGAATATGTGGTGGCTACAGGCTTTGGAGTGTGAAGCTGATGCACGACGTGAAAGTTGGGAGTTGGCTTGAGGTAATCACGTGAAGCTTCGTGTGGTTGTGCAGCGTGACTTGATGGCTGTACTTGCAATGCTAATAGATGAAGGCTTGGAATCAAGGGTTAAAAAAATATTAAATGGACTTATTTTTGTAAAAGAAAGTAAAAGAAATGGGCTAAAAGAAAAAAGTAATAAATGGGCTTATTTTTGTGTGACTAATGGTTAGAAAAAAAAATGGACTTTAATATTCACAAAATGGAGAAAATGTTATTAATTTTATATGGCAATTGAAGAAGAAAAAAAGAAATAGAATTGCAATTTGAATACTAAATGGATAAAAATATGTGTTTGAGATATGAATAAAAATGGATAAAAAAAAGAGAATTTAAATGGTATTTGGTCATTTGAAAGAAAAAATAGAAAAAATGGTTTAGGATATGAAATGTATAGTCGGAAAATGAATCTTAGAATGGATAAAAAAAAGATAGAGTTATTCATGGGTTTAATGAAATGAAACGGACAAATGGATGAAATTTGGTATTTAAGCCCACAACAAAATCCTGATTCTTCTTCACAAGCCACTGATTAAAATGCACACAACCCTCACTGAACCACTGCACAACTTGCTATTTATACCACCATCACTTGAATCATCTGAAGATTGCCTTGATAATTCAAATCCACACTAAGGAAAATAAATCCTCAGATGAACCACTGAGGCATTGAACCAAAACAATCTGGCCTACAACTTCTTAAGACCCACAACTTTGAGAAAATCTGAGAAATTTCGCACGCAACATAGCTTGCACTTTGAAAACGCACTGTCTGAGAAATGAACCACTAGCACACATAACTTGCAGTTGAAACAATCTTCTGATAGTTTGAACAAGATTAGGTCAAACGTCCATCTGAATCAAATTGTGACTGAACAAACACATCTGAATTGGAATCACAGTCCTGTGTTTGAAATCCTGCAACACAGAAGAAGAAGAAGCAACTGCAACATATTTTTTTTGTATTTTGGTTAGGAGTTAGTAAATATAAACAAATAACAGAAACTAAACATGGTGATCCTCTGCGAAACATAGACCTGCACCTGAAAAAAAGATAAACGAACAATGCGTGATCTTGTTTGTATGCGAAATGCAGATGGGATGCGAAAAATCTTAGGGTCAAAAATTAGGGTCTGACAGATGCCCCTATTTAAGTTTCTTCAATCCAGAGATAATGAAGATTGAAATCTTCGTTTCGACAAGATGGAAGATACTTAAATATCAAAAAACCCAATTTTTATCCTAAGATGCCAAAAACTGGAATGAAATGAAATAAACGATATGAAATGATATGAAGATGATATGGAAATGATATGAAGCAAATGAAACTGTTATAAAAGCATATGAGATGTATATGAAATGCAGAGAAAATATGTGAAGTGCATATGAAAAATTATGAGAAAATTCATGAGATGACATGAAATGTATCTGTAACCAAATGAAATGCAGAGAAGTCCGTGAGGGACAAGACGACACATGGAAAAGAAATAAACGCTGGGGATAAGGAGCATAAGACTCCGACGGGAAAAACAACATGCTAGAGACCAACACCTGGCTCAGCCGAGACGAAAATGTCCAAGAATAGCAACTGGACAGAAATGATCACAACATCCAGAAATGGCACTGAGTGAAGCAAGAAAAATCCCGAAAAATACACCAGAAGCATCCAAGGATGACATAACTGACTTTACTAAGGATATCCGAGAATGGCAATCGGAAAAGGGTAATCACAACATCTGAGAATAGCAATCAGATAAAAAGTGAATCACAACATTCAGGAACAGAACTGAATGAAATGGGAAAATTCGGGAAAGCACATCAACTTAATGATGACTCCAACATGGAAATCCAAGAATAGCAATCGGAAGGCAAGTGATCACAACATCTGAGAATGGCAATCAGATAAAATGCAAAGCACAACATTCAGGAACAGAACTGAATGAAATGGGAAAAAGTCCGGGACAGTGCATCAAATCAATGATGACCTCACTATGGACATCCGAGAATGGCAATCGGAAGGAAATGATCACAACATCCGAGAATAGCAATCAGATAAAATGTGAATCACAACATTCAGGAACAGAACTGAATGAGATGGAAAAAAGGTCCGCGACAGTACATCAAATCAATGATGACTTCACTATGGACATCCGAGAATGGCAATCGGAAGGAAATGATCACAACATCCGAGAATAGGAATCAGATAAAATGTGAATCACAACATTCAGGAACAGAACTGAATGAGATGGAAAAAGTCCAGGACAGTACATCAAATCAATGATGACTTCACTATGGACATCCGAGAATGGCAATCGGATAAAAAGGGTGTAATATATGAGAAGACACAACAAGTATATGAAGGAAAAGTTATGAAGCGACAGACAAATACCAAGTAAGTTGGACTTTAACCAAAAAGTAAGAAATTGAAAACAACAAGACTTTGAGAAATGCATATGAGGACTAAAACACTCAGTATGCGGTCATTTATGAAAATGGGGACTAACCCACCCAAGAACATGCATAATGAGGACTAAAACTCTCAAATATGCAAACATAAACAAAATTGGGGAATAACACACCCAAGGAAACGCATAATGAGGACTAAAACACTCAAATATGCAAACATATACAATATCGGGGAATAACACACCCAAGGAGATAAAATGAGAGAAAATGATGACAACCAGTTTAAACTCTTAGAGGAGTGGAAAAGAAAGAAAGACTACTTCCTCAACATAGAAGTCATTGCCATTCTGCTCGGAAATTAGAAATGCTACTGCTGAACAAATCTCTGTCACACCAGTAAACTGTACCCAGTTGAAAATCTTTTGAGAAAAATCATGCAAAGCTGCTTGGGGATTCTTGAAGAAAGTTTCCCCAAGTTCAATGACTGATGAAGATAAACTGATAATGGATTCAGTTCCTGACTACTGCTGGAGAAAATAATCAGATCTTTGAGATAACTATTGAGAAAATAAACTGCTCATGGCTTTAGTTCTTGAGATGAATGTTGAGAAAATTACCCAGTATGAATCTTGCAGAGAATCTTCTGACCAATCAAATCTGAGAATAACTTGCACTGAGCAACAACATCTTGAAACAATAGGAACTGAGAAAAAACCTTGCCCCTTTGGTAGGATCACCGACCAAGTTTCTTAACTGTTTGAAAATTCCTTGATGAAGAAAGTTTATTTGCAAATAAAAAATGTTTGTACCAACCTGGTAATTTTAATGCAAAATTCAATGCAAAGTTTGAAATCAAGAATCATCTTTGGAATGAAATTTATTGATGTAAAGTAAATGAAAACATTGTCAAAACTCGGCGGTTGAGAAAAAATTAAAGATAGAGCAACAGCAAGAAAACAAATGATTGGTAAAGAACTTGGGAGTCAGTTTACGCAACCTTGTTGTAGTATGCTTTTCAAAAGAAACCTGGATTCAATTAGGACTTTTGAAGGTTGTAACGTGGTTTGGTTCACGGCTTAAGAAACAAAGGATATAGGCTCAAAGTTTATTTGTACCCAACCCAACTTCGTGATGAACTCCAATCCTACATTCAATTAATTCAGCCTATGCATTCAAGTTCCAAGATATTTGGGATCTCACAGACGAAGATGGTTCATAAGCCAAAAGATTTTGAGATAGCAGTCACCTCTTCCTTTTGTTATTTCCAGTGAGGATTTTTGTCAACTCAACTTATTTTTGTTGAGGATTTTGATGACCTCTTGACAAATCTTTCTTTTTATTATCCCTAACTTTTGCCTGAACTGCGTCATTTCAACTTAATCCAATGGGATGCCCCAGTTTTTGCCTAAGTCTCCTTTATAGGTTTGGACTTAGCGGGCTTTGATTTTTTTTTCAACAATTTTTTTTATATCATTTTTTTTTTGAAAGATAATGACTGCATGACTTAATGATTACGATGAACCATCATTGGCTTTTAAATTGAGAAACATCTTTAACACTTCTTGATGTGTGTGAAGGAAAGCTTGAGATTTCAACCTTTATTGAAAGGTGTCTTGAATTATTCTCTTGTAGTTGAATGCACATTCGAATTAATTGAGAACTACCCATCCCCGGGTTAAAAATGCGGTTTTTCTTTGAATAGAAAGAAACTCCAACTTCAAGGCTCAAAGGGGTTGACAAAGGATTAACTTCCTTATTTCTCCAGTGTTTGGGATTTGAAACAATGCTTGTATATCATCAACCAAGTCTCGATTGAAAGCATACCAACAACAATTATGGGTATCTCGTTTTCATCATCCTCCCTCCAATCATTGTAAAAGCTTTGAGAAAAGATAAATGAACTTGAAATGTAAAGCATAAAGATGCAAATAGTAAATGAAATTGAATCAAAACAAAGCAATGCTCATTTCATTAAAACCAACATGAAAGTACAAACAAACTTAAAAGCAAACATGTCAATACAATTGAAGAAAATTGCAAACATGAAGAAACAATGGCCTAGTGATCAATCAGCAACAAGGATGAGCTATCCCGTCCGATATTCTGGCCTTGAAGAAAATTTGATTGTTGAAGTCTTCCAGAAGATTCACTTCCCAAGCTTCGGCAAAGGATTGTTGATAACATTGGGATTAAGGTCATTAAAGTAAAGGATGTTGTTCCTGATAAGTTCTTGCACTTTAGCCTTCAGTGCAAAGCAATGCTCCAGGTCATGACCAGTTCCACCTTGATGAAACTCACAGCAAAGATCTAATCTATAACCAAACGGAAGAGGATTTGGAACAGGAGGCGGAGGCCTAGTAGTAATTAAACCACTCTTAATCAAGGAAGGAAACAATTCAGTGTAAGGCATCGGAATAGGATCAAAGTTTGGCCTATTGCGATACTGATTTTGTTCAGCAGCAGGATGAGGAGCCTGAGCTTGAGCTCGTATCTTAACTTGAGCTTGAGCTGGTCGAACTTGACCTTGAGCTTGAATTTGAGTTTGAGCAGGTTGAGTTTTGACAACAGGAGCCACTGCAGCTACATATGGTTGAACATATCATTGTTGCGGGTGATAAGGCCTCCTCTCAGTTGAAACAGCATAAGCATCACCATCTCTTCTCTTGTGAGGATTCCCAAAAGACTTTCTTGCAGCATTAGGAGCTTCAGAATTGGTAATCTTACCCTTCTTGATACCTTCCTCTAGTCTTTCTCCAATAGTGACTATATCAGAAAAACCAGATGAAACACTTCCTACCATTTTCTCCCAAAAGAACGGTTGAAGAGTGTCCATGAACAAACCAGTTAATTCCTTTTCAGGAAAAGGTGGTTCCACTTGAGCAGCTAACTCTCTCCAACGCTGAGCGTACTCTTTGAATGATTCTTTCTCTTTCTGTGACATATTTTGAAGTTGACGACGGTCAGGCGCCATGTCCAGATTGTACTTATACTGCCTTACAAAAGCATCAGATAATCTTTCCAGCTTCGGATGTGACTCTTCTCAAGTCCAACATACCACTTCATGGAAGCACCACTCAAACTATCTTGAAAACAGTGAATAAGCATCTTGTCATCCTTAGCATGCGTAGCCATTTTGCGACAATACATCAGCAGATGAATCTTTGGACAAGTATGACCATTGTATTTCTCAAATACAGGAACCTTGAACTTATCAGGAAGAACCAAGTCGGAAACCAAACACATGTCTATCACAGCAGAACCAAAGACATATTTTCCTTCTAAACCTCTTACCCTCTTCTCAAGAGTCAAACATTGCTCTCTAACTTCATCCATATACCTAGGTTCACCCTGACTTTCAGCTTGTGGACCAGTAGCTTGGTACAAGAAAGGAGAATTCTGATAAGTAGTCTGAGCAGTAGTGTGCACAACAGGTTGAGGTTCGACAAATGTCGGAGCTGAGAAGACTGGCACAACAGATGGACCACCTATCTGAGCAGTAGCAGAAACTGGCACATAATCCGGAGGTAACCCATATTCTGGCCAAGTAGAAACTGGTTGCTGAACAACAGGAGGATCAACAACAGTAGTAAAAACTTCAGAGATAACAGTCCTTTGAGGTGGTTCACCTCGAGAAATCAGAACTTGCATCATTTCAGTGAGCCTGGTCATACCATCCTTCAACTCATCAATCTCCATTCGGACTTCCATGTTATGTTGTTCTTGGTGTTCCATTCTCAATCTGATAGCTCTCAATCTGTTAGCAGCTCTAGTACCGTATCTGTGGTGAGGAGTCAGCTTGACGGATCAACAGACAACTGAGGAAAGAAACAACCGGGATGAGTTCCCACACAACTCGGATGAACGCAAGAATATGCGAGGATGCAATGATATGCAATGTTCACTTCCATTTTCAGAAAAACAACTCGATTATTGCAAACATGTTCAACATCGAGAATACTGTCATGAAAAATCTTGACAAAAAGGAATATTTATTTTTCTTAATATTTGCAATAATCGGAATTGTCTTCCTTGAAAAATGGTTGTGATGATGATCATGATGAATATGTAGATGCAACAACCACAAACAAGATCACGCAAAGCACACAGGTTCAAAGGTTCGAATCACGAGCATGGAGTCATGGTAACAGAACACCAACCCACACAGGCATGTACTAAAGTTTGTCTTCATTGTACCTGCAAAAAACCAGAAGGGTGCTAACAGAGGTTCCCGGAGTTAACAGCCATCTTTAGAATTTTATCGGTACGTTGGATTACTCCACAACCGATAACATTCTTAAAATAGACCTCGTCCGAGTGTAGTATCGCATGACAACCACCTTAAGTTTACACTCAGATAGTTTCCGCACTACGTTCCTAAATTGGCTTAGATTGGTTAAGGGTTCTACGGTCCTCAGTATGATCAGCTCAAGGTTGGAAAATAATGCCATGTACAATTACTCGTCATGACATTGATAGTCCAAGAGAGCCTAACTGAGTGGAGATTATCAAATTGATATCGCTTTGGACTAATCCATCGCGTATCGCTTCGAATATCGTCGTCCTATCATAAGTTACACTCAGATCCGGGTTAGAATCTATCTCACAGAGGATCACCAAAACCGAAACAGAACAACCAAGTAACAAACAAATCAAACTAAAGCAGTAAACAAATCAAAGTAGGCCGAATCCACTTAGAGATTGATATCCCCAGCAGAGTTGCCACTTTTCTGTAGCGGTAAAATCATGAGTGTAAGCTATTGATTAACTTAACTCGATATACACAGAGTCGCCACCGCGCTTTTATTTATTTCCAAAAGGAAAAAGGCAAAAAGATCGAAGAAATCCTAATGAATCTAAAAAGCTAAAAAGCTAAAAGAATCAAACAGAGAATGGGTACGGGGATTGGTTACAAATCGGGAAGGTTTTACGCACCCGACTTGTCTGTGGTACTCCACGGGAACCCTTTGAAATACTTACTGCATTTTTTTGGTTTGAAATGGTTTGCTTGAAAAAAGATTGAAGAGATGAGAAGAAGAATGTTTTTTAAGATTTTGGTGTTTGAAGAGACGAACGTCTCATGCCTACGTACCCACAAAGTGCAATGCGAGATCAAAACCCTGTAGTTCGTGGTACAAATTGTGAAAAGGAAAATGAGTTGAATTGATTTTAAAATGTAAAGATAAGTCGTCATTCTTTAGCGAATAATTCCGCTAGAAAGAATGAATCATATCTAAACATAAAAAATGGTTAAAAGAAAACGTGCACGAGGGCACAAAAATAATTGAATTAGTTGTGAATGTTTTAAAGTTTTTGAGAAAGGAAGTTTCGATATGCTTATGTGGTTTAGCATTTATTTAAGGAAATGAAATGAAAAGGTAAAAGCACATGACCAAAGTCAAGGTTTGATTAAGAAAATGTTTGAAGTTTGAAAACAAAGAAAGTTTTGAAAAAGAGGAAGAAGATTTGAAAATTGAAGAAGATGGGAAGAGATGAAGGGACTATCCTAAGACTTGAAAATAAAAGCTAAAGGAAGAACGATCAAACCATATGACAAGCATTCTTGAAGCAATTGGATTTCCATCTTCATAAACAAATGAACTTAATCGGATCCAAAGTCTTCAATCCAAAACAACTCAAGCACAGGGATAGATCCTAAAAGCTATGTCCGAAACTCCAATGCTAAGGATAGTAACCATAGTCCGAAATTAAAGTCACCAATTTTTTAGATGTTTAATCCGTTATTAATGTTTTTGTGTCCAAATGGTCAAAGGAAAAATCACAAGTATCACAATATAAACAATAAGCAATATGATGAATGATATAAAAGCATAATAGGAGATATAAGGAGCAAGAGATTGAAATAAAAGGATAAGGTGCGAGAGATTAAATTTAAATGGATTATTATATTCACATTATTATAATATTTACAATAATAAGTGGTATGATGAACTTAATCAAGCACAACCACGAAAAAAATAACAAAGTCGAGGCAACCGGATCCAAGTGGATCGCATTCCGAATCGGGACAACTTTAGGTCTATGTTAAGCAATCGCCGAGTAATTTACGGAGTAATTACCCTAAAAATGAGGCCGGCCACCACTAATTAAAGTGGAAAATATTCGTGTTAATACATGTTAGAGAAACAATATTATGGATCGTTTTCCGAAAACATGCCACACTAAAAGAAAAAGAACGGTCTAATCTTAATCGAGATTTTCGTTGAATTTATCGAAAAGCAACCTATCACGATCTCAAAGTATGGAGAATGATCCAAATGATCATTCATCCATAGATTTGAAATAATGAAGATTAAACTTATCGGAAATCAACAATCTACGAATCGGAGATTGTCATCGACCCAAAATAAAAGATGAAGAAAATGGATCTAAAAGTAGATCCATAAAAGAAATTGAAATATTTTTTTAAAACCTTTTCTAAAAAATTCTTTTCTAAATTGTTTTCTAGCATATTTTTCTAAATCTTTTTAAAAACACTTTTTCTAATATATAATTTCTAAAAAAAAACTTTTCTAAGATATATTCAAAAATATTCTTATATTAAAAATAAATCATAACAAAAATAATTAAAAAAAACATGAAGCAACCTAAAGAATATAAAAAAAATAGAAAAGGGGAGAGGGAAGGTGATCCGCATGGAGGTGGATCAGTAAACTGAATAATGGCCTTGGGCCCCAAACACTCCATAGTCTTACTTTTTATTAAAATAAATTGAAAAACAAACAAAACATATAAAAAATAAATAAAGAAGAATAAAGAAGAACTTAGTCTTCTTCTTCTTGCGCTAAGAAACACAAAAACAGGGGAAGATGCACAAGTCGCGGCGGCGGAAACAGGGCATAACCTCACCTTCACTTTCAACAAAACAAAATCAACTCTAAGATCAATGAAGCTTCAATACAATCAGTTTCAGTTTCAAAATCCTCTTCCTCTTTCGGATATCTTTCTCCCTCTCGACCCCTCTCTTCTCTCTTCTTTCGTTTCAGATTTCTCTTCCTCTTCTTGATTTTGTTTCCTTTTTGTTCTAGAGTTTCAATTTGTGATGGTTATGATTGATTGAAAGAAGGTTTAAGAAATTTGAGAGTATTTGAAATTTGTTTTTGATTTTAGCAGGGCTTTGAGGGGCTTTGTAAGCTTGAAGCAATTGAAGGAGAGGTGAGTTGGTTTTATAGAGGATTGGTGAAGATTGGGGTGCTGCCGTTTTGAATTGGCTTTTTGCATTTTGGGGTTCACCATTTTGTCGTGCCTCTTGCATTTTATGCTTTGTGTTTGCGTTTCGGTGATTGCGGCAGGCTGTGTGTGATGTGTGTTTCTCGGGCGTATTCGGCTGCAAGTTGAAGCTGTTTTGGTGATATTTGTTTGTATGCGTGTGTGAGGCTGTGCAAATGAGGCTGTGACGTTGGCTTGTGTATGCTGTACGGAGAGGAAGCTGAGGCTTGTGGATGTACGGCTGAGGAAAAGTATTGAGTTCGGCGTGAAGGCTGTTACGGCTTGGAGTATGATTGAAGTGTTGTTATTTGCGTGCGTGAGATGCTTTGGCTTAGGCTTGTAAGTTGGCTGATGTTGTGGAGTTTGCGTTTTTTTCTTTGGCCAGTTGATGTATGGAAGCTGATGAAAGGCTGTGAACTGGTGCGGAATGGCTTGGTGTTGGATGCTGGACTAATGATGGAAATGATACGGCGTGAGCTTGCAGGCAAAAAATGCTTGGCTCTGGCTGTTTTGAATGTGTTTGGCTGCAGGTATTTGGCCTGAGCTGTGTGATGCTTGCGTGTTTTCATGCGTATTGGCTTGTGATTGTACAGCTTGTTGGTAAAAGTGAATATGTGGTGGCTACAGGCTTTGGAGTGTGAAGTTGATGCATGAGGGGAAAGTTGGGAGTTGGCTTGAGGTAATCACGTGAAGCTTCATGTGGTTGTGCAGCGTGACTTGATGGCTGTACTTGCAATGCTAATAGATGAAGGCTTGGAATCAAGGGTTAAAAAATATTAAATGGACTTATTTTTGTAAAAGAAAGTAAAAGAAATGGGCTAAAAAAAAGTAATAAATGGGCTTATTTTTGTGTGACTAATGGTTAGAAAAAAAAATGGACTTTAATATTCACAAAATGGAGAAAATGTTATTAATTTTATATGGCAATTGAAGAAGAAAAAAAGAAATAGAATTGCAATTTGAATACTAAATGAATAAAAATATGTGTTTGAGATATGAATAAAAATGGATAAAAAAAATGAGAATTTAAATGGTATTTGGTCATTTGAAAGAAAAAATAGAAAAAATGGTTTAGGATATGAAATGTATAGTCGGAAAATGAATCTTAGAATGGATAAAAAAAGATAGAGTTATTCATGGGTTTAATGAAATGAAACGGACAAATGGATGAAATTTGGTCTTTAAGCCCACAACAAAATCCTGATTCTTCTTCACAAGCCACTGATTAAAATGCACACAACCCTCACTGAACCACTGCACAACTTGCTATTTATACCACCATCACTTGAATCATCTGAAGATTGCCTTGATAATTCAAATCCACACTAAGGAAAATAAATCCTCAGATGAACCACTAAGGCATTGAACCAAAACAATCTGGCCTACAACTTCTTAAGACCCACAACTTTGAGAAAATCTGAGAAATTTCGCACGCAACATAGCTTGCACTTTGAAAACGCACTGTCTGAGAAATGAACCACTAGCACACACAACTTGCAGTTGAAACAATCTTCTGATAGTTTTACCAAGATTAGGTCAAACGTCCATCTGAATCGAAATGTGACTGAACAAACACATCTGAATTGGAATCACAGTCCTGTCTTTGAAATCCTGCAACACAGAAGAAGAAGAAGCAACTGCAACATATTTTTTTTGTATTTTGGTTAGGAGTTAGTAAATATAAACAAATAACAGAAACTAAACATGGTGATCTTCTGCGAAACATAGACCTGCACCTAAAAAAAAAGATAAACGAACAATGCGTGATCTTGTTTGTATGTGAAATGCAGATGGGATGCGAAAAATCTTAGGGTAAAAAATTAGGGTCTGACAACAAGATCTCATGAGGCCAAAGTGGAACCACTCTAAGTCCTAAGGTGCACTCGAGTCGTGGTAATGAGCTCATCTCACAGAAATCGTATCACCCAAACCCACCAAACAGAAGATCCAGTCCAGACAGTCCAGTATATAATATGATGCGGAAAATAAATACTGAAAGTTGTAAATATAGCTGTAAATGAAACTGCAAATAAACAACAGTAAAATACAACACACAACAACAAACAATCAACACCCAAAGAAACAGAAACAAACAAGCGCTAGGAGAGACTCTCAAGGGACCAGAGATACTCTGGTTAGGAAGTCCCCAGCAGAGTCGCCAGCTGTCGCTCCCCGGATTTCCATCCTGGTACAAACGCGAAAGTGGCACAGAAAGAGGTAGAGTCGCCAGCCAGGCATTTTTATCCCGAAGGAACCGGAATGGTAATGCTGCACAAACAAGAAGAAAAGAAGAGGAAGGACACGGGTCCTGCGAACCAAAGAGACTGAGTTCGGGAGTCGGTTACGACCTGGGAAGGTATTAGCACCCAGATCGTCCGCCGTACCCGACGGGATCCACGCTTGCAAAGAAATTTGTTTCAAAGGGTGAAGAAATGAAAGCTGCTGCAAAGAAAATGAACTGAACTGGGAAAGGAACTAGAGGAAACTGAACAAGAAATGAAAAGGAAACAATGTAGGGAAAATAAAGATTGTGCTCGAACGGGCCCTACCCCGCTGCCTACGTACCTCATCTGGACAATGAGGATCAGAGTCATCGTAGTTCCCCTAAATAGGGGTGGAAAAGATTGCTTGTGTATTAAGGCTTGAACTGCCTATGTCAATGCTCAGGTGTTGCAGGCTCGGACGACGAGTGCGTTACCATCTTGCAAAATGACAAGTAGGAGCAAGTTCGCGTACGGAGCGAAGGAGATGAGAAAAGAATTCCTGAAGGAAAGACGCTTATTGTTTGTTTGTGTTTTTTATGAAGCTTTTTATGAGTGTGTCACAAGTAAGTGAACTCAAGCTCTTTTCCATGGAATGTGCACTTGTCACTACATTCCAAGATGGAATAATAGAACAAGCGCACTCAAGTAAGGAGAAGATCCCCAAAACTTGAATCCAGAGATTAGGGCTTAAGCTCACTAACTCATTAACTTATTAAGTGTTTTTTGGTATTTACAATGAAGAAGTGTGTTTTATGATTTTCTTGGTGAAGATGATACCTTGATCAGACTTGTGCATCACAAGACAAGCTTGTACTATCCCAATATGGGAAGACTACAAGTGTCTCGTGAGATAAGGCTATTGCTCAAGGTATCACTTCAAACTTTATTAAGTGTTTTCTTTAGAGTTTTGAGATGAGAGGAGAAAAGAAACCAAAAGGATCACAAAGGCAAAAGTCTAAAGGGGGACTAAAGAATCCTAAGTGTTGTCATGCATGGGAGATTCTAGGTTAGTGAGGCTTACTATCCTAAAGAAGAAAGAAAGAAGAAGAGAAGAAGAAGAAAGAAGAATAGAAGAAGAGGAAGTAAGGCCTAAGCCCAACAATCACAAGGTTAGAACAAATAAGAATAAGAAGAGAAGAGATAAGATTTGGAGATGTGGGAATCACATCCACACCTCTCACTTACCATAGCCCCTGAAAAGGTTAGTAGCACAAGTATAAAGGTAATATAAAATGATCACAATACTATACCAACATCATACAAACAGAAGTGAAGTCATACACATAAATGCTCAATGCAAATGCAAGTCACAAGAATGAGAGAAGAACAACACAAGTCAACATGAGGCAACATGAATCACATAGCAAAGCAAAGTAAACTTGATAAGATACAAAGCAAAAATAAGCAAAACAACATTCTCAAGGCACAAGACCAGAACCCTAATCAAGTTAAAGAAGTGCTTAAGAAGCAAGAGAGATGAAGAGAAGAGAAGCACAAAGATAAACAAACACATTATGGGAAGAAACAAACAAAGGAGGTGAGATGGATATATAAAAGAAAGGAAGAACTTCAAAGGTAAAAAAATTACAAGATTTCCAAAACACAAACCCCAAACCAAGATCAGAAAGGTATCAATGCCTTAAAAAGACCCTAAACAAGATGAAGAAGTTGGCACAAGTGCCCTTCTAAGCTAAGGAGAGGACTTATGATCAAAAATAAGAAAAATGGGACAAGTTAAGCACAAAAATTCAAATTCAAAAATTCAAATCAAAAATTCCACAACCTTGGACAAGAGATCTTCAATCATGATATAACAACATGCCAAAAGGATAGGAAGAAATTCAGAAGCTAAGTAAGTCAAATGAGGGGTCAAACATCAACTAGGGTTAAGAAACTTCACTCACAAGTCAATGGAAAAAACCAAATGAATAAGCTTCTAAAAATCAGAACAAAAATCACACATAAAGTACACTCTATTAAGAATCTAGAGCAAAAAGAACCAATCAAAAATTCAAAATGAGGATCAATATGGAAAATGGACAAGTTAACATGCTTAAAAAAGAATTAAAATGAATTAAATAAAGGAGAGAATTAATTTACACGCGTCAAAATAAAATAAATGGAAAATAAAAATATTAAAAATTAAAGAAAACTAAAAGTGACATTCCTGAATGTTTTCATAATTTTTTGAAACTTAAAACTATTTTTAAAAATTAAAAAGCAAAATTGAAATAAAATGAAATAAAAGAAAAAGAAATAAAAAGAGAAATGGCCAGGAGGTGTGAAAAGCAAAGGGGTTCTAGTGTAATCCAGATGGGCCTCACGCAAGGGGGTGGGATTAGCAACCCAGGCCCACCCAATTCTCAGCGCAGCACACAAATATGGGGTGGATATTAAGAAAATATGGGAAAAAACAAGGGCCTTGAGATCAAATGGACGCAGGAGATTGGTCAGCTCATTAATCCCAGTCATCAAAACAATTGGACAAGAGAGGGGGAGCATGTTAGTTAACGTGTGGTGAGAAACACATGGATTAATCAGAATGAAAATATAAAAAACAAAACACGTGAGGGGGAGGGTCTTCATTAAATGAGGTGGCAGCATAATGGACGTTGAGATGAGAGATCCAATGGTCCTGAGATCTTCTTCTTCCCTGAAACCCTAGGTCACACAAGCCTTGAATCCGGTGACCGGAGCTAGTGCTTAGGCACCGGAAAATGCAAATAATGAACAAATCTCAATGGAGATGCATCAAAAGCTCCAGATTAAGTAATCAAGCTACACTGAATCCAAATGTGGCCACAAAATTCACAAATGAACAATAAACAGACTGGATCGAAGGGAAACAAGTTTCACCATGAAACTTCAAATCAACATACAAAGATCAATAATACATCATTTTCGAATTTAAAACAAGCAGAGTCATCAGCACAATCAGTAGATCACAATGCACACATCTATTTTCATTTTTAGATCCAAGGATTTTGAGCTTACCTGAGACTTGCAGATCTGGAAATAGCTTGTTAGAAGCCAAGAATAGTTGCCAATCCACTCAAAATACACTCTAGTTGCAAAATAAATGCAACTAGAGCCTTGAAAGTTGCTGGATCTAGGAGCTTGAAGCTTGCTGCTCTGAAATGGCAAGGTGTGTAATCTTGAGAATCAGCTTGAACAAGGTATGGATTTGTGATCCTGAGCCCTCAAGGATGAAGATTATGTGGTTGGTTTGTGAAGAGAGTAAGTGTAGAGGATGATTCGAAGGAAATTGCAGAATGAGCAAGAACTTGAGAGTGGTGAAATGTGAGAGATCTCCAGCACACTAAAACCCTAATTCTCTTATAAATGAGCTCATGAAGCAATGCTGAAAGGATGAAGGCATTGTCACGTGTGAAGAGAGTGTGGGAGAGAATTTGCACAAT